>OY754309.1:42082070-43520736 GCA_963573325.1 Astragalus glycyphyllos
TAAAGAGAAGACTGGATGAAGCCAAGGGAAGGTGGGCAGAAGAGCTTCCCTCTGTGCTATGGGCGTATAGAACCACGCCACACTCAACCACGGGAGAGCCCCCCTTCAGGATGGTCTATGGGACGGACGCACTGATCCCTGTGGAAATGGGAGAGTTGACTTGGAGAACGGCTAATCCTCTACAGCCGTCCGAAAACGAGCAGGCAACGAGAGAAGAGCTTGACCTAGTGGAAGAACTGCGGCACAAAGCAGCGCTCAAAGAGGCGTTGGTCAAACAGAACATGGCCACAAGACACAACGCCAAGGTCGTTCCTAGGTCGTTTGAAGTGGGACAGCTCGTCCTAAGAAAGGCAGATATCGGTCAGAAGAATGCTGGCCAGGGCAAGCTAGCCCCAACTTGGGAAGGACCCTACAGAGTAGCTGCCAAGACGGGCAAAGGAGCATATATCTTGAAGACCATGAGTGGAGGGATGATTGCAAACACTTGGAATGCAACAAACCTTAGAAGATATTTCACTTGATGCCATGTAATATATGAAAGAATGTCATGTTTCCAGTTGAATGATGAATAAAAATCAAAACGGGCGGGACACTCTTTTTCCCTACGGGGTTTTTTATTGAGGCCCGCTCGTCCGTCGATAGAACGACGAGAAATTTCTTAAATTCTTGATTGTGGTAATTGATCCATCCAATAACGAACAAACCCGATGGCGAGTTAAGTTCAAACCAAGTTTGATAAACTGCCAAGGGTCGAACTTAAGCGACCTTAAGTATGAATTCGCTTGCAAACGAGCTAAATCTAAAGTAGAAACTTGGTAAGCTGTTTGCAGGTAGCTTCTCGAACTTAGACCGACCCATACGAACGTGAAGAATTCAATAGATAGATAAAGCAGAAATCTAAATAAACGATTATGACAGAAGTTTAAATATTAAAAATGCCCGGAGAAAACCGGGCCATTAGGTGATTACAAGTAAAGGACGGCCACGAGACCCCCAAAGCAAAAAACGATACATTCTTGAAAAGGAAGACAGATAATCAAAGTACAAACGGACGAGTACAAAGGGAGTAGCTCATTCAGGGCGACGGTAGACGATCGTCTCCTCTTGGATAACGTTCCCATCATCGTCCTTCTCCGCGAGGCGAACGATTTGCCCGTTTTTCAGGAAGTGGTCGTTGTTTACTATCTCTGTATTAATCTCCAGCGATGGGTAACAATACCGAATCTGAGCTACGGCCTCTTCGAATCGCCCGCTAGCAATAGAGATGGTCATGTCTTCCAGGGCCTCCAAGTCGCCCCTCGCCTGATCACGCTCGCCTTCGACGGCCTTCAGACTCTCCTCAAGACCGACCACCCGCTCCTCCAGCTGTATAACCTTGGTAGACTGCTCGGCCAAACCAGCAGTAGCGGTGGCAAGTTTTACCTCAGCATCTACCTTGGCTGTCATGACCGCATCACGCTCGGCAGTAACTGCGCCAAGCGCGTCCTTCGTGGGTTGGAGGGCGACCTCAGCATCCTCTAGTTTCTTTTTGGTGCTCTCGAGCTCTGCTCGCAAATCTGTAATATGTCCAAGAGCGGACTTATACTTGTCAGTTTTATCCAAAAGATCACCCTCCAACCACAAGTTTCTGTGAAGTAAGCGCATACCTGCTTGGCGGCCAGCCTCTTCAGATTTGTAACGAGCAAGCCTTTGAGAAGCTGCTTGGGCAATTTCGGCTACGAAGAGGAGGGGATCGGCTTTCAAACGTTCAAAATCCACATCCTTGAGATCGTCCAAATCTAAAGACGACCTCCTTGATGCCTCTCTTCTTTTTTGAGGATGATCAAGGTCGATCGGAATAGCGTCCAGTGGACCTTGAGCCCGATCTCTCTTTTCACATATTGAGTCAATTTTCCTCTTCTGATCAGGGCCTCCACATCGTCTTTAAGGGCCATGCAATTGTTGGTGTCATGCCCGTTGCTCTTGTGGTATCTACAGTATTTTTTTGATGGGCGCTGCCCGTCTTTGAGCACGAGAGGTTCTGGTGGTTTAATGTCCCTGAATTCTGTGTTCGCACATTCCGCCAAAATGTTCGCGTACGAAGTGTTCAACTTGGTGCGCTCAGCGAACCTTTTGGCCTTATTTTCCTTACTCGGGCGACTGCCGTTATATTCTTCCCTAATCCTTTGATCTTTTTCTGGTCGCGGGCACTGACTCATGCCCGCTTCGGCGGCTTCTATGGCGGTCGTTCTTTCTTCGTAATTCATGAACCTTTGAGACCGCCGGAGGAACGTCTCCAGGTCTCTGGGAACGTGGAGTCCCACTTCTACTTCAAAACGAGTTCCTCTTAAGAGTCCTGTCCTTAGGAAGAACAACCTCTGGTTGTCGTCTAAGTTCCTGACTTGGTCGGCTTCTTGGTTGAACCTTTCCACATAACTCCTCAAAGACTCCTCCGGACCCTGTCTGATGGCGATCAGAACATCTTGGGACTTTGGTTTGACTCTAGAAGTTGTAAACCGAGCAGTGAACACCCTTGCCATCTGTTCCCAGGATGAAATGGTATTGGGTTTAAGCTCGGTGAACCAATTCAACGCTGACCCCTCTAAAGTAAGGGGAAAGATCTTGCATTTGACCGGCCCGGGCGCTCCACGATACTTCATCATAATATCAAAGTGCTTTAAATGAGCGTCCGGATCTTTCATGCCGTTGTACATCTTAAGGTCGGTTGGAGGCTTCTGCAAAGAGCGCGGGATGCGGAACTCGTCTATCTCTCTGGTATACGGTCCAAGTCCGGCGTCCCGTCTATCTTGACCGTAGTGTTTGGCGTAAGCTTTCGATCGATACGAGCATCGTTCGATAGATCGGCTTCGAGAACGGGCGGGAGAAACGGTTGAACCGTGGGAGGAACCTTCGTGCGACGATTCTTCGGGCCAGTAAGTGTAATCAGTCGTGGACGGGCTCTTTCTTGGTGGGGTGGTCGCTCCTCCTCGTCCCCTCCTCTGGGGTGGAGATCGATGGACCAGCTGCCTTCGCGGAGGCGATCGATGGGCCCGTGAAGGGCGTGCCCGTACGGTTGAAGCTCCCTCATGGTGAGGTCGCTGCTCTGGTGCAGTGTGCGCTCTCCTTGAGGCGATCTGATCTTCTAGGTATGTGAGGCGGTCATCATTGCGATTCAGAGCCTGATTACGGTCGCGCAGTAGTTCTCGGAGTTCTTGGACCAGGTCGGCGGGGAGTTCCACGGTAACCTGTTGTGCGGGGGTGGCGCTGATGCCTTCAACACCTGCCGGAGGTGGTCGAACGGGGATTTCAGCCACACTTTGTAGACGAGCGGTGGCCCTTGGTCGGCCCCGAGCTGCCTTTGGTGGCATCCGTACGAATGGTGGAAAGCGCGCGGGCTCCCACTGTGGTCGCCAATTGATCTGTTCCTTAGATGTCCTTGCTTGCTGTTTTCCAGGTCTTAGATCTCTGTAGGTCTTGGTCGTTCAGCTAGCCCTGCTCCAGCGGGCGGGTGTACCTGCGATAACACTCCGACGCCCAAGTCAGGGAAGGACGAGCAAAAATATAGGTATTGATGAACAGTGTGTACCTGACAACTGACGCAATGAATGCTTAAATAGTGAGCGTGGGTCGTGCTCGGCCGTTGGATGGACGTACGGACAGATCAGGGCCGTTGATGCGGTTCTTTGCTTTCTGCCCCATGTTTGGGCCGATCTATCGCTCAGCACTGGATAGTGGGCTTCGGCCCACTCCAGAACAAAAGGTTTTCTCAAAAGTAAAGTATATCAAGAATTTACTTTTTGAACAAGGGAAGTACAACAGAAAATAGTACTTTGCACAAAATAGGGTAAACAGGTGTTAAAATGCCACTCATCCTTCATCAGCTAAATTAATGCTATAAGGTGAATGGTGGCCTGAAAGAAATCAATGGAGTCAGATTAATATCAACACATGGCCAGGGACGGATTTCAATCATAATAATGGAAATTAATTTTAAGAGACACAAAGACATGTAAGGTGTTAGTAACTCTGGTTGGCTTGACTTCAATGTAATTAGTAACTTTCCATTCCATATGGTAAAACAGAAACTAATTCAACAGCTTTAGAGCACAGCATGAATCCTAAATCGAAAGCAGTCCGGCATTTTGGTCCCTATAAGTCGATAACACAAATTGTTATCACAAAGTTACTCTTTTTATATAAGGACTGAACCGTACACATAATATATATGAGGTTGTTGTGTGGACGCTGGGAGCTAGGTTCAAATCCACACCTTTCCACTTTCCCCTCCCCATCCCCCCAGGCCCCCACAATAAATGAGAGATAATTAGATGAGTAAAATTGGAAGGAGCGAATTTTCTCCTTGAAATGTGTGTTTTTTCTCCACTTGAAGGGAGAAAACTTTAATGAGTCCAGCATCATCTTTTCCTTCTCATTTTTACATTTCTCTCCACTCAGCTTCCCTCCTCTTCCCATTTCTATTCAAACAAACAAACACTAAATACAAGTCTACCATCAGCCAAAACATAGGAAGATAATAATGAAGGTCAATTACCATTTTCATGAAAGTCTATACGGCATCTTGAGCAGTGAATCATTTCAAATGACCCTGTAGGATATGGTAGTTGTTTTGTGGACAAGGCAGAGATCATTGCACTAATTCCTCGCTCTAATGCAAATTGAATTTGATTTTCATGACCATCCTTGGGGGCAAAGGACATTGTTCGTACATCCAAGGGAAGAAGATAAGCAGAAAAACTGGCCACACCACAGCCAACATCCAAAACTTGAACTACGCCAACAGAACGTAGATCACCAGTCTCATTTGTAATCATATGTCCTATCCTGTATTTATAAAGCCATCAAAAGACTAACAAGTAACAACTGTATCTAGCGTTATTCAATCAAGGGAAAATATGCCATGAGAATCAATGTATCTGTTAATGGGCCATTTGTTTATGCTTAAAAAAGTGAGGTTTTATTCCAGAAGCTACTGTTTTTAGTTTCTGGTAGCAGCACTAAAACAGCTTTGTTGGAGGCTTTATCCAAAAAATAATAATTAACTAATGATTTTTAAAACATTATATCAAATGAACACATCCTTGTGAATCATGTAAGGTTTGAAACTGTAGTTGAGGTTGTGCCGTAGTTGCAGTTGCTATGCAGGTATTGTAGACTGGTGTGGGTAGAACATATGATTACATCTTTGAAGAAGACAATCATAAACCAGGAAATCACAGAATTTGCTATTCAGTCCGCAGCAGTTATATTATCTTAGTAATAGTATAACTTCAACAAGTTCAATAAGATCGGGGAAAAGGGTTATTTGGTTTCCCAAAGAATTAAAACATTAGCTATAATTGCAAAAACAGAAAATCAAAACAAGAGAAACGGATGTACAAATTATTAGCAGAAGAAGCTACCTCTAGATAAGGAATTCTCAGTAGACCACAGCACAAGGTAAATCACCAGCAAAATGAAATGAAAATTGGCATCTAGCATTTTTTTTCCTCATATTTTATTACTTGTTCTTTCCACATAGTTATCTTAATCTTAGATGCTGAAATTATTTTTTGCAGAATCTACTTCAAAAATAAGAAATTCCCCGTGGATATTCAACGCAAGACTTAACAGTATTAAAATACAATTAACTTGGATATTTAGCAAACTCCAATAGAACATATGTTCACATGTCAAAGCCATCCATAACCTGATTTCAAAAATTTGTCCCACACATGAATTCATTTTATTGGAAGAAAAAATAAATCCGTCGTATTAGTTGCCAGTGTATCCAGAGGAGTTAATAAAATCATTGAAAACCGTTTCTAGTTTCTATGATTAGGATGATCCTCAGAGGGAAAAAACATGAAGGGAACAAAAATATATCAACTAAACTACCTCTCTATGTACTCTGATGCCCCATGCTTGAAATGGGTACCACCACCAGGAAACCACCAGAGTTCATCCTTTTCATGGACCCAATTTTGGCCTCCTTTAACATCTGCAAGATGTGTATGATTCACATTACTTCGCCAAACATAATCCCTGCTAAGAGGCCATCTGATAGGAATTTTATAATCCTTTGGTGGCGGAATTAAGCAAAATAAACGCTTTTCAAGTGGAGGACAATGTCTCTCTAGCTCTTCTTTTCTAGAAACATCAAGGGTAGGAATCAATGTTGCCACATAGGAAACATCATGGCATGGAATATACTCATTAAACCTCAGGGGACATACATCCATCCCAGTCTCAGGAATTACCAAGGGAGTTTTCCGGTAAGTCAAAGAAACTTTGTTACTAAATCCGGAAGTTCCTACAAAATTTAGAATTATCAGTATATCAGTAACAAAGCAACAATCTCAAACAGCAAGGTTTAACAAAAGTGGTACTACTGAAACCTCCCTTAGAGTTAGAAGTATAATTAAGAAAGTGTTTACAAGTATGAAGCACCAGACACGGACACACAGACACCAGGTTTTAATCTAAAAATAATTAGTAATTGAAGTGTCAGTGTTGGATCGGGGTCCTACACGTCTTCAACCGAAGTGTGGGTGCTATAGAGTTTACAACTCAACCAAGCAAAGTAGACTTATTTCCTTTAAATATAACATATATATTGAAGATGAACCCACTCTATTTAGATTTGACAGCATTGAAATCATTTTAGATAGATGACATCACATGACACTACAATTTAACACTAACAAACTTGAATCAAACAATTTGAAGATGGTTAGTTAAGTTGCAGACATGAATTTTCCCACCCAGCTAGGCTTCAACATTAATCAAATAAGCAATCTAATTCTAAAGCTAAGATTTCAGTACAAGTTATACGAAACAATTATAAATTGATATGAAAACCCCACATGGCAAAAAATTAAAAATAGGAAGAAGGCAATGCATGGAAACAAGAAAAAAGCGTAAAATAGAAAACTTTGAACTTGGGTATATAACTAAAGAGGTTATTTGTTAGTTACCATTAGAAGAGACAGTGTTGGAAGTAGTAGTAGTAGAAGAAGAAGGATGAGAGATTAAAAGGGGAGCATTGTTGCCAAAAAGTGTTCCTGAATAAAAAGAGACAATCATCAAGAGCAAAGCAGCCATTATCATTTGTCCAGATTTGGAATCAAAGGCGGAACCAATAGCAAAACCCCCCATTGTTGCTCTTCTTTCCTTTCTTCACTTCCTCAACTTGATTTCTTTCTTTGTGATAATGGTTTAACAGAGAAAGAAATGACGCTGAATCAGTGCATGGATTAGCGATATGAAGTGCAAACAGAGCTTCCAGATCGGTGAAATTTACTTTCCTTTTCTGTCTTTTGTTTTTTTTTCTTATGAAATTGTTCTTCGCTTTGGTTCTTTTACGAAAATCTCTTAATCTTGTTTTTTTTTTTGATGAAAGATCTCTTAATCTTGTTAATTACTCCAAAGTGGTGACAGTTGGTGCGAGAGAGATGCACGTGGATTTCCTTTATTATTTATTACCTTCTTGATTTTTTCACGCTGAAATAAATGGCTTTTAGAATTTTTTGTGATCAAGCTAAATATTTTTCGTGGTTATTCAAGTTCGTATTTGAGATCTTTATTTTGCATGTGTGAGTTTTTGGGAGGTACTTATCATTCTGTTTATTTACTAGAAAAGTATCTTTTAGAGTATTTTTTTGGAAAAAAAAAGAAAAATACTTTTAGAATGAAACATATTTCACAAGATTCAATTGATGTTTTGAAAACTGGATCAAACATTCAATCGATGAGACTTTAGAGTCATGATTCAATCGCTTTAAACCGCTCAAATTTGGACAAAACCACGGTCAAGTCGCTCAAATAACTAAACCGGAGACGATGTTGGGCCATGGTTTAACCAATTGAATCGTTCGTTCGGTTCAATTTTTAAAATACTAAGCAAAACTAATTGGATTCTCTACGATCATATTTTTCTAGATTTAGCTACATTCAAAAAAGCTAGATTCATATGTATATAGATCATATTAAAGAGTATTCATGTATTTCTCTAACTCACCAAACTCCTACTAAATATTCTCTCTCATCAGAGTTTTGCCTAGAAGAAGGTGAATATAGGAAAATGTGACTTTAGAGAACTCAAACCAAATTTGTAGTTGAAGATAGGAAAATAGGAATTTAGAAAATCCAAATCCAATTGGTTATGAATTTTCTATTTCAAGTGACTTTGTTTTATCCCACATCCCCTACTACTCTATATCCACCATCCACCATTTTTGAACGAGAACATTCTGCTCACATTCTTTCTTTCTTTCTTTCTGTGATTTAACTCGATTCAGTAGCTTAATACCGAACTGTTAAAAATTGTGATTTTTTAGTGCTTTTAGATTAACACACATGCAATACCTTGGTACGAGACCGCTTTGGTACTAAGGTACCGAACATGATTTTGCAAGTTGCTAAATACACGTTCTATACTAAGGTACCGAAACAAATTGGTGTGTAAATCTAAAAAACACCCCCTTCAACGTCAGGTACCTTGGTATCGAACTGTTTCGGTACTTTGGTACCAAACGTGTAGTAGATTGTGAAGAATCCTAATTTAACAATTTTTTCTATGTTTGATAGATTTAAGGTATAAGATGGAGCATAATTCTCCAAGTGGGCCAACAAATAGAGTACCAAATGTCTCATTGGTTATTAACTATACTAGTTCATTCACAAAGTAACTTTACGGCTTATTTTTTATCTTTTGTTTTGGCTTTATTTATTTATTGGTGACTCACTGACTGCACAAAGCAACTTTACAACTTATTTTTTATCTTTTGTTTTGGCTTTATTTATTTATTGGTGACTCACTTACTGCTTTTAAGCAGGTGTTTTCTAGTCGTGGCGAGCTATTGGAGTTATATTTTCAGCCGGTAGGAGTCTATTGGAGTTGTAATTAATTGGTAATTAGTAAATAGGTTGTTAATAGCTAGTCAACTACACTATATAAAAACAATGGGCAGTGGTAAATTACAATTTTTCCCTTCATAATAACTTTACTTATTTACTTATGTTACAGATTAAAAAATAAGTGATTTTATTGTTAAATAATTTAGAGATTAGTTTTTAGAGATTTTTAAGAAAATGAGAAATTGTATTGTGTTTGTATAACATACTGAAAATCACTTATTTAAAAAAAACATTCTTAAAAAACTGATTTTTATGAGAAGCTACTCAAAATGAGCTATTTTGTTGTTAAAGTAGAGTTTCAAGTTTAATGTTGATTTCTTCAAATAGAGCTTCTTCTACCGTGTGATTTCTTCATCGACGCCATAAATATGTTGGTGTTAGCTTCTAATTTATCCATGTATGTGTGCTCTGCCATGGTGGCAATGAAAACGGTGCCAGTTATTTTACACAAATCGAAAGATTTGTGCAAATTACACAAGTGGGCCATTTACTTCCAATAGTAAGTGGACCGGTTAATTGTTATTTGCTAGTATTGTCCAATATTTTTAAAAATTACGATTATTGCCAAATTTTGTTTACAAAATTTATAAATAAATAAAAATTATTTGTTTTTCAAAAGTTATTCCTTCAATATAATTGTTTCCCACACTCGTTATTCATTATTTAGATAAAAAAATTCCATGACAGAAATTAATACTTCATAATGTAATTTTAATAACAGATGCTACACAAAGTTCACTAAAATTCAATTTCACTAACAAAAGTACATATTGTTATACTTGTCTCTCTAATCACATCGTTAATAAGTCAAAAATAGATTTTACAATTGCATACTATGGATTGTTGCAAAATCAAGTTGGAGGGTTGCACAACAAAGGTACCATATTCTGGCAGCAAGCCTTTTTGTTTTAAAAAAAATAAAACAAAAAATAATTTTTCAAATAATCAAACACAAAGTACAATATTTGTACAATAAATATACTTTTTTAAACATTTTTTTGTTATAAATTGTCTTTTTATTTGTTTTTTCACAATAATTTGATATTTTTTCAACATTTTTTCGTTTTAAATTTACATTTTTTCGTTTCAATTATTTGCCTTTCGTAACATATAAAAGAAATCAAGCCTAAAAATGCAACAAATAACCAAAGTCAAAAATATTAATCAATTTAATATTTATTTTTTCCACGGCCACTTTTTTAATTATTGATTCTAGGGTTAAATATGTTTTTAGTCCCTACAAAATTTCACTATTTTGTTTTTAGTCCCTATAAAATTTTTCATCGACTTTTAGTCCCTATAAAATTTCAAAATTTCGTTTTTAGCCCTATAAATGCCAACTAGTGTATATCCATTGAATTTTTGAGTGATGTTTTGCATACATGTTGAGGACGTTATAAACATCTCTTCCAGAAAAACTTTGAATTTTTTAACAACGCATAAATTAATTCTAAATTTTTTAAGTGCAAAAGATTCGATAAACAAATTAAAGGAAATACTAACCTAGAAATCAAATTTTGAGTTTATTTTTTGTGAGGGAGATATTTTTAATATCTTTAACGTGTATGCAAAATATCATTCAAAAATTCTAAAGGTATACACGAGTTTACATTTTATAGGGACTTAAAACAAAATTGTGAAATTTTATAGGGACTTAAAACAAAATTGTGAAATTTTATAGGGACTAAAAGTTGACGAAATTTTTTATAGGGACTAAAAACAAAATAGTGAAATTTTGTAGGGACTAAAAACATATTTAACCCTTGATTCTATATGGTCCTTTTTTGTAATTACACCGAACCTACTAGCAAACCTAAATAACAA
This sequence comes from Astragalus glycyphyllos, assembly GCA_963573325.1. Taxonomy (NCBI): domain Eukaryota; kingdom Viridiplantae; phylum Streptophyta; class Magnoliopsida; order Fabales; family Fabaceae; genus Astragalus; species Astragalus glycyphyllos. The sequence continues at coordinate 42,092,790 of OY754309.1, forward strand.
GTTGTCCTTTAATCCTATCCGTAGAATATATATTATATAAATCAACGGTTTAAAAGTCATTTGTGTGATTTGTAATTTAACCGCCACCAATGAAAATACGAATGTAATGCACTCACTTAACACATCTGCAATGAAATGGGAACCTGTACTGTTCTATTTAACTAGAAATGGAAAAGAAGTACAAAGTAGAAAAGCTCTAAATAGAATGGAGTTAGTGAAGGAACAAGAAAGAGAGAGTACAGAGAAATTCAGAGAAGAGAAAGAAATGACATCATGCAATTCACATGCCTCACTACATTTTCACTAAATTTGGTCCTATCGGCTTCTTTATATACATTGTTCTTATGCTCGGCAGACATTTGTTCTTGTCCTGTTTCTGTACTAGTCTTTGCAGACACTAAATCAGTGTCATGCTTGCTTGTTCTTTTATTGTATTGATTGATGATTCACAGGTTGTGTTGATCGTCATGATTTGCTATACAAAATATCATATAAATCCTTTCTTGCTTGTTCTTTAGTGAAGCAATTTCTCATAAGCTGTTTTTCTTGTACCTCATTGCCCTCATCTCATTTCTCATTAAAATATTTTTCCTAGAACTAGAATGAATAGACTAAATTGAAAATTGAGAAAGGATTTTGCCGCAGCCCTTTAAGATTCTGCTTGACGTTTAGATTTGCCGAGGGAAGTGTGGAACCTTCTTATGGGGCACAAACCAACAGCAGTTTTCATGAAATTATGCATCCCTGGCTCTCTGCTACCATCTTGTGAAGGAAGTGGTGTCACCTTCTAAGACAGAAAAAGCCTCTAGATTGAGGACTCCTGACTTCTCAGATTGTAACACAGTTTGCTTGCATCTCCCGTGTGACATGAAGGCATCATTGTACATGTTAACTATTACAGTCAGAAATAAATAAACAGAAATCTAAGTAGACCTATTACATAATCATCCTCCACCAAACAAATGTGTATACATATAGTGTGTACAAGTTGGCAATTAACATGGAGACTGCCTGACTTTTGAGCTAATGATGATTGACAAAATTGGAATTTATTGCTCATTCTAGAAGAAAGAATGGAAATAAGGATTGTCTAGGATTGAGCAATGGGTAAAAAACTGAGTTGAAATTCAGTGAAGTACAAAGAACTCACTTCATTGATTCCAATCAAAGTAAAAAATGAGTTAGCAGCAGCACTCAGTCCACATCCACACAAGAGGTACAGTCAATGTCTTGAAGAGTGATGTTCCCCATGTACAAATCATGTACATGATCGGCACAAAGAGGGAGGCACTTTCGGTTCAGGCTTTCATGAATTACCCCCATACCTTGCACCCATTTTTCTTTGTCCAATGGATTCAAATTCAAACTGTTTTGTAGCAACCGGACTCGATAAAAGACTGTAGTTTTCTTGTCACAGAAATGGGCAATACAATATGTCGGAGGCTCATCAGATACCAGCCTTACTATAGCCAAGGATAAAACCCCATCTACAGGTTTTGGATCTGAAAGGTTTCTATCTCCCATCATCTTAACCTCTTTTTCTGTGGGATAATGCACTTCATCATTTCCATTCATATCATAGACTTTCAAATCTTTGCTGAAATGCTTTATAGCTTCACGTTTGGTGGATTCATGCTTCTCTGCTAATGTCAAGATACAAGAGAACCTCAAATGATAACTAACGATAGTTTTGACCACCTTGAAGTTGTGGCAACAGCAGAAGAAATCAAGCCACCTTCTTCCTATGCCAGCATACCACTTGATAATATCAGCATCCTCGAGAGCAACAAGGAATTCAATTGGCCTTGGACGCCCCATATCATTTGTAAACCCAAACAACTTTACAGCTTTTCTTAAAAGTAATACCGGTGCATCGACTTTGATACAGAACCTTGTCAAATCCTCAACTGTTTTTTTCGAATATTTTTGTTCCTCCTCTTGCCTGGCTTTTCTTTCTTTGTCCTCAATTGCTTTCCTAAGTTTTACAGGATTCAAATGCTTATCTACCTGCTCTTGGAACTTGTCATAAGAATCAACAAGGTCGGGCGGCAATTGATTCCTAATGTGTTTCAAGGAAAGGAAATCGCCGGCCGTTAAACTCCGATGCCATTCTTGACACTCATCCACACTCCCCAAAAACTCTTGCACTACTTCATCTGCCCAAGATTTAAATATTTCCCTGACTTCATTTTCAATACTAAAGTCAAACTTAAACCCGTTACTCCGCTTCGTCTTCTTATAAACATGATTAAATAACTTCAACCCCAATAACCTCCTATTCCTTGCCCTAGCATTTTTGAACTCAAGAGCTTTAACTTCCTTTTGTCTAAGGTACTTCTTCCGTGCCCGAATCGCCTTCTCTGACAAACCCGGCCGTAAAACCGAAGGCTTAACAGCCTGCAATTCCATCCCAAGAAACTCAATCTTCTCCGACACTGCACTATGAATCGCGGTATTCACTTTATCAACACGCAAACCCAAACCAAGCTCCAAACTCTTCACAACCTTCATCTTCAAATCCATTGTCAAAATCTTCGACCCCGAAGTAGCAACAAGTATCTCATCCAAATACCTCACAGCATAAACCTTCACTGGCTTATAAAACACATCAGATTCCAAACCAGAACCAACCATCTTCGGCTTCAATTCACAATTCTCTCTATTTTCCCTAAGCCTCATCTCTTGAATCTCTTTATCAAACCCATCATAATAAACATTCATCAAAATTGAACACAACCCGCATTCCTGAGGAAACCCTTTTCCAATAAAATCCCCACCCAATTCAATAACCAAAACCTTACATTCAAACAACCTCTTAATCAAATCAATAAAAACACAATCTTTCACTTTACGTTCAATGAAAAAACATAACTTTTCCACATGGGCATGTTCAAATCTATGAGGTTTAAACTTAACAGTAAACCACCAAGTAGGGTTTTCAAATGAGTTTTTCAAATACCTAATAGCAGTGTGTCTTCCCATCCCAACACGACCACCATAGCAAAACGTCACGAACCTATCGTCGTAAACAGTTTCCAAAACCAACCTAATTGCTTCAATTAAAACCTTGAGTTTCAAATTGGGTAAAATCAACGACGATGCGTTTCGTGTTGAGGATTTGAGTGCGACGCAACAGGCTTCCACGTTGAAATGGTTATTGCGGAGCTCTTGGGAGAGGGATTCGATAGTGAAGAAACGGTCGGTGTTGAAGTTAAACGGTGCGTTTTGGGGTGGAGGGTTTGTGAGGTTGTGGCAAGCGGTAAAGAGAACGGAGGGTGAAGCGACGACGTTTTGAAGGAGGTTTGTGAAGTTGCCATTAGTGTAGTTGTTGAGAACGAGGGTTTTGAGCTGGGTTTTGGTGAGGGGTTCAGTCGGTTGTGTTGGTGTTTGGTTTGGAGGAAGTTGTTGCAGTTGCAGTTGCAGTTGCAGTGCTAGTGTTGAGTGGAGTTTGGGAGAAGAGAGAAAGAGAGTGAATTTGTGTGAGTTTGAAGTGATGATATTGATGGGTCCTCTGATACGCAGTGATGCAAGCATGGAAGCAAAAAGGAGGGGAAATTTGTGTCTCCTTGGAGAGGGAGGGAGATAATCAAAATCTTAACTACAAGAGATGCATTGTTTTCAATTAGGCTTAAATATGTTTTAGCCCCTGCAAATATGGGGTGTTTTGGTTTAAGCCCCTGCAAATTTTTTATTTATTTATAAGCCCTTGCAAAATGACACGTTTTGTTTTAAGCCCTTCTGTTAGCAAACTGTTAGTGAGACGTTAAAAATCTCTTCTACGTGTATATTTGTAGGGGCTTAAACCAAAAAAAATATTTTTTCCAAGGGTCTAATAAATAAAATATATTTTTGTAGGAGCTTAAAATAAAATAAAAAACACATGTGGAAGAGATTTTTAACGTCTCACTAACAGAAGGGCTTAAAACAAAATATGTCATTTTGCAAGGGTTTATAAATAAATAAAAAATTTGCAAGGGCTTAAACCAAAACACCTCATATTTGCAGGGCCGAAAACATATTTAAGCCTTTCAATTATTTCAGTACTCAAAGTTTTTTCTCACAAATTTCATTCATAATCAAAGGAAAAAGATAGGAATTTTTTTTGTTGCCATATTTTTTACCCGATTTTGCCGGCCGTGTGGTTCTCTCCTCCCAATGAGTTTTTACCACGGGTAGGATTTGAACCTGAGACCTAGGGGTGGGATCCAAACCCAGTTACCACTTGGACTAACCCTTATTGGTAGTATGTGTAACACCCCAAAATAATTCAGTTATTTATTTAATTGATTATTAGGGTTTACGACATTTTAATTATAATTAAGTTAATTGATATGTTAACTTATTGGTTTAGGAGTTGGAATGCAAGTTTGAAGAGGTGTGGGTATTAAGCCCAAAGGCCCATAATCATTTTAGGCCCATAAGGTAATCAAAGTTACTTTGAAGACATAGAAGTCAAATTGAATTTGAAGACTTAGTCATCATATTTGACTAAGTGACTTAGTGTTGTTTCCTTTCATTTTTTTTATCAAAGTAAGAAACAAAGATTTTTTTATCAAAGTAAGAAACAAAGAAAAGAGAGAAAAGGGAGAGAAGAGGACGTAGCAAGAAGAAGAGAAAGGGAAGGGATTTTGTTGATTTTTCAAGAGGAATTGCTTGGATTAGGGCTTATTTTCTTCAAGGAATTCAAGGTAAGGGGCTCTCCTAACCTATAATAGGGTTTGTGTTTTCAATATGTTAGAATAGGGTTTTAGGGGTTTTTGATGTGGTTGAATGAATTTTGTTGATTGAATATGAGAATTGATTGTTTGGTGATGTCTTTGAACTAATTTGGGTGTGGTTTTGGTGTTGTTTTGTTGAAATAAAAAGTTGTCAAAAATTGCACATTATGTGTTTGTGAAAATGTCTCAATGAGTTGGTGAAATCTTGTGTGAATCGGATATGAAATTTGATGATTGAATATGGTGATATTGATGTTGTTATTGGTGTTGAAATTGTGGTTGTTGAAGGTTAGAATTGGTGGTGAAGTTGAAGTTGGAATGGTTAGGTTTGGTGAAGTGTGGCTTGGTGTGGGTAGTGTGCTAGGCGCCAAAAATGTGATTTTTAGCCAACTTGGGCATGGGCCCAAGTGGCGAGGCAGAGGGCCCATGGTGGTGGGGCCCATTGCCGCACCTAGTGTTTGATGAGTACTAGTGGCCGTGCAAGGGTGTTTCCCAAAAATGTGTGTGGTTTGGGCGCGGGCATCGTGCCCAAATTGGTTGCTAAGCGTGTCCGGGTGCAGAGTGTCTAGGCGCCAAAACTGTGCTGTGTGCATGAAAAATGATTTTTTGCCAACTTGGGCATGGGCCCAAGTGGCGAGCCAGGGCCCCAATGATGGTGGATCCTAGTGGCGCACCTAGTAGAGGGTTAGTAAAAGGGGCGGTTTAAGAGTTTGTCCAAAATGCACGAGTGGTTTGGGCGCGGGCACCGTGCCCAAGTTGGTTTCCAGAGCTGTTTGGAGCCATGTGTCTAGGCGCCAGAATCCTGTTTTTGTGTTTTTTTGTCAATTTGGGCATGGGCCCAAGTGGCGTGTCAGGGCCCAAATTGTGGTGAGCCCTTGTGGCGCATCTAGGAGAGAGGAAGTACTAGGGCCGGGGCCAAGAGTGGCCCCTGGGTTCGCGGTGGTTTGGGCGCGGGCACCGTGCCCAAGTTGGTTGGTGCACGCTGCCTGGAGCCCTTGTGCTGGGCGCCAACTTTGTGTGTGCTGCCCAAATTTTGTGCCAAAGTGCAGGCGCCCTGGCAGCGTTGCTCAGGTGCGCTAGTGCTGTGTGCTGTATTCAAGGGAGCTGTCTGGCAGTTTTGCCAGTGATGTTGACTAGGTGTGGGGCCTAGTGTGTTGCCCGGGGCTGCCGGAGCTGCCGGAGTGCAGTTTTGCCGGATTTGCCGGTTTAGTGTGCCGGTGTGTACTGTTTGAGTTGTAAAACTCAAGTGTGGGTGTTTATCCACGGTTGGACTTATAATTTGTCAAAAATATCGGTGTGAGCCTTAGAGCTGTAAAGTGGAGTGGTGTTGGTGATTTTGGTGATGATAAAATAATTATTGGTGATAAAATAATTATTGGTGATGAAACAATTATTGGTGATGATGAGTGGTGCTGATTTTGGTGATTTTGGTGTGTGTTCTACATTGTTCATGGTGTCGCATAAATCATGTGCATTTTTGGTGATGAAGAGGCTGCGGTCTAGGCTTCGGCCACTTTGGTGATAAATGCCCTCAAGGCTTATTTTTAGGTGATGAATGGATCCACATGCATATGCCCTTGGTGTTGGGTTGCATTTGCATGCATATACATACGCATTTGGTGATGTTTATTGGTGTAGCTGAGTTATGTATTGTGAATTGTTGTGGTGTGCCGGTTTATGGTAGATTGGTGTTTTAATTGTGTTTTTCTCTATCATATTTGATTATCACATATTCTATTATATGTTAGAGACTCACCCTTCTGCTTTCGTGTTGCTTCTTATGTCGGCAACCTGCAGGTGATAGCGAGTGAAGGTTCTACCTTCCTTATTTCCGGTTTTTGGTGTCATGCTCTGATACGTAGCACCCGGGGGGCGAAACACTTTAGGAGTTGTATTTTGTACTGTTATTAGACAGTGTACTTTGGTGATGTATTATACATATGTATGAGATATGTATTTATTTCCGCTGCGAGTTGTATATCCGACTGTTATGTCATGACAGGTGTATTGTGAGGGTTCGTCCCGATTATGTGCTATGTATCGTACTACTTTATGTTGATGATTTCATTATGTGATGTTTGGTTTTTGAAACGACGAAAATGTGATATCTCCCTTGTGATGGTTGAGTTTTAAAAAGAAATTTTCCAACTCTGATTTTATTAATTAGAATGGTAGAATACGTAAGGGGGGTGTTACAGTATGTAGGAGTTTATGTACTCAAGTTAATACTCATTTGTGAAAACCAAAACACTATGTTTGGATAAAATGGACTTGAATTGATTTTTTCATTTATTTTCGAAACAATTTTCTATAAAAACACAAAACCAAAAAAAATAGGTTTTATAATTTGAATTATTGTTTTAACACTACACGTCATCACCAACTATCACTTCAACAACCATTGACAATCACTGCGGCCACCACTCCAGCCACCGACAACCACCACTCCGACCACGATTAACTACGACAAGCACCATTAGTAATCACCATCGACGGTGACGAATCCAGAAATTTTTTTAGTGCGGGCAAAAGCTTATACTAATATTTTCTCAAAAAAAATTGTAATTTTTTTTACAAAACACATAATTTCATTATAGAAAAATCCAAAAATACTTTAAATTTCTACAAATTACATAGCTAAAAACATAAAATTAGTACCAACTTGTTCTCATTATTTTGATCTCTTGAGAAATTTTTTATTTAATTTTAAAAACTATTTTATGGGGTCAACCTTTATCTTTTTATGTGGGCAAAACAAATTTGTTATATACATTTGTAAACACAACAATTTTTTTAGTGGGGGTCAAATGCGCCAATTACATTACCTTGGATTAGTCCCTGACCACCGACCACCAATATGACCACCATTAATCACCACCATTGATTTCGCGTCGATCACCACCACCATCCCTTTTAACAACAACTTATTACCACTAAGACAGGTGTCTGTCGACAAGTGCTACTTACTACTACTATTATTAAGATTATTACTAAGTAAATACATTATACATTTGTAATATTTTAATTCTTTTTCAAACTTAATGTTATATCTTGTTTTGATTAGGCTTAAATGCACTTTTGATCCCCCTATTTTACTAAATGTAGAATTTTGATCCCACTATTTTTTGGGGCAATTTTGGTACCCATATTTTACTAAATGCGCAATTTTGATCCCCTGTTTATTTTTGTGCAATTTTGGTCCCCTCGTTTTACTAAATAAGCAATTTTGATCCCCCTATTATAGAAAATGATTTAATTATTTAAAATATATAAATTATTTTTATATTTTAATACATAATTTAAAATAACTAAAGTATGTTTATATTTTATATCTTAAAAAATAGAAAATAATTTAATTATTTTAAAATAATTGAGTATTTTTTTGTTTATGTTTTAAACTAGTTTTGATTTTTGAAAATTTTTTAACTCAAAATTGAATCTGGTTTTGGTTTCTGAAATTTTTAAAACTCAAAATAGAAACTCGTTTTGGTTTTTGAAAAGTTCAAAACAGAAAACCACCCCAAACCGGCCTGTTCACGTGGTTGGGAGTTTTGGTTTTTGGTTTTGAAAGTCAATTTCAAATTAGAAATATGTTCAAGTAAAATGAGGTTGAGTTGATTTTTTTTTCTTAATTCAAAAACGGTTTTCCATCAAAACTCAAAATCAAAAAAATTGGTTTTGGAATCTGTTTTTTGTTTGTAACGCTAACATATCACCACCAATGGTCGCCGACCACTACTCCAACAACAATTTTGACCACCACCGATCATCGTTCTGTCACCACCAACCACCACTGCGACCCCTTCCAACCACTACTTCGACCACCGTCATCCGCCACTTTGACCACCACTTCATCCACCTCTGATCATCAATCTGACCACCACCAACTATCACTCTGACCACCGACAACAACTACTTCAACCACCGCCGACCACTATTTAGGCCACTGTCAATCACTACTCTATCCATTTCTCTTTTTTTGGTTACAAATGCTAAAAAGAGGAAAACCAAAAAACAAAAGAGAGGCTTATAGCCCTACAAATTCTGTCCCGAAAGCATCGACGTTAAGCATTTAGGCAAAACCATAAAATCCCTTGGAGGGGAATCTAGAGATACCATAGTACTTGATCCATGAGCCCACAACTTTGCCAAATTAAAAGTCCGCACAAGAGTTCCATTCTCTAAGAGTGTGGAGGAGCTTGAAGTCCCAATCTCTATTAATAAAGTCAATGAAATATTAACTATTGTTTCGTCAATAATATTTTTCATTATCCCTACAAAAATCTACTGCTACAAATCTACAACACACATTCACAATGAGCTGTTTCGAGATCTAGAAATGATGTTGAAAATTAGGGTTTAGTTTTGAGGAAGATGATAGATAAAGAATATGATGATTTTAATTGTAAATGACTAAAGTGAAATTTAAAAGAAAGAACCAAAAATGTATTTTTTTACCTTGTAAAATCATATAAACCCATGTGTGCAAAGCCATCAATTTCGAAAGATTAAACTTAGGATCGAAAATGCATTTTTCCCGATTGAGTTGAGTGTCGTAGATGTCAATGGCATTTTACATTTGAAAGCCTGGGATTCCCAAGTGATGATGACGCGAGTTTTATGTGCCACATTTGTTTCCCACCTTCGTCTACTTGCTTACAAGCAAAAAGTTTGTACAAAGACATATACACAAGGTTTTCGTGGCAATTATTAAGAATTGACGCAAGACAAAAAAACGAGGAATGTATCGATCTCTATCATTGATTCAGACAGCTAAATTTATGTGTGTTTTCTTTTTTGACAACTAAATTTATGGAGGTTGATTGAATGGTTTTTCACTCGTGAATATCATGTTGGAATATTTTATTCCAATATCATAAATAATGGGCATATATTTTTTATTAATTATATTAACTATTTATCAATTAGGAGCCTCGATTGATATGTGATTAAAATAAGTAAAAGCCTATATTGGATTTCTAATTACATAATTAATAATTAATTATTATTGATATGGGCCCAATATGAGTGGATGTCAGTGATAGCCCATTAGAGGGATAATGGGAACCCTAATAGACTGTCACACTATAAGTAGGCTATGGTCCCCAATATACCGGACTAACCGCAACACACACGTTTACTCTACTCTCCCCATCTGAAGAGAGTCTAAGGCATTAGGAGTCCCGGTTGAGGAAGAACCATAAAGCCGACGAGTAGCTGTTGCTCGTTTATCACTCACTCTTTCTTCTCAGGATCCGTTCTCCACTTCTTTGCTATGGATTCAGGTATTTATCTAATCCTTGATATATCAACATGTCGTAGATCCTAAGGTCGTCAAGATCATGGTTTTGTTCTTGATTATATAGAAGCATGCTCCTATGTTTTTTGTCTTCCGCAATAGTGCATTCATGCTTGTATTATTAATTCCAACAAGTGGTATCAGAGCTTTCTTCTATGTTGATTTATTGGGATTTATTTTGGTGATGAGAACCTTTATCATGTATTTTTCTTTTGGTGTGTTTCTTTTTGGTTTCACAAATTTTCCAATATCAATATCGTGTTTGTGAATCAGTATTTTTTTTGCTTCACAAATCTTTCCAACATCAGTATAATATGTTGTGAATAGGTGAAAAGATATTTTCTTTTATATATATACTTGTGTCATGTGAACATTATATAGAATGATTGTTCAATTTTTTTAAGGTTACTGAGAATGTATATTGCAAATATATTGCAAGGATCGATAGCGTTGAAGTTCATAATCTATATAATGTGATATTTGGTTTCAATTGATTCTTTCTTGTTTTACTGATTACATGTATATATATAATATTTATTGTTATACATGATGGTTATTATGGATTCGGATATCGGTTTTTTTTAATGACCATAAATTATAATATCATGATCATATCTTTTATATATGGTAATAGAGATTCTATCTCGCTCTTGAATCACGATATTTTACTTGATTGTAAACGTAAATATTTGTCCATTTACGTTATAATATTTACATGTAAATATTTTTTTTTCAATAATATTTTAGTAGTCTTATCATTGAATAATTTGTATTGTGGTGTATGGTTATGGCCTTAGTATTTCAGTGTTGTTTATGCGTTTAATTATTTCGGGCCGACCTACGTGTCGTGATTTTAATTTAAATACCGTCTGCGCACCGTGACTTTCCCTTTATTTATTTTATTTTATTTCTAATATTGTAATTGATCGAGAAAGACAAAAGAGGACAACACCATATGAGGACACGGCTCAGAGAAGCTAATTTTGTGCCGAAGAATTGTAATTTTTTTTTGTAATTTCATTCTTTTGCGTTTAGGAGGCCATAACCGTACGTTCAGTTTTTTTTTCTTACACTTGTGAGTAGGAAACATGTGAATTAAGAACCTTTCCCATATTATTATTAATAAAATTGTCTAGTATATTTTAATTGAGTTGATTGAAACAACACGTTGCCAAAGTAACCTCTGTTACGTAGGTCAATTTGATTAAATTTACAAAAGATGTGGCGTGAAATTATTCATGCGAGTTGTTGTCGGCCCAAAGGAAGGCACAACTTGGCCGAATAATAACATGCATGTGATGGTAAATGTGTGGTGATTATAAAGTTATATATCCATGTGAGCAATTGGGGTGCCCAAAGGCAACCATTGTTTGACAGGACTTATCACCAATATTTGATCATTGCGTTGAGAGTACTGCTTGCAGTTAGTCTTTGCAATCCAAAGATTAGAGACTAATGGTGCGCTTAGTATCTTGTTTGGGTCTTTTAATTCACAATTAAAGTTATTTTTGCACATCTAATAATTATTTATAATTTGATGTGCTACTAATGTTGATTGTATGTTTATTTGTTCTGTTTTTAGTTGCTGTTGCTAGCTCTCCAAATTTTGTTACTCAAATTAACCAAATCCCTATGCTGAATGGGATGAATTTCAAGTCTTGGAAGGAATCCGTTGAAATCGTTCTCGGATGTATGGACTTAGACCAAGCACTGAGGGAGGAACGACCCATTCCCACTCCGGAGAACTCTTATGAGCTCAAAATTGAGAAATGGGATCGGTCCAACCGAATGTGCCTCATGATCATCAAGAAATCAATTCCGGAAGTTTTCCGGGGCTCAATTACTGAGAATGAGAATGCTAAAAAATTCCTGGAATCAATAGAGAAATCATTTGAAAAAAGTGATAAGGCTGAGATAAGTAGCCATTTGGCCAAACTTACCTCTATGAAGTATAATGGTAAAGGGAACGTAAGGGAGTACATTATGGAGATGTCTAACCTTGCATCAATACTCAAGGCACTAAAGATGCACATCCCTGATGATGTGATTGTGCATTTGGTTTTGATCTCTCTTCCTGCACAATTTGGACAATTTGTGGTGACATATAACACTCAGAAGGACAAATGGTCTCTCAATGAGCTTATGTCTCACTGTGTGCAAGAGGAAGAGAGACTGCGAAGGGGAAGGACTGAAAGTGCTCATTTGGCTTCAAATTCTCAACACAAGAAGAGGAAAAATAATGTTACTGCAGAAGGTTCTTCTAAGAAGAAGCAGCAGAAAAACCAAGATAAGGGCTCAGCTTGTTTTTTCTGCAAGAAGGCAGGACACATGAAGAAGGATTGTCCTAAATATGCCACATGGCGTGTAAAGAAGGGTAAACCTCTCACTTTTGTTTGTTCTGAAGTTAATTTAGTTTCAGTACCTAAAGATACTTGGTGGGTAGATTCTGGTGCTACTACTCACATTAGTATGTCCATGCAGGGTTGCCTGTGGAGCCGACCGCCGAATGATGCTGAAAGATTCATCTATGTGGGCGATGGCACTAAAGTTGCAGTTGAGGCTATAGGAACTTTTAGACTATTTTTAAAGACTGGTTATTATTTGGATTTGTTTGAGACATATGTTTGCCCGTCAATTAGACGGAATTTAATTTCAGTTTCGGTTTTGGACAAATCTGGTTATGACTGTTCATTTAAAGATGCCAAAACTAGTCTCTCTTATGGTCCAAATATTATTGGTTACGGGTCTTTAATTGATAATCTTTATATGCTTGATGTTAAGCATTCCTATAACCAAATATTGCAAATAAGTTCACATGGTACGAAACGAAAATTAAATGAGAATTCCGCCACTTTATGGCATAAGCGCTTAGGTCACATCTCTAAACAGAGAATTCAGAGGCTTGTGTCGGAGGATATTCTTGGACCCTTAGATTTGTCTGACTTTCAAGTCTGCATAGAGTGTATTAAGGGGAAACAAACGAATAAGAGGAATTTAGGTGCCGAAAGAGCTAAAGACGTCTTAGAACTAATACATACAGATATTTGTGGTCCTTTCCCTACAAATTCTTGGAATGGACAAAAGTACTTTATTACGTTCATAGACGATTACTCGAGATATGGTTACCTATATTTAATTCATGAGAAGTCTCAATCTCTAGACGTTTTCAAGTCTTTCAAAGCTGAAGTAGAACTTCAATTAGGAAAGAAAATTAAAGCTGTCAAATCGGACCGTGGTGGTGAATACTATGGTAGATATGACGGATCAGGTGAGCAACGTCCAGGGCCCTTTGCACTTTTCCTAAATGAGTGTGGAATCGTTCCGCAATACACAATGCCGGGTAAACCCAGCATGAATGGAGTTGCAGAACGACGAAATCGGACTCTTAAGGATATGGTGAGGAGTATGATTAGTCATTCTTCATTACCAGAGTCACTTTGGGGAGAAGCATTTAAAACAGCAGTTTATATCCTCAATAGAGTACCAAGCAAAGTAGTCGCTAAGACCCCTTATGAGTTATGGACTGGAAAAAAGCCCAGCATTAGGCACATACACATTTGGGGGTGTCCAGCTGAAGCCAAGCCTTACAGGCCGCATGAAGGTAAGTTGGACCCTAAGACAGTTAGTTGTTATTTTGTTGGGTACTCAGAACACTCTCGCGGGTATAAGTTTTACAACCCCACTACAAGAACATTTTTTGAAACGGGAAATGCAAGATTTCTTGAGGATGTTGAGTTTGGAGGGGAAGGAAACATAAGGAGTGTTGCTTTTGATGAAGAAACTGTTACTGACAGTGGTAAAGTCTTAGTACCTGTCATTGTTCAAGCAACAGATCCAGAAATGAATGAGAATGTTATTCCTAACATTGCTCAAGAAGAAGTCAACACTGAGTTTCCTCCTCAAGCACCACCAGAAGTTCAAACTCAACAACCTCAAGAGGTGCCAGTAAGAAGATCCACTAGAGAGAGGAGAAGTGCAATTTCGGATGATTATGTTGTATTTCTCCAAGAACATGAGGAAGGTATTGGCTTGACTGAGGAAGATCCAGTCAACTTTAGTCAGGCCATGAATAGTTCTAACTCTCTTAAGTGGATTGATGCCATGAAGGATGAGATGAAGTCAATGGCTGACAATGGCGTTTGGGATCTTGTCAAGTTACTTAAAGGTAAGAAACCCATTGGTTGCAAATGGATATTTAAAACCAAGAGGGATTCCAAGGGTAACATTGACAGATATAAGGCTCGTCTTGTTGCCAAAGGCTTCACTCAAAAGGAAGGCATTAATTACAAAGAGACTTTCTCTCCAGTTTCTTCGAAAGACTCTCTCAGGATTATTATGGCACTAGTGGCTCATTTTGACTTAGAGCTGCATCAGATGGACGTGAAGACTGCCTTTCTAAATGGAAACATTGACGAAACAATTTATATGGTGCAACCAGAAAACTTTGTTTCAGGTGATCCAAAGTCTATGGTATGCAAACTAAAGAAATCCATTTATGGCCTTAAACAGGCTTCCCGTCAGTGGTATTACAAAGTTCATCAAGTTATTACCTCTTATGGTTTTCAGAGGAAGGTATTGGCTTGACTGAGGAAGATCCAGTCAACTTTAGTCAGGCCATGAATAGTTCTAACTCTCTTAAGTGGATTGATGCCATGAAGGATGAGATGAAGTCAATGGCTGACAATGGCGTTTGGGATCTTGTCAAGTTACTTAAAGGTAAGAAACCCATTGGTTGCAAATGGATATTTAAAACCAAGAGGGATTCCAAGGGTAACATTGACAGATATAAGGCTCGTCTTGTTGCCAAAGGCTTCACTCAAAAGGAAGGCATTAATTACAAAGAGACTTTCTCTCCAGTTTCTTCGAAAGACTCTCTCAGGATTATTATGGCACTAGTGGCTCATTTTGACTTAGAGCTGCATCAGATGGACGTGAAGACTGCGTTTCTAAATGGAAACATTGACGAAACAATTTATATGGTGCAACCAGAAAACTTTGTTTCAGGTGATCCAAAGTCTATGGTATGCAAACTAAAGAAATCCATTTATGGCCTTAAACAGGCTTCCCGTCAGTGGTATTACAAAGTTCATCAAGTTATTACCTCTTATGGTTTTCAGACTAATGCGGTTGATGATTGTGTATACCAAAAGTTCAGTGGGAGTAAATTTATCTTTTTGGTGTTATATGTCGATGATATCCTATTAGCAAGTAATGATATAGGCTTATTGCACGAAATTAAGAGATTTCTCATGAAGAATTTCGAGATGAAAGATCTTGGGGACGCCTCCTTTGTCTTGGGTATCCAAATACTTAGAGATCGCTCTCGGGGTATCTTGGGATTGTCACAAAGGAGCTATATCGATACAGTTTTGGATAGATTCTTCATGAACGATAGTAAACCGGGAGATACACCCGTGGCTAAAGGAGACAAGTTCAATCTCAATCAGTGCCCCGCTACAGATCTTGAAAAGGTAGAGATGCAAAAGGTTCCTTATGCTTCTCGGCTGTGGGAAGTTTTACGTACGCTCAAGTTTGTACTCATCCTGACATAGCATTTATAGTGGGAGTTCTTGGTAGATATTTGAGTAATCCTAGTATGTAACATTGGACAGCGGTGAAGCGCGTGATGCGCTACTTGAAGAGAACAAGAAACTACATGCTTACCTATCGGAAGTCAGGTAACTTAGAGGTCATTGGGTATTCTGACTCTGATTTTGTGGGATGCCCGAATAGCAGACGTTCCACATCTGGTTACATTTTTCTTTTGGCTGGAGGGGCTATTTCCTGGAAGTCCGCCAAGCAGACTTTAGTGGCTCCTTCAACCATGGCAGCAGAGTTTGTGGCCTGTTTTGAGGCATCAAATCATGCTTTGTGGCTGTGAAATTTTGTCTCAGGCCTAAGCATCATTGGAAGCATTAAGAGGCCATTGAAGATTTATTGTGACAATAGTGCAGCCGTCCTATACTCTAACAACAACATGAGTTCCACAAAGTCGAAATTCATCGACATCAAGTATCTTGTTGTGAAGGAAAGAGTTCAAGAGAAACAAATTTTGATAGAATATATAGGGACCAACTTTATGCTAGCGGACCCACTAACCAAAGGCTTGACACCTAAAGTTTACCATGAGCACATTGTTCATATGGGTGTTGGTTTTGAGATTGCCTTAGATTAGTGGGAGTCTTTTCTTGTTTTCCCTTGTGTTCTAGAATTTTGGTATTGATACAGACTTTATGTTATTTTGGCTTTCTGCAGAAATTAAGTTGAGTTATTATTAAATATGTTTGTATCATATTATATGCAAAACAAATTTTGCATTTTCAGCAACTTCAGTTTGATCTCACTAAAGACGTTGGACCAGTTGGAAATAGGCATGACACGAGATCACATTGCATGAAATTTCCACGCCACTCATCCATATCGATCTATGTCATCGAGTATGTTAATATGATGGTCATCGGGGTACAGTCACAAAAGACGTTAGTGACGACAGCCGCGTTGGTCTCATTGTTGATATATGAGGTGGACCAGATTGTATAGGGAAATCTAAAAATAAATAGCATTCGAATGCCGGCCTAAAGAATTATGATATAATTAGTGTAATATATTGCCCAAGTGGGAGATTGTTGGAATATTTTATTCCAATATCATAAATAATGGGCATATATTCTTTATTAATTATATTAGCTATTTATCAATTAGGAGCCTTGATTGATAAGTGATCAAAATAAGTAAAAAGCTATATTGGATTTCTAATTACATAATTAATAATTAATTATTATTGATATGGGCCCAATATGAGTGGATGTCAGTGATAGCCCATTAGAGGGATAATGGAAACCCTAATAGACTGTCACACTATAAGTAGGCTATGGTCCCCAATATACCGGACTAACCGCAACACACACGTTTACTCTACTCTCCCCATCTGAAGAGAGTCTAAGGCATTAGGAGTCCCGGTTGAGGAAGAACCATAAAGCCGACGAGTAGCTGTTGCTCGTTTATCACTCACTCTTTCTTCTTAGGATCCGTTCTCCACTTCTTTGCTATGGATTCAGGTATTTATCTAATCATTGATATATCAACATGTCGTAGATCCTAAGGTCGTCAAGATCATGGTTTTGTTCTTGATTATATAGAAGCATGCTCCTATGTTTTTTGTCTTCCGCAATAGTGCATTCATGCTTGTATTATTAATTCCAACATATCATTCTTTTTAAAAACAACATTCCATATTGTTTCTTTTGATAAACTGAATTAGCATTTTCTCCTTAGAAAAAACTGAATTAGCTTCTGAACAAGAAACACTGACTGCATTAAGGTATAAACCAGAGATATAAAAAACATGACCCGATATGTCCGCGACAATTTCAGTTTCGGTATGCTATTATGTAATTAGAAAGTTACAAGCAATCCATTTTGTTACTTAAGGCAACGTTGTTCCTTGTCTTCTTGCACAACATATTGCCATCCGATATTAACTAACTTGTTTTATAAGAAAAGTATAAGATAAAGGAATAACAGTTTAATTTAAGGAGTAAAAAAGGCCTAATACAAAAACATTTACGGCTCTGTTTGGCGCGTCCCATCTGTTAGCGGATAGCGGATGAAACTAGCAGATGAAATTAGCGGGTGAAGAGTATGTGTGTTTGGCAAACACTAGCATTTAGCGTTTTTCGGGTAGCCTTTTTTCAGACGCTATTTCAAGTAGTATTTTTTCAAACGTTAGCGGATAGCGAATAGCGTCTCACTTTTTTTTTGACATTTTTATCCTTTTTATTTTTTTTAAAAACTTCTCTTTCTTTATTAAACATTTTGTCATCATTAAGTAAGTTAATCATTAATTAAATATCTTTTTATGTCATTTTATATTTATATATCAACTATTTTAACCTTTAATTTTACCAAACACATCATTTGTTATCAACTATTCGCTAGCTCATCCGCTATTCGCTACTTTTTACCAAATAGAGCCTACATTTACATTTACTTTCCCTAATGAAACTAGTGGGGCTCATGCAGGGAATTTAAGAGAGCATTAGTAACCACAACGAACTAACAACTAGGACTACCTTCAAGTATACGGGTCACCTATCTTATATACTATTGATTAAGCTCATTAATCATCGATTTGATAGCACTTGTTGGAGAGCCAGGGAGAGCATCAGGTCTTGAACACCATATCTTTAGCCCAAACCTTAAGACATTGGGTATCTGGATCGCCTATATCATATATTTTTTATTAAGCTCATTCCTAGTCATTGTGAGGCGTTGCACTTGAATTTATAGTGTCTTTAACGTGCAATTTGTCGGATACAATCCCATGCCTAATTCACAAAGTTAAAGGGAGGAGATTGCAGACTCCAAGACCAACAACATCTTTAAGCATAATTCGTTCAAACACTCTCTTATTGATTGTGTGGATTCCGCCACTTTAAAATAGGACTCGCTCGTGAGATCGAATGTGAATTTTATGATAAGGTGTTGGGACACTGCGTGAGTCGCTCGCGAGGGTCCGATACAAAAAAAAAAAAAGATTTTGGCATTTGAGATGGGAATAGTATGAACATGAAATGAAACCCCATCATGATGATTCATATTACAGATCACGTATCCAAGATATGGCGCATTTTTTCTAACTTTATCTCAACCTCTCAGATCCCAATGCCCCCATACCTTTTTACGTCTTCTTCATCATCACCATCACCATCATCAAATTCTCTCTTCTTATATTCATACACAGATTCTCCTTCTCGCTAAGCCTCTTTCCCCCTTCCCCCCCCCCCCCCCCCATTCTCTGGCTTAGCGGGAACCTTTTCTCTTCTCCTTCTTTCTTTCATTTGATCCCCTTTTCTTATATCCCATCTGAATCTGTCCTATCATCTAATTCTTCTTTTCCCTTTTAATCACACATTTGATTGATTCCTTGCCTTCATTCAAAATCAAATCTTCACATTTGTACATCTTATTTTGTGCACTAATTGTGTATTTTTTGATTTTATTTTGCTTTGCAACTTTTATTGATATCCATCCCTATTTGATCCCTCTCCTTGTTTTTCCCCATTATTATTTCATTTTACGCATTAAATTTGATACTGCAATAAAAAAAATCCTGCTTTTCCTCCGTGTAAAGAAAAACTTGTAGATAGATTATTACTTGAGAAGGGAGCTATTTATTTTTAGATTTTGGTCTAGGAATGGATCATATAAGTAATGAAGCTACTGTTGATCTTTTTGCAATTGGACCTTCGGGTATTCTTGGTAGAACACTTGCTTTTAGGGTTTTATTCTGCAGGTCAATTTCACATTTGAGGCATCATATATTTGTCGTGTTATTGGATGTTTTACATAGGGTTAAGGGATTTTGGTCACCCATTATATCATGGTTGCATCCAAGAAATCCTCAAGGGATATTAGCAATGATGACAATAGTTGCTTTCTTGTTGAGAAGGTACACAAATGTTAAGGTAAGGGCTGAGATGGCATATAGGAGAAAATTTTGGAGAAATATGATGAGAACAGCATTGACTTATGAGGAATGGGCTCATGCAGCTAAGATGCTTGAAAAAGAGACACCAAAGATGAATGAATCAGATTTATATGATGTTGAGTTGGTGAGGAATAAGGTCAATGAATTACGCCACCGTCGACAAAAGGGATCTCTTAGAGATATTATATTCTGTATGAGAGCTGATCTTGTTAGAAACCTAGGTAATATGTGTAATCCTGAGCTGCACAAAGGTAGGCTTCATGTGCCAAAGTTAATCAAGGAGTATATTGATGAGGTATCAACTCAGCTGAGAATGGTTTGTCACTCTGATTCAGAGGAAATTGCATTGGAAGAAAAGCTTGCTTTCATGCATGAAACTAGACATGCATTTGGGAGGACTGCTTTGTTGTTAAGTGGAGGTGCATCCCTTGGAGCTTTTCATGTTGGCGTGGTTAAAACATTGGTAGAACATAAACTTATGCCTAGGATAATTGCTGGTTCAAGTGTTGGATCGATTATGTGTTCTGTTGTTGCCACAAGATCTTGGCCTGAGCTCCAAAGCTTTTTTGAGGATTCATTGCATTCATTACAGTTTTTTGATCATATGGGCGGGATTTTTACAGTTGTGAAGAGAGTCACGACAAAGGGTGCGGTTCACGAGATCAGACAGTTGCAAATGTTGTTGAGGAATCTAACGAGCAATCTTACATTTCAAGAAGCTTATGACATGACAGGTCGTGTTCTTGGGATTACTGTTTGCTCCCCGAGAAAGCACGAACCGCCTAGATGTCTTAACTACTTGACTTCACCCCATGTTGTTATATGGAGTGCAGTCACTGCTTCTTGTGCCTTTCCTGGCCTTTTTGAGGCTCAGGAATTGATGGCAAAGGATAGAAGTGGAGAAATTGTTCCTTACCATCCTCCATTTAATTTGGGTCCTGAAGAGGGTTCCACACCCGTGCGCCGTTGGAGGGATGGTAGCTTGGAGATTGATCTACCTATGATGCAGTTGAAAGAGCTTTTCAATGTCAATCATTTTATTGTTAGTCAGGCCAATCCTCATATTGCTCCATTATTGAGATTGAAAGAATTTGTAAGAGCTTATGGCGGTAACTTTGCTGCCAAGGTATGTTCATGGACTTGGACCTTTATATGTAAGGACGATATTACATACATATGGATGTGTCTGATTACTACTGTCATTGCATTTACTTCCAATCTAGATATTGTATGCATATAAAGAATTCTTAAAATTCAAACTATGCCGTGTAACTTTATTTATGCCTTAACCCAACTTGATTGGGAAAATATTGGTATCTTTTGACAGTTATTGCAACAAGTCATCATACATGTTAGCCATTGGATCACAGTCTGCTGCTGCTGTAATATTCTTAATATGCAACTATAATAACCCACTGTGATTGTGTTGATTCTGTAGCTTGCTCATTTAGCAGAGATGGAGGTGAAACATCGATGTAATCAAGTACTCGAACTCGGCTTTCCATTAGGTGGAATTGCCAAGCTGTTTGCTCAAGATTGGGAGGGCGACGTAACAGTTGTTATGCCCGCAACTCTTGCTCAGGTATAGGCCTAAGAACAATTAAATAAAGTACATCTTTTTTTGAAGATAAAAGAAATAACTTCAACTAGATATCAATTTGAAGAAAAAAGTGCTAGTGGTTATTGAAACTTTCAACATACATGAAATGATAAAGGGAAATTATGATGAGTTTTCTATATCTTACATTTGAAACAATTTGTTTATGTATCATTTATTAGGCACGGTTGACTGAAATAGTGGTTAACTTATATATTTTCCCATTTTCCTGCATGTGCACCAGTTATCAAAAATTATACAGAATCCTTCTTATGTGGAGCTTCAAAAGGCAGCTAACCAAGGGAGAAGATGCACATGGCAGAAGCTTTCAGCAATTAAAGCTAATTGTGGAATTGAACTTGCACTTGATGAGTGTGTTGCACTTCTCAATCACATGAGAAGACTCAAAAGAAGTGCTGAGAGAGCTGCTGCTGCTTCTCAGGTTTTTCCCAATACTGCCAGATTCAGTGCTTTAAAAAGAATTCCATCGTGGAACGTCATTGCACGAGAGAATTCTACAGGTTCCCTTGAAGAAGACTTTCTCAACGACGCTGTTTCCTCGTTGCATCAAGGTGTTAATAGTTCCAGCGGGGGCACTAGCAAAAATTGGAAGTCCCATCGTATCATGCACGATGTAAGTGACAGTGAATCCGAAACTGCTGACTTGAATACTTGGACAAGATCTGGTGGTCCTTTGATGAGAACTACTTCGGCAGATATGTTTATCGACTTTGTCAAAAACTTAGAAGTCAATACAGAACTATATAGAGGAACGTCAGGTACTGCTAGCCCTCGTGATTTTCAGTATCACAGTCCAAGACTCGCAACACCGGATAGATTCTCCGAGAACTCAGAATCTGATCATAGCAATAGAGTTGTCATGAATGCATCTAGCATAATGGTAACTGAAGGTGATCTTTTGCAGCCTGAAAGAATCCATAATGGATTTGTATTTAATGTTGTCAAGAAAGAAGACTTGACATCACCAAGTAGGAGTCATGATTATGATGATAGTTATAACAATGAAGTTGCTGAATCTGTCCAAATTGAATGTCCAGGGAAGGAGATGGATGCTGCTGCTAGCTCAGCTTCCGAAAATGAAGACGACGATTCCGGAACAACTAGAAACCTAACTGAACAACCAAATGCTAACTCCTCAGATCATTCCACCACAGATGTTGTTGGTAAGGATCAGAGTATTGTTGACAATTAGCTCCAATGATGAAAATACTTTAATTAGTTAGTTAAATTCTTTGGTGTTTTAGCTGTCCAGATTGTTAATAGCATGAAATATATAGTCTTGCCAAGAATCTGTGTATTCATTTTTCAATGGGAATATAACCCATAATACGGAGTACTTAGCAGTATACAAAGAAAAATAGGTATCATATACATGTATTGCACAACCAAATTAATGTTTATAGCTAACACTAATGCAGATGAATCAAATCTCTCATTCTCCACACACAGACCCCTTCATTTTTATGTTACCCTTCAATTGTGTGTTACTGTTAAGCAACTTTACCATGAATAGGGAACAGTGATGAATTATAGTTGCATTATAGAGTTTCAAAGTCTCAGCCAATCTCATAGATTAGCTTGTAAGAAAAGGTAGTGTCGTCATTGTTTAATAAAATTTATATAAATTAATGTTATGTGTTTGTTCTGGTTTGCTTAAAGGATTAAACAACTGCTGGGTAGGTGATTTTCTTCAGTTACTGATGGACACGTGTAGTTTTATAGAGTGCACGACATGTTTTAAAGCTTTCGTGATGTATTAGAACTTACAACACACAAGCTAAACAATAAACAAAAAAGGAGTCTATTAATTAATCTTATTTAATAAATAAAGATAAACAAATTAGTAATATTCAAAGTTTAACTTTCTTTTGACAGAATTTAAAGTTTAAACTTGTTTGTAGGCCTTGATTTGATACGAGGTAGGGGACTCAGGCTTACTGTTTTTTGTTTTTGTTTTCAGTCTATTTTGTTAGATGCCTTGTAGTTTAAGGTCATCAATCATTTTGAGAAGGCAATAGACATTATGAGTTTACATAATTTGTCCAATAAAATATTAGCATAAAGAAAACACTCGTGTACCTCATCTACTCTTTTTTTTTTTGGTTTCATTATTTACTACTCTTTTAATCAATGATAAGATGAGTGTTAGGGGGAGAGTGACAAAGAGAGTGTTGCGATCACTTCTCATATATATTATCTCTCCTATGTACGGTGGCAGATCTTGAATGAAATGTTTGGGAGGGCCAAATTTGGAAATAATATATATTAACAATGGCCTGTAGCTTAACAAAGATTCAAGTTGTTGAGAAGAACGGAAGCACTGTGCCGCTGGACTACACACGAAGGTTGTGTTTTCAGTGGCCATCTTAATATATATATATATATATATATATATATAAAAGCTAATTCTAAGTCAAAAATATGTGTATATATATAAATTTTAAAAATCTAGGACGGGCCGTGGCCCTCCCCGACCCTAACTAAGATCCGCCAATGCCTATGTATATGATATTTCCACTTTTTTTTGGTACATATGATATTCTCAGCTTTATCCAGGGATTTGTAACACGTGGTATGAGCGCAAGTGCCAAGACAACTTTTGTTGAGGTCTAAAGCAAATCTGGAAGTGAAACCTAAAAATTCGGTCATTTAGCCAGAAAACAACAAATGCTCCAAAATTTACACCAAAGTTCTCAAAGTAAGACTTGGACACAAGTCAACAAGATAAAAAGTATTGCACTATACCAGGTGAGCTGAACAAATTCTTTTATGTTGTGTAAATCGGGTATCTTTTCCGCGCAACTGCAGAGACTAATCCCTTGCGTCTTGTAGGACTACAATGGACGAAAAAGCTCTCCCTCAATAGTTTTAATGTTGTTGCATTCCCAGGATTGGATTTGAACCCAAGACTGGTTAAGATGGAAGAGACTCAAATCATGTCATCCAAACACTCTTGGGTTAGATATCCTAAGACCTTGGTTAAACAAAATCGTTATGCATAAAAGGAATTTGATAATTTTTTTGGTTACAAAAGGAAATTGATAATAATATCAAGTAAAAATAAAAAAAGTTTGAGGCCTTTTTTTATTGATAAATGATGTTGCCCAAAGCCCAAACCCCTTGCTTTAGTAGCTTGGGACTTTGCAAGTCTCGTTCAAGATTAGAAGTGCATCAACATTTTATTTTATGTGAGAAATGTTATTTGAACCCCGAATTTCAAAAATTAAAATCAATAACAATTTCTAGTTAATGCGATTCACATATATAGTTAATGAAATATTGTACTTGATTAATGGATTTTTTATTATCAGAAATCTGATTAATGGATATAGAGATTCTTTCTATTTCTCAATAGAAATAAAGATGTTTACTACTAAAGTTTTGAGATATAGATGTTTAATATAATATCGACTTTGTGTCACCAATTTTAAATGTGTACATTTGTATTCTAAAACTTTAAAAATGGTTCTTCTTGTACTACTTATCGGGTGTCATTGTTTTTTTTTAATGAAGAAAAGGCCCGAAGGCCCCACAACAACAACACTAATGAAGTCCTGCTCCAGCTAGCCCAATGTTATCAAAAGCGAGTAAATTGACCAAAAAGTAGTGATAAAATCAAAAATTACAATATTGCCATTAACAGTGTGGCTCACTTTGGCTAACTAATCAGCCACACAATTATTGAGTTTGTTCACTTTCTTCCAAGTCACATTCAATTCTCCACCACTAACCTCGATGATATCAACCACCAAGCGCTGAATGTGAGCCACTTCTTGATGACCACTAGCAATCAACTCTAGCGCTTCCATCGAATCCGTTTTTACAACAATACTCTTGAAATTCTTGCTCCATGCAATCTGTAACCCATGAAGGATTCCCCACAATTCTGCTTCCAGTTAGCTACAAGCTTGAGATGATGAGTGAAAGCTAGGATGAAAGCACCATGTTCATTCCGAAAAACACCACCACACCCTGCAGATCTCCCATTATCACGAAAAGATCCATCACAGTTCAACTTCAAGTAATTCGGAGGCAGAGGAGTCCAATTAACTTCAGCAGCTTCAATGAACGAGCGTAATTGAGGGTTGAGAGTGGGCTTTCTCATCATGCAATCCATAATACCTTCCACTTGACGTCTGATCTTCATTATGGAAGAGTGAGTATTACGCATTTTCTGAGAAAAGATGTGATCATTGTGATTTCTCCACATGAGATCCAAAGTAACACCAAACAGAATACTCCAATTCGGTTCCTCACATTGATTTTCTTTACCACAGAGGTTGGTTTTCAACCACTCTTTCCAATTGGAGCTACAAAAGAATTGGCCTGGGTTTCTGACATTGAGCAATTCCAAATTGCGAGGCTTGCAGAGCAATCCCTAAATCTGTGGAACAAAGATTTATCTTGCAACTTACAAATTGGGCACAAACCATCAATTTTCATAGTTCTTCTTCTTCTTTCAATATTGGTGAGCACAAATTCGTGAACCAATTTCCATAAGAAGGTACAAATCCTTTCATTGCCTCTCCATTTCCAAATATAATTGAAATTAGTGTGGGGGTTGACTGAAACCCCATTTGATTGGATTAGGTAAGCCGATTTGGTGGTGAAACTTCCATAAGGAGTAGCACCCCAAGTAAATACATCATCATCATGCAAGAATTGGGGGGGGGGGGGGGGGGGGGGGATTTGCTATTTTAGTAGTTACATTTTCAGGGAGAATGTTTTCAAACAAATCCCCAATTCCAATCTCCATTGTAAGTAGTGAAATAAATTATAGCCAGCTTTGTATCTTCCTCAAAAATATGGAGATTGTTGCTATTAGGAAGCCAATTGTCTTGCCAAAAACGAGTGTCCTCAGTCCTCACCATTACTAGCTTGCCAATACAAATTAGCCTTGAAACTTTCCCAATTGTTGACCATACCATTCCAGAAATTTGACCGTTTCCTAGTAGGATCCATTTCAGGAAAGCTTCTCCAACCACATTTGTATTTGCTTCGAATGAGAGAGCCCCACAGAGACTCTGGTTGAGACCAAAAATTTCAGAGGCCTTTCATAATAAAGGCAGTATTGGCCTCTCTGGTAGACCTCAAACCAAGACCTCCATTAGCTTTAGTTTGCAAACTTTATCCCAGCTAAGAAGATGCACAGTTTTGTGATTATTTTCATCACCCCAGATAAAATTACGACAAATTTTATCAATTTCATCACGAGTATCTCTAGGTAAAATCGTAGTTTGCATAATATAAGTAGGCATGGCTTGCACTGCTGATTTTGCAAGAGTTACTCTACCAGTAAAGGGTAAGGTTCTAGACTTCCAAGTAATTAATCTCTGTTTAACCTTATCAAGCACATAGTTGAAGGTGTTTAATCCAACCCTCTTAGGAAAAATAGGCACTCCCAAATACTTGCCTAGGTCATCTGTAGAATTGAAGCCCGTGGTGTCACATATATCTATCCTCAACAACCTAGGAACATTCTTAGAGAGAAACACCCTTGTTTTATCATAGCTGACCTTCTACCCAGAACTCACACATAAATCATTAAGGGTTTGTTGGATAATCTGAGCCTGATCTAGGCTAGCTTCAGTAAAGAAGATCAAGTCATCTGCAAAAGCTAAATGAGAAATTTTTGGACCTCCCCTAGTAACCTGGATAGGAATCCAGTTGCCTTCCTCAACCTTATTCTCAATAGCTTGAAACAATATTTCAATACACAACACAAAGAGGTATGGGGAGATTGGACCACCCTGTCTAATACCCCTAGAAGGAGAGAATTCCTCTATAGCTTCCCCATTCCACAAAACTTGCATAGTTGGGGTAGAGATACAGTGCCAAATTAGGGAGATGATCTTGTCAGGCAGACCTATATCAATGAGAGTGTCTTTAATAAAATCCCAATTGAGCCTATCATAAGCTTTTTCAAGGCCTATTTTGATGGCCATCCACCATTTCCCCCTTTACTTCTCATAGAATGAAATATCTATTGGGCAATGATTATGTTATCATGAATATGCCTCTTTGGGATAAAAGAACATTGAGTAGGGCCAACTAGTAACTGTAGACTATCCCTAAGTCTGTTGGTGATCATTTTAGTGATAGTCTTGTATGCAACATTGCACAAACCAATAGGATGAGATTGCTTCATATTGGTAACATTCTTAGACTTTGGGATAAGATCTAAGTAGGTAGCATTCAACTCTTTAATCTTCTAAGGATTCTCCCAAATGTCTCTGACTATCATACAAAAAGGACCAATTGTATTCCATTGACTATGATAAAACACAGCCTGGTACCCATCAAAACCAGGGGCTTTATAAGCACCAATAGAACAGACAGTGTTGCCAATTTCCTCATTAGATAGTCCCCTATTCATGTCATTCAAATTTTGAATGTCAAGGGTAGGAAAGTGATCTGATAGATAGCAGGGAGCCACAACTTCAGTACCTGAAAGCAAATTCTTAAAATAGTTAGTGCTTATAGCTTCAAGTTGAGTAGAATCACCAATCCATTCTCCGTGACCATTTTGAAGAGTTGTGATATGATTCCTCCTCCTTCTAATAGTAGCTACTCCATGGAAATACTTTGTATTTCTATCTCCAAACTGAATCCACTTTGCCCTAGATTTTTGGAACCATAAAATCTCTTCTTTGGCAAAGATTTCCTCATAAGCTTTCCAAGTTGATTTCTGGAGATTGAGGAGGTGTTCATTCCATCCATGAGAAAAGCCTTTTATCAATATCTATAAGTTGTTTAAACGACTTCTTTTTTTGATTGAAAATGTCACCAAAGGTTTCTTTGTTCCACTCCATCAGAACCCCTTGAAGTTCTTTGAGTTGCCTAGGGAAATTCCCCATATCACCTCTCCAATTGTCAACAATCAGGTGGTTAAAGGTTGGGTGAGTAAGCCATATGGCCTCAAACCTAAAAGGTCTTCTGCTCCTGTTACCATATCTTCTGAGCTCAAAATTGATAAAGAGAGGAGAGTGATCTAAATTCAATTTAGGAAGACGAGTAACCTCAGAGCCTTGAAACCTAAGATGTCATTCCAGGTTGCAAATGACACAATCCAGTCTTTTCCTAGTATTACCTCTAGCAAGGTAAACATATCACCATTAAAACCAAGATAAAAAAGGTTACAATTGTCAAGAGTAGTTTGAAAACCAGCTTCAATAGGTTGAGAGCGAACTAATAAAGCTGGCCCTACGTACCCTTTCATAATCATGAAGGACAACACTGAAATCACCTAATAGTGCCGAAAGGCCATCAATATCATAGTGAATGTCATTAATATCATCCCAAAGAGATTGTCTAGGAGCAAAATGGGGGCTGCCATAGATGATGGTTAGGAACCAAGGGTTGGAATTGGAGGGAGAAACCTTCATGTGAACCAATTGGCTAGTGTTTTGAGAAGTTGAATAGCCCAGTGAGTGCTATCCCAAACCAGCCAAATACCTCCAGATTGGCCTCTAGCATCAACAATAAATTGGTGTTCAAAACCCATTCTTTTAGCAATCTTCTTAGCCTGCTTTCCACTGGTGTGAGTCTCAAGCAGAGCAATAAAGGAAGCAGAGTATTCCTTTTTCATATCTTTTATCAGGCCAACAAAGCCTTTAGCTGCCGTACCACGACAATTCCAACAAATGAGATTCATAAAGACATGTTAGAATTGTGGGGGGAAAATCCCTCAAGCTCAACCATAGGAGACACAACTCCATTATCTAATTGAGTGGCAGTAATAATGGGAGTACTAGTGCTCTATTTAGTATTACTCATATGAGCAGTATTGCCTGCCAAAACAAGTATCTTCATATTGTCACCTCTATTTTTATCATTGTTGTCAATGTGGCCCAAGGTAATCCTTAGAGGTTCCATGTCACGAAATTTGTTAAGGAGGTTCTCACCATGTGTCTTATACATGGTCTTCATATAGGCCAAGACAGCTTGCTCCTCTGAGTTACTGTTGCTACTAGGTTCAGAATTCTTGCTGGTTGACAAAATATTCTCTTTCCCCAAATTCTGATCTTTGTTTCCTTGATGGTATCTGCCACTCATCTTGGGGGTACCACCAATAACCACACCATTGTCTTTCCTTGACACACTCTTAGCAGGCTTTGAGGCTTTCTTACCTTTAACTGAGAGTTGGGGCTTTTTTCCCACCAAGAGGGTTTTTAACCTTAGGTTTGATGGTATTCTTGACCAGTTTGTCTAGTTGTTTATTAATAGGAGAACTCAACTGATGCTCCATGTCTGTGGTTAGAATCTCATTCCCAGTTTCCATTGCTACACAAAAATAAAATAAAATGTTTTTATTCCTTTTGAAATATGCCTCCATCTTATCTCTGCTGCAGTTTCTTTAACCGGTCACATCTTTACAGGGTTAATTCAAACTCCATTGATGAGTTTCGCTTCCTTAAGCATTTCTCTGTGTCGAGCCACCCTCCAAAGGCTCCGCCTATTGCTAAAGTCATTTGGCATAAGTCTTTGCTCGGTTGGGTCAAATACAACTTAGATGGGGCCTCCCGTGGTAACCCAGGCCCCGTGTCTTATGGTGGCGCGCTTGTTCCATGACTCAAGTGGGGCAATTATGGGTTGTTTCTCTGATTAATTGATACCGCTTTTGAAAATCTTGGCTGTTATGAAGTCAATTGAAGTTGCTTTTGTGAGAGGATGGTACAAGATTTGGATTGAATGCGATTATGCTCTTGTAGTGGCTTCTTATAAGTCCCCTAGTTTAGTTCCTTGGAGACTTAAAAGTAGATGACATAATTGCATTGCTATAACCAAGTGGATGAATTTTCTTATTTATCATATCTACAGAGAAGGAAACTCTTGCGCAGATATGCTAGCTAATTACGTGTTTATTAGTCAATTGGTGGGAGCTGTTGCCCAACGTTTCTTTAGAGGATTTACCCGTAATAGGTTAGGTCTTCCATATTACCGGTTTCACTGACATTTTTTCCTGCCAACGGTAAGGGTCTAGTCCCCCCTTGGCCTCTTTTTTACTCTCATTCTTTTTATCTTTTTATTAACGAGTTTTCAATATCATAAATTTATAATAATTGGTTGTTCTTTTTTATTTAGCAATTATAATTCGATTGTAATTCGAATTATACTTCTGGTTTGACACGTTGTCGAGCATAAAGCTAGGGTTTGCAATTTTCCCTAACTATGGTTTGTATCTAAATTCTTTGCAGTTTTTGTTATCTTTTAGTGGTCATTTTGCATATAATTTCTTTTTCTTTTTATATTTCGCCCCTCATAAAAAATAAGCTAGCTCTGCCCCTCATAAAAAATATGTTAGCTACTTATTAACCATTAACCGAATTTTAGTAAACGCGAGTTTGAACATTATTAACTATAATTGTAGTGTTTAAATATAATCTCCTATACATATATAATTGAATAGCTAGAAGTCGTTGTAAAGAAGCTCATTTGAGAGTTAATAAGCTGGAACACATTAACCAAATTCAATACTTTATTTTTTTTATTGATAAATGTTTTTTTTTGACAAGAAGAAGATCATCTCATTTCATTGATAATAAGTGTTTCAATACAAGTTGGGATAAACTCATAAACTTTGGAGCTAGCAACAAATCGCGAGGCTCTTGCTAGAGTATGTGCCACACGATTAGCTTGTCTCCGAATATAGCTCACATTAAAGCTTTGAAAAGTAGATAAGAAGTTTTTACCATAAGAAATTAGCGACCCAAATTCTGTGTTGGTATTGGTATCTTCCTGCACTCCGTTAACCACTGGTAAACAATCCAGTTCTATGGAGACCGAAGAAAGACCCAAGTCCCTCAACCAAAGAAGAGCTTGCCAAAGTCCCATTGCTTCCGCTTCTTGAGGAGAAGGAAGGCCCCTGAACCACATAGTTTTGCCACGATAGAACTCACCCGAATCATTCCTAATACATATGCCAACTCCATATTTATTATCATTCTCAAACATTGCTGCATCTATATTGCATTTGAATGAACCAACAGGTGGTTTTCTCCAAGCAAAGTACACGGCCTGCATACTGTAATCACGTCCAGCACCTGCAGAAATTTGTTTTCTCGCTACTGTCCAATCCGTCAACCATTCCATAGCTCTACCAACCACTAGCTCCATGGGCTGGACTATACCTTCCCATACGCGATCATTTCGACGTTTCCATAAAGCCCAAAACACCATAGCTGCTGTCTTGCGTGAGTTGTCATCAACAGAGTTCAACAACAGAAAAAAGCATTTCCGGAAAGATTCAGCATTGTCCATAGCGCGACGAACCTGAGGCAGCAAGTTAGTCAGTTAGTTATTATATTATTTTTTAGGATCTCAAATGTGGTCCTTCCGCTTAAACTCCTTTGGTGTAACGTTAGCTCTCTAATTGAGCCTCCATTAATCACTCTTAATATTGTTTATAGGAGAGGAATGTCGTTTCTCCAAAAAGAGTGATTAATGGAGGCTAATTAATTTCTACAATTCCAATGAGGTCTAGAAACTCTCAATGCATTCTTCGAAGTTGAATATGCATGTCTCAAGGTCAAAGAGATAAATTCCAAGACCTTGGAATAGTCATCCCCCTTTCCCATGTATTGTGACTTGTGCACCACAATTGAAGGAGGGAATTCCAACAAATCTCCCCTTGACTTAATTGGGGGGCACCACTATACCAGCACCTTGATAACAATCTTCAAACTTCTTGGTTGGCAGTTACTTAGTCATCATATCAGACCAATTCAAATCTGTATGAATATTCTCTATCCTTAATTTCTTCTCATCAAATGCTTCTCGTATCCAATGATACCGGATGTCAATATGTTTTGAGCATGAATGGAACATGGGGTTCTTGGCTAGAAGGATGGTACTTTGATTGTCACAATTCACCACATAACCATCTTGATCATTCCCCAACTCTGTTAGAAAGTTCTTCATCCATAACATCTCCTTGGAGGATTCAGTGACTGCTACGTACTCTACTTCAGCGATAGACAAAGTCACACATTTTTGGAGCTTTGACTGCCAAGAAACAACCCCCTGCAAAAGTAATCAGATAACCTAATGTTGACTTTCTTGAATCCACATCTCCTTCCATGTCTGAGTCTGAATATCCAATAAGCATTAGACTCCATTGCCAAAACACAAGCTTCTTTTGGCAGTTCCTCTTAGATACCTTAGTATCCATTTAACAGCTTCCCAATGCTCTTTTCCAGGGTTTGGTAGGAATCTGCTAACAACTCCTACAGCATAACCAATATCTGGTCTTGTACAGACCATTGCATACATAAGGCTACCCACAGCAGAAGAATAGGGAACCTTTTTCATTTCTTCTTTTTCCTATTCATTGGACATTGAGGCTTGCTAAGTTTGAAATGTCCAGCTAATGGAACACGAGCAGCTTTGGCATTGTGCATGTTGAACATTTTGAGAATCTTCTCAATGTAGTCTTCTTGTGATACCCACAACATTCTTTTGGAACGATCTCTAAAAATTCATTCCAAGAATCCTCTTCCACTGCACCCAGATCTTTCATGACAAATAGTACTGGTAAAAATACAGATGCACTGGTAAAAGTATAAAAAAAGTATTTATAATTTCATGGCTGATTTCCTTGTCTCGATCGACGTAACACAGTTTATTTGAATTTAGGACTACATTAACGTTTCTGTTTATGTTTACAATTTTCAGAGATTATTATTGCTGTATAATGTACATTTTTTTTTGGTTGAATATAATTTAATTTACATGCTTTAGCATTTTCGTACAAATATAAATATTAATTATATTAATTGATAGCAAAAGGTTTCATTTTCTGGTCCCCGTTTTATCGGCTTGCATTTAAATTTGGTCCCCATTTTTTCCTTTTATTCATTCGTCATTTGCATCAAATTGTTGTTTTTTTTATTGAGGGAGAATAAATGATTGTTTAAACATAGGAAATCTTATAGGAAATCTTTGAATTCCATTCCATGACAACGAATGCAAATCTGTTTTATCCATTTGTATATGATGCACTGCTTAATTAATATTTGTACAGTGCTCTTCAAAAAAAGACTCATCTCTGCTCAAATTTCACACTGGCCAACACCGAGTTTGTCCGTTACAGGAATCGAACCTGAGAGCACCAGATCAAACTCCGTGTCCTAGAATAGATTAAGCCAGTAGGCATTTTGGTTTTTGGACTCCTATTTTGGCAACATGTGAGATCTACAGGGAGGGGACCCAACAAAACCTTCTCCAAATCTACCCAACAAAAACAAAACTACCAGTGAT
This sequence comes from Astragalus glycyphyllos, assembly GCA_963573325.1. Lineage (NCBI taxonomy): Eukaryota > Viridiplantae > Streptophyta > Magnoliopsida > Fabales > Fabaceae > Astragalus > Astragalus glycyphyllos. The sequence continues at coordinate 42,126,173 of OY754309.1, forward strand.
AAAATTGGAATATATGCACTGTGGATATTTATATAAACCAATTAGATCCAAATTTTGTAAATTGGATATTAAGCTCAACCATTTTCGGACGAGAACATGGTGCCGTATTCAGGACTTTGAGTTAGGGGGTGCAAAATTTTTTAAACACACACGTTACTACAAATCTAATAAAAATAAAACTTTAACAAGTTCACAACTTGTGTTGTACTAGACAAACACAAATTAAATGATACTAACAATTTCCTAAATACAAATTAAATCTCACTAAAAGAATCAACATATTTACAAAATAGAGAACAAACTCAAATTAAATACACTAATATAATCAAAATAAATTAAAAAACACTAACACAAAATACAAACTAATTAAATAGCACTAACACAAATTACCAAATGAATATGATTAATAGAATCAAAATTAAGATAATAAGAACAAAAATTGATTCAAGGAGAGAGAAAACTTTTTAAAAATAAAATATGTGAGAGTGTAAGTGATGTGAGTGTGGTTCATTAGAGTGGTGCAAAACTAGATACTTGGGTGCAAAAGATAATTTTCAGGAGTAAAAATATTTCTCTTAAGGTATATCAATGATTATTTTTTTTTTTTTTAGGAGATTCGCTTGAACCCTTGAATGAGATGCAGATCTGCCACTGCGAGAACATACAGTACATTTGTATGGTTTGGATATTAAGCTCAAACCATTTCTTTCCTGGCTATGGTTCCAAATGGATTTACAACTGGTTAATATGGATAACTTTATGAAGCAAAGACACCTCTGAGACTAGGTGTCCCAGAAGGGTAGCTCACTTGGTTGAGTGAAAGGGATATCGTTGGTGGAAAAACGTAGGCGTACGGGATTCGAACCCCGCTCCCCCTTCCCTCTAATAACTAATGAATGTGAAAAACTATTGTATTTTTGTTAGAAACATTTTTTTTGTTATAAAATATATTGTTCAATTTAGATATTTTATAGATAATGTTCAAATTTTATTGAATTATAATAAATAAATGATTATATATGTATCGGTGTCAGTGTCCTATACTTTATGAATTAGCAGTGTCGACGCATCCGTGTCTTTGTCTTGTCAGGTGTCCGTGTTAGAGTCCGTGCTTCATAGGAATAACTGAATGTTAAACCAATTTGTATATAAATGTGTGACCATATTTGATCAAACTTGGGTTATATGTTTGGTTGGTTGGAGTTTTGCAAATTGAGATTAAGTAGATTTTTTTTTCTCAAGAAAGAGATATGATATGAAAGCCTCGTTAAAATCTTCTGACGCAAAATCCTCCTTAAAAAAAAAGGAAAAAGAGTACCCCTAAATTTTATTGATAAAAAAAAGGGAAGATACACAAAAACATGGGGAACTATACAAAAAAGACAATATACATTATATGTAAAAGCATCACTATAATGACTCATCATTAAGTAGATTACATAACTATAATGACAATAAATAATAGGCTTAAATATATGTTTTGCCCCTGCAAATATCACCATAATCCAGTTATACCCCTGTAAAAATAAAAACTTTAAAATTACCCTTGCAAATATAAATCGCTTACGGTTATGCCCCTCGGTCAGTTTCTCATCCAAAAAAATAATTTAAATAAGGTTTAAATATATGTTTTACCCCTGCAAATATCACCATAATCCAGTTCTGCCCCTGCAAATATCACCATAATCCAGTTATGCCCCTGTCAAAATCTTTAATTTTTCTATTATGCTGATATTTGCAGGGGCATAACTGGATTATGGTGATATTTGCAGGGGCAGAACATATATTTAAACCTTATTTAAATTATTTTTTTGGATGGGAAGCTGACCGAGGGGCATAACCGTAAGCGATTTATATTTGCAAGGGTAATTTTAAAGTTTTTATTTTTACAGGGGTATAACTGGATTATGGTGATATTTGCAGGGGCAGAATACATATTTAAGCATAAATAATATAATGACAATAAATAATATACATTATAACATGCATAATATAATAAATATGTAATAAATACATAACAAGTATGATCAATCAATTATCTTAGAGTTTTATCAACTTGAGTTTATGTGTTAATTTGCTTCTTACTTTTTTTGTGTAATTTATAATTTTAATCTCTTCCAAATATAGATTTTATTTTATTTTTTATTGGTATTTTCTAAATAATTATGAATTTATTACACACACAACACACAGAGGATATATCGACAAAAATGTCAAACTTAATGACTTACACAAATTAATAACTTTATAGAGAAAATGAAATTTATCAATCCTTGTTATATTGTCGATGTAAGATCATGTAAATCAAAATTAATTGACATTTCATCACATTACTTTATTTCGATTACTAGTATGTTATTTAATAAATAAGTAAATGCGTGTTATTATTAGATAACACACCAACGAGTATTTAAATTTTTTGAAAATTTAACTACGTGATCATAAAGATAATATTACATGATTTAACGGTTAGATTGATAAATTTCATTTTATACACGAAATTATTAATTGATGTAAGTCACTAAGTTTTCCACCCAATGCAATATATATATATATATATATATATATATATATATATATTCCCCTATTCTCTTGATTACTATATCATAATCTAAACTATAGCAAAGGAAACCAATAATCAAGAGAATAGCATATAATCAATGGGTTCGGAAGGAAATCTTAGGCTTCCTATTCTTGATTTCACCAATGATGAATTGATCCCAGGGACAAATTCCTGGTCATCAGCATGTACAACTGTGCGCCATGCCCTTGAAGAGCATGGCTGCTTTGTAGTTGTCTATGATAAAGCTTCAAATGAGCTTCAAAATGGTGTATTCTCTTCCCTGAAAGAGCTCTTTGATCTCCCCCTAGAAATCAAATTGAGAAACATCTATGAAGGGAAACCCTTGAAGGGCTACGTTGGTCAACACCCCAAGATTCCTCTCCATGAAAGTATGGGCATAGATGAAGGAACAACACTTGAGGGAATTCAAAATTTTGCTGCAACAATATGGCCTAATGGAAATGACAATTTTTGGTAGGTTTACATACAATTGTTGCATTTAAAAATTAATTCATTATATTTTGCATGATCATTTATATATACTATGATTTAATCATTAAAATACCAAACTTCGTATTATCCTTTGGACAAGAAAACACAGTTTCATGGTAACACACTTCATCTATATTTAAAGAGTCGTGGATTCGAATCATATAGACAGATGTTAAAACCACTGTGATCCTTTTTTGAAGAAGAAAAATATTACCTTTTTATTTTTTTATGAAGCTATATGACTATTTATGTTGTTTGGATTAATTTGTGTAGTAAATATTTGTTTGAGTATGCAAAGCTAGTGGAGGAATTGGATGAGAAAGTGGCAAGAATGATATTTGAAAGTTATGGTGTTGTGGAGCATTATGAGAAATACATAGGGTCTACAAGTTATCTCCTTAGGTTATTGGCACACAAAGCACCAAAACAAGTAGAGCCTCAATTGGGTTTTGTGTGTCACACTGATAAAAGCTTCACAACAATTCTTCATCAGAATCATGTCAATGGACTCATGGTGGAGACAAATAATGGTTGTTGGATTGATGTTGATTTCTCTTCACCTACTTCCTTTGTCATCATGGCTGGTGATGCACTCATGGTCAGAATATTTTTCCACTAATTTAAGGCTTAATTATGGGAATTGTGATTTGTATTTGTCTTGCTTAATTGTTTTTTAGGTCAGATTATTATTGACTATTTATAGAGTGTTCCAACACTTTCAATAAAAAGCTAATTTCACAGTGGCCAACACCAAATTCTCACTGCAGGAATCGAACTTGGAAGTACCCCATGTCCCATGGTTGTTCAAACCACTTGGCCAATAGTGTTAACTCTTCATTTGTCTTGCTTCTATTCTTGTGCTAAAGTTTAATAATTCATAAGTTTTAAAATTGACACTAAATTTAGACACAAAAAATAATGAAATAAATCTATAATTCCGTCTTCACCTGAATTAAAGACGAATTTCATATTTTTTCTCTATAAATTTCATATTTGCTTGGAAAAAGAAAAGGCTCATGTTTGGATGTTGTTGATAGTTGAATGTCTTATTTGGTTTATGTGTATACAGGCTTGGAGCAATGATAGAATAAAGTCTCCCAATCATAAAGTTATGATGAATGGTAATGAAACAAGGTACTCTCTTGGACTGTTTGCCTTCTACAGAGGAATTCTACAAGTACCTGAAGAACTAATTGATGAGGAACATCCATTGCAATATAAGCCCTTTGATCATCTTGGACTACTGAACTTCAGTTACAGTGCTAATATTAAACACTATTGTGGCAATGCCTAGTTTTAAACTTCATATATGTAAAGTATTTGATTTGATTTTTATTTCATGTAAGATAGGTAAAGTATTTCTATAGTAAGGTATTTGATTTGATTTTTTTTTTGACAAATTTGATTTGATTTTTATTTCATGTAAGATAGGTAAAGTATTTCTATACTTTACATATATGTAAAGTATTTGATTTGATTTTTATTTAAAGACTATTGTGGCAATGCCTAGTTTTAAACTTCATATATGCAATATAAGCCCTTGAATTGTTAATTACCATATCTTTAGGGATTTTTTCTATAGTTGCATAATAGTTGTTGCTTAATTGTCATATCTTTATATTTGATGAAATTTTGGTCTAGTCCATCTCATTTTTGTTTTTTGGGTGAATACTTGATTGTGGCATTCATAACCGCAATCATTTAGTGTACTCAGAGACTAATTGGAAATATTGCTAAAATTTCATTTAAGTATAAGAGATGAGAATTCGGAGACTAACGGACCACTGCACATTTACCAAAAAACTTTTTATCTTTCTTTTCAGTTTTGATTCTCTCTATTCTCTCTCTATTCTTAACTTTTTTTTAATCTATCAACTATCTACTTATCAAAAATCCACTACTAAAATTCTATTTTATATATTTACAATATATTTAATCAAAACACTCAGTACTAAAATCATTTTAATCAAACAACTCACTACCAAAATATCTATTTTACCCATTGCTATTTTTTTTCGTCACATCACCATATTTGAGGTTAAAATTGTCTAGTAATAAAATCATTCACATATATTCTCCTTTTCATGGGTCCCACTGCATGTTCACCAATTTTTTTTCTCTTTCCTTTCAATTTTGATTCGCTCTATTTCTCTATGTTTTCATTTTAATTTTTTTTAATCTATCTACTATCTATTTATCAAAACACTCACTACTAAAATCTCTATTTTATATCTTCTACAATCTATTTAATAAAAACACTCATTACTAAATCTCTATCTTATACGGAAACATAACACGTTGTTGGTATACTCATTTTTTATGTTTATTTTCATGCATGTCTTTATTTTTTATAAATGAATATTTTGCTTTTAAATCTCGGCAAGAAAACATTAAATATTGTCAAAATAATTACTTTTATATTTTCCGTTTGAATTCCAACGGAAAAACGTTAGGCGCTGTTGTTAAATTTCATGATTTTTGACTTCCTCGATAGCGAACCATTACATGTTTGTCAAAATAATTAGTTTTTATTTTCACAATGTCACGATTTTTTATAAATAATTATTTTACTTTTGCGCATTAACGGGAAACAATTACATGTTACCAATATAACTATTTTTTATAATGACTAAATTTTGACACATTATTGTTATTATCATATTTTACTATGTTTGTAAATGAATATTTTGCTTTTAAATCACGACAAGAAAACCTTATATATTGTCAAAATATTTATTTTTATATTTTACTTTTGAGTTCCAACAAGAAATCTACTATCTCTTTATCTACTCTAATATTCTTCTATTATCTACTATCTCTTCATTCAAACATCTACTATCTCTATGTACCCAAAAAAAATCTACTATCTTTTTGTCTACTATTCTACTATCTTTTTAATCAAGTAAACCACTAACAAAATCTCTTTTTTATCCATTGCTATTTTTTTCACAACTGAGAGTAAAATTGTCAATTAATAAAATAATTCACTTGTACTGTCATTTTCTTGGGGCACACTACACAATATTCACCAAAAAATTCTTTTCTCTTTCCTTTCAATTTTGATTCTCTCTATTCTCTCTCTATTCTCATTTCATTTTTTTGAATCTATCTACGACTACTACTTACTATGTTCCTAATCTTTGGTACTTTTGGCTCTTTACACACAAACTAATGTATCATTACTTTAGGATAATTGAAGTCAAAATACAAGAGTCTTGGGACAACTAATCAATACTTTGGGACTCTAAAAACTCAAGAAATATAAATAGTATATTTTTTTAAAAAAATGGTGAATTGTATATTGGGTTTTTAAAAAGTACCATTGTTATTGAATAAATATAAAAGGCCAAGTTATAGTGCCAAATTAAGACTAGGAATGGAGGGAGTATCTATTAATCAATTCACTCACTACTAAAATAAATATTTTATATCTTCTATAAACTATTGAATCAAAACATTTATTACTAAAATCTCTATTTTACGGGGAAACATAATGTATAATTATTTTTTTATATTTCTTGGTCGTAGGAAGTTTAGGTGAGTTTGGCTCATAAACGAATATTTTGCTTTTAAATCTCCACAAGAAAACATTAGTTATTGTCATAATAATTATCTTTATATTTTGCTTTTATGTTCCAACGGGAAACCTACTATCAGTGGCGGTCCTACATGTATTCCAGGGGCCTGAACCCCCTGGAAAAATAATATTAGCACCGAGACCTTAAGAAAAAATATTTTTGCATCCCCTAAAAAAAATCTTTTGCACCCAAGTTCCTAATTTTGCACCAAATTTCCTAGTTTTGTACCACTCTAATACACCACTCTCACATATTTTATTTTAAAAAAAAGTTTTTCTCTCTCATTGAATCAGTTTTTGTTCTTATTATCCTAATTTTGATTTTGTTAATGCTATTTAATTGGTAATTTGTGTTAGTACTATTTAGTTAATTTGTATTTTGTGTTAGTGGTATTTAATTTATTTTGATTATGTTAATCTATTTTATTTTAATCGATCTGTTCTGTATTTTGTGAATATTTTGATTCTTTTAGTGCTATTCAATTTGTTTTTAGGAATTGTTAGTGATATTTAATTTGTGTTGGTCTAGTGCAACACAAGTTGTGAGCCCGTTAAACATAAGTTGTGAACTTGTTAAAGTATTATTTATATTATATTTGTAGTGACGTGTGTGTTTGAAAAATTTTGCACCCCTGACCTAGGGTCCCACTACAAAGCCCGTCGCTAATGCCTATTTTTGCGAGGGACTATAGATCCCTCGCTAATGTCCTTCGCAAATAACCACATTTTTTGTAGTGTCCTGGCACTACAAAAAAATTGGTTATTAGCGAGGGAAATTTCCCTCGCAAAATGACCAAAATCCCTCGCTAATGGTCATTTGCGAGGGAATTAGCGAGGGACGAGTTCCCTCGCTAAATCCCTCCTCGCTAATGGGATTAGCGATGGATTTTGAATCCCTCGCTAATTAGTGAGTGAAATTTCCCTCGCTAATGTCTCCATCAAAATTTGTGCAAATTTTGAAATTCTGACTGACATGTGTCCCAATTTGAATGGCTTGTTTTTTTATATATTATTTTTTTGAAGCAGTTTATTATTATATTATTAATGAAAATTATATTATATTATTAATTTTGTGGTGGTGGTGGTGGTGGAAGGTGGAGAGAAAGAGGAAAGAAATTCGTAGGTGGTGGTGGTGGTGGTGGTTGTGTGGTGGTGTGGTGAAAGAAGGTGGACAGAAAAAGAGGGAAAGGGGAAATCGTAAGAGAGAGAGAGAGAGAGAGAGAGAGGAGAGGAGAGGAAGAGGAAAGAAGGAGGTGGTGGTGGTGTCGTGGGTGGTGGTTGTGTGGTGGTGGGTTAGTGTTTGTAGGTGTGAGAGAGAGAGAGAGAGGAAGGGAAGGGTGAAGAGGAGAGAAGAAGAGTGAGGGTGGTTGGTTGTGTGGTGGCGGTGGTGGTTGTGTGGTGGTGGAGAGTAGAGGAAGAGGAAGGGAAGAGGAAGGGTGAAGAGGAGAGAAGAAGAGTGAGGGTGTTGTGAGTGAGAAAGAAGAGTGAGTGTGTTGCTGAGGGTACACACAGATTTAAGTAAAAAAAAGTTTAAATTTTTTGCAAGGGATACTATTTTCCATCGCTAAATATGATTTTAATTGGCGAGAGATATTGTTTTCCGTCGCTAAATGTCCTTGATTTGCGTGGTGAATGAATTTTTCCTCCAAACAATTAGCGACGGACAAGCCGTCGCTATTACCCTCAAATCCGTCGCTAAAACCAGACAAAAACGACAGATCCATTTTTCGTCGCTATTGCATTTAATTCCGTCGCTAATTGTTGATTTTGCGAGGGACCATTATTCCCTCGCTAATAACGTTTTTTTTGTAGTGTGGGTCCGCCTATGCCTACTATCTCTGTATCTACTCTACTATTCTTCTTTCATCTACTATCTCTTTATCTATCTACTTCTACTATCTCTATAATCTACTATCTCCTTCAACAAACAACCTACTACAAACATCTCTATTTACCCATTGCTATTTTTTGCCACATCACCACATTTGAGGGTAAATTGTCTATAAATAAAATATTCACATGTATTGTCCTTTTCATGAGGCCCACTGCACATTCACCATTTTTTTTCTTTTCAATTTTGATTCCCTCTATTCTGTTTCTATTTTCATTTCAATTTTTTTTTGAATGTATCTACTATCTATTTTTCAAAATACTCACTACTAAAATCTCTATTATATATCTTCTACAATCTATTTAATCAAGACATTCATTACTAAAATCTCTATCTTTCGTGGAAACGTAACACATTGTTGATATAATCATTTTTTAAATTTTGTTTTCATGAATATATTTTTTTTATAAATGAATATTTTGCTTTTAAATCTTGACAAGAAAACATTAAATATTGTCAAAATAATTATTTTTATATTTTGACTTACGAATGAAGTTAGATGTTGTTGTTAAATTTCATTATTTTTGACTTACGATAATGAAACATTACATGTTTGTCGAAATGATTAGATTTTATTTTCTCGAATGCCTTTATTTTTTATAAATGATTATTTTACTTTTACGCAACAGGAAACAATTACATGTAACTGATATAACTATTTTTGTATTATGAGTTTATAAATATATTTACTTTTTATAATGGTATATTTTGTTTTTTATGAATCATTGTTGTGCTTTTGTGTCCCGACAAGAAAATTTTGTCGAAATAATTATTTGTTATGTTATATTTTTGAATTTCAACGAGTAAAAATTATATGTTATTGGTATAATAGCATTATTTTTGATTCTATATACGGTGGACCGTTACAAATTATTGGAATAATTACTTTTATATTTTTTCTTCATGAATGTCTTTAAACTTTATAAATGATATTTTTTGTTGAGTCAAGATGAGAAAACATTAAACTTTTTTGGAATAAATATTTTTTTAGATTTTTCTTTTGAGCTACAACAGAAAAACGTTACATGTTTTTGGTATAATTTCATTATAGAAAAAATGTTATAAAATCTTTCATTTTATACAAAAATTCTATAAAGATATTTGACTAAGAGCACATAAGTTAGTTTTACAGTTCAATATTTTTTACATTATTTGGTCCAAATAATTTATTGTTTATTTAAAATACATTTTCAATTATTATCTAAAAGTCATATTGTTTAATTATTATAATTTTAATGATAGGTGAGTATTTACAAATATTATCTACAATTTATACCAATTGATAACTATATTATAATTTCGATTTGAGATTACTTTACGAAAATAACACGACAAAATCGTTTTTTAGGCACAAGTATTTTGCTAACTAGGGAATGCCCAACCTTTTTTTAGATAAGCAAAACTTTTATTAATGGAAGAACAAAGGGTGCATCAACCCATTAGAAATACTACAAGGGGGCACAAGGGAATACCCAACCTTAACTACCTCAGTCTCTATCTCTTTAGGGCACCAATGCACGGAAGACATTAAGGATTGAGGGTTGTATGATGATTAATTGATTATTAGTTTTATTCATTGTTTTAGCTATTTTTATACACATATAGTTTACGACGACATTTTACCTTTATTATATTTATAATATCTCGATTATTAAGTATCTAAATATTTTGAAAAAGATAAATACCAGTGTTTTAAGAATCCGGCACAACCAGGTGGTTTAACCACATTTGAACCGCATAGAATCGGGTTGGACCAGATCGGGTTCAACCGTCAATTAGTTCGAATTGAACCGTCCGAAATGCATTTTCTGAATTTTTTATTTAATTATTACTCATCCGGTTCAACCATGGTTGAACCGAGTGGACCAATTGAACCATGATCTGAACGTCTCTCCAGTTCAACATTTGGTCCAGTTTTAAAAACATTGATAAATTCTAACCACTTTTTAAAGTTATCAACGACCTCTTCCCATCGTAAAATACCGAGAGTTCGTCCATTGAAACGCAGCAACAAATAATTACTAATTTACCAACATATTACTAATTAGCACGTTCCCATCTTTTGGTCTAATTGTATATAATAAAATAGATGTATTTAATCAAGTCGTACCAATCAAAATGTATTTAATCAAGTTGTACCAATAAAAGTAAAAGAATAGATGTATTTGGACTAAATTTAAATTAACTATATCCACTTTTTTGCTTATGAATTCGTACCAATCAAAGTAAAAGAATATGAGACATACAATTATTGAGTATCTCATGAAAGTTAAATTACATGGCAACAAAAAAATACTTTTGAAAAAGTGGGGAGAGGGGTGACATTGAAAAGAAGGAGGTTCTGGAAGCAGCTCCTGTTTAGATGTTGCTAGTTATTTTGACTGGTCCCGTTTAATTTGTGGACAATTATGGATGGACTCAAATTAATGACTTATATATAATTTTACACCATGTAATTGTTGGACAAAAAGAAAAAACATTGAAATTGTAATAGTGCAAGAACTGCTTAGATTTTAAATTTTCAAGTCTGCTTCTTGTACATGATCTCTTTTTTCAAATTGTTTTTTTATAAGCAGGGGTTTCATTAAGGGGAGCACAAGAGGTACTCTAACCCTTACAAAACGGTAGGAACGAGGGGCCTCGTTAAAACCTTTTGGGGCCAAAACCCAAAGGAAAAAAAACCAGAGAGAAAAAAGGGTACTTGAATTATGTAGACATCATACAACCCAAAGGGCAATTCATCCAATCCACAAGATTCTGACTAGTTTTCCTATCCTTTCTAGATATGAAACATCCCCAAGATACATGCTTAACATGATTCATTTCACTCCAATATGCAACACCAAATAAAGTAAATGCTTATCAAATTTTCTAATATCAATATCAATTTTTATGACATTGAATTTAGAACAAATACATCTTTGTTCATTTCATCCACACAAGCACAGCACGAATATGTATTCTAATATATAAATTAACAACCAATTAGCATTCACATTCAAACCTTGTACATAAAACATAGATATAAGATATGTATGTCTCAAATACCACAATATGCTTTGATTCTACTTGTACATTTGACTGCTTCATCTGTAAAACGAAAACCAACATATCCATAATGGTCAAATGGCTTGTAACGTATAGGATGATCTTCATCAACTAAATCCTCCAATGTCTTCACCATCTTAGAACTATATGAAAGTAATCCCAATGAATACCTAATCACCTTTGATCTCAACACAACACGATGTTCACAAGCTCGTATCCTTTCACTACTCCATACCTAAACAATAATCAGAATTACTATTAAAAGAGCATATTGCTAGCACTTTATATTGACTATATAAAAAAAAGTGGTTAGCGATGGCCAAATCCGTCGCTAATTGTTGTTTGCGACGAAATTACTGACAGAATTATTCCCTCGCAAATAGTAATCAAAAATATTATTAAAGAGCGTATTTCTAGCACTTTATATTATCGATAGTTATCTTACCATAAATGCGTCACCGGCTATGACGCAAAACAAAGGTGAAGCATCAACCTCAAACCATTCTCCATCTTTCAATTTAATTTCCAAGCCATCTACTTGTTGATGCAAGATGGTTATGAAAGTTGAATCTGTGTGAGTATTCACTCCAATGTTGCTAGCATCCTTCTTTGGTATTTTGTACTTGTAGCTTCTAAAGGCATAATTGGTTGATTCAAGAAATGACTCACATTTCACTTTGTCTACTCCATAGCTTTCAAATACCATTTTCTTCACGGTTTGGTCAAGTTCTTGCAAAATCTTTGCATACTCATTCACACTTTCACTATTTATATAAAACAAATTTAATAAACTATATGATATAAATGAAACACACACACACATTTGAAGATTTCGAAATACCTGCGGAAATTAGAGATGAAAAAAAAATCCGTCTCTAATTCGATCTCTAAATATCAGAGATGATACAATTTGAGACTAATTTATTTTTTCGTCTCAAATTTTTGTTGGTAATTCCACTTTATTTAATAATAACGGCGTTAATTGTAAGAAATATTACCAGAATGGATCATTTCCTGCAGGCCACATTATGTGAGTAAAATTTTGACAATCTTCTAAATTGGATGGATTGTCAACTGCAAAAGATTCAAATAGAGGGGAGGTAGGTACTTGTCCAGTGTAGCCATGGTTTGGTTTATCACTGGTTTTTCTCCTTTTTGTTTCTAATGGGAGATCAAATAGTTGTTCCATTGCAGAAAAAACTGAGTTGACTAGCATGGGAACAACCTTATCAAAGCGTGCTAGGAAACAACCATAATCTTCAAAAGCTGTCCTCACAACTTGACAAGCTACAAGCCATTCATCTGTGCCTGGTTTCATGTTTTCATTGGAGAAGTCAATGACAGGAAGAACTATTTGGGTTGCCATATCATATGATACTATTGTATGCTTCTTCAAGTTTTATATCTTATGTATGTTTATGTTTACTATTTTTTAGACAAAATATCTTATGTGTTACTTATACTTCTTAGAGTTTGTGATAGGATTAATTTAACTCTATAAAATTGGCTTGTAGACTGAGGGATGCTTCCCACTTATAAACTTTTTTCAGGCAATTTCACATTCGATTTGGGACTCTTAACACACTCTCTCACGCCTATGACTGGACAACTGGAGCGCGATCCGAGTGGCCTAATAGCAGGTGGCTCAACAAATCTTTGATAGGCTCCGTTACCACCTTAATTAGAATTTGGGTTTGGTCTAACTCATTCCTACAAAACTGATTTGTAGAGTGAAAGATGTCTTTTACTTATAAACTCTTTTTCAGATCATATCACATCTAATGTGAGACTCTTAACTATACTTCAAAATGGCACACATATATCATATATGTAGTTGATCCATTCATTTCATGAGTAGTGGTAACCTACAAAAAAAATTCAAATTTAAGCAAGATAATCGTTAATGTTGATTATGTGATATTGTGATTATCTACTATAATTTCCATTTCTTTTTCAAAGGAATATGTTATTGAGTTGCATTTATACAAGCAACACATAAAACAATTAATGAACCCACCGGCCAATCAATAATTATTGATACGCGCGTATACAATATTTTTAATAGTTTTTAGGTCGAAATTGGTCAAAAAAAAAGTTTTTATAGGTTGAACTCAATATTGATTAGTATGGGATTAAGATTTTCTCATAGTTTCAGTAGGAGAGAGAAAAACACATCAAAAAAAAATTCATAAGTAATAATGATTTATTAGATAGTCTTTCTCTCTTCTATTGAAACTTTCCAGTAACTGGAGATTAGTCTTTTGTTGAAAACGTTTGAATACTCTAAGATTAACCAGCAATTTTCTTAACCAAGAAAAGTTTTTAGGTAAAATTGTGTTTGAGGTCTTTTAAGTTTATTTAAAATTCTGGATTTTTTCTTTAAGTTTTTTTCACAAGTTCTTTATGTTTCAAATTGGTCCACCATGTTTAAAATTTGTCTTCCATTTTTCTATTTATGTATCAAATTGGTCCTTTATGTTGCTATTTCTGTTTTAATTGGTCCTCATAGACAGAACATATGGATGACAGATTTAAAACATAAACAGAAACACAAAGGACATATTTGATATGGATTCCCAATTTGATACATAAACGAAAAATAAAGGACTTAAATGGAACGAATATGAAATTTTAAATAAACTTAAACGACGTCAAACATAATTTTAATTTTTTTTTAAGAATGACTAAATATCATCATCGCCAATAAAAGTGGATAATAGTGTGGATAAAAGGCTAGAGACAACGGGACATATTGAATTAATGAGTATTAGTTGAGCTTATATTTTTGAACAAATAAGATAAATCCTAATATTGTACCAACGAACTGGGTCTAGTCAAAGATTTATTTTCCCAGAACGTGTAACACTCCAAAATTTCTTATTATTATGTGTATATATGTGTGTGCATATCGTAGCAATTTTATTTATAATTATTTTAGTAATTAACATATTTTAATAGTACAATATTAGTTCTTGTCAAAAAAAATAGTACAATATTAGGTTTTTTTATTTAATAGAAACAAGGGCTCCACTTCCCCTACATAAGAAACCATATCTAAAAGAGCATAATAATGTGATCCACTAGTCTAGGCAAAACTCGACACCCTCTCAGTCCGATCCATGACAGACCGAACCTACTTCGTCAGCCCACAATCACGCCAAACAACGTTAACATGTTCACAATCAAAAAATATATGCCATTCATTTTCTGGATTCCCTTCGCACATTTGACATCTCTCTTCACACGGTATATGCTTCCGTTGTAGATTACATCTAGTCAGAAGACATCCTCTAGCGGCTCGTCATAATAAGAGTATAAGAGTATGACCTCACTATTGCAAAAATAGGAAAAGAATTACACTTTTAAAGTCAGACTCTGAAATATCCGACTTAAAAGGTAGGTGCGGTGGCAAACTTGTAATTAACATGAAAAAGATTATCTGGCGCGTATTGTTTTAAGTCAAATGGAATGATATCCGACCTAAAATGTTACGATTAAAAATATTCAGAATAAAAAGATATCTTCAACACGTTTGTAAAAAAAAAGGATTATCTCCTACACGCATTGCACTGTATCAGAAACCCTTTTATCGCTCTCTCCCCCAACCTCACTCTCATCCTCGCTAGCCCTCTCCCTTCCGTCTCGACGCCATTGCTGTCTCAGTCTCGACACCTCGACACCTCGATACCGACGCCATGTTTCATTCTTCACCTCAAAACAAGGTATGATAACCATCTTTCATTATTTACTTTCATTTAATTTATACCTGACCATGCAATAGGTTGCTTATTAAGGATACTGGAATGTGAGTCAAGTTTCAGGTTGATGCTTGACAGTGTGAACCATATTGATCATTTCATCTACTCAACTCGGAGACCATGTTCCTGATTAAGTGGTTGGGTTTATGCTTTACCATATTTTTAATGTTTTGCTGTCAATATCATTACTACTGTTAATGAGAGTGGGATTGTGTAGTTGGACAATTACAAGATTTATGATTTTGGTATATTATTAGAATAACTGAAAGTTGTGTACGTGTTTTTATTTGCATAGTTGAAAGTGCAGTACATTAAGATACATTTTTGTATGAAATCTAAGAGTTTATCTCTATATTTAAGTGTAGTACTTTAATTACCCGTTTACGTGCATCAAATGGCTAAAAATAAGTCTTCTTGAAAAGTATAAACAAGCAACATCACTTCACTAATAAACCATAAAATGTATGGCCAAAGCCAAAACTACATATGTAGAAGCTAAAAAACCAAAAAAATAACAAAGTACTTTTAAAGTCGGATGTTACATTCATCTGACTTTGAAAATCGACTTTTAAAGTCGGATTTCAGATTAATCCGACTTTTAAAGTGTTCCTCATATTTTAGAAGGGGAACAGTATAATAGAAGTCGGACATGAATCTGACTTTAAAATGTATGACTTTCTAAGTCCAAAATATCTGACTTTAAATCCCATTTTTACACTAGTGCCTTTTGTGGGATTTTAATTCTCCAAATTGACAGCCACAGACCATCAATCCGGAGATGAGAGCTATCAACCAACTCACTCATTACCGCAAAATAATTGCAGATTTCACTGAGTAAGAACCACAACGACTTCTCCTCCAAACCAACTTATCCTCTTCATGTTCCACTAGACTGGGCATTGCTTTCACTCTATTTGCTTCTTGCGGCGTAAACAGTTGATCCATAATGTCTCTATTCCACTCTCTAGAATTAGGTAGCCATAAATCCTTAACTTGCATATGTTCAATGCCAGTTATCATTGGTGACCGTATAAATGCATTCTGCCCTCCCTTAACCCACGGATCATACCAAATAGAGATGCAACAAATAAAATTAGTCATAAAATAAGTGTTATGCTCGATTTTCAATATAATATTAATTACTTTTTCCAAATTTACCCTCAAATTAATATTGAGGGTACATTGACCAAGGAATAATTTGTAATATTGTACCTACCTCAAGCCTATTGATTCATATGTTGAGACTAATTGTCTACATTGATCATTGAAATCGACCTTTCGATAACGAAATCATACTTCATAAGATTTTGATTGGTCTTTCCCATATATGGATGGCCAAGAAAGAAATTATGGTTTAGAAGATTAGCAGAGGGTTATTATTAAATACTAAAATAAATTATTTTCGAGGTCACTTCAAAACTTTCTCTGGAATTGGTCATTTAGCTGTCCTATTACCTTCCATTAGAAAAACACATTTGTGGGCAAATGCATATATGAACTTGACATCTATATATTTTCATCTTCTTATCTTGCATGACTTGATAAGGTGTATTCATCTTCCCTTTTTTTCTTATCTTCTTTCCTTTCTTCTAACAAAATTTTAGATTTATGGTCACCAAATCTATCACACTTATGGTTTCATTTTGCAAACATCCTTCAAATTTGTAGTTACAACAGCGAGAGTTTAAAGGAATATTGTTGTGAAATGGAACCATGAATGTGACAAATTTGGTGATAATAAATCTAGGATTTACTGCATAGGGAAGTTTGGGGTGGGAGAGTGCAGTGAGAGCGAAAGGGCTACATGGATAATTGGATAATCGTCGATTCACATAAAAATATTAGGCTTAAATGCACGTTACCCCCTGCAAATATCCTCATTTTCCATTTATTCCCCTGCAAATTTTTTTCTTTCAAAAAACACATTGCAAATATTAAACGTTTCTAGTTACCCCCTCTATTAACTTTTCTGTTAAAAAAAAGGACATGGCAAACGGAAAGCCACGTTAACACCCTATGTCATCACTGCCACGTCAGCAACCAGTAGATGGCTGCCACGTGGCAGTGTGGTTACACTCAAAATAAATATTGAAAATGGCTGAGATAGGACTTGAACTCGCAACCTCCAATTCACACACAAGGAGAATTACCACTGAAACAATGCTACACTTGTGATACTTCACCAATTCTGTTATATTTACATTGTTATTCTCTTCATCTTCATCATTAAAGCTTCGTATCTACAACCAGAAACAAAACCCCAATCTTAATCTTCTTCATCAGATCTGCAATTCGTCTTCCATTATCATAAATCCAAAAACGTAAATCCAAAATCATCAAAAACGTAAATGAAAATCCAAAAACGAAACTCAAAACGTAAAACAAGATCTGGAAATTGAAAACGTAAATCCAAAACGAAATCAATCTGCGTTTTTCATCAATTTCGTTTCCAATCTGCGTTTTCCATCAATTTGTGTTCTCCATCGTTTTCCTTTTCTAGATCGAAATCAAAACCCATTTCGCTATCCATTGCTTATGTGTTTTGGTTTCCATTTCGTTTTCAGTCATTTCTGATTCTGCTGCATTAATAGAGATCTTTGTTCCAATATTTGTCACGATCTGAGTTTTTGCTTCTGCTGTGTTAATCTTTGTTCCACTATTTTTTTTTTAAAAAAAAACTATCTATTTTGACACATAAATAAATTAGAACTGGTATAATGTCACAAGTGTAGCATTGGTTTAGTGGTAATTCTCCTTGTGTGTGAATTGGAGGTTGCGAGTTCAAGTCCTATCTCAGCCATTTTCAAGATTTATTTTGAGTGTAACCACACTACCACGTGACAGCCATCTACTGGTTGCTGACGTGCCTTTCTGTTTGCCACGTCCTTTTTTTTAACAGAAAAGTTAACAGAGGGGGGAAACTAGAAACGTTTAATATTTGCAAGGTGTTTTTTGAAAAAAAATAATTTGCAGGGGGGTAAATGGAAAATGAGAATATTTGCAGGGGGTAACGTGCATTTAAGCCAAAATATTATTCAATCGGGTTGGATATAAGTTTTCTATGTGGGCTCGTAACGAAAAATATTGGGCTCAATTTTGGGCCAAGGCCAAGTTACATAACACTAGGAATGTTTTTTCTTCTTGTTTTGATAGACTAACACGGATAGAGTTGACTAAAAAAGTTCAGATAGATAAATAGATACTCTAGCTCTTCGTAACAAAAAATAAGCAAAAATATACATATATTTAGTCTAAATTTAAACCATATACATATACATTTTTATTTATCTTTTTGTAAAAAAAATATTAATACACACACATATATATATATATATATATATATATATATATATATATATATATCGATTGATAGACAAGTAAGATTATTGTTAAAAAGCACCACCAAAAAAAAAGATTATTGTTAAAAAGATAGACAAGTAAGATTGACAAACACACGTCGATTTGGTTTCATTTTCTAGTCTCAGTTTTATAACATTAGATTTTGAAATAATAAAATTGGTCCCCTATAACCGGACAGCTCAAGTTTGATTATTGCAATTAATCTTTCTGATTATAGGGTAACAATTTCATTTCCATGACATTCAGTTTTATAACATTAGATTTTGCAATAATCAAAGTGGTCCACTCTCTTTTTCAGTCATTAATCTTTCCGATCGAATGAAATCCTTGTTTTATAGCAAATCTTTGAATGTCATGGAAATGAAATTTTTGTTTTTCTATCTGTCATTTTGCTATATACTTTGCTTAATCTTCTAAACCTGTAATGTTGATATCTTCGGCTCTTTCTTTCTTGGCAATATATGGGAAAGACCAATCAAACCTTTTAATTCATGATTTTGTTGTTGAAAGGTACATTTCATTGAACAATGGCACGATTATATTGTTGCAGAAAATTTGTCTTAATGTATTGATCGTCAGAACAATCAAAAGATCCAAGGAAGATAATATTAAGAACACAACTTATTTTCAAGATTTTATTCATAATATATATGGTTTATTTTATTTCGGAAATTTCTAAACTTAATTAGTACAATTATTGAATGATGGAGACTACATTTTGCTTCTCAAATCAAAATTTGTTATAATTAATTCATTGTGTCTCTGTCCTTTTTCTTTACTCAATCTGTCCTTTTATTTGGTGTCTCTATGGGCAAGGTGGCACGCAACATAATTTAAATTTAGCTAAATTGCATTTTTAGTCATTTATCTTTGACCAAAGTTTTAGTTTGGTCATTTATCTGTTTCTTTATGTTTTAAATCTGGGTCAAAGTGCTTATTTAAGTTTGATATATTTAAGTTTGGTCCTTCAAATGGTATGGTATCTTTCAGTTTTGGTCCTTCAAAACAAAAACACAGAAAAATGAAGAACACTATGAATGTCTTCAAGAACACCAAAAACACTTCAATTTCTTGAATAACTCATGCAATACGTGACCAAATTAAATGAAACTGGACTCTAACTTGAATAAAATTTCTCAAGGAATTCAATGGAACCAAAATTAAGCATAGAAAAGTGCTTATGCACAAAATCACTTCTGGAACCGAAAGCTTGAAAATTCGAAGTTCAAGAAACCTTCAATCTCAACAACAGTGACTTTGATTAGAGCATCAAGTTGAACGATTCTTGTGCCTGAAATGCTCAAAATTCAACAAAGAATAAGAATATGGGGAAAACTCAGAACAACGCTTAAATGCAAACACTCTGAAGGAACAATTTGCATCTATAAATCGTATTTTGGCTCTTATTTGCTCATTTCTCAACTAATTCGCATCAAACCAATTGAGTTCAACTCGTATTGAGTGCATAAATTGAACTATAGCAAAATGTTTCAAACCAATTGCGTTCAACTCCTCTCCCTCTTCTTCCTGTTCAAGCTTTCATTTCTAGAAGTGACTTTGTGCATACACACGATTGTGAGCTTAATTTAGTTCCGTTGAATTCCTTGTAAAATTTATTCAAGATAGAGTCTAGTTTCATTCATTTTCGTCTCATATTGCACGAGTTAATCAAGAAACCAGAAATTAAAGTGTTATTAGTGTTCTTGAAGACATTCATAATGTTCTTCATTTTTGTGTTTTTATTTTGAAGGATCAAACCAAAACATATCATACCACTTGAAGGACCAAATTGAAACATATCTAACATAAACGACCATTTTGACATAGATTTGAAACATAAAAGATAAAGGAAAAAAATGCAATTTAGCCTTTAAATTTCCTTCTAAATCAACACTATAATATCCAATTTTAAATATAGTTTTTAGAACAAAAAAAAATTGATTTTGTTTGTTTGTGATGATGCATGTAATATGGGATACTATTACAGTATTACCCAAGTCTGAAAAACATTATCTTTTGTGAAAAAACAATTAGTTAGAGTTTATTATTCTTCCTCACAATTATTGATTGGCAGGTTGGTCTATCGTCACTTCTAATTTTGTTTTTTATATTAAAAAAAACTAATTGGATTATTAACTTTTAAATTTATAAATAATAATATTGTTTATATAACAAATTATATATTTTTTCATATTGAAAGAGAGCAATCAAACAACTGTCCTAGAGGCTAGAGGTATGTAAGAACAAATCAGTCAAAATTAGCTTAGAAGACTACACCCCAATAGGATAGAGTGTGCCCCTTTTTCGCTGGTAACTCTACACATTTATTGGCTTCAAAAGAGAGGTTCTCTCCAAGTAGAAAGCTGGATAAGTGTTGCAACCTTTCAAAGACCACCCAAGAGAGGTTTAGATCTTGGGATATCTAACGTCTCATACTTCGTAAAACTCCCCCTCTACTTAGTGGACACCCCTAATCCTTAAATATTCTCAAAATACCCTCACATCAAAAACCTCCTAACACTATATTTTAACTGGTTCGGAGCACGGGCGTCCGGAACCAGTTCGGTAGTTTGAGCACCGAACCTCACAAAACCCCCCTTTTCAGCTAGCAACCTTTTAACCCACACTGTAAACAGTTTCATAGCAAATCACAACTGTTTTAACCAGCAACCTTTTAACCCACACTGTTAACAGTTTCATAGCAAATCACAACTGTTTTAACCCATACTATTAAAACCCTTTTACACTTAACAATTTGTTATTCACTTAACTAGCTAATTTTGAATTACATCATACAATAAAGCCAACATTTATTTTCAATAATATTATTCATATATTGTACCATAAAACCTGTCAAAAACAAATACTATCGTTCTGCCTCAAAGTCATCATCATGGGTTTAAAACTTGAAAATTTTGTTTATAATTGATTAATCGATCGCCACTTAAGCTTACTATCATTGATTGGAACTCAACGTTGCCCCAGATTTTTCTGATGGATTGGAATTCAACTTGCGATATCGTGAAATACCCAAATGAATTGCAATGTTCTGTCGATTTGCTTTGTTTTGCTTCAATTATCTGATTTTAATGATTTTAGTGAGAACATAGTTAGGTTCGGCCGGCCGTGCTCCGAACCTAGTAAAAACAGTTTTATGGGGGGTGTCTCTGAAAATAACACACTCGGTGCAGTGAAATCCGAATCGGTTAGGCCAAGCGTGCGCCGAACCATACTTAATGTTTAAAAAAAATAGAAATCACAGATTTCATTAAGGGCATCTTAGTCTTTTCACCACTTTATGGGTCTACTAAGTAGCTTCGGGGTTGTACGAAGTATGGGCCTATCTAAATGCCCAATCTAATAGCCCAAAATTGTATCCAAATTGCTTTACAAGAGGCCCACTCTTATTAAACACTCCCTCTTACTCACTAACACCCATTAATTTCTAAAAATCATAAAAAATGCTCTCACGCTTGCACGTTCCCAAAGCCACCCACGCTGCATTTTGGGCTAGTTCTGCACTTTTAGAATGGAGCTAGTACTATAGTACTAAAGTACTGAACTAGTTTGGTAGAATAATACAGCTTTTGGTTTTTTAACAATGAAATACGGTTAGACTGTATAGAGGGAGAATAGGAAGAACACAGACTCCATGGTTAGTCATGTACAGAAAACTAGTATATATAGTTGTAACTCCGATTAATTTATTTTTTAGATGAAATGTCCAAATTTTGTTTCTCTCTTTCTTGATAAAAGTAGTTTGAAGAATGTTGTCGAGAAGAAAATGTATGTTGTTAAGGGAAGCAAGCCATTACAAAAAAAATGGTTATTAATGAAAATTATATTATTATTAATTTTGTGGTTGTGTTGGTGGTGGTGGTGGTGGAAGGTGGAGAGAAAGAGGAAAGAAATTCGTAGGTGGTGGTGGTGGTGTCGTGGGTGGTGATGGTGGTGGTGTGGTGGAAGAAGGTGGAGAGAAGAAGAAGGAAAGGGGAAATCGTGAGAGAGAGAGAGAGAGAGTGGAGAGGAAGAGGAAAGAAGGTGGTGGTGGGTTAGTGTTTGTAGGTGAGAGAGAGAGAGAGAGAGAGTAGAGGAAGAGGAAGGAAAGGGTGAAGAGGAGAGAAGAAGAGTGAGGGTGGTTGGTTGGTTGTGTGGTGGTGGTGGAGAGTAGAGGAAGAGGAAGGGAAGAGGAATGGTGAAGAGGAGAGAAGAAGAGTGAGGGTGTTGTGAGTGAGAAAGAAGAGTGATTGTGTGGTTGACACAGATTTAAGTAAAATAAAAGTAAAAATTTGCGAGGGATTTTAATTCCATCGCTAATACTCACTTTAATTTGCGAGGGATTTTAGTTTCCGTCGCTAAACTCCTTGATTTACGTGAATTTGACTGAATTTTCCCTCAAAACAATTAGCGACGGAAAATTCCGTCGCTAAAGCCCTAAATTCCGTCGCTAATGGCAGACAAAAACGACAGTGCAAAATTCTGTCGCTAAAGCCTTAAATTCCGTCGCTAATTTTGGTTTTTACGAGGGACTGCTTTTCCCTCGCTAATAACTGATTTTTTTTGTAGTGAGCTGAGCAAGAAACAGAAAAGTGCAAAAAAGAAATAGCTAGTTCCAGAAGGAAAATAACATGGTTATCATACTTCACAATGAAGTTTGATTGGCTAGTGATTTGGTAGAACAATTATTGGATTTGGATCGAGTGCACTCGGCTATCTTTATCTCTCTCCTTTCACGTTTTTTTATTTATTTTTTAAAATAAAATAAAACAAAGGCTGAGAATGAAAGAAAAACCGATCCAATGACTCTCATGCAATTTGACTGCACGAGCCACAGAGGGTTTTTAACTACACCCAATCCTGGTCCACAATTATCTCTCCAAATTTTAAATTTGGGACAAGACAAAAGAATTTCTATATTTCCACTCTAATAAAAATTTACAGTTTTAGGTTCATAAAAGGTAAGGGAGTGTGTGTCAAACCATTCTTCTTAAATTCTCCATATATTTTAACTTTTTTTATGGCTCCATTTGGGCCATTGGCTTTAGTCCACTTTTTATTTATTTATTTATTATTTTCACTAATTTAAGATGAAAAAAGAAGTTATATTTACACTTTTTCTCTTATTTTTTAAATCACATTTTTCTTAACCCAAAATCACAAAGTTAATAATTACACCTCATCCACTTTTGGTTTAACTAGATCAACTTTGGTGACACAATTAAATCACATTTTTCTTAACCCAAAAGATCAACTTTAGGAGGCGTTTATTTCAACAATTTTTGGTTGCTGGTTATTGCATGATCGAAGCAACATGGTTACAATAGGTTAGGTTTCACAAGAAATATCTTAGAGCTCGTCTATATAATAGTTTGGCTGAAGGGGGAGAATCTAATTTAACATCAACTGTGAAACAAATTATCCTTCCTTCAACTTTATAGGAGGTGCGCGCTATATGTTTTAAAATTATTAGTGACAATATGTGGTTGGACTAGATATCTTGATCTCTTTATTACATTTACCTGTAGTCATAAATAGTCTAAACTGTGTTCCTATTTTGAAAAATATTGTTTTGTGTCACAAGATATAGGCCTAGGCTTTTCCAAATAAAACATGATTAACTGATCAAAGACATCAAAAAGCATGAAAATACCAAGAGATGGTTTTTAAGTCACCTCCATCCTTGATCTTTGAAAAGTCAAAATGTCCTTAATCCTGAATAAGAGACACAACAAAAGTCCATTTTCTAAGCTCCACCTCCTCTTGTAATAAACCTTTTAACATCCAATACATTGATTTTGTCTACAATAGTTTGAATTTTACTAACCAACAACTTTTGGTGATTTCATATATTTGTCACATACATTTAGAGTCTAATGCTTTGAAATAATAAACATTTATGTTGGTTTCATCTACAGAACTTCTTTACAACAAATATACATCTACCAACAAGAGGTTGTAGACTGTTGACAATAAGGCTATTGACACACAAACATAACACCACATAAGACAATCACCAAATTCAAATGGTGTCCTAAATACCACAGTATGTCTTGATCCGAGAATGAGAATTGATGGCTTCTTCTGTGAGAAAGAAACGTAGATATCCATAATGATCAAATGGTTTATATCGTAGAGGATGTTTCTCATCAACAAGCTTCTCCTGTGGTTCCATTATTTTACCAGCGTATGAAAGTAGTCCTATTGAGTATCTGTCTATCTTTGAATTTATGAACACTCTATGTACACAAGCGGGTATCCTATCATTACTCCAAACCTGCATCATGAAGTTTAGAAACTTGATTAAATTGATATAGCGGATCACTAAGTTGAGATATATGTATATATGTGCAGTATGTGTGGGAGAGGGGTAAGATGCTAATTAAAGTCCAGGGGTAATATGCTACCAAAAAATGTTCAATTTGTGACCGAAATATCAAATCGGTTGCTAAATCGGTAGCTAAAAATTTGTGACCAGTGGTTAATTTAGCGATTTTGCAAAGTCAGTCGCTAACTATTTTACCAATCGATTTAGCCACCAATTTAGGGATGAATTTGGAAAATCGATCGCTAAGTCGATCGCAAAACACAGATTTTTTTCGTAGTTAATCTTTATCATATAATTGAACGCATATGTCAATATCGTTTTACTCATATATAATTTTGATAACCTGTTACTATCATATGTAGGAGTGGCAAAATGTGTTGGCCCGCCTTGGCCAGCCATGTATAGTCGTGAGCCTGCCGAAAAAGTAGTGGGGGAGAATTGCTAATGAACGGTGAGTTGAGAAGTTGAGTTCACCCCACCCAACTGCAGGTTGGCGGGTCTGCACGCTAGCCCGCCCATAAAATAAATGAATATAAAAAATAATTAAAAATGAAATTTGATCTAAAAAGTAGTGAATTTGTGGGTTGGCCCGCCCAAACAAGACATGAATGGCGGTCGGAGGGTTAATCCGCCACAACCCACCTAAAATACATAAGAAAAATATAAAATGAATGACAGGCACCAACCCACCCTTCTCTCTTTTTGGCAAGATGGCAAGTCCAACCCGTTTTGCCATCCCTAATCATATGCTCAATTATTAGTTGGTAAACGTTTGTAATCATAACCTAAAAGTGTAACTTGCTAAATTACACCTAATCATATTCTAGTTGGTGTAAGTCAACAAGATATAACTAAATATTTGTCAAATAATATTGGTGACTCACCATCAATGCATCGCCACCCATGACCAGAAACAAAGAGGGGGAGACACCCACCTCACACCATTCCCCATTCTTCAATTTCACTCCCAATCCTTCTACTTTCTGATTCAATATTGTTAGCAAGGATGTGTCAGAATGAGGAGCCACTCCCAAGTTGCTCTCACCAACTTGAGGCGTTCTATATTTGTAGCCTCTCAGCACATAATCAGTTGATTCAATTAAACACTCAAATTTGTTCCTCTCCAATCCATAGCTTTCAAACATCATTCCCTTCACAATATGATCCAGTTCCACTAGCTCCTTTGCATAGGAATTTACACTTCCACTAAACAAAAATCACATGTTCCCTTATCAATTTAATTTCATATAATAACAAAGAATAAACAAATCTATTAAAATTTTCATATATAAAATTACCAGAAATGATCATTTCCTTGAGGCCACATAATATTTGTGAATTTTTGACAATCCTGTATGCAAAGTGGGTTCATAATACCTACAGATTCATATAAAGGAATCCGAGATAATTGTCCAGAGTAACTAAATATAGGCTTTTCAGTGGTTTTCTTCCTTTTTGTTTCTATGGAGAGATTAAAAAAGTTTTCCATTGAAGAGTATACAGAGTTGTATATATCTGAATCAACCTTATCATAAAGTGCCATGAAACCACCATGATTTTCAAGTGCACTACGTATATCTTGACAGGTTGAAAACCATGTATCTGTACCAGGCTTCAGATTTTGGTTAGTGAAATCTATTAGTGGTAGCTGAGATTGTGTTTGGGATCCCATAAGAGATTTTGTTCTTAATTATGCTATCAAGAGTTCAAGTGATGCATATATATATATATATATATATATATATATATATATATATATATATATATATATATAAAAGCTCCAATCGGGTGACATAGTGTCTGTAGTATTTAAGTGTGGTAGGTGTTAGGGGGTGTGGTCCTTCTTTGGAGTGGGACCCCTCTTCTTGTTAAATTGTTATTATATGAGTTGGAGTACTATTAATATTCTTAATCAATTTAACGAGATAGTGATTTCAATTAATGAACTACAACATGCAGATATGGTTTTTTTTTTGGCTGTAGGATGAACTTGTTCAGCACAGCCTGCATGCAATGATCTTTGTTTCCTAGAGAAAGTTGGATATTTTGGCTGTTGCTTTTGGAACATTTGAGCATCTCGGTCTTGTTCGAGCGGCTAGAAGAGGTGTCAGAATAAAGAAATTCTTTGGAGGTATTCCATGCGCATAGAAACTGCAGAGGATTATGTTAAGCATGTGTTGTCAAATTTTCACTTATCTGATGATCGACTAAAGCTCAGACCTTGTGATTCTTTTCTTCAAGCGATTACACTGAGGAAGGAACTCTGTTCCTCAGTTATGGTTCCCCTACTATTTCAAAGAGCGTTAGGATTAAGCGTCAAAGATGATTAAACTAGTCTAGGAGAATCTAAGGCTATGCATAACGTAAAAGGAAAAATAAAATGCTTGAAAATAAATGTTTGACTGGATTGTTGTGTATCTAAAATCTTTACAAGCTAAGTATTTATATACAAATGTCTCTGTCAGCCATGATCACTAGCCTATAGCTAACCACGATTACAAAAACAGTCGGGTCAGCTAAAACCAACGTACAATAAAACTCACACGCCCTAAAACCAAGGAAAATGGATAAAAACCCCTGCGTTCTATTTTTTAGGTGCCTAACCATGTTTTCTTCAACCACTCCACGCATTGACTTAATCTTCAACGCAATTTTCACGTGGTCCGTTTACTTGCTCCCAAAGCAACTCCATTGCTTCAGCAAAAGCATCCTCGGCTGCAAAAACCTCAGCAGCTAAGCCCACAGCTATTGGTTCCTCAGTTGAGTCATTTTTCGATCGACAACAAGAAGAGTCATTCTCTTAGCAATCTTAGCATAAGGGTTAAGCCTAAGCCTAACATTGAGGCTCTTCAAAGGGTTTTTCTCTAGTGTTTTCCTCTTTACCTCCGTCAGCAAGGATGTGCTCCAACTTCCAGTGGGCCTCACAACACTCTGTTTCTCATCAAAATTGATGATTCTTGACGAATTAGCATTCACCATCTTAGACCTGGGCAAAATATGTGCTTTCTTCATCCTAGAAGGCTAATCTCATTGATAACAGTTTGCTGGGGCTACCAACATCTTCTTTGGGGTTGCTTACTCAAACAATGTAGAAATCTATAGGATGTAGGAGAAATATAGGCTATTTCTTAACCCTTTAACACTACAACATTTTGACCCTACGGCAACGCCTAAAATTTCAACGCCTAAAAAACCGTTGCCTTAGATAACAATGGCAACGGTTTTTTTTGCCACCGTTGTTGATTCATTTTTTTTTATTAAATTTTTTTGGCAACGGTTCAAAACCGTCCCCTAAAGGTCTAAGGCAACGGTTTTTTAGTTGAGCTTTAGCCAACGCAGCATAAACGTTGTCATATGTTGAATTATCAAAAATAATAATAAAATACAAAAAACACAACCATAAAAACGCAGCCCAGTGTAACCTCGCAGCCTACATCACAAAAACCCTAAAATTCCATCGCACCCTTGAACTCTCCATCTCCCTCAGCGAATCATCTTCCTCCATGTAACCTCGCATTCTCGAACTCGCCGTCTTCCCTCACAGATTTCACACAAGCAGTGCAAATCCTCGAACATCCTCTCCCTTAGCGATTTCAGTGATTCAGGTTCGACTCTCTCTCTATCTCTCCCTCCCTTTGGTTTTCCTCTCTCTAGTTTTAGGAACGCAACAGAGGAGGTTTCCTCTCTCTCTCTCTCCAAGATTCCAATCTTCAAATAGTTGTATCTGAACTTAATTTAGTTCTATTTGGGATTTTTTGTTTCAATTTCAGAATATAAGGCAAGTATATTGGATCTAGATCTTTTGAACTTGAACTTGAACTTGAAGATTTCTGCAAGGCCTTTTGTGATGCTTTCTGCTGCAAAGCCTAAATAAGGTTGGTGCTCTCTTTCGTTTTTAGTATTATAAGTTTCTTGGTTCTCTCTGTGCTGGCTTCATTACATATTTTCTTGGTGAAGGTTGTTTTTCAATTTGATTCCACACTCAATTTGTATTTTTGGAAGAGTTTCTTTGGTTGGGAGTATGCTGCTGCTTCCTCTAGTTTGGAAGAATGCATAAGCTTCATAGTTAATTTCTCACACATCATTATAATTAAGAAAAGGAATGCATCAGCTTCTTTCGTTAAATTTTTTTAACTAATGCAATTCTTGGTTTTGTGATACTCCCTTTTATTTGGAGTGTTCCAAAAGCATTTCTAACAGTAAACTTAGCCACAACTTTTCTTGGTAATGGTGGTTTTTTCATATGGGCTAATGAAGCTTTTGGTCCCTTTTGGGGTTCACTTTGGTTTATTTTAATAGAATTTTCTGGAACTTGAATTCTTGGGCTAGTGCTGGTACTTTAGCTGGTGAAGTTGAAAAACCACATAAGACATTTCAAAAAGTTTTGTTTTTTGCTAGTTTACTTACTTGTTTAGGTTATATAATTCCTTTGTTAGCTGCTACTGGTGCTATGCCACTTGATCAAAAAAATTGGGTTGGTGGGTATTTTGCAAATGTTGCTAGTGTAATTGTTGGTAATTGGTTGAAATAGTGTTTGTGATGGAAGGTGAGTACTCATTTCCTAATTTGTGTTTTGTTGAAATGGAGTTCTTGGCTTTCTGTATATACGTTTGTATTTGATTCGGGCTTAAGCTGAAGGGACAATTTGTGTTATTAGACATATTAGGAGTTGTCTTAGACTTAGGGTTCAGGTTCAACCAGTTTGTCTTATATTCATGTCCTTGTACATTGGGACTTTATCTAAGCATCTAGAGCTTGATCCTTATGGCTTTAAATAAAAATCTAAAATGAAGCACAAAGTAGGTGGACATCTACACTTCAATCTCAACGATCTCTTTTGTATTTCTAAGTTATTGGTCAATGAGTTTTTAGTTTCCTAAATGAACTATATGAAGGGTAAAACAAAACTACTACTACAACATAAAATTTATTGTGTATGTCCTATACTGACTTTTAAAAAAATGGTTGACATGGTTACTTACAATGTGTTATTTTCTGAAAATGAAAAATTTGGCATTGTAGTTCAGTTTTCTTGAAAACTTTCTATAGTCACTAGATAATTGCTGCTAATTGCAAATGTTGCTGGTGTAATAGTGATAATTGCTGGTAATTCTTGATAAAAGTAAAACCACATACTTGAGAAAAGGAATCAATTAAGTGACAATATCAAGATTTTCTGGCAGTTCATCAAAAGCTAAGATGACAAGGCAAACACCAGAAGACATATTTGCCAGGAATGTAGCAAGGTTGTAATACCCAGTGAAGCTGTTACTTTTGTTAGTTATTATCATAGTTTCAGTCTGACCATTCCTCATTGTTTGCATTTGCAGAGAATAGCCTGTTCAGCATCAATATTACTTCTTTTCAACAAGGTTCTTTCCTCTTTCTGCACTCACAAGTGAAGTACTTCTATATTAGCATCCATACAAATGTGAAAGCATAATTAACATAATGCTTATGGAAGGCTGTGCAGTGAATGGGATCTGTGGAGATGAAAACCATTTTATGGGGTTTGGGATCTTAACATGCTTTGCTTCGGATGGGATATAAATGACATACTTCTGGTTTGCTTCTTATTCTTGTTTTAAATTTTTGTTGATAGATTTGTTCTTTATGCTTCTCCTTTTGGTTATATTCTATAATTCTTTATGGTCAGATGTGATGATACTCTAATATTTGGAATGCAAAACAGGTAGTGTCACCGACTCACTGTCAACCACAACACAAAGGAAGAGCCAGAGGAAGTGGAATAGGGATTTCTGCAAGAAAAAATTGAGAATACTATAAATTTTAGTTGATGGTGTTTTACTCATGTCAAATTAGTTATAGATTGTTACTTAGAAAAAAAATTGTTACTGATGCCTTATCTTCGATTTTAATTGATTGAAATATATCTTTCCATATTCATTTATTGGTTGAACTATAATTATCTGTATAGTGTATTTATTGATTTGTTTAACAAATTGAGTGAGTCATTAAATCATACTAATTTGTTTCCAAATCTATAATTTTTTTTATTTTTTTATTACCAACGGC
Organism: Astragalus glycyphyllos; assembly: GCA_963573325.1. Lineage (NCBI taxonomy): Eukaryota > Viridiplantae > Streptophyta > Magnoliopsida > Fabales > Fabaceae > Astragalus > Astragalus glycyphyllos. Next base: position 42,157,223 of record OY754309.1, read on the forward strand.
AACGGTTCTAAAACGTAGGATATGTTAATGACAGGCAACGGTTTTAACATGGGCAACAGTTAAAACGTGTTGCCCTTTATGGCAACGGTTTCTAACTGTTGTTCTAATTGGCAACGCTTATTGACCGTTGCCATAGCGTGGAAAACAAAACCGTTGCGTTTCAGTTATCAATGGCAACGGTTTACGGTATGCGTTGCCTTTGGGCACAAAAAACCGTTGCCTCTAGTTTAGGCAACGCCCGAAGAAACAACGGTTTTAAAACCGTTGCCAAAGGCTAAGGCAACGGTTTTTCAGCTTTGCGAAACGGTTTTCGAGCGTTGCCGTAGGGTCAAAATGTTGTAGTGTTTAGCTTCTATTTTATGGGAAATTTGGAAAGACCAACTCATATAAACTCGGTTGAGCACATACCTCACTTGAGGCCTCTCTCGGCCAACAATTTGGAAATTTTTGGGTGTTAACAAATGCCTCCATTTTTGCGTTGTCACCTAGCCAATGAGAAGGATCTATAGCTGTGGCGATGTGAAAACCATCTTCCAAAAATGGTTGGGGTCAAAATTGCCAATCTAACTGCTACATTATTGATTAGACGCAAAATGGCTAGTTAACCTTTCACTACCCGTAATCAGAAATGGTTAGTTTGCATTTAGCCATTAATTCCGCCTGCTATAAATATGTTCTCATTTAATTTCTAGAACTTTACTTTCACCTTCTACCAACTACGCCCAGGCGCTGCCTATTTCCACAACGTACTCCAAGTTCTCCATTAGTTCTTGTTCTTTAGCCTACTCCCCCTTTTCTTTGATCTCTTGATTCTTGTCTTCTCTGTGTTTTCATCATGTCTTCTAACTCAGACACTCAGAACCAAGAGCACAACTATGGGGGCAATGATAGTCCTATTGACTCCCCCATGCAATCAAGCTCTTACTCACCTTGAGTCTCATGTAGAGTCTCATAGGCAAACTTCTTGTTTGCCTCCTCCTGTCAATCTTGAACATCCCTAAATCTTGGTCGATGTCCAAGACTATGTTGCCTTGCCTCCATTCACCTCTCTTGCTCATTTCGAAAAACTCTTTCACCCCTGATCCGAGCATGAGTGGTGTACCCATCCTAGATCTCAGTGCTGAAGGTGAACACAAGCGCACGGTTCTATCGCGTAATAAGAATGTCGATCCCACGAAGACTTTGTTGAGTATTGATTCCTTTTTCAATGGTTATTAGCTATAAATATTGAATATTAGTAAGATGATTTTTGCTTAAGAAAATTCAGAAATTATAAAATGTCCTATGATTGTGGTTCACATCTCAATGATAGATTTAATTTATCAAACCAATATTTTCTTTAAATTACGCGTATAAGGCATTTCAAAGACAAGATAACAATTGTAACTATATCTTCTTTCAAAGTACAAAAGTGTATTTTGAACTACCCTATTGTCATGGTTGATTATTAGCAAAATCCATTAAGCATAACACCTTTTAATTATCTCAAGAGACTCCAAACTATTTTCATGTTTTGATTCTCTTGTTCAATTTTATACTTCCAACATCAAACCTCGCCTTTTAGTTCGTCATTTGATGTCTAGCTAATTAGGAATATGAAGAACAATAAGATTAAATTGAAATACCAAACCCCATAAAATAAAGAGTAGAATTGGGATTATAAGGGACCTATCATTGGATTACTTTCACAATCCCAAGAAAAGAGGATGTACTCGCTCATGATCATAGTAGATATCAAAATAAAGAAGAAATTAGAATGAAAATGGAATTGATAATACAAGAACTTCAAGAACTCGGAATAAGGGAAGCAAGTGTTTTTGCAATGGAGAATGTATCAGCTGTTGTCTTTTGGATTTACATGGTTGTGTTAATTTAACACTGATGTCCCTGTAAATTTATGGAACACTTGAAACTTAAGAAATCTGACTTTTGATTTTACACGGTTGTGTTAATTTAACACTAATGGTCGTGTAAATTTCTGAAACTCTTGAAACTTGCACAATCTGCACATTAGACTTTCCAGATCAACACAGTTGTGTCACAATTACATGGATGGTCGTGTAAACTTTTGGAACTTCTTTATCTTGGCTTGGATTGGTATTGATTCATTGTTTCCACTTCTTGGCCTTAGGGATGTCATGCTTTGCACTTAAATCTTCCTTTATTCATCAACTCATCCTAATAACAAAACAAAGATAAAGGTAGTAAAATAGCGCTAAAATTAAACTAACCTTCTAAAAACACTTAGCAAAACAATGACTAAAATAACATAAAAATCTAACTTATCAGAAGGCAAGCCATAGAAAATTGAATCGCTTCACATGGCAAACCAGTGTGCATGCAAACTAGTGTCCCAGTGGCAGTGAATTTAGAACTCCTCGTAGTCCACAGGTGGGTGGATTTTTCCAATCAAATCCCTAGCCCACCCTTTAAATGGCCATTGCTTGATTATTGGGTGTAACTCATCAGCTGACACCCTTTTTATACAACCATGAAGTTGACAAGCATCACACCCCTTGGCATATTGAAAGAAATTTGTTGTTATGGTTGGCCAGAAATAACATGCATATAAATCTGCCATTTCATGCTTGGCCCAAATCTATAGGAGCCACGTATGCCTTCATCCTACCCCAAAATTTCGAGTTAGAATCTTGGGTGTGACAAAAAACTCTGTTGGGAGGAGAGAACCAGACGAGTCGCAAAGCCAGGTACTCATGGCCAACCAGGTTCCCGACGTGGACTAGTAATCGATAAAGCCATTAGAGACTGCGCATCAATAACAAGTAACCAAAAATAAAGGTGTGGTTGTTTAACACTAATAAGTTATTAATTAAATCAAGTAAAATTTAATTAATTATTTTTATAAAATTACTCAACTTTTTTAAAAGATAATTAGTTAAACTAAATTGAATTAGGCGAATTTATGATAATCATTAAATACTTTTTAAAATATGAGTTAGTTTTACCATTCATAAAATCATCCTCATTTTTCTTGTTCTCTATTTCTTTTGTACCAATCAATACCTTAAATCTCCTTACCAAAAAAAAACATTAAGGACCTTAACAAAAAAATCAATACCTTAAATCTACTATAATTTTCATCTATTTTTTAACAAACTTTCTCACCCATTTCTCTTTTTATAACTTCTTGTAATCAAACGCAACATTAGACTTGGCGTGGCTTCGAGACTAATGCATATTTTTTCTTGAGGAAGCCTCTAAATCTTTCTTTTTCTTTTTAACATACATTTTATTTGCTTGTATTGTATTTTTACATAAAAAATGTATTTATATTTGTTTCTCTAGTAACTATTTTATTCTTTCAAAAATTATTTTCTAAAAAACCTAATTAACCTATAATTTTTTAAAAATATAAATAATATTAATTTTGTTATTTTTAAAATTTTCAGATTTATATTGTGTTTTGCATATGTAGAAGACATCTTAGGGAGTAATCCGGATTGGAAATTTGAAAAAAAATCGTTTCCGAAACTTAAAGAAAGAGTCTTAGAAAACACCATCGAGAGAATGCTAGAACCCTTAGTTGTCAAACTCGTTCTAGGATTGCCAAATGTAAATCAGAATTCCTTCCTATTGATTAAAATATTGTTTTTAGTAAGAGTTGTGGTATATGTCTCCCTTACTTTTTTGTATTCTTTTTCATTTTTTGAATAAATATAGACCAAAATACTCATTTTCCCTTAATGGTATTTTTTTCTAAGGAGAGTTTGCATCACAAAATCTTAATAACTAATGGTTGAGGGCTGAAGGACGACCCTGCCCCAATAAAGTTCAAAGCATATGATGATGCATCAACTAAGAAAGATATATACCACAACAAAGTTTGGGCCAACATTTTCGTGAAAAGGTAAATAGTCTATTTTGCGCCAACATTTTCGTGAAAATTTCAGCAAAGTTTGGGCGCAATTTCCTTCCCGCCGGTGATAATTTCAAGTTGTTTTGCCAAAAGTGTGTTTGAAGCGATTGTAGAGGGGTGGCCCATGCACAGTGTGTGGATGAATGTGATTAAATGGATATTTGGTAGCTTCCTTCTTAGAGTATTGTTACTTGCGTGAGCATGTGAATGTGATGAATTGCTATTTTGGAAGTTAGTGTGTGTAGTTTTATATGGATGTGATAAGCAAGTCAGCCATTTTTTTATATATTTTAGGCTGGTCATAATAGTGTAAATGTTGGTGTAAACAGTTGATATGCTGCACATGATTGATGTTCAGATTGTTTTGTGCCTTGGAAAGAGGAAAGAGAATGAAGCTTTGAGTTGTGGTTGTCATATTGATTCGATCGGAGTGACAAGGGACAAATGAGGTTGAGTGTTTGACACATGTAATAGTGAATTGAATGGATAAAAAGCAAACATTGTGCAGAGGGGATGAACAAGGAAAAAATAATATTATATTAAAAAAAATTTCTCAATCAATACAAACAACCCAAAAAACAAAAGAGAGACTATGAAAAAAAATAAAAGAGAGAGACAGTAGAAGGTAGAGAAGAAGACATGAGAGGGGATGAACCAATGAGGTTCCACCCTCCACCGTAACTACAACTCCGGCCAAAACCACCACCGTTGCCGCCGCCAAGCACCATACCCACAACAACCGTAAAACACTCACGGCCGCACCTCCTCTCCCTCTCTCCCGACGAAAATATTTCTCCGGTGAGCTGTGTTTCTCCGGCGAGCTACAACACAGATAAAGGAATTTATCTGAACATTTGAGAGAAAGAAGAATATGAAAGGTGAATGGAGTGACGGAAAGTGAGAGAAAAAAATGTTACTGTTGCTCAATGGCAGTGGGTAACATGTTTGTGTGTTGTTTTCAAAAAAACGTGTTTGTGTGTGGGTTAGTGGTTTACATTTTATATAGGATGTATTTGTGTATGAGTAACTGCTTTTTTGTACAGCAAAGTGTTTTTTTAGTATTTATTTATTTTTAACGATATTATTACTATAAATTTTTTGATCATGCATGTTGGTACACCCGAGCTGCAAGTCTGCAACCACTTAACTCAACTCACAATGATAAATACAATATATGATAAATAGTATATTAACTTATATTATACTACCCTCTTTTTAGTCATATATATACTACCTTTAAGTTTTGGTGCTATTTTTGATGAATTGGTAACTTAACTTAAATTTATTTTTTTAAATCAAAGAATTTTAATTATTTCGTGTAACCTTTTTTATTAGAATTTGATTTTATATATTTATTTCTACCTTGTGATAGACCGGTAGATTTAATGTTAATGTTCATTTTTTAGTTGGTTGAAATGTTTAATTTTACGATGGTCATTATGATGACTTTTATATTGGTCGACATATGTTTTTGACAAATTAACAAAATAAAGCATACTCAAATATATACATATATGATTTTAGCTATATGGTAAATCTGTTTAATTAACTTGTGCATTGCATGCACGTGCAAGGAATAATGCACATTCCTATTTACGCATCTTTATTAAGTATTCATCAATTCCATTTAGTGTTTCAACTAACGTTACTGATTTAGCCCAAAGGAAGTAACACTTTCTAGAAAATGTAATATGTTTTGCTTATTGTTTTGCTAGCAAAATACCTGTCGAAATAAGTTCGACCTCTTCTGACAGCGGTAACTCTATGAACTACAACTTTGATGGTCAGCAGTCACTCTTGAATGGTACTTCGATTTTATTTTGAAATACACTGGTAACTGATCATATAAAAAATAGGTCAGGTGTCATGGTGAGGCTACCTTTTAACTAAGCCGAATAACTACATTGGTTCCATTTATTTGAGTAATCCATTAGTGTTGACATTTTTGTTTTCAATAGTTCCATGTAGCATTTTCCCAGAAAGATTGGAAGAATGATTCCAGAAGGATTAGAAACCATTCATGTTCACCACTGTAATGTGGATTTTGTATTATCATTTTGACATGCATGTTGCCAAACGATCAAGGGAGGAGAAATATCTTGCAGGGTGGGATTGACGGAACTTCGTTAAAGACAAAGACCTACAAGTTGGAGATGTGCTTGGGTGGAAAATTGAAAGTTGTCCAATTGCAATTTCTGTTAACATTATGAGGATGGCAGTAAAACACATGTATGGCTTCAAATAATTCGACATTGAAAGATATATTTATTTGACATATGTATTTGTTGAATGGGTACTTTTGTTAAATATATATAATTTCATGTTTTGTCTGTATTTTTTGTAACCTTCTGTTTATTGTTTTTTAAATAATGAACTTTCTTTTGTTAGAGTTGCAATTTATGTGTTGATCTTTGGCGTTAGCAGTTTCATCAATCTTAGTTTAAATGATGCATCAATTTTAATAATATTTAATCAATTTATTTATTGATATTTCTACATTATTATAGACTAATAGTTTTCCAAATTAATGGTTATTATATGTTCGTAAATATTTTTATTAAATTAACAAAATAAAATATACTTTATTGTATATATTATGTTAGCTATATTGTTAATCTACAATTTACCCGTGCATGCACCGGTGCAAGTTCTAGTTTTGACTAAAAGGGAATGAGCAACATGTGAGGCTGTAATAATAGTCATATATATTGCTAGTAGCTGTCTTAGATTTGAAATATTAATTATAAAAGGGATTAAATATATTTTTCATCCCTACAAACAAGGAGTCATTTAGTTTTAATCCCTTGATCTTTAAAAAGTAAGTGTTCGCAAATATAAGTTTTCTTTTGTAGTCCTTCTGTTAACTTATCTATTGAAACATGCCGATGTCTCTAATGATTGCTATAAATACAGGCTTTTGTCTTTAGTCTCTAAAAAATTCCACATTCTTTTGGTCCTCAATTTTTTTTCCATCAGTTTTATTTCATCATCACTTTATTAGCGCGTCATAAATTTTAATACCGTTTTTTTTAAAACTTTTATAGCGCTTTTAAAAGCTATTAAAAGTCATGAAACACTATTAGAAGTCACGAGTAAAAGCTGATGAAAAAATCTTAAGACCAAAAGTATGTGAACTCTTATGGAGGTACTAAAACAAAAAACACAATTTCTATATGGTACTTCTATCTTTAAAGGGTTAGATAAAAACTTTTGACACGTTAAACTGATTTAAAAATTAGGAGATGAAAAATAGTATTTATAATATAACTCATTAGCTTCTCATCAAAAAAAAATATGACTCATTAACTAAAAGCTTTCAAGGAAAGACCATTTAAAGGAGGGAGGAGAGGTTAGTAATCCCGAAAAGTACTCCTTATCGTGAAAGATTACATGAATGTTATCCATATCGTACACACAAATTAAAGATAGAAAACTTCTACCTGTAAAAGCTAGCTCTCTTGAAATGATACACAATATTTCTTTTAGAAAACAAAACAAAATGTTTAATCGTAGAACATGGACATTTATCATTGCATGTTCATCACTATTGTGGACTTTCTCGTTAGCAACAAATATTGATTATGAGGCAAATGCCATTATCATCAATGGAGAACGACGAATAATAATATCTGGTGCAATTCACTATCCACGCAGCACTGCACAAATGTGGCCAGACCTTATAAAAAAGGCCAAGGATGGTGGTCTTGATGCCATTGAAACATATATATTTTGGGATCGTCACGAGCCAGCTCGTCGCAAATATGATTTTTCTGGAAATCTTGACTTTATCAAGTTTATAAAGAACGTTCAAGAAGAAGGATTGTATGTTGTGTTGCGAATTGGTCCCTATGTATGTGCTGAATGGAACTATGGAGGTTTTCCAATGTGGTTACACAACTTGCCAGGGATTGAGCTAAGGACAGACAATGCAGCTTTTAAGGAGGAAATGCAAGTCTTCACAACAAAAATCGTGAACATGTGCAAAGAAGCTAGATTATTTGCACCACAAGGAGGACCAATTATTTTGGCTCAAATCGAGAATGAATATGGAGACGTTATGGACCATTATGGAGAATCCGGGAATGCATACATCAAATGGTGTGCACAAATGGCTTTAGCTCAAAATGTTGGTGTTCCATGGATCATGTGCAAGCAAAAAAATGCTCCTGCACCCATGATCAACACTTGTAACGGGTATTATTGTGACGATTTCATGCCAAACAATCCTAAGAGCCCCAAAATGTTTACTGAGAATTGGGTTGGTTGGTTCCAAAAATGGGGTGAAAGGAGGCCACACAGAACTGCTGAAGACGTAGCATTTTCAGTTGCACGCTTCTTTCAAAGTGGTGGTGTCCTCCAAAATTACTACATGTATCATGGAGGAACAAATTTTGGGCGAACATCGGGTGGTCCATATATCATTACTGCTTATGATTATGATGCACCACTTGATGAATATGGTAACTTGAACCAACCAAAATGGGGACATCTTAAAGACCTCCATGCAGCCATAAAACTAGGAGAGAAGGTTCTCACCAATGGAACAGTTACTTCGAAGAAATACGGAAATTCAGTGTACTTGTCTATGTATGAGAACAACGCCTCAAAAGAAAAGTTTTGCTTCTTAAGTAATACCGACAATTTTAAAGATGCTGAAGTTGATCTACAACAAGATGGAAAGCTCTATGTGCCTGCATGGTCAGTATCAGTTCTTCAAGATTGCAAGAAGGAGGTTTTTAACACTGCCAAGATTAACTCCCAAACAACTATTTATGTTAACAAGAAAGCTGTAGAAGCAAAGTCACTCACTTGGATATGGGCATCAGATCCAGTGGAAGATTCCCTTCAAGGTCAAGGGACATTAGAAGCATCTCAACTTTTGGAGCAAAAGGGAGTAACTGTTGATGCTAGTGACTATTTGTGGTACATGACAAAAGTTGTAATCAATGACACGTCCTCTTGGCAAAATGCAATTTTGCAAGTGAACACAACAGGCCATGTTCTTCACTCCTATGTTAATGGACAATATATTGGCACACAATGGGGAACAGTTGATAAACTTGATTTTATATATGAAAAGCCCGTTGATTTGAAACAAGGGACCAACGTTATAAGTTTATTAAGTGGTACAGTTGGCAATGCAAATTATGGTGCACTCTTTGATATGAGAACTACTGGCATTGTTGGGGGTCCTGTGAAACTCATTGCACAAAACTCAAGCAATACTTTGGATTTATCAAAATTCAAATGGTCGTACAAGGTTGGGTTAAATGGAGAGATTAGAAGATTCTATGATCCCAAAACCCTTAATAAAGTTGCATGGGACACAAATGGTGTTGCTACTGGAAAGCCAATGACATGGTACAAGACCACCTTTAACACCCCTGAAGGTAAAGAGTCTATAGTCTTAGATTTACAAGGCCTTGGAAAAGGAAATGCTTGGATTAATGGGCAAAGCATTGGGCGGTATTGGCTAACAATGGTGGCTGACAAAAATGGATGCAGTGACACTTGTGATTATAGAGGAGATTATGAACCTAAGAAATGTGTAAGTGGTTGTGGAGAACCGTCTCAGAGGTTTTACCATGTTCCGAGGTCATTCTTAAACATTGGATTTACCAACACATTGGTTTTGTTCGAGGAAATGGGTGGAAACCCCCTAAATGTGTCTGTCCAAACAGTTGAAGTTGGTTCTATCTGTGCAGTCGCAGATTATGGAAGAACCTTAGAACTGAGTTGCCCCTACGGGAAAACTATTTCAGGAGTCCAATTTTCTAGCTATGGAAATCCTCAGGGGAAATGCGGGTCATTCCAAAAAGGTGAATGGGAATCACGCAGCAGTGTTAATGTGGTCGAAAGTGCATGCGTTGGAAAACAATCATGTTCTATTAATGTGATGAGTTCCACATTTGGAATAAAAAAGGGTGGCATTGATGGTCAGCTAGCTGTGCAACTCGTTTGTGATGGATCTAATCCCGAGGATAATCGTGTACTAGGTGTTCATTGAGACTAGTTAGTGCTAGAAGTTTTTTTAAGTCTACATTCAAGAATTTTGGTAAATCTTGCTTGTTGTGTATATATATATATATATATAGGGACTCTAGGAATTATGAATTAGCTTTTGAATTAAGAATTAGCTAAACTTTCTTTGCCCGCGTCCATCTATGGGAACTACAACTGTAGAATCTGTTACTAGTTAAGTTTTGTTCTAGAAATCTCTAGCATCATTGAATGAGATTGGTCTGCAGCATTTGCTGACTTAGTACAAATTAGACCAAGTGGTGCCTCAATTATCAAGTTCCGGTTTGAAGGATGCTAGAGGGGTGGCAAAATGGGCTCCTCATTTGAATGTTAACGACATTGACAAAAAAAAGTGACATGCAGCCAACATAAGCAAGCTTATTGCTGAAGGCTTCGACAGTGTTCTAAATTAAAAATTATGTGAGGTAATTTTAAATTTAATAATGATCATACACAAATCATTGAACCATACTGTAAAGATATATACTTATGTGTGTGTCAAATGACAAATTGGAAAGCATTCACTAACAACACCTATACTAACAACATCTGTGTTATTAAACAGACCAAATACACCTATGTGCTTTGCCTTCCCCTTAAAACAGTGCTCAAACATTATCTCATGAAAGCACCCAAGAGACAAATTAACACATAAATGTCTTAAAGATAATGAGTGACTCAATCATCCAAATCCAAATGAATCACGATTGGGTTCTTTGGGTTCTTTCAAGAAAGTCATATTCATGATGTTGAACTTGAAGAGGTTGAGGCTGATAACACATCATTCTAGAACGAATGCGATCACTTGACATTCACACATGGATCAGGAAGCGGCCACGTGAATAATAGGACAACTAAATCATTCTAGGACCATTACCGTCTATTCCATAAAGTTAATACACTTAAAAAACAGAATTTGAAAGGCATCCAGGAAATTAAGAAGAAATTGATTATCAGAATTCGACACAAACCTAATTAAAAAAGATAAGAATTTTTTTTTGGAATTATGTTACAGCTCTTGTCTCCATGAGTTATGTTCATCTGTTGTTCACCTTAACCTACACCACAGAATTTAGCTTATAAATACATGCAGCAATAGAAATGGAATCAAACAAGAGAGATTCAAAAAAATGTGAAGGTGAGAAATAACCTGAGATAAGGTTAAGATTTAAATAAATTGAAATTTATATAACCTCAGATCAGTTCTCTAAAGTAACTGAGTATTCATAAAACTTTATGTAATCATTTCATATGGCATGTTGATACTCAAATATCTGGCATGATTGCATATGTCCAAGTATTTTTGCGTGCCGTACTAAATATATATAAGCTGTTGGAACATTTGAACCCACAACCAAGAGACTACAAATCCCAGTATTTACCGCTACGCCAGCACTTATGACTGTTACCATTTTTACAACTTATATATTATTATATATATCTGATATTTGACTAAAATATATTTTTTATGCATTAATAATATTTTTTATTTAATGTATAGTTAATTTTTTTTACAGTCACCAAAAAGTTTTAGTATTATCACATATATTATATTAAAACTAGAAATTATGAAAAGATGGTTGATAATTTTTGAAAAAATATTTTCAGCATTTTAAAATTATCTTTTTACAAACAACTTCAATTGACACTCTATGATAAACCAAACTTGCATTTTTAGTCATTTAATTTTTGTTATAATTAATTTTAATTTATATTTATCTATTTTAATTGTACTTGCGTTTCTGAGTTTCCACGTTTCTTTAATGAGCGGCCCACCCTAACTTTTTGGTCAAGATCCGTCACTGCTACCTGCGGAATTTCCTGTAGAACTTTCTTCCGCATGTATGTCTATTTTTAAGTATATTTTTGCGTGCCTATGGGAAACGAATCCAATCGATGCCGTAAAAGATCTTGATGCACGTGGATCGTACGTCGTCGCCTCTGGTATGGTATTTTTTTGGTCGAGACCAGGGTATCCACCGCCGAACGCAGTAACTAATCCCCTTGCTGGATTGGAAGCACCTCGAAGGGTAGGACAGCTGGCCCAAGGATTTAAAGTTGCTCCATACTCAATGCGAGGATTGAACTCTCGGCACTTGGTTAAGGGAGGATGAGCCCCAACCGCTCAACCACACCCTTGGGTTGCCTCTAGTATGGTATTATGGTAATGCATTTTAAGTATATTTGGTAGTTAGTTCAGGTGTGATTTTCTTCTTCATATCCTTGATTTGTTAATTGTAGTCTTCTTTTCCTTCAATTTCTTCTCTTACCTTAACCGTTTACTTTGGATTCGTTTCCTCTCTCTATTTTTTGTTTATTGTAGTCCTCTTTGCCTGATGAAGCTGTCTACGATAAAGAGAATTCAAGTGTTACAGCTAGGCATGGCAATGGGGCGGGGCGGGGACGGGTTTAACATTCCCCATCCCCATCCCCGAATCCCAAATTCATCCCCGTTCCCCTACCCAAACCCAACGGGGATGACAAATTGATCCCCATCCCCGTACCCAATGGGTTTGGGGATCCCCGCCCCAACCCCGATCCCCGTAGTGGAATCCATTTTTTTAATAAAAAAAATACTCGTCCTAAACCCAAACCTGCCCCAAACCCATTATTTATCCCAAACCCAAAATCCACCCCCGAACCAGCCCCAAACCCGGAATCTAACAAAACAAGGTAAAACAAATGCAAGACAACAACATATAGCTAAAATATCACTGTTCTAAAATAGCATCACATAACCAAAATATCAATGTTGTAAATTAACCATATTCTAAATTAACTGATTATCCAAATTATCAAAAAACAACATAACCAAGTACAAATAACATCATTGTCTATTGAAAATTTAAAATTTCTCAAACAAGTAGCCACATCAATATTGTCTTCTTTCTTTCTCTAAATGTTATTGATGTCTTCATTCTTCAAAGTGGGAAGTAACACCACTAGTCAAAATTTCACCTATAAAATAAAAAAAACAAGTTAAATATAAACATTAAAGTTGATATGTACATACAAGTTAAATAAATGGAAGGTAGATCTCACCTTCATCCTCAGGGTCTATTTCACTGAGTAAAGTAGCATACTCATTGCTTAATTGAGAATTCACACTGCCTATAAAGATGAAATGCAAAACAATATAAATAGAAATTATCAGCCGTCTCATCATTAGGTCTCTCATCATTAGGTGTTTCTACTGTTTCATTTGGTGATACGAGACCATTAGGTGAAGGGTTGGAACTTCCTTCCAAACTAGGAGTTTGTTGGTGTGCACTTTCTTGTGAAATGAGTGGTTGAGAATTACCAATTTTGTCCATGTCAATTTCCTGTTAAGTTCTTAAAATTACAAAACTAATAAGTAAGCTATGAAGTAACATAAGTAGTCTACATAAGTAATACAAATAGACAACAGTAATCATAGAAATAGACAATAGAAACTAATTATTTAAAATTCGTTATATCAGACCAATATAATCTGATCATGATGCATGAGGCTACAACATATTGAATAGTATATTGGATATAAAAGTAAGGAAGACAATACATATAACTAATTATTTAAAATTGGTTATATCAGAAAATGAAGTATATGTCACTTAACACAAACATCTAATTATATAGCTATTGCTCATGCTTGATGTTGCAGATTTACAAGACTGTTCTTCTTTTTTTTGACGGAACAAGACTATTTTTATATAGCAAGAATTACCATAATGAGTCAATTCCCAGCAGTGTCCATATATTAATTTTAGGGTTGATAATTGAAATAGAAAGAGAGGATACAAAACCACAAAATTCGGCCAAAAAATTCACAACAAAGAAACCACTGTTTATAGAAACAAAAAGAGAGGATACAAAGTTTTAAATACCTGGAAGATGATTAATAATGTAGAGTTGCAGCAACTGTGGTGAAATTCGCAACAACTGTGGTGGAATTTGCTGAAACCCTAAAGACTGCACAACAGAGTGAAAACGAGAGAGAAAGTGAGTGAGAGTGTGAGACCAAGAGAGAAAGAGAGGTAGACAGAGAGAGAAGAGAGAAACCAGAATTAGGGAGAGAGTTCTTACCTTAGAAAAACCATGATGATGATGGTGATGGAGAAGAGAGAGACCACGTGAGAAGAGAGTGAGAAGAGAGTGAGAGAACGTAACCAACAGAGAAGAAATTGGAACGACAGAGAGAGTGAGAAGACCAAGAGTCCAAGAGGCGCCAACAAACAGTAACAAATAATTTAGGTTTTGGTATTTGAAAAGTTTCTAATTTAAGAGGGGTAGTATACTAACTTTAGATATTCGGGGCGGGTTCGGAGACGGGACCTATATCCCCATTACCCGCCCCATCCCCATATTTTGATTTCGGGGAAAACCCAAACCCAAACCCAGTCAAAGCGGGGAAAATCCGTCAAACCGGGGCGGGTTTGGGCGGGTCCCCACGGGTACGGGTTTTGTTGCCATGCCTAGTTATAGCATGGTGATCATAAATGATATTTCCTGTTTAATGGTTTTGATGCTTGTTGTTTGTTTTACAAAATTGAAAATGTTGCCTTTTCAGTGGCCAAAGCAATTGAATGATGGACTTGAGGTTGTTGATCCTGAGATTGCTGATATAATTGAGCTTTAGAAAACTAGACAATGGAAGGTGCAATTTCCATTATGATCTGAATATACCTTAGTATTTACTTGCAGCTTTGCCTGCAAACATGTAACATGAAAGGGCATCTCTAGCAGTAGTTCTCTGTGATTAAAAGGTAACCTAGCACAAGGCATTTGTAGTTGCTCTCTAGTTTTGGAATATGTGCCTTTGTGTTGCAAGTTAGAAATATTCTCTATTGACATAAAATTCTGAGTTGTGTTTTTTATTAATTCTGTCAAGGCTATGCAGCTAGTTTATGAATATACTCTGATTATGCATCTATGTTTCTTTCTATGATGTCTTCAACTGCAACTTGTCAAATGCAATGCTTATCAAGTTTTTTTGTTTCTATTTATGTAGGCCATGTTATGATTTAAGTAATTTAATGGGCAGAAATTGAGGAGAGGAAATGAGATATTTGTGGTTAGATTTATGTCATTTATGTTAGTTGAGTGCCCACAATGGTGACCTTATTATTAATATTTTCTTTCTTGTTTTTAATCTTGATTGCTATATCAAAACTTAGCATAGTGTTTTATTGAGGTACTTGATAGCAGTATTACTATCAAATAGACAGTTTTTAAGGATAGTTTCTATTTTCTACTTGTTTAATGGGGATGTGCGTTTATTTGTGCCTTTTTCCTTACATGTTAGTAAGTTGGTGTTCTTAATTTTTTTTTTATAAGTCAAAGTTTTATTAATTGGGGTTAAAGGGGTACCACAACCCATTACAATTCAATACAATTCAATCATCCCCTCCAAAATCTAAACTATTGAGAGGGCCATTACACCATCTCTCCAAAGTAATTTGTGACTTAGAACCTATTTTACAATTAAACCAGCCCCATGTCATAACTTTTATGTGCTGCACTATTTTCGTTACATCGAGAAGACCCCCCTAAAGACAATGTTGTTTCTATTGATCCAAATAGTCCATACTACTGCTAACCAAACCATCTGTTTCATCCTCCTCCTTTTGCCATGCTTGAAGCTAACCGAGTAACCCAAGCAATGTGACCATCTGTCATTAAATCGTCCCTGCCGGATGCCACTCCACTGAGTTATCTCCTGCCATACATGCTCCACCACTCTACAGTTGAAGAAAACATGATCTGTCTCCACATTTTCTTGGAGGCAAAATACACAAGACTGTTCGTGACTTGGATCAAGCACTCCTCTCTGCTGTAACGCTGCTCTTGTTGGTAATCCGTTCCTTAATAATCTCCACGCGTGAACCTGAAATTTCGATGGTGCCGCAGTGCTCCATATTCTTCTTAATACTTTCCTCTTTTCCTCCTCATTTACAATATCTTCTGAACTCGTTATCAGATATTCATATGCTGACTTTACTTTATAATTTAGTGCCTTATCCTGCATCCACGCCCACTTATCAGCTCTGCACTTGTCCGGGCTTAGAGGCTTCAGTGTATCTTCCAACATCATCGCTTCAGCCTGCTCTTTGGGTTCAAGCTGTCTACGCCATGACAGCTGCCACGACCAGCCACCTTCTGACCAATTTCCAGCCTCCGCAACAGTACCATTCTGATTTTCTGCTACCCTATATATTTTGGGAAACAATTCCGATAATTGCCACGGTCCGCACCACTTATCGTTCCAAAATCTCAATCTTTTGCCGTCGCCAAGCTTCAGCTTCACAGAACCTACAAACCAGCCTTGTCTTGCAGTTCAGCGTCTATCCTGTTGATATCCTTCCACCACACCGAAAGTTGCCTTGCATTTAACACACCGTCATTCCCGTATAACCGATCCAATAATTTACACCACTCACTATCCTTTTCAGTCAATATTCTCCACCTCCATTTCCCAAGCAATGCCAAATTAAATAGCTCTATATTTTTTATCCCCAATCCGCCACTATTCTTTGGGACACAAATTTTGCTCCACCTCACCCACGCCATCTTCCGGATATCGCCTTTGCCACCCCACAAGAAGTTGCGTTGTATTTGAACCATCTCTTTTAATACTTTCTTGGGGACTTTGAAAAATGAAAAATAGTACAACGGGAGAAAAACTGAATTTATTAAAGTAATCCTTCCTCCCATCGAGAGCTGCCGACTCCTCCATATGGACAACCTATCTCTTATTTTCTTTATTACCGGCTTCCATGTTCCACTTAGTCTTGGATTTGCACCGATTGGAATCCCAAGGAAATTGAATGGGGTTTCACCCAATTTACAATATAAAAATTGTATGGCTCTCTCCACCTCCTCCAAGTCCAAGTTCATTCCTATTAAACAACTCTTGTGAAAATTCACTCTTAACCCGGATACCATCTCAAAAATCCTCAAAACTGCCTTCAAGCACCAAAGATTCTTAATGAAGTTATATATGTTTTTCTTCCATTAATCCTTATATGATTATACTAGCAACTATTGATAGATCTGATTTGGTTCAAGGCTTTGTGGTTATATCTGAGCAGGCGACAGAGGGATGAGGGGTGAGACATGAGAGAGATGATGGTGATGCAAGGGAGATGAGGGTGAAGAATTAATTAAAATTTAAAAGCAATTCTTATAATAAAATTAAATTTTTTTAATTCAGAATCCAACATGGCAACACAGCTAGTCATGCCGCATAGATTAAATGAGTGACAACTGAGCAATAAGTTTGACCAGATTTGAGAGAGACTTTGATTTTATAAATTAGGAAAATAGGGAGAGTAAACTCGTTTAAAAAAAGTTGGGGGATTAAAATCGTGAGTTGATCATAATAGGAGGACCAAAACTGTAATTAAGCCAAATAAAAAATGTTATGATGTAGAATTTTTTAAAGAAAAAACAAAAAAAAAATGTTATGCTTTGGGCATGCAACAGTGCTAAATCTCTTAAGGGAGAGCTTTGCCACTCATTGTGGTCCTATCCGGTTCGAGAGATAAGTCTCTGCAGTTGCGTGCAGAGGAAACCTGGTCTATACCAAAAATATATATAATTGCCATGTAAGCATAAATAATTTACATGTTGTAGGCAGACTAACAGCCACAGATACATTTTTGTAACAGAGTCAAACAAAAATTACAAAAAGGGTAACAATGCAATGATTTTAAAACACTAGGGAATGATTCGAAATCTGAAAATAAGTTAAGGGACCTTGGGAGCAATTTTGGCTTAATAAAATCATTCACATTTCGAATCAAAATTAATAAAATCATCAAAAATGTATAGCAAATAAAATCAAAATTTAGATAAAAACTTTAGACACGTGAAAGAGGTTCTAAAGTTAGGAAATGACAAATCACAATTTGTGATACAACTTATATATTATCTACAACTAATAACCCGGAAAAATAATCCTTATCGTGACAGATTACATGGATGTTATTCTCATTACTATCTACCAAATTTCAACCGAAAGACCATTTTAGGATAGGAAGAGAAGCTAATAACCCGGACAAATAATTCTTATCGTGGCAGATAACATGAATGTTATTCTCATCTTACACACAAACTAAAGATAGAAAAGCCAAGAAAAAAAATTCTACCTATAAAAGCTAGCTCTCTTGAAATGCAACACAATATTCATTTTAGAGAACAATACAAAATGTCTACTCGTAGGACATGGACATTTATTATTGCATGTTCATCACTGTTGTGTACTTTCACGTTAGCAACAAATATTGAATATGATGCAAATGCCATTATCATCAATGGAGAACGACGAATAATAATGGCTGGTGCAATCCACTATCCACGCAGCACCGCACAAATGTGGCCAGACCTTATTAAAAAGGCCAAGGATGGTGGTCTTGATGCCATTGAAACATATATATTTTGGGATCGTCATGAGCCTGCTCGTCGCAAATATGATTTTTCTGGAAATCTTGACTTTATCAAGTTTATAAAGCACGCTCAAGAAGAAGGACTGTACGTTGTGTTGCGAATTGGTCCCTATGTATGTGCCGAATGGAACTATGGAGGTTTTCCAATGTGGTTACACAACTTGCCAGGGATTGAGCTAAGGACGAACAATGCAGTTTTTAAGAAGGAAATGAAAGTCTTCACAACAAAAATTGTGAACATGTGCAAAGAAGCTGGATTATTTGCACCACAAGGGGGACCAATTATTTTTGCTCAAATCGAGAATGAATATGGTGACGCCATCGAAAGTTATGGTGAAGCTGGGAACGCATACATGAAATGGTGTGCACAAATGGCTTTAGCTCAAAATATTGGTGTTCCATGGTTCATGTGCAAGCAAAAAGATGCTCCTGCACCCATGATCAACACTTGCAACGGGTTTTATTGTGATGATTTCACGCCAAACAATCCTAAGAGCCCCAAAATGTTTACCGAGAATTGGGTTGGTTGGTTCCAAAAATGGGGTGAAAGGAAGCCACACAGAACTGCTGAAGACGTGGCATTTTCAGTTGCACGCTTCTTTCAAAGGGGTGGTGTCTTCCAAAATTACTACATGTATCATGGAGGAACAAATTTTGGGCGAACATCGGGTGGTCCATATATCATTACTGCTTATGATTATGATGCACCACTTGATGAATATGGTAACTTGAACCAACCAAAATGGGGACATCTTAAAGACCTCCATGCAGCATTAAAACTAGGAGAGAAGGTTCTCACCAATGGAACAGTTACTTCAAAAGGATACGGACATTTAGTGGACTTGACTACTTATGAGAACAAGGCCTCTGGAGAAAAGTTTTGCTTCTTAAGTAATACTGACGGTTCTAAAGATGCTGAAGTTGATCTAGAAAAAGATGGGAAGTACTATGTGCCTGCTTGGTCAGTATCCATTCTTCAAGACTGCAAAAAGGAGGTTTTTAACACTGCCAAAGTTAACTCCCAAACAACTGTTTATGTTAAAAAGCCAGCTGTAGAAAGCAAATCCCTCACCTGGATATGGACTTCAGATCCAGTGGAAGATTCCCTTCAGGGTAAAGGGAAATTTCAAGCATATCAACTTTTGGAGCAAAAGGGAGTAAATGTCGATGCTAGTGACTACTTGTGGTACATGACAAAAGTTGTAATCAATGACACGTCCTCTTGGCAAAATGCAATTTTGCAAGTGAACACAACAGGTCATGTTCTTCACTCCTATGTTAATGGACAATATATTGGCGCACAATGGGGAACCTATGACAAACTGGGTTTTGTATATGAAAAGCCTGTTGATTTAAGACAAGGGACAAACGTTATAAGTTTATTAAGTGGTACAGTTGGGCATGCAAATTATGGTGG
Source organism: Astragalus glycyphyllos (assembly GCA_963573325.1). Classification (NCBI taxonomy): domain Eukaryota; kingdom Viridiplantae; phylum Streptophyta; class Magnoliopsida; order Fabales; family Fabaceae; genus Astragalus; species Astragalus glycyphyllos. The sequence continues at coordinate 42,176,964 of OY754309.1, forward strand.
GTACTTTGATATGAGGACTACTGGCATTGTTGGGGGTCCTGTGAAACTCGTTGCACAAAACTCAAGCAAGACTTTGGATTTATCAAAATCCAAATGGACGTACAAGGTTGGGTTAAATGGAGAGTTTAGAAGATTTTATGATCCCAAAACCCTTAATGGAGTTAAATGGGACACAAAAGGTATTGCTATTGGAAAGCCAATGACATGGTACAAGACCACCTTTAATACCCCTGAAGGTAAAGATTCTATAGTCTTAGATTTACAAGGCTTGGGAAAAGGACAGGCTTGGGTTAATGGGCAAAGCATTGGGCGGTATTGGCCTACAATGTTGGCTGACAAAGATGGATGCCGTGACACATGTGATTATAGAGGAAATTATGACGATAAATACTGTAGGAGTGGTTGTGGAGAACCGTCTCAGAGGTTTTACCATGTGCCGAGGTCATTCCTTAACGTTGACACCAACACATTGGTTTTGTTCGAGGAAATGGGCGGAAACCCCTTAAATGTGTCTGTCCAAACAGTTGTAGCTAGTTCTATCTGTGGAGTTGCAAATTATGGGAGAACCTTGGAAGTCATATGCCCCGATGGAAAAACTGTATCAGGAGTACTATTTGCTAGCTATGGAGATCCTCAGGGGAAGTGCGGGTCATTCCAAAAAGGTGAATGGGAATCACGCCACAGTGTGGAAGTGGTCGAAAAAACGTGCATTGGAAAACAATCATGTTCTATTAATGCAACGACTTCCACATTTGGAATAAGGAAGGGCGGCACTGATGGTCAGCTAGCTGTGCAACTCCTTTGTGATGGATCTAATCTAGAGGCTCATCGTGTACTAGCTGTTCGAGGCTAGTTAGTGCTACTGCTACAATTTTTTACTTGTGAAATAAATCATGTTATCCTCTCTCTTCATGTCTCTCTCATCTCACAACATACACACTCATATATATAAATATATTCTTTTTATTCTTACTTTTTGGTTAATTAGTTCTTTCTCTTATTTCTTTATTTTTGACCAATGTTATTTTCTTTTCTTTGGTATATAGCAAAATCTACCAAGAGTGACTAAATTTAGTAGTTCGCACACTTTATTCTCCCTTCTCACAAATAGGAAGAAAGAAGCGAGAGATCCCCAATTTTCCCCGTTTTTTCTCCTTTTTCTATCATCAATAGATTGATTTGAGATTTCGTGGGTGATAATCGATAATGCTAGTTACATATGGTTGTGTGGGTAGTGGGTTGGCACAACTGTTCTCCTTATAGAATTCGAATACTTGGTGCAGATGAAATTAATAAAAATTAATTAAAAATGAATATTTTAATCAATCTGGTTAAATAATGAAGTATTAAAATGGTGTGCTTTTTTTAAACTCTAATAAGTTATTAATGAAATCAAGTATAATATAATTAATTATTTTTACAAAACTAATCAAAAAATTAAAAAAAAAAAGTAAATAGTAAAACTTATATCAACTAAGGTGAAGAGAGATATCATAGGCATTGAATACTTTTTAAAGTATGAGCTATTTTTAACATTCATAAAATTTTTCACCAAAAAAAAAAACGTTCTTAATCGTAACCATTTCTCTCTCTCATCTCTATTTCTTATATCTTTCTCTTGTACCAACAATACCTTGAATCTACTTTATTTTGCTTCTATTTTTTTCCCGTTTTACACTCTTTCTCACCTATTTCTCTCTTTATAACTTATAATCAAACACAGGAATACTTCACAGGAGGCTCGCTTTGATGTTACAGCTATATTGGGAGTCACAGAATGTCTTGGAACGGGCAAATATTTGGGACTTCCGTCTATGATTGGAAGAAACAAGAAACAACTCTTTGGCTACCTGAGGGATCGGATTTGGAGGAAGATACATCATTGGTCGGGGAAGCACTTATCTAAGGCTGGCAGGGAAGTCTTAATCAAGTCAGTTGCTCAATCCATTCCAACTTATTGTATGAGCACCTTCATGCTTCCATCTACACTGGGTGAGGAGCTTGAAAGAATGATGAATTCATTTTGGTGGGGTACGAACCGTGGCACGAGGAGGGGTATTCATTGGTTGAGTTGGGAGAAGCTGTCGGTTAGAAAGGAGTTTGGAGGTATGGGCTTCCGTCATCTTCATGGCTTCAATTTGGCAATGCTGGGGAAGCAGGCATGGCATCTTGCTACTCGTACAGATACTATTGTAAGTAGAATCTTTAAAGCTAAATATTATCCTAATGATGACTTTATGGGGGCTCGCTTGGGCCATAATCCCAGCTTTGTTTGGCGTAGTATCTTCTCTTCCCGGGTAGTTGTGAATTTGGGGGCACGTTGGAGAATTGGGAATGGCGACAAAATTTCAGTTTGGAGAGATCCGTGGTTGAAGGGACGTAGTGATAGCTTTGTTAGATCACCTATGGCTCAAGGGATGGAAGAAATGAGGGTTAAGGACTTGATGAACCAAGACAATAGTGGTTGGAATTATGGCTTAATTGATCAACTTTTTTGTCAAGAAGAGGCTATGCTCATCAAAAGCATGCCAAGGTACAGTGACTTGGAGGAAGATAAATTTTCTTGGTGGCGGAGTCGGTCCGGTCTTTATTCGGTTCGCTCGGCTTACTATGCGCTTATGGATACTCCAGAAATTATTAATAATTCACATGCTAGAATTGACGGTGATTGGATGTCCATTTGGAAAGCGGGCGTTCCACCGAAAGTTAAATTATTAATTTGGAGGCTTGCTAGGGGGTGTCTTCCTACTCGTAGTAACTTGGTTAAGAGACATGTTGATTGCACCGTTTTGTGTCCTTTTTGCGAACAAGAAGAGGAAACAGATAGTCATGTTTTTTTGGAGTGTAGCGCTGTACAGGAAGTGTGGCAGAAGCTGGACTTGTTGCTGCCCTTTCGGGTTGCAGCAGAAAACGCAGCAACTCTGCGTGATGCCATTTTTTCGATGCTGGGTTCGTTGTCCGTGACTAGTAGAAACAGGTTTTTAATGGGTATTTGGGCTCTTTGGCGTCGCCGTAATGACAAGGTTTGGGCTGGGGTGTTACAACCGGTTGAGCAAGTCGTTCACACCGTGAAGGATATGTTTGACGCTTGGTTTGGAGCGCGCCAGCAACAACACCATCCTCCTGTGCTCTCGGGCCAGCAGCTGCCACGGGTATTGAGGTGGGTTCGGCCAGCAGCAGGAGCTTTAAAATGTAACGTCGATGCGGCAATTTTTGCGGAAGACAACAAATATGGTATTGGTTTGTGTATTCGAACGTCCACAGGTGATTTCTATAGAGGCAAAACTATGTGGTTCCATGGAGTCCCAACACCGCAAGAAGCGCAGGCAATTGGTCTTAAGGAAGCATTGGCTTGGTTGGAAGCTTTGGGGCTATCTTCTGTTTCCATTGAACTGGACTGTGCTCCAGTTGTAAATGGCTTGAAGGTAGAGCCTTTGCCGAATACCGAGCTTGGTACTATTTTATTGTATTTTCGTAATAGATTACGTCTTTTTCCTAGCTTTGAGGTTAGCTATATTCGGAGACAAGCTAATCTTGTTGCTCATACGTTAGCACGGGCATCAAGATTGTTTGCTAGTTCCCACGTTTTTGATTTCATTCCAACCTGTATTGAAACAATTCTGTTTAATGAAATGAATTAAGTTTGTTCTTGTCAAAAAAAAAAAAAACTTATAATCAAACACAACATTAGAGTTGGTGTTAGGTGGTGGTTTCAAGACGAATGCATAAGTTTTCTCGAGGAAGCCTCTAAGTTTTTATTTTTTTTGTCCTTAACATACTTTTATGTGTTTGTATTATATTTTACAAAAAAAAAATATTTAAGATACATTTTATGTGTTGGGTATGTCTAGTCGTCAAACTCTGTTTTGCTAGTCGAGAGATCGGCTAGAGGGAAATAATGAGTATAGGAGATGGAATGTTGGTCCACTCGGTTGACCTTCTTCTTCTTTTTCTCATCATCCTCTATGTTGATGATAGGTGCTGGTTGAGATGCAAAAGGAGGAAGATGACTAATTAGCTAACATTGTTAAGCCAAGAAAGGCTAGGGAAAATTATTCAAAGGATTAAAAGACTTACAGGAAGGTGGCACTATGGTTGTTGATGTCATTGGCCAAGTTAATGACCTTTGAGATTTATGTTTGGCTGCTGAGGACTATGAATGCCCCTGTAGAGGTTGGCTAGGAAGAAAGAACCCCAAGAATAGGCTTGGTTGGAAAGAAGCATGGCGATGAAGGGTTGAATTTCCTGGACATCTGTTAAAGAGTTTGATCTTGTGCAAGCACGTAACACGCCTTACATTCGACACCGGTTGTAAGCTTTGGAGAAGACTATGGCTTCAGTTTTTGATGTTAACGCTTTTCAGGCTCAAAAAGATGAGGAGGATGCCTCAAATTCTGAAGCCAACAAAAATGTGGAGATTGAGAAGGTTCTCTCCAAACCAAATAAGAGGAAATTGAGACAGAAAAAGACTAAGATGGTTCAATCTAATTATTACCACACTAGGGCTCAATCAAGTCTTGAAAATAATTACCAATGAAAGTTCTTTATTGGAATGCGAGAGGCTTTGGCAATCCTGACACTAGAATGATGCTAAAGAAAATATATTTTTCGCATAACCCAAAATTTGTTTTTCTTGCCATCAAGTTCCCTTTAGGTTTTGAGGCAAGCTGAGATTAAAGTTGTTTGTATCTAATTGTATAGGGGACCTTCTTCCTAACTTGTGGTGCATTTGGCATTTGTTAGGATCATTTAATGTTGTTTTAGGGGGCCAGGAATATAGAGAGAAAGGGTTACTGTTAAAAATTGCCACTGATGATTTTTGAGACGAGTTTAATAGTAATTTTTCACTCATCTTCCTACAAAAGGAGTTTAATTCACTTGGTTGTAGGCAAAGGTGTATCCAGGGTGGTAAAACTATTTAACTTAATATGCCCTCTATATCGTCTCTCGATCATTAGGCTGATATGCTTTATGTATCCTCTCTCAATTATTAGGATGATATGTAGATATTTTAATCTAATTTCTCGAGTTGGATGACAACTTCTAAATTAATCTCAACGTGTTAACATTGAGAAATTTTTTCACGCGATTGTTAGTTGTGTGGTGATAATTTTTTCTAGGCTAAATTACATCAGAGGTCCTTTAAGTTATTTTATTGTAACAACTTGGTCCTTTAAGTTTTTAATACCACTTAGGTCCTGTATGTTATTTAATTGTAACAATTTGGGGCTGAAAATGTAAGTTATTCGGCCTTTAAAAGTTACAATTAAATAACTTAAAGGACCAACTTGTTACAATTAAATAACTTAAAGGACCTAAGTGGTACGAAAAAATTTAAAGAACCAACTTGTAGGTCTTTAATTGTGAATGTTTGGAAACAGTAGCTGGGTGGTTGTCCTCTTGTCATAGAAGTATTTGCTAAAGAAATACATAAGGAGTGTTGCATGCTCAACATCATTGACAATGCCTGACTTCTTGTACGGAAGGTGGAGTAGGCACCACCACCATTTTAGGTAAAGACATAGTTGAAGTCATGGAACTTGGAGGTGATGGAAGTATAAACATCCCTACCCCTAAGTGGAAGGCCAAGAATGGTTGTCAGGGAAAAACAAGGGCATTTAGTGAGACCGACCAAAAGCCCATGAGGGGCAAAATGTGGCTGAATGGCGAGTTATATCAATGGAGGAAGAGAGGGTCATGTCATATAGCCCACATGCCTTCCATATCTTGGATTTAGCTGAGGTTATCCTTGTGAACCACTCAGCGCAGCCAGGGCCTTTTTAGCCAACCCCTAAGTTCAGTAGCGTTTGCATAAATAGTAAACCAATCACAAGTTATTGGTAAGCTATACATGCTCTGGTTAGGGGGAAAGAAATTTTGAAATGGGCAAGGCCTTCATGGATGTCAGAAGTGAGGGGACGAATGGACATAATCTTGAACGTTGACCAAGACACGAGAAAATTCATAAGTAGCAAGAGAAGTCGCAGAAGAGGTTTGCCTAGGAGACTCAATAGGTAATGAGGAACTTGATTGGCTCAAGGAGTCGATAGGGCTATCGTTGCCTCCGTAACTGTGTTCTTAGTTTTGGGTGTCTGAGTGGGAAGACGAGGTGAAAATAGAACGAAAAAAAGACTCAAAAGTTAAAATTCGGCTGTAGCGACCGAAAAATCCGAAGGAGGGATCCTTCGAGGTTTAAGGTGAAGCCGCCATCAAAGTTTAGGATTAAGGGGCAAACGTTGATAAATCCTCTGTAAAGGTCTACGAACCAAATATGGGTTCGGGAGTCGGTTATGCGCGGGGAATGTACTAGCACCCTACAACATCCTTCTTAAGGAAGGTTACCTTTTAACTAAATGTGCAAACATGTGTTAATTTAAAATATTTATTTTTACCCTTTTTACAAATAAATAAAATAAAAGACTTGAGAAATAGTTAGTTGTTTTTTGTCATTTTTTGAGAGATAGAAAAGAAATTATTTAAAATTAAAAAAATGGTTTTATTAATGCAATTGACAGAGGTTAGCCGCCATCTGTTCCTACGTATCTCCTGGTAGAGAATCAAATCACACGTAGTTCTTGAGGTAGAAAATATTTGTGAGTTTGGTATTTTTTATTAATGAGAAAATGGTTTTTGATTGAATAAGATAGGAAAAACATAGTAAGTTGTAAAATAGAAATGAGAGAGGTGTAATTAACTGGAGGGTGCAGTATTAGGAAAAGGGGGGTGCGTTTCGCAGAGCCCAGCTTGCTCTTGTATTTTTGAAGGCTGACCAGAAACTGGGCCTCTTGGTTCGCATGGGCTTAAGCAGGGTAGTGTGCGTTAGTAAAAATGATGATGGGAGGAGTAATCTGATATTTTTTCGTTTCAGCATTTGGTCTTTGGAGAGAGAACCCAAAATTTTCGCAGAGTGAGAAAAGGAGAACGCGATGAAATGGAGAGTTCAACGGAGAGGGAGCGAGCTCGAAAACCAGAGAAAGGAAATGGAAGCGAGAGGAAGAGGACGACCGGTGACGGAGGAAGCCACGCCTTATTTGCTTGCAACGGCTACGGAGGGGAAGGGAGACGACGTTGGTGCGCCAAGAACGGAGAAGGACTGACGGCGTGACAGGCGGTGAAGAGACGATGGCCACGGCCTGAACGCCGGCCGTCGATGGTGAACTTGCTGTTGTCTTCACCCTAAAGACTGGCGGCGGTGCTGACGGTGACGCGTGGTGACGACAGCGACAGTGTGTTTCGTTGAAGGACCACCGTGACGGTGGCCGGAGGTGACGGGTAAGGTTCTGTTCCCTTTTTGTCATGCTTCTAAACGTTTTTTGGTTGATTTTCTCTTCTAATCTCTAAAATTTCTTCTCTATTTCTCTATTCTGATCTGATGCTCTATCAGTGTTGTGTTCCTTTCTGGGCAATATGTTTGGTGTTCAAATTTTCTGATTTTTTTAAGCTGAAACCGAATTTGAGTGTAGCCTGATTTTCCTCTACTCCTAATCTTTGATTTTTAGAATTTATTAAATCCAGAACCTAGTTTTTACTCACTATTAGCTAACACATATCACATATCAATACACAATATATTAGTAATAACCGAAACAGCATGCTTAAAAAAATTACAACTATGGGTATTCTAATATCTACATTTGGTTTAACACTTATTCAAACTAAAAACAAGAAAGGACCTATGAATCTAAAAACGTGACCAACCTTTTCTTCCAGCCTCTGATATTCGTCTGTTATTCGCTTTGCTGCTGCTTCTCGTTTGATTGCTACTACCGCTTCTGAATTTTTTGGTGCTTTGTGATTGTGGTGAATTAGATGAAAATGAGTAGTAAAAGAAGAAGCGGACAAAGTTGGGGTATGACATCGGCAGATAGCTTGGGCGTAGTATACAGAAGGTAACCGTAAAGTTGCAAAAGTTAAATGGTGAGTCTTTTTTAGCAAGCATAATTAATGGCTAAATGTGAGTTAATCGTTTCCAATTATGTAGGGTGAAGGATTAACTAGTCGTATTGTGTCTAATCAATAGCATAATGACTGGTTTTGGCAGTTATGATACCCACCGTTCTTGGAAATGATTTTTGCGTCGCTACAACTATCATTTTCATTGGCTAGGTGACAATGCAAAAAGGGGCATTTGTTAACACCTAAAAATTGTCGAGTCCCTAGTCGAGGGAGGCCTCAGCTGTGGTAAGTACTCATCCGAGTTTACATCAGCTAATTTGTCCTAAATTCTCATTGAGCAGGAGCCAAAAGGCTAGATAGTATCCTATATTCTTTCTACATCTCCTAGATTCTTATTTTTTGAGTAAGTAGCGACTAAGGAATTGTTGTTAGCCTCAACAAATCACGATTGATGAGATAAATTTTCTGAGAAGATGAAAGGGTATGTTTTGCCTAAGGCTAAGATGGTGAACTCTGATTTGTTGAGGATCATCAATTGTGATGAGATTTAGAGTGTTGTGTAGCCATTTATGAGTTAGAGGAAGAATCCTTGCTGAGGAAGATGAAGACGACTACATTGAAGAAGAATCTTTTAAAGAACCTCAATCTCAAGCTATGGCCCAAATCTTATGCTAAGACTTACTAAGAGGATGGCTCAGCTTACTGAAGCTGGATGTCTCGGTCGAGGAATAGCTCAACTAAGGGATTAGTAGCTGATGATTTTGCAGTTGAGCGTACTATTGTTGATGCAAGAGAGAAGCTTTAGGAGCAAGCACATGGAAAATGCATTAAGGATTGCAAATCAAGACGTGGAGCGGGTGAGAAGAACATGGTTAAAGCACCTAAAAGAAAGGAAGTGGAGGTTTCTACCCACTTTCTCTGTTAGTGGATGTTATGGAGCAGTTTTCCTAGGTTTAAGGGCGCGTGAGCTTCATTGTATGTTGATTTTAGCAGATCCAACTGCTTTTGTGATCATGCTCAGTTGTAGGCTGGTGACCGTGGCTAACAGAGACCTTTGTATATCTATCTATGTGACTTGTAAATATTTTAGACACACGACCATCAATCAAACATATATTTTTAAGCATTTTTACGTTCCTTTTATTTTACGCATATTCACCTTAGAATAATCCTAAACTAGTTTACTCATCTCTGCACCTAATGTTAATGCTCTTTGGAGTAGTTAGGGAACCCATAACTGAGGAGCAGAGTTCCTTTTTCAGTGTAATTACTCTAAGAAAGAAATCACTAGGTCTAAGCTTTTATTCGATCCTCGACTAGTTTTAAGTTTGACAACAAAAGTCAAAGACAATAAACCTCTCAGTCTTCATAATTGTATTGGGTATTCAAAGAAAACAAAAAGGGCACGAACATCACTCATCAAACACAATTATATTGTTGTTTCCTACTAATTGGCATTGTGTATAAAAAGGACATAGTTCTCATCAAAGACAAACTGAGCCCATCTTGGAAGACTACTACTAGTTTGGCTTTACAACATTGAGCATCTAGATTAGTTTTCTAGAAAGAGTCTAAAGGGCGCACGTAAGAAAAATGCTCTAGTTTATTCCTTCCATAAATATCCTAAGATCTGGACTTTTTTCTTACAACCAGCAATCATCTTCTAATTATGGATAAAAAAATTGGCTTAGACTTTTTTAAAAATAAAAAACAGCTAACCCTCTTAATCAAAGACGAATTAACACGGTTGTTATTAGGTGTTTTGTTAATCTAGTTAACACAATTTGAGTTGTCAACCTTATCAAAATAACCCATTTAATTTAGTCCAACAATAACAGAAAAAATTTAAACTATAAGTCTAGGAATTTGATGATTAGTTTGATCTACGTCAAGCATTACATTGCATGACGTCCCTGAAAAAACTTTTAATGGTTATATTGGAAACCAAATTGTTCAAATATGAATCATTATGTTGTTCATCATAATAATATTGGTTTGGCAACTCCAGAAGATGGAAATTTTAATTTAGATCATAACAACAAGAGTTGTGTTATTTGTCCAAAACCAACAAGGCCATTAAGATGGAAATTTTGCCAACAAAGTGAATATTCAAATGCAGGTGCAGAACTTTTAGATATCATTGAAAACAATGAATATTCATTTTCACCACCATCTTATTTACTTGGTTCACCTCCTGTTAGGGCATCTAACCCTTTGATTCAAGATGAACAATTTAGATGTGAAAAAGAAAAACAACAAATTAATCCAGCTCAATCAATAATTATTTCATCATTGTCACCATCATCCGGTTTATCTTCTCCTTCTCCTTCTTCTACTTTTGCGGCGGCATCGTCTCCATCATCGTCTCCGTTAAGGAAAGGAGGGTGTGTTAGAATGAAATTTGGAATTAAATCTGCTAAGGTTAGAGTAGTTGGATTTGATTGCAATTTTCCTGGTGTTGCTTATTGATCTCCTTCGTTTCAAATTAAGCAATTGTGTAGATATGGATCAAGAAGAGATATCAAATGCTATGCCAGAGTCTAAGAAATGAATTCTTTCTGTTGGTATATATATACATATATATATATATATATATATATATATAATATAATAATGTGTATTGTATATATCAAGTATGGTTTGTATTGTAGTAATGAATTGATCATCCAATTATTTGTTTTTGTTCATATTTATTTATGGGATATACAGAGGATGATGTAAAGCAAATGGGGAGGGAGGAATAAAGTTTGTCAATAAATGTAGACATAATAATGCTTTTGCACATATTAATATATATCCACCAATCTTTCATTTTATTTCCATTGTATTTGTTTCAAATTATTGCAAAAAAAAATGAGAAAAAAATTGGGTCAGACCCACCCGAAGGTGGATTGCCTAAACCGAGGCGTGATAACAGGAAAGCCCAAAAGCTGTTCCCATCCCTGTCAGAGGAGATGCCAACCATCTCTCCTTCTCACGAACACGGTAGCTTGCTTCTGAACTTAGTTTATAAAGAGAGCTTTTATCATTGCTGCAATCGATGTGGGACATTAATTTAGTATTTCTCCACCCAGTTATTATGACTATAATTAAAGGTCAACAATGGATTGGGAAGTTGCTTTAAAACTCCTGAATCATGTGGGATTCAAGAGTTTAGTTCAGTTTAGATTCGTGTGGAAATTTCAACCTCTCGTTTCTATCTCAAAATAATTGGTCCGCGTGGTTCTGTTTTTGCTGGTAGTGGACTAAATATGCCATGTGTTTTATCTCCAAGGGGCTTACTTTCTTGGTATTTATCAAGGGACCTTTGTGATTTTACTATATCTTGTTGTCAAATGTCAAGCAAGTCAGGTGAAGATCCAAACTTTGTCTTTATTGTAGTAATTTGATTTGCTAAGAAATATAGGAGGAGCGCAAACTAGTGTTTTATTTTGTTCTGTTCTATTCTGTCATATTTTAAGGGATTACGATGGGAGGTTGTGGAGCTCAATTTATACAAGTTATGCAACACCTTAGTTGTATTTAGATTGTTAACAGCTTTGCTTTGACACAACTTGTGTTAGAATCTAGCTTTGTTTTTTTTGTTCGGACTATTCCTGGCTACCTACGGAGTGTTCCAACACTTTCAACAAAAGACTAATCTCCGCTCGTGCTTAGGATCAAATTTCGCACTCGTCAACACCGAGTTTGTCAACTGTGGGAGTCGAACCCGAGTTGTCCCAGATCGAACCCCCGTGTCCCGGGGTAGATTAAGCCACTGCGTCAACGATGTTAGTTTGATTCTAGCTTTGTTTGTTTTAATTTAATCATATGATTAATGAACAAATGGGAGTGCAAAGCAACCTTATCTTGAAAGGGGTGGTTCACTTAGGATATGTGATGTGACCTCCAAAATATGGCTCTTATTAAAGGTATTTTACCCTCCAATCAGTGGCGGATCTTGACCGGAATTCTTTGGAGGGCCAAAGTTATTACTGATATATATGAATACTTTTCTAGTGCGAACAAATATATATTTTGTTCAAATGGTAAATTTCACCTTGCCTCATGCACTTGAGACGCAGTTCAAATCCCACTTAGAACCTTTTTGGCGATTCTTTTTGAGAAAATAAGGTTAGCAAATGAAATAAAACAAAAACACCTTTAGCATGAATCGAGCCTTGTACCAAGTCCTTACGGCCAAAATGCTTATCCAATGAACCATGGCTTTCGTTTGCAATTCAATTGCTCATGTTAATATATATAACCTAATCCTAAGTCAAAAATATATGTATATATAGCAATTTTTTAAAATTCTAGGACGGGCCGTGGCCCTCCCTAGTCCTTACTAAGATCCGCCCCTGGCTCAAATTATGTCATGCCAAAATACCTCTAGAGAAAAATCTCTAGTCCCCACCACATTTTTCCTGTAAATTACAAATTTGCGAAATGCAACTTTTTAGTGTTACCATAGCGATCTGGTCGGACCATAGTCCTATCACACTCACACAGACCGGTTGGGTCACTTTGCAGACTAGTCGTGTAGTTGACCTGGATCGAACCGAGCGGATTAACATCAACTCAGAGACTCGTGACCCGGGTCAAGTCTTGTGCGTTTTTAAAAACCTAAAAATAAAGGCCCACAGTTACGTTATGGACCTTATGATTATAAAATTTAATAATTTGAACACTTGAATTTGAAGAATTAGTTGGTTAATTATGTTAATATTGTGTTGAATTCTTTTTTAGATTTCTAAGGTGTGGTAAAAAACAATTGATGGCATCGTGATATATAAATTTATATATTTATATATTTCGAGTCTATTTTTATAATTTTTTTTGTAGTTCCTGGGTCAAGCGGTCCAACCACTAACCCAGCGACCCAGTTCCATAACCAAGTTGGGTTTAATAACTATGATATATAGTATATGTTTTTATAGTAGAAAGAAAATTGGGATTTTCCATTTTTTAATAATTTAGGCTGTTTAATTTGATTTGGTTTAGTTCGGTTGTATACCGAACTGCTTGGTTGACCAGAAAAAGACCCAAGTACATCCGATAAATCATTCAGTTTTATGTAGTTTTCAAGTTGGTTTGGATCCATTTGTGAATTTTGTTTAAATTGGTTTGAATACCTTTTTTTTTTTTAGAATAGATTGATTCGAATTTAAACACTCCTACATTAACTAGCTAGTAAACTTACGCTATCTACATTTTTTTTATAATTTACGGTATCGAACCCGGGAGCACCAAGTTTATTTAAAAACTAAGACGATCATTATATATTTCATGTGGCTACAAAATAATTAAAACGATAAATATAAATAATAATAATAATAATAATAATAATAATAATATGTATATGTAACTTCATAACTTGACTTTGGTTTTTCATTTGATGGCTTAAATATTTGATCCCCAGCAAATATCCCAATTTTTCATTTACTCCCCTGTAAAAAAAAAGTTTTAAAATTAACCTTGCAAATAATAAGTGTTTCTAGTACCCCTGCAGGGGGTAACCGTAAACTTTTTATATTTTGCAGGGGTAACCGTACATGGTTTATACCCATTATACACTTCATAATCTAACAGAGGGGGTGACCGAAAACTGTTTATATTTGCAAGGAGGTAACCGTAAACTTTTTTTTGTAGGGGGTAAATGGAAAATGGGTATATTTGCAGGGGATCAAATATTTAAACCTTATTTGATTACAAATATCTTTTTTGAATTTAAACTATTTTTTAAACAAACCGGTTCAAACAAATTCTTCCACCGGTTCAAATATAAATCAAAACTCCAAAGCAACAAACTTTCGACTTTTTTAATGAACCAAACCGGACACCTAATTAGTGGAATTGACAGTTCGGTTCGGTCTTTATTGTTTGACATCATTCGGTTTGTTTTTTAGATGAAATAGATTGAACAATTAAAATCTTTGATGAAAAAACTAAAAATTGAGATATTAAGAATTTTATAATTTTCAGTCAAAAATAAATTTATAATTTCATCAAAATACTTTATATTTATTTATCATCTAAAGTACAGCCTTTCAAAATTCAATTTACAGAATCCATATCCAAAATTTATCTTATTTCCATCAATCAAGCGACTATATTTGCCCCTTCACCAAGTAAACTTCACTTACCTCATCTCTCTAGCTATAAAACATATTCAAATTTCACATATATATTCTCGAAATTTGTTTGCTCTGTCTCAGAATCTGTAATCAGAAACCAAATATATCGATGGCCCTTCAACAATACATCTTTTTCCCAACAGATTTCTTCTATCCTCGTCCACAGAAATCTACTACCAATATGGAAACTCTAAAGGTTGTTCCTTTGCAAACTCCAAAAGCAGAGAATCAGAAAGAGAAGCAACAATTTAGTAGAAGCATAATCAAAGTTCCTTCAACTCACAATGCTCTTGTTAAGTGGCATTCTCCAACTGACAAGAATTTATTCAAACTCTCCACAAAACCACTTTCTTGATTGGTTTCGATAGAAGATGAAGAAGAATAAGAGGGTGGAACTTTTTGCAAAATATTTTGTTTCACATTTTGTTTGTTGCTTTGGAGTTTTGATTTATATTTGAATCTGAGTATTAATGAAACTGTTGCTTTTGATTCTTCGGCCTAATTTATGGTCAGCCTATTTTTTTATAGAGAATGTTAGCAGAGTTGGGGAAATGTTAATTTCTCGGATTTGAATCTAAGACCTGCTTGCACTCTTTCGTGCACTCTTTCGATGCTCGCCAACTGAGCTACCTACTTGGGATTTATTGTCAGCCTCTTTTACAACTTCCTCTAGTTCCTCTATTTTCAATTCTCTTTCTGTTAGTATATTGTATTGTTATTAGTAAATGGGGTTATAAGTATTATCCATAAACTCAAAAATGCAAAATGGAGATCTTGAGTTGTATCAGAAAATCACGAAAACTATTCAATCAAAGAACATCAATTTTGCAAGTTGTGTTTGAACTTACAAATAGTCAGTGTACAGTACATTGAAGGCATAGTCATCAAAATTATAATTTGCATAACTTAAAGGGACCTGCAATCACTACAAGAAATTCGCTGATTTGCCACGGTAAAAAACGTCGCAAATGCAGCAAATTCCGTCGCAAAATGACATTTGCGACGGCATTTGCGACGGACACAATTCCGTGGCAAAATCGCTCGTCGCAAACTATTTGCGACGGCTTTTTCCGTCGCAAATAAGCCCGTCGCAAACCGGTCGCAAATGTTCGTCGCAAAGCCGTGGCAAATGTCCGTCGCAAATCCGTCACTAATCCGTCGCAAATCTTTTAAAATAAAAAAATAAAAAAATTAAATCATACATCCAAAATGTTGTTTAATAGTGATATCCATACATATTGTTTCTGTGTACCATAGCAATTTAGCAAGATACAAAGGGGATAGAATAGAGAATAGTGAATACAATAGTACACTAACAATTTCCAATTAACACTTAATCAGCAAACAATCGTACATCAATTTCATATTTTTACCATGATTTGTAATAGCCTAAAGCAAGAAAACAACATAATCAATATCTCATGTAAGTGGAAAAAAACTAAAAAAATTGCTGCCTGCAGTCCTTCCCCCACTGATGCCCACACCAATATCTGCTTGTTGTATCATCCTTACATCATTCCCACCATCACCAATTGCCAATGTTCTATAATCACATGATTTTAAGATCTTTACAAGCTGCAACAAATAGTGGTAAGACCTCGGGTCATAGTTCAATCACTTTAAGATAATAAAGAGGAGACCTCCCCAATTGGAGACTCACGCCAGAACACCAGAGCACATAACATTAACATCTCAACATAATAAAGAGGACCTCGTAGCAATTCTCTGCATGTATATATGAAATGAACAGTCAGCCAATATTAATGCTCAGTACTACATAATAGTTATTTTTTTTTCAACTCCCATCACCAAATAAAGGCAAAACACGTGACAAAAATGATGAACACATTTACTATAGATCCCCTTTTATAGTGACAGATTTGATGAGTCCTTGATCAGAAGTGAAGGAGAGACCATTCATCAAAAGTCTCAAGCAATTGACAAGAGGAACAAAAACAGCAAATAACGAGCTTTAGGAGAGTTGCTATCCTAATATTAGCATCAAAACATTTAAACAAAACAAACCAATCAATGCCTCAAACCTTCCTCATATAGAATACACTAAAAAAAACACAAATGGGATACCTGAAAATTAGCCAAGAAACAAAAAAAAGCAAACCAGACAGTATATAGACCACTTTCTACTCATACCCTGCAATGTCATATACCACCAATTTCCAAAAACACAAAAATTTCAATCAATAAAATAAACCTAAAATTTCAATGGAAACAAATAAGTAAAAAGTTCATTCATTTATTCATTTATTAGGAATTAGGAATTGTGTTCATTCATATATGCATGCAATTGCAATGGAATGAAGAAGAAAGTACCTGGTTGAGAATGTTTAGTGAGATCATCAAAAGTGAAAACAAGAGCATAAGCATGCCCATGCTTGCTTCTATTCCAGTCACTGCATTAGATACAACATGAAGGTGACACTATAAGGACATGTAATTCCAGTAGCAATAGCAATATCACATGTAAATCAAACAATAAGCTCACCCACAGTATAATAGCCTAATAGGCAAGAGTTTGAGCCTCTTTTCCCTATGATACAACTCCACATATATGGTAAAAATAATAAATGAATTAGAAGAAAGAACTATGTATTACAACAAATTTACACACCAATTTCAATCTCGCAATACATAAATTTGAATCATGAGAGAATAACAAGTTAGTTTTCAGTTCACAATCAGAAACTCCCGGTGAAAATTGCCTTTTGGTTTTGTACAAAAGCAGTAACTTACTGAACTTGTAACAATTGAGACAGTCACCACAATCATTAAAAACCAACTCTTTGTAAGGAACAAAGGAAAAGAATTTCTACCTGGAGGCAGATAATGGAAGATGATTAAGAGAGCAAGCAATCCGGAATCCTATCATTCTTGGCTAACCATAATTCTTTTAAGTCACTTACTAGGAGTCCCTGGTTCTGTTCAAAACAAAAGACAACAATAGAGATTAATAACAACATTCAGAGTCAAAAATTTGTTGATAAACCAGGACAGAACATTGCAAGCAAGAATCAAAATGAATATGGGGCATCAGAAATCAAAAAAAGAAGATCAATCGATGATAGGCAACAATAGAGAGATACCTTCTTGTCACGGGCACGACAGAGTGGCGCCGTATTGACGGTCATCATCTCTTTATTTTCCTAGACAGAACTGTATTACAAAATTCCATGAAAAGATGAAAATAACAGAGTGAATCTTACAATATATTATGAATTTAAAATAATAGATTGAAAAGCACGGAAAAGTTGCAACCGAAATAAACAAATATAAATTGAATTACAGATTTCTTTAACAAATGGCAGCAATCTTTCTCAAATCAGAATCCACAATGGGCAAGGAAAAACTTCTGCCTCTCCTGCGTATCAATACAACATGCATATGCATAAAAGAAAATCAAGAGAATTGATAGATTAGGGATTTCAGTATAAATTCAACAACAGATGCATACAATAATTGATAGAAATTTTTCTTGTAGTGCTATGAGAGGCCAGCTAGGAGAAATTTTGGATCCAAACCAAACGTAAGATAATGCTATGGAACAAGACACATCTCATAAAACTATTTAGGCAGAATATTGAGTTTAGAGTTACAACTTTCTCTAACTGACTAACAAACTCAAACTCAACTATCATAGTTTAGTTACCGAGCAACTGTGGTTTACTTTAGACTAGTAAACCATATAAGTTGATAGAGAATTTTGATTTAGGATCTAGAAATTTTATTCTTTGGAAATTAGAAGCATACTTAGATGTGAAAAGGAAGGCATCAATGGTTGAATCACATCTCTAATAAGAAAGAAAAGAAAAAAACAAAACAAAACATAACAAAGAAAAGAAAGAGATGTTACCGTTCACGAAAAATGATTTCGAAGAAGCTGGCGAATTTCCCTCTTTATCAAAATGAGAGGGTAAGGAGAGGGTAACGAGAACCGCAGCAGCAGCACACCCACAATATGACACAAAATGAGTTAGCAACAATTACTACTTAAGACAACAAAAGAATCTCTAAATAAGTTATAGCAAACACTTTCTCAAGACAACAAAACAAACTCACTTTTTGAAAAAGCCCAGAGTCATGAAAGGAAAGGAAGCTTGCGAAAAAGCCTAGAGTCATGAAATTCCTTACATCTACCAGTGATTCCATAAAAGATAAGTAAACAATCTATAGTTGAACTGATTGAAAACAGCGAATCATATATATAACTTGGGTATACCAATGTCATGTGACATAGGTTTATGTCTTGCTAACAGGCCGAGATTTCCACATCTGACCAAGTCTAACAACCGTTTTCTAAAACAGTGTTTGAAATAAAAGTTGTCAGCAAAAAAGGACTTCAAATTTAAAACTCTCACTGAAAGAAAATGAGTTATAACAAATCACCTTTACAGAGGTTCCCATTGCTGGCTTCCCTAACTCTGAACAAGAAACGGATAGTAAGAAATAGATTGTAGAAATGCACACACACAATATTTACCTTAAAATTTTACATATCCCCTAATTGAGGACCCCTAACCCATTAACTCATCAAATTCATACAGTAGCAACATAAACCCAGTAACTCAGAATTAAGAAGCATCACTTATACAGTTCAATTCAAACTAAGTAAAAAAATATATGCATCAGTAGGCACCAAAGAATATATGTTAACATTGAAAACTTAACATAAAAAAGATGTGAATCAAGGAAAGCAAGCTAAGAGAATTACTAGTCACTTACTTGAGAAAACAAGATTCTATTCTACCATATATCAGAGTATTAGACAATATTACGGGGATAGAAAAAATGGTAAATAAAGATTAACATAAAAACTCTTGCACTATTGATTAGCAACAACAACTATTGATTCCAGAATCCACAACAACAACAACAACTAATCAAACCTAAATAAAAAATGGGGGTTAGGGTTTCGATTCAAAAATGGAGGGGTTAAGGTTGAATGCTTCAAAATTGGGATTTAGGGTTTCGATTCAACTAAGAATGGAGGCATTTCAGTAAAATAGAAGTAGAGAAGAAGAAAAAACACTTACCTTTTAAGAAGAAGAGAGGAGAGTGGCTGAGAAAAGAGAGGCAATATAGAGAGGAGAGTCACTAGTCACTGGTGGTGGTGGTGGTGGTGCTTCGAGCATGGCAGGACGTGAGGTGGAGGCGATTGTGGTGGTGGTGGTGGCCGTTTTTCTGGGAAGAGGAAGAGTGGTGCGGAGGAGACGAAGGTTGAGGGAGGAGGCAGAGGTTGAGGGAAGAGAGGGAAAGTGATAAATGAATCGTATGAGCTGTGAGAGTTTAAGTGAAAATACAAGCGTTTGCGACGGGTTTGCGACGGCTATGTCCGTGGCAAATTAACGACCGGCCCATTTTCCGTGGCAAACAAACGCGTAGGCCCATATTCCGTCCCATATTAGCGACCGGCCCATATTCCGTCGCAAATTAGCGACCGATCTATACTCCGTCGCAAATTTTGGTGGCTAAAAGCGAGTTTTCTTGTAGTGAATGAAGTTCAAATCCTTTAAAAACATGTTTTCATCGGTAAGGGTGTGTTGTTTGAAGTGAAAGATGGAAGAGAGAGTAAGGGAAGAGAGAGTGGTTTTGGTATGTTTGGTTAAGGAGATGAATAGGAAAGAAAGAATGATGGAAAAACTAGTTTAGTGGTTTTTGTAATCACTCCAGAATTGGAGAGAAATGCGCTCTTAAATATTACTTTTACGGACCATTTTGCTCTCAACTAAATTTTACTCTTAAATTTTTATTTTAAATTATGAATAACAATTATTATAATTTATAGGTTGAGACACTTTATAAATTTAAATTAAATAGCTAAAATAAATATGTAACTAGAAAATACTCAAGCCAATCACAAATTCTTATCCAAACTTCCAACAAAAGCAATAAAAGTCAATAAAAGAACAAAACAGTTCTCAACTCTCAAGTCTCAACAGAAAGTCAGAACCAGACTCCTTCTAGAACCAAACTCCTTTTAGGACTTTCCAAGCCCTCACAGCTTGAAAACTCTTCCGTGGAGGTTGCAGCTTGTGAAAGCTAAATAGTATATATTATGTCAGTTTTATTTTATGATGATTAAAAATTCTTTTTGTGATCTCATCTGATGAATATATAATTCCAACAAGGGACAAACCGGTTGAATATTTCTTTGTTTCTTCCTTTTTACTTAGTAAAATTAAAATAAAATATTTGTTCTTCGATGTTATGTATCAACTGTATGTTTTTTCGTTGTTATTTACTTTTCTAAAATCAAATTGTATGGTTTTTTTAGGCCGTGTCTTTTCTCCGGGGAATTTTTAAAGCGCAATATACTGCATAGCTCTTGTTGGTAAAAGTAGTAGATAAGTTAGCAAATAGCGGATAGACTAGTTTATAGTAGATGAATTGATAATGAATAGATGATAGCAAATAAGCTAACAATTTGAATTTAAAGTATTTGCTAAAATTACCGTTGGATTACTTTATTTTAAATATAATAATTAATTAATATCATAACAGAAAATTTCGCCCTTCAGAATCTCAGATGCACTTTAATAGGAAACAACTTCTCCCAAAAAGACCTTTCCCCTTTTCCAAGGAACCTTCCGTTGAATAGAAAATCGCAGGATCCCACCCTTTTCTCTCTCTATAAATACAACAACATCAACAGAAAGAATTAATAGCTGAAACTCTCAGATTCTCAATCTTATTTCTCTCTCTGCAACGAAACACAACGATGGCCCTTCAACAATACAACTTTTTCCCCACGGATTTCTTCTACCCTCGTCCAGAATTGGAAACTTGTTCTTCTATCAACCCAATTGTAAAGATTGTTCCTTTGGAAACCCCAAAAGGAGAAACTCGTAAGCAGAATCAACTACTTAGTAAAAGCATCGTCAAATCTGCACCTCCACAGCATGTTCTTGTTTGCACTCCAAGTCCAAAGTTGCATTCTCCGATTGACAAGAAACTATCCAAACTCTCCACAAAACCACTTTCTTGGTTGGTTTCATTAGAAGAAGAAGAAGAATAAGAGGGTGCATGCCACTTTCTCAGTTTTGATGGGAATTGATCATATTTTCACATCTTTATTTCAGCTTCTTTCACACTTTTTGTTTTCAAGTTTCGAATTTCGATGTATATTTGAGGAGTTTAATTAGTAAAGTGAATTATCCTAGAATCTTAAGAATTAATTATTGTAAATGAAACTTTTGTTAGGTTTAACTGTTTATGTTATAGTTGCAACCCAGTTTGAATACAATAATATCAATAGCAATTAATATGATTTTCTTAAGCAACACGATAAAATATGAATGTGCCTGTGGAAGGGAGTAAAAGGAGAAGTCAAAAAAGGTTGTTGATTGGAAAAAGGAATAACAGGAGAAAGGATAAAATATGATCTTAAACCATTGGAAAAAGGAATAACGGGAGAAAGAAACAACAAAAGAGATTTGATTTTCAATAGAAATTGTAGGCGTAAAAGTAGGAAACTCGGCTCCTCTTATAACAAGGCAAGATTTTTCGTGAATGAGTGAGGTCCCTTACGTAGGGTTTTTGCCAACGGGTGGTTGCGTTTGTGTCATAGTGATTGGCACCTTGCATAAAGACTCCTTAGGTTAAGTTTTCTTTGGAGGACAAGATCAGACCCGAGTCATGTGCGGGTTTGCCCATTTAGCTGGGCCATATGTGCTGATCATAGGATGGATCTGAGTTACTAAAAGTCTCTCGTGAGCAGCTTGGTTACAACCCCTCATGGACGACTTGATTGATCCATTACATGGCCTTTATGGTCGAAGTTGTCTGTGCCTCACAGTTGATTTGACTATCTCAATACAAAAACCAACTCATTGGGTTGGATTAAAGAACACCTTGGCATGCATGCAACTCTCCAAGATGCTTATTAAAACTAACCATTTAATTCTTTCCTTCAACAAAACTCATACGACCGTTAGGGTTAGCAATAGGCGGGGACAGGGAGCGCTCCCCCCCCCCCCCCCCCCCCCGAATATGGTCGATTTTTCACTTGTATTTAAAATAGTATATATTATATGTAGAATTATTTGATTTGATGAAGTATCAAATATTTATTAAATATGATTATTTATTAAGTTGATCTATTCAATAAGAACTTTTAACTCTACAATTGGTTTGATGAAATTCAATCGCAATAGGTTTGGCGAGCTAAGAGATACCGAAGAAGTGCACTAAAAGAGTGCAAGAAGGAAGTCTCAGGTTCAAAGCCCGGAAACTAACATTCCCCCACCCCCACTAACATTGCCTATAAAAAAATTGCTATATATGTCATTAATCAGATTAACGGAGTTACGCTTCAAGTAATTCATATATATATATATGGCCTTGCCAGCAAAGTTCAATCCGGGTTGTATCTGCAAAGACACTCTAACGCCCAAGTCAGTAGGGTAAGAGTGAGAGCGGGAGTAAGGTATGGGTCAATAGTGTACCTGTCAGCGAGGGGAGGACTTCTTTATATAGTGTCAGATGGTCAATGCTGGTCGCTGGATCCACTACAAGAAATTCGCTGATTTGCCACGGAAAAATCCATCGCAAATGCAGGAAATTCCGTCACAAAATGACATTTGCGACGGACAAAATTCCGTGGCAAAATCGCTCGTCGCAAACTGTTTGCGACGGATTTTTCCGTCGCAAATAAGTCCGTCGCAAACCGGTCGCAAATGTCCGTTACAAAGCCGTGGCAAATGTCCGTCGCAAATCCGTCACTAATTCGTCGCAAATCTTAAAAAAAAAAATATTTAATCATACATCCAAAATATTGTTTAATAGTGATATCCATACATATTGTTTCTGTGTACAATAGCAATTTAGCAAGATACAAAGAAAATAGAGAATAGTGAATACAATAGTACACTAACACTTTCTAATTAACACTTAACAGCAAACAATAGTACATCAATTAGCAAGTTTTAAGGAGGTTTTGTTGACATAAATCAAAAAAGAATACAATAGAGAATAGTGAATACATTACCATCAAATTATGGCAGTATTCACCGCCATTGTTCATTTTTATATAACAAAAAAATCAACATTGATAGTTAAACTGCTTACAAATATCTAACGTGCTAAACACTGATAAATCATAAAAAATGAAATAGTCAAGAATCTTTTCTCATTCATAAGAATTCATATTCACATAGTAACAAATGAAAAGAATCCAATTCAATAAGTAAATATGAAAGGTATACAATCTCCTGACTGACTAGAAAGTGGAATTGTGTAACCAAACATGCCTATCCAATTGCCATAGCCTCCCACGGCATTATCAAGCTCTAACAGCAACATTTATCTGACAAATGTAAGTACAATAAGTTGAAGCAACTTGGGAAAGGAAGTAACATCAGACTATTGTAATGCTACAAAACTACTAAAAATTACAAAACAAAATCCATAATTCTACAAAACTACCAAATCAAAAAACAAAATCCAACTTGCAAATGATGTGATAACTAAGGAGATACAAGTCCAACTTCCAATAATAGTGAAGCATAAATATGTTCTATAATAAACTAAGAAACAAAAGCTCAGACTCAGATTTTGCAGAAGTAACAACTTACTAATTGCAAGTTCATAACCGAATTTCTGTCTAATTGCATCCCTTGGACAAAGCAAATCATCTTTGAATAACACTAAACATGGTTGGGCCTATCCTTATTACAAGTTACAACCTGGAATAAGATAAAGGGAAAATTAGCCAAAATAGAAATTCCATGCATTTATGTTTTATAGGATACAAGTTCTATGGCTAGCGAAAATTCACATGTATCCGTGGAGTCATCACTAGAGTCACCAACAAAAACATAGCTCCAAAATCAATTTAACAACAGCAAAACAGAAACTCTGAATTAATCCGAAGTAGTAATCCCTTTCAAAAAAAATTATGTAAGCCCATCTCTGAAGTACTACTACGCTACGTAGAAGAAAAGAAACACATTTCAGATCCACACAGAGTATTGTTGCTAGTGGACTTGCTAGGAGGTGCATTGTGCAAGTGTCTTATGCTATTGGTGTGCCTGAACCTTTGTCTGTGTTTGTTGATTCTTATGGTACTAGAAAGATCCCTGATAAGGAAATCCTTAAGATTGTTAAGGAGAGCTTTGATTTCAGGCCTCGTATGATTTCAATTAACCTTGATCTTAAGAGAGGTGGAAATAGCAGGTTCTTGAAGACTGCTGCATATGGTCATTTTTGGTAGAGACGATGCTGATTTCACATGGGAGGTTGTCAAGCCACTCAAGTGGGACAAGTCACTTGCTGCTTAAGCTTTAAGTCATCAACGTGTTTTGGATGTTGCCTACAAACTTCATTGTATCTCAGCATTATAAGCCACCACCACCCCCCTTTAATTTTCTGCATTTTATTGTAATATTTGTTTTTTGTGTATTTGTATGTGTTCGTCCAGAACATATATATTACATGCTTGATCAACCCAAATAATATTATTTAAGAATTTATCCGAGATTAGATGAAATAGTCTCAAGTTAAAGAGAGTATACAGTTTTGTATATGTATAACGTTGCAGTAAGTAGCATTGCTACTATGAATTCATCTGTATTTTGCTATTATTACTTGAAACCATGAAATGATGGAAAATTCCATATGATAAAGAAAGAAAGAAACTAATAAGTAAACTATGCGACTATTTGAAGCCATGGGTATAATATAATTATATAAAGATAAAGAATTAAAACAGCTGCAGTCTCAAATAGCAATTATGGAAGAATCAAATATCCTCTGCACTTAGTAAAACCGAAAGATCAGATAAGTTTCAAAATTAAACTGAATGCCTTACCCCCAAAAGTTCAGTGCCAGTAGGCCCACCTGACCTTTTTTAACTTCAGATTCAACCAACTGATCAGTTATCTGTCAAACCATCATGTAATTGTTTTCTCTCTATTGTTTTGCCACACTCTACTCATCCTCTCCCCTTGATCATCCTATAAGTAGTTATTCCAATGCACTAAGTTGACCATATTTCAATAGTTATTAACGACACAGACCATAAGTAAAGCTAAGCAATCTAAACTTTTAAGAAGGAGGCCACATTCTAGATGATAATTAAGACTATATATCAGTAACAAAACCTAAAAATTGTTAACATGCAGAATATTAACAGCAAACTAAACAGAGGAAATCCACAATAAACAAGGAACTGTGAATTCAAAGCCAAATTTTAACTACCTTACATGAATATTGAAAGCAAAAGTAGAGAGAGGAAGAGACAATTACACAGGGACTTAGCATAACTACTTCCTTCTGCTTCGACCGTAACTGTTCAACAAACTTGAACAATTTAGTGGCTCAATTTGTCAAGACAAACAATTACCACCGTCAAGAAGTGTAATGATTATAGATTAAATGCCTTTCCCTTACCAGTAAAATGTTCCCATCATTCCAAAAATCAAAGAAAAAGTCCAAACCAGTGAACAAAAGGATGAACAAAAAGAGAGATGTTTTATATGCTATCACAATCCATCAAAAGATTAAAATGCATCATAAACCCAGAGAACATAGTTTGAAATTTTTTTATGAAAAATCCATGAATCTATAAGCTTATTTCACCAGCCAACAAAATATTAAGAGTTTGTAATTTCAAGAATAGAAAGAATCAAAAGCAATAAGAGTAAAATATACCTTGTAGTGACTTGATTCCAAGAGTCTTAACAACTACAGAAAGATTGAGAAAACTGAAAAATGAGAGGGAGAAAGCGAGACAAAATAGAAGAATAGAGAACACAATGAGAAAGATGGCACAAAACTTACGGTGGAGAGTTGGTTACGACTGGTGCTGCGCCGAATACTTGGTTGCGGAGTTGAACGGAGCTGCACAGAGGTGTTGGGAACGGAAACCAGGGCTTCTTCCTCATGGCATCAAATTAGGGTGCAAAGATTTGGGAACTTTGAGAAGAAGAATCAGATAACGAAATTACAGGGAGAAGAAGAAGGAAAACGATCGAGAAGGAGTCGCTGGTTCCGACGCGGAGGTGGTTGATGGAGGCGCGGAGGTGAGGTGGATGTTGAGGGAGGCGCGGAGGTGAGGTGAGGAGAGGGAGAGTGTTAGGGTTTAGGAGAGTGAGAGTGAAAGAAAGAGTCGAGTAGACTCCCTTCACTTAAATCTGGATTTTAACATTTGCCACGGGATTGCGACGGGAATCCCGTCGCAAATTTGCTGCCTTTTCAAAGTCCGTCGCAAACTCGTGGCAAACGCCAGCGGGAAATTTCGCGCCCCTACTTTTGACACATGCCGTCGCAAATCCGTGGCAAATTACTGATGGAATAAGCTCCGTCGCAAATGTTGGTGGCTAAAACAAGTTTTTCTTGTAGTGATCTGTGCGGGTCGATCTTGACCATCGGTCATGCGATCGTGGGTATTGCTTGCGTTTTGGGCCATTCTTAGTCTTTTTTTGGGTGGTATGGGCCCTCGGCCCAGTCCAGAACAATCTCCATATTGTTTTTGATAAAAACTAAAAAATATCACTTATAATTATTATTTTTTTGACAAAACTTATAATTATTACTTAACATATATTTATATTTTCCAATTAATTTATTTACCTCCATTTATTCAAAGAAAAGTAATTTATTAATCTAACTCATTTGAAGTGAATGATACACCTCAAATATAAGATACAAATCTCAGAGTTTGAAACTGAAAGTTTTCTTATTCCTAGCTAGAGAAAGCACAAAAAAAGGTTTCTAGACTAAGCTACTAGACCTACAAAACATAACTAACTAATGACGATTTGAATGTCTTTCTAGACTAAGCTAGTAGACCTACAAAATATAACTAACTAATGCTTGTGAAAGTTTAAGCTTTATTTCAAGGACATTTTGGTCCACCTTGTTGGGTCTTCCAGTTGTTGTAGCATGGACAAGTTTCTTTGTTGCCATAAGTTCCAGCAGGCACACACAAACATGTTGCACAACACTTTTTGCAGAAGAACAAGCATGGCTTCTTGTGATGTGTCTTTGAGCATCTGTATTCACAACGAGGATCACAATCTGCAATTCCATTCATGCATGTACCCTCCATTAGTGCACCATTTCAGTTTCAAATAATATATATAGGACATGCATGCACTTTCTTAAAGGGTAAGACACTATAATAGGAAATTTAATTATCATTAATCAATTTGTATAACTTGATTCATCCTTTTATACAATTTATTCAAATCATTAATAACATGATATGACATGTCATTAGTTACCTTCTGGTTTAAGACTGCCTTCAGTGGTGCCATCCTGAAACTCAGTAAAACAAACATGAAATTAACACAATTAGAAGAAATGCAAATCTATCTCTATAAGAGAATAATGATGTTTTAAGTTCATTGAATAACTGATGTATCTAGCTCTTATAAACTAGATACATCGGTTATTCAATGAATGTAAAAATGTATTTATCTCTTATATATGAGACCAGTAGCTTCAAATGAAATAGGTCATACGAAAACGCCTTACCGACGGATCAGTTGGAGTAGGATCACTTGGAGTTGGATTAGCTGGAGTTGGATCAGCAGGAGTTGGATTAGATGGAGTTGGATCAGCTGGAGTTGGATTAGCTGGTGTTGGATCAGTTGGAGTAGGATCGGTTGGAGTTTGATCAGCTGGAGTTTGATATGGAGTTGGATCTGGAGTTGGAGCTGGAGAGGGAGCTGGAGAGGGAGAGGGAGCAGGCGCTGGAGAGGGAACTCCCATGATAGTATCATCATCAATCTCAGCCTGAAAATGCAATCATTTGTGTAATGTAAAAAACAATAGAATGAGAGAAAATCATGTAAATAATTTTTTCAGATGCACCCAACATGAAGTTAATAAAAAAACAATTCTTGTATTCAACCAAAAACTAACACTTCTTCGTGTGATCCACATATTTATTTATTTTTGTATATTTGTGATCCATATATTTAAAGGATATTTTTTTTGGTTGAAGCTATAGAGAGTTACCATAAATGATAAAGCTTTACTTTAATAAAATAAAGTGGAAACAAAAATAAAGTGGAAACAAAACATAACCAGCTAAGTAGTATTTAACTCCTATTGCTAATGCAAAACAATGCTTATCAAAACAATTTTAGATTAATAAGCTAAAACTGGTCCACAACTATTGGTTGTATTGACAATTTCAACAAGTGGATGCCGGTTCGAGGATTTGAACTCGGGTATGACCATGTGATAGTGTGTGCGGTGTTTATTTACTAATTTGTTTAAGCAGACAAAAAAAACTGACATTAAACATCGAATAGAATCACTCATTTAGTTCAATTTGAAAGGATGAAATGATATCTTTGGAACAGAAAGTCAGCAAACGGATTAACATTATAAAGCAAAGCTCAACATTGAAGTTATGATCACATATAATGTGTGTGTGTGTGTGAGATGAGAGTGTGTGTGTGTGAGAGAGAGAGAGAGAGAGAGAGGTAAGCGAATTATGTTGGCTTACATGGCTATGAACAAGAAGAATTGCAACCAAGCAAAGGGAAGCAATGCTTAGCTTTTTGGCCATAGCTAAGATTGATGTTACACTTAGTTCACAAAACGAGAGAAAAGTTATGTGAATTGTGGTTTCCAACAATATTGATTGAGTTAAGTATTTATAGACAAATGCATAAGACTGATTCTATGTTATAATATGAAATGTTATGTGTTGGCAAACGTTTTAGCAAAAGATTAGGTCGGCTGATTAAAAAAAAAAGCAAATGATTGAGTCCAATTTCATATTTTTTGACCGGACAAAATCCTATGGAAATATGAGTACAAATAGGTAAATAGTCAAAAGTGTGATGTAATATTAGTCCACAAAGTAATAACTAAAACTTAGGCAATAGACCATCCATTTCTTTTGAGAAATAGAGAGAATCTTCACCCCCAAAGTAATCGCCTTCGCAAGAGCAGAAGCTGACACGTTAGCTTATTTTATAGAATACTTAACAAAAAATGAAGTTAAGGTTGAGAAATGGTCTAGACAATTGTTGGAGGATCTAGCTTAAAAATCATATTTTTGAGTCTCTTACTCACCGTAAATATAGATTTCACATTATTATATATCCTCTAGAACTAATTTATGTGATGGATAATTTTCATTTCAGTAGACATTTTGATTTTTTTTTTAAATTTCATAGACTTTATAAATTTTCTGCATGCAATAAATGTTAGATATATTTCCAAAATATATATACATATGCGATTCTGTCTAAATTGTCAATAGTTTCTAATTAGTCTGGTGGTTGGAGCTTGGTGTGTTGTGTGCTAGGACGTGGGTTCGAAACTCTGAAGCACCTTCTTTTTAGCTTTGTAAACTATTATTAAGAGATAGGCTTGTTGTGATAGTGCAAATTACATCAAGGTATTCAAAGTATCCTGAAGGGAAATCGCTGTTCATCCCTATTGCATCCAATATTCTTAAGTTGGTGGGTGCGATTTGAACCTAAAGGTTAGTGTGTACACAATACACACGCTTTGAATTTATCCAAGTGCAATCTTCATCAACATCTTCTTCTTTGTCAAAGTGGTGCAGTATCTTCCCAACAACAATTTCTCCAACAATAAATAAGTTATTCACTATTATTTACCTAATGAATTATGTGAACCAATATGTTACTAAAATGTTAGTCCCCCTTGTACTTCTTTGTTTTTATATTAACCATGCGTGCATATACTGAAAATAAAAATATTAACCATGCACATTCTCTTATGCAATGAGATGGTTCATTAATTATACATCATTTTACTATAAAAGAGATAAGTTTGGAAAAAAACACATTTTTTAGAATATTAATTAGAGAAACAACATTTCAAATGTAACTATTTGAATTGTTTTAATTAAGGACTTGTTTCTAATAATTAATAGTACTGCAGAAAGGCCTTTAAAATAGGACGTAAGCTTTTAACATTGGTTGTGAAAGGGGTTTATGTTGAAGTGAAATTGTATGTTAGGACTTGTTAAATCGGTTGTTTAATCAATTTAAAAAATTACTATTACGTTGGTTATACTCGCAATTGTTGAAGATTACTGATGTGAGCGAGCTGCTCCCATGTTTGGAGCGCTCTTATGTGCCTTGTGATTGTGAAGCCAACACAACTACAAATCACCTTGTTAAATATGTTAATTCGCAATTGAGAGGCATTGGCTTTTTTTGGTAAAAAAGAGAGGATAACAGATAAACTAGCATATAACGGATGAGTTGATAGGCGATAGCGGGTTGAATTTTAAGCGTTTGGTAAAATTAGCGGATGAACTAGCATATAAATATAAAATGACATAAATGGACACATACTTGAATATCATAGAGAAGAATCATTTAATGGTGGATAAATGAGGAATTTAATTAAAATAATAAGGGTAAAAGTGGTAGAAAAAATGAAACGCTATAAGTTATAAGCTCAAACGCTAATTCAAGTAGTGTTTCAAAAAAACGCTATAAGCTAGTGAAAAAACGCTATAATAAACGCTATAAGCTTGTCTTGCCAAACAACTACCATGAGCTTATCCACTATAAGTTGTTGACCAAATGACTTCAAACAGAAGAGGGGGGTGAATTGTAAATTTGAATAAAATAAAAAATAAGCCTTTAATGAGAAATGAATAACGTAGATCTTAGTGTTTTAATAATAACTTTGAAGAGAAGGACAAATGATAATAAATAGCAATGCGGAAACTAAATGAGCAATAATAACTTGAAATAGAAAATAAAAGAGATGAAGAGAAATGGAGAAGACACGCGAAAATTTATCCTAGTTCGGCCACTCCTATGGCCTACGTCTAGTCCCCAAGGCAAAACCACCAAGGGATTTTAATCACTGAAACACTAGCTTTTAGAATAGATTCAGGTAGACACCGTTACAAATAGAAACAACTTCCAGCAGGGTCTCCTTTATTCACGAGATATAACCCCTCTATGAATTTATAGGATCACACCCCAAAGGTTTAGTAAAAATATTTGTGAGTTGATTAGATGTTTCCACAAACTCAATCAAACAATCCCCTTTTTGAACATGATCTCTGAAAAAATGGTGTCTAATCTCAATGTGTTTAGTCTGTGAGTGATAAACTGTATTTTTTGTGGGATTTATGGCGCTAGTGTTGTCGCATTTAATTGAGAAAGCAAGAAGCATGCGAATGGCTTCTAATCTAGCCGCGGGGGCATAGGTTTCATCAAAATCTATGCCCTCTTGTTGATTGTAACCTTTGGCAACAAGTCTTGCTTTATTTCTAATAATAATACTGTTTTCATCAAGCTTGTTCCGAAAAACCCATTTGGTACCAATCACTAGATGATCTTTAGGTTTAGGAACGAGTTCTCAAACATTGTTTCTCTCAAACTGATTTAATTCCTCCTGCATAGCAAGGGTCCAATGTTCGTCAGAAATAGCTTCATCAATATTGTTTGGTTCAATTTGAGAGACGAAAGCCATATGGTTACATGCATTATTTAAAGAGTTTTGAGTAGTTACCCCTTCTGAGATATCACCTATCACTTTGTCAAGAGGATGGTCCTTTGACATTCTCCATTCTTTAGGTAGATCTTGATGAGGTGATTGATCTTCATCTTCCTTGCTTTTGTCCTCTTCTTTTAGAAGACTATTTCCCAAAATTTCTGCAAGATCATCAACATTCTTTTCTACAACAGTTTGGGGGTTAGTTTCATCAAAGGTAACATGAACTGATTCTTCTATAGACAAGGCTCTTTTATTATAAATTCTAGAAGTTTTACTAGAGTTGGAATATCCAAGAAAAATCAGCTTTAGCATCAAACTTACCAAGATTGTTCTTACCATTATTCAAAACAAAGCACTTACATCTGAATATGTGAAAGTGGAAGATATTTGACTTTCTTCCTTTGTAAATTTCATAGGGCGTCTGTTTTAGAATAGGCCTAATGAGGACTCTATTCATTACATAGCATATAGTGCTTACCGCGTTTGCCCACAAATACTTAGGAAGGTTAGTTTCATTGAGCATCGTCCTCGCTAGCTCTTCAAGAGACCTATTTTTCCTTTCCACCACTCCATTTTATTGAGAAGTTCGCGGTGAGAAAAATGTTTGGTCAATTCCATTTTCATTGCAAAAATTTTCAAAAGCCTCAATTTGGAACTCACCACTGTGATCACTTCGGATAGATGCAATAGTTAAACCTTTTTCGTTTTGAATAATCTTAGCAAGTTTCCGAAAAGCACCAAAAGCGTCATTTTTATGAGAAATAAACAAAGTCCATGTATAGCGAGAGTAATCATCCACAATGACAAGTGTATAGTAATTGCCACCAAAACTCATAGTTCTAGATGGGTCAAATAGGTCCATGTGTAAAGGTGTAAAGGTCGATTTGTAGAAATAACTTCTTTTTTTTGTTTTAAAAGTGACCTTTACCTGTTTTCCTTTTTGACAAGAATCACATAATTTATCTTTTTCAAAATGTATCTTTGTTAGGCCAATTACTAATTCCTTGCGTACTAGTTTATTTAAATGATTCATGTGGATGTGAGCTGCTCTCCTATGCCATAGCCAAGTTTCATCCTCTTTACTAATAAGACAACATGCATCATTTGAGGAAAGATTATTTAGATCAACAGTATAGGTGTTTCCAACTCTTTCACTAGTAAAAAGGGTTTGTTTGTCCAGAGTACTTTTTACCTTGCATATAGAAGAATCAAAAACAACTTTATTACCTTTGTCACAAAGTTGGCTAATACTTAGCAAGTTATACTTCAAACAATCAACTAGTAATACATTTTCAATAACAGGATTTGGTTACTTACCAATAGTGCCAATACCAATAATTTTACCTTTAGTATTGTCACCATAAGACACAACCACTTCTTTTAGGAGTTAAGTGAGAGAAATTTTCTTTGTCTCCCGTCATGTGCTTTGAACAGCCGCTATCTAGATACCACTTGGTGCTCTTGGCTTTCAAGCACACCTACATCACAAGATCAAGTTTTAATTTTTGGTACCCAAATCATTTTGGGTCCTTTTGGGTTAGTCTTGGGCATTGTACCCTTTGGAATCCATTTCCTTTTGTCATCCATATCAATGTTCTTTCTTGCATTACAAATAGAAGATGTATGACCTTTTCTACCACAATAATAACATTTTGTGAAAGGGCTACTAGTAGTCTTGTTTGGGCAAAAAAAACTGTTTGAAAGATTTTTCATGATTCTTTGGTTGATAGCCCAAACCAGCTTTATCATAAGTTCCCATTTGATTTCCCAAAATTATATTTAAATTGTCTCTTCCCATTGTGAATTTTGCAAGAGTGTTGTGCAAATCATTAACTTTGTTTTTCAAAATATTGCATTCTTCACACTTGGGAGTATTCTTCTTTTCATTTTTATAAGAGTTGCAAGAGGAGACTTCACTTACAAAAATTTGTTTCTTTTTAAGAACATCTATTTCCTTGTTTAAAGTTTCAATTTTAGATTGAAGAGTGGAAGTAGTTTTTTTAGAGTTTGAAACAATTTTTCTAAGTTTAGTTGACTCATTATTTAGTTCTTCACAAATACTAAGCAACTCATCATAAGTTAATTAAATCAAGTTCAATTTCAAATGAGCTTACCTCGTCTTATTCATGCTTTGCCATGAGACATAGCTTTGCTTCCTCATCTTCAGATTCATCGGATGACTCCATGTCGTTTTCATCCCAAGTTATATATGCCCTTCTTCCTTTTGATTCCTTTCGGGGTTTTCTATCTGATTTTTCATATTTCTGATTTTGAGGACAATTTGGCTTTTTTTTTTTGACCAAGAGGACAATTTGGTGGACAATTTGAGGACAATTTGGTTTTTTTGACCAAGAGTCGATTCAATTCGAGCTTATGTTCCTGCAATTTACCAAATAGAGTGGTTAATCCCATAGAAGAAAATCTTTGGATTTTGAGATAGCGGTTACTTTGGGTTGCCAGTTTCTATTTAGGCATCGTAGAACTTTATTGATCAAATCCTCATTTTCGAAGGATTTTCCAAGGCCTCTGAGATGGTTAATTATATGGACGAATCGTTTGTTCAATTCTTTGATGGTTTCACCCAGTTTCATCCTAAATAACTCATACTCATGGATTAATGTGTTCATTCTAGCCCTTTTGACCTCGGTAGAACTCTTGAAGGGTGTCCCACATTTCCTTGGCGGTTTTACAATGTGATACACGATAGAACTCATCGACGCTTAAAGCAGTTGTGATGATGTTCTTAGCTTTCAAATTGTATTGAACATTTTCTTTTTCATCTTTGGTCCAAAGAGATCTAGGTTTGTTCACCATTACATCATTAACAAGATGAGTGGGAACAAACGGACCATTTATGACAGCATCCCAAATATCACAATCTACACCCTCAATGAAAATTTTCATTCTCTCTTTCCAATAAGCATACCCTTCACCATTGAAAGATGGGGGTCTGTCTAATGAGTCATTGTTTGAAGTCATCTTGCCTCTTGAGACGGCGAGTCTTTACCAAGAGTCTAGCTTTGATGCCACTTATTGACCAAGAGTCTTTACCAAGAGTCTAGCTTTGATGCCACTTGTACACAAGAGGGGGGTGAATTGTTAATTTGAATCAAATAAAAAATAAGCGTTTAGTGAAAAAAGAATAACGTAGATCTTAGTGTTTTAATAATAACTTTGAAGAGAAGGACAAATGATAATAAAAAGCAATGTGGCAAGTAAATGAGCAATAATAACTTGAAATAGAAAATAAAAGAGATGAAGAGAAATGGAGAAGACACGCAGAAATTTATCCTAGTTCGGCCACTCCTATGGCCTACATCTAGTCCCCAAGACAAAACCACCAAGGGATTTTAATCACTGAACACTAGCTTTTAGAACAGGTTCAGCTATAAACCGTTACAAATAGAAACAACTTCCAACAAGGTCTCATTTATTCACAAGATATAACCTATCTATGAATTTATAGGATCACACCCCAAAAACAATCACAATTGAGAAATAAATAAATAAAGAAGATTACACCCAAGTGTTGATAGGACAAATTAAAGCTCAAATAAAGTTACACAATAAACTAAATAGTATAAAAGCTCTCAAGAATAATAAAATAAGTGCAACATAAAATGAGAGTGATTAGAGAGTATTTTTGCTTAGAAAATTCGGAGTCAAAGGAAGTGTGTTGGAAAAAGTGTCAAAAAGGACTCCTATTTATAGTGATAGTGACAAAAGCTACATAAGGAAGTCAAATAAAGACAACGTTGTTAGATTGCTCCATGATCGATTATGAAGATCCCATAATCCAATATTGAGACACGGCTGACAATGCGCAGGAGGACTCCGCAGTCGTAATCGATTATGCTAGATACCATAATGGATTATGGCTTAGGCCATAATCGATTATGCTAGTTAAAAAAGTTGTTCCCAAGCTAGAAAGACCCAAAAATTTATTTTCAAAATAACACCTTTTTCAAAATTATTTTATTATCAAAGAACTATTATTTTATGAAAATAATTTTTGTGAGTGTGTGATTTATTTTCAAGAGAGCTTTTTCTACTACTCACATAGGATCCTAAAAAATACATGGATAGTAAAGAAAAACATTTCTAATAATCTAAGGCTTTGATAAACTGGATCTTTCACCACTTTTTGTAAACATGTCCTTCTTTTGTCGATCACCAAAAATAATCTTGTCAAAGCATATATTCACATAAGCTAGCAGTTTGGGTTTGCCAAGCAGAGCCATTATCTTGTGGGACTCTTCTCCTAGTTTTATTTCGGACCAGCTATCTGCCGATTCTATTAGTAGCTAGTTTGGTTCTCTCTTTTCTTTGTTTTTGTAATGTATGGCTCACACCAAAAAAAAATCAAAATATATGTTCAAACACGAGTTTGGGAAAAACATACTTACTTTTCAAATCGGTTGTTAGAAAAACCGTAACAACAGATTCCAAAATTATTAAAAACTTTTTAAATACATTGTTCACCCAACAGGTTTAAAAACCATCTTTTAAAAACGATTATTAACAATCAATTTAAAAGGTGTATTTTTAACACTTTAACTCCTTTTTTTTTTACAAAAGGGAAAAAGAGCAAAAGAAAAAAACCAATTTAGGGCACACTATATCTCGAGCATCTTCAAGAATAAGAACATCCGACTCTAAAGGACAACTTGAGAGTTCCACTAACTCTTGAGAAGAATTGACAC
The DNA here is from genome assembly GCA_963573325.1 of Astragalus glycyphyllos. Taxonomy (NCBI): domain Eukaryota; kingdom Viridiplantae; phylum Streptophyta; class Magnoliopsida; order Fabales; family Fabaceae; genus Astragalus; species Astragalus glycyphyllos. The sequence continues at coordinate 42,213,148 of OY754309.1, forward strand.
CCATTTTAGCTAGCATATCCGCACACAGAATACCTTCTCGAAACTTATGATGAGTAATAGTGTAGTCCCATTCTCGACTAAAGAGTCCTTGATGCGAGTTGTCTCATTGCTATACCTGTGATGCATCCCAACTCAATCTAACACAAACTTATAGTTAGTAATGAGCCTTATACACACTAAACATTTCTAAAACCCCACTTCCAACAACAGTTGAGACCATGGAAAAGGCCCATAATTTCATTATAGAGAATATCAGAGTTACTAGTAGATCCGAAAATGCCACGCAAAAACTCACCATTACTTTTCCGGATTAGTCCCTCATATCCAGCTTTACCTTGATCTTGAAACATGCTACCCTCCACATTTAAATAAGAGAATTTCATTAAAAAACATTTAGCTCGGCACCACTGGAGCATACCCCCCACCTTCTATGAAGGGTTTGAGAGGACCTCCAATCATTTGCTAAGGCTAAATGGAGAGGAGTACACCAAGATCCAAGGACACAACCTAGATAGTGTTTGAGGAGAAACACAAAAGATCAATGACGAAAGTGAGAAAGACTCGCTGACACACAGAAGACTCGCCATGGAGGCCATGGCTTCTGCCCAGAACATGGCAAAGCACCAATTGCTGAAAAAACAAAAACAACAAATAAGCAAAAAAGAGAGGAGACACATGGAAAGAGTCACGGGGGCAGACTAGACCGAAGGCATCCTTAGGCAAGGCAACATTAGCAGAGCAGGGCTATCCAAAGGGTATCCATGGAGGCAAATGGAACAGCAGGTTCACGAGGTATATCACAAAGAATAGATGCTTAAGCCGGTAACAATACTCCAATGACACACCAGTTCAGACGAAGCACTAGGTAGTGGATTCTGAGCAAGACAATTAGAAAACAATATTGAACACCTATCTACTTCAAGTTATTTCAAACCAATTCACCCATGATCACCTTTCAAAGACAAACCTTCCTTAGCAAGGCCATCCGCTATAGGATTTTATTCCCTAATTTTATGTATGAAGATTACCTTCTTCAAAATCCTAAGAATGTTACGCAATTTGTTACCTTCTTGTCATTACAAATTTTAAAAATAATATAAAAGTTAAATAAGAACTGTAAAAGTTAAATGAAAACGATAACACCTCCTTTGGTCTCATTTATAAGTAAAAAAAGTATTTTTTAGATTTATTGAATAACTGATGTATTTGGTAGCCATAGACACCACATAATAGCTGCAAAATCAATTTTCGTGTTCAGATCGAAGACATCCAGCAGCCTGAAAATAAGCCCAGTCGCTCCCTCTGCCACTTCAAAATCATCACAGATCTTGAGCGACCAAATTTCCTTCCAGTTACCATCCACACGAAGATGAGAAGTATCAACAAGACGTTCCATTGCAAAGTAATAAGATGACCTCACAGAGTAAACTCCATCTCTACTTTTATCCCATATAATTTGATCATCATTGAGAGTTGCGTACCTTGGCATGCTAATAATATCCTTGGCGTCACTGTTTGAGAAAGTAGCATTAATAAGACTAATATTCCAAGCACTTGAGGTACTCTCCAATTAATCAGAGGCATAGTTGATATTTGAATTCATTGGCCGGGGGTGGTACATATGCATTGCTAGGATTACGAAGCCATGGATCCTCCCAAATACGAATATTGGAACCATCACCAATTCTCCATCTCAAACCTCCATTGACTATAAGCGCAGATGGTACGCCAAACAAAACTTGGGTTATGGCCTATAGAAGCCCCCAGACTCCAAGCACTCCGCGCACAGGGCCAACACTATCATATGCACTAGAATCTGATAATCAACAGACTCCGAGCACTCCAATTTACCCAAGTATAATGAAAACCCATCTTAGTAAGAACACTATTCAAATATTGCCAACTGACTCTATCATAAGCCTTATTAATATCAATTTGTAGAGCCACCTCTCCATCCTTACCCCCTACTTTACAATTCATATGATGGATGGTTTCAAAAGCTACTTATCAAGAATGGACCTGTTAGCAACAAAAGCAGATTGCTCAATGGAAGTGCATTTGAAAGTAAAGGTTTTAATCTGTTTGCCAAAACATTGGATAAAATCTTGTACACAACATTAAAACCACGTATCTTCCACATAGGCCATTCAACATGACCCCGCTTATCTCCATTAGATAAGAGGTCATTAAAGTCCTCAATCTCACACCATGGGAGTGAATTATCCATAACAAGAGTCCTCAGTAAGTTCCAAGACTCCCTTCTTCTACTAGTTTTAGGGCAACCATAGAAGCAAGTGAGTCTCCAATCCGGTTTGTTAGGTTGGCAAACCTTGATATTAATGAAGTTCTAAGAATAGTTGATAATGTGACAATCAAAAGGATGTTTCCAAAACACAGCCAATCCACTACTCCGCCACCTACTACTCACTGCGAAGGAAGAGTCATAACTCAAACGAACATGAATAATTCAATCTTTGTAGCTTGTACAAAAGTTTCAGACATAAAAACAAATTTTTATATATAGTGAAAAATATTTTATACATTTGTTACTAATTTGGCCCCTCCAACTTTTTTCCCAAGATCTGCCACTGTGCCCAAGACTGAATTCGAACTCAGAACATTGGTTAAGTTGGAAGAGACTCCTATCATTTCTTGTAAGCGTTGTTGGGTACCTTCTCCTATAAATAATGGTTCATATCAATGTGCTTTCATCATCAAATTAAGTAATAGTCATCAAGTGTGTGTTCTTTTCTACAGAGTCTTTTCGTTTTCTTTCTATTTTCTTTTTGGTTCTTATATAAATATATGTATTCATAAAACTTTGTAATATACAAAATCTAAGGGTTCGTTCGGGGTGGTTGTGAGTTTCTAGTTTTTGGTTTTGAAAGTCGATTTCAAAACCAAAACTCGTTCGTGTAAAATGGGACTGAGTTGGTTTTTTTCTTAATTTCAAAACAGTTTCCATCAAAACTCAAAACCAGAAAATTAGGTTTTATAATTTTTGTTTCTGTTTTTGTTTCATTAACATCTGATCATCAATATATCTGACCACCACCAACTACCACTCCGATCGACCACCGCCAACCACCACTCCGACCACCTCCGGCCACTGTTAACCACCACTTTGACCACCATCAACCGCCACTCTGACCACCGCCACCCACCACTTTGACAACCACCACTCCGACCACCTCTAAACACCGCTGAACACCACCTAGACCACCGCCAACCACCACTTTGACCACCACTACTCTGACCACCGTCGACCACCGCAACCCACCACTCTGCCCATCGCTAACCACCACTCTGACCACCGTCAACCACCACTCTGACCATCAGCAACTACCACTTTATCACCACTATGAGTCTATGACCATCACCCCCACTCCGACCACCGTTGACCACCATTCTAACCACCGTCGACCACCACTATGCCCACCATCAAACACCACTTTGACCACCACCACTCCGACCACCATTCCGGCCATCTTCAACCACCACTTTGACTACGGTCAACCGCCACTCTGACCATCGCCCACCACTTTGACCACTAACAACCACTCAACCACCACCTACCACCACTCCGGCCACTGTCAACCACTACTTTGACTACCATCAACCACCACTCTGACCATTGTCTACCACCATCAACCACCATTTCACTACAAAAAAATTGATTATTAGCGAGGAAATTTCTCTCGCAAAATGACCAAAATCCCTCGCTAATGGTCATTTGCGAGGGAATTAGCGAGGAACTAGTTCCCTCGCTAATGGAAGGATTTTGAATCCCTCGCTAATTAGCGAGGGAAATTTCCCTCTCTAATTCCCTCGCTAATGTCTTGCAAATTTTAAAATTTGATTGGCTTGTTTTTTTATATATATTTATTATTATATTTTTTTTGAAGCTATTTATTATTATATTATTAATGAAAATTATATTATATTATTAATTTTGTGGTTGTGTTGATGGTGGTGGTGGTGGTGGTGGTGGAAGGTGGAGAGAAAGAGGAAAGAAATTCGTAGGTGGTGGTGGTGGTGGTTGTGTCGTGGGTGGTGGTGGTGGTGTGGTGTCGTGGGTGGTGGTGGTGGTTGTGTGGTGGTGGTGTGGTGGAAGAAGGTGGAGAGAAGAAGAAGGAAAGGGGAAATCGTGAGAGCGAGAGGAGAGGAAGAGGAAAGAAGGTGGTGGTGGTTGTGTGGTGGTGGTCGTGGGTGGTGGTTGTTGTGTGGTAGTGGGTTAGTGTTTGTAGGTGAGGGATTTTAGTCACTTTAATTTGTGAGGGATTTTAGTTTCCGTCGCTAAACTCCTTGATTTGCGTGAATTTGACTGAATTTTCCCTCCAAACAATTAGGGACGGAAAATTCCGTCGCTAAAGCCCTAAATTCCGTTGCTAATGGCAGACAAAAACGACAGTCCAAAATTCCGTCGCTAAAGCCTTAAATTACGTCGCTAATTTTTGTTTTTGCGAGGGACTGATTTTCCCTCGCTAATAACTGATTTTTTTGTAGTGTTTTGACCTTCACCAACCACGACTTTGACTACGGCCGACCACCACCCTGGCCACCATCAACCACCACTCGGACCACCACCAACCACCACTTTATGTTTATGTTTGAAATTGATTTTGATTTTGGAAAATTTGTTAACTGAAAACTGAATTTGATTTTGTTTTTTTTTTAAATTCAAAACAGAAACTGGTTTTGGTTTTTGGATGATGTAGAGAAGAGAAGAGGTGGGAGTCTCTACTAACTAATTTTCCACCAATGCTTTGCCTTGTTTTTTTGTACAAACCAGACAGCATGGCCATCCTTCTGCATTCTAATTAATCAATAACAACCATTTCTATGAACTGAATTATGCATTTTTAATATTCATTTTTAATGCTCTGAAGTCTTGAGTTTTGCTGGGTATGATATCCAATATTATTTAAGACATATTATTTTTTATTTTTAATTAATTATTTTTATATAAATATAAATTTTAAATTAATTGTACCTACAAGGTAGATTACCTAACAAAACTCAAGGATATCATAGAGTCTCTTTCTTCTTTTGTTTTTATTTAATTTACACCTTATATGTACCCGGCAAACTCAATAGCTAATTTGGTTAATATTTGACTAGGTATTATCAACACTTTATAAATATGAAAAATGTGTAAGTTAACAAATTAATTAAGCACTTCTGATCATTGTTACATATAGTTTTATGACTTATTGATATGCATTATAGTTGTAATTTTTTTTACACGGATAACTAATCAAAAATTGTGATATGAGCAACTTTTAAAGTAAACGAGGTAGAGCCAACAACTTTTATAATGTATCGTTTTGTGAATGACAGACATTGCAAAAAAAAGCTTACATTGAAAATGTTTGACTCTCATCATAATTACTCTTGCACATAATTAATTGATAATTAATTGATTGTGATTTGTTAATGCTGTAATCGTTAGATTATTGTGTTCACTTTTTAATATCAGTAGGGGTGTTTGTGGGTCGGTTTGGATCAGATTTAACCAAATCCATTGCTCGAACCAATTATAATTATTCGGTTTGGGTTGGTTCGGATTTTATATTTTTTTCTCCAAAATCCAAACCAAACCAAACCGATATTGGACGGGTTGGTTTGGATTGGGCTCACGGGTCATTCACTAAAATATTAATTTTCTAAAATATAAAATACAACACTTGTTTATGATATTCCAACACTTTAAACAGCTAAAAAAAATTGAAAATCACACGGAATCAAACTCAAATCCACTAATAGACTTCCATTAATAGTACTAAAATTTTATAACTTAATCATAAATTATTAAGGTAAAAAATATAAGCAAAGAAAATCGTGTACATCTAAAATTACAATACTATTATGACCTAATATGGGTTGGGTTAGGTTCGCGGATTTGATTTTTAAGATATGTTGCCCGAACCAAACAACTACGGGTTGGTTTGGATTTGTTCGATTTTAACCCGAACACGAAAAATATCCGAACCAAACATATTGATTTGGATTGAATTGTGGGTTGGTTTGGATTTGCCCGAACTATTGAACGCACCTAAATATCAGTTTAATAAATGATGTGGAATTCTATTTTTTTCTTAATCATAATTTTTGTCCAAAATAGATTTACATCAAAATGTTTAGGATTTAATTGATATACACTATATATTTGCTGTAAATTTACTACACAACTATTATATAGAATGACTTTTAATGTAATTGAGATAAGATACTTTTTATTTGACCAAACAATCAGATACTTTTATGACATATCATTTTGTTGTTTTCTTTTTTACAGATCACATGACATTTTGTGATTAACTAACTCTTTTTTTACAGGGTGATTAGCCAACGTTGTAAACCGTATATTTAAACTGAATTTAGTGTTTTAACATAACATACTCGTACCTTCCTTTTAAAAATAGAAAAACTATAACGTTGATGCGTATAGATGTTCTGGAAACATCTGTAGCCTGAACTCACGATCAAGCAAAATTCCACGTGACAACAAAACTTGTTTCACCCAACACTTCGACAAGAAATATTAGAATTACTCATACCGAAGCAAGGGTTGTGCTCATCAACATCTAGGCACGTGTCTTTCGTAGGCTGGAATAAACTCCCAACATGCAATCTTACGTGGCACTCAACACCCATGCAAAAAACAAACATCTTCCACGTGTCACCATCCACCACCGTTACCTCAGTAACCGAAGTTTCTCCTTCTATAATAAACATGGAAGAAACGCCAAAACGATACGGTAACTCTATGGAAACTCCTTGTCCTTCTGCAACTACGACCCTATCATGGGAAGTTCTCATTCTTATTGGTCATCACCTTGACCCCAAAACCCTAGCCATAGCTTCATGCGTATCAAAATCATGGTCAAATTCAATGTCCTCAAACCACCTTTGGAAACCCATCGTAACCACTAACTTCCCCTCTCTCTGCAACCTTCCACCGGCAATCTCTTATCGCCGCCTCTTTGCATTGGGCCACTCTGCCGCCTCACGCCGCCGTAAGACCCCATCAAAGCCAACAATCTCCCTTAACGACCTCATCTTCGCCGTCTCAATTATTTCCAAGCGTGACTCTCGTATCATCGCCGCTATAACCACACCGTGCGACGCGCTAGTTGCTGATCCTCCCGGCGTGTTTCGATTTGGGGTCGGGTGTGAAAACGATGGTGTGGAGAAGAGTGAGGGTTTTGAGGAAATGGTAAAGGTGACATGGAATGTGGTGGTGAAAGGGTGGGAAGGGGTTTTCACGGTGATGGATTGTGAGGGGAAGGTAGGGTTTGTTCCTGGTGGTGAAGGGTGGTTTTCGCAGGAGCTTCCAGTGCCAAGTTGTTGTTTGAAGGCGGTGGCGAGTTCTGTGGTGGGGGATTTGAAGGTAGGGATGTGTGATTGTGGTGAGGGAAAGATGAGAGTGGAGAAAGTGAGTGTGGGAATTTTGAGTGTTGTTGATTGGAGATATCTTTGTATTGAAGATGGTCTTAGGTACTTGCAACATTTTCTTTTAAGTTAGTAACTCATTTTGATGAGTTTGTAATTACTATATATATACATGTATATATGAAGCTTAATGTCCCTTTCACATTGTCAAAAAAATGTCCCTTTCACTCTCGCGGTATTTCAGCCAAAAATAGGCAAAAACCAAGTTACAAGTTACAACATCAATTTCGTTCTCCTATCCCTCCTAGATATAAACCATTCCCGAGACACATATTTAATATGATTTAAGATTTCAGCCAGGCAATTTTCATATGGTCTTGACCTTCTCTCCACAGAAATTGCCTTTGCAATTTAACAATCTCGTTGATAACCTTTTTCGGAGCCGTGTAGAAAGAAAAGAGGTAGAGCGAAAGACTTCAGAGATGAAGATAATTAATGTTATCCAGCCATCAATTGATAATTGTTTACCTCTCATGAAGATAATCTCAACCTTAATGCCTTCAATACTAAGTGCTGAATCTTCTAGGACTTGCGCAAACGAGCATGCCTAGAAACATGAAGCCCAATCCTACAAGAGAGGAAAAGGGATGTTGCCTTCAGTTCCCTGTCTTATATATTCAACCCCAAATTATATATTCAACCCCAAATAGCACTCTTTGCAAAGTTTATTTTTCAATCCTGAGGTCAACTCGAATCTCCTAAGGTATTTAAAATTTAGTTACTTAATAATTTATTATTTGGCTACCTTAATAAAGTTTATTTTGTTAAAGAGATAAAAGAAACAAATTTATTAATTTATGTCTATTAATTTATTATTTTCCTAAATAAATATGGTGACTTTTATTTTTTTGACACATGGTGACTTTTGTTAACTTAGTGATTTTGGTCCTTCTATTTTATTTTTGACGACTTATTGTCTTCTATTTTTTAATTTGACAATTTTTATCTTTAAAATCTTGGATTCTGAAAATGAGGGATCAAAATTGCACCATACACGATTTTGTGGAACAAAAGTGCAATAAAAAATTACAGAGATCACAATTTTCAAATTAGGGGACAAATATCACTTAGCATTGCTATTTGTTACGAGAAATTTTTGCAAGAAACAGAAGAATACATAAAAATAGGGTATTTGACCAATCAACAACTGGCTAACAATACATGGGAGAGCGAAAAGTTATAATTTATGAGTGTTACATGCTGCTACAAAGCATTCTTCTCATTTTAGCAAAAATCTCTCATACATCTAGCACTTCTCAATCGCTTAAAGTAAAATAGAATGACTAAACTTGCCAATATTCGAAGAAAGTTGGAGCATCAAGAGTGGTGTGAAAATTAGGGTCTAACAAAATGACTTCACTTTAGCAAAAACAAACTTATTATTTCATTTCGTCAAAGAATAAACGATCAATACAAATAGAAATAGCATAATAGTTATGGGAGCTAATCTTCAATATACATACTCGAGCTAAGCTATGGCAAACCCTATTTACTTGCTACCACCAAATAAAAGCCATTCCAAAATTGGCGTATTTAATGCAGCTCACATGTTTAACAATTGTGAAGTAACTAGAAAAATTTGGATGAAGACTCTCGGCTGGCTGGGAGTGAATCGGTTTGACAGCAGCAGTATTTTATCTAGCTTTGTTCAGTTCGGTTCTGTGTGCAGAGGAAAAGCAAGGAGGAGAATTAAACACTTGGTGTGGATTGCTGTTATTTGGTGTCTTTGGAATTCTAGAAATAACATTATTATTTTTAGAGGTGGAATGCAATCTGTAAATGAAGTTGTAATTGCTGTCAAATACACCTCATGGAATTGGTTCATAGCTAGGAGAGGGAGGAATAGCGGGCTTAAATTATCGGATTGGTTGAATTGTCCGTTAGGATATTTATTCTCAGTGTAATATTGTTGTATTTGGGGCACTCTTTTTCCTCTTCGAGTCTTTTTCCCACTCAGGTTTTGGCTCAAAGAGGTTTTAACGAGGCCCCCACCATCCCCTTGTAACGGGTTGGACTACCCCTTGTACTCCCTTCAATAAAGTGCTTATCTAAAAAAAAGCATTGCTTTGAAAAATATCAAAGATACTTTTAGGTCTTGGTTCAATCACTTTAAGTTGCTTGAATTGAGATTAAATCACAATCGATTCGCTCAAATAATCACGATTGAAATTGGTTAAAGGGCTGTTGAGCATGAGCAATCAATGCTCCACAATTTGGAACACAAACATCTTTCCAAAACTTTACTACACTTCCACTCCTCACACGCCACACATGTTCTATGCTTTCTTGCAATTTCGTGCCTTTTCTTACTTCTGACCTCAACTTATGGATGAGTAAGACCCATCCCAACTCTAAGACTCGTCTCATCGTTGTCCTATTTAACCTGCAAAATCTTGAGTTTGTTTGAATTTAAGGAAGGGTTAGAGTCTAAAGAATTAGCCTAGCCAAAATTTAGGGACGGGTTAGGGTTAGATACAAGTCTTCCTAACCCATCCCTTACTTACTCATCACTCTAATTTTTAACTCTATTATACGTTGGTAATGAGATTTTAATAAATAATTGAAATTGTCAATTGTGTTTGAAACATGGCCTTTTTACATAATCACAAGACACAGCTAAACACAAAACTACAATTTAAAGCTATAAAATCAAAGTCCCCAACTGATTGCAAAAACACAACTAAGAATTTGGAACTCATTTTTTATCTACCTCAAGTTTAATGTCCGACTAATTAAATTTTGTCTGAGTATATTCATAAAAAGAACACGACAGTATTCGTGCGTTAGTGTGTTTATATGTGTGTGTGTGTGTGTGAGTGATGATTTAATATAATATGAAATTATAGAACAAGATAAGAGAGAAGATATGAGAGAGAGAGAGAGAGAGAGAGAGAGAGAGAGAAATGTAGAAGAGGAGAGTGAGATTAGAAGAAAGAAGAGAGAGATGAGGAGAATGAAGCGTCGTCAATTTTGGCCTAATTCAAGGGCGGGGAGGATGATCCATGTTACTGGATTAATCTAGGCTAGCTAAATAAAAGCTAAAAAAACTGGGCTAATACTTCGTACAACTCCGTGGCTACTCAGTAGACACCCCCTAAACGTGTGAAAAGATAAGAATACCCTTAATGAAATGAGTGTTTTTTTATTTTTTTTGTTGGAGTTAATGAGGGTTCGGAGCACGGTCAACTGAACCGGTTCAGTTGGTCTGCACCGAGTGTGTTATTTTCAGAGACACCCCCCTAAAACTGTTTTTATTAAGTTCGGACCACGGTCGTTCGAACCAGTTTGGACCACGGCCGTTCGAACCACTGTTAGATTTTTAAAAATTATTAACTGCTCATATTCCAGCATCCATTATCATCAACGGCTTAATATCAGTCAAAAAAGCAGTCAACTATGTCATAATTATGAGTGGTTGATATTTAGGTTGGAAATTGTGCCTAACGGTTAGAATTTCAACAGTTCTGATCGTTCAAAATCAACGGCTCACGTTCGATCATACCTATTATAAATAGGCTCTCACACTTCACTGAGTTTTACACAAACACCCAACCCATTTCTGATTCATCTTTTCTGCTTCTTCATAAAAACCCTAACCCCACCCGCTGTAATGGAAGACCTAATGGAATGGCAGTTGTGCCAAACAACATGGCGAACTTAAACGGTATTTTGAAATGAGCCTCAACAGAGTCAAATATAGTCATTGGAGCAAAACATATGACAACCTAAAGGGTTTAGTTTCTTCCAACGCGATGGATTATATATATTGACAAAGAGTTGAAGCGTAGCGCAATTAGTATTGTCTCTTCAGAATGTGGATGCGTGATAAGAACGACGCACGATCTACCTTGTGCATGTGAGCTTGCTAGGTAATTCATTCAACTAACTCTTTTAGTTTTCTATAAGTCATTGAAGATTATGTTTGTAATACGAACTTCACATACTTTGTAGATACATGGTGAACCTCACTCTGTTTCCATATTGGAAACAATTCATACTCACTGGAAGAGACTTAACGTCAAGGTTTCCCATCATGACGATTCTTCCAAAATCCCAAATGATGAGTTGAATTTGAAGATTGTATTTAAAGCTATACAACGAAGGTTTGATGCCGCTGATCGTGCTGGTAGAACAATGATAAAGCAAAAAGCACGTGAGTTGGCATTCCCGGACACTACTTTCCATGTGTCCACCTCCAGAACCAATCACTACAAAGGGGGCACCTAAAAAGGAAAAGGGAAAGGGAAAGGGAAAGAAGAAGAAAGATGACTTCTCAACAAAGCGAGACCCGTCATGGTGGGAACGTGTTGATGAGATTTTTGACTCACAGCAAGATATATAGCACATTCACAGCAAGTTATAAAAACGCTACTAAAAATTCGTTAAAGAGTCAAAACTAATCAAAAAATTATAAAAACACCACTAAAAATCTAATAAAACCAAAATAAGGCTATGCAAATTTATTTAGATTTTTTGGAGACTGTGAAAAATTAAAAAAGTTAATAAAAAATAGTAAACGATTGAATTTGGGATTTTGAGTCCCTCTATCCTGAAAGAAGTCTCTTCTTGAGGAGTATTGATCGTTGATTTTTTTCGGATTTAATGGCTGTGGTTTTGTTGGCCGAAAACCGATTTTTTAGCCTAAATTATTTGCTCGACGTATAACATCGTCATGTGTTAACGAACTAAACCCTAAACAGAACCAAAAAACTCCCGGTATTCATATTATTCATATATAATTTATTTTTCTAAAAAAATATAACTTTAATTTTTTAAATGATTTATTTATTTATTTTTTGGATAAAAAATCGGATTTACCTATGGGTGGGGTACCTCCGATTTCCAGATCGGATTTAGTCCCACCTTAAATAAATCCGATTTTAATTTTTAAAAAATTTTAGGGGAATAAATCCGATTTCCAATTATTTTTTAATAAAAAAATCAAAGAATTCTACAATGATAATTCTTTTGTAACCACAGCAGCATCACAGAGGCTCTTGGAAATACGAACCGTCGTGGCTGCAGTGTAGTCCACTTGTCATACTTTGCCGCAGATGCATTTTCTTCAACACATTTCCCTCCTTCAAGATAAGGTAACCGAGAGTGAGACGCAACGCAGAAAAAACTTTGAACAAAATTTGCCTCTTTACCTTTGAACAAACTTTGAAACGTTGGTGGCCATTGGTGCGTGCACGAGGGACCAAGACCTTCTGGTTATGGCAACTGTGGTTTCTGAACGTGCTTGTGCGGGAAATACTCACGCTGTTGCTTCTTCTTTTAGCTCAAAATGTCACTCTTCTCTGGTTTGGAAGAAGAACCCACGTGCTAGGTTTTGTTCTTCCAGAATTAGAGCTTGTCAATCCACCTCTTCTAACAATAAGGATATCTACAAACAAGTGGGTCTGTTTCAAAATGCTGTCTTTTTTTGTGTAAGAAGCAATTACTGGTTTTGTTTTGCTTATTGTTTATGTACTTCAATCTGGTTTTTGCTTTTGTTAATCTGGCTTTTATCTCTTCATAAATTACATATGTCAATGCCCTTTTACTTTATAGGAGTCAAAATTCTATCTTTTTCCCCGATAGATGTTCTACCAATTTCACAAATAGTGTGAATGCGCTCTTTTCGATAACTGGGTAGTTCTGATATATGATGTCACAGAAATGAGGGCATGTTAAACTTGGTTCATTCATTAAAAAAGAAGCAGTGTTTGTTAACTATTAGCCTATTGTGTTTTATATGAATAGAATTGCTTGTTAATGTGAATTTGTTGGAAGATTATTGTTCCTTGGAGTTGACTAGTTGTAGTTAACATATATACCTCATTCTAGTTGCATCCTATATTCATATGGGGTCCTGCGTTATTTTCTCCTTTCTGAATTTGATGTCACAACAAGGGCTTTTCTCATGCATCAGTATTCCATTGCTTGTTTTCTTTGTTTTTCTCTTTCTAAAATTGACGGCTTAACGAGTCTTCAGAGTAATATATGAGTTGATTGATTGTATGATGACTCTTCTGGAAATGTAATGATCCAAAACTAAGTCAATGTCAAATAATGATTCTTCATTGTATAATGATTTTGTAACTTACCAGCTGTAGATACCTACTTTGTCTCACTGATTAATTCCTTCAGTTATGACAGTCATTTATGCATAATCAGGTTTGTTTTCGCTAAGAAGGAAGATTGAAGATACAGTTCTTCGCGCCGAGATGTTTGCATCGACAGCCTTGGAAATGGAACATGCGAGATGGATTAAGCAGGAAGCAGTTGTACGTGATTCTGACCTGTGGGATGATCCGACAAAGTCCAACGACATTCTTGTCAAGTTGGCTAACAGTGCCAAAGCGGTTGATTCTCTAAAAGACTTAAGATACAAGGTTGTGTTCTGTTCCCACCAGTTTCGCCTGAATTTCGACAACATTATTTATCTTCTCTTCTATTTAATGCCTCATTATATGTGTAGCAGATAGAGGAAGCACAACTGATCAAGCAGTTAGCTGAGATGAATGCTATTGATTATGGACTCTATAAACAAGCATATGATGCATCTATAGACGTGGGCAACATTCTTGATCAGTATGAGATGTCCAAGCTTCTGAAGGGGCCATTTGATATGGCGGGAGCATGTTTGGTTATAAACGCTGAATCTAGTAGCATCTATGCAAAGGTCTGATGATGTAATCTTTGAACTTAGTTACAATTATGTTTGATCTATATTTGTGAATCGCTTTTTATATGATAAACTAAGCTTCGAACTTAGTTATATTTGTGGTCGTCGTTGCCGTCGTTGTTTTAAAACATATCATGCAACTATGTATTTCATATCAGACTTTGTAAAATTGAATTATTGACTGTTCGCTCTATGATTCAATATTTTTTGTTCTCAAACTATATATGTAATTTGACCTTTTGTCTTTGACCTACTTTTGCATGAATCAAGATCTGGGCAAAGCAGCTCCTAAGAATGTATCTTAAATGGGCCAAAAGACAAGGTTATGAAGGAAGGATTGTCGACAGGTGTCCGTTTGAGAATGGAGGAATTATTTCAGCAACTATAGAGTTTGAATTTGAGTGTGCTTATGGCTATCTTTCAGGGGAAAAAGGAGTTCACCACCTGATAAGGGGTTCTGCAAATGAATCTTCTCAGCTTGAGGTGTTAACCAGTTTCTTTCATACTGTCTAATATTACTCAGATTTTTCTTTCTAATGTAATGTGTTAATTTCATATTGAACTTTGTCATGGGAAAACTCTTGAGAAGAAAAATCTTTTGACACTATCATTAATTATAGTGTCACAAATACTCATTTAACAACTGTCTTCGAGGGGATTTGAAATTGTCCTCTTAAGTTTATGAATTGAAGTGTTGAAATTTGATGAAATAATTTTATCTGCTGAATTCAAAATTTGCAGACTAGCTCAGCAACCGTAGATGTTATTCCCTTGTTCCTTGAGAATGGTCGTGATCTAGAAATTGATTCCATAGATTTGATTATCTCATCTCCCATGATTAATGGAGAACCGAACAGACAAACCGATCGTGCAGTTTGCATTCAGCATCTGCCTACTGGAATAAGTGTGCAATCCTCCGGTATGTGTATGTTTGTGTTGAAATGTCCGCGCCATTGTTTTTCTTATTTCTTAAACACGACATTGCCACGGACACATATACACTGATAATAATTTGAGAAAATTGTAGTAATTGAAGTGTCGGTGTCCGACACGACACATGTCGAACACTGGACACACCTTCAACCAGAAGTGCCGATGCTACAAAAGCTACAATTAGTGAATGAAGTGCAATGCCTTTTATGATCTGTTTCTATTTCTTGTTTGGAAAGAAAAATGTCAAGCATGAAAGTTACGATTTTACTGAACTACATTTTATTTTAACTTTGTGTAGGTGAGAGAAGTCAGTTTGCAAATAAGATGAAAGCAATAAACAGATTGAAAGCTAAACTTGAAGTGATAGCAATGGAACAAGGAGTTGAAAGTATAAATAGTATAGAGAAGGATAAGATTGTGAATCTGTGGAAAGAAGAAACTCGGAGGTATGTGTCTCATCCAAACAAGTTAGTACATGATGTAAAGACTGGCATTGAGATGTCAGACCTAAATTCTGTTTTGGATGGAAATATTGGACCCCTCATTGCTGCTCATGTTTATACCAGAGACTAATGTCATAAGGTCTGCAATTATTTAGCATGATATGATATAGTTAATATTTTTCACTTTTTAGTCTAGCAAATTTTCAGGATTTACTTCAATTCTTTGTTGTCCTAAACAGAAAGAAAAAACAAATGGTATAGTCATCCAATTTTGCCTGTAATGACAGAGATTTGTAAATGAGTTCAATGTCAACAACATTGTATTCAAAAGCTGTGTTTTCTTTCCTATGGTTACTAACCATTATTATGCAGTAGCCAATTAATTAGCTCACGTGGTGTTGCAAAGCCGACTTAATTGATGGCCACCTTAGTTGCGGTAGCTTAAGTAGTGCTTAACTTATAAGTCATTTTTGTGGGGTTGAGCTAGGGAAAAAGTCCCGATTCTAAGATTAGGTATCAGTACATTCGGTGAAAAAATAATTGAAAAAAAAATTGAATGATTTTGATGAATGATATGGTAGGCTTTTATTTGAGAGGTGAATTTTTGATTTTCTGAAGGCACAATCATGGGAATAGAAAGAAAACAATGTGAAGTAAAAAGAGAAGGAAATAATGAAGGTTATTGTTTCCGTAGACTAAAAACTCCACACTACTCAAGAGTCAAAGTCAAAGATAGTTTATAAACACTCATATCCTTAACTCACTTAACGCTTTTCAAGGACAAAACCGTGAATGTCCACATGTGGGTAAAAATCGACAATACCATAAAAACGATGTCGGGACTTGAGGTTGGAATATGAAAGTGAAGTGTATTTTTGTTCTGACTCATAATAATCTAAACCGATAACAATCAAGGATAAGATTCACTTAGAGTTGAAATGTGCTGAGCTGACAAGAGAAAGAAAAGTAAATGTGGCTTTTATGTGGATGAAGGACAGCTTCTAGTTTTAAAGTAATCCACTTATTAAAGACTAAATTTTAGAATCTGATGCGTTTCTACTTTTTCTCGTAACAAGTTATACACGACAGTAAGTCAATTCGCTAATTGCTAATTATAAAAGCATGCTCTTGGTGAAGTTCAGCAAAACTCCATAAACTTATCTTGGTGAATCTGTTGGGTTTGGCGAAATCAGGTAAGATGTTCTCTCTTTTTCTTGTAGAGATGTTTTCTTTTATTCAAGGTTTTTGCTTGATTTGAATGTTCGACGAGGTTATATGTTAAGCAACAATTTTTTTTGCAAGTCATTCTGCTGCGATTGATTGCAAGTTACTTGTAAGTTAATTAGAAGAAAATTGTTCCTCATGAATTGGATGAAATTTCCCAGTAATTTGTAAAATCGGATCATAAAGTTTTTCTTCTTCCCTTCGATCACACACGCTCTAGCGTCTCTTAAAATTATCCAACATTTTTCAAAATATTCGTATAACTTATCTACAGTTCTAAATATTCCCCAAACGCAACGCCGCCCACCGGATGGATCCTCACGCACCACCGCGTGCAATCTGCACCGGTGAAGATATGTTACGGCAGACATGCTCGCTCTACAAATTGATGTTGGCTTGCATGTGTATGATTTTCCTAGAGACAAATTACAATCTTAGAAGAACACATCACACATGTAAATATTCCAATTATTACATAGTTCTAAACAGTTTGGATGGGGAAATAAAAATATCTAAATCTAAATGTTGTTCTTCTCAACATAGAACAATATTTCAATATTGTTTATTTATTATATGTGATATAGGCTACTTTGATGCAATTATGCTGGCTAGTTTCTCAGGTGACAGTAAACCTGGAGTGCCAGAAAGGATCAAAATGTAAACCTACAGAAGAAATAAGAGGAATTCCTCTTGCTTTAATGAATCTAATTCTAACAACATGTGCATGCACACCTCCATCAAGCCTATAAAGCCTTTTGTAACCCACTGTTGTCCCATTAATGATAAGTTTACCATCCACATAAATTTCATGTTGTTCAATCCTTTGACCAAGTCCAATTGCTTCTTGTATTCTAATCACATTAAATCTCAAACTCTTATCCTTCCCCCATATCTCAATCCAATGATCCTTTTCACCATTTTCATCTTTTGGGGTCCAATATGACCACAAGTTGTCACTGTCTAACAAGTTTTCTGGTCCAAACCCTCCTTCTTTACCCCCTCTTTGGCTACTAACTTTAACATAACAACCTTCAGCTAGGTTATTATGAAATATTTTATTAATTGCAGTTCTAAATTCTTTCAATCTATGAGCATCAATGTCGGATATAAGGCCAGTTGTATTAGGAGGTACGTTAAGAAGTAACACACAATTTCTGCCAACTGAATTGTAATAAATGTCAAGTAGTTCACTTAGCTTTTTTGGTGATTCTGATTTATGCCAAAACCATCCTTTACGAATAGAAACGTCACATTCAGCTGGTAGCCAATTTCTCCCTCTTGGATCCCCAGTGTTCAGATATCTGCATAAATAAACAAAGTGTCTCGACTGGTTAAGTCAAACAACCCACCAATTACAAGGGAGATTGTGTTAGTTACCCATATTTTTCCAAATACAATCCTAGACCTGACCATCAAATTTATGTACAGTATGATGAAGTTCATCCTTTAGATTCGTAGAAAGTAGATCATAGCAATTATAGTTCAATTTTAGTACAAAAGAGAAAGAATAATGGAGTAAGAGTAAGTTTTCACGGTATTTTTAGTTTGATGCACACAAACGTCAAGATTTTGCTAATAAGTAGAGGTGTCAACTTTGACTTAGACCAACAGGCCGCCAACTTGATAGTCCAGTGTTTTGGGCTGGGCTAGGCTCAAAAATTGAAAGCTCAAAGAGAATTCGGCCCAATTTAGCTAGTTGGCCCGCGAGTTAAATTGGGCCGGCATTTTTATGTTTTTTTTGAATACTTTTGTGCATTCCATTGTTAAAATTTGGATTGGGCCAGACCGTCAGTGTTTAAGGTCAAGCTGAGCTACAAAGCACATCCAACTAGATAATTGGGCTTGCGCAATCCACTTTTGCACTTTGACCCATTAATTGGGTCGGACTGGGTTGGGCCAGCGGCTCATTTGACTGCTCAACTAACAAGTGGCTATGAAAATAAAGAAAGACCCATACTTCGTATACCCCCTACACGCATGAAAAGACCAAAATGCTAGTAATGAATCTTATGCTTCTACGATGGTTCGGAGCAGCGTGCTCCGAACCAGTTCGGACTAGCATCGTCCAAATCAGTTAATAGCACACAGACACCCCCCTTTTTTCCTTTCAGTTATATAAGAAGAGGTTCGGAGCAGCGTGCTCCGAACCAGTAAAAACCAGTTATATTAGAAAAGAGGTATTTTGGAGATTTTGAGAGTGAGGGGGTGTTTACTGAATAACTAGGGGTTGTACGAGTATGACACAAGAAATCACTCTAGCAATCCTCACCTTTTGCACCTTATCATTGTAGATTACTCCTCAGGTCCATAATATAAGAGAAAAAACCAAACATCTCACAACCAAGGAATAACATTGAAATCAACTATTATCATTTAATAAGGCTAAAAGTTTATCTACTTTCCAAGATTGTCCTTTTCATTAAATATTGATTTACACTCCTAGTTAATGACATCATTCTTAACTAACCACTTAAATTGGGGTAAATTTGGGATTGATCATTTAATACACGTTGAAAATTGTGTTTATTTCTTATATTGTGGACCACCAAAACTCACTTTTTTTCTCTTATATTGTGGACCAAAGTTAGTATATTTGAGTGTAACATGCTTACTTTTTAATATATGGACTTCCAATAGTTAGAGAGGTTCGGTTAATGGTAGACCAACACGTGTACCCTGCTGAGCCTCTTTCATTTCCCACCCATCTAACATCTAGACCAGCATCCGAGAATATATTGATGGATCTCTCCAACTCCTTCACCATTGCAAACCAATCTGAAAAGTAATACGACACATTCTTTGCCTTCGGTTCTTTAAATCCATCAAACCAAAATTCTCTAAGATTTTTATATCTGTAAATAACAAGTAGTATACAACACAATGTTAAAATAAGAAACACTACTCTGTTACAGAATATAAACAAAAACTGGTCAACAGAATTTGATGCATCTAGTTCAAATTTTAGACCATCACGGCCATATCTATTAACAACTCACTTGTTGAGAAGCTCTTGGAGTTGAGCTAAGTAATATTGATTGTAGAGAACATCATGACCATATCTAGAATCATGTCTATCCCAAGGTGAAAGATAGAGCCCTACATCAATTCCTTTATCAGTAGCTGCATTAACAAACTCTTTTACAACATCACCTTTACCACCTTGCCACATGCTGCTGCTAATAACAGAATGTTTGGTGTACTTAGAAGGCCAGAGACAAAATCCATCATGATGTTTAGCAGTTAATATCATGAGTGAAATTCCTGCTTCAGCTGCTACATTGACCCACTGTGTAGTGTTGAGTCCAATAGGATTAAATATTGATGGATCTTCATGGCCAGTTCCATGTTCTAAATCAGTGAATGTGTTTACACCGAAATGTAGGAACATTATGATTTCTCTTTGTTGCCATTTTAACTGGGAATAGATTGGGAGTGGGAGAATTGGTAGTGGTGGAGTTGGTATTTGCTCTTGCAAAGAAATGCAGAATCTGAATCTTTGTAATTGGAGTAGGAGTAGGAAAAATAAGAAAGAAGAGCAGCATAGTTTAGCCATAAATAATGCTCTATTGTATAATATGCAAATGCAAATGGTTAATGGTTAATGGAAGAGAATGAATGTGTAGATGTGGGGTTTGGTTTTCTTTGGGGATATGGAGAATGATAATAATGGAGCTAGCTAAGACAATGTGTGTTTGTGATCATCATTCATTCAATTACTTCACACGAGGCTAAAAGGTACCTCAGTCAGTGGCTTTCACTTTCTTACGGGAATTTAATTGTCGGGGCGTTTAAGGTAACGTAAACCACATTTTCATACATGTGGTCCTTGGCCATTTACTCGAGATTTGTATTTTTGGTTCGTGTCATTCGTGGGTACCTTATAAAGCATCCCCACGATTAGGTGTGTTCGCGGTGCGGTATGCTTCAGTTTTGAGACAAAAAGTGAACCGCAAATTAAAAATACATGCGGTTTGGTTTGGTTCGGTTGGCTTACTAAAATAAAACCGAATCAAACCAAACCAAACCAAACCAATGTGGTTTGGATTGGTTCGATTGGTTCGGTTTTTCCAAGACAAAACATAATTTAAAACGGAATTAAAATTAACTAACATAAAAAACGGCTTACATAAATCTTTAAGAAAATATCGGCTCAAATATATGTAGTATATAAATTACTCTCTTTTAATTCTTTAAGATAGCTACGACCATGTTTAAAAGAATTTGAATTAAATGTTTTATTGTGATTTTTAAATATAGCATAACAACATGGATAGTTTGTAGGTGAATCAAAGAATTAATTGGATTTGGGTTAGTGAGTGAGTGAGAGTTGGAGTTGGACTAGTAAGTTAATAAGGAAGATTGTAAGTCAATAAGTCTTAGTGTTACTTGCTGTTCAGTTTGGTTTGGTTTGGTTCGGTTGGTGGAACAAAAACCGCGGTCTAAACTGAACCTTGCGGTTGATTGAAAAAACAAACCGAATAGATTTTGCAGTTTGCGATTTTCGGTTTGGGTTGGTTCGGTTTGCAGTTTTCTATTGGTTTGGTTCGGTTTTGAACACCCCTACCACGATGTACCCAAAAAAGAAAAAGTGTCTCGAAATTTTTAACAAAAGACTAATCTCTACTTGTGTTTAAGAACATATTTCGCAAGAATCAACATTGAGTTTATTCTTTGTCAAAAAAAACATTGAGTTTATTCTTTGTCAAAAAAAACATTGAGTTTATTCTTTGATTTAATACAGTTTTAATTATTTTTTTCACTAAAAAATATTAATTAATTGTGAGTTCCAAACATTAAATACATTTTTTAAAAACTATTGAATATGCCACTTTATGCTTTCAATGTTAGTAGATTAAATATTAGGGAAAAATATTTTTTAAAAAATAGGTAAAAGTAATCTGGACTCTGGTCAACCATACTAAAGCATTGTTCAACACTTGATCATGCAAATTTTAAAATAAATGAGTTATGTATTTTTAATAGTATGTCATGTTATACTGTATTTAAATATTAATATTAATATTAATTAATATTAATCAATTGAGGTCCTCACATAGGCAATGAAATTTAAACTCACATTCTTGTGAAATATGAGTTGAGTCCTTACTAATGGAATTGATTTCTTTTATAATATCCTAAATAAACAAAATTCTCCTTAAAATTCAAATCAAATTACCAACGTAATAATGTCGGTGATTACTCCTATACCCATCTAAAGTTGGGTGGGTATGAACTAGGCAAATTAGTTCAATATTTATTTTTATTTTAAAATATTTAAATAGAAAAAAAGAGGTGTCATTGAGTATTTTACCTAGAATGTATCATACCCACCCAACTCTAGATGGGTATGATAGAATTTACCAATAATGTTTCCCGCTTTTTAATACCCGATGAAATCAATAAAAAAAGAAAACTAAATACCTTTTTTTTACAAGAAAAAAGTAAATACCTAAAATAATGGCAAAATATCTCCCGAAGCCTCTTAACTTATTTATTTGTAACGAATAGGTCTCTTAACTTTTTTTGTAACGCGTAGGTCCCTTAACTTTTTTTTGTAACGCGTAGGTCCTTAACTTTTAAAAACGTAACATTGTTGCCCCTTTTAATATTTTTTTACTAACACCGTTACAAAAATGCTTAAGCGGCTATTTGGGCTGCTTACGTGACTTTTTCATACTTATGTGGCCGCAGGTCCACCTATAATTTTAATTAAAAATTAATTTTTATTTAAAACTAAAAACTCAAAATACCCTTATGTTACTGTTCATCATCTTCTACCTTATCATGTTTTGCCCAAAATGTTGTTCATCTTCTCCTTCTTTCTGAAAAGCGAATCTGAAATCTGGGCGATAAACGAATCTGCTGTAATGTAAGCTGAACGTTATAGTAATATTTTTATTGAAATACCCTGAACAAAGATAGGCGTGATAATCTGGACAGGGAGAAAACAAAGGTAATCTGGGCGAGAAAGATAAACTGTTGAAGTGAAAGAAGGAGAAAACAAATAGATTATAGTTATTACCCAGTCTTGGATTTTATTTCGTTTAAGAAAAAAGGGATAATGTGTTCCAATGGGTTTTGCGATAATGTCTGAGATGGGTTTTGCAATTTCAATCTAAGAATCAATTGTTGAGCGTGAATATTCTGATTTGTTCCATGGAAGCTTTATTCCAATTTTTGATGGAAGCTTTAAGAATCAATGAGCGTGAAAAATAATTACAAATAACAAGTCGATAAATAAAATTTACACGTGAGCATAAAAAAAAAGGCCACATAAACAGCCCAAACAGCCACTTAGGCATTTTTGTAACAGTGTTAACAAAAAAGTTAAAACGGATTATGTTTTTAAAAGCTAAGAGACTTACGGGTTAAAAAAAAAGTTAAAGGACCTATTCATTACAAATAAATAAATTAAGAAATCTGGAGAGATATTTTGACTAAAATAACTACCGAAACAACCGGAAACCCGACCCGTTTTGGTTGGCGGGGTGAGAAAGAGGTCGAAATCCAATCCCGCGTGCGTGAACCTCATTCATTTCGCAATAACACAGATAACAGACTTCACTTCAGTTGAGCCGTCGTTGCCGCTGCAACTAATTTAGTGTTCCACCATCACCATCACCATCACCATCACCATCAATTCAGATCATGGCTTCTCTTTCGCTTTCCTCTTCCTCTCACTGTTAGTCCCTCTCTCACTCTCTCAATGCGTTAATCTTTTCTTCATTCATTCATGATTCGTAATTCCTAACAATTTTTCTTTAAGTTCTTTCAAATCATTTCATTTTAAAACAATACTGTTCCCAACGTAGAATAACAGTCTGGTTGATTGGTTTTAAATCTTAGTCTTCGATTATCGTTATGACTTATGATAAGTGGCTATAAGGTTTGGGTAAACATGACGAAAAATAGTGTCAATATGATTACAGCGGGTGCCTTAGTTTTAGTTTGTAGTGTGTGGTTGATTTTGCCGTGTCAAAATTTGATTATGAATGAATTGATTTTGAATAAACGTGAGTTGAATCTAAAGTGATTTATATTTGGATAACTCATGTAAAAGTGAGTTGAATAGATTTGAGAGTAAAAACTAAAAAATAAAAATCACTTTTAGAAGCAAAATTATAAAATTATAAATCTTAGCCCTTGAAGCACGGACACCTATTTCAAATGCTGCGTTCGTCGTGTCGAACTGACACCGACACAGACACTTCAATTACTTGTATTTTTCATAAAAATTCAAAATAAAACCAGTGTCGGAGTGTCTGGGTCCGTTTGATTCGCAAACAGGACAGTACTGGACAGTACTGGACAGGACAACACTGGACAAGCTTTTGTCCAGTACATTGTTTGGTGAACAATGGACAGCACAAGCAAAAAAATGTAAATTTTATTATAATTCTCTTTCTAATGTTTATAAAGATTTTATATAACATATATTATAATGTAATTAAAAAATTATAAAGAAAAATGTATGATGGAGAAGATGCAAGAGAGAGAGAGAAAAGGAGAGAGAAAGAGAGAGATGAGGGAGAGATGTTATGAAATGAGAAAATACAAAAGAGATGAGAGATAGCGAGGGGGGAGAGAAGGAGAGATGAAGATGGGCCGTGAGATTTGAAAGTATTAGAGTGGTAGAGGAGAGAGAGGAATGACATAGGAGAGAGAGAGGGGGAATAGAGGAGAGAGAAAAAATTATTGAATAGGAAATAAAAATAATATTTTGGTATTTTTTTTAGTGATCAGGAAGTTGTACTGTGGTTTTGTGAGGTACAGGAATTTGGGTCTTTGTCCAGTCCCTTGCCCTCATTTCTGTCCAGTACTGTGAACAGTTTTCAAATCAAACAGGGTACAACTGGAGTTGTCCAGTCCAATCCCTTACTGCTTAGCGAATCAAACGCATGTTCGTCTCCGGTGTTCGTGTTTGTGTCGGTGCTTCATAGATCTTAGCTTTAAGTTAGAATCATTCTATAGGCAAACTCAATTTAACTTGAGAACACTTAGACATGTCAAGAACAATTTTATGTCTCCAGACTCACTTTTGACTCTCGCAAAAGTGAATCCAAACATGCGTATAGAATTAGTAATTAATTCTCCTGCTTTAAAATTTCACAATAAAATTTGAGTTTAATGAACCTACCTTAGATTCAGTCAGATTCCACCATCTTTCATGTTCATTATACTTTATTATTTAAAATGTGATAAAATTTCTTTACATTGTTAGTGTCTTGTAAGTTAAGTTTAATGATTGTGTCAATTCTCAGAGAGCCATGGTAAATTTTTAATGAAGGAAATGTTTTCGTCACTTTGTAGTATTTTTTATTTATTTCCCAATCAGAATGTTTGTGTGTGTTATTTTCTGTTGATTGTGGTAATGTTTGCATTGCAGGGTTGATATGCTGATGATTGCTAGTTCCAACATGTACCCCAAGTGTGGGATGATTGGAGATTCACACTTTAATCGGAGGCATATCAATTCCACCAGCAAAGGAAAATGGATTTCTACTCGATTACCTGCATATACAGGCATAGATAATGTCATTGGACCTACATATACAAACTTACATAATGTCTCTGGACGAAGTAGGCTCTTGTTCCAAGCAGATCACTAGATCCCATTTTCTTGTTTTACTATAATGTTTCATAAGATATATGCCCGTTACCTTTTTCTCCTTAATTCCTTTTAAAACTGTGCATTGCATTGGTATCTATGTTATCAATTTTTGTTTCTCTTATGTGATTTCAAATATGAATCACTTTTTAGTATTCATCACATGGTGCATACTTGCACACACTTTCTCTAGTTTGTATTATGGAAACTTACAGTTCCGTGACACTGCAGAGTTAGCAAAAGCTTAAGATTGAGTTTCCGAAAATCTGATGTGGTTTAATTGTTTAGGATTTGTATATAATACGTCATCTGAAGTTCTCTTTGAAAGGGGGAGCAATGTTGTCACCAACGGGCAATTGCAAGATTTCCCATCATCTTCATATGAAACCGCCATGGAAAAACTTTCATCTCTTATTACTCGCCAAAGGCGTGGGGAGAAGCCACCAGTTGCTAATAAATTAGAAAAAATGTCAATGTATCTCAAGGTGATATGCTGAACTATTTCCCAGAATTTTGAAGTCATAATAGTGACTGATGATGCAATGTATTTTGAACTCATTATTGGTTGTTCCTTGTTTAGTTTTGGAGGTGTGGTATAATTCTCTCCCAACCCATTTGGCCAAGCCAAAATAAAAAAGAAAATAAAACACAACTGAAGTGGGTTGTGAAATTGGAACTCATCAGGCTCAAAATGTTTTCTGCATTTTACCAGTTAGGGAAAATAAAATGTTTCTTTTCCTTGGAGTCCCTTCTAGTAGTAGCAGTAGCAGAAAATGTTTCTTGAATCATCTGATTTTTATCATATTTCCGTAGCAATAGAGCTTCCAGAGACTCCTTTGAATAATAAAATGCAAGTTTTATATACAGATACTGGGTTTGGAAGAAGATATGAGTAGGCTCAAAATTATCCATGTGGCAGGCACAAAGGGAAAGGTACTATTTTAATACTTTGTCATATTATCATTTTTCATTTAATTATTTGTCATAGTTTGTTGAAAAGTTAATTTCATATTTTCGCTTCAAGATTCTAGAACGAACTATTGTTATGAATGTTAGAGAACACATTCAACAAGTGTTTACTATCCAAATTATGGGTGCTAGTAATTAGGGATATAGTTACACAAATCAAGGATTTGATTTGATCATTTGCTATTATGACATGATTTTATAATATGGTCCATGTGTGATCATATGACACACAACATTCCAATACAATTTATTTTACAATGAACATTGTATATCTCTTAAGAACGTAGTTGGTGTTTGTCTTAAGATGGTAGACATTGCGGATATTTTATCAATTAATAGTTGTCCGATGTTGTTGTTAGGTACCTGGCATGACAGAAAGTTCATCCTTAAAATTCGTGTTTATCTTGCATTTTCTCCTTTTAGTTAATGGTTTACTTGTCAGGGTTCAACATGCATATTCTGTGAGGCAATCTTAAGGGAGTATGGTTTTCGCACTGGAGTTTTCACATCCCCTCACCTAATCGACGTGCGTGAACGGTTTCGTATAAACGGGTTAGTAATTTAATGAATTATCTTGTCTACAATGATTAATCTTATTTTGTCAAAAAAAAAGAATGATTAATCTTATCTTTCCGAATTTCCACATGTGTGCTCACACATACACACTCATCTTTCCCTTTCCTGTGCACAGCATAGATATATGGTTGATCCTGGCAAAGTATATAGCAAAATTTCAAAAGTTACAACTGAAAACAAAGAAACCAGATGAATGAGAATGCATCGAGACTTTAGTTGATTAGGTTCCATTCGTATTTTTGAACTTTTATAATAATATCTTGGTAAAACACTTTATTGACATACACTGCTGACTAATAAAATAATTACATTTATGAATGTTTACTAATTTTTTTTGAGGAATATCATTCCTTTTGGCCCAAAAAGAGTTGGGGCTCTTGTCCATACCTGAACATTCTTGACCTTACAATTCACATTATCTTTTCAATAAACCATTCACCTAATTTTAAATCCAAACAGATGAATCCACTAGGGATACATATTCTTTAGATGAAAAACAATGAGTTTGTCCTTGTGAAAGGCAGGGCTATATTAAATAAAACTCTGAAGATGCTTATGAAAAATAATTTGTGCCAACTTTCTTTTGGTTGTACAACCGAACAGAGTAACTATCTGTTTAGTTGAAACATTAACCTCTGAATTGTTGATATCTTCTGTAGGATTGACATATCAGAAGATAAGTTTTTACAGTATTTCTGGGATTGCTGGAACAAATTGGAGGTATTATCTATTACACTTTTTAGACTTTCGTTTTATAGATATATGTTCTTATCTCCTATCCACACTTTTTTCATGCAACGTAATTGTTTATATTTGATAATTAATAATTAATAGTAGAATTTGCTGTTGTTAGAATATTCTTGAGCATTCCCTGTTTTTTTTCTGATAAGATACTGATAGAAACTCAAAAACAATACATTTTCAGAAAAGGAAAACAGCTAACTTCCCTTCTCCATGGCTATATTGGGAAGATATAATCTCGATGGTGATTTGTACTAGAATAGAGAGGAAAATTCAAGATAACAGATAATGAAACATTGGGACACCGCAAGAATTTTAAGGGTGTCTTTGGATGGAGGGTTTTAGGGGGAAATGAAAGGGTAGACTTACTTTTCATTTCTGAATTAAGGAAATTATAATATATTTCTACAAATGAATAAAAGGTTATTGAAATGTTATATGATCATCTATCATTTTTATTCCTTAAATTTTTTTCAAAATCTCGAATACATATCAACATATAGACTTCGTCCTCCAAAAACCCTCCATCCAAACATGACCCAAGGAGATTATTGTTTCCCTTCTCAAACCTCAGTCATAATAATTTTCCTCTTCCTGAATTCGCCCCTCTTCTCCTTTTATCCTATTCTCACTACCCAAATATGTTTCTCATCCCATCTTCCGTGCGGAAGAGTTTTTACTTTGCATCCTCACAATTTACTTATCATAATCATACTTCCCTCGCATACTTCACAAATGTCTCTATTCAACTTCAGCTATTCCCTTCCTCGGCACCAGGAACATGGTATCTATCAGATACCTGGTCTATTATTGTCTTTGGGTCTTTTGAATACCCTCAACATATTTAGTCTTGTGTGGATCAAAGGGAGAGAGCTCCGTGATTGAGAAGATAACATTTCAACTCTGTTCAAGCTTCATAGCTATTTTTACTCCAAAATTTTCCTAGTTTGAAACCAGAAATTATTGTGATACACTATTGGGAAAAACCCAAGTCCTACATTGACTAGAGATACAGTCTCATAAGAGCATATAATGAAGAGACATCTCTCACCTTACAAGCCGGTTTTGTGGGGTTGAGTTAGGCCCAATCCACATTCTAAGATGGTATCAGAGCCTATCCTAGATCCGTCGGCCCACCTACCATTATCCATCCACGCTCCAAGCCCAATAGTGCTGGGCGTGAGGGGGTGTATTGGGAAAAACCCAAGTCCCACATTGACTAGAGATATGGTCTCATAAGAGCATATAATGAGGAGGTAATCCTTACCTTGCAAGCCAGTTTTGTGGGGTTGAGTTAGGCCCAATCCACATTCTTAATACACTACTTTCCAAACTATTTGGGCATTACACTTGATGCACCATGTAATAGGCATTATAATCTGTTTAATTTTAAAGTAAATCAGTAACTTTATATTATTGCCCATTGATATTGATTTATGTTTTAGGTGTTAAACATTTGGTAGGAAATGATATGATATAAATATATTATCCATTTCATATTGACATCTCTGGGTGGTAGTCTCTGATTTCCGAATGCTTCATTTTTCAGGAAAAAGCAACAGAGCAGCTTCCAATGCCCCCATTGTTTCAGTTTCTTACTGTATTGGCCTTCAAAATATTTATATCCGAAAAGGTGTGAGCTTTGTATATCAGTTTAGTATACTGAGTTTCTTACTTATATATTATCCTTGCAAAAAATGCCGCATATTCATGTATACAGTAGCCATTGTGGAATATTAGATCTGATGAACTTGTCAAACCTGGATCAAATTCTCAGTCCACCAGCCAATGCTGTTTACAGCATTCTCTTACCTGTATTTATTTTGGACGGTGCAAGATTAATGTTTCAAATGATACAGTGCCAACCCAAACCTGTTTGTACATGCTCTCTAGATTACAAAAAAAAAAAATTGTATGTCATTGGTATTATACATATTTATTATTTACCTTTATCTCTCCACATCATGCTTTTTTTTCCCTCGACAGTTGTTCCCTTCTATGATAAATGTTTTTTCGTAAAGGAGATATCGTATATTATCACTACTTGTTACCTTACATACTCTTTTAAGTAATTACAAAATAAAAAAGTAAGTTAATGAGCTCTTTGTTTCATTATAAGGAATTTTTCTCTCTACACTGATAGATTGATTTCTCTATCTCAGCTGCTATGTATTCATACCATTTTTTACTTTTATTTTATCTAAAATAAAATTTATCAGGATCATTGTGAAGCTAAAGTAAATGTTTTTTCAAAACTTTTGATCATTTTCTAACACTCTAAGATGAAATCAACCTAATTTTTTAAATTTTCAAAATAATACTTGTTTTCATCATGTTCTTGTGGTCTTAGATATATATATTTGCATCTTAATAAATTATTATGTTTTGGTTCAGGAATCCTTGCTCAACCTTAACTTTTCATAGGAAGCACCTTTTAGCCAAGTATAGTGCGCTGCTAGTTGATACAATTTTTTTTTTTGGCTTTTACCAGCAGTTTATGCGCTTATCAGCATTTCCTCATCTTCTTATATTACTTTCTTTATTCTTTTCCCCTCATGCCAATATTTTATTAAAACGGTTCCCATTCATAGGTTGATGCTGCCATTGTAGAAGTTGGTCTTGGAGGCAAAGAAGACTCAACAAACGTGGTATGCATTTGACATATGGTATCATTATCAGCCTATCATGGATTTACTTATAAATTTTGTTGTTAACAATTATTGTTGAACATGTTTTCTTGACCTAAAAAGAGAAATTAGTTTAGAGAAGTTAAGACCTTTTCTTTAATTCGTTAAATCAATAACAGATATCCTAATTTTAGAATAGTAACCTATTATGAATATTCCAGTTGAAACTGATTGTGAACTTACAGATTAAAGAACCTACTGTGTGCGGGATTACTTCATTGGGGATGGATCATACTGAGATACTGGGTGTGTATGTCTCATATTCCCTAAACATTCTCTCTGTTGTTTTTGCATTTGATTTACTCATAAAGAGATTAACACGTATCTGAGTTGACACTGTGATGTCCATCATCTAAGTAAGCCTCTCATTATTTACTTCCATTTTTTGTTGATTTTCTTCAACAATAGTGAACTGACTGCAATATGGAAAAGAGTTATTTAAAATTATTAAAACTCTGCAGGAGACACTCTCGGACAGATAGCTTCACACAAGGCAGGGATATTTAAGGTATGAAAATTCTATTCGAGCAATCAAACTTGGGCATTGATTTCTATGGAAATAGGTTTCTTAGTGTAGTACTTTTGTTTCCAATTATCTAATTGAAAGCCCCCTCTCCCTTCCTTCATTTTTTTGTCTTATCTTCTGAAGAAATGATGTCTTCCCTGTTCCTGAAGCCTAAAGTTCCTGCCTTCACAGTACCCCAACCTCCTGATGCAATGGATGTTATCCTTGAAAGGGCCAAAGAACTAATGGTAATCATTGTTCCGAATCCTATTAGCTATTATGAATTGCCTCTAGAAAAAAAAAAAACGTATTTTGTGGTTGTCTCTTGTCAATGTTTTTTTGTATCATTTTAAGTAAAACAATTGTAGAGTTCTTGTGATCAGACTCTCCTATGTTGCTGACCAAAACTCGGGATGAAGTTCTATCTAAATTATTTACCGGAAACCCATAAAACAAACTTCAAGTTATCTTTTTCGATTAACTAATGGTCTGGAATTCTACAGATGATCTAGTATCAGCTAGGTTCATTTATATATACCACATAATAGTAAATAGAGGATAAAATGATGTTTTCATTCAAGTAGAAACATAGGGGTGCTACTTCTTACTATAGCTCGGTGTTTTGAAGGACAAGCTTTTTTCAGATTGAATCCATAGTAATAAAAAGTTAACTTTTAATGAAACTTCATAATTAGGTATGGTCTGACTGTCTGGGTCAATTATGAATGTAACTATGTAACATTATTTCCTGTATTTGAGAGCTGTGTTTTAGTAGGAAAAAATATAGGTCAGCAAATAGGACAGGCATGCACAAACAGGTGCAAGTAAAACCTCACACATGAGTCGGTGAGCCTCTTCATTGCTAATTCCAATAATTGTTTGCCTATTTTCAATTGCTGCAGGTTCCATTGGAAGTTGTTGAGCCTTTAGATTGTAAACAAGTGAAGGGATTGAAGCTTCGTTTATCTGGTGATCATCAATACTATAATGCTGCTCTTGCAGTCTCACTTTCCAGATGCTGGCTTCAGAGAACAGGAAACTGGGAAAAAGTTTGTCAAAAGGTTTGTTAAAATTCTACTCTTGGTTCATGGTTGCATCAAAGTAAATACTTCTGCAAAGCCTTGTAGATCATAAATCATTAGAATCTAAAATACATTGAAAATAATTGTAGCATTAGCAATTATGCATCATGTATGAGAATTTTCGCAATGGATCCCTTGTTGATATGCTTGATTTTTTCCAGACACCGAAATGTTTAGTACGCTTTTAGTACTTTTGGACGAATAGCCAGTAATTTCTTTCCACTTCATGTATGTTTGTGTATGATTATTTTTTCCTTCACTTAAAGAATATTCTGCCTGCGCTTCTTTCATTGTTTGATGATCTAGTAACCAAGATGTGTTGGTCTTCCTCTTTCTTCATTGTAATACAACTTTGATCTTACTTTTTCACTCTATGATAGGATTTTCAGGATTCTAGTTTGCCTGATGAATTTATAAGAGGCCTTTCAACAGCCCAATTTTCTGGGAGGGCTCAGATTGTTTGTGACTCTTCAATATATTCTTTTGACTGCTCAGAAGTTGTGTCTGAAAATTGTGGTGGAGAGTTGATATTCTATTTGGATGGAGCTCATAGTCCAGAGAGCATGGAGGCTTGTGCAAAGTGGTTCTCTAATACCGTAAAGGGATATAAAAATGCTGAGGAATCACCAGAAAATGGTCACGTCCTACGCGAAAGCAAGACCTTGGGGCGGTTTGGGAAATCTTACAGGCGGGTAGGTATTATTGAAATGACTGATTGTTGTAGCTATTCTTTTAGCACCATTATTGTTGGGATAACATAGTATATCGTTCCTTCAATACTTCTTTCCTTTAAGTACGTACTAGGGTTTCCCTTTCAACCAACAATATCAATGCAAATCCTAAACTCCTAACTGTTTTATTATTATTAATTGTTGTTGAAATTTCTGGAATCTAAGTACCATTTGAATTTCGGTTGATTATCTAATTAAGTATTGGTTGCCTTCTGAATCCTGATGTCTAGCATTGATTAATTGTAGATTCTTCTATTCAATTGCTTAGATGTGAGAAATCCTAACATTTTGCTTCCACAGCTAGTGAACACATGTGCTTCTTCAGGTATCCCTGCTTCAAATCACTTGGTACTGTTATTTTGACTTTCTATCAGAAAAACTATTTTCATTAAGCTTGACTTTTCCTTGTTTTGCTACATACAATATTTTAGGGACTGGATATGAGAATATTAATGATAGCATAATGAGTTTTTTGAAGAGTTGACTCTCTTGACATATTGTGGAGAAATGCATTTGCAAGATATTCAAGATTAAATGGTCTATCAGGCCAAAATGAATCATCGGGTCCACCATTTGTCACATGGGAGTAGGAAAAGTAGAGGGGGAGGCGGGAAGAACAGCGAGCTGGCAGTGAGAGAAGGAAAAAGGGAAGGTTTTTGTGGTTGCAGTGCAGTTATCAAATAGGCTGAATGTGTGAGAGTGGGGTATCCTTTGGGAAAAAGTTGCTGTTATGGATAGCGAGCAATAGTCCTCTATAGGAGACGAGCACTGTGGAAGTAGGGATATTTTTTTTGGTAACAGTAGGGATATTATTCTAATGTAGTTACCTCATTTCAGAAATAGTAACATTTTTCCTTCCATTGTTAAGTGTTTGCTGTTTAACTTTTGCTGGGTTATCAGAAAGAAATAAAAACAAGAAATGAGGTCCAAGCCATTCTATATAGTTTCTTACTTTATCATCTTAAAATTATTTGTTCTTGTCTATTTGTTGCGTTGGACTAATGCATTCAGAATGT
Source organism: Astragalus glycyphyllos (assembly GCA_963573325.1). Lineage (NCBI taxonomy): Eukaryota > Viridiplantae > Streptophyta > Magnoliopsida > Fabales > Fabaceae > Astragalus > Astragalus glycyphyllos. The sequence continues at coordinate 42,246,788 of OY754309.1, forward strand.
GTTGAATCTTTGCTTAGGTATTCATTTCTCACGAGCACTTTTTGTCCCGAGTCTGTCAAAGTATACTAAGGTTACTTCTGGTGCATCGGTTATTCCTTCTGATCTGAGTGGGATGGACTTATCATGGCAATATAACCTCCAAAGAATATGGGAGAAGATTATGCATGAGAAAGGTATGCTCCATCATTTCAGCTTGTAATATTCTGTTACCATGGTGACCTCACATTGATGCCATTAAAATTTTTAGTCATAGTCTTTCATGTAGCAAGCAAATGGATCTTTTAGCATTTAAGGGGAAATAACTCAGCCACATATCAATGTTTTTAATTTTAGTTTGTTGTCACTTGTCACCATATTCATTAAAAGATTTCAAGAAGCTCAATCTTTTCTTCTTTATCTTTTGCTCAGGCATGCCATGAATTGGCTGGACCACCTATTTGTACTATAGTCTATACTCTATACATTTATTTGAATTGACACAATAGTAGGTGCTTCATCATGCTGGCATGGAACCAGTAGAGGACGTTAAAAAGATGAATATTAAGAGATAAGAGAAGCAAAAGACGTGGTGAAATTTGTGTGTATTACACAACTAAGCTGTCACGCACACACTGCATCAATAAATACATTAACATCAACATATTTACTATATCTACATGATACTGTACAACCATAATTGTCTTATGTACATTATTTCCAACGCAAACCCTTAAGTTAGAGCACATTGATCAAGAGTGCCATCTAAGTTGTGCACTTGATCGCAAAAATCTACCTGCAAACAACTGGTTTCTTGTCTCTTGGACTCTCAACAATCTCCCACCTTTTAAGGGTTTTCATGTCCTGAGCCTAGCTTAGACCCAATTTACATCATTTTGTGCCACTTGGAAAGATGTCAGAATTCTCAGAGTCAACAGCAGTAATAAATCTGATTCTGCAATGAAAGATGCTTAGAACAAAAAAACTGAGAAATTGGGTATTTGGCAGAAGACTTGTTCCCTTTTCTCAGGACAATGGGTAGGTCATCTGGAGCAGAGTCAAGGATATCAAAAATTTGAGAATAAAAGCAGAGGGATTATTTTCAGTACTTACCTCCGCTTCAGACAGCTGAAGTTGTTTTTGGACTAGGTCGGATTTTCCTCTCCTATGATAAGTTAATGTTGGCTCTCTAGCCTTATTCTTCACTAGTATCGAAGGTGCTGATTCCTGCAAAACAGAATTCATAGGAGGAACAACAAAAGAACCAAAACCAGGTGACTCAAAATTAGGTGACTCGGGGACCGAACTAGAAATGGGTGGCTCAAGAATAGACAACTTAGGAAGGCAGGCAGAGGCCGAGGATTAGAAACTTAGACTCATTTGATACTGCTCTCCCCCTAAAGTTGAGAGCAGGTGAAAAAATCCATGATCATGAAAGGTGAGATCCATAGAGACAACATACTTAGGACTAGAAGGATAATAACATTTTTACCCCCTATCGTAATGAGTATTGCCCCCTATTGTTTTAAATATTTGCGGTACTCAATTTAAGTTTTAAAATTTGAGATTCATCATCTTACTATCTATCCTGAAATCATGAATTATTAGGCTTTAGATTACGTCTAGATAAAAATAAAACAAAAATAAATCAAAAATGTAATGATAATTGATTGCCTGATGAAGTTAATTTGAAAGCCCGTGGCAGAATTCCTTAATTTCATGCAAAGATGATGCTACCTTAGAGGACTGAGTACAGTAGAGACGAAGCTTTTCTCTGACGTGTCATTATTTTGTTTATTTGCAGAAATGACCACTGTGCTTGAAAAGGATTTCAGGATAGATAGCAAGACGATGTTGCCACCTCATGAATTTCTTTATGAGAATGATTCAAATTCCCATAACTATTCTGCATGCAGTGCAGTAATACCTTCGTTGCCATTGACAATAAAATGGTTGAGGGACTGCGTCAAAAAACACCCATCAACAAGAATTCAGGTAAGCAACGTGGATGGTACTTGATTCATATATTGATTCGGTTGACGGGTTGATACTTCTCACAAGATGTTGAATCTCAATTTTTCATTTTAACCGGGGACATCCTAGTAAATGCCATTAAGCAAGTAACATTTAAATTTTCTTCACTTTTTTCTCTCTTCCTTTTTGCAAAGATTTATCTTTGGTCTACAACACCTCTTCTTTTGTTCTACAATCATGTTCATTAAAGCCAGGTTCTTTTTGCATTGGTTTTGTTTGTTCTTCTGTTTTCATCGTCTTATCCGTTTCCCAATTAATTGTGTTGAAACCACATTGAGTATATTATTTTGGTTGACCATTGGTTTTCACTTCCGTTTTGTTCTCCTTGTCCTGAGTCGTATTGTAGCTATTGTAAGGCATGAACTGGTGGAGAATGAAGTGTTTGGTATTTTTTTCTCAGCTTGCCATCTCCCTCTCCTATACGACATGCATGCTGAGAGTATATCTTTCCAATGGTTGCAGGTTCTTGTCACTGGATCTCTGCATCTGGTTGGAGATGTACTAAAGATCTTGAAAAGATGATTTCAATTGAAGAATAAAAGGGTCTGCTTGAATTGGCTTTGGAAACTTTTATATTGCAGCATAAAATTGCCATTATTTCATTCATTTCAGCGGATACTGAGTTCATGTAACTTCAGGCAACCAGTAATAAAATTTAACTATTATATATTGTTTTAAATAAACAAACAGTGGTACACATAATCTCCGGTTGCCTCGAGGGATATGCGATAATATTGATTTTTGTATCAACTATTTTATCTAGGGTGAAAAATCTTGTCAGTGGGTTAACTGGGGTGAAATTACTCTTCTTGGGATTAGAGGAAAACTTGGTATAAGGAAGGCTAGACAAGTGAATGTTGCAATGCTTGATAAACATAATTGAGATCTAATTCATACTCAAGAGAAGTTATGGGTGCAATTGCCATCTACCAAGTATCTCCATGGTAGGTTTTCAAGCTTGAGATTTACCAGAAACCGCAAAAAAGGATTTACAAATTATATCAAATTCTGGGGTGAGATTTCTAGTAATGTTGAAGATGATGAGCCTACCTCAAGTCCATAAAACAAGAATGTCGAATTCGAGAAGTTTCTTGAAAAATCACAAAAGAATAAATTGAGACTAAAGGTTAAGCTTGTCGAAGATGACTATTACAGTACGTCTGTACCAGGGCTCGAACAAGCCTTCAAAAAGTTCTTAATGGAAGTACTTTATTGAAATGTTAGAGGCTTTAACAATCCTGATACTAGAAGAATGCTAAAAAAAATGTACATTTCATATAAGCCAGAATTTATTTTTACTGCATAATAACCTTGGATTTCTGGTCAGAAAATTCTATCTATATTTTGGAATAGGTTGAGATTAAAGTTGTTTACTTATAATTGTAGAGGAGATCAACTTCTTAATTTGTGGTGCATTTGTCAAGATCATTTGAACTCGACTATTATTTCCTCTTCTTCTCAGCATGTTTCTGTTTATGTTTCTTATGGGGAAGATGAGGTGTCTTAATTGCTATTTATGCCAACACTTCTTATATTAGCAGACGTTAAATAATTTTTAGCATCAGTTTGAGGGGGTTTGGGACTTCACAAGGGATTTCAATGTTGTTTCAGGGGATCATGAGTATAGAGGGAAGGGGCTCCTGTCAAAAATTACGTACCTCTGATGAATTTTGTGGTTGGTCCAATAGTAATCTTTTTGCACATCTTCAAACAGAAGGGAGCTTAGTTCACATCGAACAATAGTCGAAGGGAAAATAACCTTATTGTAAAATGACTTATAGATTCATTGGTAACGATGCATGGTTAGATTTTTGATTGGAAGTTGCTTGTTGCACTTCGCTACGTAGTAAGTATGGCTACTACTACCCTCTTCTTCTTTAGGTCAAAAAAAAAAAGAGGTGCATTCTTTTGCTTTTCCTCTTAAATTTCTTAAAATGTGGTTTCTCATGATACTTACAGGATTGCATATGTTTGGAAACAAAAAGTGATTGGCTGCCCAATGCTAATCTTTAGCACCAAATTAAAACCTCCAAAGGCAAGTCTTAGTGATTGGAATGAGAATGTCTTTGTGAATGTTAATGACAAAGTAAGTGGAAGTGATTGTTCATCGGCAGGGGCAGATTCTTGTGTATTTATGGGGTAGCTCTTGCTACCAAAAAAAAATATAGTTATTTGAGTAAGTAGGTTTATTTTATATTTAGCTATTCCGGTAAATTTTTAATTAGCTACCCAACTAAGTTTATTAGTTCAAGGTTCTTAATACTTACTTTTTTATTCGAAATTTCTGCACACAAGAACCAAAACATGCCGCAACAGACTCGCAGAAAATTAGAAAAGGAATTCGAAGAATTGGACCCTAGAAACAATAACAAGGAAGTCAACATTGATAATATTTGTAGGTTAGCACAAAGTTTTTATTCTCATGGCTTCATTAACTAAAAAAGACTTCATATGAAAGACTTCTTTTTTAGTTTAGCATATGAAAGACTTCTTTTTTAGACTTCATATGAAAGATTTCTTTTTTAGTTTATGCCTTTTCTAAGTTTCATCACTTGATTGTTAAATTGATTCACCTTGTTTTGACACTTCCCATCTCTAAAGCAACTACAAAGAGAGAGATTTTTCAACAATGAGAATTGTAGATAAGACTTAGAAATAAAATACATGATGAATTTCTTACTGATAGCTTCCACGTTTACATTGAAAAAGACAATGCTACGATGTCAATTATAGATGAATTTGACTCGTTGAAGCATTGTCGAGCTCAACTTTCCTAAATAGCTATATATTGTCATTTTTTTATTTTCTTTGTTTTTGCTTCAATTTACATCTTGTACAAGTAAAAATCATTGTGAATTTTTTTACTTATTGATTAAGTTTAATATATTAGTCTAAGATTAAATTATTTCTATTTATATTTGGCTATCCCATAAAAATTAGGCTAGCTCCGCCATGTTCATCATCAGTAGGAAACCATTCAGACATTGATAGAGGAGTAAGGGTTTTTGATTATTTGTTCTCTAGAGAAAAATAGTTCAACGAAAGTCTTATCTTCTTCGTTCGTGCTTATAATCAAATTTTGCACCGGCTAATACCGAGTTTGTCATCGCATAAATTGAATTTCGGAACACCCGATCAATCTCGTGACCATGATAACTTATGTCACTAAGTCAACGATTTTGATTTTAAAGATCGTCTTTAAATAACCAACTATGAAAATTAAAATAAAATATATTAAATACAATAAATTATTACATTAAAATAACTCATTTAATTTAATTTATTTATAAAATAAAAGCATTTACCAATTAAAAATTCATTTACCAACAAGGGTTAGTCCGAGTAGTAACTGGACTAGGATCCCATCTCAAGGTCTCGAGTTCGAATTTTGGGTGTGACAAAAAAAACTCTGTTAGAATGGGAGAACCACACAGGCCGGCAAAGTCGGGTACTCGTGTAAAAAAAATTAAAAATTCATTTAATTTAATAAATATATTGATAATTTCATTGCATGCACTCTACTTACATCCCTTGTCATTCTCATTTCTGAGCCTATGTTGGCGGTTCTTTCTCTGTTCGGTGTTTACCTGACATGACATGAAGCAAATCCTTCATTTTGTCTCTTCAACCTCTATCAATCTTTCCAGGTTTCTTTTCTCTCATCCCTCTTCTTCATTTTCCATATTCCAAATCCCTGTAGATTAAAATAAACTCATTTTGTGTTCCTTTTTGTGTCCCGGAAAAAAGGTTTGATTTTTATTTTTTTTCTTGTTTTACTTGATTTTAAACCTAGTTCAAAATGCTGTGTCACACTAATTGGAATATTTTAATCGAATCTGAAGCTAAAAGGGTAGCTGAATTGACTGAGAATGTTGTAGTTTTGCAGTGATTCAGAAACAATTGAATACTAAGACATTAGTTTGCCCTATTGTGAAAGCAATGGGGTCTAAAACTAAAAGGCCCTTTTCAAACTCATCTGAACCCATTTCACCTTTTGTTGAAGTTAAAAAGGATATGAAGCTTAAAGGGTTGGAAGTAAGTCCAGGTTCCACGAATCATGTTGCTAAGGTCTAATACTCTAATTTATGTTTCAATTTCAGTGATGTTGTAATGTTTTATGCTTATTTTAGTATTGTAATCCTCTTTTTTTCTCTCGCACTATAATATAATTTGATAATGTAGGAAAATGATGTTGATAGTTATTCCATTGAGATTGAGAGATTAAGGAATGACCCAGCCATAGTAGATACAATGACTGTTCAGGAACTCCGGAAGACATTGAAGTGAGTAAATGCAGATATGTCTTTTTCTTAAAAAGTAGCTACTGTTATAGTCCTTGTAACAAGCTATATTTGGGAATGGTTTTGAATTCTCAGGAATATTAGGGTTCCTGCCAAAGGTCGCAAAGATGATCTTTTGTCTGCCTTAAAGAGTTTCTTGGACAATAACATGTGTGGTATAGAATTCTGTTAGGATTTTTGTCTCTGCCACTCCTTAAAAACTAGCTCAAGCTGTATAATTCCAATGGCTAAAAGATCTCTTCGTCTTTTGTAGAACAAGATTCTGAAAATACGTCCTTAGAAACGAAGGCTGAGAAGGTATCGGCTGAAGAGGCTGTTGATGATGTAGATGATGCTCCAGAGACATTTGAGCTTAACCAGGGTAAGAGAAAGTTAAAACTATCAGGATCCGAGAGCAAAACTGTCAAAGTGACAACCAAAAAGAAGCTGTCAGTGGAATCAGACAAGGTTTCAGGTTCGTGTTCTAGAGTATGGAGAGTTGTAAACTTTCTACATCATAAATGCTCTATGAAGCATAGGCACGGACACCGGGCACAACACAGACACTGGTTTTAATTTGAAAAATGGAAGTAATTGAAGTGTCGATGTCGATGTCTGACACGACATGTGTCGGACACCAGACACGTCAATTTTGTGGTACAGCGTAAATGTTTTTATGACTTTTCTTATTTTGTGGTTTCTTTATGCCTTTATTTGTCCCCTGACTTGTCAATTTTGGTTCAAGTGTCATTCATGCAATAATGGATCAATCTTCTATGGGTGTTTGTTGTCAGATTTGAAACCTTCCAGGACAAAGAGAAAAGTATCATCGGATGTCATTAGCATTGTAGAAAAATCAGAGGAAATCAGTACAACCACTATTCAAACCGAAACATGGACTGTTCTTGCCCACAAAAAGCCTCAAAAGGATTGGATTGCATATAATCCTAGGACTATGAGACCCCCACCTCTTACTCAGGATACAAAATTTGTCAAGCTTTTGTCTTGGAATGTCAACGGATTAAGAGCATTGCTAAAATTAGAGGGATTCTTACAACTTGCCCAAAGGGAAGACTTTGATGTACTGTGCTTGCAAGAAACTAAACTGCAGGTTGTGTATTGGGGCTGATTATGCCTTGAAGATTACACTTTCCAACAGTCCTCATTTTCTGTTCTCTATCAGCCATGATGTCTATGTTTATGTGAAAATGTATAGTGGTCATGTTCTCTCCTATTTACCAGTGTCTGATTTTGCTAACAGGAGAAGGATGTGGAGGAAATAAAACAGCGACTTTTTGATGGCTATGAGAACAGCTTTTGGACATGTAGTGTTTCTAAGCTTGGTTATTCTGGAACAGCAATAATCTCAAGGGTGAGTTGACTATGTTCATCCTGCCTCCTCATACTTGATGGAAACATTTGTGACATAATGTTAAATTGTTTTTTCTACATTTAGAAGAAAAGCCTGTTTATCGACATGACTATTCCTTGTGTAATTGACTCAATATAAATTTATTTTGTACCTACTAGAGGTGCGGTTCTTGTTGCTGCCTACTTTAGTCATATTCTTTCTTCAACGAAGCTAAATATAACTACATTTGTTCATAAATCATGGTTGTTTGGTACTCGGTTCCTCAGCCATTTAAACATAGAAATAAGTTTGAGGTTTGAAGTTATCGTTTTCTAAAGAAATGTAAGATTGGTGTTCACATTTGTAATTCTTTTTCTAATATTGGTTTTATGTTAACTGGAATGCTGGCAGATAAAGCCACTTTCAGTTAAATACGGCTTAGGTATATCTGATCATGATAGTGAGGGTAGACTTGTGACCGCAGAATTTGATACCTTTTATTTGATATGTGGATACATCCCTAATTCTGGAGATGGCTTGAGAAGACTGGTATTACTTTTATAATTTATATCAGTTATATTTTCTTTATTTTAGTCTGATATATGTATCCTCATCCAACTAATCATTCTGTATTTCAATCTAGTCTTATAGAGTGACTGAATGGGATCCATCTCTCAGCAATTATGTGAAAGTATGTATAACTCCTCTTCATCCAACACAATACCGCTTAATTATGTTGTTGTATTTGTATATGTGTGTGTGTGTGTGTGTGTGTGTATATTTGTAGTCGTTATGCACCTATTATTAGGATTTATGATTCATACTCTGCTGTGTACAGGAGCTGGAAAAGTCAAAACCTGTAGTTTTGACTGGTGATCTGAATTGTGCTCATGAAGAGATAGACATATACAACCCTGCTGTAAGTGATTCAAATTTAATATTCTCCATGAGAACAGTGAATGCATAAAATCTAAACCTTAGGAAATATTACAATTTAAGCAATGAACTTGCTTACAAATAAAGGGTGAGCTATTTGGTTGTTTAAATTTTAAGCATGTAGAAACTAAAGAGAGGGTGGAATTTAAATCAATAGTCTGTTTGTTGACATCCATTAATCAAATGTTAGTATATAAGTTTCCAAGTGCATGAACTGTTTTGATCTATTCTAATAGTTACATGTATGTATCCACAGGGTAACAAAAGAAGCGCTGGGTTCACTGATGAAGAGAGGAAATCATTTGCAACAAACTTCTTATCAAGGGGACTTGTAGATACCTTTAGAAAGCAGCATCCTGGTGTTGTTGGATATACTTATTGGGGTTATCGCCATGGTGGCCGCAAGTTTAACAGAGGTATTTTTAGCTCACTCCAACGATTGATTCATTACATAATAGCTTGATTTTGAAAAATAAAGTGTTCTTAAGTGTGAAAATTGATAAATGCAAATGTTGCTCTTTGTAATCTTAAGTGATTTTTGTTTTGAAATTTAAAACAGGTTGGCGACTTGACTATTTCCTTATCTCAGAATCCATAGCTGACAAGGTTCATGATTCATATATTCTCCCTGATGTTACTGGTAGTGATCATTGTCCAATCGGCCTCATTATGAAGCTGTAGTTCTGCAAATTGAAGAATTGACTTTGAGCTAGCTTGTAGGAATGTTGCTTGAAATTGTAATCTATATGAGCAAGCCTATTTAGTATTTACTGAGATCAGAGATATTTTTTTGTTGCATTTTTGTGTGGCTTGCTAAATCTTGGAAAATTGTGCTATCCTTGTACATATATACAGTAATACACTATCTATGTTGGAACAAATTCACTCAGTGTTCCTCACATTCACTCAATTATCACGAAGGAATTTTACCAAGAAGAGAGTGTTCTTGGTTACACAAAGTTGGTTAGTCGAAAACAATATAACAGTAGTCGAAGGAAGCAGAATAACAGTAGTCGAAAAACTGATATTGTGGTGTGTGATCGAAAAATTGATTCAATTACCACCATCACTTGTATTTATTTATAGGCTTACTTTACAACTGTACATACACGTAGGAATTCACTAATACACGTGGACTGATGACACGTACAACACTAAAACAAATTACATGAGAAACACTTAACTAGCTATATTTACTTAGTGAGTAAAACTAGTTATTCAACCAACTTGGATTACATTCAACAATCTATCCATGATGATTGTTCCGAAGAGAACATGCTGAAATTTAGTCATCTAACGGAAATCACGTTTATCAAACACTAAACCAAACCAAGACTTGTCCAGTTATGCTATTGCTTTTACTTTTGCTGCTGTTAAGGTTAACATTGTCAAGAGATTACCAATTTCTTTTTTAATTAGCATATAAAATTTACTAATAAAAATTATGTAACTACTAACTATACTCGCATTTCTATTTCTATGTAAATTATTTTAACAAACCAAATCTATTGGAAAGAAATACCAAAAGGTACCAAGCCCTTCATGAGTAGAATGGTCTCAACTCCCAAATAAGGAAAAACGGAAGAGAATGTCATATTATTAAGTGAAGTTATTTCAAAAAATAAATGAAGGATAACAAAAATATGAAAAGGTATATGCTTGGTGTGTAGTGTTTAGTTGTGCTACAATTTAGCCTAAAAACAAAAGAAAAGAAAAGTAAGAAAAACAAAACAAAACATTCGGTGTGTAGTGTTAGTTGTGCTACAATTTAACCTAAAAACTATTCTTACGTGCTCATAAATTAAACTCATCAATTAATAACCAATTTGTATGTCACACATATCATGAATTGTTAGTGGTGTTGAGTGTAAAATATTTTACGCCATATCCATATCAGTCTTTTTTGTCAATGCAATATAATTATTATTAGTTTAGTTTTGAAAAGTAGAAAAAAATGCCAGGATGGCTAGTGTTGATGAATTGGCAAGATCCTATTAGTCCTGTGACAACTCTGTTTGTTTGCACCGTGAGAAAGAAAGAGAACCCTTCAAACGTGACTTTAACTAGAAGAAGCTCCAAATTCTACACTGACGCGCGTTTATTTATTTCCAATCCCTGAAACAAAAGCCAGTCGGGTTCAAGCAAATCTCCGATTAAGGTTACTGTAACCTCCGAGAGGGAAAACAAACAACAATGGGAGCACGAAAGAGACCGGTTTCTTCAACCGAACCTTCTTCAGATGCAAAAGAAACCACAAAACCGAAGCTTCAAGAACAAGCTGAACCTCCAATTGCACCTCCAAAATGGGGTCTTATTTTCAAACTCTCTCTCTTTTCCATTCCTTACTTATACCTCATCTTCTTTCATTACACCATCGAATCAGAACTTCGAAGATCCATCATTATTAATGCTGGATTGAGCCTCGCTGGTTTCTTCATCACTGTCAGAATGATCCCCGTTGCTTCTAGATATGTTATCAAGCGAAATCTCTTTGGATATGATATTAATAAGAAGGGTACACCTCAGGGAAATGTTAAAGTGTGAGTCTTTCTTTCTTATTCAATTTACAATCTTTTTTTATTTTCATTATCTGGGTTTGTCTTAGATTTTGGTTTTAAGATCTGGGTGTATCTTTTATTTATATAATAAATAATCATGGGTTAGCTGGGTTTGCATTTTACTTGCTGTTAGATGGAATTCAGTGTATTGAGAATTGAGCATTTGATTGGATTTATGTTTAGTTTAGGAATCAAAATTTTAGTTTGATGTTTATGATGTTGTAAAACCTTATTGCTATTTCGCAGAATAGTTGTTCTGTTTGGTAATTCTGCAAATATGAATGTATAGTGTAGCCACACAGATTAATCTCTTAGAATGCATTCTATACTTTGAGTTGTTAAATGTATTTTATGTTGTGTTTCCTTCATTCCTTTATCATTGGAATTCTTGAATTTGGCATCTTCATATTTGATTTTAATTTAATAGGGAATATATAATAAAAATGAAGATGTCACTAAGGCTGAAGGTTTAATTTAATTATCTACTAGTATGTTTGAAACACAACACAGAGATTGAAATGTTTGAGTGTAGAAAAGGGGTTGTTGACTAATTAGGTTTAAATTTTAAATTGAAGAGAGAGTAAGAAACTATTATTAATCTTCATTATTGAAAGTTATGAAATTGCTGCTAAAAAGTTCAACTAGAAAATAACACCTTAGCCAGGGTGTATTTGGTAATATGCATATCATGCATGCATAAGAAGAATTTGTTTTAAACTAAATCAATTTTTTTGCACTGATTTTTGAATATGCCATGTTTTCTATGCAGGCCTGAGTCATTGGGTATTGTTGTTAGTATTGTCTTCTTGGTTGTAGCAATCTTATTTCAGTATTTCAACTTCACAGCAGATTCAAATGTAAGTATACATTGTAAGTTACAAGTATGATAATCTGACCATTCAACACAGTACTAGTATTCTAGGACTGATATCAAAAGAAGAATGGAGCATTTAATATATCAATTTTGATTTTGCAGTGGCTTGTTGAGTACAATGCCGCGTTAGCATGCATATGTTTCATGACATTGCTTGGATTTGTTGACGATGTCCTTGATATTCCATGGAGAGTGTGAGTATCGCTATCGCATTATTTACTTCCACGACTTGTGCGTGTCGATTAATGTTGTCATAGTTTTTTTTTTTGATTTTATGTTAATGTAAAGAACAGAAAGTTAGTACTCCCATCAATTGCTGCACTTCCTTTGTTGATGGCATATGCTGGACACACAACTATAGTTATACCAAAGCCACTTGTCCCATATATTGGGATAGAGATTTTGGATCTTGGTAAGCTTTATATACCTTCATGCAAATGAAAATTGAAAAGATAGTAATAATTACTTAAAAGATTAACAGTTTTCACTTTTTTTTAATGTGGCAGGATGGATATATAAACTGTATATGGGACTATTGACTGTTTTCTGCACAAATTCTATAAATATACATGCTGGAATAAATGGTCTTGAAGTTGGACAGACAGTGGTTATTGCATCCGCTGTAAGTGGCAAAGCTTGTAAGAGTAAATAGAATCTCTTTTATTTGTGTAAGGCCTAGCTCAACTGGCAATTGCCGAAATTGTTAGGCTGAATATCATGACCCGGGTTTGAATTTGGGACTTTGCAGTTGTGTGTGTGAGTTTTAGGTGGCACTTGCCACTCCGTCTACAGACCAGAAAATAGAATCTCTTTAGTCATAGAAAATGATTGACATTGTGGATTTGCAGATTGTGATACACAACATTATGCAAATTGGAGCATCAACAGATCCGGAATATAAGCTAGCACATGCGTTTTCCATTTACTTGGCGCAGCCTTTGCTAGCGACCTCTTTGGCTTTACTTTCTTACAACTGGTATTTAATAATGTATCTAAATCATTTTGTTTGAAAGCTTATTTTCACATTACAGTTTATTAACAGTCTGTTCTTCTCGTTTCAGGTATCCTTCTGCGGTTTTTGTTGGTGACACATATACATACTTTGCTGGAATGACTATGGCTGTGGTTGGTATCTTAGGCCATTTCAGGTATCTCCTTACTTTATATGACAAACTTATTAATTTGGCTGCAATTTGTGAGCATGCATTACTGTGATTGCTTAGCCTTGTCATAATCATTTCTCTTTCAATTTTTTGCTTCAGTGAAACCCTCTTGATTTTCTTCCTACCTCAAGTTTTGAACTTTCTCTTGTCACTCCCCCAGGTTTGACACTAACAGAATCTCTCCATTCACATTTAGGATCTTTCTATAAATTGAAACTCTTCTGAATATGTTACCTGACATTTATTACTTGTTGTACCAGCTTTCCGGCTACATTCCATGTCCTCGTCATCGTCTGCCAAGGTAGGCTTTGCATGAATGTAACTTAGTGATTGTTTCAAGCATATTGCATATACTTGTTTGGTTGAAACCTCATGCATGTAACATATACTCATTCACCATTCAGGTTTGACCCTCAAACTGGACTACTGACTGGGACAAATGATGGGACACTTGTTAACTTCTTCTTAAGAAATTTAGGGCGGAAATCGGAAAAGGCACTTTGTATTTATCTTCTTGGTTTCCAGGTGATTCCCTCTTGTTTTCCCTTTTGAAGCCTGCTTTTATCTACTTTCTTTTGTTCTTACTTTTTGAGTTGAAAACTTATAATCTGTCTTTCTTTGGACAGGCTATTGCATGTTGTTTCTGTTTCTTGCTGAGGTATTTTCTTGCTGGTTGGTACAAATGAAAACATGAAGCTGATAAAAGTAGATGCAGATGAGAACCTCCCCTAGAGGATTAATTTGTTGTATAATCATTTTTGTAGAAAACCTGTTTCTAGTGTTAGTGGATATATATAGGTTTTGGCACTTGAATGTTGTCTACGAAATATCAAAATTAAAGAAATACACCCTACTGAATATTTTCTGAACACTTGAATATCCTAACAGTTTATGTGAATTCTCGACGAGAAGTAAACTATTTATATTATGGTGATGGTGATTCTTGTTGGTCGGCAACAATTCGAGTTAATAGAAGTTAACTGCTATTAAAATTTTGGTTAAGTCCTAAACTATTGTTATGGCCTGGTTATTACTGGGTTGTTATTTTCAAGTTTTGGTAATGTCTCACTGGTAATGATCAAATCAAATCGGTGTCTAGTAAATGGAATATGTATAAAATAGAGAGGGAGAAGCAATACAGGATGCAACATAAGCAATGAATGTAAAAGACCAAGTTACTAATGCTGCTTGAAGTGAGAATGATAATAATAACATTATTTCTGTTTCAACCTGTAAGTCACTCAATTGCGCATTAGTCAATCAACTCGATCTGTGATACAACAGGCACTAAAAAACCAAGCTACAGAATCAGGCCAAGCTATTGTTTCTAACAAAACTGATGAATCTACTAAGGTACTTTTACAAATCGTGTCCTATCCAAAGAAAGAGCTAGTCAACATCCATAGCTTGCTCACTAGTAGTGCTGCCGGACCACAGCTTTATGGTGCGATCATGGGAGACAGTAACGATAGACCCACCATCTGGAAACAATAACAACACAAGCCAAAATCAGAACAAGCCAAGCAAAACTAATATTAATACAAATAAAAGTGCTAGTTGCTAAGTAATGGACAAGATTAATTGATTATTGTTTGAAGCTTTTATACTGTGTTGACAAGAAACCTGTTGTTCAGTATACAATACGCAATATATCGTCCTCCAGAAAAGAATTGAGACCTTTAAAGTAAGTAAATTAGGCCATCAAAGAAAGTCCCCAAGCACAAGAGCTGGCACACGGTACATATATACTCGATCTTTTAACATATCTTTTTTGCACACTATTCTAAATTCTTCCATTGGTGAGGATAATGTTTCAAAAAAACTCAAGGTTTTCACCTCTATATTTCAAAACAAAAAGCTTGGCTCAAGCTTATACCCATGTGAGAAGAATATGTAAAATGAAAATAAAATCCTCATATTTCACTGTTCGACAAAACTAAAAAGCAAATAAAATGAAAAACCACCGCTCTTGATTTCCTTTCATTTTGACAAAATCACGTCTTAGTCTGTGGCAAGGAGATGTATGTAGTAAACTACATTGGCATTTTTTAGTTTCATTGAATTTTCCATGAATTTGGCATTTTTCTAGTCCATTCCACTAAGTTGGTTTACCTTGACAATTGCCCATTGTGTGTACCCCACAAAAACTAGTTGCCACACATCATTTACTTTTTCAATTCATTAAAACAAAACATTCAGATATATACATTAGCATTTCAAAACATTTTCTAGCTATCTTTTAATTCATCATTTACAATTTGAGGACAGAACACAGGTGCAGTCAAACTGATTCATCAATCACACAACAGAATAACACAAACAAGCAAAATGGGTATTTAAATCAGAGTCATAGATGTATATTCCTTTGAAATTAAAAGATAGAAGTCTTACCTCCAAAAACATCCAGAGAAGTAACTTTTGCTTCATGCCCAGATAGTGTCCTCACAGGCTTAAAGTCACGGCCCGACCAAACCTGAAAGTTAACACATGATATAAGTATTCTGAAATGAAAATAAAGTACCAAATAATCTTTAAATCTTCTTAACAAGAATATATTGTTACTTCAGGTAGAAAGAAATAGAGTGTATACCTTAGCTGTCATGTCATATGAGGCAGTTACCAAAAAGTAACCCTCCTGTGGCTCAAACTTAACTTGTGATATTAAATTAGAGTGAGCAGGAATGGTGTACAGGGATTTCTTTTTCCTCAAGTCCCAAATACGACAAGTGTTATCTTCGCCACCCGTGGCTAGATGATATCCATTGGGAGAAAAACTGATGCCAAGAATCTTAAAATGAAATTCAATCATAGTCAGTCAGCTTGATGAAATGTTGACTGTAAAATCACACACACACACAAATAGAGAGAGAGAGAGAGAGAGAGAGAGAGAGAGAGAGAGAGAAGGGGGATCTCTAATGTCTCACCGGTTTTACATGACCTTCTAATGCAAGAATACTTCTCCCAGTGCGGAGGTCCCATACACGAGCCAGAGAATCCAGTCCACAAGATGCAGCTAAAGATCCATCATGATGGAAAGCTAAACCATATACACTTCTACTATGGCCTTCTTGAAGAAGCAACTCCTCTCCTGTTTCAATGTCCCATAATCTCCATGTTTTGTCAAAGCTAGCAGTGCCCAAGTAATTCCCTGATGGATGGAAAGCAATGCGTGCAAGACGATCAAGATGACCCTCAAATGTCTTCAAAAGAGATCCTTGATCATTCCAATACTTTGCAGTCCGATCAGCAGAGGCAGTTGCTAAATGATTATGTACAGGAGAATAAGCAACATCAGTAGCACGCTCAGTGTGCCCCTTAAAGGCAGAAACTTTTTTTACTTTAGGCATGCTCCACAACTTGGTAGCTCCAGTCAGAGAACTACAAAAGCAAAATACCATTGGTAGATTAGACCATAATGATTTAATAAGGTAAGGAAGGGGGGAAATAAGGCTTAAACTGCCCAATTTGCAACAAAGACATACCAGGTAGCAAGCTGATTTCCATCTCGTGAGAATGAGCAACCAGTAAGTGGTCGATCATCTCCAATTTCACTGAAGTCAAGATTCAAAGTGGCAGCCTGCTTCAAGGCCCAGTTCATCTCTGCATCCATATCCTCATCCGGATCGTCTCTTCTTCTCTGGGCACGTTGAATACGCAATGCGGACCTTACTAGAGAATATTTAGCAATATCGATTCTGGCATCAAGGAGAGACTTTGACCCTTCAGTGTAAAAAGGATACTGCAGATCATCCTCAGCCTCATCTCTTGGAGCAGAAGCCGAAGCCTCTTCATCCTCAAGAGCTTTCATCAGCTTTTCCAGCTGACCATCAGCATCCAGTTTTGCCATAATCATCCGCAACCTGTCTCGTCTCTCCATCTCCCTCTCACCAAAAAGAGTTATCGGCTCACCAAGATGGCGAAGACGGGCCCTCACAGCCATGTCATTTGTAGGAACGGCAAGTGCAGCAGCACGCCTCCTCATCATGAGCTCTTGCATCGCTTTCTCCTGTCGCTCCCTTACCAGTTTACTCTCTTCCGATATCTCATACTCCCCAGTACCCTTGTTAATTCTGGTGTCCATGTCATCCATGTCTGAATCAGAATCACTTGACCCAACCTCGCCATTTTGTGGGACAGGTGGCCTAACAACTGGTGGCCGAACCGGAAGTGGTGCCAGCGGGCGGGGAAGAGAGGGAGGAATTACAGGAAGTGGAGCCAAAGGAGGCACCACAGAAGGGGTAATAACTGGTGGAATAACAGGTTGTATTGGCTGCGGCAAAGTTGGTTGAACAGAAGAAACAGGATTTTGATCTTCAACATTAGAAGCAGGTATAGAGGATTCTGCAGTGTTTGTAACACTCATTGTGGTATCTTCCTTCTCTACTTCCATGATTCCTATTAAAAAGTATACACTATAAAATCAAACTGTACTATTTTCAGCTAATCAAGCATAGCAATTAGCATCCAACTCCAATAAATTATATGCATAGCGCATTAACTAAAAAAAAGTTAAGTAATTGCGAATTTTACCATATCATGGAAAAAAAAGCACATTTACAAAAGTGCAAGAATGCATATAGGAATAGAAAAACCCTAAGTAGCAAGGTACCTAGATGATATAGAAAATGGCAGCTTGTTGAGTGAAATTGCGACTACTATAATGCAACATTGAATTAAAGAGATAAATTAAGTTAGGATTTGTAAGTGTACGATTGTATGTTGTTACCGGCAGTGAAGCGAAGTGGTGGACTTGGACTACTGCTGGCCGGAACGGGGCGTGGCGGTCCTTGCAAACGTCCAATACTTCGTCCTTTCCTTCGATGGCGGAAGTATTGAAGGGCCTGATGGAGATGCGGCGGCGGAGAGCCTTGGAGGCGCGACTGCGAGCGAGCAGAGAGGGTCCAGATGAGAGTGAGAGTCGAGAGAGAAGTTAGCGTAAGAAATAATGTGGGGGAGGGTGTACAGTATTATTGTGAGGTTTAGGCGTTTAGCTCAATCTAATTGCTAGTATCTATGTCATACGCATAAAACTCTGATGGGTTATCCGTCCGGTCACTGGTTTTTTTTTTACCATTTTATAATTTTTATTGGTGCGCAATTTTCATCGCGTTGTCAATGCCGAATAATTTAGTTAATTATGTGTATACATGATTTTGTCAGTATATATATATATATATATATATATATATATATAGACTCAGGTGAGAACGCTTGGTTATGGTGAGAACCTGAGAACAATAAATGATAACCGTTAGATTAAAATTAACGGTTCAGATTACATCATTAATTACAAGATCTCGTACGATTGTTTCCTTTTTAATTAAAGATTACATAAGATCTTGTAATTAATGATGTAATCTGAACCGTTAATTTTAATCTAACGGTTATCATTTATTGTTCTCAAAATAACTAAGTGTTCTCACCCGAGTCGTTCTCTCTCTATATATATTTTATATTTAAAAAGTACATAGCATATTTTGAAAATTCATATCATACTTGAATAAATATTTGTAATCTTATTTTTGATTTCATCTATTCAATCCATTTTAATAAATGTTAATAGTAATTATGCCTTGGCCAAAAATAAAATTAGCAATTACGCTAAAATTGCTATGGAAAGGAGCAATCATACCAAATCTGCTTTTGATTTTGTATCACAAATATTTTTCTTAATAAATTTTAAATAATTTAAAATATCAATAATGACTGCGTTAGATACATTTTTGAATTAGTCATCACAAATATTTTTCTTAGTAAAATTTAAATCTAAAATATTAGTAGTAACGGTGTCATATGCACTTTGGTTTAAAGACAACAAAAACCGCCTATCTAAAAAAAAAGGACAACAAAAACCAAAAATTAATGCACATATATTTTATATTTTTTTAATAAATAAACCAAGTTAGTATTGATTTAAAAAACGTGGTAAACATTCAAGTCATAACAGTCATACGTTGGAATACAAAAATTACAAAGCTATCAACTAATTACTATCTTCATTATTTTTACTTAAATCTACATAAGTCGGGGGTTGTGTCTATTATCATCAACCTCCACTTTTGCATGTGACCCATAAACAGTGTGTCCCAACCCTTTGCTATGGGTGTCATGTTAACATTTCATACTGCATCGGGCGGGGGCACTGGACTTCCATTCTTCATAAATATCTTACAAAGACAAAAAACATAATAATGTTAACTAATGTTTCACAATATAAAAATGAATCTTAAATAGAAGTCGATATACATGTACAAAGTGTTGATCTGTATAGCAGATGTTGAACGTACAGACACTTCTGAATGGTGCAATATGAAATGGGAAAATTGTGAAAGACCCGTTAACACACCAACAAGTCAGTACGACCTTGTATCTGTTAGTGATCAGATACCCTATTTCTAGTATAGTCATCCAATTATCTTTAAAACTCTTGTGTGTCTGCATCAACAACTTCATCAGAAATGTAGCTTTTCCCATACCACCATATAGATTAATGTAGAAGTCAATATATTGCCTAATCTCGTCCAACAAATCATTTCTCAACTAACGGATACCTATATCGGTTGGTATTATACGTGGAATCAATCAACAATACAATCGGGGAAGGTGTTTTGAGGCTCAATGGATTATGGATGTGCCCAAAAGATGTCTTTGACGACATTAGTGCCCTCTACAACTCGAGTCCAGTAAACATATTGCTCACATTCCAAATAACTCATTAATTGTTGGAGCTGAGTCCTACCCTGACACATACTTGACCATTGCCTTGAATGACAATTGTATATTTGCTTGAGAGTGGTGTGGCTATCTTTAGGCTTCATGGATTTGATTTCATTAAGGATGAGATTAAGCACAATATGATTCCTAGTTATTATAGCCACTACTTCCTTCTCTTCCTCAGTTAATTTACCATTGTACGGATGACCTTCATCATAAGTAATTACTGCATGGTTATGTTTTCTACACATAACCCTCAATATCCATACTCTAAGCTTCTTAATAAATGTTCCTTTCAATCTAAACTTACAACAATATTTTCTAGTATTTGTTTCCTCTATAACATTGCACTTGTACTTTCCACCTTTCTCACAAGTCAGCATGCAGAATTCTTTACCTGATCTAGATATCACAATCATCCCAAGGGACTTCCCGGCCGTACGTACCCATGCCAACAACTCTTCACGATTGGCAAATACCTGAAAATAATAAGTAAATAAATGTCAGTTACTTACTTAAGAAAATTACACACAAAATCAAGACTTAGTCTGTACCTTATCCATTATGAACGAACTAGTAAAATATACCACCAATGCGTCATTTTCTTCCATTTTATAGTCTTATCAATAAAAAAACTGTAAACAAAAAGGGAAAAAATCAAGTTACTAGACATTTTGATACTACACAGGTTCGGTTGGCTGCCATCGAACGGGTTCGGTTACCTATAGCCTAACCACTCTGGAACTCAACTGTTGGGTCAACAAACTCACAGAAACACCCCCAAAGCCATTTTAAGGTACCGATGTGCATTACCAAACCAGTTCGGTTATCAGGAATCGAACCAAGCGTGATTTCTGGAAAAAATGGCAAATGCAGAAACTTTCAGACACGAAAACAAAAAACGATTGGTAGGGATAATTGATACCTCTATTTTATATAGAGTTATTTATGCTTTCTTAGCTTAAATTGTTGTGAGTTCTAAAGTAATATTGTGTTTAGATAGTTAAAATATGTTGTTTAGTGTAAAAGAAGAATTAATTCTGATTTGGAGTCATTTGGCACATTGGTGCCCCATTTTGTGCTTTTATGTGTGTATTTCATTGCTGCAGCATCAGGTGCTGCAGCATTGCATTTCTGCGACAAATGAGAGAGAAAATGTTGTCACACGGATTTCAGCGCCTGCTAGCTGTCAAAAAGGACAGGCACGTCCTGTAGCAGTGAATGGGTACTATTATGCCAAGAATATTCCATCTATGTGGTCACTTGTACTCCTAGGCACACATAATGACAAAAAGAGCCTCCAAATGACATTTCTTTAATCACTAAACCCTAGCTCTATAAAAGGGAGCTCATCTTCCTCATTTGAGAGGCTGGTTCAGAAAGGAGGCTAGGTTTAGAGATAGCCTTTCTCTCCATTTTCGTTCCAAGCTCCATTTTCACAATAAAAGTAGAAATTCCAGTGCTGCGACACCTGATGCTGCAGCAATACAGGAGCTGATTTACTTGGAGAATTTCGTGGATTTGAGAGCTGATCTGAACCTCCATGCTACTGTTCTTGGAGCCAATCTTCAGTCTACCTCTTCTTAGTATATTTCTTCCTTGTAATTTCGGTTTTATGGCTTTAGATTTTGCATCTATTCTTTATTTCTTGTGTTGTTTGGTCATCATGAGCTAAATACTCTTAGTTGGGATGTTTAGATCTATGTAATGAAGTCTTAATGTTTTTAATGCATGTATTTGATGTTTAGCATTTTATCCTTTGTGTGATACTATTTCCAAAACTTATTTTAGAATTGATCACCTAAATATAAGTACATTTATATTCACAGAGATGGTTTATAAATTGATCTCAAAGGATAACATGGTATGTTGCATTAATAGAGATATTAGTGTTCCTTGTCTTATCCCTAGAGATAGGGGAGGCATAAGCCATGAGGTGAACACTGCGGGTACTTCAGCAGCCTAGGATAATACTCCTTTCAGGTCTAGAGATAAACTTGTAGGAAAAAAACCTAGTGTCTAGTATTTGAGAAAATACGCAATTGCTGCAGCACCTAGTGCTGCAGCATCAGATACAGCATTAGACCATTATTATGAATTTGCATAGTGAAAGCATTCCCAACTTACTCTCATTCTGGATTTCTACTGATCCTTTATTTTAATTACTGTTTGTTGACAAAACTGAGTTCTACAACTTGTTATTTTACTTTGCTTTTACTCACTAGCTTACTTGCTAATTAAATATAGAAAAGAACTCAACAATCCTCGTGGGAATGATCTCTACTTACTCTTTATTACTTGTTACGATTGTGTATACTTGCACATATTGTTTTCACATAACAATAATACCTTATAATGGTTGTCAATGTTGAGAAGATGGTTAGAAGGTTAATGATGTAGGTATGGAGGATAGGGTTTGGAGTGGAGATATGGGAGGTTTGGAGTGTTTGAGGGGAGTGTGTTGGAGTTGGATAAGAAAAAGAGGGATGAAGGATAGGGGGAAATGTTTTAGAACGGTAAGGTTATGTTGGTAATTTCATATGGTAAAGGGGTGTGTGGTGAGTAAGAGGGCGGTTGGGAAAAGCACGGGTCACAAAGTCAGCCAAAGTGGTGGTGGTAACTAGGGGTGGACAAATCCACCGAACCCGACCACCACCCGCAAAGTTGAAGACTGTCACTCGGTCGGGCCTACACGAATTTGCGGTTAGCAAAGGGAAAGAAATGGGCCAGCATGGACGAATGCGGTGCGTGAGCCTGAATTCACCGGTGCCCAGACCCGACCGACCCATAATATATTTTTTATTTTATTAAACGCATCTCGCTAGTACGACATCGTTTGACGAGGCGCCATTCAAATTAAACCCTCACATTCCCATTTCAGTTCACACACTTCATTCACACTTTCACTCACAAACACTTCACGCTCTCTCCATGAACCCTAGCGCCGCAACTGCGCCTGTCGTTCTCCCCCCCCCCCCCCCAGTAACCATTTGTCGTACTCCGGTAAGCCTTCTTTACACTATGAAATCTTTGTTTCTCCTCCATATCTCTATTACGTTGTGCTTTAGGTTTTTATGTGGTCGTCGTTTCTCTATTTAGGCTTTAGGGTTTTTTTGGTTTTCATTTTTAGCGTTCATGGCACTAGATCTATCTCGTTTTGGTTATATTTCTCTGTTTTCCATTTTCATCTCTGTTTCTCTACGTATTAGGGTTTCTATGTATCAGTTTAGGGTTTTTCGTTTTTTGGGGTTTTCATTTTAGGGCTTTTGCAATTTCTGGGTTTAATGGTTTAATAAGATAACCTGGTTTGAAGTTTTATTGTTTCACGGAGATGAATAGCTAAAAAAATGTATGTGGTTCATTTTAGGGCTTTTGCATTTTCTGGGTTTGATGGTTTTAAGTTTATTGTTTCTCTGAGTTTAACGCATCTAGTTTATTTATAATAATGCTTTATTGGTTTTGTATGCAACTTGTTTATTGATTTTTGGTTTCTTACTCTATTGGTTTGATTTTGTTCACTGGAGGGAGAGTTTTAGATGCATATAGAGGCTCCTTAAGCCCAGAAATGGCAGAAGCTCTTATATGTACTCAAAACTGGTTGAAGCATTCTTTCTTCCACTTTAAAAGCCTCAACATAGATGAAGAGTTTGAAGATTTTGATAACATTGTGGCAGGTATAAATTAAATGAATTCTAGTCTTTTTGATAATATTTGATTTCTAATTTTATGGAAGTTAATATTTGTTTTTTATGTTCTATAGAACTTCATGGAGGGGTTTCTGTGGGTGATGGAGTTGCTGGAGTTAGCTCATCATCTCAGTCACAGTCAATTAATATTGGCATTGGCTGAAAAGAATTTCAGTTAGTCTATTACACTTGCTACTTAATTATTTCTTCACTTTGTTATGAGTGTATTAACTAACCGCTTCAATTTTTAACATTTGCAGTCATGACTTTTTTGATTTTTTTGGAGTCACATGGCTCGCATCTTATTGCCAACTATTGCGTCAACTAAATAGCAACCTTGTTTGTTATTTTGGAGTCTGTGATGACTCACAACATGATCCAATGATATAACTTCATGCAAGGGAACTTATGTTTTGGGTATGGATGAAGGTAATGGTTTCATAATTACTCTCTAATAGATTATTGCATTCTGTTTTTGTGTTTTAATTACTCTGTATCTGGTTGTTTCTGATTCAAAAATGAAGTTCATTTTGTTGGAACTTTGGACATTGGTCAAACTGATTCAGAAATGAAGTTCATAATTACTCTCTAATAGGCTTATTCTGCTACTGCATCTGACCGTCTCTTGTTTTGCTGCTGTCTAAAACTGATATGGTAAAACTGTTGTTGTCTTGTTTTATAGATTCTGGAATGGTGAAATCTTAAGTACCCTGTTGAAAAAGTTGGGTACCAACACCCTACCAATTACAATTTGCCATCTAACAATATTTACAAACTCCATTTGTTTTCTCATTTAATGGTTCTTAGTTTTAAAAATTGCATTATTACCCAAATTCAGTTAGCAGTAGATTTCTCTTTCTTCTTTAATATTCTCTAATATCTTTGATAACAATCAAATATGATTGTTATTACCTCTTATTTCAAGCTTAAATCATTGATTATTCGCAAGCAATTTAGTGATTAAATGTTGTAAATATGTTAGTTTAGAATAATTTAAGGTGCAAGCTTTATTTTGTTATAATGGGCACTTTGGTGCCCAAATTGTGGTCTAATGCGTTTGTTTAATTGCTGCAGCACTTATTGTGGCAGCAATGCCAAATTACACAAAATGAGAGAGAAAGCAATAGGAAAAGCGGAAATTGAGGAAAGGACACCTGTCAGCTGTCTCCAGACGTGGGTGTGCGTGCCAATCATGGAATATTCGTTGGTGACCTAGGGATTTGGGCAAAAATGACCTTTTGCCCCCATTAAAGGACAAAAGGCGCCTCCCCAATTAGGGTTACCTCTCATCCCTAGCCTCCTCTATATAAAGGACCACATTCTCAGAATTAGGTTAAGCCGAATTTCAGAGGTATAGGAATAGCCTCTTGATTTCGTGCCTCCATTGTTACTTAGAATCAGTTGCTGGAATATTGATTGCTGCAGCAATACTGGAACTACTTCAATTTTGAAGGAGCTGCATTTTGAGAGCTGGAATCGCTTGGTGGATCACCATTGAAGCTGTCTCAGTATCAAGACTTGTAGTTGAACTTCTCTTCTCGGATTTTAGTATGAAATTCCTACTTCCCTTGATGTTTAGTTTAGTTGTAATGTTGTGTAAGCTCAATATGAGCTAAACCTCTGTAGTTGGGATGCTATTATGAATTTAATGAAGTTAATTTGTTCTTGATGCTTATGTTATTGTGTTGAGCACTTTATCTTGTGTGTTTTACTACATCCATCTTAGCTTAGGGTTGGCCGTCTAATCTAAGTAGAAATACATTCACAGGAATGGTTTGTATTTATATCTCACAAGATGACATGGTATGTTGCACTATAGGAATATAGTTGTTCCTTGCTTGAGTCCTAGGAATAGGAGAGGCATAAGCCATGAGGTACAACACTTAGGTGTAAAGCTGCTTGTTCTCCAGTAGCCTAGGGAAATAATCCTTTCTGAATTAGGAATAATTTGGGAGGACTAAAGCCTAGTGTTAAGCATTAGGAATAATGCACAATTGCGGCAGCACCTAGTGCTGCAGCACTTAGCATAGCATTTTGAGCATTTTGAGCATTTTAATGGATGTATTGAAGTATTGCATCTCAACTTGTCCCAAATCTGATTTTCATTACCCTGATACTTTTTACCTTTATTGTTTGTTACCCAAAGTTGTGTGTCATTTACTTTTTACCTCAAATCACTATTTGTTACATTGATTAAACATTTGTTTACAACTTAATCCTCGTGGGAACGATCTCACTTATTCACTGTATTACTTATTGCGATTGTGTACACTTGCACAAGAAACAATCACACGTTTTTACGCAACAAGTTTTTGGCGCCGTTGCTGGGGATTAATTAGTTAAACACTGTTTAATTAGTTGGCAAATTAGTGATCCTTTTGTAGCTAATTTTGGTGCTCTGTTTCTGTTGTTTCAGTAAGTTAATTGCTGCAGCAACTGTTGTTGCAGCATATGTACAGACGCAGATCACCAGAATATCAACTTCATCCTGAGATAGAAAAACTGTTTAGAGCTTTGAGAAGGGGACACGACCATTCAGGTCTTATTTCTTTGGGAAGAGCTGTCAACATGGCTACACCACCACCTTCTAATCATGGAAACACACCACCATCTAGCAATGATGGTACCCAAAGGCATACCATTGTGAGAACAGAAATTCCAGAACAACATGTTCAACAGGTATTGAATGAAACAGTCATTGGTATGGCTAATGACAGGGACAGGCCTATGAGGGATTATGCTATCTTTGATCCTCACACTATGCAAACAAGCATAGTGAGGCCTGAACTTGCCACAAATCATTTTGAATTCAAGCCAATGATGTTTCAAATGCTCCAAACAGTTGGGCAATTTGGTGGAGGACCTTCTGAGGACCCACATTTGCATTTAAAACAATTTGTAGAAGTTTGTAGTAATTTCATTCTCACTGGTGTATCTGATGATGCTTTTAAATTGAAAGTTTTTCCATATTCCTTGAAGGATAGAGCTAAGGTTTGGTTAAATTCCTTAGAACCTAACTCTATCACTACTTGGAATGAGATGGCAGAAAAATTTATGACCAAATATTTCCCACCTATCAAAAATGCCAGGATGAGAACTGAAATTACATCTTTTAGACAAACTGAATTTGAAACTCTGTTTGAAGCATGGGAAAGATTCAAAGAACTGTTGAGAAAATGTCCTCACAATGGGCTGCCTGTGGTTGTGCAAATGAAAACATTTGCAGATTGACCCCAATTTTTGTGCCTTAATTTCTCCTCTGCCTATATTTCCTTCTCTCTTCTATTCTCCATCCCAATCCGCCGTCCAGAAATTGATACGCGATATCTATTACAACCTCTGTGTCTTCTCTCCCCTCCGGAATGCAATCGCTCTCCTCTCCCCTGCACTTCGTGACCACTACCTCTCGATGGAACTACCTTTCCTTCTAGATTCTCTTCTCCACCGCATAGTATGAAAAATATTTCAAAATGCGAAAAGAAGTTACATTTGACTTGTAAAAAAAGTATTTTCTTAGTTTTTTGTTGAGAAAAATATTTCGAAATGTGATTTAAAATAAAAAATCAAATATTTTACTATTTTCTTAGCCTTAAAAAATAATTGATTGAAAAATATTATTCCTTAGCTTTAAATAATATAAATAATTAAAATAAAATAAGATAATACAATGTCCTTTTATTAAAATAAATAATATATCAACTTCGTTTTTGAAATATAACAACTAAAATCTTTAAGTTACATTTGCGTCATGCAAATTATGAGACCATTACTGATACCTGATTAGGTTGACTATGTATGTTACATTTTAACTTTACCCCTATAAATTCAAATTGATAATTTAGATTTATTAATATTTATTTAAAACATTAAAAGATAATGTATTTTCCTATTTTATTTTTTATACTTTTTAAGGCTAAGGTAATTTCTCCATATTTAATAATAGACTAAGGGTAATAAAAGGTTTTATTTTTATTGTGAGAATAAAAGGCTTTTTTAGAAGAATAAAAAACGTAGGTATCATGCAGAGTTTGATTTAAAACCACCAATAAAATAGAAGCACATATACGAAGTTGAAATTAGTTTTTAGGAACGAAGTTTGAATATTTGAATAATTAAAAAATTTTCGTATGCTAAAGTACTCTAAGAAATACTTTACATATTTTGTCACAAAACTATTTTTTTCATCAAACGGGTTATCGAGGAATGACTTTTGCATATCTAAACATGTAAAAAAAATTGGACTCTAAAACACCCCAAAACAAACTGTTTAGCATCACACTTTATGTACTTTGTCACAATTTTATTTTTATTTTTCACCAAACAGGTTATTCAAGAACAAACTTCACGTATCTGAACATCTAAAATTTGTTTTGGACCCTAAAGTACCCCCAAAATGCACTGCTAGCATCACACTTTACTTATTTTGTTACCAAACTATTATTTTTTGACCAAAACGGTTATTGAAGAAGAAATTTCGGGTATTTAGACAGTTAAAAATTTTTCAGAATCGCAAAGTACCTCAAAAGACACCGTACTTTATGTATTTTTAAAAAAAATAAAAAATTTCACTATCAAATACACCAAAGCACACTGTTTAGCATATCATTTTACGTATTTTTTTTCGTGAAATTAATTTTTTTTCTTCACCAAATCGATTATTGGAAAACAAAGTTCGCATATTTAAACATCTAAAATTTTTCGAGACTGTAAAGTAGTCGTTAAAATATAAAAAAGAAAATAATGCAAACCTTAAAATATAAAAAAGAATGAAAACAACAAAAACAAAAGGTAAAAACAGAAAAAGTAAAAATGCCGTTTACAATATAAAGATAATTGATTGGAACTATTTAAAAAAAAAAGATAATTGATTGGCAGCAATAATTTTTTTTACAAAATTGGCAGCAATAAATAAAAACCAATCTTAGTAATTAATGCAAGGAAAGAGAGAAAATCTTGATGGTGAAAAAATAGGTGTAGGTGTTGGTACTCACCTTTTTTAATTGGGCAACGAAGTTGCCACCTTCTGGAATATATTCAGTTTCTGTTTTATTTTGTTGGAACTGAAATGAAGTTCATTAGTTCATTAGTAACGTTACTTAGGCTATTTAGCTACAAGTAACAAGGTTAGTGCTACTAAGTGGTTGATTTATTTATTATTACTGAATTAAGTTATTAATACTGTTTTAACTAATGAAGGTTACTGTTATATTATGCAGATTGCACATTCTGCAAATTGCATATTCTTAAGGGTTTGTGAACTTTGAAGTTGTTAAATTCATTATGTTTCTCTAAAGAAGCTGTAAAATTCCCCTTGCATGGGTGTATGATGTAATTTACATTTTAAATTCAGATTTATTAGTATTAAGTGTTGCTTGCTTTAGTTGGTTGGTAATTAATTTAGTTGATGATGTGCCTGTGATTATAATAGTTACTGCCACATTTGGTTGAGGTTTGCCCTCTTTTATAATGTGTTATCGTTTATAAATCTTGTGTTAGAATTTAGTTTTAAATTTACTAGGACATGTAAGATAATGGCCATGAATTTAGGCCATTTATGTTTTTATGTTTTAAATTTACTAGGACATATATGAATTGGCAGCAGTAAACCATTTATGTTTGTATGTTTTTCAAAAAAATTCTAATAATATAAAGGATTTTTATCAAGAGACTCAGCCTAATAATTTAGTTGGTGTAAAAATCATTTTTCCTAGGCCCAATACTGTATTTAGAATTTTTAAAACAGTAAAAAAAACTATTGATAAAAAAACTAGTTTAAAATAAGGGCCTATACTTCGTCCAACCCCCTAGCTACTCAGTAGACACCCCCCAACACGCGTGAAAAGACACAATTACCCTTAATGAAAGTTGTGTTTTCCAATTTTTTTTAAAATTCAGTACCGTTCGGCGCACGGTCAACCGAACCAGTTCGGATTGACCAGCACCGAGTATGTTAATTTCACACACACACACTCCCTAATGTGTTTCTAGTAGGTTCGACCACTGTGCGTCCGAACCAGTTCGGCGTACGGTCGTCTGAACTGGCTCCACCGTCCACATCAACGACTCAGAGTCCACATCAAAGCAGTCAAAAGGTCAGTCAAACCTGTCATAAAAACGAGTGGCTGATATTGATATTGGAAATTGTGCCCCAACGGTTACAATTTCAACGGTTGTGATCGTTCTAAATCAACGGCTCACGTTCGATCACACCTATTATAAATAGGCTCTCACTCTTCACAGATATATTCACACTACCCATTTCAGATTCATCTTCTCTACTTCTTCACAAACATCCTAACCTAACCCTACCCGCTGAAATGGAAGATCTAATGGAATGACAGTTGCGCAGACAAATTCCTAACCGTCCTGCATCGCCCTGGAACGGTCACGGAGAGGGCCGATGGTGTTTTTTTAAGTCTCGCGATCCAATCTTCTGTAGGTTGGATAAAGATATAACATTCAGCCAGTTGAAGGAAAATGCGGAGATGAAGGTTCACCAAGAAGAAGAGTGGCATAAAGACATATTTCGTATACGCTTTCTAATAATAAAATTGTTGTTTAATTTAAACTGTAAACCGAAATATAAATAACGAAATATTTATTCATTACTAAATCAGTTTTGGGGATTACAATTATTGATAAACGAAATAACAACAGTAAAAAACTACAAATTGGTAACAATAGAGCCGGATCCAGCATCACTCGCAGTATCACTGTCACTCCCACTCCCATCTTAGTTAGCCAACAATGCCCAGTAATCGGGATTAGTCGAGTCACGAATTGGACCATACCTGCAAAACAAAACGGAGAGGAGAGAATCAGTGAGGTTCGGTCACTGTCTGGACGAACGGGTTCGGCGCACGGTGGTTTGAACCAGTTCGTTCTGGACGTTATGAACTAGGTTCAGCCTCTGCGCCACCGAACCGTGCGAAATTCCAGAAAAAAATGAAAACAACGAAGAACAGAGGAGAGGAGAGATACTGGCGGAATAATGAAAAAAACGAAGAGTTTAACGGAGGAGAGGAGAGAGGGGGGTGTGTGTGAGAGGAGAGGAGAGGAGGGAGGGTGAGGGGGTGTGTTTTTTTTTCCTTGACGCATTGAGCACCGGGGTTTGTGTTTGGGCAAGAGGGGCCGCGCCCCCTCCTACCCAAAGGGAGGCCGTGGTGCCGAACACTCGAGGCATCCCCAAGTATTCAAACAGATTCTCGAGTTGATCTGCATGTAAGGCATCGAGAATGATTTCTCGGTAGTATCTTTTATATATAAAAGTAGGATACAAAGTCCGCTAAAAAGTGGTCATTTAGGCGGGGAAAAGTCCGCCAAAATTGAGGACATTTTAGTCATTTTGTAATAATAATTATCTTCCACATTGCATTTATTGCAAGATACAATATCCAATGAGAAGTCATCGTAAACGAGAAGTCACTTGCCACTTCGTTTCTGATGCATCTAACCAACTATATTGGTAATTTCAATTGGAGAATTATTGTGTTTGAATTACCAAAAACATTGAAAATTGTAATTGACCTGGTTTAATGTGAGACTTATTATCGAGGCAATTGTTTTCTATTCCAATGACTTCTTCACTTTTTATATCATTGTAAACTTCAACCATTTAATTTCATCCTCATTGATTGCCAACGCGGGTTTCTAATTTTGGTGTAATTATTTTTGAAAATAATGGAATTATGTGGGTTATATTCTTGCCTTTTCAGATATTATTATACTAAAAGAACAAAAACACAACCAAACGTAATTATCTGAAACTATTATATTTGAAAACTATTATAATAGTTTTTGTTATGGTGAGTCTTTTGACCATATACACCCCCTTCTTTCACATCTATTCGCACCACACAAAGTCTCAATATCAAAGGGCTCAATCCAAACATCAAGGGCTCAGATCGAATCGCAAGATCGGACGGTCCTAATTCGTTGAGACAAACCCCACCACACTCTATAAATACAACATTCATTGCCTCATTAATGGTAAGCATTCTCACATTTATTACTTTGCTAAGACTACTCCACTGACTTTAGCATCGGAGTGACTTTGCAGGTACAACACCAGCTAGGATCGGATACGGTCATTGACTAAGGACATCAACCACTAACTGCCTCGGACCACCCTTCAAGGTCGGAAGTACAGCGCAGAACATTGGCGACCACAGTGGGAGGTCTCAAACCAAGATCTTCTTCCCTCACCTTGATCAATGACGACTCGAAATCTTCATTCGAAGGCAAACAGCCTCGCGGCAGGTATCCCCCCCGAGCCGATCCTGAGACCGGTCATCCCTCACTTGGCCAAACCTCAGCCAACCCCGAAAGGATTCGTACAAAACCTTCCAGACTCCACTCAAGCACAAGTTCAAAATCAAATTCCGAACTACGTTTTGGTCACCGGAAGCTCCGCAAGGAACCATGTACCTCCTCAAACTCCGCTTTCTATCCCGGCCGATGCTGTCCAACAGCTCGTCCTACTGCTGAACCGGCATGAAGCGGCAAACCAAGAGAGGAGTTACCGATTTACGGATCTTGAAGGACAGGTGGCGGAGCTCCGGGCCCGGAATATTCCGGATCAGGTCTCACCCGACCCGGAATCCGGCCCGAAAGCGCCACTGATCTCCACCCAGAAGACGACATTACCATCGCTCTCCTCCTCATCGGCTCGGAAGAAATTTTTCCCGTTCGCCTCCAACCGGAGTGAACGTCGGAATGGAAGAGGCTGATTATTCACACCGAGTTCATTCTTCTCTGGCATCCTCTTCTCCTATGCAACGATCGAGGAGTAGAGAATATTCACCTCGAGGATATCGCCTTCATGACCGCAGGTACCCGCACCATCGATACCGATCTCCGCCACGGGCTCAAACGACCAAGCGCAAAGGCCCTTTTACGGAAAAGATCGACCGCAACCCGGTACTGTTTACCTTGGATTTTGGTAAACACCGCTAGTTTGAAATTGCTTCTGCTTGTAGGATCAACTAGTAAATCCTAAGACCGTTTGTGTTTAAAGTTTTTCCAGAATTGCGCGTTTAAAAGTAAAAAGAAGAAGATAACCGTCTATTTCTCCGCGAAACCGTCGAATTACTCCAAATGAGGGAGGATAAAACAAAGAGAAAATTTGCATGAAACGTAAAGAAAAGGAAAATTAAAATTGCATTAATTTAAAGGGGTGGTGCACAAGATCATACATGCGTTCCTTGTACTCGTTTCTCAGTGCGTGTCGGTACTTTGAGCGTGGGAACTTGGTATGAGAGATTGTGACCCATTTTTCCTATGAGAAACTACTATTTATACAAATAGAAAATAACTGTACAAAGTTTAAAAAATGTAACTGCTACGTGCTCTTGGTAACGGTTACTTGATCCTACTTCGACATCAGCCTCCAACTCCTTCTTGTCGAAATATCTGTCTTCAGCTTCTTCGACTTAGCCAAATCTGAGGTCGAAATCTACTTGATGTAACTTGATAGCTTAATTCATTTTAGTGTCGAAATTGATACTTGTCTCTTGAAATACAAGGTCAAACTTTAAAAATAAGTCAAACTTCGTTGACTGCATTTAATTTAGCCTGTCGAAATTACAGGCTAACAAATTGCCCCCCAAAAATGTCTTTTTCGACTGAGCTTAAGGCAAAGGAAGAAAAAGAGCATTTTTGAACTCAATGTCGAAATAGGTTTTACACTTGATCGGAATATCTCACCTACCTGGCAGTTCTGATGAACTTGCTTTTCAATAGCCTTTCGATTTCCGCTTTGATCTTCGACATGATTTCTGGTGCAAATCTTCTTGGTGTTTGCTTCACAGGCTTCTTCTCTGGTCGAATAGGTAACTTCAACTCAACCACCTCTCTTTTCAGCCCTGGCATCTCATTGTAATCCCAGGCGAAGCAATCTTTGTATTCCTTTAGCAATTTGACAATCTGCACTCTGAAATCTTTGTTGATCTTTGTACTAATATATGTTGGTCTTCTTGTTGAACCATCTCCCAAATCAATTTCTTCTAAGGGATCTTGTGCCTGTATTTTCTTGGTCGAACCCATTGGATCTTTCTCAAATCCTAATGGTTCATCATCATAGACACCATCAAGTCTCTGTGTTTCGACCATGATTTCTTTGTTATTATCTTCTGTGGCTGAAGCAACCATTTGATGTAACTCAGCTTCTAGAATAGCTTTTTCTTTGTTTTCGGCCACATAGGCCGTAATTCTTTCCCATGCATTGGGCTTTATAATCATTTCAAAGTCTATCCCAGCCAGTAGGCTTAACAAAGCCTCTTGGTCTATTCTCCTCGTCAATGATTTCCCTTTCCCAAAAGAAACCATAATTTGGGTGAAGACTAACAGAGGAGAAGACATTGTCTTGCTCAATGAACCCAACATTGGAAGAAGAGCATGGAGAGATATTTGCCAATTGCTTGTCGAAGGTCTTCTTGGTGATCGTATTCACTTCAGCCTTGAAATAACTTTGGTCACCTTCAATGTTTTCAACCAACCCATCTTCTCTCCAAATAATGAGCCTTTGGTGCACAGTCGAAGGGATTGCCCCCACTCCATGTATCCATTCTCTTCCAAGCAGCAAGTTGTAGTTTGCCTTGGAGGGTACTACCAAAAACAAAGTTGGCCTTCTGACACTACCTACTGCTAATTCGACTTCAATGGCCCCAAGTGAATGGCCAGTTTTGCCTTCATAATTAGTGAGAACCACATTATGTGGCCTCAAATCAGTGTAACATTTGCCAATTCTTCTTAGCAAATGTTGAGGCATCAAATTCACAGCAGCACCACCATCAACAAGGACCTTGTTGATTCCCACATTGTTGACCTTGGCTTGAATGAACAGTGGCTTGAGGTGATTCATCATGCCACAATCTGGCCTTTCAAAGACAGCATGTTGCTCTTCGATGCAGCCATTCTTCAACACATAGTAGCATATTGGTTTATATGTAGTTTCCTCGTCGAAATCTTCTTCGACATCATTAACCTCAGAAACCACATCATACTCAATTGGTAAAATTGAGATGACTCCACATAGCACGTTGATAACTCTATTTTATATAGAGTTATTTATACAACTAAACCTAAATAAATTGATTGAAATCAAGTATAAATTAAGTAAATATCATAGAAGAAATTAGATAAACAACATTAAAGGATAAAGCAAGTGGTCATTCACAATATTAAGCATGATGTCTAGATATTGGTATGTTTGATATGTTTGTGAGTATTTTCAGATAAGACATCTACATTGGAAGAACACAAAACACAAATTAAAAGATTTCATCCAAATCTTCCAGTGCACCTGCACTGCATACACCTGCACTTGATGCAGCTGCATTGCATGCAGCTGCACCATTCTGCGAATGGTAGAAAAAGGCCAACACCGGAAGCACCTCAAACCAAAAGAAGACAAAGACACATCCAAATGACATTATAGCTGATCCACAATCACATGGGGCACATGGAAACTTAATAAAGGAGGCGCCCACAATGGATGACCACTTGAAGAAATCATTTCATGAACCATATGGCAAGCTCTAATTGGACCACTCTTGATATTTGAGTATGAAACTCAAAATTGCTTTTTCAAAGGCTGAAAAGTAACCATGGTTTGGTTAACTCAAATCAGCAAGGAAACCTCACTTGAAGGAAAGCTCAAAGCCTATATAAAGACCTTCATTCTTCACTTGGAAAACCATCTCAAATCTCATATATCTCATTTTCATTTCTTAGAGATCACTTTAGATAGTACTTTTATTTCATTTTCTTTATAGTTTAAATTAGTTGTTAGTTTGTACGAAGGTGAGGAAGGAATTGAGGACTTCTCCCTTCACTTCTTCATAGAGTTAGCTAGTGCAAGGAATCAGTGCATCTGCACTGCTTGGCAAACTTATGCAAGAGTTCTTCAATCGGTGTAATCTCTACCCTATTGTTTTCTCTTGTAATTTCCTTTACTTCAACATGTTTTATTTCATCTTTATTTGCCTTGCAATGCCTATGATGAGCTAAACTTCTTTAGTTGAGATGTTCTAACCTTATAATGATCTTTTGAGAAAGTTATTGTGTTTTTATATGGTGTATGCATTTTGGTTCTTGTGTTATACTACATCCATCTTATTTTAAGGTTGATCGCTTAGAATAAGTAGAGTTATATTCACAGACATGGTTTATAACTAGAAATCAAGAACTAATAAGGGTGAGTGTTTAATAAAGCCTTTGTTAACTTGTTTAATAAAGAAAGCTTGTTAATTCCATGTTAAGTCCTTGACATAGGATAACATAGTCCTTAGGGTGATACAGTGGGTACTTCAAAGGCAGGAGTGAACTTATTTAGCATGCCTAGACATAGGAAGCTTGTAACGAAACTCTGAAGAAAGTGGCTGAAAGGCACATACTGATGCAGCTGCACTCAGTGCATCTGCACCACATAAAAGCACATAACTCTTGAAAGTGACTTATTTGGTGAAGACATCTCAACTGATTTCCCCTACATTTTATTGCATATTTACATTCTGTTTTCTTTTCAACTCCATCCAAAACTGTGAGTAGTGTAGCTGCACTAATTTATATCTTCTTAAGCATACAAGAGTTAATCCAATCCCTGTGGGTTCGATCTTTTATACTATAACTTGTGACTGTGTATACTTGCACATGCTGTTATCCACACACCACACGTCAAACTCTGACCCAGAATCAGCAAAGGAAGAATCTAACTCCTCTTCTAAATTAAGGTCTTCTTTTTTGAAGCCTTTCTTAATTTCAGAAAGAGGAGGGAAAATTCTCTCAGTGGCTGGTTTCCTTACCACTTCAGTCGAAGGTAAGATTACCTCTTTATCCTTCCCTTTGTTTGAGGTTGTTGCTTTACCTGCAGCAATAGCATCAACCTTCTTTTGGCGTTGAAACCTTCGCCATTGAGTTCTTGTCATAGGATTCTTCCCTTTGTAGTTGTTACTATAGGCATACTTCTTGATTTCAATTGCCTTGTTCTGGTTAACACCACTCGTGTTACCTTCGACCAGCTTAGGTGGTCTAACTCGATGGATAGCATTGTCCCTCGTGTGGTATATGGCTTTGCTTCTCCCACCAGAATGTATCCACTTTTCGACAGGAGTACCAGAAGGAGGAACATAAGTACTCAGCTTTCCTCTTCCAGGAGTTTTGGTCGAAGTAACCATGTAGGGAATTCTCCTATCAGCAAAATCAAACTTGGGCCTTTCATCCACCCATTTACCTTTGCGCTTCATTTGAGGCTTGAACTCTTCCAATTCTTTAGCAGCCTCCTTGTCAAAAACAGCACTGCACCTTGGGCACAACATCACTTCTGAGTTGCTTAGCTTGCAACGATTGAGGAAATCAACCAATTCCTCTTCAGCTTTTGGGTACACTGCTTTCACTTTGTCATCTTCTTGGCCTTCAGTGACCATTTCGACATCCATTTTTGAACTTATGGTAGTTCTCTTCATATTAGCCTTACCAGGCACAATTTCACAGGCTTCGACCATGTTGATGCTCACCTCAGTATACATTGCCTCAGCATCAGGCAAAGGATCAGCGTCGATCTTCATTGGTGCCCTTGGTTTATCACCAAATTTCAGCCTTCCTTCATTGAGTGCCTTTTGCACCAAATCCCTGAAAAGAACACAACGAGAAGTATTATGACCCAAAAAATTATGGTATTTGCAAAAACCTCTTTTTTGCTTTTGTTCTAATGGTGGTGTTTTTAGTCCCTTCGGAACCAAAATTTGACCATCCTTAACTAACAAGTCAAATATTTCGTCGCATTTAGTAACATCAAAAGTATATGTTTTTGCAACGAATTTGTCGTTTTTAGGTTCGACAGGATTTTTACCATTTGAAGGTTTTAGCAATTTACACGTATATGGAGGTCCAGGTTTTAACTCAGCAACATTGACCTCTTCTTCGACCTCATCATAGGAAATGTCGAATTCTTGTTCTTCATCTTTAATTTCTACATAGGCAACTTTGTCTTTTTTACTTTGGAATCTACCAGTTCTGGCTTTTTTGGCTTTGAGTCTTTCGACTTGTCGAACTCTATCAGCCAATTGTGCCATATCTCTTAAATGTAGTGTGTCTAGTTTCTTTCTTATAGTATAATCTAGACCACCAGCAGCCATTTCGACTAACTCATGCTCAGGCACTTGGGTAAAACACCTTGCTTTGAGTAGTCTAAATCTATTGAGATAAACATCAACAGATTCTGCCCCCTTGCGTCGAACGCTAGCTAGTTCTTTAAGACTAATTTTGCATTGGCCCATATAGAACTGCTCATGGAAGGCCTTTTCTAATTGATTCCAATTAAAAATTGAATTTGGAGGCAGTGTAGTGAACCATGTGAAGTCATTCTTAGTTAGAGAATTTGGAAAGTATTTCATCCTTAAATTCTCATTGTGTGCTAGATCGCCAGCCTCAGTCAAATAACGAGCCACGTGTTCGACGGTAGATTCACTGGTTTCTCCAGCGAACTTTGTGAACTTGGGAATTTTCCATCCCCTAGGCAGCTCTGTTTGTAAGGTGTATTCTGACAAGGGCGACACAAAATTAGGCCTATGTAAACCAAAGTTAAGGCCATTCTGGGCTAAAATAGTTTCGACCATATTAGCCAGATTGTTTTGTGCTCCAAAATTGTTTTGTTGCACTTGTCTGACCACTTCGTCAGCATTTTGGTTTCTATTCACCAACACAATTTCCGGGATTGCCTCTATCCTCATAGGCTCTTCGACAATTTGTTGTTGTCCTTGGTTTCCCTGATTCATAGGTATTGGAATGTTAGGTCTTTCAACAGGTACTTCGACAGGCCTGACATTCTGAATTTGGGGAATTTGCTGGTGATGTATGGGTGGAGTACCAAAGAAATCAGCAATTCTTCCCATTTGTGTTGCCAACATTTGGTAACTGTTATTAGTGTTTTGTATCAAAGGATT
This sequence comes from Astragalus glycyphyllos, assembly GCA_963573325.1. NCBI lineage: Eukaryota > Viridiplantae > Streptophyta > Magnoliopsida > Fabales > Fabaceae > Astragalus > Astragalus glycyphyllos. The sequence continues at coordinate 42,285,302 of OY754309.1, forward strand.
AAACACAGTACCAATTTGCTGTGTTAACATATTGACCATATCATGATTGCTATCATCCATTTGTTGTCTTAATGCCAACAAAGATGTTGTAGTCAAATTAGTTTGGGCATTTCGACTATGGATGCCCTCCGTCGAACTATGAATAGGAGAATACCCTGTACTTGCATTTTCTGCAAATGTAGACGAATTTGTCTGAAGGCCTGCCATCAATGTTGTTGGCATGCCATACGGTAAAGCCCTTCCACTCATAGTAAATGGCATATTTCCAATCATTGGATTTGCTATCAAAGGACCCGTTGGTCCTACTATTGATGGCACAGAAGCCATTGTATTAACATTTGTTAATGCTGCAGTGGTCATCATTGACACAGGAGTAATTATGGGAGAAGTTATAGCGGTTACTCCCATTGTTGTCGAAGAAGGCATAGCGACGGTTATGCCTGCGACATTTGCAGCGTTAACGTCACTAACTGACGCTTGTTCTTGTGTATTTTGTGCATTTGATGCAGAAGCATTACTTGTACTAGAGTGTGCCATCTCTGGAAGATGTTTACCACTCCTTAATTGCATGTACAGACAAACACAAAGTTTAAGAATTTAACGAAAAACTTTTAAAATTAGCACAAACATCCCACTGGGCGTGCCAATTTGTTTACCTTGGATTTTGGTAAACACCGCTAGTTTGAAATTGCTTCTGCTTGCAGGATCAACTAGTAAATCCTAAGACCGTTTGTGTTTAAAGTTTTTCCAGAATTGCGCGTTTAAAAGTAAACAGAAGAAGATAACCGTCGATTTCTCCGCGAAACCGTCGAATTACTCCAAATGAGGGAGGATAAAACAAAGAGAAAATTTGCATGAAACGTAAAGAAAAGGAAAATTAAAATTGCATTAATTTAAAGGGGTGGTGCACAAGATCATACATGCGTTCCTTGTACTCGTTTCTCAGTGCGTGTCGGTACTTTGAGCGTGGGAACTTGGTATGAGAGATTGTGACCCGTTTTCCTATGAGAAACTACTATTTATACAAATAGAAAATAACTGTACAAAGTTTAAAAAATGTAACTGCTACGTGCTCTTGGTAACGGTTACTTGATCCTACTTCGACATCAGCCTCCAACTCCTTCTTGTCGAAATATCTGTCTTCAGCTTCTTCGACTTAGCCAAATCTGAGGTCGAAATCTACTTGATGTAACTTGATAGCTTAATTCATTTCAGTGTCGAAATTGATACTTGTCTCTTGAAATACAAGGTCAAACTTTAAAAATAAGTCAAACCTCGTTGACTGCATTTAATTTAGCCTGTCGAAATTACAGGCTAACAAGTACCCAGATATCTCGAAAAACCACCAGAAGGCTTGAAGACCTATGACGGGACAGGCGACCCGGACAGACATTTAAGTTATTTTGACACAGTAATGCAGTATCGGAACGTTCCCGTAGAAATGAAATGCCGAATTTTCCCCCTAATTAACGTTGGAAAAATAGCCTCAGAATGGTTTGAGACCCTCAAATCAAACACAATTTCCTCCTGGGACCACCTGGCCAAATTATTCTCAGCTAATTTTTCCCATTCCAAAAGCAAACCAAAAAACAAAAATGTCTTAGCGTCCATCATCCAAGAGAACTCCGAATCTTTAAGACAATATATAGAAAGATTTAACAAGGAAGCAGTTCAAGTTCGGAACCTCGATGATGCCTTCCGAGTTTACTTCATGGGGATGGGGCTGCGCCCCGGAAGCCCGTTCAAAAAACATATAAACACATGGGAGCTAGAGAACCTCCAAGATTTCCTCCAGCTATCCCAATGCTTTATCAATGAAGAAGAAAGCGCCATGACCGGTAAAAAACCACCACTGACTGAACCATCTAGACCCCAAAATGAAAGAGATCAAAAGAACGACGGCCGAGGCAACAGGGACCCCCGACCTCGGAACCGTCATCAATTTTATACCGAGCTCAATGTCACTCAGGCTCAACTTTTAGGTGAATGCTGGAACACGGAATTTAGAGACGAAAAATTCCCAAAACCACTCACCCACAGACCGGGCCAACATTCTAATAAATACTGCCGATATCATCGGAGTAACGGTCACGACACCAACCACTGCAACGCCTTGAAAGATGACATTGAGGATATGATTAAAAGGGGAAAACTAGCCAGCTATGTAAACAAACCTGGGCGTCAAGCTGGCGAGATTAAAAATGAACGGGAATAGGAACCCAAAGCAAGGGGAAAAACAAAGCCGAATCCGACGACGACGAACTTGATTCGAGGAAATCAAAAGGGCGGTCCGTAATGATGATGATCGCAGGAGATTTTGCCCATGAAGAATCCGGGAAAACAATGAAACGAAAATGGAAAGAGTTACTCAATATAGCCTCCACCTCGGTCGCACAAACACCTTCAAACCGACCTCCTTTGTCTTTTAGAGATGAAGACCTTCTAGATGGGAAGCCCAACAAACATGTACCACTCCTTGTCACGGCGGTAATCACCAATAAGGAGATTAGAAGGATTTTGGTCGATCAGGGAAGTCTTCAGACATCATCTTTCTCGACCTCGTGGAAAGAATGGGAATCGATAAAGAAGACATCGCTCCTTACCCGCACTATCAGGATTTAATGGATCTCGGACTAAACCTCTTGGACACCTGGAACTGATGGTTTCCTACGGTGAAGAACCCTTGGTAAGGATTATCAAAACAAAGTTCCTCATCCTACCGTGTGAATCAATCTACAACTGTATCATTGGAAGACCGACTTTGGGAAGGCTCGGAGCAGTAACCTCCACCACTCACTTAAAAATAAAATTCCACTCCCTCTGCAACAAGGTGATCACCTTAAACTCGGATCTTGAATCCGCCTCAAGATGTTTCTTCCTGTGGACAAAAGCAGAAAAAAAGGCTCAAGATAAGGAAGGGGTTCCACCTGCGATAACCAAGAAAGAAGAAGTTACAAGAAGATCCGCCGAAATCAACTTAACTGATTTGGATGCAAGATACGACCCAGACAGCTCAGAAGAGGAAGATGATGATGAGTTGGCCAAAGAACTCAAAAAGAAAATGAGAAGACCCGAGCTTGATGGGGAATCCATCGAAGTACAGCTCGGAGACGACCCTACTAGAATAGTGAAAATTGGAGCGGACCTATCCGAAGAGGTAAAAATCAAACTCACTCAGTGTTTAAAAGATCATGCTGATCTTTTTGCTTGGTCGGCAAAAGACATGCCCGGAATCCCGCCAGAAGTCGCATGTCACCAGCTCACCGTTAATCCGGAAGCAAAATGGGTCGCCTAAAGGAGACGAGCGCAGAGTGGAGAGAAGGCCATGGCAGCCGAAAAAACTGTTGAAGATTTGATCAAAGCGAACTTCATAACAGAGGTCAAATACACGACTTGGTTGTCAAACCCAGTACTAGTTAAAAAGAGCAACGGTAAATGGCGTATGTGCATCGATTATACCGACCTAAACAAAGCCTGTCCGAAAGACGCCTTTCCTGTCCCAAGTATTGATCGCCTCGTCGATAATGCCTCGGGTTTTCGCGTACTTTCTTTTATGGACACATATTCCGATTACAATCAGATCGCTATGTTTCCTCCCGATCAAGAAAAAACTGCATTTATGACGGACCAAGGTAACTTCGCCTACCGAGTTATGTCCTTCGGTTTAAAAAACGCCGGCGCCACTTATCAGAGAATGATGAACAAAATATTCCAAAGACAGATAGGCAAGACCGTTGAAGTCTATCTTGACGACATGATTGCAAAAAGTGATCAGGAAGACACCCACGTAAAAGACCTTCGAGAAATTTTCGCAGAAATCAGGAAAAATAGCATGAGACTAAATCCGGAAAAATGCACTTTTGGTGTCCGAGCTGGAAAGTTCCTCGGTTTCTACTTAACAGAGAGGGGAATTGAAGCAAACCCTGACAAATGTCGATCCGTGACTGAAATACGAACTCCGACTTCCAAAAAAGAGGTCCAAAAACTCAACGGTATGATCACCGCTTTATCCCGATTCCTATCAAATGCGGCATTTAAATCTCTCCCATTATTCAAACTTTTGAAAAAAGAAAAGGAGGAGGGAGAAGGAGAATTCAACTGGACAAACGAGCAAGACGAAGCCTTGCAACAACTTAAAAAAGCGCTTTCAGAACCGCCCATCCTAACTCGCCCATGCGAGGGAGAAACTCTATACTTATACCTATCAATCTCGGAGGAAGCTTTAGGCGCCGTACTCATCCGGGAAACACAGACCGGTCAAAGTCCCATTTACTTTGTAAGCAAAGCTCTCCAGGGACCCGAATGCAGGTATCAGCAAATAGAAAAGATCGCCCTCGCCTTAGTCGTCGCAGCTCGACGCCTCCGACCATATTTTGTGGCTCACCAGATAGTCGTACGCACCAACTATCCAATAAGGCAGATTCTACAGCGACCCGACCTTGCCGGAAGAATGATAAAATGGGCAGTAGAGCTCTCCGAGTTTGGAATCAAGTACGAGTCTCGTACGACAATGAAGGCCCAAATCCTAGCAGATTTTGTAGCAGAAATGATTCCCGCTGATCCTGTTAACGACATCTGGACTTTACACGTTGATGGGTCTTCCAACCCCAAAGGAAGCGACGCAGGTTTAATGTTGGAAAGCCCGGATAAAGTGATCATTGAAGTCTCCCTTACCTTCGCTTTCCAAACAACTAACAATCAAGCAGAATACGAGGCTTGCATCGCAGGTCTACGATTGGCAATTGACCTACGAGTCACTCAGGTCAATCTCTACACAGATTCACTCTTGGCCGTTTCACAAATAAACAATCAATTTGAGACCAAGGATCCGACCCTGCAGAAATACCAACTTCGAATACAAGAGTTACTCGCACAATTCAAAACAGCCGAGGTAAAGCACGTCCCCCGATCCGAGAATCAGAGGGCGGATATCCTATCCAAACTCGCCAGCACCAAGGTCCCCGGTAATCACCGGACGATCATCCAAGAATTACTCAGAAGACCTAGTATCTCTCTTGATCCGACTTGTATTTCTGCAATTTGTTCCATTGAGGAGAGCCAAAGTTGGATCACTCCAATATTGGAGTACATCAAAACAGGAATCGAGCCTCTAGACTCGGCTGAAGCGAAAATCATCAGAAGAAAAGCCTCGGCCTTCTCAGTCATAGATAATACGTTATACAGAAGGAGCCTCTCCTCACCATTATTAAAATGCATCGAAGGGGAGCAAGTGCATTCCGTCCTAGCCGAAATTCATGAAGGAATATGTGGACAACATCTTGGTGCCCGTTCCCTAGCTCGAAAGGCCCTACGCACAGGATATTATTGGCCGACCATGGAAGGCGATGCTAAGAACCACGTAAAGAAGTGCAAAAAATGCCAAATCCACGCCAATGTTTACATCGCCCCACCAATCGAACTCCGAAGTCTATCCTCGACATGGCCCTTTGCACAATGGGGAATAGATCTCCTAGGTCCATTCTCAACTGCTCCAGGCCAAAACAAATTTCTCATAGTGGCAGTTGATTATTTTACCAAATGGATTGAAGCAGAGCCCTTAGCCACCATCACTACAAGGAACTGCATAAGATTTTTCAAAAAGAACATCATGAGTAGATTCGGGATCCCCGAAATAGTTATTACTGATAATGGAACTCAGTTCGCCGACAAAGGTTTCAGGAAAATGATGTCCGACTTTAAAATCAAGCATCGTTTCACGTCAGTAGAGCACCCGCAAACCAACGGTCAAGTAGAAGCAGCCAACAAGATACTCCTTAATGGTTTGAGAAAACGATTGGACGACGCCAAAGGAAATTGGGTAGAAGAACTCCCATATGTTCTCTGGGCTTACAGGACCACCCCTCAAAGCTCTACGGGAGAAACGTCGTTCCGGCTCTCTTATGGCAGCGAGACGGTCATCCCAGTGGAAGTCGGCGAGTTAAGTTGGAGAGCAACGAATCCCAAAACTCCTACGGAAAACTACCAAGCTTTGAAAGAAGACCTCGATCTCATCGACGAAGTTCGAGGACAAGCCACGCTTCGAGAAGCCATCATAAAACAAAGAGTTGCGACCCGATACAATGCCAAGGTCGTCCCTAGAGATTTTGAATCCGGCGACTTAGTCCTTCGAAGAGCCAACGTGCGTTTGAAAAATGCTTCACAAGGAAAGTTAGCACCCAATTGGGAAGGACCTTACCGTGTTAAAAGTAAGACCGGTACGGGGGCTTTCAAATTGGAAACACTTGGCAGAAAGGAGATCCTCCGAACTTAGAACGCCACAAAGTTAAAGAGCTATTACATTTAAGGACACGACTGTTTTACGTGTGCCAATTTCGTGTAACGGTTGTTCCTACCACTATAAATCTACGAACTCCTTCAGAATAACTACTTTGACCGATCTTACGAGATTTCTCAACAGGTCTTCTCTAATCGTTTGAGAGCTCCTCTCAAACCTTACGAGATCTCCATACGTGACCAAAGCAGTCACGACCCTTAGGGGCGAGTTCAATCCGGGCCGAGTCCTGGTAAACTGCCCCAAAGGTTCGAAAGGTCCTTTAAGGATTTTTCCTTAAATCGATCATTGGCCTTAGTAGCCAAGAACCCTAATGGACGAATTAAATCTGGGCCGAGTCCTAGTAAACTGTCCTTAGGCCCGATCTTACGAGATTTCTCAACAGGTCTTCTCTAATCGTTTGAGAGCTCCTCTCAAACCTTACGAGATCTCCATACGTGACCAAAGCAGTCAAAACCCTTAGGGGCGAGTTCAATCCGGGCCGAGTCCTGGTAAACTGCCCCAAAGGTTCGAAAGGTCCTTTAAGGATTTTTCCTTAAATCGATCATTGGCCTTAGTAACCAAGAACCCTAATGGACGAGTTAAATCTGGGCCGAGTCTTGGTAAACTGTCCTTAGGCCCGATCTTACGAGATTTCTCAACAGGTCTTCTCTAATCATTTGAGAGCTCCTCGCAAACCTTTTTAATACCTACGTTCCACACTTATCTTTTTGATCTTATCAAAAATTATAAGGTACGAACTTATCTTTTTGATCTTATCAAAAATTATAAGCAGGTCAAGACTATGGAAAATGACAATTACGGCGACGAGAAAATAAGTCATTCAAGGAATCAAGTTTACATAAAGAAAATTAAATTCATTAAAACCATCTCGGATACGGCCGAGGCCTCAAGTTTTATAAATAAAGACTAAAAACTAATACGACTTGACAAAGTTCTGAGCTTATGCATGATTCTCTGTATAAACCCGGAACTCTTACAAAACTGGATCTGGAAATAAATCAGGCAGACTTGGGGTGAACCACGGTCTTCACATTGGTCTTGATGTCGACTTTCAAAATCTGATCACCCTCAATCTTATGATCCACGTTCAAGACGGTCTTGTCAAAAGTAAGGGAAGGATACACAAGTGCGATCTGACTAAGTGCGAGATCAAAACCATCCCCCGCCATTTCAAGAGCAAGATCAGCTGCTGTCTGCGCTTCCTTCTTAGACTTCGCCAGTTCAGCACGGACTTGGGCGAGCTCTTTCTCCAAAGCCGCATGACGATCTTCCGGGGTTGAACTAGTCTCGGTTTTGTTCTCCTCAAATTTCTGCAAAGACTCTATCAGCTCTTGAATCCGACCCTCCAGCTTTCGTATTGTTTCCTCATCCTCAAGCTCTCTGATCCGATCGTTTAGCTGCTTAATACGAGCGTTATCATCCTCGATTTTCATCTTGGCAGAATTATGGGACTTTTCAAGATCGTCCGCATAAGCCTTCAGCATCTTCAAGTCACTAAGAGTATTGCCAAGGACTTTGTTCTTTTCAGCCAACTCTCTCAGGGCATTAAACAGCTTAGCACGCTCGGTAGTTACCAACTCTGTAACGAGCAAAAATGAGCAAAAATTGAAGTCAAAAACATAGGTAACAATATAACAAATGAGCTATTAGAAGAACGACCTTACCTTCGTGACGACGTTCCAACTCCGCCTTCTACAACTTGGTAACATCAGCCAAATGAACAAAAAGCTTCGCAGCCGCACTAACAGGATCGGTTAAGTATTCCTCCACGTTTTTTTTTATAAAAGTCGCATCCACAGCAACAGGAGTTACTTTCTTAGAAGATTTATGCTTCTTGGAAGACTTAGAATCGCCTTGCATTACCCCTTTCTTCTTTTTATCCTCGACTTGCCGGGCTACTTTTGGCTGCTTAGTAGAGGTTCCCTCATCAACTGGTTTTCTCTTGCAGAATTGAAGATCGCCCCCAGGATCCTCCAGGTTATCCTCATGGACGGTCCTGATGGGGGAAACATGAATGGCAGCACTAAGGTCGGGAACACTTTGCGGAACCCCTTGATTTGCAGACTCGCCTTCCACAGCACCGAGGTTCTTCAGCGCCATTCTTTTCATCATAGCAATCCTATTCCCTGCCATAGTATCTAAAAACAAAAAGCAACAAAACGGATCAATATACTTAACAAAAGATAAAGTGAAGAAAGACAAATCATATCTTGAAATATTCAAAGACGACCCTACCTAGAACCCTCATAACCTTTGTTTTGGTGGCACACTTAACCATACGATCGGCAGGAATACCTCGGTATTTATGTTTGGTATAAGGAACTTGGGCGGAAATAAACAACAGTATATCCCTGGTCAGAATGTCGGCACGACACAGGTGAGACTCACCAATATGGTAGGATCCTGGAGATCGGTTATAATGTCCAAGACCCCAGCCTATAGGAAACTTGGTAGACTCCAAGATACGCCCATCCTGGCCGAACTTCCCCACATGGTCAATTGCTTCACCATTAACTGGCTCCACGAAATAGAAGAGCTCTTTCCATCTTCCCTTCAGCGAATCTAAGTAAGGCCGGAAAATTTTAGCACCTCTTCTAGATCGAAGGCTCACATGCTCCGGAGCATTCCCTTCATCACCTTTTTCATAATTCCTGTTTACCTCGAACAAATGTAAGAACAGGTCGGCTGACACTGGACGATCAAGCGCGAGGCACATCAATTCGAATGCTCGGAAAAATGCCCAACCGTTGGGATGAAGTTGTGATGGTGCCAAATCCAACCTCGCCAAGACAGTTTGTAGAAGGTTAGTAAAAGGAGGTCGGATGTGCATATCCGACACCAGCACATCATACATGACAAATTTCAAAGACCCTGGCCATGTCGCAGCATGCTCATCCGATTTCATAGCTTCAACGTTCCAAAGTCGACCCCGAATGGATAATTTGTTTACAATAACACTCATATCCTCTCCAGCTTCATAAAGAGACTTGGTTTCGGTAACAGAAGATGCAACCCAGTTGAGAATACGAGGAACGTTCACATCATAAGGCATAGGAAGATCGATTCTTCCAGGACCGGTACTAGGAGTAACCATCAGTCAAAGCAATAGAACGATCACCATGATCGGCATTTCCGTCATTTCCAACCTCATCATTCCTTTCTTGCGGATAGTCCTGCCAATCCTCAGCTCCTTCGACGGATCTTATGCCTTTATCAACCTCGGGCTCTGTGTGGCTTTCTTCCCCTGTCTCGGTAGTTGACCCGGAATCCGACTCTGAACTTTCCACCTCCTGGGTATTTGACGACCCTTGTTCATCATCGGATTGAGTTTTTTCAGAGGAATCCGACTCCACCATAACCACATCGGCCTGGTTATCTTTCGTGCCGACAATAACCACGTCCTCAGAAGATTGCTTTCCACCATCAGGTTCGTTAGTAATATCCTTAGGGGGACGACGATTGACCTCAAGATCGTCCTCCGCTTGTTCGCTGTTTGGAGCAGAATCAGGATGGTCTCGGACTTCGAGAATAACGGGGGCGCCTTCAGAACGACGACCTTCAACACTCTCTCCTCCAGAAGCCATCACCTTTGCTAATCGCGGGGGCTGTTGCGAAATTTGCCTACGGGTTTGTTTGGTAACCGCCAGTTTAAATACCTGCAGGAATGGGGGCATAGGGAAGTCAGGACTAACGACCTAACGGGTCCATGCCGAGTTTGAAACCCTGCCTGACGACCCCCACCCTGGAACGAATAAACAAATTGGGGCCGAGTACAACTTAAAAAGAGACGGGACTAGACTGGCTTGAGAAATCAAAAAGAACAGCAAAACAGTTAAACAAGAATTAGAACTAACCTCGCCCAAAAGGAGAAGCTTTTGCCGATATTCTCTTACGAAACTCAAGCACTTGAACCTTCTGGAACGGAGAAACTCTAGCCACTATCTCCCAAATCAACAAACTCAAGATCAGAAATCAAGATCGGTATGCAGAGCAAATTGAAAATCAGGAGTAAATGGGCCTCATAGAACTGGATTGGGCCTAAGTCGAATCGACGCATCCCATCAATAGTCTTCAAAGCACGCGCACGCCTACCAAAGCGTCACCATCATTAGCCACCATTGGGAAACGTGTTCTGACAAGTGCAATAAATACAATAGCGCGAAAAACGAAACATCATCTTTAAAAATGTTACAAAGCAGGCTCATCTTCGGTAAATCTTTCATCGGTGAGTCCCTAGTTCATCAAACATCGGACAGTTAAGATCGCCTTCCCATCTCATCGCAACATCTGAAGAGTTACAGCTCGTTCGGAGGTCGGTAAAAACACATCATAATCTCGTCAACAAGTCAAGATCGCCTCTAAGACGACCAGACTTGGGGGGCAACTGTTATGGTGAGTCTTTTGACCATATACACCCCCTTCTTTCACATCTATTCGCACCACACAAATGCCCAATATCAAAGGGCCCAATCCAAACATCAAGGGCTCAGATCGAATCGCAAGATCGGACGGTCCTAATTCGTTGAGACAAACCCCACCACACTCTCTAAATACAACATTCATTGCCTCATTAATGGTAAGCATTCTCACATTTATTACTTTGCTAAGACTACTCCATTGACTTTAGTATCGGAGTGACTTTGCAGGTACAACACCAGCTAAGATCGGATACGGTCATTGACTAAGGACATCAACCACTAACTGCCTCGGACCACCCTTCAAGGTCGGAAGTACAGTGCAGAACAGTTTTTATATACATATAAAAACCATTGTTATTTAATTGCAAATTTATACAATTATTAACTAATCTAAAAAAATAAGAGAAAAACCAAACATTTTACTTTATCTTACTAAACATTGCAGAATATGGATCAAGTTTTCCTGAAAATAATGAAACATATTTATTTGTAAAATAAAAATTTAAAATAACTAAAACAAAGATACAAATCCATTTGTAAAATATAAGAGAAAAATAAATGAAACAGAGAAAAAAATAAGACAATTCCATCAACGGGGAAATAAGAACAAATCTCTGTGAGAATGATTGAGATAGAGACATAGAGCCAAAGCCCAAAGACACAAAATAGCACAGTGAGGGCAGTGAAATATTGCACGCACAAACTGGAGTGCCAGAGACACCGCACGAGAAAGCCACAAAATAAGTACTGCCACTGCACATTGTTTCCTCACAAGGTTAGCACCAACAAAAAACGGAGGGGATGGGCAAATGAGGGCTCAAAAAAACTGATTCACTGCACATAAAAGACCGAACCAACACATAGAGGGAAAGATGAGATTTCACAAATTAAAAGATTCAAATTTCAGATTTGTAAAAGAAGAAATCGTATAGACAAATGGTTGGATTTTTAAGTAGAATGAAGAAGACGAAATAGTACATTGTTAGAAGTTGGAGTCTTTGGAGGCCATAATTGTGGAAGTAGAAAAACCAAAAGTCATGCCCTGGAAACATACCAACATTGATTAGGTAGAAGATCAAATTTAGGCTATCAACATATTTACGGGGAACCTTTGATGTAAAAAAAATGTATTTACGGAGAAGAGAAAACAAAGAGCCAATTACTATTCTTGAGTTCAATTTGTTCAACCACATTGATCTTTAATGTTTCATCCATTATTTTTTATACATCTAATATAATTTTGAATATTATTCATATTCTCATTTATGATAAATTAATGTATTAGTAATGTACTATAGTTCCTGATGATGTATCTGCAAATATATCGTGAGTGCGTGATGAGAGAGAGGCTCTCACTTCTCTCTAGGATCGCCAAATCTCCTTCCAACCCTAGGGTTAGTGGAGGCTTTCCCCTCCACCATGGAGGCTCCCACCCCCTCCGCCATGGAGGCTCTCCATCCCCCCACCGGTTGGGGTTTGCCGCTGTTCTCCTTCGTTGTTGTTCCCTCACCACCACCGTAACCCATACTTCCCTAACCACAAAACCCCTCTTTCTCCATCTCCCTGTCACCCTCACCGAAATCCCCCCATACCAGCGACCCAACCCCCATCGATCTCTATCCATTGCATCTCCTTTACCGTTCACCACACCTCTCTTCTCATCTACCTTCATGAGCAACCACCATTACCATATCCCTACACCCTTTCACCAAATCAACATTGTGACCGCGAGATCTGCTTCATCCGCTAGGATCCCTCCATCGCTGTCCCCGGTGACTCCTTCGCGAGGTCTTATTCTTCCGCCACGATCCTCCGCCGCGCCGCCACGGCCTCCTCCAGAGCCTCCCCCACCAGAATATGTCACTGTTATGAAAGAACCTTATGCATCTGTGCGCTCATGGGAATCTGCTCGCTCACTTTTGAAGCTTGGTTTGACGGTTCCTTTGCCTGTTGGTGTGTTCCTCCTTCGGCCACCACCAAAGCCACCATGGGCTTGCATCAGGTTTTTCTCTCTGACGAGGCTGAGTTTTGTGTATGGTACTTCTATGGTTGCTTTATTTTCTCTTTTGCTCCAGAATCATGCTCAACATAGAGCTGCACTCATACTGTTTGCCAAAAGTCCCCACAGAGATTCTGGTGTGTTTTGCATTTTGCTGTGTGCATTTTGGCACCTCATCATAGGGACTGAAGAGGACTATGTGGCTAGCACCAGTTGCCTCGGTCTCTCCAGGTATCTTTCAGCTATCGAATACCAGGGAAATTGGTTGAAGCTTGAGAACAAAATTAGTCGAAATGTGCCTTTCAGAAGTCAAAAATCATCCGGATTGGATTTGGAGAAAAAGACGAGAGTTTCTCTTTTCGTGATTGCCAAGGACTGGGAGAGGAAGCTACTGATAGTTTGGTTGTTAGATTGGCGTGATTGGTTTGTCTATGTTCCCATAGTTTCTAAACGATCTATGAGTTGTGGCTATAATGTTTATGTTGCTTTCGTTGAGATGACGATCTTAGGTTGTGGATGGGAAATGTCCCGACACATTTGCTTTCATTCTAGCTGTAATGTTGTATTTGATTTCTATTGAATGAAGATGTCTTACCTTTCAAAAAAAAAATGTACTATAGTTCCTCTGACATTGCTCTGTAATTCTCCTATAGTTTTTTTTGTTGATGAATTATGTTATATACAATTTTTTGAAAGCACCAAGACTACAATTCTTTTGACAAACATCATATATCTTTATGAAAAAAGAATAATTTTAATGTCCACAACTTGGGATGCAATGGTCTAGTTTTTAAAAAAGGTTGGACGGTGACATCCAAAACCAACTGGGAAGCAAACAAGTGAATTGTGAGTATTTGCAACACATTTTATATTGCAAAAAAATTGAGAAAAACTTAAATTTTCTTAAATAAAGAATAGGTTCGAGTTCGGCAGTTGTAACCAAAAAGGTTTGAGTTCCCCTCAACCAACAAAAAATTGATGCACTATAAAATGAATTGAAGAGTTAGTATGTGACAACTTTTTTGTTACTACAGTAAAAAAAAGAAGAAGACGATAAGTTCAATGTGATGACAACCTCGATAATTGTGACAGTATCCTTAACCACAAGAAATTACTTATCGATTAATGATAATTGCAATATTGATCCGCTACAAGGCCACAATGGAGACGTGGCGAAACAAGTGGTACTTGACGATGATTTTGTCCATCTACTTCCTCTCCATATTTTCTACCATTCGTTCAGTGAGGCAGATTCCTATGCGGGCAGGTGCACCGTTCAGGATAGCGCTGTTTGCCGACCTCCATTTTGGGGAGGCAGCGTCCACAGAGTGGGGTCCGCTCCAAGACGTTAACTCCACTAGGGTCATCAACACACTGCTCACTCATGAAGCTCCGGGTATCATAATTTTTAATTATTATTTTATTTTGATAAATTCGATATATAATCTAGAATCTAGAATATAAATAAATAAACGGCATTTGGCAAGGATATTCTGTCACTTCACCTTATATTCTCCACACACCTTACCTGCACTGCACAAGCAATGCAACGCATCAATCATCATCCTCACACAATGCAAACTTCTGGAATCCCATGGAAGACGCTTTTACCCTTAATGCTTCTCTCCATATTCTCCACCGTCGGATCGTCATCCCATCAGGAGCAAGCATCATCAGCCATACGATTCAAATTGGCACAAAGTACTACGGATAGGCAGGTTCCGATGCGGGAAGGTGCACCGTTCAAGGTTGCAGTGTTCGCGGACCTGCATTTTGGGGAGAACGCGTGGACTGACTGGGGCCCACTTCAAGATGTTAAGTCCATCAAAGTCATGAATGCGGTGCTCGACGATGAAACTCCAGGTCAGGTACAAGATGACCGTACATATCTAAAAAGAATTAAAGAAATACTATATTATAGTTTTGAGTATTTAAGTATGCAATGTAAATACACAATTTATGTCACCATTTAAAAAATATATACGTTTCTATATCTAAAATTGTAATGAAGATCTCTAATTTTAAGTAGAGGATCTATGCTCATACCATCTCATCTAAATTATCTTATAGGCAAAATTACGGGGGACCTTTAACTTATTTATTTGTAACAAGTTGGCCCTTTATGTTTTTTTGGTAACAAATAGGCCCTTTAAGTTACCTAACGTTGACACCGTTGGCCCTTTTAGTAAAATGTCATATCGTTGATTACATCAAAATACACCAAAATATGATTGTTTGCATCAAAATACATAAGCTAGAGTAATCACAATATATAAAGTAGCATTACATCAAAATACATAAGCTAGAGTAATCACTAAAATGGCCTATTTGTTACAAAAAAAAACTTTACAAATAAATAACTTAAAGGTCCTCTTGTGTAATTTTGCCTATCTTATATTAGGCGGCATTACTAAGAGAGCTCTTAGTTGCCATTATAAATCACTTGTTTGACTTAAAGTTTGGGTGTGAATGAATGGTTAACGCATCAATGAGTTCGACTAGTATCCGTATTCGATCCATGATGATAGAACAACTTCGAGTCTGACTTTATTTATCTTCTATTTGAACTCCGAAAGCCACTTTCCCATAAACACCAAAGTGAAGTCGAAAACCTCTAGAACAAAAAAATACATGCTCTTTTTTACTACCCATATATTATGATATCTTTTATTTTTCCTTTAATCGAAGAATTTTTGTTACTAGATTTATGAAATTTCAATCAACAACGTTCTATATGATTTATTCTTCATATACAACTATTCATGTTGATACTTACGTAACACAAACAAACATGCCAAGGTAAAGAAAGAATATTCAATGGATTTCTTTTCCCAATTTTGGTAGATAATTTTCTTCTTTAGTGGTATGATCTTCAAATATCATGAATGCTTAATACTCATGAAGTTAACTAAATGTACTACAGATTTTGTAATATATCTTGGCGATGTCATAACGGCTAACAATATAATGATTGAAAATGCAAGTATTTATTGGGATCAAGCAACCTCTCCTGCAAGAAATAGGGGCATACCCTGGGCTAGTGTATTTGGAAACCATGACGATGCGCCATTTCAGTGGCCATTAGAGTGGTTCTCTGCTCCTGGAATTCCTCCGATCCACTGCCCTCAAACAACAGCTTCATATTCTGGTATTGGATAAGAAGGTTATAATTATTTCTGTGGTTACATATATGTTGTCATAGAACAAAATTTACCTTATCTTTTGATGCATTTATATGGCAGTAGTTTGTCAGTTTTCTGCTGGATTCTGAAGGTTGATTTGAATCTTAATGAATTGCTTGTTTGAAACTGTTGAAAAGGTTTTCTAGTTCCTTGACCAAACTATACATCAGCATCCCCTATTTTGGTTTCATCAAACCTTTTGCATAGATGATGTAACTTGTAAGTAATGATAGTAGATAAATATATAGGTCATGTACGTAAGTAATGATGGTAGATAGATATCTTTTTTAATGGCATCAATAAAAGGAAACAAAGCCTTTGTAGCAGATTACTGGCTTAGTAGCTAGTGATAGTCAATGATATGGATTAGATGAAGTTAGAGAGATTAATTTCGTGTTATTGTGTTTGAATTTCTAGTCAAATGTAAAATCACACTTACTGAATTGACAACTCCTTGGACTATTACAGCAGAGGTAGTTAAGTTAGGTGGGAACTGAAGTTGGGAGAGATTTAAGAAGCTAGAGCCAAACCAAATGAACAAAGGGTTAAGAGTTAAACCAACACCGTTGGCCCAGTGGCATAAGCTACATTGGGACACGGCAAGTCGATTTGGTGCTCCTTCGTTCTTGTTGTGGACGGTGTTGGTCAGTGCAAATTTGCTCCTAAGCACGACCGTAGATTAGTCTTTCATTGAAAGTGTTGGGAAACTTTGTGGGTAGCCAACAATGTCTGACCCAAAAAGGTTTTTTTTTTAAGAGTTAAGAGTTAGAAAACTTATTCAGTTAATGGCATCTAATTGCTATTACTATTAGTGTTACTGTGCCATTTATTAATATAGTGACATTTTGATCCCACCTTAATTCATGTAATATAGCTCTTTTCAAATGGAACTTTTTCATGCTTTTGTTGACTATATTTTTGGCTTCATTATCCATTACTTGAAGTCTTAGATAATTGGTACTTCTAATCTCTCCCACTCTTTTGCACAAGATCAAGTGTTTGAAATATCTTGAGGAAAAGGCATAATTGATAAATTTCAGGAGAAGAAGAATGTAGCTTTAGAGGAACAGGAAGATTGGAGCTGATGAAAAATGAGATCAAGCACAATACATCATTTTCTAGCTATGGTCCTAGAAATCTTTGGCCTAGTGTATCCAATTATGTCCTTCAAGTTTCTTCGCCAGATGATTCACAATCACCAGTGGCTTTCCTTTACTTCCTAGATTCTGGTGGTGGTTCTTATCCAGAAGTCATATCTAGTGGCCAGGCACAATGGTTTCTACAGAAAGCTGAAGAAATAAATGCCGACTCTAGGTAGAATCAGAAAGCATTAAATACAACTTTCTTTCTTATTTCCTTCCCTTGCTTTTTGCATAATTCAAACAAAAACGTATTGTTGGCAGGGTTCCAGAGATTATTTTCTGGCATATTCCAAGTAAGGCCTATAAGGCGGCGGCTCCCAAGTTTGGCATACGAAAGCCTTGTGTGGGTTCAATCAACAAGGAAAGGGTTGCAGCTCAAGAAGCTGAAATGGGTATCATGGATCTTCTTGTAAAAAGAACTTCTGTCAAGGTAAAAGCCAGAATGCTAGTGACTTTGTTGTAACTTTTTATCATCCCTTAAATATGAGAAACTACACTTGTTTTGCTTAATTTGCACATGCTACATGTCCAACAGTCCAGTTGTTACCAAGTGTGATTTAAGAAGTAGGATTCGAACTCTGGATCTTCGTTTTCAAACTCTTTTGATGTCTCTTAACTAACCAACTACAGTGCATTTTACATGCCTGAATAGTTAGGACGTGCAGATGAGTACTCAAAAGATTCCTACAAATGTTAATTTTTTCAGATTGTATTTCCAAAACTAGAATATTGAATGATTCAATAATGTACCCGCAAGTGGCGTCACGTGTAAATTGTTTTCCTTTTCTGCAGGCAATATTTGTTGGACACAACCATGGATTGGACTGGTGCTGTCCATACAAGAAACTATGGCTATGTTATGCTAGGCACACTGGATACGGTGGATATGGTGATTGGCCTAGAGGCGCTCGAGTTTTAGAGATCACTCAGAAGCCGTTTTCTCTACGATCTTGGATAAGGATGGAGGATGGCAATGTGCACAGTGAAGTTGTCCTGAGTTGAAACTTTCAAAGTTAATGGCTGCAAGTTTAGCCATTGAAAGAGAAAACTCACAAAATATACGTGTAAAAATGTATTTATTGTATCAACTATAATACAAAGGGAATATATATGTATTGAGACTAAGAGGTAAGTGCAGCAGAGAGTGGGAGAAGAGCAATGTGCTCTCTCAACCTTCATTGGACATAAATGAAACATCTGTAACTTGTGTTTATGTACTACCTGAACTGAAGTAGAACTCAAGCAACTAACTTCACGAATTGCTAACACTTTTTGTACAAATACTGCTAACATCTAAAAACTAACTTAAATATTATAGCTAATGTAACACTCAACCAGAAGTTGGAAATAGATGCCAAGCACTCTCAATTGGGTAGAGATCATATGCATTGGGGTATGTTTGAGCAACTTTATGAAAACTAGCCGAAGTAACTTTATGTTTTCCACTCTCCTCAATGGAATGTAAAAAGTAGGAAAACCAACAACAGTACAAGAAAAACAGAAAAAGTGCATGCAATACTACAATATATTGTAAAAATTCTAAGATTCATTAACAAAATGATCATGAGATGTTCTCTAAATATTTTATCACATTCTTGATTAATAAGTCTACTTTAATTAATATTTAAATCTCCCTTCTTATATCATAATCTACTTTCCAAACCTGGTTGTTTTTATAATAACATGTGCCCCATATGAAGTTGCAAGAATAGAATGTATGGCTATTGATTTTAATACTCAACATGCTTATGTCGACAAATCTCTTTTGGCTGAAGATTATGATTGGTTGACCCATACACTTATATATCTATTTACTCCTTTCATCTTGATAGCTTAGGCAAAGATCATTATCATAATTTGTGTATTACTTAATTATATCAGGCCTGAGAGAATAGTGCAAAAGTAATGTTTACTAGATAATACTAAAAGAAGTTGCAGAAAATATTAGATATTATTGTTATTATCAAATTAAGGATACATAACTTTAACTATGAATGAAGCCACTTTGCTTTTCAAATAATTCAGATTCAATTAACAACTTTGATGTGTCCCCGTACAAAGAAACGCACAACTAAGCAGATTACATTGATAAGCAAAGTTTGCTGGACTTTTCTCATAATTAACACCTTGTTGGGACATTGAAACAGCACAAAAGTCACTTTTTTCACATTTTCATGGAAAAGAAAGGGCTTTTATAAATTAGAATTAAAATTAAAATTATGTACATTCATAACTTTTAATTAGAGGGCACCAAAAACAGCTCTAAAGTCACCCCATGCTTATTTATGGACCCCCCTATTGTCATGCTTAAATTCTCAATGTTGAAGTCAAAAACGTGCTCACATCAAGTACCATGGAAAAGATTGGGACCAAAATTGTATATAAAAAAATCAACTATATGTTATAAATAAGATTGATAAAAGTCAAAAAATGTCACCTATGGAATAATTCTAAGCCACCAATAACAATTAAACTAACTAAAGTTACATTTTCTATATGTTAAATTGATACCTTGGTGGTTCGGATATTTATTGATGTGTCCACTATGTGGCTAGCATTGGTAACAATAATATAGGTGAATTCGTCTTTATATTTTGATATGTCACTTTCACATGCTATTATTTGTAAGATTTCACATGAAGCATTTCACCCCTTTCACAAATTAATGTGAAATAGATAATACCCCTTTAACCGAAACCACCAGTTATGATATCCAAGCCTTTCATAAAAGTAGAAAGCTAATAAAGAAAACTCCAAATAGTAGTATGCATCAAATATGGATAGCAATTCGCATTTTTGAGTTACTAGAAATGAATTCCATGTTTGTGTATGCATCAAATTATGAGACTTAGATTACAATTAATCTATTCAATGACAAGTTTAAAAGAACCTAGTGAAGTCCTCAAGCAATATATTGGAATAAAAAGCATATTGTACGTGGATAAATACAAAAGACTTAATTGTAGTTTTGTATGAGCTTTCTCAATTTAGCGAGTTTGGTTCCTATATTTCTCTGATCACGCTTTTGGTATTCCAAAAATTGTGGATTGTGCAGTTTTGTTCCATTTTCCCAAAATCCAAGGGAAAAAAAGAAAATCACGATTTCGAGGAACCAAAAGTGCAATTAAAAAGCATGAAGGCCAAAATTGTCAAATTAAAACAAATCGGGAATCAAAATCGCAAAAAATAAAATAAAGTAACTAAAATGGTCAAATTGATAAAAAAGTTGAGAGACTAAAAAAATGCAATTGATTCTATACAAAAGACATGTTTTCATTGTATAAATAATCGGTTTCAAGAAGGTAGTTCAGTTGGCGAGCTAAAAACATGAGGGAGATCGAAAAATGAGGTCCGTGATTCAAATCTTGTAAACTAACATTTCGCCCACCCTAATTAATTACTGACCACTAAGATTCATCCGTAAGAAAATTGTATAAATAATCCAATTAATGTGCATAAATATTGGCTCTAAAAAACCATAAATGTAAAAGACAAACATTAATGTAACAAGAAAAAGGAAAAACATTACCATGGTCTCATATGAAACTAGATAGCTACATTTACATGTTTGTTAGGTTATGAAAGAGTCAGTGTTGCAGTGAAGTCCTCTGCCACTTCCGGAGGGAACGGAAAGTGTAAACTCAAAAAGTCATTATACTTAGTTTGACAAACCAAACATTTCAAAAATGAAACATAGCATTTGATAAATACAAAAGAGACAAGAGGGACCCTCATGGAGTTTGATTTTTGAAGTAACCATAAATCATCTAATTATTATGCCTAGTTCCATCAACCACATCATTACAAGAATCATCCTTATAGCTTTCCCAATATTGCTTCAATTCTTGCTTCAACTTTTACATTATTATAAGCTTATATTATACACTCAATGTTAATATAAGCTACTATTCTCTTTGCCTTGGATTACTTCACCATCTTGCTTTTTTAGGTACTATATGCAAGTATAGGATGTGTTTGGTGTTAAATCATCATGACAAATAGGAAAAGCTGGTTTGGATGGGTGAAAAGATTATTCATTTCTGAGTCAAAGGACAAAGTAAGAGAATAGATGTTCAAGGATTCTTATATATTGTTTATAAATTATTAGTATTTCTGTTAATATTTCTTTTGTGTGATATTAGAAGCAAAAGAAATGGAGATGGAGCATTGGAAGGATTAAACAGAAGCAATATCCAACAATTACAGCTCCAAAAAATAGAACATTGATTGAAGCAAATGCAGAACAGAGAAAACATGCTTTGGCTGTAGCTATTGCATCTGCAGCAGCTGCAGAGGCAGCAGTTGCTGCTGCACATGCTGCTGCTGAGGTTGTCAAATTGACAGGTGCCACTTGTTCTTATTCATATCTTTCCAATGGAGATAGAAGTTTGGCTGCCATCAATATTCAAAGTGCATACCGTGCACATCTTGTGAGTTTCGTGAAAACCTTCTTATGATATGTTTATAAGCTGTTTTTAACTAGACTCGTTAAAGAAATGAGTGTTTCTAAATTCACTTGAACTTGAATACTAAAATGGGAATGAAACAGGCTAGGAAAGCATTAAGGGCATTGAAGGGAGTTATAAGATTGCAGGCCATAATTCGCGGTGAAGCTGTTAGACGCCAAGTGTCTAGAACTTTGAAGCATTTTCCCTCTAAAGCAAGAAATCAGGAGGAAATTCAGGAAAGAAGAAGCCATATTGAGGAAGAAAACTACAGAAATGACCAGATAAAACAGTTTCCAAAGCAAAGAAGTTGGGATTGTAGCTCACACACAAGAGAAGACATTGAATCCATATGGTCAAGAAAGCAAGAGGCCGTTGTCAAACGAGAGCGCATGAGGCAATACTCTTCTTCGCAAAGGGTAATCTCGTTTTTTTATATGGAAATGTTAGTATATTAGTTGTTCCGTTAGATTTTTTTTTCCTTCATCAGGGTTTGAACCTCGTCCTTATACTCCTTCAACCCGTAGCTCAGACCGGTTGAGCTATCCAACCACGAAGGCCTTATTTGCTTATTTTTCTAGGACAATATTATCATGTTATTCATCTAATAACAGCCATGTATGTTGTGTTTTTTAGGAGAGAAAAATTTCTCAAATGGTGGAAGAATCTCTACACAGCAAGGGATTTCGTAGAGATAGTAGTCGTACTCTAGGCGAGTGGCTGCATAAGGAAACAAGTGATTGGGATGTCCTTTACAAACCATCTCTTCCTTCAAATATCATAGTAAAAACTGAAGTACAAGAACGATTGAGTTCGCGAATTTCAGTTCCGCGAAAATCATTCTCTCATGTAAAAAGAAGTTCAATAGGGGATGAAACTTCTATGCCAAATTCACCAGTTTTTCCTAAATACATGGCTGTGACTGAATCTAGCAAAGCAAAGGTGAGGTCTATGAGCACACCAAGACAAAGAGGAGCATTTTTGGATATATGCTCAAATCAGAATGAGCCTCACAAGGAAGGAAATCCCTCTTGCTCTTCACATGTTGCAAATTTTCACATGCATATATGAAGTATTTTCTGTATGAACTTTTTAGTTGAAGAAAATTTTCTTAGTTTTGGTGAGGAGAAATGTTACTATTGGGTACATAATACATATCTATGATTTGTATACATTTATTTACTCTATTTTGTTCCCATTGTATTCTTCTTTTATTTATGTAAGTTTGGCTGTGAAAATAGAAGATTTCCAGCTGATAATCTGCTAAATTTATCATGGATTGCTTTGAAGAATTTTTATTTGATTTTTCCACAATATGATTGTAATTATTTTATCATTCCAAAACTTTATTTACTAAAAGGTATGCAAAAAGAGTATGTTATTAACATTAGACTCAAGCATCATTGCATTATAAAATTCTCAAATAGGTCATCCAATTCAGCTCCCTTACATATACATGAATCAACAAAATTGTGAGGGAACTGAAATGTTGAGATCCTAGTGAATATTTTATGTACTCGATGCTTTTTACTAGGAAGAATATACAGTTTGTCGGAGTTTACTTCCCTCTAAACCATATAGATTCTGAACAACTTTGTTCAAACCTTGGAAACTAACATTTTCACCTCCGTCTAACTGTTAACATCTAACATTTGCTTATTAAAAAAAAAACTAAAAATGGTGAATTGAATTGCTTCATTGTATTGTATGGTCTAGCAATCAAGCATCAATGCACATAATGTCTAGCAAATTCAGTCTTTCCATATTTTGGAAGGGCAAAACCTTTAAAATGCATCTAAAAACTATCATTCCTGTATGAATCTTCGTCCAGCGCCCCCCGACCTCTTACGATTTTTGGGTTTTGCAGGTGGAATTTGGCAGCCGGGCCCTTGTTTTGGCAGGTCATCGAACTCAACATATTGTGCCGCCCGCCGTCTCCTAGCTTGTTTTGGCAGGTCATCGAACTCAACACATTGTGCCGCGCGCTGTCTCTTAGCTTGTTTTGGCAGGTCATCGAACTCAACATATTGTGCCGTCCGCTGTCTCTTAGCTGCAATTGATAATGAAAAAACAGTTTCAACAATTTTGTTTCTAAAGCGATTTTTTCATTTTACAAAACAAAATGACATAGAAATTGATAAAGGGATGTCAAACCAGATTTAGCATTTTGGTAATGATCTTGAAGTTTCTTCTTGGAAGCTTCAAACTTCTCTTCTAGTGCATCATCATCCAACTTGAGTTTCTGACATACAAGAAATAAATCTCACAACAATTTTCAAGTATACAAATTTGATGAGCCAAGAGAACTTTTCCTTACATTGGATTGACCAACTTGAGGTTTCATTTGAATAGCACCTTTCAAGACACTCTTTTGCATCATCTCTGGCTCTATATTATCAGCAATTAATGGTTTATTTAGCCTCACAACCATAACAACCTTATTTTTCTTTTTTGGTTCTATCTGATTTTCCTTGGCAACCATTTTTGCCTCATTGGAAGCCTTGTTTTTCATCTTTTGCACAATCTTAGTGTCCTTGATGTTCCTAGTGACTTCTTCCCTCTGTACAGGATCTGAAAATAATTTTTTATTCATAATCATCAATCTAAGAAGAGAAAAAGCTAGTTATATGAAATTGCAAAAGTGAACTCACTTCCATCATCATCCAAGCCATCAAAGAACTTTGCATCATCCATTTATGTAACATCCAACCAACCAAAACAAGTAAAAGTTAGTTTCTAACTTTCAATCCCTGTGATAAGCTATGAAGCACAAACACAGATATAGATATACATACCGAACACGACATTAGTATGGACACAGACACCAATTTTAATTTGAAAATACAAGTAATTGAACTGTTAGTGTCTGTATCTGACACGATGTGTCGGCCACCGAACATGTCTTCAATCGAAAGGGTCGGTGCTACAGAGATGGAGTACAAAAGAAAGTTAGGGCAAGTACCTTTGATGGTTCCATTGAAACAGGTGGATATAAAAATAAGGCTCCTTCATCCATAGGGGGTGATGGAAGCCCTGCTTCTTCATCATCAAGAGGTGGATTTTCTGAATCTGGAATATGTATGAATTGATTTAAAAAATGGATAAAAAAAGTAACTAAATCTTAATGAGTATATTATATATAGGAAGTTAAATATTTTATACCAGCAATTGGTGTGTCAACTTTGAGCCACCCATCCACGTCGTTTTTCCAGTCCCTACAATTCAATTGCTATGTTTAGAACAAATAAATTGTTTCCCATATGCAAAACTAGCAGAGTGATATTAATTAATCAAAACTATAATAGAAGACATTTAAGCATATGGAGTATTCTGCTGAAGATAATAGAAAATAAGTGTGCAGGAAAAGTAGTTCCTACTCAATAAGAATTCTTGCAAGCTCAGAAATATCCTTTGATTGATGCTTTCTTAGAAGATTGACGGCCTTTCCAATCTCAGTTTCCTAGCCAAGTTAAACTTTCATCAGATTATTATAATAATGATAATAATAAAACATTCCAAAAACCAGAAGAAAAATGGGAATAAGAAAGTGGTTATTGAATTGAATTGAAACCTGAAGAAGATCCAAAGTGAGATTCATGAGTTGAAGTCTCCTCAATGCTTCATGTAACTCCGAATGAGACTGTTTCAACATGCATTAAAAAAACCATGAACGAGTGACCACATTAAAGGCCATAATACTCTTCTTAAATGAAATTAACTTCATAACCAATCTTTATAACCATATAAGTTCTTCTATTATACCACTACGTACCTCTACCTGTACACACATTTCATATTTATAAAGCCATAAACCCATTCTTCATTAAATTTAACATAATAATTTGTGAATTACATACAATTCGAATTTTAGGCGTGTCTCGACATATCTCCGACAAAGACACTCGTATGACTCGTGTCACAAATCTCATTTAGGTGTTGAATTCAATTAGTGGTGGATCTAGGAAATTTCTTTTCAAGAAAATAATCCGTCAATAATATTTTATAGAAGAAAAATATTGATTTTTTTTTTTACAAAGTACATCATTGCATAAGTAACAAAAAACATAAAAAAAATTCAAACTTCTACAAATTACACTTTTCCTCTATACATTTTAACATTCTGACAATATTGTATGATACTTTTTTGTCAATATTAAAAAAAAAATTCTCACAATATATGTAACCAGATAATTATTCAACCATTCCTTTATGAAATAAATTTTCAATTTAGTCCCTAAACTATGAATATGTATTAAATAGTCTTTAAAATTTATCTCAATGCATCAATTTACTCCTTTAGCGGCAAATTCATGGACTAAATTTATGGACAGAGATAAACTTTAAAGACTGTTTAGTAAGTTCATAGTTTAGAGGCTAAATTAGAGATAGAGTGATAGTCTAAAGAATAATGTGAGGGTTTACTCTCTATGATAAAAGTTTCAAGTTGAATATAATTATTTTGAGCTTGTGTGTTTGAATAGTTGAATATTAATGGGGCAAAAGCAATATTTTAATGGTATTTTTGTTAAAATTAATTCTTTTTGGTGGGGGGAATTGCCCTCAAATGCCTCTATATGTATATATCCATCCGACATTGCAATGGCAAATCTAGGACCCATTTTAGAGGGGTGAAAATCTTTTACAATCACACATCACAAAAAAAATAAAACTTAAATATATTTTATTAAATAAACTATATATATGACACCTAATTTTTTTTATATGCACATAAGAGGGAGAGAAATTGATTTAAGTGGTTCATATAAACTATCCATTGAATAAAAATTAGTATTTTAGTGATTCATTTGATAAAAGTATAATTATGGACACAATTTTTAAGATTTGAACAGAGTCTCCAAAAGTGTTATACTTTTTTATCATATATATGATAATAAAAAATTAGGTGTGTTCTAAATTCGATCTATACATTAGTTCAGTCAAAAAGAAAAGATTCTATACATTAATGTCTTTTACTTGTGCAGGATTTTTGTTTAAGTGTGGTTCATAGATAATAATTGAGGTTGAAATTAATTAACAGAAAAAAGAAAGTTAAAAAAAAGTAAACAAGTAATTAATGGTGCATAGAAAGAGATTAATGGCATGGATTTATTTACATATATAGGGAAGCAGATATAGATAGACAAATTATAATTAATTAATTAATTAATTAATTAAATTATACCTGTTCGCGATGATCAAACAAAATATCTCGAATCCGCAAAACCTCCATCAAACATTGCGACTCATGTTCGATCTGGTCATTCAATGCCTCAGCTTCTGCATCTCTAATATTATGATTCTCAACGTTCATCATCTCTGCATGTTCATCATCATAACTCTTATTCACCACCTTGATCTCTTTGATTTTACTAGCTTCAACCTTCTCAACGTCATCAGAGACAGCCAAACAAGGAGGAGACAAACGTTCTGCAATGGTGCACCTCCTTAAGCTGAACTGTTCAGGATAATCGGCGGCGGCCACCATGATCGCGCCATCGATTATATCAAAGAGATGAGAACTTACACCTTTGAAGTAATCTCTCCAGTATTCCAACGATCTTGAACTCATTTCTCAGTTTCAAAAGAAAGGTGGTGGAATATGGAGGATATTGAACACTGCAAACGAGAAAGTACCTTATTGCACTATCATAAAAATATATGAGACTTTTTAAATTACATAAACAACATGATTATTCATGATATATATATAATATACACTTGGTAATATGAATTTACCTTGAATTGTATAGGACTATATGATAATACACACCTTGCTTTGGGATCTTCAGCTAGCAATGCAACTTTGGAGACTAAACCTTTTAAAACTCAAGAGACTGATACTTTTGGTGTGATGATAGGAATAGGTTAGAATGCATGTTTATATGGTAAGTTATAAATGTGTGTTCTAAAAACTAGATATCATTATAATTAATATTGAATTTTTCAATTGACTGAAAATTATATTTTTATAATTTATAATTTTTTTATTATGTAAATTAATAAAATAAATCTTGTTTAAAATTAAAAATAATTTATACTATTTAAATTAATTATATTATTCTCAACGACTTTTATAGAAGTAAAATATATTTTAAGAAATATACTTAAAATAATTAGTATATACTATAATACTTTAAATAATTAATTAATACTTTTTATAAAAAATAATATATAAAGTCAATACTAATATGGAATTAAGATATTTAAATATTACCATATATATAATATTACTTTAAATATTTAAAGTAAATAATATTTATGAGTATTAAATAGTTAGATTTAATACTAATGAGTGTACATGTCAAATAGTTAGAAATCGAATTTTGAGTTGTACCAAAAAAATTCGAATTTTGAGCTTATTTTTTCTATGAACTTCTATCATAACACATAGAGTGTACTTGCAAAACTTCATTCAAAAATTTGAAGGGTATGCATTAGCTAAAATTTTATAGAGACTAAAACTGCTGACGAAAAATATTGTAGGGACTAAAAGTCGATCAAAAATTTTATAGGGACTAAAGACAAATTTTTGAAATTTTATTATATGGACAAAAATATATTTGAGCCTAATACTTTCTGTGTAAAGCTCATCCAAACGTTTTTAAAAGTTATGAGAAACTAAAAGCAATTAGCGGAGAAAGATGTACGCGCAAAAATGATTTTTTATAGTGATTAAAAACAAAAAAAATCGAATTTTATAGAGACCAAAAATATATTTAACCATATTCAATATTAATTAATTTAATTTATTACAAGTTGTTTTAACTATCAAATTTAAAACTTCTTATATAATCTTAAATATTTGAATTTCTAGATAATAATAATATTACTTAATAACTAATTATAATTTAATAAAAATACTTAAAATATGTTTAAAATACACTACTAATTATTAAATATCGCTATGAAACATAAAATATCGTAATATTAAGGTTTTGTAATTTGGTGTGTCTCATCCGCTAGCGGATAACGGATGAAATTAGGGGGATGAAACTAGCGGGTGAAGAGTACACTTATTTGGTAAAAATTAGTGTTTAGCGTTTTTCAAGTAGCGTTTAGCGTTTTTCAAACGCTAGCAGATAGCATCTCACTTTTTTTTGGTATTGTTCCCTTTTTATTTTTTTAAATACTTCTATATCCTTACTAAATAAATGTAATCATGAATTAAATAAATATACCTTTTTTGTAATATTACATTTATCAGTTAGTTCAATCGCTAGTTTTACCAAACGCATCATTTGCTATCCACTATTCGCTTGTTTATCTTCTATATTTGTGACTTTTAACCAAACTAAGTCTAACTAAAAAACTTAAATACAATAATATGTATTATTTAAATTTAAAATTTTTCTTAAAATAATTTGAAATAAAATAAATAATTTAAAATTCTTTTAACCAACTTGTTATAATTAAATAACTTAAAGGACCTAAGTGGTACGAAAAAGACTTAAAAGACCAACTTGTTACAATTAAATAACTTAAAAGACCCTCTTATGTAATTTAGCCTATCTTATATTAAGATGAGAAGCTTTGACTAAAAAATAAATTATATAAGATGATGCTTCCAAAGAATTTCAGAAGATTGATACAATATTAATATATAACATTTATATTAAGAAAATAGTTTCAGTACTTTGTTAATTTAAATAATAATGTATAGTATAAATGTGTTTAAAACTGTAATTTTATTTGACGAAAACAACACCCAAGTTTAACATACAAAATTCAGTCTAGAAAATAATAATAGTTTTAATAAAAAAAAAGTAAAACTGTAGAGATGAGAGCAATAAAATAATTATGGTTGAAATAAACCTAAGTTTTACTATGATTATAAAGAAAAATCACCAAATATGCTACTTAAATATTAATATCACATATTATAAATGAATGATATGTTAAATTTTATTATAGAAAAATAAATATTCCACAGAAAGATTTTTATAAAAGATAAAATCGTATAAAAGAAAATCATTTTATATAACTATAATTAACTTTGATAATAAATTATTCCAAATGACATTGGATTTGGTGGAAAACTAATATTCAATAGAGAGTTTATATGTTGTCAAAAATGTTAACTAGTAGGTGAAGGAAGTATTCCATGCAGATGATTCACACCAAAGATAGTATTATCGATGTGATGACAAAGTTGATCAATATTGACAAGTTTATTTGGCCTCGACCCTCTTATAGCCTAGAAAAAATGCAAGCAACATGAAATGGAAAAACAGAGAGTGGTAAGAAGATATGATGACTCAATCACAAGGTGCCCACAATGCTTATAAAAAAAAGTGCCCACAATTACTTGAATATAATTTTTTTTCCAATTTCATAGTCTGTTAGATTTGTTTGAGAGGTTGAGGAGAAGGGCCCTTTGAGGGAGTAGAATAGAAAAAAGATATTGAAATATTCCACCTTAATTGAGATAATAGTTTAATGGACGATGATAAGAAAATATTTATTATTAATATATTTTTAATTCTAAGACTATTTTAAAAGGATATAATGATTTGAAGAATTGGTCTATACCCTCTAAAACTCTCCGATTTTTTTATAGTAGTATATTTTTTAAGTTCCACCAAATTAGAGACATTTTGTTTTATGAAGAAAAA
Source organism: Astragalus glycyphyllos (assembly GCA_963573325.1). Lineage (NCBI taxonomy): Eukaryota > Viridiplantae > Streptophyta > Magnoliopsida > Fabales > Fabaceae > Astragalus > Astragalus glycyphyllos. The sequence goes on from OY754309.1 coordinate 42,315,395, forward strand.
CAAACTACCAATTTATAATTTGTTGGAAAAAATGTTACATTATAAATTATCAGAGATTACATCTATGAAAATTTACTTTAATCTACAATTATTATGTCATTGAAAAGCTTCACGAATAATGTCCTATATACGTTGAGGTACTTAATTAAGAATCATTAATTATAAAGTCAATATTGTCTTGCACCAAAAAAATGAACTTAATATTATTAAAATCTTATGATCTTCAACACAAATAATCAATGTGAAAAATAATTATTATTCATCAGTAGAATCCATCAAACTCAATAGCTCAAATCACATTTTTTTGATAATCATTTATATTTAGATGGACATACTATGATTGATTTTAAGAATTCTCACGAACTTTAAAAATTAGTTTTCACAATCACATTGTAAACTCTAGCAGTGCTGATCATTTCAAATGAACCAAATGTTCTCGGGTAACGAATGACAAATATTCCTACAACAGCAATGAGAAAATTCATGTCAAATGTATTAAGCAAAATGGCAAGTATAAATACTAGACGTCTGGATCGACACTTAAACATAAGAAAGCTATCAGAAAAACCATCTTCAAGGGGGGTTATACAGCCCATCGATTTGAATGTAATCCTAAATCCAAAAAACAAACAGTTGCATTGTGAAAATTTAAAAACAATTTCTCTCCTCATTCAACCTTGACAGTTATCGAGCGGTTTGAGCTTGTGCATGCTCCAGAAGTTGACTAACCAACTTGTAAGTACGTCCGCTAAGGCCCTTGGTATGGTCTATCAGCTGTTCATACCTGGAGATTGTGTAACTTCAAAGATTAATGGTCTTGAAAAGGAAGAAAGAATGATGCATTGAACGAAATAAACGGAAAACCAATCAACATTGTTGAGTCAGAATGGTGTTGATTTAGTAGAAGAAAGCAATAAAATGCCCTTATCTATTAAGACAGTAATCAATGAAAAAACTTACACATTTGGGTGATTGGGTTCCATCATAACTGTTCCAGTTTCAGAGTCAATTTTGGCATCAAGCTTTGAACCACGGATGAGATTCACAATCCATCTCTCAGCTTCCTCATAATTCAAATTTAGCTTCTCAGCAAGAACTCTGTAAAATATATCAGCAATTAGGTAAGTGTATGTTCGGAATTTTGGTTAGTATTTCATATTCCCAGTATACCATTTAGTTGTTGCATGTAATGTAGACAAGAGGAGTTCATCAACAAAGAAAAAATCACGTAAAGACAATATGGCATCATATATTAAAACCTCCAAATAAATGACAGACAATGAGAAAAGCTAGTGCCAAGCCTCTATGGCCACACAAAAAAAGCACAATTCTTATATATTATGCATTTGATCTTGACAATACCAAAGATCAATGGGTGAAAAATAAAGGAATATCAAAAAAGCTATAAACAGAGGGACCTGCAATATCATATATCACAAACACATACATACCCCATGTCAATGCGTTGGTGTATTCTACAGTATGTCTCAAAAATAAATAGTCTGGCATTTTCAAGGAACTCGTCCCTTAATGGTACAGTTGAGAAGTTGCTATCTTCAACTCTTTTACCAAGGAAGGGATCATTGAGAATGACCTGCATTTGTACAGATGGTAAACATGTTATAATCAACAGATAAAGGCTAACTAGAAACTAACACTGACAAAAATATTATAAGAAATAGAAAAAGAGATTGAACAATACAAATTACATCAGTTCAGCAGTTGACTTATATTAGCTAGTTAACAGAAACGACACTTACTTCTTCACATTCCCTCATCTTCTTTTGCGCCCCATCAAAGTCATAGTTGACGTAAACACAAGCCAAAAATTCAGTGATGGGATCCTTGTATGAATTCTGCTCTTGTTGAATAACTTTAATAAAATCTTTGAATTGAGGCCTCCTGCGCTTGTTGACAATAAATGCTGTGGCCAAGTATCGCAAAAGGTGTGGAGCAGAGGTTTGGATTGCGTTAAGATACCTGGAAATGATATAACATCTTAGATAAAGCAACATTATAAATAAGAAGCACCAAAGGTGAGAGAAAAAGTGACCCCGGAGAATGAATGCAATTACCCAGTTTTACGCGGATTTACAACAAAAATAAAATATGAAAAATGAAATATCACACAGATAAAGGCTTCTAGGGGAAGAACAGGTAAGTAAACAATGCATACTTATCCTGATTAAACAGATCAATTATCTGTGTTCTTCCATTGTCATGGTTGAAAAAGATGAACAGACTCCAATGCATCAACCAAATTCTGCTTTGCACCTGATTTAATGGTGATGAAAAATTCTGCAACAAAGTTCACCCCTAGTTAAGTCTACATTGATATGAAGATAACAAACAATTGAAACAAACGTGTGCTACTACTTAAAAGATGAACTATAAATCAACCTTTGAGTCAATTATTTCCTTCAAGCGATTGAGCTCCTCAAGAGCAATGTCCCAGTTTTGCATCAAAATCTCAGCTGCCAGCTTTCCCCACAATGCACTCAGACTCCTTTCACTACTTGTGCATAAAGCTCTGTACTGATAAAGATAATCAGCAGCACCAGAGTAGTTACCACATTCAAACTGAAATTTGGCATATTGGTATAATGCCTCTATCTGTGCAGGACCAATCTGTTACAACACAATCATCCTTAGAGGAGTCAGAAATCAAATAGAACAAACTCCAAACTTTCAAAAGAAAGCGGCAATAAAAGTACGATGCTTCAAAAAAAACCACGCAAGGAGATGATAGTACAGTAATATTAACTATCTCAGTTAAAAGTGGCATTTTGTTAGAAACAAAAAATCAATCAAATCACCCAAAGGTCCATAACTGTTAGATCCATACTACCAAGGGTCATATTTTAAAGCTTAATATCGGTGTTTGAAAGAGTTTATTTTTACTTTTTTTACAACATAAGTACTATTGTACATATTTGGAATAACTTATAAAAATAGCTATTGATGCGTCCACAAGCTGTTATCAACTTATTCTCACATGCTATGCAAAATAGATAATTCATAGAAAAAGTTTGCCCCTATCCTTAATTCACTATTGAATTGTATAACAACTTATGGATAAACTCTTAAGTGATAATCCCTTTTTAAATAGTCACTTAACTAAATTGTTTATCAAATGCCCATACTATAATACCACAGACTAATCCCTACCTTTTGGCAAGTTAAATCACCTAGCAGTCCAAACATACCAACAATTGCCACACAAAAAAACCCTAATCTAAAAAACCCAAAAATTAAAACAAACACCATCGTAGATTATATCCAATTCCAATAATAAAATCAGATTTGTGTCTCCAAAAAAATGATCTAAAGACTAAACCTGGTATCTGTCATTGAGCATCTGGAGATTGTAGTTTTTATCAGGCCTCAATTCCTGAACAGCGGCAGGATTCTGAAGGAATGCAACGAGAGGAGCAGCGGCATCTTCAAGTGACTTGAGTCGTGCAACGACGTCGGCTCTGCGTTCAACCATATCCTGAGGAACATCTTCAGTGTGGTAAAGCGTCTTGTGAATGTCCATAGCGTAATCAACCATGTTTGTATTGTTGAGGAGATCGATCTTGCCTTTCAGGATTAGGGAATCGTCGTATATCTGTCTCTCTTGAAGAAACTCCAATAGAGGAAACACCAAATGCCTGTCCAGATTTGGTGCCATGCGTGGTGTCAGATCGTATTCCGCCATTCTCGATTCTCCGTTTTGGTTCAAAGTTTCGAGCAGCTTTTCTTGTGTGGATAACGGACGAGATAGAGAGACTCTGATTCTGCTGCGTTTAGGGTTTATTACTACCCGATTCCAAAGAAAGCTTTTCCCTGTTTGCTATTTATTTTTTATTAAAAATATTAATAGTAGGCTTAAATATATGTTCTGCCCCTGCAAATATCACCTTAATCCATTTATGTCCTGTAAAAAAAAAACTTTAAAATTGTCCTTGTAAATATAAATCGCTTAGGGTTATGCCCCTCGGTCAGCTTCCCATCCAAAAAAAAAGGCTAAAATATATGTTCTGCCCCTGCAAATATCACCATAATCCAGTTATGTCCCTGTAAAAAAAAACTTTAAAATTGTCCTTGCAAATATAAATCGCTTACGGTTATAATCAATGCCACATATCATCATCTCATTAGACCATACGCCACGTCAACACTCCATGTCACCACTGCCACGTCAGCAACCAATAGATGGCTGCCACGTGGCAAAGGCATGGCAATGTATGAAATAGTGTGTTACTAAAAAAACTTAGAATATTGCCAACCATAGGTTTCGAACCTGCGACCTCGTGGTGGCATACTCTCTCACTTACCACTTACCACTTACCACTTCTAAGAGTAAACAGAGAGATTGAAGAAGATGATGAACCATTTCTATGGGTTTAGGTCTATTAAAGAGATGAAGAAGATGAATCTGTGATGATGATGATGATGATGACTGCTGCTAACGTGATGAAGATGAATACTGCAGCAAATAAGTTTTGTTGGTGTTTCATTCTCAAGTAAATAGCTGGTTCAGTGGTAAGTGACAGAGTATGCCACCACGAGGTCGCAGGTTCGAAACCTATGGTTGGCAATATTCTAATTTTTTTAGTAACACACTATTTCCTATATTCTAATTTTTTTAGTAACACACTATTTCCTACATTGCCATGCCTTTTCCACGTGGCAGCCATCTATTGGTTGCTGACGTGGCAGTGGTGACATGGAGTGTTGACATGGCGTATGGTCCAATGAGATGATGACACTTGGCATTGATTATAACTGTAAGCGATTTATATTTGCAAAGACAATTTTAAAGTTTTTTTTTTTACAAGAACATAACTGGATTATGGTGATATTTGCAGGGGCAGAACATATATTTAAGCCTTTTTTTTTATGGGAAGCTGACCGAGGGGCATAACCGTAAGCGATTTATATTTGCAAGGACAATTTTAAAGTTTTTTTTATTACAGGGGCATAACTGGATTATGGTGATATTTGCAGAGGCAGAACATATATTTAAGCCTTAATAGTATATAAAAAAAAGTAAGTAATATTCTTTTTTTTTATATAAAAATAATAAGTTTAAATATATGTTACCCCGCAAATAGGCTCATTGTTCAGTAACCTCTTTGTTTATGCATGTCGGGAGCTAATGCGTTTATGGATTTCAAACACTTCTAAAAATCCTGGAAGAATATTTTTGAAGTGAATTAATTGGGGGGTAAGTGTATTAATTTGGGGCGTATCTTCCACTTCCTGAGATCTTCTATGTAAACTCTAGTTTAATTATCATTGAAGTTTAACTCTGTTTATCAGTCAAATTGTGACAGACAAATTGTGAAAAAACTGAATTCAAGAAAGTGAATTCATTAAACAGACAAAAAATACAACTCATAATTACTAACTTTGTTCCCAATTATCGAGGGATTGTGGATCACTTTCTACGGTTAGTGGAGGAATGCAAAGAGAAGAAGGCAAAGAAGGTTAAATATATGATCTAGTTAGTGACATGTTGGTGTATTTATCGCGTGATAATCTTTTGTTTAGGGGGGTGATTTTAATAGTGACTCCATTGTTGCCCATGTAAAATGCATGTAAAATGCTTGTCTTTGATGTGCCAAAGACCAAGGTTGTCAAAACCATACCGGACTGGGCGGTCAACCGGGAATCGAACCCCTATCCGACCCAAGTGAACCCCAGAACCGGCTGGGGTGAAAACAGGTAATTGAACCGGATAACCGACTGAAAACCGGGAACCGGACAGAAAACCGGGGAACCGTGCAGAAAACCGGATTTGGTTTATTTTCCTTAAAAAATGGTATACCATGTTGATTTTTGGAAAAAAAATGATAAATGATGTTGATTTTTGGTATATGAGATATTTTTTATCATTTTTTATAATTAAATTGATGTAATAAATAAATAATTAAAAAACAAATATGTACACTAATATTACTATGAGAGTACTTACATTATAGTATCTAATTATCTATGATTGTTGAATATTATAGTTTTATTATGTCATACTATGATTCTTTTTTGTTTTTTATCTTAAATATATTGTAAAAAATATATTTAATTAATTCCGATTCAACTCCCAATTCAACCGGTTAAACCCAAGAACCCCTGAACCGCTACCTCTTCCGGTTCAATGTCCGATTTTGATTACTACCCATAATCTTGAAATGCTTGGTTTGGAATATGGATAACTAAACAGTACCAAAGAGCAATTAGATAAGGTTGAGTAATTAATAAGAGAATATTCTTGTATGCTTTTGCTTTATGTGGAGATCTCTATTTTCTGTCAAATCCTTGTTCTTTCTTTATATGACTTCATTTGGTTTAACATGTTGATACTATTTTGCATAGTGCGAGAGAGAGAGGAGGGAGAGTAGAGAGAGAAATAGGAGAGATGTATATGGGGGAGAGATAGAGAGGAGAATGAGGGATCGAAGTTTTTTAGAAAAAAATATTTTATTATTTTAATGTCATTTTGGTCCTCGAATAGGTTAATTTTGTCAAATAGTCCTTGGTGATATGGAATGTCAAGCGGGTCAATTTGTCTTTAGTCAACGTGACACGTAAGCGTCCAACTTGGTAGGAAACATGCCACATAAGCGAAACAAATGGAGTTAAAAACTGAGCTAACAATGAGGACCAACAGGACTAACAGATGAGACATTGATGGATTAATTCGTGGTTCAGACCATCATCGGCTACCCTAGGAGTGTCCCAACGCTTTCAAACGAAAGAGTAATCTTCGCTCGTGCTTAGGATCAAATTTCGCACTAGCCAACACCGAGTTTGTCCACTGCGAGAATCGAACTCGGGAGCACCAGGTCGACCCCCATGTCCCATGGTAGATTAACTCATTGGGCCAACAGTGTTGATTACACCACATAGCTCTATTATAAAATAAAACTCAATTAACTTTTTTGCTGCTTTTAGAAAAACTCAAATATTATTCAAAAAAAGTCAATTATATTTAAATAAAAAATACTACGTATTTTAAATGTTAATAGGTTATTGTTATTTACATAAAAAATAATAATATTCTTATTACTAATAGAAGTGTTAATATTTTAATAGGAAAATCCATAATTTATTACAACTTAGAGCTATATTTTATTAGTATAATAAATAATATGTAAAATGGTATATAGAATACTAATTTAAATTATACTATAGAAATATAGAAAAATGGAATGATAAAAAGTGACGGCTTTACTCGCATCCTCCTTGGGAGTTGGCTATGATGCTAGACAATGGTGGCAAGAGGAAGAGAGGAAGTATATGGTGAGTCTCATCGTGGTTGTTTGTGATGGGTGCTTTGAGGTGGTAGTGTTCTTGGATGAAGGTTTTGTGACAGTGGAGAAGGACTTTGGCGGAGGTAATGCTCAACTAAAATGAATGTGGTAAAAAAGAAAGTCAGAAGGTGTCAAAATAGGTGATAAGTTTTAAAAAACAACGATGTGGCTTGCACATGAAAAATTCATAAAAAGAATTTAGAAAAATATAAGCCCAAGATTGGTGGGGCCAAATAGCCTGAACTAAACTTGGCCCAAATTGACCTGAAAATCATTTTAATAACATTTCTTTTAAGAGAAAATTTAGGTTATTGAGAAGAAATTAAAATTAATTCTTAAATCGAAAAAATTTGTAGCATGTATGATTCATTTTTAAGAATCTCCAAAAAAAAAAAACTAACATTTGACAGAGGATAATGTACTCTAATTGAAAATTTAAAATATAGAGTTACGAAAGAAACTCAATTTCATGACATTCATTCACACAGTTTCCGAATAAAGTTATCAGCAAGCTGAAAATGTAGTAAGCATTTTACAATTTGCTGACTTATAAACAAAACAAAAGGGAAGACTAGCATATTAAAAGCTGGCAAAAGTTAACCACACCCATATCTCCAAAGTCCAAACCAAATACAACCTTACTCGACATGTACCATCACTATCCTAAGCTATCAGAAATGGCAGGACAGTCAGCATAAACGACTCATAGGAGAATGTTGCAGAGCCAGTGTAGCCAGTATCCTTCTCCTTGAATTTGTCAGTTAGTCCCTGCAATACACAATTAAGAAATTTCACGAACAAGAACATGTGCTTTTTTAATAATCTGAGAGTTGACTATCAAGAAACAACATCATCATGCAGACATGAAAGCATAGGGAACTTGGAAATTGAAATCAAATTTCTTGTCACATTTTTCTACCAACGATAATGCTACACAAACTTGTCCATAACATACCAAAGATTATCATTGTCATTGGCAATAATATTTTGATTTTCAACACAAAAGTCTTGATAACAACAACAACAAACTAGCAGCAAACATTTTAAAGGTTGTATACATAGGCGTGTGAAACTATCAGTAGTGCCTGATGCCATGCTACCGGATTCCTGATATGCCTATAATTGTCATTTCGTTTCTTTACTTTCATACTTTATATCAGATAAGAATAGTAAGATGTAATTTCAATTGCCAAATTATAAATCGGAGTGTTTCGATAGCTCACCTTAACAGTAAGACAGCACCTGCAATAGAAGACAAAGGAAGAGAATCAATTTATAAATCCATTGTACACCAAGACAAACAAACAAGGACACAATAAAATATCAGTTCTCATATAGAGAGAAATTTTCAACTTCAATCTGAAAATGAATATTGACTTCAAAGTACATCACATGAAAATAATATTTAAAGACAGTGCCTTTATGCTGATACAAAGGAGAACGTCCTTCTCTGTTTTTTTATTTATAATAGATTTCAGGAAAAATAAATCAAAGACACGCAGATGGAATTCACTTGCATTATAAATAATGTTTTATCCAATAAATAATAGAAAAAGAATTGTAGCATAACATACTCGATGAAATTGTCATATTCAATAGCCTTGCTCTTGCCACCAGTTTTGTCAAACTTGGAGACGAGCAGCTCCAATACAACAGGAGAAACAGCATAACCCAAACTCAGCAGTGCATCTCGCAACTCATTTGAATCGATTTTGCCACTCCTGTCTTGATCAAATCTCTCAAAGATCCCCTGCAACACCAACGAGTTAGATAAAAGAACATGTTGCCATAAAGATAGTATAAATTTCCCTAAGAACCAATATTAGTTAGGGAAGAACTAGGAGAAAAGTAAAAAGGAAATACCCTCCAGCTCTGAAGACTGTAAAATAGAGAAGTGAATTCCTTTGGTCCTGCATTAAGAAGTTTAAAATTCAAGCAGTGAGGAGGAGGACTAAAATTGGATGAGAACCAATGATTAAGCAGTACATTAGATTATGTGAAAAACACTTGCATAAAGAAAAATACAGCTGTTATAACTTATAATACGCTTTAAATACTCCCTTTTACTCTAATTTTTCACAAATAATTAACAATAGATTAAAACTAATAGATATACACATTTTGTCCTAATTTTTTCAAAATAATAACTTGGATCTATAGCAGAAATGCAATCAGTAATCAACTGTTAATGGTTCAACATTTCACCTGCTACATCTCAAGCACTTGATTCAGTTCAGGCCGTGTTTCAGATTCAATTTCACTTTATAGAACACATTGTGCAGTTGGGCAGATAATTTTTAAAAAACAATTCAACAGTATCAAATCAATTTTTTTTGACACAGTATCAAATCAATTCTAAAAAGCATCATTCAGTAATGTTTGAGAAATAGTAGTAGTATCATTATTAAATTAAAACTAAAAAATAACCCAAAAAAAGTCAAACCCGAAACCGAACCCCGAAAAGACACACAAGTCCCCGCGTAAGCAAAGTACAACCGGGTCCCTCATCAACGCGTTTGCATTCAACGCACACTTAAACGCGTTGCCGTTTCCGACTTCACTTTTTAGGAGCAGGTTAACTAAATCGCATGCAATTTAAGGTAACGTAACAGGTGTCCACCATTTAATTGATTTTAAAAATATGCAATTAATTGGTTAATTATTATTAATTAATTAAAATACAGTATTCATGCAAAAACGCGTAAGGACCAGGGCAGAACGGGTATTCTGTCGGCGTATTTTATCACCGTGCGCAGGGGAACCTCATTTCCCCGGTGCATGTTAGCGGAAAACCTAATTTTACCAAATCAGAATTTCGAATCAATGGAAAGGAAGTAGGAAGCATTCTAGAGAGAGAGAGAGAGAGTACCAATTTTCTTGACGTTGGTGTTGGTGAAATGATACATGAGGAGATGAACAGTTCTCAAGCTGAAGCTCTGATTGTAGGAAGAGAGAGCCCTCTGCAATTCCTTATCGTCGATTAAGCCACTTCCGTCCTGGTCCGCAACTTGGAAGCATGCGATCACGCTGGGATCGGTGCCGGGAGGGAACGTAGACGGCACCAGCAATGCGAACGGACTTCCGTAACCCGACGGTGGCGGTGGGTAGCCACCGCTGCTGCCGGAGTGGGAATCGGTCTTAGGTGGTTTTTGATAAGGGTCCGCGTAAGCTGCGGATGGCTGGCCGTACGGACCGGCGGAGTACGGCTTACCTTGACCAGGTGGAGGTGCGCCGTAGGACTGAGATGGCGGAGGAGCACCGTATGACTGAGATGGAGGAGGCGCACCGTAGGACTGAGATGGAGGAGGAGCACCGTAGGACTGAGATGGAGGCGGTGAAGCGCCGTATGGTTGGGATGGTGGTGGTGCGCCGTAACCGTAGCCGGAAGGTTGGTTGGGGTAGCCGGACATGTTGAAGGGGGAGAGAGGAAAAAGAGTAGTAATGGGTAGAAACAACACAGGACAGAGTTGTTTCTGTTGGGGTTTCTACGTATTTATTTGCTGTGTCGACGACGTGTACAAGATATTCATAGTTTTTTTTTTGACAAGACAAGATATTCATAGTTTTTTTTTGGTAAATTTATAGCTTTTTTCTAACGGAAGATTTTGCATATTTTGTTGGTTTAAATATTCCTTCGGCACCGTAAATACACGCACAATTCAAATAGGCCTCTGTAAAAAAAAAACTTTAAAATATCCCTCGCAATTACGTAACGTGTTTAAATGGGCCCCTGCTATTAGTTTAGCTTAACAGCGTTAACTCTATGTAATTCGTAGTACTTTAATGGGCCCAGCAATTACGTAATGTGTTTAAATAGGCTCCTGCTGGTTCTTCTTCTTCTTCTTCTCCATTTCCAGAAATTCCTTCCACAGATTCCAAACTCTCCCTTACCACTACCATATTGCCCCCCCTCTCTCCACTCTTGTCTATTGGTTAGAAATGGAAAGATGATGTTGGAGGTTAAGAAGAAGGCTAAGGAGGATGTTGATTTGAATGGCAATGTTGTAATTCTAGGAACAATAGCTTTGGTTATGGGGTTTTCTTCTAGGTGTATTGAGTTGGGTTCTACTCCTAATTGTCTTCAAGGAAATAGGAAGATGATTTGAGAGGTAGTTGAGAGAGAGCACGACAGGGAGAGAGAGAGAGAGAGGTGGTGTGAGACCAAGAGACAAGAGTGGAGAGAGGGGGGCAATATGGTAGTGGTATGGGAGGGTTTGGAATAACAAGTTTAAATGGCCTAAATGTTATTTTGTTTAAATGGCCTAAATGTTATTTTGTTTCTTGTCAGTTTATATGAAAATTTATTTTTCAAAATAATAAGTTTTTTAATGCATTTGTTTGTATTTTTTAAAAGGCTGCCAATTTTCATACCCCTATATTAGGCCACATACCCTCCAAATTTCATTTAATTCCAAAATACCCCCAAATCCTTATAAACACAGTCCAGTGCATCGCCCGAGTGTGTCGTCTAGTTATTTACTAAAGTGTAAATCCAAAACGCTATTCTTTGACTTTTTCGAAAATACGCACTAGACATAAATTCATAATTAATATCTAGCTTTCGGATTTTTGTCCTAACATAAATTCGGAATTAAAAAATACATTTCGGATTTATATCAAAAACATAAATCCGGAAGTCAAAAATTAACTTTTAATTACAGACAGAAACCTTCACTAAATGTGATATATATGTGGGTATTAATAATTAGTTAAACAGATTCTGGTTATTTAACATTTAGTGACGTTTTTGTCCGTAGATAAAAATCATTTTTTAAAAATAAAATTAATTTTTGCTTTCCGAATGTACGTTTTTGACATAAATCTAGAAAGTATTTTTTTTAATTCTGGATTTATGCATGCCAACAAACATAAATCCGGATGGAAGGCTAAAATTGGAAGTTTGGGTAAAATAGGGGGTGAACTAAAGACCATTTTATATGGAAAGGGGATGTTGGCAAGGGCATTAATTTGGTTGGTTGGTCTACTATCACTAAACCGAAGAATCAGGGAGATCTTGGGAATAGGTGTGCTCGTAAATCCAACACTACTTTGATAGGAAAGCTTGTTTGGGATTGATAACTCTTATTTGTAAGTTATTTATACTTCTTTAGCTTAAGTTGTTGTTTAACCAAGATTGATTTGTTTTATACATTGTTTATGATCAATTGTTTTGTGTTGGTTAGGGATAAAATTGGACTTGAGCTAATTGAGCACTTAGGTGCTCTCATTTTGTGGATTAATGTGTGTTTTCAGGGATGTTGCAGCATACAGATGCTATAGCATATCTTGCAGCATCTGCGACTGAAGAGAGAGAAAAGTTGGGGGACACTTTATGTGCTAAAGTTAGCACCCGCAACAACGTCGAGACTTTGTCAGGATGTGGTGTTGGCCTGTTTGTGTTGGGGGCACCACCTTTTGTGTGTTTTTCAAATTTGTTTTAGACACTTGTCTTTTTGGACACACTAGAAGACAAAGAATTGCATTTTTACGGTTTTCTTGCATTGTTCAGCCCTAACACTATAAATACACACAGTTGTCTTCTTTTTAAGGAGGGTGACCTTATGAGAAAATATTAAACATAGTATTTTTGCCGTTTCTAGCCTCCATTTTCACAAGAAAATGAAATTTTACACAACTATGCCGAGAGCGGTGTTGCAGCATTGCTGAAGTTGTTATTCTTGGAGTGTAGGTGTTGAAGGAAGTTGTTTCATCTCTCTAGCTCATCAAAGTTCGAGTATTTTAGCAGTATATTCTCTTTTTGATGTTCACTCTTTTGTAATTTCAGTGTTATGGCATCAGATTCAGCATTTGCACTTTTATCATGTTTTTGCTGCTCACTATGAGCTAAACAGTTTTAGTTGGAATGTCTTAGCCACAAACAGATTTTTAATTGTTTAATGTTGAAATATGTGTTTTAATATTTTTAATCTTTATTGTTTATTTAATATTTTCAAGCTTATTTTATGAGTGATCAACTTACAAAAAACACATGTACGGAGATACTAAAAAAGTTTACATGTTGAATTCAATGATTAATATGAGTAGTATTTATTAAAAAACACTTTAATAAATCTTGTTTAATCCTAAACATGGGAGAACAAAACTCATGGAATTATATGCCCATGCTTAATTATGGATGAACTTAATTAGAGCCCATACATAGTGAGTTTAATGAAACCCTGCAGAAAAGTAACTAAAAACCACAGACGAGTCTTATGCTACAGCACCCGGACACTATAACATCTATTTTAGCACTTAGCAAATTATTAAAAAGTTACATAGTGAAAAGACATTCCAAATGGTTCTCAATCTGAATTTCCACCATCACTTTATTTTACTTGTTGTTTGATGATAATATTGAGTTCAACAACTTGTTATTTTTTTACTCACTGGCTTGCTTACTAATTTAAATATAGATTCTATATATCGTTGTGTGTAGCTTTGTGTTAGTGTTTGAATATGTGTTGGTGTTACCAGAACAAGCATTACGTTCGTGCTATATTTCAGGTAGGGGCAAGGTGCCTTATTCGTCAGGATGGTTAGCGTAAAGTTTTAATTTAAATATGTGTAGAGTGACCTAAGCTATATATACTAGAGTTAAAGAATTAGCGATACCTAAATATCAGTTGACTAACTCTTCAGAGTAAGATTAAGTGAAGTTTAGGCCGTCGATGACCTGTCAACGCATAGGAAACTTCTATATTACTATTTGATTGATTTAGTGATTGATAGATCGCTTGAGATATTGTGACTGATTTCTTTGATTGTTTGTATGTTATGAAATGCTTATGTGATATTCATGAAATGTCTTATTTTATAATTATATTGAAAAGCATGATAGTAATAAGATAAAACAAATATGAGGAGGAAATCAAGTTAAGATTGCATAATGAACCAAGGTGTGTAAATAAGTGTGATGAGAAAACTAAGTTATGATTGTGTAATCAACTAGTACAAGAACTGACTATCGGTGAATCAGAAAGGGGCCCTACAGAGGGGCTGACCGAAATCGTGTTAAGCACGGTGGAGTGCAGCCGTCGAGATATCGGTTCTTAGAGGATCATATAGATTGCATATGTGTTGTATGTCCACAGCCGTGTGGTATGAGACACACGAGGTCAAGTCCCGGGTCGGGACCCTTAGTAGGACATATTTATATTTATGCCGGCCAGATGGAGTAGTGATAGGTTTAGATTACTCTAATCTGTTTCTGATAGGGAACGACTTATAAAATCTAGACTCCGTGGTGACATTCGGATGACGTTCTTGCCGGATGTGGGAACGTTTGTAGCATCAGAATATAGCCAGAGTCAGCATATAGTATTGACACATGCTCATAGATAGAGTTTGAAAAATAATATAATAATAAATTATATAAGATAAGAAATAATTTGATTTGATGTGTTTGTGACATGTTTAAATTAAGCTTTACCTTATTTTCCCATTTTTCTGACTTATACATGTATCTTAGCCTTAAGTGTTTTGCTTTTGTATAGTTATTTATATTGCTTAGATCCAATCGAAGAGTCACTTGCAGTAGAAGGAGATACTCTTCCTTCCACGATGGACGTTGAAGGCACCAAGGATGTCAGTACAATATGATCGAGCAGTTATGTATCTCACTGAGAGAATCTGAGTTTTGTTTAGCTAGTGTGTCGGTCATTCGAGTCTTGCTAGTTAGTTATTTGACTGACCTTGTTTTATCTTCTTGTGTTTCGTTGTTTTGTAAAACTCTGATATATGCTTGAGTAGTGTTAGATTGCCACATGTTTTGTAAAACTCTTAACAACTATGTTTTTATATATGTATGTTTAGTTATGTAGCTTAAGTTTTAAATTTATCCATTTTTGAGATTAAGAGACTAAGTGTCAAGGGTTATTATGATGAGAACGAAGGTCATCTCATTTAATGGTATCAGAGCAGTTCGATTCAAATTGGACTGTGAGGGGGGATCAGTGGTATTTGCCTTGTCTGAATTTCAACGTTAACTCGTACATTCTGTTTCCATCAACAAACCACTGCCACATACTCTGTTTTATATGTCTTGTCAGCTTAGAAAGTAGACAATTTCATGTAGATCTTGAAATCCTACCTCTACAGTACCTAGATGTTATTTTTTAGCTGGATTGCCATCTGAGGGAGAGATAGAATTCACCATAGGTTTAAGGGAATTAGCCTTATACCCATAGTATTTTACTGGCATGACCTTAGTAAAATGAAATCCAATTAGTGTAAGACCATGAAGAGCTCTCGTGTCTGGTTCATCTAGTATTTGCATGGACTATAGGAAATTGAATATAGTGATCATTAAGAGTACATATCCTTTGCCTAAGATAGATGATCTGATAGATTGATTGACTGAATGAAGTAATTGTTTTCTTAAGATTGACTTAAAGTTTGAGTGTTATCAGATGAGAGCCAAGAAGGAAGATATACGAGTTTGGCTTCAGACCTCAATGTGGATCTTCTGAGTTGTTAGATATTGACCTTTTTGGTTAGACCAATATTCCTACTGTAATTATGGATTACACTAACCGTACTTTTCGACCCGTCTTAGATAGATTTTGAAGGTATCTATAGAAGATATTTTGACAGGTTTCATCATTAGGGAAGTGCATGACAACACATCATAGAAAGGTACTCCAAGCATATGGAAACTAAGTTTTCTAAAGGTGAACTTTGATTAGAAGAGTCTTTATTTTTAGAACAAGTGATTTACGAAAATATGGCTGCGAACTCATCTAAAGTCGACTCCATAGTTAGACAGAAGCAATTTAAGAATGAGAGTAAGATTAGACGTTCTCCCCAGATTAGCTAGATACCATATGAGATTTATAAAAGTTAGCCTTGCTTATAACCCACTTAGCTGAGAAATATACATCTTATGTGTGATCAGACAAAAATGAAAAGAAAATTCAGGAATCAAAGGGAATATTGACCACTTCACCTATGTTAGCTTTACTTGAACTCTTAGGAAATACTAGAGTATATTGTGATGATTTCTTTTAGAATCGAAGTTATATTTTGGAATAGAAAAGAGGACCCCATAATCTATGTTTAGACAATTGAGAATTCATTAATGGAATAATCCTACTTGTGGCTTAGAAATATTTGTCATAGTTTATAGTGCTAAATAAGTTCTATTACAAGAGTCTTAGATACCTATTGGTAAAAAGGAATTGAACATTTGAGCGATTAAAAATTTTTCTTAATGGTTGTGATTTTAGTTTGCCATGCCATCTTAAAGAGATACATGTTGTTATGGATGCTTTAGAAGTTATTACGCATTTTCTACCATCTTGAGTTATTAGTTAGAGTTGCTGAAACAGTTTAAGAATCTTGATCTGAGTATATAGGTGTACAATGATAGACTACTACTAAGGAAGATGGCAATAATAACCTGTAAGTTGCGAAATAAATAAAGGAAAAGTAAGACAGAATGAACATTTGAGTATATTGAATGATCTAATAAATCATAAGAATCTCACTAACTAAGAAAGTTGTTAAGTTAGATAGTATCTATGTCCTTAGATTTCAAAAGATTTATATCCCATATGATAGAGAAATAGGGAGATGTTTTTAGAAGAAATCCATAAGAGTAAATAAGTAGTAGGACATTGGTGTGTGGAAAAGTGTGGAAGTATACACAGTCACAAACAAGTAGTATAAAAGATCGAACCCACGGGGATTGGATTAACCTTTGTAGCCTAAGTTTATATAAATTAGTGCAAACTATCTACTCACAATTTGGGGTGATGGTGATATGAAAATAGAATGTAATTAAGTACTAAAATATAGAGGAAATCAGTTGAGAATGATAGTTGAGATATCTTTGCCAAATAAGTCACTTTTAAGAGTGTTGTGCAGTTAAGTGGTGCAGTTGCACTGGATGCAGTTGCATCAGTATGTGCCTTTCAGTCACTTTCTTCAGAGTTTCATTACAAGCTTCTTATGTCTAGGCATGCTAAATAGGTTCACTCCTGTATTTTAAGTACCCACTGAATCACCCTAAGAACTATGTTATCCTATGTCTAGGACTTAACATGGAATTAACAAAGGTTTTTTTATTAACAAGTTAACAAAGGCTTTATTAAAACACTCACCCTTATTAGTTCTTGAGTTCTTAATTGTAAACCATGTCTGCTTTTACAAATCTACTTATTTCAAGCGATCAACCTTAAAACAAGTGTTGAAAGAAGTATTACACAAGAACTAAAATGCATATACCACATAAAAGCACAACAACTTACTTAAAAGCTCGTTATAAGGTTAGAACATCTCAACCAAGGAAATTTAGCTCATGTTAGGCATTACAAGACAAAGACAGGTGAAATAAAACATGTTGATATAATTGAAATTACAAAAGAAGACAATAGGGTAGAGTTTACACAAATTGAAGTTCTTTTGCATAAGTTTGCCAAGCAATACAGTTGCACTGATTCCTCGCACTAGACTAATTCTATGAAGAAGTGAAGGGAGAAGTTGTCATGTCATTCCTTACCTTCTTACAACTAAAAACTATCTAAAACTAGAATGTAAAATATGATATATGAGAGATATCTTCAAGTGAGAAGTGTGAGTCCTTATATAGCCTTCAAAAGTGGGCCCTTCCTTGGAGATTAAGTTAACCAAAGGAGTTAACTATGGTTACTTTTCAGATCTTCATAAAGTAATTTGAATCCCACACTCAATTGCAAAGGGTGGTCCAATTAGGGATGGCCAAGTGTCCCATATGACTGACTCTTCAAAGTGGTCTTCTATCGTGGGCGCCGAAATTTGCATATTGGCATGTGCCCCATGTGATTTATGACTAAGCATGATGTCATCTTTGAAGTGCTGGTGCATTGGTGTGGTCTTGAGGTTCTTCATGTATTGTTGTATCTCTTCAGTGCAGGAGCATCCAGTGCAGTTGCACTGTTATATTCTGGTGCAGTTACACTTGTCATGTTTCTGTCTGTTCTTTAATGCAGTTGCACTGTTGTTTTCCGGTGCAGAAGCATCAACTGCAGGTGCACTGAACAAACACATCAAACATACCAATATATATACAAAATGCTAGTCTTAAGTGTAACCCTCCATGGAACTTTGAATGTTGTTATTTTATTTAATAATTATTTTACTTGATTTTAGGCAATTATTTATGTTTAGATGCATGAATAACTCTATATAAAATAGAGTTATCAGACATGAAGGAAAAATGTTTTGATGGCTTAGTATGAAGAGGGACGTAGTTAAAACTAAGTAGTGATGTTCCTAGTCTATCTAGAACCAAGATTGAACATAAGAACCATTCAAGTTTGTGACAATCATTAGATATTCCTAAGTGGAAATGGGATAGAATTGCAAAGATTTGTAGCTGGATTCCAAAGAAGTTTGATACAATTTGGGAAAGTATATATATTGGCTAATAGTACTACTTTCATTCCCATGGAAGAGAAACATCCTTTAAGAGGGGGGTTAGAACAAATTTACATTATAGTTTAGTTAGCTTTACAATCAGAGTCATGGTTTAGATAAGTCGGCACATACTTTCGTGAGAAGTATTGTGAGAGTTTATGGAATACCTTCTAACATTGTTAGTAAAAGAGATCATAGGTTATCACTAAGTTTGAAATAAAATACAACTAGTGTTAGAAACCCAACTGAAGATTGAGTTTCGCTTATCTTATAGTTCACCTCTAAATAATAAGCTTTCACGTAAGTATAGGTATGATGCCCTAGGGACTATTTGATAGAATAGTGTAGAACACTATTTTGTTGATTAAGGTTAGTGATACTTCAACTGAAGAAACATAATTTGAGCAAACAAGTGATGGATCAAACTTATTCAGGAATAGACGAAAGTTGTACAAGATCGAAAAAGAAGTTATAAGAAGGAGTTCTTTAGAAATTGAGAAGAGATAATCTAGAATGTTACTTGTATTGATTATGGACGTTGAGATTTAGGGACTTCATATCTCACTAGTAAGGATGGTTTGGGATACGTAGGAATAGTAAGAGTATCCACACTTGCTTTTAGGTAAGTTAAATTTCGGGGTAGAAATTTCTTTAAGGGGGTGTAATGTAACACCACACTTTTTATTAATAATTATTAAGGCGTGTTTTAGAAATTATTTTATTTTAATCATGTGTTTTCGGGACTTAGAGAGAGAGAGAGAGATTCAGATATAACACCCCATAATTTCTAAAACTAAATTATATGTGTATTTATTTAACTAGATCTTTGCTATTATAGTAAGAGATAGTAATTATTTTGTAAATCTATAAATATAAATAATTATATACATCTATTATTATTGTTTTGGTTAAAGAAAATATTTTTAAAAATAAATATAGGCTTAAATATGTTTGAGGCTCTTGCAAATATAGAGTGTTTTGGTTTAGGTCCCTGCAAAAAAAATTGTAGTAAAAAGTCCTTGCAAAATACACTGTTTTGATATAAGTCTTTCTGTTAACTCAACGTTACAAAAACGCTGAGTTGTCATTTATTTATTTTTTCTAATTTATTTTTAATGTTGACTTGTAATGTCATGTCATTATTTTAAATTTTAATTAATTTTTATTCTTCTTCAGTCTCAACCTTCTTCATCTTCAACCTTCAACCTCCATCATCCTTCATTCCCTTCCTTTCTCTCTTCTTCATCTCTTCACCACCACGTACCACAGATCTCATCACCATCAATAACATCTTCAAGACTAAAAAAAATGTATTCTAAAATCCTCAAAATCCCCAAATCCTTCAATCTTCTTCAACCTTCAATCCCCAAAATCCCCAAAACATTCAATATTCTTCACCTATCTCCAATCTTGTTTTGTCTTTGAGAATCGGTTGTTAATTCTTCTCATATATCTAAGGTTGTGATGTGGGTGAGAGAGAGAAGAGAGTGATTGTGATGGTGGTGGTGGTGGTGTGGGTGAGAGAGAGAAGAGAGTGGTTGTGGTTGTGGTGGTGGTGGTGTGGTGGTTGGGGTGTGGGTGAGAGAGAGAAGAGAGTGGTTGTGGTGGTTGCCGGCGAAGGGTCGCTGGAGATTGAGGTGGTTTGTCATGGAAATGGGGAAGGGAGATTGAGAGAGATGATGATGTGTATGTCAAATAATTAGGATTTAAAAAAAAGAAATAAATATAAAAGGCACGTAGAATTTCTGTTAGTCAACTGTGTTTTTTTGTAACGTTTGACTAACAGAATGGCCTATTTCAAAAAAGTTGATTTTGCAAGGACTTTTTACTAATTTTTTTTGCAAGGGCTGAAACCAAAACACACTATATTTGTAGGGGCCCAAAACATATTTAAGCCATAAATATATGAAATGAGTAAAGGATATAACGATGCATGTCTTCACTTGATACTAGGCATGACAACAAAACTCCGTGGGGACCCACCCAAACCCGCCCCGATTTGACGGGTTTTCCCTGCTTTGACTAGGTTTGGGTTTGGGTTTCCCCAAAATCAAAATATGGGGATGGGGTGGGGAATGGGGACATAGGTCCCCTCCCCGAACCCACCCCGAATGTATGAAATAACATTATTAGTTTTATAATATTTTGGATATATGTTGTCTTGCATTAGTTTTATGTTGTTATGTTAAATTTTGGGTTCGGGGTGGGATAATTTGTGGGTTTGGGCCTGCTTCGGGTTTAGGACAAGTAAAAACAATTTTTTTTATTTAATAAATTGATTTCACCGCGGGAACGGTGTTGGAGCAGGGATCCCCGAACACATTGGGTACGGGGATGGGATCAATAATTCATCTCATTGAATTTGGGAAGGGGAACGGGGACCTATATGAGATTCGGGGATGAGGATGGGGAATGTTAAACCTTCCACGCCCCGCCACATTACCATGCCTACTTGATACTTCAATATGAAGCAACTGTATGAAACTTCAACACCTCCGCCTTCGTAGCTTTTTACGTTGGATGCATGAGAGAGTGACATCCAAAAAGCTATACATGACTCACTTATTGAGCTACAAATATGATGCCAACAACAAAGTAATTGTGCACCTTTGTGCTTAAGATGAGGTCATAAGGGCGGTGGTTTCTGGCTATAAAAGCCAACTAAGGGAAACAACATATTAGTGTGTGTAAAACCATTCCATACTAGTAATTCCAAAACCATTTTCTTTCAAGTTTTATATATAACCCAAAATCTCTATAAAGCCTCATCCAATCATATTGTTGTGTGTGTAACTTTGTGTTAGTGTTCAAGGAAGTGTCGGCGTTACCAGAACAAGTATTATGTTCGTGCTATATTTTGGGCGGAGGCAAGATACCATATTCGTCGGGACGGTTAGCATAAATTTTTAATTTAAATATGTGTAGAGTGACCCAAGCTTTACTAGAGTTAAAAAGTCAGCAATACCTAAAGATCGTTTGACTAACTCTTCAGAGTAAGAGTAAGTGAAGTTTAGACCGTCGATGATCTGTTAACGCATAGAAAACTACTATATTAATATTTGATTGATTTAGTGATTGATTGATCGCTTGAGATATTGTGACTGATTTCGTTGATTGTTTGTATGTTATGAAGTGCTTATGTGATATTTATGAAATGTCTTATTTTAAAATTATGTTGAAAAGCATGATAGTAATAAGATAAAAACAAATATGATGAGGGAATCAAGTTAATATTGCATAATGAACCTAGGTGTGTAAAATAAGTGTGATGAGAAAACTAAGTTAAGATTGTGTAATCAACAGGTACAAGAACTGACCATTGGTGAATCAGAAAGGGCTACCCGCAGAGGGGCTGACCGGAATCATGTTAAGCACTATGGTGCAGCCGTCGAGATATCAGTTCTTAGAGGATCATATAGATTGTGTATGTCCACAACCGTGTGGTATGAGACACAACAGGTCAAGTACCAGGTCGGGGTCCTTAGTAGGACATATTTATATTTATGCCGGCCAGATGGAGTAGTGATAGGTTTAGATTACTCTAATTTGTTTCAGATTGGGAACGACTTATAATATCTGGATTCTGTGGTGACAGACGGATGGCGTTCTTGACGAACGTGGGAACGCTTGTGGCATCAGGATATAGCCAGAGTCATCATATAGTATTGACACATGCTGATAGATAGAGTCTGGAAAATAAGTTATTAATAAATGATATAAAATAAGAAATAATTTGATTTGATGTGTTTGTGATATGTTTAAATTAAGTTTTACCTTATATCTTCCCATTTTTCTGACGTATACATGTATCTTAGCCCTACATGTTTTTATTTTGTATATTTGTTTGTATCTCTTAGATCCAGTCAAGGTGTCACTTGCAGCAGAAGGAAATACTCTTCCTTCCACGATGGACGTGAAGGCACCAAGGATGCTGGTACAATATGATCGAGCAGTCAGGTATCTTACTGAGAGAACCTGAGTTTTGTTTAGCTAATGTGTTAGTCATTCGAGTCTTGCTAGGTAGTTATTTGGCAAACCTTGTTTTATATTCTTGTGTTTCGGTAACAATTCAACTCTCTTTCTTGCAAGATTATGGTGAAACTACACCAACCACACCTAAATTTTGTGTGGGAACAAAATTATTGTTATATTAAATTGAAAATGATGCAATTAAATTTATATAACAAGCACTCACCTCCATTTAATTTGAATCTCAATATCCAATCATTTCAGGTTATTTTGATAAGCCAATCATTTCAAGTTGATTAGTTCTTCTATAAGAAAACAAGTCTGTGCCTTACTAATATTTCAATATTTCGTTTGTTCTTTCAATATTTAATTATTGGATCAACACTTATATTCATCAGACATGAGACATTTTCTTGCCATCAATATCATACTACACATTTTAAAGATAATGATGAAATAATGGTGATATAAATTGGGTTTAAATATGTATTTAGTCCCTGCAAATGTCTCTGCTTTTCGATTTAGTCCCTGCAAATTATTTTTTTAAATACGTCCCTGGAAAATAACTTTTTTTTGAATATGCCCTTCCGAAAGTTGGAATTTTAAATACGTCCCTGCAAAATAACTTTTTTTTAAAAATACGTCCCTGCAAAATAACCTTTTTTTTAAATACGTCCCAACAAAAAAAATTGTGATATTTTGCAGGGACGTATTTAAAAAAAAGGTTATTTTGTAGGGACGTATTTTAAAAAAAACTATTTTGCAGGGACGTATTGAAAAAAAATTGCAGTATTTGTAAACCAAAGGAAGAGGGAGGTCTCGGGATCAAAAATCTGGAATTATTTAATATAGCTTTGTTGTCTAAGTGGAAATGGAGAGCTTTATCTGATCCCTGTGTGAGTTGGAGTCATATGTTATCTTGTAGGTACGGAGATTTGGCCTCTTCATTAGTTCAGGATTTGGTGGATGGTAATCGTCGTAGGGACTCGGGATCCATTTGGTGGAGGGACTTGGTGAACTTGGATGTTAATACAGAGGAACAAAGAAGGTTTGCTTGGTGTGTTAGACGAGGTTTGGGTGATGGTGCTTCAATTAATTTCTGGAAAGACCAATGGCTTGGGATTGACCATTTGTTTAAGGTCTTTCCTCTCCTGTATAATGGTGTTGGACAATAGAATTTAACGGTGGCTGAATCCGGTGTCTGGCATAAAGATTCTTGGCGTTGGTTGGAACCTTGGCATCTCGGTAATGATGCTGTCCGAACAGCTGAGGCAGATATTCTGCGAGATATTCTCCAGCCCGTGGCTCCAATGAGAAGGAAGATGGATTCTTGGATTTGGCCGTTCGATAAATCGAATAATTATTCGGTTAAAACCTTTTATATTCAGCTGGTCCGTGGTGATTTATCCTCTAATGTCTCGGTGCAGCAGAATTTTTTTGCAGGTTTATGGAAATCAATAGTGCCTTCGAAAGTGTTGGTTTTTGGCTGGCGGTTGCTGTCGGATGCGTTGCCGGTGCGCGAGCAACTATTGCGCAGGAATGTTCTCCACTTGAAAGACGATGCTCGTTGCTCATTCTGTCACGTTCAACGTGAGTCCGTGAATCATTTGTTCCTCCATTGCGGGTTCGCGAATTCGGTTTGGAAGTGTGTTACATCTTGGATTGGTGTTGCTCTTGATTTGTCTCTGGATGTTGTTGGTCTTGTCCACCAGTGTTGCTGCTTGTGTAAGGGGAAGAAAGCAAAACGCACGAAGCACGTGGTTTGGTTAATTACTTGTTGGAGCATATGGCTGGTGAGGAATGGAGCTATTTTCAATAATGAGGAGCCTAATATCGAGATGGTGGTGAATCGTATTAAAAGTCTGTCTTGGTGTTGGTGTATTTATAGATTGAATTGTAATTCCTCCTTTTCCATTTCAATGTGGTGGTCTAATCCACTACAATGCTTAAACAATTTGTAGTTTTTAGGGGGAGAAACAGTGAGTTAGGTTGCTTATCCTCACTGTAGTGCAGGTAGTACGAGGTACTCTTTTTCCTCCCTGAGTCTTTTTCCCATTGGGTTTTGGCTTAGGGAGGTTTTGAGGAGGCCCTCCCCCTTTCCTTTATTCCCATTGTAAGGGCTGGGCTCCCCTTGTGCTCCCTTCAATGAAAGTATTGCTTATCTAAAAAAAAATTGCAGGGACTAAATCGAAAAACAAAGACATTTGCAGGGACTAAATACATATTTAAACCAAACAATTTTAATGTATCGAGAACATTTTGTCAAAGAAAATACATCGATAAGCATAGAAGGTAATTTTTTTTTTGGCTAAATACCACTTTTGTTCCTTTATCTTTGTTCTAAGTTTCACTTTAGTCCTTTATCTTTTTTTTTGTCCGTTTTAGTCATTTATCTTTCATTTTCGTTTCATTTTTGTCTCTGCCGTTAGTTTTTGTTAACGGATGCCACACCGACAGTTAACTGCTATGGTTCTTAAATTTACTAAATGACGTGACATTTATTAATCGATGTGGCAAATAAATATATTTTTTAATTCTAAATCATTCATTTATCTTTTTTAATTGAATGAAAAAAACAAAAAACAAAATAACAGAGAGGAAGAATCAGATTTTGAAGAAGAAGAAGAACCGAAGAACAACCCAGAATCAAAAACAAAGAGGGGCTACTGTTCGTTGACATCACAAGATTTATTCAATATTTTCGAAAATTGATTTAGGGCTACTGTTCGTTTACATCACACGAGTAACATACTTAAAAATGAAGAATTTTCGTTGAACAAATCTTGAGAAATCAGTGTTTGCTATTTTCGGTTTCGTAACACGCCCTAATCTTTAGATTTGGAATTTCGCGATTTTGGATGAACGATTGTATAAATTATGTTAGGGCTTAAGTTGGCCTTTCAAAAACGAACCCAACACATATTTATACGCATGATTTGGTTGTCTAAAACGAGAGAACGAAACGGGTCAGCAAAATGGTTTTTGCGATCCGGTACTGTAGATCCGGTTTTGCTTGTTCTATTTTTCAAATCTCTTCTTCGTTTTGATTATTAAAGCTGGTTGGTGTATTCAATCTGGATGCAGAAATTTGGTTGAGGACACAAATTTGGGTTTCAATCTAAATGTTTTTTTATTTTGTAAAAACAAAAGAGGAAAAACGACGTTGAATTAAATGGGACATAAAAGATAACGTATATATGAATGAATTTTGATTTCAATACAGCTATTTACTAGAATAATTGACCCGTGCTCGCACGGGTATACATTATCTTTTAAAAAGATTATCAATATTAGGTCTAAATTGATTATCAATATATTAGGTCTAAATTGACAATTTTATGAATATTTATATGAGATCCTACGTAACCACTAAATTTTGACGCACATATTTTTTTTGAAAAATATGTAATGCAGAATCTCTTGGGCACCTAAGGACTTTAGCCCTCAATCCAATAATGCTTAGAAGGAAAGGGATGAAAAGACGCTTTATTTTGTTAAACTTCTGGACATGATATAGCTTCATTTAATGGTTGTGTGTTCCTATCTCACTTTTTCTCAATAGAAAAAAAAGCATAAACTAATTAATAATTTAACTTCATACTAAATAGAAATGGTAAAATGCTAATAAAAAAATAGAAATGATAAAATAAATTCTAAATATAACAAAAAATATATGCAGTATCAACATTACAAAATAATTATATTTCAATTGGTTTAATTATTAAAAGTTTGACACATAAAACAATTCAAAAAATTAATTAATCTTTGCTTAAGTATTTCTCTCTATACATTATTACTTATTTATAAAAATATGTTATTTATGTATAATTCATATTCACTCTATAGTGATAGTCCCAAAAAAAAAAGACAATGAAGATTATGGATATTTTGGCAGAAATATATATGTGATATGCAAATGTTTATAAGAATTTGTTTTTCAAAAAGCAATAATAACGCGTTGTTCTACATTTCGCACAACTACAGAGAATATAATTTCAAAATATAAGTGGATAATAGCACATCATGATGATAAAATAATCACCACTTACATCACCATTTGGAACTTTTAATGACGAAACTTCTCCATTCTAGTCAAAGTGTCTATGTCATTTACATCTGAGTCAACAATTGAGAGTATGAGAAACTTCTTGGGTAGCTCATGGTGCACGTGTTGTCAAGATTTCACATAACAATTATAATTTATGTCACACAACAATACTTCTGAATAATAATAATAATAATTATATAACAATAATAGCACATTAGAATCCTACTAATTAGATTTAAGATAATCTCGAAAATTTTTAAATAAATGTTTATACATAAGAAAACCTATTCATAATTAGAAGTGAGAACAACAAACAAATTCTATGTAGGTCCATGCAAGGCACAATGTATAGTAAACACTGTTGTTCCAGTGGCTTAAGCTACTCTGGAACATGGGGTTGACTCAGTGCTCCCCATGTTCGATTCCCGTAGTAAACAAATTCAATGTTGGCTAGTGCGAAATTTGATCCTAAGCACGAGTGCAGATTAGTTTTTCGTTGAAAGCGTTTGGACACTCCATGTGTAGCCAATAATGGTCAGAACAAATAAATGCAATAGGTTCATAGTATGCGCGGGGAAGAAATTTTGTGGACAATAGATTATTTTTTAAAAAAACATAATTTTTTACTAAAATCATCAAATTTATTGTTTTATTATCAAAAAATGAAAATAATACCCAAATTAGTGGTTCAATAGTAAAGTAAGTATTAATAATAAAACGGATACTACATGGTTACTTGATCATACAAATTATATTTAGATGTCAACATTTTTAAGGATGGGAGTACATATAAATTATATTCAGATATAAATTCATTATAAAAAAATTGATACTAATTTGTAATTTCTTCAAAATATTTATCCATACTTTAAAAATTAATGCTATTTCATATAAAGTATTTGCTCCCCTAATTTTTTTTACAATATATAATCTAAATACTGATAAACAATTTTGTAGATATTAAAATATCTTATTGCATAATTTTTTTATACCGATTTGTTGTATAATTACTAAATCATATATTTTTTATCTTAATTCATAACATTTTTTTGCCAATCTTTTTTATCTAAATTTTCTTAAACTTCTTGTTTATTCTGGATTACAATTATTGAGAAGCATCTAAACCAACATATTATAAGTCTTGTTGGTTTTATTAAACTGTCTTAAGAATTTTATTAAATTTACTTATTTTTGTAAGCAGTGATTTAAAAAAAAATCAATGCCCTGCTTCAATTTAATCTTTTTAGTCATTTGCAATATGAATTTTATATTTTATTATTTTTAGCATTTTATACGCAAATAAACTCTTTAATGAATATTTATAATTACTTAATAAAAAATAAGCCAATAATATTTGTTTTTTTGAAACAATAGTAAAAATTTCATACATAAACGTAATGTTAAGAAAAATCCACCTTATCTCACTCATAACCAATATTAAATAAATGAAATAAGGAAACACAATGATAAGAATGCTAACTGGGATTTAATCAAATGACTCATCTTCCATATAAATGTATTATAATTCCAATCTCAAATCTTAAATCATTATGATATATCATATCTTAAATAACAAAGTTATGAGTCAGATACTATATTTCTTTTATGAAAGGCAAAAGAGAATTTTATATGACATTTCAATAAAAAAGAGAACTTTATGGCTCAAAATACCCAACGCATATAAGACATTCCAATAAAGTAGATATAATCCAAGTTTCCAATTTCTATTTACAGTTACCCGTGTATAATTGAAACATAACACTCATTACAACTAACACAAACATGAATTGATGCGTATGAAAGAAAAAATCCAAGTTTCACTATCGCCATGCTACTACAAAGTATGTGCATCCACATCAATATAATATGCTTCTATCTCAGGGTCTTCTACCTCTCAGTCTCACATCCCTTACTTGCTCCACTTGCATAACTTGTTTTGCAGAACCTTCAATCAAAACTAAGTAAGAAAGTTGAAGCTTTCGAAATAGTGTTTGTAACAGAAATTCCTCAATATCATTCCTAAATATTTTTTAGTTCACGCCCTTAACATTTTTGCTATCAATGAATTTCCACCCATCCTACTAAATTTCAAATCAGATATTGCAGCAACCACCATAGCCAATTATCAAATTCAATTGTTATTTGATAATATTATAGCTAATTAAAATGAATAATAAGGTTCTTATATAATTTGTATTTTTTTATAAACAAAAATTACAAAATTATAAATTAAAAATCAACTCGAAATGCACTCCCTCTTCAAAACTTGGAGTGAAACTCAATGATACATAGTATAATCACAATTTCAGGTAATAAAAGCGTAGTGGTTATGGTTTGGGGCGAATAATAGAGTAATATTTTTTTTGTGAGGAGAAGCTAAAATATAGATTTGGGAAGGAAAGAAATATGACTCGCACTGCATGTGGTATAGGAATAACCTCATTTGTGAAGGAAAGAAATGATGTAATACTATAATTTTTTGAGTATGGTGGAGAGTGATATTTGCAGTATAACTTGACAATGGACAATTTATAGGAGAAATACCAATTGAAGAGTACATTAGAAGTTTTCAAAATAGGAATCAAAGAGTACATTAGAAGTTTTAAAAAAGAGAGATTTAACGCTAAATGATTGCGAAGAGAAATATTATCAAAAATAGTACATTGGAAGTTTTCAAAATAGGATTCAGAGTGCATTAGAAGTTTTCTAAATAAACGATCTAATGCTAAATGATTGTGAAATTGACACGTGTTAAAATAATAAATGAGATAATTCTTAAATAGATAGATTTTAAAAAAGATTTATTTATTTTACTGGTTTTCTATTAAATTGTTAATGAGATGCGAGGTCTTGAAAACATAATTAATATGTTTTTAACCAGAAATTGACATTTGGCAATGCATTAATGGAGATGCATTGTCAAATGATATATATATGGATGAATCAATTTTTTGTATCAATTGTTAGTTTTAATGTTTTTAGTTTTTTAGATTTGCAAACGAGATGATATAGAATACAGCACTATCTGTTTTTATTTTTGTTTTGTTTTTTCATTCAATTAAAATAGATAAATGAATGATTTAGAGTTAAATAATACTAGCCGTGTTACCCGTGCCGTGCACGGGGGGCAAAAAAAAAACAGAAGTTGCGACACAAAAGGTCTAAATATTACATTCCCATAGCAATAAAAGTTTCAACAAAGGTTTGAAGATAGAGCAAAATAAACAAAACAAAGATAAAATGTCTTGAAGGTACATGCCACTAAAAAAGTCATTACATAATAATAGGATTGTGAGCACTTTGGCAAACTTCTTCATGATGAGAAGAGTTAGTCCTATGAATGGGACGGCAACCTCAATGAGGGTAGAGCATCTAAATTGGAGGCGGCTGATTGCGCATTATTTTAAGACGAACACGTGCAGCAGTCATCGGACAATGGATTTTGAAGCAACCCTTTGAAACATAGGTTAAAACGACCTCACTCTTAGTAGGTGTTCCAATCAAACCATCAACACCAAAGAGATTCATAAGGGATGCCAAGAGTGTCAAAAGCATGCTGGGATACAACATGTACCTGCAAATGAATTGCATGCCATAGTCAAACCTTGGCCATTTAGAGGTTGGGCTCTAGATGTGATTGGAGAGATAAAGCCAACTTCGTCGAAGGGCCATAGATATATCCTTGTGGGAATTGATTACTTCACCAAATGGGTTGAAGCTATACCTTTAGCCAATGTTGATCAGGAAGCAGTGATAAGGTTTATTCAAAATCATATCATTTATAGGTTTGGAATTCCAGAAACCATTACTACAGATCAGGGATCAGTTTTTACTGGTAGAAAAATGGTAGAGTTTGCTTCCGAAATTGGTTTTAAGTTATTAACTTCGACACCATATTATGCGCAAGCCAATGGACAAGTAGAAGCTGCCAATAAAGTTATTATTAATTTGATTAAAAAGCATGTTGGGCAGAAACCCAAGAATTGGCATAATACCCTTGATCAAGCGTTATGGGCTTGTCGAAATTCACCTAAAGAATCTATCAACACTACTCCTTATAGGCTAACATTTGGACACGATGCAGTGTTGCCTGTTGAAATTTGTCTACAATCAACAAGAATTCAAAGACAGTGGGAGACTCCCTCTGATTATTATTGGAATATGATGCTTGATGAATTGGTTGATTTAGACGAAGAAAGGTTATTAGCTTTAGATACGCTTATTCGACAGAAAGAGAGGGTAGCTAAAACTTATAACAAAAAGGTTAAGTCTAAAGCCTTTAATTCAGGTGATCTAGTGTGGAAGGTCCTATTGCCTATGGATAAAAAAGATAGAGTCTTTGGTAAATGGTCCCCAAGTTGGGAAGGACCATTTAAAATTTTACAAGTTTATTCAAACGGCGCATATGAGGTCGAAGAGATTGGCGCTGATGAAAGGATTTTGCGTATAAATGGTAAATACTTTGAAAAAGTATAAGCCAACGTTGCACGAAGTTAAAATAACGCTGGAATAAATATAAAGAAAGCGTAAAAACATGGCATTTAAGTTGCCAAAACATGGTCAAAGGCCGAAACTACAGGCTGTTCAAGTTCAAGGTTTGAATATGGAAACAACACTTAACAGTGGTGACATCAGGTATACAGCTATTTTACTCAAGTGCAAAGTTATTTCGATGGTGAATTCAAAAAATGTCTTTCTCTTCTTCCTCCTCAAGTTCAGTCGAAAAAGACATTTTTGGGGGGCAATTTGTTAGCCTGTAATTTCGACAGGCTTCATTAAAGATGGTCAACATGCCTTGATTTATATTTATTTCACAAAGACCATATTATTTCGACAAAGAAAATGGTCATGCGCAAGGTAAACTCGACAAGTTTCCAGGGAAGCAAAAGCAAGAGAGAGGAAAATCGACACAGGCTTTCGACAGACAGAAATCAGGGCAGTTATGCGTTGAAGACTAGCAGTTGGTCGAAGCGTGACGGAGCAGTTTCGGTCGAAAGTAGGAGCGGTTACTTGGCCGAAAGTAGGAGCAGTTACTTATTTTCAAATTGTTAGGCAGTTACCTAGTTCGAATTTTCCCCCCTTTTTCCCTTGTATAAATAACTGTTTCTGAGAAGAAACAAAGGTCGCGAAAATCACAATACACACCCGATTCCTGAAACTCTAACTTCCAAGCCAGAGCGAAAAACGAGTGGAAGAATCCCGTATGTGATCGTGTACCATTTTTATGATTCAATGCAATTTGTTCTTCTTTTCTTTACGATTCCTGCACCATTTACTGCTTCTTTTCTTTTCAATTCTGTTAATCATTTGCAAATCGTCCCCTTTTCTACATTTTCTGAAACAAAAACTTTTGCAATTCAAAGGCAATTGCTTTGAGATTTTTCTAGTTTGATCTCACAAACCTTCTAATAAAACTAGTGATTGTTTGCTAAAAACACCAGCAAACAAATTGGCACGCCCAGTGGGACTTTGCCTTTGATTTTGTTCATTCTCGTACTCTCTTATTTGTGTTCGCTGTTGTATGCACTTAAGAAGTGGTAAAATGGTTCGTTCTGGTACGAATAATGCATCTAGTTCCAACCCTGTGGTTTCACAAGGGCAAGGGACAACAATGGATTCTGCAAGCATTAGCGCAGGACCATCATCGTCGATAACCGTTCCTTCATTATCAATGACTAATGTTGGTTCAACGCAGTCAGAAATGGCATCTCTGCCTATGTCTTTGCCGTTAAGTTCAGGGCTTCATAGCCCTTACATGGCAATGGGAAACGGTTTAGACCCACGTTTGAATAACGTGCATCTACCCCCATTTCCTTTGGGAATGTATGGCATGCCTACTGGAATGCCACATATTTCGACCTTTTCCCCTACACATGTCTCTTCTGAGAGCGTATTTGGTCGAAATCCCCCAGCATTAACCAATACGTCTTTGTTGGCCTTAAGACAGCAAGTAGACGAGAGTAATCACGATATGGTTAATATGCTTACCCAACAAATTGGTACAGTTTTCAATCCATTGATTCAAAATACTAATAACAGTTACCAAATGTTGGCAAATCAGATGAGTAGGATTGCAGACTTTTTTGGGGTTCCAGCGGTTAATAATAGGCACGTTCCTATTATTGCGGGTAATGCGTCGCCAGTTAACACCCAAGAAGCAGTTGCAGTCGAAGCGTCGACAGTTGTAGGCGAACTACAAGGGACGGTAAACCACGTCCCTGAAGTAGTTGTGGTAAATAGACACCAGAACGCTGATGAAGTTGTTCGACAAATGCAACAACACAATGCTGGCGCAGATAACAATATAGCTACTTTAGTCGAAACTATTTTGGCGCAAAATGGCCTTAACATAGGTCTACAAAGGCCTAACTTCGTATCACCATTATGTGAATATGTATTACAAACTGAGTTACCAAGGGGATGGAAAGTTCCCAAGTTTACTAAGTTTGGTGGTGATACAAATGAGTCCACAGTCGAACACATTGCTCGTTTCTTGACTGAGGCTGGGGACTTAGCACAAAATGAAAATTTGAAGATGAAATGCTTTCCAAATTCTCTAACTAAAAATGCTTTCACTTGGTTCACGACCTTACCCCCTGGTTCTATGTACACATGGGGGCAATTAGAAAAGGCATTCCATGCACAGTTTTACATGGGCCAGTCGAAGATTAGTCTTAAAGAATTGGCTAGTGTTCGGCGCAAAATGCCTGAAACTATTGATGATTACTTAAACAGATTCAGGCTGTTGAAATCTCGTTGCTTCACACAAGTCCCTGAACATGAGCTTGTCGAAATGGCTGCTGGTGGCCTTGATTACTCAATTAGAAAGAAATTAGACACATCTCATTTGCGAGATATGGCTCATTTGGCTGATAGAGTTCGACAAGTTTAAAGGCTTAGAGAGGAAAAATCTAGAGCGAATAGGTATCATAAAAAAGAAAAAGTGGCATATGTCGAAGAAGAATTGACGTTACATATAGTAATGTCGAAGAGGAGGAGATAGACGTGGCTGAACTTAAGCCTGGTCCTCCTTATACCTGTAAATTATTAAGGCCTGCGAATGGGAATAACCCTGTAGAGCCTAAGAATGATAGATTTATGCCTAAGACTTATACTTTTGATGTTACTAAATGTGATGAAATTTTTGATCTTTTAGTAACTGATGGTCAAATATTAGTGCCTAAAGGCCTTAAAATACCAACTCTTGACCAAAGAAAGAAAAAGGGTTATTGTAAGTTCCATAATTTTTTGGGGCATAACACTGACCGTTGTGTGCTCTTCAGGGATATTGTGCAAAAAGCAATTGACGAAGGAAGACTCAAATTTGCTGATAAGAAAATGAAAGCTCCTATGCAGATTGATGTTGATCCATTGCCTAAGGCTGAAGCTATGTACTCTGAACCTGTCGAAGCTGATGTAGGAATGGTGGATGCTCAAATGGCAGACCCTCCCAAGTGTGTCAAGACTGCCACCGAGAAATTAAAAGGTTTTATGTATGCTGAAGGTAAGAAACAGGAAGTGACCCTAAAAGATTATGATGGGAAGATACATGCTGTGTATCCAAAGGCTGAGGAAGAGTTGATAGATTTCCTCAATCGGTGTAAGTGGAATAACTCTGAAGTTATGCTTTGCCCAAGGTGTAGTGCTGTCTTCGATAAAGAAGCAGCTAAAGCTGTCGAAGGTTATCAGGATCAACAACAACGCAAAAGAAAATGGCTTGATAACAGGCCAAAATTTGACTTTGCAAAAGGAGATATTCCTGGCTATGAGGCTAATGTGTCAGCAAAGCCTTCAACAAGTAAACAACAAATTGCTAAGGAGAAGTCCTCAGCACCAGGGTATTTGAAGCTGTCAACAGGTAAATCCTTTGTCCCAAGTGCTAGTGCTCCTGTCGAAGCGTGGGTACACAATAATCAACGTGCTAAAGCTGTTAAGCCAGGTACTGATGCTATTAAGTTTAATTATAAAAATAACTATAAGGGTAAGAACCCCATGACTAGAACACAGTGGCGTCGTTACCAAAGACAGCAGAAGAAGAAGGCACACTTTGACATTAACCAGGTTCCAAGTCATTTGGCTAATAATCAAGTTCCACGCAGCATGATAGTGGCAAAGAGTGAGGTTCACAAAGCTGAAGTTGCCACAAAGAGGAATGCTGATGCTGCTAGTCATGTGTGTGCAGCGAATAAGGCCAAAGGCAAGGCTGTGGTAACAGAAAAGCCAAGAAGGCCTGCTCTTGAAAGAATATTTCCTCCATTGTCAACAGTGAAAGAAAGAAATGCTGATTTCGACATGGATGAAGACATGGAGTCTGATTTCAATGATTCTGAAGAAGACCTCGACGTTGTTTGCAATGTGGTATCAATACTGCCTCTTGAGTACGATGTTATCACGGTACCAAATGACGTTGAAGAAGATTTCACAGAGGACATGGCTCATCATAAGCCAATGTGTTACTATGTGATGAACGATGGTTGTGTCGAAGACCAAATGGCTACCTTCGAGAAGCCAGATATGAGTATGCAAAACCACTTGAAACCCCTGTATGTCCAAGCCAAGGTCAATGGTGTTGGAATTAACAAAGTGTTAGTGGATGGTGGAGCTGCAGTGAATTTGATGCCGCATGGTCTTTTGAAGAAGATTGGTAAGTTCGATACTGACCTCAGGCCACATAACATTGTCTTAAGCAACTATGAAGGCAAAACTGGCCACTCTTTGGGGGCCATTGAGGTGGACTTAATTGTTGGTTCCATAAAGAGGACTACATTGTTCTTAGTGATAGCCTCTAAAGCGAATTTTAATTTACTCCTTGGTAGAGAGTGGATCCATGGAGTTGGTGCTGTCCCTTCAACTTTGCATCAACGTTTAGTAATGTGGAAGGAAGATGGTTTGGTAGAGTATGTTGAAGCCGATCAGAGCTACTTCCGTGCTGATGTGAACCAAGTTACCAAGGAAAATTTTGAGAAACAAATGGCGAAGATTGCGCCATGTTCATCTTCTAATGAGGCATATGTTCCTGCGGATAATGTTTTTGCCTCAGTTCATCTTGACCCGAATTATGGTTTTGTTTGGGAAAGAGAAATAATGGGAGATGATAGTGTCTATCCTGATGGTGTTTTTCGACCAACGGGGTGGAACACTGGTTCTTGAAAGTGTTCTTATGACAGTGCCCAATGCATGGGACAAAATTACGGCTTATATGGCCGAAAACAAGTTTAAAGCGGCTATGGAGGCCGAAATTATTCAACAAACAATGGCTGTCGAAGCCAGTGAGTTACATGAAGAAAATGGCATAGTCATAGATGAAAGACTTGATTGTATCTATGATAATGATCCATTAGGTTTTGAAAAGGATCCTAGAGATTTGACAAAGCATATGCAAGCTCAAGACACGTTAGAAGAAGTTGATTTGGGAAATGGCTCAATAAAAAGGCCAACTTATATTAGTGCAAATATTGATGTTTCTCTAAAAGCCCAAGTCATTACATTGCTAAGGGAGTTCAAAGACTGTTTTGCTTGGGATTACGACGAGATGCCCGGGTTAAGTCGAGAAGTAGTGGAAATGCAATTACCAATTCGACCAGGGAAGAAACCAGTGAAGCAAGTGCCAAGAAGATTTGCTCCTCAAGTGTTGGCTAAGATCAAAGAGGAAATCGAAAGGCTATTCAGAAACAAATTCATCAGAACTGCCAGGTATGTCGAATGGTTAGCCAATATAGTTCCTGTAATAAAGAAAAATGGGACTCTTAGAGTTTGCATAGATTTTAGGGATTTAAATAATGCATCTCCCAAGGATGAATACGCAATGCCTGTGGCAGAAATGCTAATAGATTCAGCAGCAGGATTTGATTATCTTAGTATGCTCGATGGTTATTCTGGGTATAATCAAATCTTCATTGCTGAAGAGGATGTGGCGAAAACTGCTTTTAGATGTCCAGGGGCATTGGGTGTTTATGAATGGGTAGTAATGCCCTTTGGCTTAAAGAATGCTGGTGCTACATATCAGAGGGCCATGAATTCTATGTTTCATGATTTTATTGATGATTTTATGCAAGTATACATAGATGATGTGGTGGTTAAATCTTCCTCAGAAAGTGGTCATTTAGACCATCTTCGCCGTTCTTTTGAAAGAATGAGGAAATATGGATTGAAATTAAATCCATTAAAATGTGCCTTTTGTGTACGTGCAGGTGATTTCTTGGGTTTTATAGTGCACAAAAAAGGCATTGAAATCAATCAAAATAAGACTAAGGCAATTATGGAAACGAAGGCCCCTTCGACCAAAAAGGAGCTTCAGTCGTTGCTGGGAAAAATCAATTTCCTACGAAGATTTATATCGAATCTAAGTGGCAAAACACAAGTTTTTTCGCCATTATTAAGACTGAAGAAGGAAGAAGAGTTCAAATGGGAACCAATGCATCAAGCAGCCTTCGACGAAATCAAGTCTTATTTGATGAAACCACCAATTTTGTCGCCTGTTATTAAACACAAAGTGCTCAAATTGTATATAGCAGCTTCTGATAGAACAATAGGTAGCATGTTAGCACAAGAGGATGATAGTGGTATCGAAAGAGCCATTTATTACCTCAGTAGGGTCCTCAATGATGCCGAAACGAGGTACACTCCTATAGAAAAGTTGTGCCTTTGTTTGTATTTCTCGTGTACAAAGTTAAAGCAATATATAAAACCAGCTGATGTTTCTGTTTATTCGCATTTTGATGTTATTAAGCATATGCTGTCAAAACCAATAATGCATAGCCGAATTGGTAAATGGGCTTTGGCTTTGTCAGAATACAACTT
This sequence comes from Astragalus glycyphyllos, assembly GCA_963573325.1. Taxonomy (NCBI): domain Eukaryota; kingdom Viridiplantae; phylum Streptophyta; class Magnoliopsida; order Fabales; family Fabaceae; genus Astragalus; species Astragalus glycyphyllos. The sequence goes on from OY754309.1 coordinate 42,352,907, forward strand.
AACTTATCAACCTCTAAAATCAATTAAAGGACAAGTGGTTGCTGATTTTATAGTTGACCATTCCGTTGTCGAAGAAACATTAAGTTTTGTAGACGTACATCCTTGGAGGTTGTACTTTGATGGTTCAAGCCATAAACATGGAGTTGGGATTGGTATTTTAATAATATCTCCTACTAACATTCCAACGAAGTATAAGTTTAAAATTCGAGATGTTTGCTCCAATAATGAAGCTGAGTATGAGGCTTTAATAGTAGGCCTTGAAATTTTACTTGAGCTGGGGGCAAGTCATGTCGAAATAAAAGGTGACTCTGAGTTGGTGGTCAAACAATTGACAAGAGAGTACAAATGCATTAAAGAGCACCTTATCAGATACTTTGTTGTTGCCAATGCTTTGTTAAAAAGATTTGAGTCTGTTCACTTAGAACATTTACCACGAATTGATAATCAAGTGGCAAATGAATTGGCACAAATTGCTTCAGGCTATAAAGTTTCAAAACAAAGCCTGGAAGAGTTAATTGAAATAAAGGATAAAATCATTTCTAATGACTATTCTTCGTCACTATTGTCAACACCAACAACTGGGGGGGCAACAGATACAAATGCAAACGAGGAACTAGCTATTGTCGAAAAACGTCAATTTTTTGGTGACTTTGACTTAGCAGAAATTCTTGCTCTTGACAATATGACCAATAATGATTGGCGAAGGCCTATGGCGGAATATTTGCAAAATCCCACAAGAAATACCAATAAAAAGGTAAAATACAGAGCTTTGAGCTATGTGATAATTGGAAACGAATTGTTTAAAAAGACTCCTGAAGGAGTACTATTAAAATGTCTTAGTGAAAATGAGGCATATTTAGCAGTTTCCGATACACATAGTGGAGCGTGTGGTTCACACCAAGTAGGCCAGAAAATGAAGTGGTTATTATTTCGACAAGGAATGTATTGGCCAACTATGCTGAAAGATTGCATAGAATTTGCTAAGGGATGCCAAGAGTGTCAAAAGCATGCTGGGATACAACATGTACCTGCAAATGAATTGCATGCCATAGTCAAACCTTGGCCATTTAGAGGTTGGGCTCTAGATGTGATTGGAGAGATAAAGCCAACTTCGTCGAAGGGCCATAGATATATCCTTGTGGGAATTGATTACTTCACCAAATGGGTTGAAGCTATACCTTTAGCCAATGTTGATCAGGAAGCAGTGATAAGGTTTATTCAAAATCATATCATTTATAGGTTTGGAATTCCAGAAACCATTACTACAGATCAGGGATCAGTTTTTACTGGTAGAAAAATGGTAAAGTTTGCTTCCGAAATTGGTTTTAAGTTATTAACTTCGACACCATATTATGCGCAAGCCAATGGACAAGTAGAAGCTGCCAATAAAGTTATTATTAATTTGATTAAAAAGCATGTTGGGCAGAAACCCAAGAATTGGCATAATACCCTTGATCAAGCGTTATGGGCTTGTCGAAATTCACCTAAAGAATCTATCAACACTACTCCTTATAGGCTAACATTTGGACACGATGCAGTGTTGCCTGTTGAAATTTGTCTACAATCAACAAGAATTCAAAGACAGTGGGAGACTCCCTCTGATTATTATTGGAATATGATGCTTGATGAATTGGTTGATTTAGACGAAGAAAGGTTATTAGCTTTAGATACGCTTATTCGACAGAAAGAGAGGGTAGCTAAAACTTATAACAAAAAGGTTAAGTCTAAAGCCTTTAATTCAGGTGATCTAGTGTGGAAGGTCCTATTGCCTATGGATAAAAAAGATAGAGTCTTTGGTAAATGGTCCCCAAGTTGGGAAGGACCATTTAAAATTTTACAAGTTTATTCAAACGGCGCATATGAGGTCGAAGAGATTGGCGCTGATGAAAGGATTTTGCGTATAAATGGTAAATATTTGAAAAAGTATAAGCCAACGTTGCACGAAGTTAAAATAACGCTGGAATAAATATAAAGAAAGCGTAAAAACATGGCATTTAAGTTGCCAAAACATGGTCAAAGGCCGAAACTACAGGCTGTTCAAGTTCAAGGTTTGAATATGGAAACAACACTTAACAGTGGCGACATCAGGTATACAGCTATTTTACTCAAGTGCAAAGTTATTTCGACGGTGAATTCAAAAAATGTCTTTCTCTTCTTCCTCCTCAAGTTCAGTCGAAAAAGACATTTTTGGGGGACAATTTGTTAGCCTGTAATTTCGACAGGCTTCATTAAAGATGGTCAACATGGCTTGATTTATATTTATTTCACAAAGACCATATTATTTCGACAAAGAAAATGGTCATGCGCAAGGTAAACTCGACAAGTTTCCAGGGAAGCAAAAGCAAGAGAGAGGAAAATCGACACAGGCTTTCGACAGACAGAAATCAGGGCAGTTATGCGTTGAAGACTAGCAGTTGGTCGAAGCGTGACGGAGCAGTTTCGGTCTAAAGTAGGAGCGGTTACTTGGCCGAAAGTAGGAGCAGTTACTTATTTTCAAATTGTTAGGCAGTTACCTAGTTCGAATTCCCCCCCCCCCTTTTTCCCTTGTATAGATAACTGTTTCTGAGAAGAAACAAAGGTCGCGAAAATCACAATACACACCCGATTCCTGAAACTCTAACTTCCAAGCCAGAGCGAAAAACGAGTGGAAGAATCCCTGTATGTGATCGTGTACCATTTTTATGATTCAATGCAATTTGTTCTTCTTTTCTTTACGATTCCTGCACCATTTACTGCTTCTTTTCTTTTCAATTCTGTTAATCATTTGCAAATCGTCCCCTTTTCTACATTTTCTGAAACAAAAACTTTTGCAATTCAAAGGCAATTGCTTTGAGATTTTTCTAGTTTGATCTCACAAACCTTCTAATAAAACTAGTGATTGTTTGCTAAAAACACCAGCAAACAAATTGGCACGCCCAGTGGGACTTTGCCTTTGATTTTGTTCATTCTCGTACTTTCTTATTTGTGTTCGCTGTTGTATGCACTTAAGAAGTGGTAAAATGGTTCGTTCTGGTACGAATAATGCATCTAGTTCCAACCCTGTGGTTTCACAAGGGCAAGGGACAACAATGGATTCTGCAAGCATTAGCGCAGGACCATCATCGTCGATAACCGTTCCTTCATTATCAATGACTAATGTTGGTTCAACGCAGTCAGAAATGGCATCTCTGCCTATGTCTTTGCCGTTAAGTTCAGGGCTTCATAGCCCTTACATGGCAATGGGAAACGGTTTAGACCCACGTTTGAATAACGTGCATCTACCCCCATTTCCTTTGGGAATGTATGGCATGCCTACTGGAATGCCACATATTTCGACCTTTTCCCCTACACATGTCTCTTCTGAGAGCGTATTTGGTCGAAATCCCCCAGCATTAACCAATACGTCTTTGTTGGCCTTAAGACAGCAAGTAGACGAGAGTAATCACGATATGGTTAATATGCTTACCCAACAAATTGGTACAGTTTTCAATCCATTGATTCAAAATACCAATAACAGTTACCAAATGTTGGCAAATCAGATGAGTAGGATTGCAGACTTTTTTGGGGTTCCAGCGGTTAATAATAGGCACGTTCCTATTATCGCGGGTAATGCGTCGCCAGTTAACCCCCAAGAAGCAGTTGCAGTCGAAGCGTCGACAGTTGTAGGCGAACTACAAGGGACGGTAAACCACGTCCCTGAAGTAGTTGTGGTAAATAGACACCAGAACGCTGATGAAGTTGTTCGACAAATGCAACAACACAATGCTGGCGCAGAGAACAATATAGCTACTTTAGTCGAAACTATTTTGGCGCAAAATGGCCTTAACATAGGTCTACAAAGGCCTAACTTCGTATCACCATTATCTGAATATGTATTACAAACTGAGTTACCAAGGGGATGGAAAGTTCCCAAGTTTACTAAGTTTGGTGGTGATACAAATGAGTCCACAGTCGAACACATTGCTCGTTTCTTGACTGAGGCTGGGGACTTAGCACAAAATGAAAATTTGAAGATGAAATGCTTTCCAAATTCTCTAACTAAAAATGCTTTCACTTGGTTCACGACCTTACCCCCTGGTTCTATGTACACATGGGGGCAATTAGAAAAGGCATTCCATGCACAGTTTTACATGGGCCAGTCGAAGATTAGTCTTAAAGAATTGGCTAGTGTTCGGCGCAAAATGCCTGAAACTATTGATGATTACTTAAACAGATTCAGGCTGTTGAAATCTCGTTGCTTCACACAAGTCCCTGAACATGAGCTTGTCGAAATGGCTGCTGGTGGCCTTGATTACTCAATTAGAAAGAAATTAGACACATCTCATTTGCGAGATATGGCTCATTTGGCTGATAGAGTTCGACAAGTTTAAAGGCTTAGAGAGGAAAAATCTAGAGCGAATAGGTATCATAAAAAAGAAAAAGTGGCTTATGTCGAAGAAGAATTTGACGTTACATATAGTAATGTCGAAGAGGAGGAGATAGACGTGGCTGAACTTAAGCCTGGTCCTCCTTATACCTGTAAATTATTAAGGCCTGCGAATGGGAATAACCCTGTAGAGCCTAAGAATGATAGATTTATGCCTAAGACTTATACTTTTGATGTTACTAAATGTGATGAAATTTTTGATCTTTTAGTAACTGATGGTCAAATATTAGTGCCTAAAGGCCTTAAAATACCAACTCTTGACCAAAGAAAGAAAAAGGGTTATTGTAAGTTCCATAATTTTTTGGGGCATAACACTGTCCGTTGTGTGCTCTTCAGGGATATTGTGCAAAAAGCAATTGACGAAGGAAGACTCAAATTTGCTGATAAGAAAATGAAAGCTCCTATGCAGATTGATGTTGATCCATTGCCTAAGGCTGAAGCTATGTACTCTGAACCCGTCGAAGCTGATGTAGGAATGGTGGATGCTCAAATGGCAGACCCTCCTAAGTGTGTCAAGACTGCCACCGAGAAATTAAAAGGTTTTATGTATGCTGAAGGTAAGAAACAGGAAGTGACCCTAAAAGATTATGATGGGAAGATACATGCTGTGTATCCAAAGGCTGAGGAAGAGTTGATAGATTTCCTCAATCGGTGTAAGTGGAATAACTCTGAAGTTATGCTTTGCCCAAGGTGTAGTGCTGTCTTCGATAAAGAAGTAGCTAAAGCTGTCGAAGGTTATCAGGATCAACAACAACGCAAAAGAAAATGGCTTGATAACAGGCCAAAATTTGACTTTGCAAAAGGAGATCTTCCTGGCTATGAGGCTAATGTGTCAGCAAAGCCTTCAACAAGTAAACAACAAATTGCTAAGGAGAAGTCCTCAGCACCAGGGTATTTGAAGCTGTCAACAGGTAAATCCTTTGTCCCAAGTGCTAGTGCTCCTGTCGAAGCGTGGGTACCCAATAATCAACGTGCTAAAGCTGTTAAGCCAGGTACTGATGCTATTAAGTTTAATTATAAGAATAACTATAAGGGTAAGAACCCTATGACTAGAACACAGTGGCGTCGTTACCAAAGACAGCAGAAGAAGAGGGCACACTTTGACATTAACCAGGTTCCAAGTCATTTGGCAAATAATCAAGTTCCACGCAGCATGATAGTGGCAAAGAGTGAGGTTCACAAAGCTGAAGTTGCCACAAAGAGGAATGCTGATGCTGCTAGTCATGTGTGTGCAGCGAATAAGGCCAAAGGCAAGGCTGTGGTAACAGAAAAGCCAAGAAGGCCTGCTCTTGAAAGAATATTTCCTCCATTGTCAACAGTGAAAGAAAGAAATGCTGATTTCGACATGGATGAAGACATGGAGTCTGATTTCAATGATTCTGAAGATGACCTCGACATTGTTTGCAATGTGGTATCAATACTGCCTCTTGAGTACGATGTTATCACGGTACCAAATGACGTTGAAGAAGATTTCACAGAGGACATGGCTCATCAGAAGCCAATGTGTTACTATGTGATGAACGATGGTTGTGTCGAAGACCAAATGGCTACCTTCGAGAAGCCAGATATGAGTATGCAAAACCACTTGAAACCCCTGTATGTCCAAGCCAAGGTCAATGGTGTTGGAATTAACAAAGTGTTAGTGGATGGTGGAGCTGCAGTGAATTTGATGCCGCATGGTCTTTTGAAGAAGATTGGTAAGTTCGATACTGACCTCAGGCCACATAACATTGTCTTAAGCAACTATGAAGGCAAAACTGGCCACTCTTTGGGGGCCATTGAGGTGGACTTAATTGTTGGTTCCATAAAGAGGACTACATTGTTCTTAGTGATAGCCTCTAAAGCGAATTTTAATTTACTCCTTGGTAGAGAGTGGATCCATGGAGTTGGTGCTGTCCCTTCAACTTTGCATCAACGTTTAGTAATGTGGAAGGAAGATGGTTTGGTAGAGTATGTTGAAGCCGATCAGAGCTACTTCCGTGCTGATGTGAACCAAGTTACCAAGGAAAATTTTGAGAAACAAATGGCGAAGATTGCGCCATGTTCATCTTCTAATGAGGCATATGTTCCTGCGGATAATGTTTTTGCCTCAGTTCATCTTGACCCGAATTATGGTTTTGTTTGGGAAAGAGAAATAATGGGAGATGATAGTGTCTATCCTGATGGTGTTTTTCGACCAACGGGGTGGAACACTGGTTCTTGAAAGTGTTCTTATGACAGTGCCCAATGCATGGGACAAAATTACGGCTTATATGGCCGAAAACAAGTTTAAAGCGGCTATGGAGGCCGAAATTATTCAACAAACAATGGCTGTCGAAGCCAGTGAGTTACATGAAGAAAATGGCATAGTCATAGATGAAAGACTTGATTGTATCTATGATAATGATCCATTAGGTTTTGAAAAGGATCCTAGAGATTTGACAAAGCATATGCAAGCTCAAGACACGTTAGAAGAAGTTGATTTGGGAAATGGCTCAATAAAAAGGCCAACTTATATTAGTGCAAATATTGATGTTTCTCTAAAAGCCCAAGTCATTACATTGCTAAGGGAGTTCAAAGACTGTTTTGCTTGGGATTACGACGAGATGCCCGGGTTAAGTCGAGAAGTAGTGGAAATGCAATTACCAATTCGACCAGGGAAGAAACCAGTGAAGCAAGTGCCAAGAAGATTTGCTCCTCAAGTGTTGGCTAAGATCAAAGAGGAAATCGAAAGGCTATTCAGAAACAAATTCATCAGAACTGCCAGGTATGTCGAATGGTTAGCCAATATAGTTCCTGTAATAAAGAAAAATGGGACTCTTAGAGTTTGCATAGATTTTAGGGATTTAAATAATGCATCTCCCAAGGATGAATACGCAATGCCTGTGGCAGAAATGCTAATAGATTCAGCAGCAGGATTTGATTATCTTAGTATGCTCGATGGTTATTCTGGGTATAATCAAATCTTCATTGCTGAAGAGGATGTGGCGAAAACTGCTTTTAGATGTCCAGGGGCATTGGGTGTTTATGAATGGGTAGTAATGCCCTTTGGCTTAAAGAATGCTGGTGCTACATATCAGAGGGCCATGAATTCTATGTTTCATGATTTTATTGATGATTTTATGCAAGTATACATAGATGATGTGGTGGTTAAATCTTCCTCAGAAAGTGGTCATTTAGACCATCTTCGCCGTTCTTTTGAAAGAATGAGGAAATATGGATTGAAATTAAATCCATTAAAATGTGCCTTTTGTGTACGTGCAGGTGATTTCTTGGGTTTTATAGTGCACAAAAAAGGCATTGAAATCAATCAAAATAAGACTAAGGCAATTATGGAAACGAAGGCCCCTTCGACCAAAAAGGAGCTTCAGTCGTTGCTGGGAAAAATCAATTTCCTACGAAGATTTATATCGAATCTAAGTGGCAAAACACAAGTTTTTTCGCCATTATTAAGACTGAAGAAGGAAGAAGAGTTCAAATGGGAACCAATGCATCAAGCAGCCTTCGACGAAATCAAGTCTTATTTGATGAAACCACCAATTTTGTCGCCTGTTATTAAACACAAAGTGCTCAAATTGTATATAGCAGCTTCTGATAGAACAATAGGTAGCATGTTAGCACAAGAGGATGATAGTGGTATCGAAAGAGCCATTTATTACCTCAGTAGGGTCCTCAATGATGCCGAAACGAGGTACACTCCTATAGAAAAGTTGTGCCTTTGTTTGTATTTCTCGTGTACAAAGTTAAAGCAATATATAAAACCAGCTGATGTTTCTGTTTATTCGCATTTTGATGTTATTAAGCATATGCTGTCAAAACCAATAATGCATAGCCGAATTGGTAAATGGGCTTTGGCTTTGTCAGAATACAACTTAACTTATCAACCTCTAAAATCAATTAAAGGACAAGTGGTTGCTGATTTTATAGTTGACCATTCCGTTGTCGAAGAAACATTAAGTTTTGTAGACGTACATCCTTGGAGGTTGTACTTTGATGGTTCAAGCCATAAACATGGAGTTGGGATTGGTATTTTAATAATATCTCCTACTAACATTCCAACGAAGTATAAGTTTAAAATTCGAGATGTTTGCTCCAATAATGAAGCTGAGTATGAGGCTTTAATAGTAGGCCTTGAAATTTTACTTGAGCTGGGGGCAAGTCATGTCGAAATAAAAGGTGACTCTGAGTTGGTGGTCAAACAATTGACAAGAGAGTACAAATGCATTAAAGAGCACCTTATCAGATACTTTGTTGTTGCCAATGCTTTGTTAAAAAGATTTGAGTCTGTTCACTTAGAACATTTACCACGAATTGATAATCAAGTGGCAAATGAATTGGCACAAATTGCTTCAGGCTATAAAGTTTCAAAACAAAGCCTGGAAGAGTTAATTGAAATAAAGGATAAAATCATTTCTAATGACTATTCTTCGTCACTATTGTCAACACCAACAACTGGGGGGGCAACAGATACAAATGCAAACGAGGAACTAGCTGTTGTCGAAAAACGTCAATTTTTTGGTGACTTTGACTTAGCAGAAATTCTTGCTCTTGACAATATGACCAATAATGATTGGCGAAGGCCTATGGCGGAATATTTGCAAAATCCCACAAGAAATACCAATAAAAAGGTAAAATACAGAGCTTTGAGCTATGTGATAATTGGAAACGAATTGTTTAAAAAGACTCCTGAAGGAGTACTATTAAAATGTCTTAGTGAAAATGAGGCATATTTAGTAGTTTCCGATACACATAGTGGAGCGTGTGGTTCACACCAAGTAGGCCAGAAAATGAAGTGGTTATTATTTCGACAAGGAATGTATTGGCCAACTATGCTGAAAGATTGCATAGAATTTGCTAAGGGATGCCAAGAGTGTCAAAAGCATGCTGGGATACAACATGTACCTGCAAATGAATTGCATGCCATAGTCAAACCTTGGCCATTTAGAGGTTGGGCTCTAGATGTGATTGGAGAGATAAAGCCAACTTCGTCGAAGGGCCATAGATATATCCTTGTGGGAATTGATTACTTCACCAAATGGGTTGAAGCTATACCTTTAGCCAATGTTGATCAGGAAGCAGTGATAAGGTTTATTCAAAATCATATCATTTATAGGTTTGGAATTCCAGAAACCATTACTACAGATCAGGGATCAGTTTTTACTGGTAGAAAAATGGTAGAGTTTGCTTCCGAAATTGGTTTTAAGTTATTAACTTCGACACCATATTATGCGCAAGCCAATGGACAAGTAGAAGCTGCCAATAAAGTTATTATTAATTTGATTAAAAAGCATGTTGGGCAGAAACCCAAGAATTGGCATAATACCCTTGATCAAGCGTTATGGGCTTGTCGAAATTCACCTAAAGAATCTATCAACACTACTCCTTATAGGCTAACATTTGGACACGATGCAGTGTTGCCTGTTGAAATTTGTCTACAATCAACAAGAATTCAAAGACAGTGGGAGACTCCCTCTGATTATTATTGGAATATGATGCTTGATGAATTGGTTGATTTAGACGAAGAAAGGTTATTAGCTTTAGATACGCTTATTCGACAGAAAGAGAGGGTAGCTAAAACTTATAACAAAAAGGTTAAGTCTAAAGCCTTTAATTCAGGTGATCTAGTGTGGAAGGTCCTATTGCCTATGGATAAAAAAGATAGAGTCTTTGGTAAATGGTCCCCAAGTTGGGAAGGACCATTTAAAATTTTACAAGTTTATTCAAACGGCGCATATGAGGTCGAAGAGATTGGCGCTGATGAAAGGATTTTGCGTATAAATGGTAAATACTTGAAAAAGTATAAGCCAACGTTGCACGAAGTTAAAATAACGCTGGAATAAATATAAAGAAAGCGTAAAAACATGGCATTTAAGTTGCCAAAACATGGTCAAAGGCCGAAACTACAGGCTGTTCAAGTTCAAGGTTTGAATATGGAAACAACACTTAACAGTGGTGACATCAGGTATACAGCTATTTTACTCAAGTGCAAAGTTATTTCGATGGTGAATTCAAAAAATGTCTTTCTCTTCTTCCTCCTCAAGTTCAGTCGAAAAAGACATTTTTGGGGGGCAATTTGTTAGCCTGTAATTTCGACAGGCTTCATTAAAGATGGTCAACATGCCTTGATTTATATTTATTTCACAAAGACCATATTATTTCGACAAAGAAAATGGTCATGCGCAAGGTAAACTCGACAAGTTTCCAGGGAAGCAAAAGCAAGAGAGAGGAAAATCGACACAGGCTTTCGACAGACAGAAATCAGGGCAGTTATGCGTTGAAGACTAGCAGTTGGTCGAAGCGTGACGGAGCAGTTTCGGTCGAAAGTAGGAGCGGTTACTTGGCCGAAAGTAGGAGCAGTTACTTATTTTCAAATTGTTAGGCAGTTACCTAGTTCGAATTTTCCCCCCTTTTTCCCTTGTATAAATAACTGTTTCTGAGAAGAAACAAAGGTCGCGAAAATCACAATACACACCCGATTCCTGAAACTCTAACTTCCAAGCCAGAGCGAAAAACGAGTGGAAGAATCCCGTATGTGATCGTGTACCATTTTTATGATTCAATGCAATTTGTTCTTCTTTTCTTTACGATTCCTGCACCATTTACTGCTTCTTTTCTTTTCAATTCTGTTAATCATTTGCAAATCGTCCCCTTTTCTACATTTTCTGAAACAAAAACTTTTGCAATTCAAAGGCAATTGCTTTGAGATTTTTCTAGTTTGATCTCACAAACCTTCTAATAAAACTAGTGATTGTTTGCTAAAAACACCAGCAAACACCGAGTTTGACCCAAAGTGGGGGTTTCTTGATGACAAACCCATTCAAACTAATTTACAAATTTAAATATGATTCCAATCAACGACTTTCAAAATTTAACCCCTATCAAACTCTTTACTTGCCCCAAAGAAAACAATCTGAAGACAAATCAAACTCTACTCGTTACAAATTCAACACAAGAAAAAGAATGATATAAGACGTCATCACTCTCCTCTCAAAGTGCGGTGTTTTAAAATGTGGTGTAGAATGATACTGCAAACTTTTGTGTGTACATATTTGTCACGAAATTATTATTTCTCACTAAATCGGTTATTGAGGAATGGACTCTGAGTACTTGAACGGTAATTTTTTTCCTAAACACTAAAGTACTCAAAAATATGCTGCTTAGCATTACATTTTACGTATTTTATCATGAAATAATTTATTTTTTCACTAAATCGGTTATTGAGTCACAAATTTTTGACATTTGCATAGTAGATTTTTTGGGAAACAATAAAGCATAAAAAACACACTACTTAACATTGTACTTTACATACTTTTTTGAATTTATTTTTTTCACCAATCCGGTCACTGAGAAACAAACTTTGTGTATTCGAACATGTAAACTTTTTTCGATATTTAGGAATGAATTTTGAGTATTTGAAAAAGCATCACAAAAACACACTGGCTAGCATCATAATTTACATAATTTATTATGAAATTAATTTTCATTTTTTAGCAAACCGATTATTGAGGAAAAATTATTATTTTTTTGACAACTAATTTTGTTTCGGACTCTAAAGAACCTCAAAAAATTGCTAGCATGACACTTTACATAATATATTACGAAATTAATTTTCGTTTTTCACCAATCTGATTATCGGAAAAAAATATTTTTTTCTTTCAAAATTTTAATGTAATATAAAAAAGTAAAATATTAAAAAAATGGGGAGTTGGGGGGGGGGGGGGGGGGGGAGTTTTGGAGGGGAAGTGGAGTGGGAGACTCCACAAGATTTATATTTTAAAGATAATTTTTTTGCCACCTCAATTAATGAATCCCACGTCATTTAATGAATTTAAGACGTCACGTCAGCAGTTAACTGCTAGCGTGGCGTCCGTTAACAAAAACTAACGGCAGGGACCAAAATGAAAGATAAAGGACCAAAATAAACCAAAAAAAAGATAAAGAATCAAAGTGAAATTTAGAGCAAAAATAAAGGACCAAAAGTGGTATTTGGAAAAGAAAAATTGGCCTAAAAAGCCTTACGAACAAATCACCTTATAATCCAACTACTGATTATAATTATATAAATATAAATAATTGGTCTTTCTTATGAATATATATATATATATATAATTGTTTTAAATATCACTATTAATTTGTTACTATAATAACTGATTTAATTGATTTTAGTCTATAAAGTATGGTAAATTAGTATTTAATACGTTTTTCAACACACAAATTAGTATTTAATATTGTTTTCACAATAAATGAGTATTGGCGACTTTATTTTCTAGTTTACAAAATTGATTTGTTATATAAATTATATTTAATTCATGATATTACTTTGCATTATTTTTGAGGAAAAAAACTAAATTTATATTATTTCATATGTTTAAAATGAATATTTTCTATCACCGAGATCTAGCGCAAGTGGTTGGTGCGCATGATGCGTGAGTGTTGTAAACTCAAGTGTTATCGAGTCATGTTCCCGCGAATAAAAACATAGATACCTTTTTCTAATTAAAAAAATAATGATATTTTCTTGATTTGTTCGGACCATTGCTAGCTACTGTTAGAAAGAGTTGATTCTCTTTCTCTATAACTAATTCTAGGGGTGTTCGCGGTGCGGCTTGGTTCGGTTTTGAGACAAAAAGTGAACCAAACTGCAAGGTAAAATTACATGCTGTTTGGTTTGGTTCGGTTGGCTTCCTAAAATAAAACCAAACCAAACCAATGCGGTTTGGATTGGTTCGGTTGGTTCGGTTTTTTCCAAGACAAAACATAATTTAAAATGAAGTTAAATTAACTAACATAAGAAATGACTAACATAAATCTTTAAGAAAAAATCTACTCAAATATATGTAGTATATAAATTACTCTCTTTTAATTCTTTTAACATAGCTAAGACAATGTTTAAAAGAATTTGAATTAAATATTTTATTATAATTTTTAAATATAGCATAACAATATGGATTCTTTGTAAGTGAGTCAAATAATTAATTGGATTTAGGCTAGTAAGTGAGTGAGAGTTGGGTTTTAGTTGCATTTGGGTTAGTAAGTTAGTAAGGAAGGTTTAATTCAACAAGCCTTAGTGTTACTTGCGGTTTGGTTTGGTTTCTGAAATCAAAACCGCGAACCGAACCGCGTGGTGCAATGAAAAAAAAAACCGAACAAAACCGACCAAAACCGGTTTTTGCGGTTTTCGGTTTGGTTTGGTTCGGTTTGCGGTTTTCTATTGGTTTGGTTCTGTTTTGAACACCCCTAACTAATTCTATAAATGTAAATTTCTGTAAAACTGAATATTCATTCTTTCATTCATTGAATCTGATTTGCAAATTGTTGCTTATATATGTGCAAGTATCAAGCGAAAGGGGATCTAACTGAGTGATATAGTGTGAGATAGGTAAGGGAGGTGTATGGTGAGTCATTTACAATATATAAACTAAGCTAAAGAGCTATACTTCTAATACTCCCCCGCAAGCCTAACTGGGTGTGGAGCATACAACTAGCTTGGATCTAAAAGCATCAAATAGAGAAGGAGGCAGTGGTTTGGTCATGATGTTTGCATATTGGGTTGTTGCAGGAACATGAAGAACCTTCAGTTGCTTCTGCAGAACCTTTACACGAAGGACTGGGTTATGTGCAAGAGAAACAGTGCTCAGATTGTCACAAAATGCTGTTGGAGTGGTGAAGGGAACCCCTAGTTCAGTGAGCAGAGACTGCAACCATAATATCTCAGTGGTAGCTAGAGCATAGAGGCTGAATATAGCAAGAGCTCTGTATTCAGCCTCTGTGCTTGACCTGGAGACCACAACTTGCTTTTTAGCCCACCAAGAGACTAGATTAGATCTTAAAAACACACAGGCACTTGAGGTAGACCTTCTGTGATCACTGTCAGAACCCCAATCTCAAGGGCGGATCTTCTCAAGGGCGGGGGAGGGCCACGGCCCGCCCTAGAAAAATATGCAAAATTACTATAATAGCCCTATTTTGAATATCAACCACTAAATATATATATTCTTTGCGAAAACATAACAAAGCTGACTATGCGGCGAACTGGTTAAAACCCGTTCATTTCAATTGTCTGGTTCCGTGTTCGATCCTTGTAGAAGTCGTTTTTAGTATTTTTCCCTATTAAAAAAAGATGCTGTAGTTATATTTTTTGTTTTTACCAAAAAATGTATCTAAAGGGATTCAAACCCACTACCATTGTATTGCGCCACACATTCATTACCACTACGCCTCCGGTAACTGTTGGGTAAAGGTTTACAAATTTTCAGTATATATAATATAAAAAAATAAATATGTTTTTTATGAATTAATAATTCTTTTACTCAATGTATATATACACACAAATGTGTATGTGTTTTTTTATATTTTTTAATTTCAAAAAATATAAAAAATACACCACCTCTCTTATATTAGAACTAGAAATTATGAATATATAGATGGTTGATAGTTTTCGAAAAATGTATTTGCATTTTTGTATTTGTGTTCATGCGTTTTGAGTTTTCAGGACTCTTTCGTGAGCGGCCCACCCTAACTTTTTGGTCAAGATCCGCCACTGCCCAATCTGCATCACTATAAGCTGTGAGAGAGACAGGAGCAATAGAGATAGGCTTGAGAAGAATTCCCCAGTTGATTGTGCCTTTAAGATACCTTAAGATTCTTTTGGCAGCAACCCAGTGTCTGTCAAGAGGTTCTGTGTAAGACCCGGGTAGTATAGTAAATTTTACCGTTTCTACTTTTGTTTTTTCCTGTAGTTTCTTTAATTGATCTGGTTTTTGATTTTTTCATGAAGAGAAACTGAGTGGGATGTGACTCAAGGAGGTGAAAATACTATTTTCTTCTGAAAGAGAAATATACAATCTTGTCGAATAATATTTAGTCACGTTATAGTTATTAGTACGAGAAAATTTATCAGTTGAAATTAGGCTTTATCAGTTACCTAAATATGCCGGAGTAGATATTTTTTTTAATAGTGTAGCGATGTGACTAATATGTTTTATAAAAAAAAAGTATGTAAAATAATTATGGGATGGTGAAAGATGTGATTGATTAGTGGCATATTTAGGGAGTAGTGTAAATTAATTTATAATATAATTGAAAATAGAATTTAATTATCAAGCAAATGGAGTTAAAAGCAAAACCACAACACACTTTCCCTCATTCTCCCATTCCAGCGATTACTCTCTTTCTCTCTCTCTAGAAAAGCTTTTCTTTCTATTGTTGGTGGGTAGAAGCTGAGAAGCTAAAGGGGCCATTTCACCTAGTTTTAATTTCATTTGGTGAAAGTGTAGTGAAGAAGAAAGAACATCCTTGCCATGATCTTGCTATTGATATGAGAAAGGTAAAAACTTTCTCCATCCTCCATTTTTTAGAAACAACCGTGGCTGCTGTTTTAGTTATTATTTATACTCTTTTTTTTGTTTCATTTGGAGGCCATCATGTTGATTACTCAAATTTACAAAAATAAAATAAAATCCCTCCTTCCTCTTTCACGAGTTTGCCGAGAGACAGAAAAAGGACTCATATTATTTTTGTTGTCTTATTCATGATCATAATGCTAATGCTAGTGGTGGAAGAATGAACTAATGTGAGTTGTTTGAAGAAACTGATTTCTATGATTTAGGGTTTCAATGGAAAAAAAAGGAATCAGGTGAAAATGATTTTATTGTTATGATATTTGAGTTTTTTTTAATATCTTGTTCTTGGAAAAGTTGCCTTCATCTCCTACAATTTATTTTAATTGAAAAGAGAGTTGCTTTTGTACATATTTCTCTGGTTACTTTGATTTAGGGAAAAATTCGGTAAGTTAACAAAGTACACATTTTCTAAAGGGTGACCAAACTTGTCCTTAAAACTTTTGACTTGGAGTTCAAACTTTTTGACTTCTTTTCTTGGATAATGATTAGGAATAAGTTGGTACTCAAGTCCTTAGCAAGAAACCTTAGTGTTGGTCACTTTGTTCATGATTTTAAAGTATCTTTGGTTAAGATTTTATTCAAATGTTTTGAAAGAAGTTTGAAAGACTTTTAACACTTTTAGTGACAATCACAATGAGGTTGTTAACCTAGTGGAAGTAAGAGATTGATACAATATTACCCTTTGATTGTGTTGAAGTAGCTAAGTTAGTGGATTTATATTGAAATTTTGAGAAGTTTGACGAGAATTAGGTGTCTAAAGATACAGTGAGTTTTGTGAAGTTGAAATAACTCTTCAAAGTATATTAAGATAGTTTGTTTGGATTTGACTATAGACTTGAAACTATGTTTTATAGTTCCTAAGAAGTAACCATCGGGTTTATCCAAAAGAATGTGAAAAAAATGGATCAAGACTTGGAAGAAGATAAGAAAGTATGATTTTTGTTTTATTAGAAGTTTTATTACAATGATCTAAAGATGTGTTAAAGTTTCAAAGAGGATTTAAGTAAATTTATTTTCATTAGGGTGATCTCTTATTGGACTTAAAAGGATTATGATTTGTATAAAAAGTTTAGTCGATTAATTAGATTAATTAAGTAATGACATGTTATGGTATCTAGAACTTGATCGTTTCTAGTAGTTAGACCTTAGAGAAGTTATAACGGAGTATGCTTGGATTCCATATGGAGTAAGTTAGATTGGGAAGAAAACAAAAGTCGCTACTAAGCCTACCAAGTTAATTCTTTTCATATATATATATATATATATATATATATATATATGAAAAATGTTTTGGAGTTATTTGATTATTATTTTTAAAGTGTTAGAAAAATAATTGATTTCAATAACTACAAGCTTTGTTGGAAACATTTATGGGTTTAAAAATGGGTTTGAGAAGTGAGAGGTTTTATAACTAAAATATTTTAGTCACATGGAGTAGTTAACTAAGCGTAGATGTCTAGTAGTTGTTGTCGCGTTGTGACTTGTTACTCTTGGAATGATCAGTTGTGACTCGGGTGGAGGTAGCTATATAGAATGTGGGCACGTAGATGGAAAGTTCGAGTTGTAGGGGTCGATGGTATGATCAGTTGAAATCTACATTAGGAAGGAAAGTGCCTAAGGTAAGGGCTTCTTTCTAGTCGCTATCATACATGCTTGAAATTGTGGTTGGTGTTTGTTTGTTGTTTGCTTATGAGCTTTGTTGATTGGGTGTTGACTTGGTCCCTACAAGGACATTATTATTGTGGTCTCTTAATTATGTGTGTTTGTTCTACGTTGTGAATGTGTACATCTGTTGTTGATGATATGTGATTGAGATGTCTGGTGGGATTGGGAGTGACTTTGAAAGGAGGGTGAGATAAGACATATGTAGGTATGACCGCTAGGGTGACAAGTAAATTGTTTTCGAAAAAGAAATTTAAAGTTGTCTTCTTTATAAAATTGAGTGTGACACGTGAACTAGATTTTTTTTAAAAAGGGAGTTAGAGTGTGAGCTAAGAAATGAAAAACAAAACGGAAAAATCTTTGCGAAACAATAGGAATGTTGAGAGACTAAACTAATGATGACTTAATACCTTGAAATTTACGACTTTTGGAACTAAATAGAGATTTATATTGAGAAGTCAGAAAAGTTGAAAATTGGTGAGGTTAGGGAGAGACTTTGAGGGAGACTTCAAGAGGAAATTGTGGTGGTGACTTGAGGAAGCTATTGGAGTGATTAGTATGGGGGCGAGAGATACTTACGGAGTTTGTGCGGGGTTGAATCAGAAAGAAAAAGTCGGTTAAGGCTCATTCATTACTTAAATAATTAATGTTGTGATGATTTGTGTTGGTTGATGTAAGATGTTTGTTTTGGCGTTGGTGTTTAGTCATTATTCTTGATCATTGTGAGGGTTTATTGAATAATGCTTGGTGTGGTGAAATTATGCATGATATGTTGTTGTATAATCATGCATACATAGGCGGTGTTGTTCTTCATTGGACCTCACAATTGGTGGTGTTGTTCTTCATTGGACCTCACAAATGGCGGTGTTGTTCTTCATTGGACCTCACAATTGGTGGTGTTGTTCTTTATTGGACCTCACAAACCCCTACGGGGGAGGTGATATTCCGGAATCATATGCATTGACATATAGGCATTGCATTAGGATATATGGAGTGGTGTGATGTGTTATTGAGGTTGATATGTTAGAACGTGGTTGGAAACTTGTTAGGATTATGCTTATGTGAATTGGTTACGTATATGTGAGTCGGTTTATATCTGTATATGTGCAATTTCTAGAAGATGACCCTTGCCCGTGGTTCTCCAATGTAATGGATGTCAACCCAGTTATTGGAGGACCATTGTTTAGTTTTTCAGAGACGAAGTTGCAGAGGTTGGTTTTCTTCCATAGTGGAGTTCTGGTGGACTCATCGAGATTCCAAATCCGAAGTTGAGTATAGAATGCTTGATCAGCGTAGGGGTCTTCTTTTGTCGTCGTTTTGGGGAATTTCTCAAGTGTATGGTCCTTTAGCAGTTCTTTGTATGGGCGTTTCCGTGTATGTATCAGTAGAGATAGTAGTTAGTCTTAGATTGAGCGTGTCTTTATCTCAAACAGATTTTGTCCTTGCGTCGTACATTTTTTTTGAAAATAGGTACCATTTTGGTGCAGGGGAGTAAATCTATTCATGTCGTATTTTAGTTCTAATTCTTGTATCATGTTAAGAGAGATATCATGTTTCGAAAAATGCCGCACTGCTTTGATTGTTTTGAAAAGAGTTTTAAAAGAAAAAAAAATCCTCACGTTTTAGAAAGCATGAAGGGTACTTTTTTCAAAAATTATTTCATATTAGGAGTTGAGTTCGCATAATAAAGCCCAAAAATTAGGGGTGTTACAATCTGACATGAACTGACAGACTTTGTTCACTGCAAGATTGATGTCAGGCCGAGTTATTGTTGCATATTGCAGAGCACCAACAGTGGACCTATAGAGAAAAGGATCATGAAACTTGTCAATGCCAGTTTTGGATAATTTGTTGCCTGCAACCATAGGAGTGGGGAAGCTGTGAGCTTCATGAAGGTTGTGCTTTAGGAGGATGTCTCTGATGTACTTTCCTTGGGTGAGTTGAAATGCTCCATTTGATTGTTGCTTTACTTCAATGCCAAGAAAGTAGTCCAAGGTGCCAAGGTCTTTAAGGGAGAAGGTTGCGTTGAGTTTGGAAATGAGCTGCTTGATAAAGGAGTTGTCACTGCCAGTAACAATAATGTCATCAACATATACTAACATATATACTTTGAGTGAGCCTGAGTGTAAAGTGAAGAGAGAGGGGTCACACTTGCTGGCTTTAAAGCCCAAATTAATTAGGGAAAACTGGAGCTTTTCAAACCACGCCCCGTTGGATACTATTTCTCTGTAACTAATTCTATCAGTGTAAGTTTCTGTAAAACTGAATATTCATTCTTTCATTCATTGAATCTGATTTAGAAATTGTTTCTTATATATGTGCAAGTATCAAGTGAAAGGGGATCTAACTGATTGAACAATACTCAATCAGTTAGTTACAACAGGGAGGACTATAGTGTGAGATAGGTAAGGGAGGTGTATGGTGAGTCATTTACAATATATAAACTAAGCTAAAGAGCTATACTTCTAATAACTACTCACAGAGTGTCTCAACGCTTTCAACGAAATACTAATATCCGCTCGTGCTTAGGATCAAATTTTGCACTGACCAACACCAAGTTTGTCCACTGCGGGAATCAAACCCGGGAGCACCTGGTCGACCTCGTGTCCCGGAGTAGATTAAGCCATTAGGTCAACGGTGTTGGTTACACTTATAATTAGGTACACATAAAATTTTGTAGGTACACATATATTTTTTTTGACAAAATATTATTTATATTAATTAAGTGACTTGTACTTATATATCAAGTAATTGTCAAATTAAAAATATTGGGGGAAATCTTCGATGCACGAGCGTCTGACGTAGAGGCGCTGGAGGTTAACCTAATCAGCGAGCGCCCACATTTAATCCAAAAGGTCATTGAAAGTAGAGAGTAAGAGCCCATCACATTAACGGCGAAAAACGCATGACATAGAAGAACTGCAACAACGAGCGACATAGAAGGGGAGAAAACCAAATATTCTCTTTGATATCTAGGGTTTTGAAGAAACTTCAAGAAGTCATACAAGGAGATAAATCTACGAAAGATTGCTTTAGAGAAGTTGCGAAAAAAACTGATACAACCTTCAAAACGCGAATTCAGGTACACGATAAGAAAACTATTTTTTGTTTCTTGTTTGATTTGTTTTCAATGGATTTCAATATCGTTCTTGTGTGAGAAAATGAAAACACAAGCGAGGGATCTCGTTTCGAGAATGGGTTTTTAACCGAAAATCCCTTTGAAAATCCATATTTTTTACGACGATGAAGAAAACACTATTGTTGTTCTTTGTGTGTGCATTACTTTGTTGCTTACTTCTATTTCCATGGACTGAAAAGATGTTTGCCACTTGCAATTTGAGAACAAAATTTGATGAATATTGTTGTGAGAGAAAATTGACAATTGAGAGGGGGAGGGTTAGATCTTGTTGCCTTCGAGAGGCGATCACAATCCCCTGCAATTGATTTCAACTACAGGGTCCTCCTGCATTTAACACAAATGTGAGTAAACAAAAAATAAAGTGAAATGTTTTTGGTAATAAAAAGACCGAAAAGTCCTTAAACATAGTTAAAATGCAATAAATTGTAGTGGATCTCAATTCTTTGAGGGGCGTGAAAGTTGTTTCACATTTTGAGGTTGGTGTGAATTTTCGATTGAATTGAAAGACAAGGGTTGTTAAGTTGTTATGAATATTTCAGTTTTTGAAGAAAAATGAAATTGTGCAAAAAGAAATAAAGGGCAGGGAGTGCTAGGGAAAGGGATTTGACGTGGGTAAGGAATTGAAAGGCAAGGCTGTTACAGATATTTGGGTTTTTGAGGAAAATTGAAATTGTGCAAAAAAAATCAAATGGTAGTTGGATTAAAATCAAACAAATTTCAAGACCCAATGTCGTTGTGACCCTCCTATATGCAGACCTAATGTTGCCTTCTCTCTCTCTCTCTCTCTCTCTCTCTCTCTCTCTCTCTCTCTCTCTCGCTCCAAAGCCAGGGATGATCTGTCAAACATAGTGGAGCTAATAAAGCAACATCCATCCAGTAAAGTTGGCAAGGGCCTTGTCGAAAAGATTGGACTCCTTTATCATATTCAAAATTTTCCTAAGGTCTTTTTATTTTAACCTAATCCTAAATTCTATTCCCTCCATTCTTTTTGTTGACACAACATATCTTGGATTTCTAGAAGGCTGGAATCGACGAAGTCATCTTTACTGGAAGCTCAAAACCTTAAAGCAGGTTCTACAAAGATATTGCAACATCTTTCTCTCCATCTTGGAGGAAGGAATGTAGTGTGGGAGAAGAACAAGATATTGTGGAGTTGACAACGTGAATGGAGCTTCAAGTCCTTTAGCAGTAGTGGTGACCTTGAGACCCCTTGACACTATGCCAAAGAAAATTACCAAGATTAGTGTGAATCACTAGGAAGAAAATGCAGAAGAATTTTCTAAAGACGGTGTGGGTGCTATATGATGAAATATGTGGCTTTAAAGAATGATGAAAAAAGGGTGGTTGAAAGAAATTAGAGTGCTACTTGGATACAATACCATAGGTGTTGTATATCCTGTTCTAGGACAAAGTGTCAGTTTTTTTTGCTAACTGACATAATAATTGCTAATAAAAATAAAAATACACCCATAAGGTAGTTTCTAGCCATTACTTTATTATGTGAGGAACAACACCACCATCACCGGTAACTAGAGTACCGTATCTAATTTTTTTCCCTAGGAATTAGTATAGAAGGTCTATTGTAAATCCAATAAGAAACCAATATCTCATGGTTCGAAAAGATAGTGTATCATATGCAACCTAATGATCTTGTGTAGGCTACACAAATCTTACAATACAGCCCAATTTTCACTTGCTTTGAGTTGCAAACTAGCGAACTGAGTTGCTCATCAAATCGCTGCATTGGCTTCATCCTCTTCTCTCCAAGGCAATTGGGTGGGATTCATGCCATATTCGCTCTGAAAGTTGGTGGAGGAAGATGCTCGTTTTGCCTTGCTACGAAATCACAGTGAAGCTGTTCTCACCTAAGTGTTCTTCATCTGTGCTTTGTAACTTTCAGAAGTTGTGATTTCATCTGGGGTACCTTCAGTGCAGTTCGAAGATTGATCATGTTTGTGTCGTATGGTGTGATCTGCTGAGTTCTTCTCTTATCCTTTACACTTGCCGTCGTGGGTGGGTTCTAGGGTTTTTTCGAGCTCAGTTTGCTCGTAAGTGTTAGGTGAGTCAAATCGTAACTAGTTTACTTCTTCGTCGTACTTGCTAGATTTCTTTCAGGTGTTTGTTTCCGGGTTACTTGAACCGGTAGTATTTGGGCTGTGCCCCGTTTCGTTCCCTTGTATTGGTTTGGGCCTCCGCCCACTTTTTCAATGGAATCAATACAATTGACAAAAAAAAAAGCAATGAACACTTGCAAATTGCAACCCGTTACCTGCCCCCGCTGATTAGCGCGCTATTTTAACGGTCAAACATAAACAAAATCTACGCCAAAATTGAAATTCCGTCATCATCAATATGAAGTGCGACCAACAAAACCAAAATACGCTCTGTAAGCGCACGTTAACCGAAAATGACACCCACCCCGTGCAAGTTAGCACGTGCCATGTCTCGCGCACCGCCTCCGACTACGATCTTTCTCTTTCTCTCCGCAAAATACCTTATCCTACGCACCCTTGTGTTCCCCTCTTCCGTTTCTCCTCCCCCACTCCTTTTAGGGCTAAGTCTTCTTCTCTCTCCCCAAACCTCTTTTATCCCTTTACTCTTTCTTCGAGAATTAGGGTTCCATCGCTCTTCGACGCTGCCTTCGTATTAGCGCATGGATCACACTAACAATAACAATTCCAATCACTCCCTCTCTTACTCCACTCTCTTCAATCTCGAGGTTCGTCTCATTCTATTTCCCCCACTTTTTTTTTTTTGTTTTCGACAATTGTCATTGGCGTGGAGATTCTGCATGCCTTTTTTTTATCTTTTATTCGATTAATTCGACTAATATTTTTGATTAATTCGTTAAGTACATTTCAATAAATTAATAAATAATTATCTTCGACGAATTTGTTGTGGTTATGTAATTTTCTTTCTTCTCTCTTGTTGATTGCGTTGTTTTTATAGTCTTTGGTGAACTTTCGACTTCCACAAGATGATGAATTTGATTATTATGAGAATAGTAGTCAGGATGAGGAGAGCAGAGATAGCAGAGGTACACATTACTCTTTTTTATTTCTTATTTACTTGATGTTTTTGTTTATATTTTGTTTTGGATAAAGGGGCTGTTATTAGTTATTACGTATTTGGATTTCAATGCCTGTGAATATTCTGTGTTAAAGTTCACTGTTAAATGGTGGGTGGCTTTTCTTTTTGAATGATGTGTTTTGAGTTATATAAGTACACTATACTAATAAGTATACTATACTAATGCACCTTTGGGATGCTTCTATAAACAGGTGGTGGGGCAATGGTAAATCACGGTAACGGGAACGGGAACGTGCATGCAAGGGAGGTGAATTTGTTGAAGAAGAGGAGGTGGTCTCAAAACAGTGACGACGAAGACAAAGACAGTTTTTACGGGACACACATGACAGAGGAGCGATATCGATCAATGCTTGGTGATCACGTTCAGAAATACAAGAGGAGGTCTAAGGATGCCTCATCCAGTCTTGCTCAAAACCGGGTTGCTGTTCCGCTTGTCAGAAGTAACAATGGCTTAAAAGCTCGGAAGTTAGGGAGTGATCACAGGGGAGGATTGCATGCTGCAGAGACTACATCTGAATGGCAATATGATTCCAATTCTCAGAAACAAGGAAACCCCCGTGATACAGATTTCGAACATCAATATGGCACTGATAGGTTTGCCTTCATGTTCTATTTCCTTGATAGTGACGTTAAGTTGTGCAAAATGTTTTATGTCACAACTAACTAATTACCTTATCCTTTCTAAACTTCTTGCAGGGTTATGTATGAACCTGCTATTTTAGAAATTGGGGAGGGTATCACTTACAAGATTCCTCCGGTTTATGATAAGTTGGCTACAATGCTGAACCTTCCAAGCTTATCAGATATCCATGTTGATGAATTTTACTTGAAGGGCACCTTGGATTTGGGGTCCTTGGCTGCAATGATGGGTGCTGATAAAAGGTTTGGAAATAGAAACCGAGCAGGCATGGGGGAACCCCTACCTCAATATGAATCACTTCAGGCAAGAATGAAGGCCATGTCAGATTATAATTCACCTCATAAATTCAGTCTGAAAGTGTCTGATATTGGTTTGAACTCATCCATTCCTGAGGGGGCTGCTGGTACCATTAAGCGATCTATTTTGTCCGAGGGTGGTGTACTGCAGGTTTACTATGTAAAGGTTTTGGAAAAGGGTGACACATATGAGGTATGTATTATTTGGGATATTATGAGTTACTGTTCTCTTTTATCTTTACTTTCTCCCTTGTACCTTTTTATTCAGCTTTGACTTGTAACTGTTTCAGATCATCGAGCGAAGTCTACCTAAGAAGCAAAAGGTAAAGAATGACCCTGCTTCGATTGAGAAGGAGGAAATGGATAGAATTGGAAAGATTTGGGTTAACATTGTAAGAAGAGACATACCCAAGCATCATAGGAATTTTACTAGTTTTCACCGAAAGCAACTCATCGATGCCAAGAGGTGCTCGGAGTACTGTCAAAGAGAGGCATGTGCTATCCCTCCTACATATTTTTCCTTCGTTATTTCACATTGGTTTTTGGTTTTTAGCTATATAGTTTCAAGCTTATGCCGTTGGTTTTGTATTTCTGGCTCCCTGTATTTTAACTTTTATGAATATAATTTTTCTTCAGGTTAGAATGAAAGTTAGTAGATCGCTTAAGTGGATTAGGGGTGCTAGCACTCGCACCCGGAAACTAGCTAGAGATATGCTGCTGTTCTGGAAGCGAATAGATAAGGAGATGGTACTTTTTAATTCCTTTGTGAAGTTTCTTGATTTTGTTGACTTGCTTCCATATGCATGTTTTGTTGGTTCTGTTTGTGTAGCATATCTTAGTAATGAAATCTACTGTATCAATGTGATTATTAAAGTGGCATCCCAAGTTTTTAATGTTTAGCGGGAAATGATTGATCTGGGTGGTATTCTGCACACATTATACCCATGTGTCAAATTATGCTTTACAACCTGTTCAGTTTAGGTGGCTTTCGAGGTTCGGATGAAAAGAATTAGACTCTATTACCTATATTGCACCCTGTAATATCTGACAAAATGGATGGTCTTTTTGGTAGAAGACCTGCATATCTCATACATTATTTTGTTTTATTCCTATAATATGTGAACATGTCGCACAAATGTACATTCATTTCTACAATTGGCTCGAGTTAGTTGTAACTTTACAACTCCATTCGCTACAGGCCGAAGTGAGGAAACGAGAGGAGAAAGAAGCTGCTGAAGCTTTAAGACGTGAACAGGAGCTTCGAGAAGCTAAGAGACATCAACAGAGGCTTAATTTTCTCATACAACAAACTGAGCTCTACAGTCACTTTATGCAGAATAAGTCAAATTTAGTATCTTCGGAAGCTTCACCCATAGTAGAGGAAAAAACAAATGATCAAGACGCGCCGTTTGACTTGTCAGATGCTGGGCCTAATGAGGAGGAGGATCCAGAAGAAGCTGAATTGAAGAAAGAAGCTTTGAAGGCTGCTCAAGAAGCAGTCTCTAAGCAGAAAAAGTTGACTAGTGCTTTTGACAATGAATGCTTGAAGCTGCGTCAGGTGGATGAGGCTGATTCACTTACGGAGGAAGTTGCAGGAGCTAGTAACATTGATTTGCAAACCCCGTAAGCTTTCTCTCTCTATTTTTTTTATGTGGGCGTATAAATGCATGCTGTATGGGCGTATATAAATGTATATGTATATTTGCATATTTGTGTTTTTCATCTGAGTGTTATTGAGAAGTGTGAAAGTAGGCAATCTTTGTCAGCAAAAATAAGTTTTTGTATTGTCATATTGCAGATCAACCATGCCAGTGGCATCCACAGTTCAAACACCTGAATTATTTAAAGGTTGTCTAAAAGAATATCAGCTGAAAGGTCTCCAGTGGCTAGTTAATTGTTATGAGCAGGTTCTTTAGCAATCCCAAATAATTTCTTAATGATTTATTTGTTTGTTTTTTTTTTGTTCTGCTCTTTTTACCCCTTTCTTGGATTGATCATTTGAAGGTTTTTGGCATCTTTCAGGGTTTAAATGGTATACTTGCTGATGAGATGGGACTTGGAAAGACCATACAGGCTATGGTTTTTTTAGCCCATTTAGCTGAGGTAGCTATTCAAACTGGTGCTTTTGTGGATCTTTATGACATCATTTTAACTTGTGTGTCTCATGCAGGAGAAAAACATATGGGGACCTTTTCTGGTTGTTGCACCTGCTTCTGTATTAAATAATTGGAATGAGGAACTTGAGCGGTTCTGCCCTGGACTTAAAAGACTTCCTTATTGGGGAGGGCTTTCAGAGCGGACAGTACTTAGGAAAAGTATCAACCCAAAGGATCTTTATCGTAGGTAATGTTAATGTCTGTTAAGTTTCCTTTCCCTTAAAAAATCTGGTGGCAGCGGCAGTAATAATTTGCTTCCGGGATAGATTATAATTTTATTCCTAGGGTGGATGTTTGCAAAAATCTTCATAGCTGAAATTACTAGGGTATCATGGTAACAGAAGAAATATATTTTGTTGATAGCAGAAACTTCTGGGAATCTAAGTTTGTTTTCATAATATGTACTTTCTAGTTCAGTGGATTTTCAGTACTGGAAAAGTAAGCCATATTTTTAGTAAAATTCAGACAAGAGACTCTCATTTGTTTGTGGGAATGAGAAAAAGGTGTTTAATATTTAGTTATTTCAAATTCTAATGCTTGGTTGTTGGATTGGAAAAAAGGTTGTGCAAATCCAATTTTAGATAGTGGGATACTGTGGTATCTAAATGCTTTTAAAAGAGGCAAAATAGATATGTCTTGAAATTTTTTCCATTTAATTATAAATTATAATAGCATATGCTACTACTGATTATTGACAAACTCTGATGGTCTTGAAATGGGACTGTGTATTACCTGAAGCTTCAGGTAAAAAAGACCTGTGGGAGGGGGCGTATTAACACTTAACATCATCCCATTCATTAGTTTCCACCTAATAGCTTAAGTTTTGATGAGCTGGTGATTCACTTGTTATTATAGCAAAATAACCAATTGATCAAGAGTTCAATCTTTGTTGCTCTCCTTTCCTTATTATTGTATAACTTTATATTCTAAGGTTACATCGATCTTTGCATTTCCCTTGCACCAAGCTCAAAGGGATCTGTATGGGGCAACGTGACATAAAACCGTTCCTCTACTCCACTCAATATTGGAGTGGCACTAGACATGGTAGCAAAGCCCTTATAACCAAGTAATTAAGAGTTTGATCCTTATTGCCTCCCATTCTTCATTAAATTTCAACACTTAGTACAATAGTCAGTGCATGGTGCACATTTCAAGTCCTAAAGCTCTGGATTTGGGAAAGTTTTATCAGTGACATAAAACTATTCATGCAATTCTACACCTAATCTTTTAGTTTGGAAGAGTTGGTTCCTTACAACTTCCAACTATAGTGAAAAATATCTGTTTGAGTTAATTACATGATGATGGCGTGACAGTTTTTAATTATGTCATAAATTAAAAGTTTGATGAATTGTCTTACTACTGCAGCATTTTTAACCATTTAATTTTGAACTAATTCCTTTTTGGGGTTTTGGTAAAGTAAAAAACGGTTAACAAAAGGCGGAATCCCCTCTCTACAATACATTAATTATTTGGTGGGTATTAATACATTAATTATCTTCAGAGTGTCTTGATTTCCAACTTTTAAATTCTAATGCCGTGAGGCATACAATATTTTGGCCCTTGCTTGTCATTAGCTACTTCCATTTGTAATTCATCTTTATGGAGTGTGTTTGGTAATATGTTTGAGAGAGCTCAAACATACGTTCGAACTGATTAATACATTTGAGATCTCTCCAATGAATTTCCATAGTGCACTTAGCCCTTCTCGTCCTTCTGATAACTAAGATTACTCCTTTCTTGTTTACCAGGGAAGCTAAGTTCCATGTTCTCATCACAAGCTATCAGCTATTAGTAGCAGATGAGAAGTATTTTCGCCGCGTGAAATGGCAGTACATGGTTTTAGATGAAGCCCAAGCAATCAAAAGTGCAAACAGGTTTTGTATAATCTGTGTTTTTTAAATGCGCAAGGATCCAATGTTTTACTTTTAAGAAAACTGAGACTAATTTGCATATGGCTCTGAATTTTGTATATTTTTAAAATGTATTTGCTAATTGTGTGGTTATTCTAAATTTCTAATGGTTGAACTTTAATTCATATTAACATCTGTGTTGTGATTCCTCTACTTAAAATTCCCTTGATCTAACAGTATAAGATGGAAGACTCTCCTCAGCTTTAATTGTCGGAATCGCCTACTGCTGACTGGTACACCTATTCAGAATAATATGGCAGAGTTGTGGGCTCTTCTGCATTTCATTATGCCAACTTTATTTGACAGCCACGAGCAGTTTAATGAGTGGTTCTCAAAAGGGTATGTGGTGATCTGTGTTCCTCATTAATGTCCATTGGAAATTTTAGCAATTTAACTACAGTCTTACACTCTCATATGACTAATTATATGCCAGAATTGAAAACCATGCAGAACACGGGGGTACTCTGAATGAGCACCAACTTAATAGATTGGTAAGTTGGCATTTCCTCTCCGTCATATTAATAGCAAGGACATGATTAAGTTTAATTACTGTTATATTGAATTTCATTAAGAAATAATCTAATATTGGATTTCTTTACCAAAAAAATAATCTAATATTGGATTTATTTATCTGAGCTTTTCTAGACCTATATTATTTAGGCCTTCGCTATGTAGCATTTGTTGTGGAATGAAGAATTGCATTGTGTTTTGCATTAATGGTAAACTATTATTGGTGAGATTCGTGTCTGGTCAGCCTCAACGATTCAAACTGTACACAAAATCGGATTTCCAGTAGAATCGTACGAAAATCGCAAACTAGTGCGATTTCACGAGCAGAAACACGATTTTTCTGAGCAAAATTGCAAGAAACATGAACTGTGGAACCGGGCCGGATTTTGCGCGACCCACTTCGTTTTTGCGCTAGCAAACAGGTGTTAGCAGCCACGATTCATGGCAGGATCGTGTTGGAAGAAGAAGAACTTGAAGGATAGAAGAAGATCTGAAATTTCATTTTGTAGAGAAGATCTGAAATCAGAAAAGCTTTCACCCGGCTGCGGCCTGCGGCTGCGGCTGCTGAGTAGAGAAGTGACATAAAATTAGGGTATAGACAAAATAGGGTTAGGATAATGGGCTTGGCCCAGAACTGTGTAAATGACACTTTTTTTTAACTCTTTTTCTAACCACACCAACTTTTCACTAGAAATACCCCTTTCTAGTATTATTATTACTGTATACATAACTTCTTTTTCTAACCTCACCCCCTTTTTCACCAAAAATACCCCCTTTTCTAATATTACTAGGTGGAATTGGTTGTTTTATTTTGATTAAGCACTATATTAGTTTATAGTAATGTCTACATTTTTGTAGAATACTATGATTTTACTTGCGATTTTACGAGTTTACGATTTTGTTAACCCCTCCCGATTCTACAAATTTGTACAATTTTTTTGGTAGAATCTTCCGATTCTACTTGCAATTTTATGGGTTACGATTTCACTACCCCCTCCCGATCTTACGTAGAATCTCAATTTTGATTACCTTGGCATTAAGCACACGCTTGACACACTGTACTGCATTGTACTGCTAGTCTGTTCATCAGACCTGAACTGCACCCACTTGGTAGGGTTTTCAAATGACCCTTAATTCTCACAATGTTGTTTTTTGCCATTGTTGGATATTATTTTTTATATTTGTTACATTCATTTGTACGTAATTTATGCTTGTGATACAGCATGTTTCAGATATGATAATTAAAGCCATAACATTTTGTGTTGCAATATTCCCTTATATTTTTTAATTGTTTTTATAATTTTAGCTTGTACTTTTTAAGTCTGTTATAAAATTTTTTAATACTTTTTGATCGCCTCTTGTTTTCTCTTATAAACAGCATTCAATTCTAAAACCTTTCATGCTACGACGTGTTAAAAAAGATGTAGTTTCTGAGCTGACTCGGAAAACTGAGGTTATGGTGCATTGCAAGTTGAGTTCTCGGCAGCAGGCCTTCTATCAAGCAATTAAAAACAAAATATCTCTTACTGAACTGTTTGATAGTAATCGTGGGCAGCTCAATGAGAAGAAAATTCTGAATTTAATGAATATTGTTATTCAACTGAGAAAGGTATATTGATGATCCATATTATCCTTACTCTTTATTCTCCTTTTTTTATTTAATAGGATTGAAATTTTCTTCTATCAGTTCGTTTTGAAATACAACTTTTGTTTTAGTGGAATGATTCTCGTTCCCCCCATAAAAAATATTGCTATTGAAATATGGTAGGTTTGCAACCATCCAGAGTTGTTTGAAAGGAATGAGGGAAGCACATACTTTTACTTCGGAGAGATTCCAAATTCCCTTCCACCTCCTCCATTTGGAGAGATGGAGGATGTATACTATGCTGGAGGTCACAACCCCATATCATATCAGGTACTTCCTTAAATCTTATCCACTATTTCAAAAGTCAAAAAAATTCAGTTACATTATTTGCTTTTCTCCTTTCCCTCTTTCTCAATTTTTTCATTGATATTCTCTAGTATGGAGGCAAAATAGAATGTAAAACAGTGTGTTTGGTGCCATAATGCTCTGAGTTTACATAATTCTTAAATGGCAATGGACTGTGTAAAACTCAATTCAAATTTCAAACTTATATGCACCGGTTCCTTTAAAATTAGGTTTTATCATTCCAATGAAAGCCTCATATAATCTAGTGAATTTCCGCTTTGTATAATATTTGCGTTGTATATTACCCAAACTATCTCTCCCCTTGGCTGTTTTTCTTGTTCTCTTGTTTAAGATTGGAGTGCCCTAGTACTTGATATTAATCTATGTCTTCGACTTTCAAAGAAAAATTAATCAAGCTATCTCTGAAATCAACGCAAGTTCACTGCATGGCCAAGTTTTCTCTTTAATATTGTTTATCTCACTTTTTGTTATAAAACGTGGGTCCGTTTCTTTAGGAGTCATGACCATGTTTGTTCTTGCAACATGTTTGTTTATGTGGCTATTTGGTATTCTATGTTTTTGAAGATGTGCATTTTAATTTTCGATTTAATCATACACCATCAGCCATTGGGTTGGTTAGTTTATGTGAAATAGGATTTTTGGTACTTAGTACTAGACAGGGAAGTGGACAATGGCTGGGTTAAGGTTATGAATAATGAAGAACAAAGATCATAAATGCTGCATTAAATCCTGATAATCTCTTTCTATCAAAGCATGAAACTGATTTTTTCTTTGTTTTGTATATCCTACTGCATTAGGTTAATGTCCCCTGATATTTGTTTCTCCCTTTAATATTTGCAGATACCAAAACTAGTCTATCAGGAGGTTATGCAAAGCTCTGAGACTCTCAGTTCATCTGTTGGTCGGGGTGTCTGCAGAGAATCTTTTCAGAAACATTTTAATATTTTTAGACCAGAGAATGTTCATCGATCTATCTTCTCAGATGATTTCAATGTTGAAAGTGGGAACTTCGGTTTTACCCATTTGATGGATTTGTCTCCCCAAGAGGTGGCATTTTTTGCCACTGGTTCTTTCATGGAGCGACTATTATTTTCTATTATGAGATGCGAGCAAAATTTCCTTGAAGTTGTAGACTTTCTTACGAAGTTCATTGTAGATGATCCTGACAGTGGTTTCCTTGAAAAGGGTAAAGTCAGAGCTGTTACAAGAATGTTATTGCTGCCGTCGAGATCTGAGACCAAGATTCTTCAAAAAAGATTTGCAACCGGGCCTTCTCATTCTCCTTTTGAGAGCTTGGCCGTCTCACATCATGATAGGCTTTTATCTAATGCAAGGCTTCTTCACTCAGCATATACATATATCCCACCGACTAGAGCCCCCCCAGTATGTTTGATGCCTAGTCTTCAGTTATTTCCTCCAAAACAATTGCCTTTATCTTTTCCAAAATGCAATTGGTTATTGATCCATTGCTTTTTTACTCTTTTATAGATTGGCGCTCACTGCTCTGATAGAAACTTCTCGCATAAAAGGATTGAAGAATTGCACGATCCTTGGGTTAAGAGGTTGTTTGTGGGATTTGCACGTACATCTGAATGTAATGGGCCTAGAAAACCTGATCGGCATCCTCATCATTTAATTCAAGAGATCGATGCTGAACTACCTGTTTCACAGCCCGCACTTCAGTTAACTCACAGTATTTTTGGCTCTTCACCACCTATGCGAAGTTTTGACCCAGCAAAGTTGCTTACTGTAAGTGGTATTCTTGTTCCTTTTTGCTGTGTCTTCTTATTGGTTGCAACTACACTGGGTGGTTAACGACTATCACATTGAAATAACTATTTTCTGTTGCATAATGTAGGACTCTGGGAAGCTTCAAACACTTGATATATTACTGAAACGCTTACGTGCAGGAAATCACCGTGTTCTCTTGTTTGCTCAGATGACTAAGATGCTGAATATTTTGGAGGTACTGTTGAGCTTGAGCCTTTGGTTTCTTGTCCAAATATGTTCAAAGACGTGATACTCAGATAAATAAAGGGATATAGACTGTAGTTAGACTGTAGTTGTCATTTGAAATTGGAAAACAGTCATACTATGTTGAAGTTGCTTCTTGTACTTGTGTTATGTGTTAGCTTTCAACTTTGATGGGTTTGTTTTATGAGTAACTGGTGGTTTAATATTTCTTGCAGGACTACATGAACTACCGAAAATATAAATATTTTAGACTTGATGGGTCATCTACAATTCAGGATCGCCGAGACATGGTTAAAGATTTCCAGCAAAGGTAATTTCTTAGGTGGCATGTGATGATATTCTACTTGGTCAAAGAACATGACTTATATTTGATTATGTTTTCTGAAAATCTATGTTGCAGGGGTGACATTTTTGTGTTCTTACTAAGTACGAGAGCTGGTGGATTGGGTATCAACTTGACAGCTGCTGATACAGTCATATTTTATGAGAGTGATTGGAATCCTACATTAGATCTACAGGCAATGGATAGAGCTCATCGTTTGGGCCAGACAAAAGATGTAAGTTTCATCTTCCTGTAATCCTGTCTTCAAGAATGCCATGTTGCATGAATGTTTAAGATCTCAAGTGAATGCTCTATATACCTTTGGACGTAACTGTGGTTCCTTCTCCTTGCTTTCCTTTCAATGTCCGAAACTGACCCATTTTACTTCAGATGTTGCACTGAGTTTCCAAATGCTTAGCTTACTGTTTTAGTGCAAAACTAATTTTATGTGTATTTTGAAACTTGAAGGTTACTGTTTACCGACTTATATGTAAAGAGACCGTTGAAGAGAAGATTCTTCTTAGAGCAAGTCAAAAAAGTACCGTACAGAACCTTGTCATGACTGGTGGTTCTGTTGGTGGTGATCTTTTAGCTCCTGAGGATGTTGTATCTTTGCTTCTGGATGATGTCCAATTGCAACAGAAACTAAAGGAAATCCCTCTCCAGGTTAGTTGTGAATCTGGTCAACTAAAATTCATATTTACAACACGTTGAATAATGAATATCCTTCGGGTAAACAGAATGAAAGAATAAAGGAAAAGTACTGAGTTCCAGAATTCTCAGACGACACTAATTTTTCTAATTATATTTGACATCACTTGTCCTTCCAGGTAAAGGATAAGCAAAAGAGAAAACAGCCTACTAAAGGTATTCGGGTAAACGAAGATGGTGATGCATCTCTGGAAGATTTAACAAACTCTGTAGCCCAGAGAACTACAGATAATGATGTTTCGGCAGACCCAGACGGACCAAAGTCCAGTAAGAAAAAGGTATCTTTGTACTTCTTAAATTAAAGTGTTGGTGCCTGCTGCCCAGTTGTTTGAATCTCATCTGAAATGATTAACATGATAAGTAACTGTTAAATTTGTAGTTTCTTGTTTACAACCGAGGATCTATTTCACAAGGAATCATCCTGTGGCTTGAAGATTTCTTTCTTGGTGCTTTTGATAATTGGATTTGTTGCATAGCAGTTCATTGTATTGTTGCTTGCAGAAAGAAAAAAAGAATCCCATAAAAGTAGCTATGGGTAAGGTATTGGTAGAAAAGAACAAGAAATAACAGAGGTTTAGAAGAATCTTAGGGAAAATTCTGGTGTTATGCCAGCTGTTCATAGCATTGGAAACTTTGGATTGGCTATCAAATATTTTCCAGAAAAATAAACAATTGAAATTATGACATGTGAAAGGAATTTAACCCCTTTCCCCCCAAGAGTTTTAGAGAAGGAAATGTTATCAGGATTCATCAGAGCTTTTCATCTGAAGATGGAAAGAAACTCTGAAATTTCCAAGGCGAAAAGTTCATAGTTCTTGTAACAGGGTTTATCTCTTTAGAGGCAAAAGTTTCATGGTTCTTGTAACAGGGTTTATCTCTTTAGAGGCAAACTATCAGCACAAGGTAATTTAGGAGTCCTAGCAAAAGACGGGGTAGGTGGGTTGGTACATTTAGTTGGATGATGGTGCTTGCGTCTTTAATGGTATTACTCTCTTTTCATGCAAACGTGTAGTGACTTCTGAGTGGTGCATTATAATAAATCATATATCCCTTGCTTCCACAACACTTTTCTCTTCCCACTTAGAAATCCATGGATCTTTATTTGGAAAGATAATTAAATCATTGGACCTGAAGCATGTTATTGAATTTATGCAATCATATTTAAGTAATTTTGAATTTTAGGTGTGACCATTTACATAAGGTCGATGCCATTCATTTTTTTTTTTTTACAGCAAGTTTATGAGGTTATTTTCAGTTTGGTTAACAATAATGTCTATCTGCAGAGAAAAGCAGCTTCCGACAAGCACACTTCAAGGCCAAAGAATTCTCAGAAGATGAATGAATACGGCGGTATGCATCTAGATGACGATCTGGATGATACCCATCTAAATGATGATCCAGCAGGCCAGAAACCAAAGAGACCAAAGCGGACAAAGAAGAACGTAAATGAAAAATTTGAAGAAGTTTTTCCTGGGACAGCTACCATATTCCCAGAGCAAACTCAATTTCCTCCTTCACATAATTTCAGTGGCGTGTCTAAAGCAGAAACAGTCCAAGACTTATGACGACATGTTGACTTTTCACAATAGCATAATTTACTAAACACCCTAGCAAACACTTGAACTGACATTTTTGGAGACATCGTCAGAATGTCATGTCAGTTCTCTAATTGATCAAGATTTTTTTGGGGATCCATTTTGGCTGCAAATAATTGGAGCGAAGTTGGGTCAAGACAGGTGAAATTGTATAACCTACCTAGGTTGTATATATAATGATAGTAGTATATGTTGGTTACAGGTCCCCCTTCATTGTGTGGGGCTTTTTATAGATTGGATCGGATTATCTTCGTTAGTGCGATTCGTTTTTTGCTGGACGCAATATTTATATATTCGATAAGGTAAATTTATCTGGTTGCGCCACTTGCACATGTATTACTACTACCACAATTGGCTTGGTTGGTAAGAGCATATTTGGATGAAAAATTTGCAACGCTCACTTTGATACTCTCTAATGTTCACTCTATGGGTTGTTGGAATTCACCTTGGTTTCTCTACATTGAAAATGAGATCCATTAACTTAGTGAGACTCACATAAATTAGACTCATTCATGAAACAAGTGTTCTAAGATTGGTTGATTTCATTAATTTACGGGAAAAGTTCAAACCAAACAATCCAAAGATTAGCCCAAAGACCATTACACGGCATGTGATGGAATGAGTGTTGGAAGTGTTAGACCAAAAAAAAAAAGAGACGAGTGTTGGAACTAGAGTGTTGTTTGGATATTCAAAAATGAAGGAATGTAATGTTAAGTGATGACATTCATTTTATGTCATTGTTTGCCCCTATTTTTTTCTCCTCTAATTTGGGTGGAATGAGATGGAATAAGCCATTAAATTAATTTTATAAGTTTTATTGTTTTATCTAGAGTTGTTAAAATCAGCCCGAAATAATTTTAGTCCAACTCAACCCGACTGTAGAAGTAGGAGCTGGTGTAACAGTAGGAGCCACGCGTTTGCCTCTTAGGCAGAGGACGAGTAGGTGTAGTAGTTGAACTGTCAGCTTGAGTTCTCTTTTTGCTTAGTGATGAAGTAGGTGCTAGACATTTTGACTTTGGTATAGGTGGAGTGTCAGTGGAACTCTTACTATGGTCGGGAGTAGTTTTCGAGACTGAGCAAAAGATGAGGTATCTTCTTGGGAGTCAAAATTTTCATCCACGTGTTCCCAAAATGATTTTGCTAGCTTTGTAGAGAATGCATAACTCGTTTTCTTGGGTGTTTTAGGTGCTCCCTCTGTGATGATCTTTTTCGGAGAGGGGCGCATGGAAGTAGTGTCTGGGAAGGCAACTCACGTGCTTTTGCCTTTAACATTTTTACCCGCATGATCAGATGTATCAAATCTTCGTTGTATAACTTCAACTTCCATTATTAGATTCAACTCATCATTTGGCAAGTCATCTTCATAAGGTACTTTGAAATTTAATCTTAGCCAATGTTTATGAATCAGACGCAACGGTATTGGGGAGCAGTCCATCATACATCTACAAAATAAGTATATTTTTTTTAGTGACAATCCAATTTACAAATTGAATAAAAGATATGAGAACAATTGGAATACATACGTATTGAGTTCACATGCACATGGTAGTCCGTGTGTGGTTCTAATCAAACAGTCACATAATGATGGACCAATACTAATGGCTTCAGTCCGCTGCAACTCATCTGCAATATGATTTATAGCATTGGAAGAAACTACACCCCTAATTTCTTCACAGATCTTCTTCAAGTGAGAAATTTTTGGCCTACTTAGACTATGCTCAAAACTCATCTTCAGTTCATCAAACTGAATCCTAAGCATGGTACAAATTGAATCCCAAGACTTATACAAATCTCCCCTGCTGTCACCAATATTTTCTTTAACTGAGAAGGTGCAGACTCAACTCTGTTAGTGGTAGTGTTGCCAAGGTGCATATGCCGATTAATTCATGCATCAATAAACATCTCTTTGTATGGGACTAACCATTGTTCGTTGACATAATCTATGAAGCTAGGAAAGGGTGCTGACATCAGATAGAAAAGTGCCAATGCCATATCATACGCATAGACAACTCTTAGAAATGCCTTCATCATATCCTCAACTATAGCCGTGTCTTTGATGATCAACCTAGCTTTGGCCCTCACATTTTTTTTAATGTGAAATTGACACAACAAGTTTGTAAATGATGGAAATACAGCTGACAGAGCATTCATCAGACCTTCCTTGTTATCAGTAAGTATAACTTGTGGCAATTCATCATGTCTCCTAAATAAACCCTTTAATTTCTCACAAACCCATGCATAGTTATCCAACCTACCAAAATTCACATAAGCAAATGCAACCAAAAAAGTCTTCTAGGTTGAGGTTACACTAACGATCTCAACCAACGGATACCTATACCGGTTGGTCTTATACGTGGAATCAATCAACATTACAATGGGGAATGTGTTGACAAGCTCAATGGAGTCTGGATGTGCCCAAAACATGTCTTTAACAACATTAGTGCCCTCTGCAACTCGAGACCAGTAAACATATTTATCACGCTCCAGCAACTTCATCAGATGTTGGAGCTCAGTTCTACCCTCACACATAGTCGATCGTTGCCTTGAACGACAGTTGTATATTTGCTTTAGAGTGGTGCAACTATCTTTGAGCTTCATTGTCTTGATTTCATTAAGTATGAGATTAGGCGCAATATGATTCTTATTCATTCTATCCACTACTTCCTTCTCTTCCTCAATTAATCTACCACTGTACGGATGACCTTCAACATAAGATAAGACTGTATGGTTATGTGTTCCACACATAATCCTCAATATCCATCCTCCACGCTTCTCGATAAATTAAGTATGAGATTAGGCACAATATGATTCTTAGTCATTCTATCCACTACTTCATTCTCTTCCTCAATTAATCTACCACTGTACGGATGACCTTCAACATGAGATATGACTGTATGGTTATGTGTTCCACACATAATCCTCAATATCCATCTTCCACGCTTCTCGATAAATTTTGACAGCAAGATTTCCTAGTGTTTGTTCCCTCAACTACACTATTCCTATAATTTCCACGTTTTTCACAAACCAACATACAAAATTCTTTACCTGATCGCTAGTGCAGTTAG
This sequence comes from Astragalus glycyphyllos, assembly GCA_963573325.1. Lineage (NCBI taxonomy): Eukaryota > Viridiplantae > Streptophyta > Magnoliopsida > Fabales > Fabaceae > Astragalus > Astragalus glycyphyllos. The sequence goes on from OY754309.1 coordinate 42,391,714, forward strand.
TAATCTAAATTCTTTTAATTCAGCCCCAAGCTTAATAAGCCCAACCCACCCATTAAAGGAATAACCAGCTGACTCTTTTAGTGGGAGAGGGAAAAGGGCATTAATTGTGCGTTTCATTTGAAACTCAAAAGAAAAGAACACGAGAGAGAGAGAGAGAGAGAGAGAGCTTGAACCTCAATTCAGGGGCATTAATTGTGCTTTCACATTTCTCCTTCTTCATCACTAACTGCTTCACCACTTATTTGAAATTCAGTATCATCACCCTCTTCTAAATATTCAAAAACCCCACTTCTTACTCTTCTAACTTTTGATTCAACTTGCATGTCACCTTGTGGTAGCTAGGAGAAGGATCCTTGGTGTTGCTTGTACTTTGGGTAGCTGAATTGGGGAAATAGAAGCAACATTTCAGAGCTAGGAACCTCAAAAAGGAAGATTCCCACTTCACATTCTGATTTGGGGGTTTATACAACCTTGAGTGACAGCTTTCTAGAGTGATTAAACTCAATCTTGGGGCTTGCATGTACAATAGCTACTTGTTCAAAGTATTTGGAAGTCTTTAATTGTTGGCTGAATCTAGAAGAGTTTTGGGAGCTTGTGTTGTGCTTAGAGGAACTAGGAGTTCATCTTCTTGCTCACTACTTTGCTACTCAAAATCATGGTGAGTTTCTTTCACCTCTCCCCCATATCGAGATTGGTGCTGAAAGTTGCTCTTGCATGTTCGGTTTTAGTTTACTAACGTGCCTCGAAAGTGTTCATAATGGTGATGTGTTGGTTTATAAATGAATGAGGGTGTGATTATGTGTTTTAGATAAATTGATGTGTGAAGTTGATTAGAGTTTGAATGAGGGTGTGATTATGTGTCTTAGATAAATTGGTCGTATTAGTTATTATTCCCTCCGACCGATTTTGTTTATTATTTTAATAAAATCAATTTGTCCCAAATTTATTGTTGTTTTAGATTTTCAAAGAAACTTTTAATATTCTTTTCCATTTATACCCTTATTAATTATGACAACTTTTTACATTCAATATATGATTCCCATTTATCTATGTAGAGAGATAAATAGTTAAATGATAAATTAGACAACATTTTTTTAAAGAACATAGACTTCTAATCATTTTTCTTAAACGGTGTGCAAAACAAAATCTTAAACTGCAAACAAAGTGGGAGGAGGGAGTACCTACAAAATTAGACAAAAAAAGACAATTTGAGTTGACAAATCTCATAGAAACACACATCATCGATCACACAGGTCCAAAATAGAAATCATTACCCTGAAATAGAGTAAATCCTCAATTTCGTGGGTAAATTATCACCCTCTCTATTATATTATTATAAAGATATAATAAATAATCATTAAACTATTGTATATCGACCAACTTAGTCCCTTAATTATTTTCAAGACTAGATGGTTAGCAGTGCAATGACTAAGTTAATGAATTAAGAATAATTTAGGGAGTATTTGTTATATTTGTATAGTTTATTTATTTAAGAACTAAAGTGAAGGGAATGTAGGATTGAAGAGCATGGAAGAAAAAACGGGGAAGAATAAGCGGTTGAGTGGGACCACACGAGGATAGAAGAGTAGACCGTATATAAAGATTTGGGCAGTGAGTGAGAGTGAGAGTGAGAGTGCGAGAGAGAATCAATCAGAGGCGAAAATGGCGACAACACCGACGGAGATTAGCAGCGCAAAGATGTTCGATGGTTACAACAAGAGATACAAACATTTCAGCCCCACTCTAGGTTGTTCAATGAATTTCCACATCTACTTCCCTCCTTCTCCATCTCCATCTCACAAATTCCCTGTAACTTCCTTACTCTTTCTCTATTTCATTTCCATTTCCCAATTTCAAACATGATGAATTAACAACACGGTTTTCGATTTTCGAATGCGAAGGTGCTGTACTGGTTATCGGGTCTCACATGCACTGACGAGAATTTCATATTCAAGTCGGGTGCTCAGCGTTCCGCTTCCATCGAGGGTGTTGCCTTGATTGCCCCCGACACTTCTCCTAGTATGATTACTTTTAAACCTCAAACGCTGCGTATTCTACCTACTTTAGGGTTCTCCATCACCCCTCTTTTTTGTAATTAATAATTATTGAATTCTAATTTCTTTCAGAGTTTATACTTTCAAAAATATATAATAATCATATAGTAAAGTTAGGGGATGTGTATTCCTTTGTTTTTGTGCTTTAATTACCAGCATGATGTACTATTGCTATTGCTGCTGCATTGGTCTCATTTTTGAAACTTGATGATGCAATTGCAACAGGAGGCTTGAATGTGGAAGGAGAAGCGGACAGCTGGGACTTTGGTGTAGGTATGTATTCTATGCCATCTCAGATTATTATGTTAATGTAAACTATTGGAGGTTTGCTAGTGACATTCACATATAGTTCACTTAAACAAGTATTAGCTGATATTGGATATTTGTATTGGTCACTGTTTGATGGAAGCTATTGGAAAATGAACAGTTGAGAGTATTCGATAAAATTGTCGTTCTCCTTTTGGTGGTGGTGTTTTTGCTTTGATTATTTAGTCCACATGTGTTGATTTGGAAAAGAGTGTATCAGTTCCATAAAATCAGTGAGTTTGAAGCATTTTTGCCATCCCCACCCTCTTTGGTCATCTTAACTTAACCCTTTCTTCTTTAAGATACCGTTTGGCCCACACATTCCCCTTTTCTCTTTGACTCTCACATTCTCTATCTCTGTCGCTTCATCCTCTCAAAAACTTTTTTTGACCATCTTATATAGTCTCCCTTGGGTGAGTTTTTAGAGCTTCGCACAACAGATTACGGGATGAACCCTTCCACATCAAGCTTCTTTACCCATTATCCCATTAAGATAATCCATGATCTAATTCCATTAATAATTGAATGATTAGCTTTAGATTTGGTACAAGGGGTATTGAATTTTAGTACTGAACTTCAAATGTATCTAGGCTTTTCTAGATTAGAGAGGTATTTGGACAGTAGTGTATGGCTGTTTGCTTCTGGAAATTGTAGCTATTTTGGTAGCACAAATTCCAAGTGGTATGTTGTGTTGAGCAGCATATTGGAATTGGACTGATATGAACCTTGTTTTTTTGGTGAATTAGATATGAACCTTGTTAGAAACATACATAAATTGGGATTTATCCTTGAGTGAACAATGAGATTAAGCTCTAATTTGAGATCTTACAAACCTTTTAGGGAAATATCTTTATATGACATCCTATTTAAATTCTTTTTTATAATAATAACTTTAAATATGTCAAAAATTGATGTAGGTCAATATGTTTAAACTTTAAATTAACAGAAAATGCTAGCAAATTAATGATTTAATACAAAGTATAAAATTTGAAATGATAATAATAAAAGCAATTAAAAATACTATTTATATTTATTTAAATAGGCCGGCTTGGTAGGCCTAAAAGGCTTTTTCGCTAGCCTCCGACCTGGCCTTTTTAGCTAAATAGGCTTTTGAAAAAGCTCCGACCCTTCTCTATTTAAAAATAAGCCTGGCCTGGACCTATTGAAGGATGGGCCGTAGGCCCTTGTTAGTCGGCCTGGCCTATTCCCACCCCTAATGATTGGGTAAGTTCTATTAGTGTTTGTATTGGATTTAGGTAAGGCAGATGGATATGAGAGAAAAATGACAGACACACAGTAGTTTACTGCATAAATGATTTATAGATGTGACAAAATACCACAACCTAATATTCTTGTTGATACTACTTGTATGTGCCCAAGCCCACAAAATTGTATGTGCCCTCGGGTTAGTGCTTATTAAGCTTTAAGCTTGCTTCAAGTAGAAAACCCACAAATATGGAACAAATAACTAATGTTTTTTTCTCAAAATTGAACTGGACCCAACTGATTGTTTGGGCTGGAAAGCCCCAGAACTGATCCTTTGACTGTCTCTGTCATACCCAAAATTGGAAAAGAAAAAATGTGAACTGGACCATCGGAACTAAGAGACAGTGCAAAGGACGGACTTTAAGGAATGATGGCTGACTATAGTATTCTTAACTTATGAGTGGCAGATGCGTTAATATACCATGACCTAATTGTCATATTTACACTAAGGATTAAGTCAAAGTAATCGTTTTTCAATACAAACCCAAGTCGGTGAAAATGATGAATATGACTGATAATGGCGATATTCTAATAATAATGCTCAAAGATGAATTTCTTATGTTATTTACTTCCTAGGTTTTCAATGCTCTTTGACACAGATTTATTGATTCATATGGAAATCCTTATTCAACTATATCACTTATTCAAGTCTAGCTATTCAATATTATAGGAAAGCCAGACTTGTGTATACATCAATACACTCATTGGGAATTGTATGGATGTAAGTTTTACAAAAATGTCTGCTAGTACTAACCTGGATGTGAAAATTGAAGATCATATTATCATCACATAAGTCACACAATTAAGGTACCTTGGATTTGTTGTACAAGGAGACAAAGAAACAGATGGACATGTAAATCATAGGATTCTAGGACTCAAGCTAGGTGGATGAAACAGTTATTTGTTATTAAAGTGTGCTTCTCAAGCTCAAAAATATTTCAATATTTCTGCTTTAGCCCCCATTTTTTAGCAGGAAAAATCGTCATTTCTTTTTGGAAGACACTGGTATTGTTTTGAAGAGTTTAATAGTTACGGGCTATAGATTACCTTTAGATGTGCATTATACTTTTTTCTTTGTAGAAGTTATCTTAATGGCATTTTTACTTTTCAAAACAGGTGCAGGGTTTTATCTCAATGCTACACAAGAGAAATGGAAGAATTGGCGCATGTATGACTATGTTGTCAAGGAATTGCCAAAGCTTTTAAGTGACAACTTCCCACAACTTGACACATCAGTAGCTTCTATATTTGGCCATTCTATGGGTGGGCATGGTGCATTAACTATCTACCTTAAAAATCTGGATAAATATAAGGTAACAATTAGGCAACCAAAAACTTTTCGTTTCAATTTAGTCAAATGAGTTACTTTGAAAAACTTGGCAATGTTCTGAAAACTACGGATAGTTTTGCTGTTGAAATAGCATATGATTTTTATTAATTGCCTTCCCCTACTGAGATACTGCACATCAATGTATTTTTTGGCTGTATTAGTATTGTGTGTGAATATACTTTTTCATTTCTAGAAATTACTTTAGCATTTGGATAATTGTGAAATATTCCATGATGTATTTGCACAAGGGTCAGTGGTTTCGGATATTTTTTAGCTTATCTGGTAGTCTTGATGAGTATAAAAGCTTACTTCCCCCCTATAAGCAAAATTTGGCTCATCTAAGTTGTAACTAAATGTAAGCAAAAATTGGCTCTTTTCATCCTATTTAATGATAGTTTAGTGGAAAATTGGAGAGTTGTAGATAGAGAAGGATAGACAATGGAGAATTCTCCATTCTGAATCTTTAAATATTGAAGGATAAGACAGTTATTTAGAACCTTTTCTTTTGATCATTGAATGGAGTTGTACAATCTATGCTTTCCACAGATGAAATAGTCCTATTTGAAGAGTCCGGGAGTTATTTTAATTTCTAAGTTGAGGCTTGAATTAAAGCAATGGAATAAGAGGTTTTCATTTAAGTAGGAGTAAGGTAGAGTATGAAATGGAAGCTTAGCAAGTTAGCAATGTCCTGGAGCTAAAAATTGGAACTGCAGCATGCCGCAAATTGCATAGTTCTATCTTTTATTTTTATTTTTATGGTGAGCACATAGTTAAGCTATCTTAGATCCATTTTACAAGGTTATGGGAACACAACACCTACAATTTTAGCAGGGTGGATAGAATAAAGAATGATTCAAAGTACGTTTGGGATTGCAAGATGGCCAACAATCTGAAAGCAATGTTGGATTAGTTATGAGTTCTGTAATGCTTTGAATAATAAAGTGTCAGTGAGGGCGAAAACCAGTGTTTTAAAACTCAGACGGTGACCTACTTATTGAGAGTATCGGGTTAGTAGTCAGACAGGGGGGCAAATAGTTGAACCACATGAACCGGTATGATGTGTAAAATATAAATAATCATACTTGTGGGCAGGCATATAAGTTTTTGGGAGAGTGCCCTTTCTTTGTGTATTTTCCCACAAAGTCACGGGTTAAACCCATGCTTTGATAATTTTTGCATGTGTTGTCAACAAATGAGCAGTTTGCCAAAAAAAAAAGTTGTGTTGACTGGTATGGGTCGCTGGTTCACCGGATTTTTCAAAAACCGACTGGTTCTTACCAGCTCACGTGCATACTCAATCAGATTAGTGACTTCAAAACCGCTTTTTAAAACTATGTAAAAAACTTGTGTAGTGGAGATGAGAATTTTGAGGCAGGGTGAGTCAGAGAAGGTTGGAGTAGCACTTGTTGAGGACATGATAGAAACTCATTTCATCTACAGTTTATTTATCGTTGAAAATGCATGCAAGTTGGAATTGCAATCTGCATATGAATTTTGTATCCGTGGCCATTTAAAATTGTTGTAAGCCAGAACCAAATATCTCATCCTTTTGATGGTGGTTTCTGGGTTTGTAGAACTCTAATTCCCAAGACAACAAATAGAACTGAACCTTGTCATGATAAGAACTGTACTTGTTATTTGGATGCAAACTTACTTTTCTTGTGTTTCTTTGTCTTAATGTTCCAGTCGGCTTCTGCCTTTGCCCCAGTAGCGAATCCTACAAATTGTCCTTGGGGACAGAAGGCATTCACAAATTATCTTGGTGACAGTAAATCTGATTGGGAGGTAAATTAGAGGAGAAACTTCCATGTTCACTTTACTTAGTAAGTCTTAATATTCCATTATAATAAGCAGTTGAAAAATGCAGGATTACGACGCCACTTGTTTGGTAACAAAGTTTCCCAATGTATCTGCATCTGTATCTACATCCATTTTGATTGATCAGGTAAATGATAATGGGATATTTATTTATTTTTTTAAAAAAATGTGAATGGTGTGAGAGGAACAATTTTAGTCATATTGATGTTTGTCAAAAATCAAGTTTCAAGTTATTGCAAGCAAACTCCTATACTCTTGAATTTTGCTGGTTTTTAACATGCTTCTTATTATTACCCTACTTTTCAGGGGGAAGATGACAAATTTTTGCATGATCAACTGCTGCCTCACAAGTTTGAAGAGGCATGCAGGAAAGCCAATGTTCCACTGCTGTTTCGTCTTCAACCCGGTTATGATCATTCTTATTACTTTATTGCCACCTTCATTGAGGATCACATCGTTCATCATGCTCATGCTCTCAGGCTTGATTAAGTTGTGTGCACTCTGACGATCTATATAGACTATACCTGTTATCTGAACTCTACTTGATCTACTCTATTTACTTGCAAGTTGTGATACTTTTGTTTGTATTTGACTATGGATTGAAACTTATTTCATCTCTTCATGCCTGTTCAAAACTAATCCCATGTCTATGAAATGTGAAATTAGTTTTAAATATTCTTATAATCCCAATTCTATGGATTGAAACTTAGTTTTGAAATATTATATATATTATATAATAGAAACTTAGTTTTATATCTATTTTTATATGTCGGAGCTGGCCTGCAGTTGGTCTGCAGCCGGCTTTGCGCGGCATTTTTTTCCTTTGCAATATTCTTAAATGGGCTATTTTCCTATCTTACACAGTTATCTTGAAACGGGTTAATGGCACTTGCAGCTTCTTTTTTATTGTATATTTAATTGTGAATGTGACTATAACTTTTCGGTGACTTTATTAACGAGTTATTTGTTGTCGGGTCCCACCAAGTATAAACAAAATAGTTTAAACATCTTCAAAAAAAAACACTCAAAATCATTACAAAGCTTTACAAATCCGAAACAAAGACGATTGGGTTTTGATTTCGTTTTATCAGTACTTACGTATTACAATTTAAACTTTTCCTACAGATTATCATGAAATAGTTAACATAAAGATGAAGAAAAAACTAACATAAATATGAAATTAATAGCTAAAAAATTTCATTTTCATATAATACAAATTACAAATAAAAAAACTCAAAAAATGTATACTAAAAATTACAAACGAAGGCGAAACAGAAACAGAGAGAAAGGTGAAGAGAAACTAAAGAAAATACAAAATTAAATCACCATCAAAACAGGGCGGCTCCAGCATCTTTCACACTCTTGATTCAAAAATAAGCACAATCTAAAAAAAAAAAATTTAGCCAAAAAATTGAGAAACAGAGAGAGAAAGAACGAACAGTGAAGAGAGCAAGAGAAATATGGAAGTGGTGAATGAATCTAACCTTGCATGTACAGATCTGGGTTTTCTGGAAGCAGATCTCTCACAAAGATAACGAACACACTATTTGAAGCTATGAATCTGTCATGCATGTGTTGGATTTACTGAGATCTGTTGAGAGGGAAGCCTCTGGAGTGTTAGGGTGAGGTGAGTGGTGAGAGATTAGTGATGAGGGAGAAGGATGTGAGAGGGTGACTGTCACATGCACGATTTGCAGAAGAGAAGTTGTGGGGGGAAAAATAGAATGAATATTAGATGTTGCGATGAAAGGAGGATGGTGGTGTTGCGAGCCTTCACGATGGTGGCATGTTGTCTGCACGACGGAGGCCGGAAGGTGGGCGGTGGCTTTCTAGAGAGAAGATGAAGTTTGGTTTGTGTGTGAGAGAGAGAAAAGTGAGGGTGTGTTTTTTATTTTTTGGTTAGTCGTATGGAGTTTGGTTTGGTTTTTGAAGAGAAATGAGTGGTTTCGGTGTTATTAGCATGGAAAAGTGGTTCTTTGCTGTTACTGGAAAGATAGAGGAGTTATTGTGTGAATTGGGAGTGTGAACGGTGAAGAATATTTGAGTTGGGAAAAGGAGTGGTTTTTGATGTTACTAGCATGGGAAATTGTTTTTTAGTGAGAGTAAATGGATGGAATAATCTGGAAGGTGAGAAAGTTTGTTGACTAATTTGGACCGTAGTTTTGCGTATTGGGAATGATAAGAGAGAGAGAGAGAGAGTCTGTGTGGTTGATAAAAATTAAGAGAGTGAGTTTAGAAAAAATAAAAATTGAGTGTTGGTTTTGAATGTTACGGGTCCTTCTAGGGTGAAAGAGCAAATTAATTTTTTCACCGGTGAAACACTAAAATTGACTCTTTAATGTAGTATAAAAATTTATCAACTGTTGAGATTTAATATTGGTTAATTCAATCTTAACCATTCATAATATTTTAAACAATATCCAACGGTCGATTTTAGTTTTCACCGGTGAAAGATTTAATTTATTCTTTCACCCTAAAAGCACCCGCTATGGTAGAAACAAAATTTCAACTTTGAATATGTGCTTCTATTTTATTTGTGGTTTTAAATCAAACTCTATATGATATCTACGTACGTGTTTCACTTTCTAATTGTGTTGTCTTCTTCTTTCTTTAATTATGACTTAAGTTTTTATCTTTAGATTTAATGAATATAGATAACATTATTAAAAAAGATTAGACTTTTTCTTAGTATTAGTATTTATGGATGTTCAATTTTAATGTCTTTGTTAATATTCATTTTTAATTTTATAATCTTCTTATCTAATTTATAGTTATAATATAATTTTTTTCATAGGAACTTCAGTCATATTTACATTAAATTTCTCATTTGTACACGTGCTTCTATTTTATTGGTGGTTTTCATCCAACCATGCATGATACCCACATGTTTCATTTTCTATTTGTGTTTTCTTCTTTATTTTGATAATTTCTCACCTAGGAGTTAGAAGCATATTTAAATTGGTGTTTAGTTTTAAATCAAATTTTGTATGATACCTACATACGTGTTTCACTTTCTAATTGTGTTGTCTTCTTTTCTCTTTATTTTTGTGTTAGGTTTTTATATTTACATTTGATGAATATAGATAACACTATTAAAGTTTTTCGACTTTTTCTTCTTATTATCTGTAGATATTCAATTCAATGTCTTTGTTAGAGTTTATTTTTAATTTTATAATATTCTTATTTAATTTATAGTTTTTTAATTATTTTCCTATATTTTCTACTACACTATGAAATATGACCAATATATTATTAATCAAAGTGCTATTAATAGCATTTTACCACTGTCTCGAGGGATTCAAACTCAGCACCTTTAGGAACAAGGCTAAGCTCATATCACTGAGCTAACACCTCGAGTTAATTTATAGTTATAATTTAACTTTTCTCGCGGAAACTTCGACTTCATTTACGATAGAATTCCGCAGTATTTTCTTTCAACTTTGTATAAGTGCTTTTATTTTTTATTTTGTGGTTTTTATTCGACCTGTATGATACCTACGTTTTGTAGATATCATATATAATAATACAATACTAATCATTAATGATAATATAATAAATTTGGTATAATAATAATGATAGTAGTATTCCTGTAACAAAAAAATAATAGTACCGACACACCGAATTGAAAATAATAAAAGTTACTGCTAAAGTCTACTACAGTCGTTTGAAGTTTGGTTAGTATCAGACTTTTTATGCAAAATTGGTTCAATTCTAAAAATTATGTAAATTCATTTGTCTCAAACTTATTGATTGGGGAACCAATTGTGGGACACCTCCCATGTCTCATAACAGTGCAACATTAGGATTAATACTTTCTTATTATTATCACAACTAAGTTTTTCATATGCTACGATGGCAGCAATGTGCTGTCATTTTGATTTTCAAACATGTGAATCTGCAGTGCCTCCACGCTTACGATAGAAGCCCAATCATATTCTTTCAATTATGTATATGTGTTTCTATTTATTAGTATCGTTTCTATAAGTTTAATGAATATGTTGTTTATTTGATATTTGCATAGTTTTTTTCCCCTTAAATTTATGTATAAATATAATTATCTTATAGGTTAGTCTGCCCCGTGTCCTGCAGTCGGCATTCCGCGCCAAAGTGTTTTTTTTTTTTACTTTTTCATATTTTAATATTTTCTTTAGATAATATATTTTTTTCTTTTTAATATTTGTAGTATTAATTTACTAATAGCGCAAGTGTTACTAGAACCAGATTGGACCGGCGAGTCCGACCAGTCCGACCAGGATCTGCAGCCTTGTCCGGCTCGGCCTGTATGTTGATTCGGTTCTGCACTTGAGTTGGGGTTCGAACTCCTCCCCTAGAATTCAACCTTAACACTTGCAACCAACTGAGCCACACCTTAATTGATGTGAAGGTGTTGCTTAAATGATATATATATATATATAATCATTTAGCGTTAAATTTTTTTGCCAAGCTTTCCATTAACCTTCTATTTGTTAAAGTTGTATTTTTTTTTTTTACTTTTATATGTTATATACTTATATAATATTTATATCTCTTATAAAAACTAATTATACAGCCCATTAAAATAGCATTGCTAATTATTTTCCACCATTTTAATACACTATAACATTGTTCTACTATTAAATTTAAATATTTTATCATTTTACTTAATTACAATTATAAATACAAATACTTTCTTTGTATACATTATAATTTTTCAATTTATTTAATATAGACCTGCTCATGCGTCCCGACCAAAGAGCCGCCGGCCCGACCAAAGACCCAGTGCCTTGACCGGCTCGATGATCGGTCCGGTTCTGATAACATTGAATAGCACATTCTTTCTTTAAGTTGTATTTTGATCATTTTGGATTAATTAGTATTAAAAGCGTACTTAAATTGGTTTTATATTATATGCGAGTATCGTGGCTTCAATCGATACTTCGCGCCAAACTTCTATATTTTTGCGTTTTTTTCTTTTTATATTTTTTGGGATATTTAGAGTGCGAAAAAATTAGATGTTCAAATACGCGAAGTTCATTCCTCAATAATTGGTTTGGGAAAAAAAATTATTTGTAAGAAATTCATTATATTACTGATATGCTAAGCAGTATGTTTTGGTGAACTTTAGAGTTCAAAAAAAAAATTAACTGTTCAAGACGAAAACTTTGTTCCTCAAGGACCAGTTTGGTGGAAAAACAAATAATTTTGTGACAAAATACGTAAAGTGTGATGCTAAATAGTATGTTTTGAGATATTTTAGTGCTTAGAAATTTTTTAACTATTCAAATACTTGAAGTTTGTTCCTCATCCTTTTACTAATTTAAGCACTTTAGAAAAACAATTTCTTTTTATACTTTTTCTATTTATATTTTTTTAAAAATTATTTATTTTTATACTTATTCTCCTTATATTTTGTGAACCTAAAATCTCTATTGAATCCATTTAGTTCGGTCACTACTAAATCACAGATATTTTTTTTTTTTTAGGATTTACGGTTTATAAGAGTAACTCCTCTCTTTCGTGTTTGGTTACATTCATCATTACTGAGAGTTATTTTTTTATCTTGCAATATATACTATGCCATAGATACTTACTTCTACGGGAGCTTCAACTACATTTACAATAGAACCCCCTATTATATTCTTTCATCTTTGAATAGGTGCTTCTAGTGTCATGGCTATATTCATGTGTAACTTCCACTCTAATGTTTTTTTAAGTAGTTTAGGCAAAGAGTTTTAAGACCAAAAAGAATTGAACCAACTTGAAATTAATTTGAGAATCGATTTGACAGTAAAATTGTTGGATTTGGTTTATGAACTTAATGAGCTAAATTTGAGGTTAAAATTGAGCTCGTTAAATAAATGATTTGAACATTATATAATTAGTTTGACTCGTTTGATTCATGATATATATATATATATATACCATGCTTGCGACTCACCACAACTAGTTATTTAGCTAGTAATTGACATTAAATGATATTACCTTAAAGAAAGGGGAGGAAGAGAGTGCACTCCAACGGAAGACTTGGAAAAATTAATGGAAAGAGAGGATATGTATGAAAAGAGAATTTTTTTTTTGTTATTTTGAACTTATGTTACAAGTGAGGCAAGTATGCCTTATATAGGGAAATTAAGGCTTACTATTTAAGCCGGTAAAGGGCTACTGTTACATTAGGTAGCCGGTAAACAAGGTGACAAAAAGTACTATTAATGCCGGGTACACTGTGGGCCCCATAGACGCATTAAAGAATACAAACGACGAAAATATAAAAAGCAAATAGTAAAAGCATTATTTTGCTTTTGACTCAATTGTCTCCACGGGGTTCTTGATCAAACCTTGGCAGAAATTATTGGTTTGTTGATGTCATGGCTTGCATCATAATTATTGTCCTTTTCCTTTCTTGGTCTGCTGAGTCATTGACTGGATCATTGCATCCCAAAAATCTTCGGGAGTTGGGTCTTCTTCTTCCTGAGATTCTCCAGCTAGGCAATCAAATGCATTTGAGTCCATTGAGCCTTGTGACGAGCTAGTTTTCATAGAAACATCTTCCTTTTTAACTTGGAAAGTTTTAAAGAATTGATTTTTCATATGGTCGAGAGTTTTGACCATGATTTGTTCTTCAGTTTCATTAGGGTGGATTTTTTGGAAATAATTTTTTAAGTTGGCTATTGAGAGCTCTTGAGAACTTTGTTCTTTCGTTTTGCATTGGTCATCAGCTATTGCTGTTTCTATCTTGGCTTCCATGTATTGAAGGTCTTCAGTAGCCATCCTGCTCCACCATTTGTAGAAGAAATTTCTTCTAATAACAGGGATGCTGTGACTATCCGGGGCTATAGTAATAGTCCATCTCCATATCCATGGGATCTGGAATTTAATAAAATATAAACACGGACCTTGTCCTGTGATCATTTTAGAAGCATTCTTCAAAATTAAGGGGCTATGATTGCACCAATTATCATATAAGTGTAGTATATCTTCTGGCAAGATTTCCAGAGAAGGGCCAAATTTCACCCACCAATTATAAAACCAATTTGGTATAGGTTTCTCAACCACTTCTGGGTTGATACTAAAGAACCAAGAATGCTTGTTCTTCGGATTTTGATAATAGAAAGCTAATGAAAAAGCTTGGATATAATCCCAATAGTTAAAATACACATATTTTCCTTCGGCAATCTTTATTGCTTTTTCTCCATTAGGATTTAGTCCCCATTCTCTGGGCGACAGTGCCTTATTAATATGGCACTTGCTGAAGTTTATAAAACTTTCTGGATTATTATTTTGGTGGTGATGGGTAATTGTCACTGATTCAGTGGCTAACAATAATATTTCCAAATGGGGTCTAGACTTACCATAGAGTCCAGGATATCCTCTTGATTCGAGGTATCTTGTTTTGATTGACCACCCATCATTAGGGGCCAAGTTTATGTCTTCTTCTTCGACATACATAATGTCTTCTGTAACAGGGTTTTCAAAATACTCTGTTACTTCATGGGGTTCATTAACCGCTGCCTCTTTATAAGATGGCGTTTTACCTGTTGAGGAAGAAGGAATATCTTCTTTCCTTGGGGGCGCAGGCAATTGCTGCAGGTTTCTTGTCCTGTGGACTGTAGTCCAATCCCCTATTAGAGGAATATTTGTCTCTTGGTAGGGCAGCATATTGCTGCTCCCACGACCACAGCCACGACCATAGCCACGACCTCTTCCCCTATTGGGGGTAGTCATTCTCCCTACAAGAATTCACGGGTTAAATAGTCAGCAAGAGAATTATTTTCTCCTTTAATATATTGAATATCAAATTCAAAAGCTGATAATTGGGCTTGCCAGTTTGCAAAAATTTGTTTTGCTACAAGATTCTTAACATCTTTTTCAATAATTGATTTAGCTGAACTGCAATCAATTCTTAGCAGAAACTTTTGGTTTAATAAGTCATCCTGAAATTTAGAAATACATTTAATAATGGAAAGCATTTCTTTCTTAATAGTCTAATATTTCGACTGTGTTGGATTCCACTTTCCAGACGAAAACCTTACTAGAATTTCTTTATTGTTGTCTGGGATGACCTGTTTTAAGATACCTCCATATCCAATATTTGAGGCATCAGTTTCTACTATTTTGAAAAACTTTGGATTTGCTAAATTCAAACAAGGTAGACATTTGACCTTATTTTTAATCCTTTGGATGGCTAGGGAATGTTCTTCTGTCCAGGGCCCTGGATTCTTTCTAAGTCTATTGTAAAGGATAGCTGTATCCTGTGATAGGTTTTCATAGTAATCAGAAATATAATTTAAGCTTCCTAAAAATCTTTGAAGCTGCTTCTTATCAGTAATAATATTGGGGAACTTTGAAGCAAACTCTATGCTTCTGTTGATAGGAACAATTGTTCCTTGATCTATTTCATGGCCCAAAAACCTTGTTTTTGTCTGGAATAACTTCATTTTTGGGGCAGATAAAACTAGGCCATTGTGTCTAACTAGATTTTTGAAAATTTTCAAGTGTTTCATGTGTTGGGGTACGGATTTTGAGAAGATTAACACATCGTCAATATAGACAATCATGAAATCGGAATAAGGGTTAAAAATATCATTCATGATGTTCTGGAATTCAGAAGGAGCGTTCTTAAGACCAAAAGGAAGGACGTTCCATTCAAAGTGTCCAAATGGGACTGTAAAAGCTGTTTTGTATTTATCAGATTCACTGATCTGTATTTGCCAATATCCTGATTTCATATCGAATTTTGAAAAGACCAGGGCATCGTTAAGTCTATCTAATAAATCCTTTTTATTAGGAATTGGATATCTTATCCATTTCAAAACCTTATTGAGAGGTTTATAGTTAATGACTAGCCTGGGAACACCTCGTTCCTGCTCAGCATTCTTATTAACATAAAAGGCTGTGCAACTCTAAGGTGATTTGGATTTTCTAATTAAACCTTTCTCTAAAAGGGAATTAATTTCCTTTTTACAAAGATGAAGATATTCTTGATTCATTTGGGCTGGTCTAGCCTTAGTAGGAATTTGACTTTCATTAAAGCCATCTATATAGGGTAAGGAGATGATGTGTTGTTTTCTATTCCAGAAAGCATTAGGTAAATCACTACATACATCTGTCTTGAACTGTTGTTCAACGTTCCTAATTTGTCTTTTAGTCTCACCTTTACTAAGATGATCATTAATATTGAGGATATTTACTTCACTTTTAAGAAAACATAATTGTTTTTCTTTATTAAGGAGAATATCTTTAACCTCATTTAACATCCTAGTTTGAGGATCGGTAATAAATTCAAAAATAATTTTTTTATTATTAATAATGGTGGTAATACCATTTTGATCAATTTTCGTCATAGGCATGATATTATGCAAAAAGGGAGTTCCTAGTATAATTCTATGTGTCAAATTTTTGACTAAAATAAATGATGTTGGTAAACATATACCTTGATTGCAAATATATGCGTTTGATAGCTTATAGTTTTTTTTTTGACAAGTGATAGCTTATAGTTAACTTGTAACTTATCTCCACCAGCCTGAGTTAAGGCTTGTGTGGTTTTCGAAAAATACTTAGTAGGGATAATTCCCTCTTGTATGCAGTTAAGGTCAGCTCCACTGTCTATTAGAGCTGTCTCGTTTTCCAAAATAAAATCTCTGCTAATGACTAGAGTTACTTTGACAAACCATTTTTGTGAAGTTACTCTATCTAAAAGAGATAAATAGTTGTTGCTAGTGGAAGTGATTTCTTCCACGTTGGAAGGGATTCCTTCGTCTTGCTTTGGAATTTCTAATAAAGAGATCCTCTGGGATAGGATATTATTATCTTTTTTAATCTGAGATATTTCAGATTTTAAGAGATTTATTTCTCTTTTCAAATCCATAGTAGAAACAGGTGTTTCTTTAATATTGGATTGTCTAAATCTTGATAATACCTCACCTATTTGGTAAGGTGCCTCTATAATTAGAGGAGATTCTTTCTTAGCATTTTCCTTTATTAGGAAATTGATCATTTTTCTTTTCAGATCATTATCTGAAATAGTTTCTAAAGTCTTTAAGGCTTCATCTTGTTCTGCTGTAAGAACATTTAACCCATTCATATCAACAATGGATTTCCAATAATTTAATTCATTGCATTCACAATCATTGTTGTCAGTAGAAGAAGACTCCGAAGAGGTATCATTGATAACATCTATATCTTCATTTGAAGATTCTAGTTCTGATCCAGAACTAATTAATAAGACTTTTTCCAATTGGGTTCTTAATTGGTTGTCCTCAATGTCATTCAGGTCTTTTTTGGTCCAACATTGATTGGCATAATGTCCCATCTTGCTGCATTTATGGCAAGTAATGTCCAAATTTTTGGCTTTTCTTTTGCCTTTGCTTTGGTAGGGCTTGTCCTTGGGTCTATTTTTATAATAATTTCTTTTATATCTCTTCTTTTGAGGAGATTTATAAAATCCACCCGTCTTGTCTTTATTCTTTTTATAAAACCTATTATTAATAGTTCTTTGTTTTTTAGCCTTTAACCCTGGAGGCTTATCAATATCAAAAGCAAATTGTTCGCAGAACTCACTTAATTGGTGTTTTTCAGATAACTTTTGCTTTGTTAATTGATTTTTTAGCTTTATGTCATTGCATAGAGCTAATCCTTCGTTGATACAAGTACTAATAATTTGGCCATAAGTCAAGTCAGCATAATTAATATTAATGCCATCATTTTTTATTCTCAAAGATTGTCTGACTTTATCAGCAAAAAGATAAGGAAGACCGTCTACAAATTTAGACTTCCAGTGAGTAGAGTTAGGGTTATTTAATTGGAAAACTCTTGACAAGAAAGTATCTTTATACCATCTAAAATGGGTTAAAGAGGGACATCTTAGATTCTGAAGGAGAGTTTGTAATTTTTCTCCTATAGGAATATTGGTTCCTACAAAATGTTGTAAGATGGAAAGACATAAGGTATATACAGCATCTTCCTCACCAGTGGTGGAAGTAATATTGCTAGTATTTTCTTCAATTTTAATTTCTTTCTTATGAGAAAGAATTTCTTTCTTTTGGGTATCTGTAAGATAATGATCCCACCAGCCTCTTAATTGGCCAACGAAACCAGTAGCTATAAAGGATGCTATGGAACTATCAAAGTTCCCATGCTGTTTACAAACAGTGGAATACATAATCATTCTATGTATAGTATCTATTATTTGTTTATCATTCAGGCCATCAACATTCCATTCATAAATGGCCTTACCAGAATAGGAATTCTGATATGGTTCATTCTCTTCAAAAAGGAGGCCTTTTATAATAATACTTCTCTATGGATTTAGAAGTATATATCGGGTTAATACTATCGTTTTTATTAATATCTTGATTACTAAACATTCTAGTTAACTCATCAATATTATTGATACTTTCACTTTCTTCTGAACTATTTTCAGAAGTATTTAAATTATCCTTTTGGGATAAAACATTCAATTTTAAATCCTTTAATTTTTGCTCTAAAATACGAGTGATTTCAGCATTGCCATCCTCCATTCTAAAACCTTCTACTGATAGAGGAGGTTGAATTATGGGAGTTTCTATCCTCTAGGTTTTCAATTTATCGAAAATGGTCCCAAACTTTTTTATGGCAAATTTGATCCCCATCAAATTCAAAGACTATTAATTTGATCATCATATTTTTTAATTTCACTTTGGGCCCTAGAATTTTGAACTTTTTGGCACTTTTAGTCTCTAAGTTGATGTCTTTTAAAAAAATGAAATACCGAAACTGCAAAAAAAAAAAGTAAAACCCATTAATTCTATGATGAAAAGTGCAATTAAAAACACAAGAGACCTAATTCACGGCATTTAAATTTTAAGATGACTGAATTCACATAAAAAAGTTGGAGGTCAATTTCGCCAAATTATAAAATTTGAGGATTGGTAAAATTGCAATTCAGAATAGTTGTTTGCATTAATAGCCAATTTGGTCTCTCAAATTTTAGAAAAGTTCAGCTTAGTCTCTAAGATATACAATATTCCTAATTAGTCCCTACATATTTAAACATTATTCAGCTTAACCTCTCAAATTCTCGATGTCATTTTAGAGGTACTTCTAGGGTGAGAGAGCAAATCAAATCTCTCACCGGTAAACTACTAAAGTTGATTGTAGGATATTGCATAAAATGTTATAAGTGGTTAATATTGAATCAAGCAGTATTAAATTTCAACTATTGATGAATTTTTATACTACATCCTACGGTCATATTAAATGATTCACCGGTGAGGGATTTTGATTTGCTCCCTCACCCTAAAAGCACCCTCATTTTATCCCTTGAGTTTTACATTTTTTTTTTTGAGAGTAGATGGTGGTATATCATTTCATTATGAATAAAAGTGGCAATACAAGAAGGAACTTGATGAAAAATATGGGGCTAGGATAACATAAAGAGTCCCTTGCTAGAGCATGAGCCACTTTATTTGCTTTCCTCCGCACAAAAGCTAACTTGTAGTCAGCATGAGTAGATAAAAGCTGCTTAACTCTAGGGAGTAAATATCCTAGTTCTGTATCATAAGTGGTATTAGTGAAGCAAAGTGCATCCACAATAACCTTACAATCTGTTTCAAATAGAACTCTATTGTAGCCAAGTTCAGCAGCAAAAATGACTGAATGCAGGAGTGAGGTGAGTTCTCCTTCTGCCACAGTTCCAAAGGTTGAGCTTGATGATGTACGAGCTATAATAAACCTCCCATTTGAGTCACGAAAACAGAAAGCATACCCCACCTGGTTATGATTTGGGAATTCTGCATAGTCAGTATTACACTTTAGAACCCCCTGGTCTGGTCTGCTCCAATGAAATAAGTCAGGTTGCATGGTGGAATCTGTTGAGCGCACAATTGTTGAGTTGGCCCATTCCCAGCTGCGAATGGTGTCAAGTGTTAAATCACAAATCATTTTTGGGCTCATTGTAGTACCCTCCCATAGCTTAGTACTTTTAGGAAGGTTGAAAGTATCTCTTGGAATCCTTCAGCTGTATCATACTGAGGTTGAATGATGTCCCAAAGTCTAAGTTGTTGCCAAGTCTCCTGAGCATGAGCACACCCAAAGAAAACATGCCACGAATTTTCAAGAGGAAAGTTAACGAGTCTGAAGTGAGTCTCGTGTTGGAAGGCAAGAATGAGCAGCTCTCCAAAAGAAGGATCTGATCTTTGGGGGTGTCTTTAATTCCCATATTTTATTCCAATCAACATGATCATTCACGGCCAAAGAAAGCGAGGGGATAAGTTGTGACATACACAGCTTATAAGCTGATTTAACAGTATAGAGTCCATTAGCTGTGTGATCCCAAATAACAACATCATCATCATGGGAGTATAATGGTAACCGAAGCACAAGGTCAGCTTCAACAGGGTTAAGAAGCTGCATGATTCTATCACTTCTCCAAGTCAAGTTATCCTCATTTATTAAGTATGAGACACGTTGATCCCACATATTACGAGGCATAGGTGATGATATCCTAAAGGAAGGCTTATTTCTAAGCCATGGTTCATTCCAGATTTGAATATTCTTACCATTACCAAGTTTCCATCTATAGCCAAGTGACAACAAAGGTATTGAGCTCCAAATACTCCTCCACGTGTAGCTTGGATTATGGCCAATATTGGCTTCCAAAAACCCCGACTTGGGGAAATATCTAGCTTTGAGAATGTGAGTGAGTAAGGAGTTTGGATTTGTTGTGAGCTTCCAACCTTGCTTTCCCAACATAGTTAAATTGAAACCTTCCATATCTCTAAAATTTAGGCCATCTAGAGATTTCGGAATAGCCAATTTATCCCATCTCATCCAATTAATACTACGGCCTCTATTCTTTTTAGATCTCCAATAAAAAGAGTTAAGCATTCTTTCAATATCCTCACCAAGAGACTTTGGGATAAGAAAGGCCCCCATACAGTAGGAGGGAATTGCCTGTGCTACAGATTTTATAAAAATTTCCTTTCCTGCCTTAGAAAGAGATTTGTGACTCCACGCTTGTATTTTTCTCCATATTCTATCTTTGATATAACCAAAAATTGCCTTTTGGCTTCGACCTACCATAGAGGGAAGGCCTAAATATTTTCCATCACCAATGCCGGCAGAAACACCAAGGAAATTTGATATATCAAGCTGCAAAGAAGAAGGCACATTTTGGGAAAAAGCAATGGCAGACTTAGTTAAGTTAATGGCCTGGCCACTAGCTTCGTCATAAATTTGCAAAATATTTTTCAAGCTTAAGACTTCCGAAAGAGAGGAGTCACAAAAAAGAAAGCTGTCATCGGCAAAAAGAAGATGTGAGATAGAAGGGCTACCTCTACATATACGAACTTCATGAATATGGCCACTATCCTCAAAATTTTTGATAAGAGATGTTAAACCTTGTGCACAAAGGATATATAAATAGGGGGATAGTGGGTCTCCTTGCCTAAGTCCTGGTTGTGGTGTAATGGGCCCTACCTGATCATGATTCACAATAACATGATAAGTCACCCAAGAGACGCACAAATTGCTTCTCGAAACTCCAGCTCTGTGAAGGGGGCGATGAGCATGGTATTATCTTCATGAGTGATACACGGGTCCACAGCATCTATCACAGGGCCATAGTCTCCATGGCTAGCAGAATATAACATTTGGAAGTACTCATGTGCATGAGTGCAAAGTCCAGCTTGGTCAGAAATTGGAGTTATAACATTTGGAAGTACGCATGAAAGTTTTCACAATAATAATTTTCTTTCACATACACATTGTCCAAAATCTTTTAGTAATTTGTTTGATGGTTGTTGTCTCATTCAGCACAGATATAACACACACTTACTAACTTCGTGCGAAATTATGCCTGAAAGATAATCAAGTTCATATCTTAATTTGTACTAGCTATAATACTTACATAGAGCATGGCCATTGGGCCATGTGATGTGCATCTCTTTGGTATCTTGGGCAAGAGATGATGAGATTTTCGCTTAGGCAATTACGGCACAGAAAGATGGTTAGCTCTGGCTGTCCTCTATTCTTTGGAGTGAAGATATCCAGATTTGTTGTTCATTATGTGAACAAATTGGTTGTACTAAGAAATTATATTCAATCAATCCATAATTCATTAACACATTCACATATGGTTTAAATTGATTAGTTTATACTTTATTTTTTTTATTAAACATTAGTTTATACTTTGTTACAGGAAACCAAACATAATGAAATTTGTGATATTTCATAACTAACGGAAAGATGGACACTGCCCTTTATGTGCTTTTACTTTTGCCATTCTATCATTGGTTTGCATCTTCCTGTGTGCTTTTATCCAACAGCATCATTTCAATGGGACTGCAGTAGCTCCCAAAAGCTCCTTTATTGAATGATTCTCATGCCCCCCATTTGGTTTTTGCACAGTTGCACCCATCTGCCTACAATTTCACTCTCCCACGCGCCTGTTTTTCTTGTTTTCTCAATGTTAAATCTTTGTATGCTTTTTAGTTAACAAATATGCAATATCATATTTTGTTTAATTATGTTGTCCGTCCTACATATATAGAGATTTTTAGTTTTTGTCTTTATAAAATTATTATTGTTTTGTTTACCATCTCTACAATATTGAATTTTTTGCTTTTGATCCTTGTTTCATTTTAGTCCCTATAAAATTTATGTTTGGTTCTAGTCCATTTTGATTTTAGTTCTTGAAATGTAGACCATATATTAAAAAATATATATTTATTGCAAGAACTAAAAAAATTGTAGGGATGAAAAGCAATTTTTTTTTGTAGTGACACAAACGAAAGCCTCAATATTTGCATGGACAAAAAGTATATTTAAATGCTGTTCTTCAAGAAGTAGATTTTACATTACTACACTCTGAGATTCTTCTTCCTTTATGACTGCATCTTTTGCTCTAACATGACAGAAAAACATGCTTTATCTACTTGTGAAAGTCATAATGAAAAATCCAAATGAAGCGCTATCTATCTGATAACATCAATTATAGATAAAAAACCAAACAAAGTACTTGCAAGAATACTAACCATGAACTCATGAAAAGCTCTAGATGATGATACAAGTCTATCCTGATCTAGAGCAATTGTTGCACACTGTTTAGTTTACATATCCCATGTTACATTCTATTAGACTATTACACTAAAAGCACTGCATTCAACATCTCATTCCAAATATCAGGCACACCAGGTAGGCACCAATGACTACAATCAGAGGAATGACCTGTTCTCTCATCTTGGTTTATTTCCTTCCTATACACTGAAGGATGTCCATCTCTTCTTAAAGCTGTCATTGTTGTAATATCTTGCAGATAAACTGGAAACCTCATTCTTTTCAGCACTCCTTTTAGCACTACCATAGGTTCAGGTACATTTTGGTGGCTCAAAAATAGTAGAGGTTGCTTCTCATTGTAGCATTTCCAACCATTTTCCCTGCATGTGAAATTCGTCATTAATTTCCTCAGCACTAAATTCAGTGGTGGAATAAGAGAAGGATTTCAAATTATTTATCTCTAAATTTCTGTTTGCTAAATTATTTTTTCAAGTAGTGAGAATAATAATCAATTCTTGAGAAGATGAATATGTTTAAGTTTTGGGGAAACAGAAATAGATAGTACCTGTTGTTATGCCTAGGTGACATGCTTCTGAAGATGACTTTGGTTCTTTGAGGGTCAAGATTTAGATCCACCCACCTTGCCCATGTACTCAGTCCTTTCTGATAAGCAACCATAGGATTCATGTTTCTCATCACATTATTTCCCTCCATGTAATAATCCCACCTGTATTAGTGAATAAATAATCATCAGGGATGTAAATGTCGCAAACTGATCCGTTGATATAGATGCTGAAGGATTTAAAAATGTAGCATATACATGTGAAATATTTACTCACTACTAGAAAAAGTTGAAGTAGCAACAAAAGTTATATAAAGAAATGAAATCTATCTCTGATTCCGTCGCTATCCGTAAGAAACGCTAAAATTGTAGACCATGAGGCCCGTTTAGATAAACAACTTATGGCATAAACGCTTATCATATACTCGCTCCGTAAAAATATAAGCAAAAATGGGTCAACGAAAGTTGATGTATACATCAATTTTCGTTAATCAAGTTTTGTTTATATTCTGTTATGGAGGGAGTAAGTGCTTATGCATAAGCATAAGATCTTGCTATAATAAATGATAAAATAATGTTAAACTATTTTTCTATAAGTCATAAGCTCTTTTCATAAGCTATCATGTGGAGCTTATGGAAATTAGCTGAAAACAACTTATGACCATGTTATAAGCTCTTCCAAACAGTCTCGCAAATACTTGCACTAGTAGATAGGCTCAAATAAGCCGATCCAAACGGGAAATTCATTTTTTTTCCAACTTTAAATAGAGGAAATTGAATGTGATTGAATTCAAGTTAAATTAGTATGGGCCCGTTTGGATGAGCTTATTTTCGAGCTTATGAAAAATAACTTATGGAGATAAATAAGTTTTCATGTTAACCTATAAGTTCTCACTAATAAGCTTATGAATATTACAAAAAAGTTTATTTATTTGCATAAGCTGTTTTTCATAAGCTCAAAATAAGATCTATCCAAACGGACCCTAAGTCTTTCTTACGAGCTTGTTTTATCAGAATGAGTCCACCAATGAGCTGAATCAAAAACAAGGATATCAACCCCTTTCCAAGAACTTGCATGTTCTTCAATCAAATCCAAATGCAAAATCCTCTTGTTTTCCGGATCTCTCTTCAGTTCTACCAACAGTGGTACCCAGAAAAACTCAATTGATGTCTCAAAATCCTTCAGTTGAAATTATGATGTCAATCATTTACAGAAAAAGAGAAAAAAACATGTTTGATAAATGTCTCTTACCATAGCATGGAAGGCCATTGCAGGTCCATTATAGGTAACCTTTTTTCTACCAGTTGGAATAACACCTTGCACTCAGCAAACTAGAGATTCCCACTGATTTCTCATTATTGAATCACCCACTAGCATTATTCTCTTCCTTCTCATTCTTCCAAGAAACCTTAATGCATCAAACCTGCACATGTGATCAAGAGGTTTGTAAGCAGGAGTTTGTTTGTACCTATGATGCACCGACTTAGACATAGATACCAGACATGACGCTGACACGGACGCGGACACATAGCCACCAGTTTTAAATTGAAAAATGAAAGTAATTGAACTATTAGTGTCGGTCCGAGACGACACATTCGGGCACTAGACACGTCTTCAACGTGAAGTGTCGGTT
Source organism: Astragalus glycyphyllos (assembly GCA_963573325.1). Lineage (NCBI taxonomy): Eukaryota > Viridiplantae > Streptophyta > Magnoliopsida > Fabales > Fabaceae > Astragalus > Astragalus glycyphyllos. The sequence goes on from OY754309.1 coordinate 42,416,695, forward strand.
CTACATAGGTTTGTACATATCGAAATGTTGAAAATCCATTAACAAACTCTAATTTGCACAAGCTTCCCATGTCCCTCCCTACTTATTGCAGCAACAAATATAATTTGACAGTGGGATTTCACATATATGAGAAAGAAATTGAGAAAATTTAAATCTCTACTTGTTTGTCTGCTAAAATAAAATCTCTGCTTGCTTTTGACAAGTAAGTACTCAAAACTTGATATAACAAAACTTGATATAGGTAAATATTGTGTTTTGAAAATTATATATGATTGTAAATATATATACCTTGGGATGGAACAAGCATTTGGCTTCCACTTCCACTTCTGATAATCAGAATCTGGCCTTCCATGCTTTTGACAAGTAACAGCAGTACTAAGATAAGGGCAGTTAGGATCATAGAGAGGGTAAGATTCATCATAAACCCATTTCCCAACAGAAAAGTCACATCTTTTCTTAGAAGAATCTCTGTTTCTTTGGACCATGTTAACATCATCAGCTTCAACCAGAAAACCAACCTCATCTTCAGGGTTTAGCAGAGATAATGTGCAGTGAAAGAATCCTAAGAAAACACTGCACACCAAAAGACAGTAAAGTAAATGAGTATCAGTTTAAGCCCCTGACTTTTACAACTTAGTATCAGTTTGGTCTCAGATATTTGAAAAAGTCAGACCTAATTGATATTAAATTGTAAAAGTCAGGGACCAATTAGACACTGAGAATTTGAGAGACTAAAATGAATAACATTTTGAAATTTCAGAGACTAAGTAGTAACATTAGTAATGTCAAACTAAATTGAACTTTTCTAACTGTTGTTATTATGTAGATTGGAAGGGTGCTGCAGTGTTGAAGTAAAAGTGGTTCATCGAGGCATGACTTGCGGGTGGTGTGGAGACAGTAGAATGGAGTGTGGACCATGCAGTTGTGTTACTTCTACTTATTGCTATTTCTGACACTGTAGTAATTGATAAATAGGATTCTTTTCTTCTTTTCAACTTTTGCTGATACTTTTTTCTCTCTTTTCTGAGTAAATTCATCCTTAAAATAGAATAAGTAGTTGTGTTTGGTGGATATGATGGGTACACAGGCACGTTCACTTTACTCTTGTTTTTAATAGGCTCAATTCCCAAGTATTTATAAATTTTTATTTTAGTTTGTGTAAAAACTTTATTCATTTTAGTTTGTGTAAAATATAGAAATTGAAGTTTCTTTATTTTTCGTATTCAGACCATTTTTGTTATTTACGGAGTATTCCAATCATTTTAACGAAAGACCAATATCTGTTTGTGCTTAGAAGCAAATTTCGCCCTGACCAACACCGAATTTATCACTGTGGTAATCGAACCTAGGAGCACTAGATCAACTCCCTGTGTCCCAGAATAGCTTATGCCACTTGGTCGTCGGTGTTGGTTAATTTAAGTTTGTTTATTAGTTCTTGATATTTATATTTTGTAAGGATTATAAAAAAATTTGAAAACTTAATTAAAAGTTTGTATCATCCTTGAAGTTATTTTTATCAATGGGATTAAAAAGCAAAACAAGAACAACTAAACAAAATTGTAGTCTAGCGGTTTTAATCCCCATAGCATCTATTAAAATAAAATTAGACATAGCAGGGGTTAAAGATTAAACACAAATAAACCATTATCCAAATTAGCACCAAAGTTTTGTCCATGCAATACATGAATAAATAGCAGCTTCCAAGATAGGGGTGAGTTTGAAATACACACCCTTTTCAATCAATGTAAGGGAAGATAGTGAATCGGATTCACAAATGACCTCTTCATAACCATGGATCCAAGCTAAAATCAATCCATACCAAATAGCTAGAATCTCAACAATGAGATTAGACACCATAGCTACCAGGAAAACCGATTAACCATTCACCAAATGCATTTTAAATTAGGTAAAATTCGTCTCAAATTTCGTTGCTAAATGCTAGCGTCGCAAAAGTTAGAAACTAGTTTCCTTTTTTTGCCTCTAACTTTCTTTGCTATTTCAACTTTTCCTTGTAGTGAACTCCTTTATTTCCATATAAACCAATAAGTCATTAGAAGTTTATTATTATTATTGCTGCACTGTCGTTAGGAATATAACACAAATAAACAAACATTTTATAAATCTTTAATATCACTACCTATATTCTTGTTCACCTTGTTGTTGCACTTGTGCCTGCACACATTCAATTCAATTCAATTTTACCAACATGAGTGCCTTTTGTTAAATTCATAGATACATCAGTTGTTATTCAATGAAAGTGCATTTTTTGTTTATATGTGCACGCAAATAGTAAGTGGTGTACCCGTTGTTCTGTGTTCCTGTCAAACTTGGAGAGAATTAATAAATCTTGTGGAGAGAAAACAGCCGGATTGCCTTTCACAATACTAAAAGAAGGAAACCAGTTCTGAGTAACCCACCAATGTGTTAGCCATGGTAAGTAATGAGCAACTCTAAGTCCCCATTGATCTTGTGCAGGGGTCTCATAATATGCTTTTTTAGACAAGTTTGAAGGAAGGCCACGCCACCAATAGTTTATCACTGGAGTCAACAATGTTGCCCCAGCTAGCCTGTTAATGTTATCATCATCATCATCATCATCATCATCATCATCATCATTATATAACTCAAGCCAAAGTTCATAATTAATATCTACAAAGTTTAAGATTGGATGCAGCTTTGTCAAATTTAAATAATGAAAGAGATTGTGATAACGAATATACAAAAGTTCTATCGCGGTAATATTATTAGGTATTTGGCGTATCTCAACCTCACAAAATCGAATTGGAAGGTTAGAAGTGTATGTACATTTTAAATTTTGTTTGGGTTTTATCAATTGTATATGTGGGACGTGTTCTCAATGCATTCCCTCATGCCCAATACTATTGAGCTTGATGTCTGGTTAATAATAGTTGGTGCCCCTTAATGGATTTGAGATAGGCTCTGAACCATATCTTAGGTTTGAGTCTAGCTCAATCTCACAAAACTAGCTTATAAGGTGAGGAGTGTCTATTCTTTATAAACTCTCTTCAGATCTTACTAATAGTCTATATATGTGGTCGTTTTACCTAATAAATATGAAATTTGTGGATTCAATAACAAGGTTTCCTTTTGTATAGTAGAAATAATGTATTCCAAAAAGGGTGGAGAAAATATATACAATTGTTCATTTGTTATGATCGAAGTATTTTTTTTACATTTGTGATAATTATAAATTAACTAATAATGTATTTGTGTTATAGTAATGTGAATGTCTCTTTACATATATTGTGTGTCTAAATATATTTTACATACATATATAAGTATATTTGTCGTGTTGTATCTTGATTTTTAGAAATTTCTTGTATTCTCATATCGTGTACCAATAAGTATATGAACTTATTAGAACCAAGCTATAAGTGTATCCCAAAAGCTACTAAAAGTTATTGTTCTGTACTGTACTTCCGACCTTGATGATCGGTCCGAGGTAGTTAGTAGATGAAGTCCTTGATCTTCGATGCTCCGGTCGACGTGGGGGTATTGTACCTGCAAAGACACTCTGACGCTCAAGTCAGGGAGGTAGTCAAGCAGAGTATTAAATGTATAGATTGCTTACCATTAATGAGCAGGGAATGTGGTATTTATAGGCTTTGAATAGTGTTTGACCTAATGATCCTGAACCGTTGGATTTGCTGGTTGCATCTAGATCGTTGAGATATGGGTTTGTTTTAGTAGATGGGCCATTAGACAATGGGCCTTTGGGGGGTGTCAATAGTAACAGGTCAATTACCATAACAGTTGCCCCCCAAGTCTGGTCGTCTGATAGGCGATCTTGACTTTTATGACAATATGGTCGCTGCTCGACCTTATAGTATTGGTCGATCTTGGTCATGCTGACATGCACGAGGTTAGTAGACGTCGACGTCTCCGAGCTTCATCTGCCACGACGTTAAGACTTAGGCATCTTCTAGGAAAGCAAAGAGGCGCATAAAGACAACGCTTCGTGATATGTGTCACGCATTAAATGCTTCTGACAGGGCACGTCCTTTCATGACTCCTAATGATGGTGACGCCTCGTTTCGCGTGCACAGTTTAATGCCTGCTGATTGGACCTGTCGTTTCGTTTCTGAGGCCCAACCTCTTGGCCCACTATAAATAGGGAGTCAGTTCTTTCATTCTGTTTGTTACAAAACTCATCTGCTCTAATTGACGATCTTCGGGAGTGACCTTGATTGAGCAAGTAAAAGTGGCGAGGGTCGGCTTGTTCCAGTGGATTTCAATCGTCCGAGATTGCAAAGCCAAACTACCGCTCGATCCTAACCCCTTCATACGTCTTTTACGAGGTTAGTTTTATTTAAACTCTTTCTCCTCATTTTTCTTTATATCAAAGGTCGGATTTCCCTTGGTCCTCTTAACCTCCCTCAGAGTGGGGGCCGTCAGGTCGGGTTCCGACTTGCTCGCGAACCCATTTACGGCGTTTAACCCTGACACCTCGTCCCCCGTTTCTGCAGGTTCGATCTGGCGAGGACCAAGCAAACTCGTAGACAGATTTCAGTAGAACCCAGTGTTATCAGAACCAGACCGCCCAGTCCGGTCGAACCGGCCCGACTGGGAACCGGTGCCCTTCCCAGTCCAGATTACTTGCATAAACGGCTCAATTACTTTTAATTTATTTTTTCACGTTTTTTTTTACAAAAAGCTTCCTGCGGGAAGCGAACTCTGCAACAAAAGGTGGTGTCGCACCTCTTAACCACTGCGGCAGCTTCATATGTTGTTAATAAGCTTACAAACATGATATATATTATATATCTTACGTAAAGTATATGTAATTAGGTACTAATTATGATTTTGGATATGTTGAGATCATTATTATTTCATGGTTGTTTATTTAATTAGGTACTTACGATGTGGTTATGGACTTAAGGTCGTTATGGATTTGAACTTGTATAGTAAATTTGAAGAATTATGTTAATTTTGTATTGAGAATTTGTTTTATAGATTACTAAGATATATTACAATTTTTAATGGCTTTGTTATGTACAAATTTATTCATATCAGGTCTATTTTTAGTGTGTCCGGCTCATGCGGTCCGACCAAAGACCCAGTGACCCAGTGCCTTGACCGGCTCGATGACCGGTTCGGTTCTGATAACATTGGTAAAACCTCCCGATCTTGCAAAGAAAATCGCTTCCAGAGACGGAGTTCCTGATGAGGTCCATCAAGAGGACAATCCTGCTGCACCCGAAGTTCAAGACCAAATCGCATCTATAGCTCCTGACGAGCAGGATCATCCGGACTCGGCACCGACGAGCGAGCAAGCAGATGAAGATTTCGACATCCAAAATCACACTCCGAGTGATAAAACCAACGAACCAATGGATGAAGTTTCCAGAGAACAAGACGAGGAAATGGAGGTTGGCGACGATAATGGGAATGACGAAGGGGAGGATGAAGGAGAAGGTGAGGTCAATGACGAAGATGACGAGAACAGTGAAGGTGAAGAAGATGGCGAAGATGACGGAAATGGTGGTAGTGAGGATGATGGAAACCAGGAAGACGACTTGCTAGTTGTTGGGGAGTCAGAAAAAATCGAGGTTGTCGCGCTTTCCTTAGATTTCGAGGAGGAAGTTCAGTTTGGGGAAAAGCAGGGGTGTTCCAACACTTGTGATTCGGAGGATATTGATTCTGAAACAAATGATGAATCCGACGATGAATCTAACGACGCGAACGATCGGGGTGACGAGGAGGTCGAGCAAGGAAGACAAAATGTTGATCACCAAGAAAGTAGTCGTTCTTCAGCAGCCTCAGCAGATGGGTATTCCAGTACGGGTCCTGGGGTTCTCGATGCTCCAGCAAGAGAAATGCTTCCTTATGATTGGGTCTCGTCCTCGGTCTTGCAGACTGAGTCGCTTTTCCGATCTTTTCACAATTTAACCCTAGTTATGAAGAAGATAAATGGTTGCTCGGACAGAATCTGGAAAGTTGAAGGAATGAAAGATGGCGAGCATGTGGCCACTTGGGCAGGGGAATTTAAATTTACCATGTATAATGTGACGATCAGGGATATGAACATCCAACCCCCTTTCACCTTCCTTCAACAAACCGTACTAGCGCGGTTAGACGTTGCCCTTCTCAGCTGCACCCTAATGCGTGGGCATTTCTCCGGGCTTTCGAATTTTTGTGCATTCACTTGGAGAGACCAGTGTCTCCTCTTTTTTTCTTTCATTTGTTCGAGCTTAATAGGAACACCAGTGGAGATAAATCCAGGCGTGAGCACGTGAGCCTTCGTTCAAGACGAGGTTCCAAGATCTTCAGAGCTTACATAGATTCACTGAGAGGTGATTGGAAGAAGTTCTTCTACTGGGTCGAGCCTGTGAATGACAAAGCTATCGACTGTGTCGGGAAATTTGGTGCTGATGGTCGGACTGTGGAATCTACCAAATTTCCCATTGGCTGGAGCAACAGGCACTTTAACCGATCTACTCATTCCTATGCAGTTGGTGAAAAGAAGTTGGATGCTGAAGATCGTCTAACCAAAAAGATTTTGACCTATATTTCAAAACAGATCCCTTTAAAGAAACCAAAGTACCGGGGTATCCCAACTGATCTTATTGTGAAGGCCGCCAAAAGGCGCGAAGTGCAAAAAGTTTTAGGTGGGGTTAGGGTTATTTTGCCTTTATTTTTCTGCCTTTATGGCTTCAAAGAGACTCTCAAAACTGAAGGAGTTGGCAATGAGGCAAGTTGATGTCGTCGTCGACGTTGACGGGGATGACTCTCAAATTTCTCCGCAAGCTAACCACCTCAACACCGTTCTCGAAGCTGTCCCCCTCAACACCGTCAAGCAGGGCGATCTGAACGTTGCTCCTAATGTTGATCGAGGAAAGAAAGTGCAGATCTCTGCCACCACTTCTCCTCGGAAGAAAACCGCAGACGTCGGCACATCCGAAAAGAGGAAAAGATCTGATCCTGTCGAGGTTGGGAAGGATTCCAAAAAGCCCAAAGAGTCCAAGAAATCGAAGCACAAGGTCAAGGCCGTTTCTTTGAGTGAAAAGTTTTTGGAGCAAAATTTCGAGGAATGGCGTGTCGATCCTATTGCAGCCTCTGCTCAGATTTTCTTAAATTTGGCTGAAGTTCATAAGATCCAGAACGAGAAGTACGAAAAATGTGCTAAAGGTAGACTCGCACCTTTATTGAATTTGTTGCCTCGTAATTTTTCTTTAAACTAAGTTGTTTTTGTGAATATCTCTTCTTTCAGAGTTGGTGGATGCTGAGAAGGGAAAAACCTTTGAGGCTTTGCAAAAGCTGGCAGCAAAGACTACTGTTTTGGCCCGAGCCAACTTTGACTTGGAGAATCTGAGAAAAAGCAAGAACAATCTTGAAGATTCCATGAAGTCCGCCCTTACTAGAGTTGATAATGCCGAGGCTAGGGTCAAAGAGCTAGAGGGTCAAATCAAAGTGTTGGAGGCGTCCGAAGCTGAGGCTAAAGAGAAGGTGACGACTCTGGAAGGTCAGGTGGTTGAGCTCCAAAACAAGTTGTCCACTACTGAGAGAAAGACGGAGTCGAGTTCCGATCCCGATGTTCAGATCGCTGCCTTACGAGCTCAACTTGCCAAATCTCAAGTTGCCTTTAAGGAAAGTCAGAAAGTGGCGCAAGAAGCTGCCAAAGAGGCAATTGGGCTCTATGTAGACGATTTTAAGGAGGCTCTTAAGCAGGCTGCTTTGGTCCACCCTTCTCTTCATTTGGACCATAATATCATTAATGCTGATCATGAGGTGGAGGAAGACCGGATTATCAAGACGGATGTGAAGACGAAGGTGAAGACCGTGATTTTTCCTCTTTCCGATGTCTGATACTTGATGCAGTAAATTTTTGCAGAAGTTCTGAGCTTATACATCGCCGCACGATCTTGCATAGACCCAGAGCTTCGTTCAGTTTTCTTTTTGAAATAGGAATAGGATTTTCCAAACTTGAGGACTCGGCCGTATCCGAGATGGTTTGTAATGATTTTTAACTTCGCATTTTGTTTTAAGTTTTTATCGTCGATTGCTAGTTTGATATTCAACATCGCATTTAACGCCGTTTCATCATCGATCGCGTGTTTATGAATGCTTTATATTTGCAAGTCATGTACGTCGTCCTAAGGGCAGTTTACCAAGACTCGGCCCAGATTTAACTCGCCCTATAGGGATCTTGGCAACTGAGGCCAATGGTCGTTCTAGGAACATCGGTTCCTGAAAACCAACTCTCGTTGAAATGATTTACCAAGACTCGGCTCGGATTTAACTCGTCTTAAAGAGTCGCGACCTGAGATGGTCGCTGGGGAGATCGTAAGATCGGTCCCGGATAACCTCTCCCGTGAGAGAAGGTTCGATTAGATCAGTCTTATTTGAATAAACTAAGAGATGTGATGAACATCGGCATGGATGTCGCTTTGATTGCATGAGTTAATCATTACAAAAGGTTGGCACACCAAGATATGGCGTCCCCCAAGACAGGTTTTCAAACATAGTAATTTTTGAGTTTCGTTGCATTCCAAGTTCTTTCAATTTTTCTTCCACTGAGGGTCTCAAGTATGAAAGCTCCATTGCCGGTCTTGGATTTAACACGGTAAGGTCCTTCCCAGTTTTGCGCTAGCTTTCCTTGGGCTGCGTTTTTAAGACTGACGTCCGCTCTTCGGAGCACTAAATCTCCAACCTCAAAGTCTCTAGGGTTGACTTTAGCGTTATAACGGGTCGCCACTCCCTGCTTGATAATGGCTTCCCTGAATGAGGCTCGTCCTCGGATTTCGTCGATTAGATCGAGCTCCTCCCTTAGGGCTTGAATGTTTTCCTCCTGAGGTTTGGGGTGTGACATCCTCCAGCTGAGTTCACCAACTTCGACGGGTATGACCGCTTCGCTGCCATAGGAGAGCCGGAACGGCGTTTCTCCTGTCGGGCATTTAGGGGTCGTCCTGTATCCCCAAAGGACATACGGCAATTCTTCAACCCAATTTCCTTTAGCATCGTCGAAACGTTTCTTCAAGCCATTGAGGAGGACCTTGTTTGCTGCTTCGACTTGGCCGTTGGTTTGGGGATGTTCAACCAAAGTGCAACAGTGTTTGATTTTAAGGTCGGTCATCAACTTTCTGAAACCTGCATCGGTGAGTTGAGTTCCATTGTCCGTTATAACAACCTCGGGGATCCCGAATCTACTCATGATGTTTTTCTTGAAAAACTTGATGCAGTTTTTTGCCGTGATAGTAGCCAGAGGTTCTGCTTCTATCCACTTGCTCATATAGTCGACCGCCAGTATAAGGTACTTGATCTGTCCAGGAGCTACCGAGAATGGCCCTAGGAGATTTATCCCTCACCATGCAAATGGCCAAGTGCAAGGCCGTCAGATCATTGGGGGGAGCGACGTGGACATGAGCATGGATTTGGCACTTCTTGCATTTCTTCACGTAATTCTTAGCATCGGCGTCCATGGTCGGCCAATAATAATCAGACCGGAGTGCTTTCCAAGCTAAAGAGCGAGCTCCAAGGTGTTGGCCGCAAATTCCCTCATGAATAGGACATAATCTGCTTCTTCTCCTTCAACACATTTCAGTAATGGGGAGGAAAGGCTTCTTCTATATAAGGTCCCGTCAATTACTGAAAACGCCGAGGCTCTCCTTCTGACGATCTTAACTTCTTTTTTGCTGGGAGGTTCCAATCCAGAGATGATGTACTCCAAGATCGGGTGAATCCAACTCTGGCTTTCTTCAAGTACGCAAATGGTCAAGGTAAATTCAGGATCGAGAGATACACTAGCCTGGCGAAGTGTTTCTTGAATGATAGTCCTATGATTTCCAGGGGCTTTCGTACTAGCGAGCTTGGAGAGGATGTCCGCCCTTTGATTTTCCATCCTCGATACGTGCTTTACCTCAGTTTTTTGAAACTTGGATAGTAATTCCCGGACTCTAGCCAAGTACTTCTGCAGGGTCGGATCCTTTGTCTCATACTTGTCACTGATTTGAGAGACCACCAATAGAGAATCAGTGTGCAGGCTTACCCGAGGGACTCGTAGGTCGATCGCCAACCGGAGTCCAACTATCCAGGCCTCATATTCAGCTTGGTTGTTTGAGGTTTGAAAGTTGAAGGTCAAAGATACCTCGATGATGACACCATCCGGGCTTTCCCGCGCCACTTCCCTTTGGGTTCGAGGAACCATCAACATGTAGGATCCAAGTTTCATTTTCAGGATCGGCTGGCGTCATCTCGGCCACGAAATCTACCAAAACTTGAGCTTTCATGGCGACACAGGTCTCGTATCTGATCCCAAATTCTGATAGTTCTACCGCCCATTTGATCATGCGGCCTTCCAGGTCGGGTTGGTGTAAGATCTATCTGATCGGATAGTTAGTTCGCACGACAACTTGATGTGCTACAAAATAAGGTCGGAGATGGCGAGCTGCGATGATCAACGCTAACGCTATCTTTTCAATCTTTTGGTAGCGAGCTTCTGCACCATGCAGGGCTTTGCTTGCAAAGTAGACTGTGCTCTGACCAACCTCTGTCTCTCTCACAAGGACGGCTCCCAGAGCTTCTTCCGAGACCGACAGATAAAGGTACAAGGTTTCTCCTTTTTTTGGTCGGGTTAAGATCGGAGGCTCGGATAAGACTTTCTGGAGTTGTCTGAGAGCTTCATCTTGCTCAGTGGTCCAGTTGAACTCGGTTTCTTCCTTCTTTACTAACTTGAAAAGGGGGAGGGATTTGAATGCTGCGTTTGAAATAAATCGGGATAAAGCGACGATCATACCGCTAAGTTTCTGGACTTCCTTTTTTGTGGTCGGCGTTCGCATTTCCGTTACAACTCGGCATTTATCCGGCTTTGTTTCAATTCCTCTCTCAGTTAAGTAAAATTCAAGGAACTTCCCAGCTCGGACTCCAAAGGTGCATTTTTCCGGATTTAACCTCATGCTGTTTCGCTTGACTTCAGTGAAGATCTCACTCAGGTTGGAAACATGAAATTTCTCCTCGGTGCTTTTCGCTATCATGTCATCAAGGTAGACCTTGACATTCCTGCCGATCTGCCCTTGGAACACTTTATTCATCATCCTTTGGTATGTCGCTCCAGCATTCTTCAATCCGAAGGGCATGACACGGTAAGCATAGTTACCACGATCGGTCATGAAAGCTGTTTTTTCTTGATCAGGTGCGTACATGGCGATCTGATTATAACCGGAGTACGCATCCATGAAAGATAAGAGTCGGAATCCAGAGGCATTGTCGACTAGGCGATCTATGCTGGGGACTGGGAAAGCGTTTTTCGGACAGACCTTATTAAGATCGGTATAGTCGACACACATGCGCCATTTTCCATTGCTCTTTTTTACCAGCACTGAATTAGACAACCATGTTGTGTACTTTACTTCCATAATGAAGTTTGCTTTGATGAGATCGTCAACGACTTTGGCTGCCGCGGCTGCTTTCTCACTACCCTGAGCTCTCTTCCTTTGAGCGACCCATTTGGCCTCCGGAGGGATTCCGGGCATATCCTTGGCTGACCAAGCGAAAAGATCAGCATGGTCTCTAAGGCTGTGGGTTATGTCCTTCTTTACTTCATCGGGTAGATCGGCCCCGATTTTGACGACCTTGGCGGGGTCCTCGCCAAGTTGTACATCGACGAACTCCCCATCCGGTTGGGGTCTTTTCATTTTCCTTTTGAGTTCTTTTGCTAATTCGTCATCGTTGTCTTCTTCTGAGCTATCCGGGTCATACCTCGCATCCAAATCGACTCATTTACCTCACCAGATCGTCTTTTGTCTTTCTTTGTTAAACTGAGATTTTCTTGAGGGGGAACCCCTTCCTTATCTCGTGCCCTTTGTTCTGCCTTAGTCCATAGGAAGAAACATCTTGCTGCAGATTCAAGGTCCGACTTTAAGGTGATCACTTTGTTGCATAGAGAGTGGAACTTCATTTTTAAGTGGGTTGTGGAGGTGACTGCTCCGAGCATTCCTAAAGTCGGTCTACCGATGATGCCATTGTAGATAGATTCACAAGGTAAAATTAGGAATTTGATTTTGACGATCCTCACCATTGGTTCTTCTCCGTAAGAGACCATCAACTCTAAGTGACCCAGTGGTTTGGTACGGGATCCGTTAAAGTCGGATAATGCTGATCCTGTATAGGGGGTGAGTTCGTCTCTACCGATTCCCATTCTGTCCAGAAGACTGATGAAAAGGATATCTGAAGAGCTTCCCTGATCGACCAGGATATCTTCTAACCTCTTTGTGGCTATCACCGCCGAGATAATCAATGGTATATGTTTGTTTGGTTTTCCATCCATCAGATCTTCCTCGCCAAAGGACAAAGTGTCGTCTCTCCCACTGTGGTCACCAATGTTCTGTACTGTACTTCCGACCTTGATGATCGGTCGGAGGTAGTTAGTAGATGAAGTCCTTGATCTTCGATGCTCTGGTCGACGTGGGGGTGTTGTACCCACAAAGACACTCCGACGCTCAAGTTAGGGAGGTAGTCAAGCAGAGTATTAAATGAGTAGATTGTTTACCATTAATGAGCAGTGAATGTGGTATTTATAGGCTTTGAATAGTGTTTGACTGAACCGTTGGATTTGCTGGTTGCATCTGGATCGTTGAGATATGGGTTTGTTTTAGTAGATGGGCCGTTAGACAATGGGCCTTTGAAGAGTTCAATAGTAACAGGTCAATTACCATAACAGTTATGTTCAAATATTTACACCTACGCTTAGGTTTGTCTCTAAGGATTTTGAGGCCTCGGGTAAAAAACAAATAATTTAAAAATAAATTCCTTTTTAAAAAACGGTTTTTAGTTTACTTAAAAAAATAGTTTTTATAAGAAAAAATGCAGTTTTAGGTTCACGGAATAATTGATATATAAACTATATACATCAGTTATTTAATAAACCTAAATCTACAATATTTTTCATATAAAAATAGGACTAGGGATAGTAATTGTTTTCTTAGTCAACAATCACAATCTTAAATGTCAAATAAATGGATTGGAGATAGTGTACGATGACTTTTTTTTATAAATACTTATATAATAACTTTTTAATTAAGATATGTATTGGATTTTTAATATACTTAAAAAAAAAATTAAGTTTGAAGATATTTATGAAAAGTTTTTTTTTGGTATTGGACCCTCGCGGGCGACCCATACAATATCCCAACACTGTCAACGAAGGACTAATCTGCACTCGCTGGCCAACACTCTATTTGACGTAGGCGGGAATCGAACCAGGGAGCAAACCGGATCGACCTCCACCACGTCCCAACAGGAGCTTGAACCACTGGGCTACTAGGAGTTATTTATGAAAAGTTCCTACACTGAATCTTACATAAATCCAGATTTGCTATAGGTGTGACCTTCAAAACGTTTGAACTTAATTGATATTTGCCTTAAGATTTATGGGTTAAAGTGAGACGTTGATCCTCCACCACTACTTCGTATATACTCTCTATCCCCACTGGTTAGTTGTATGCATTCAATTCAATTATAGTAATGGTAAAACAAAGAGAAAACAGATAATAATAATAATAATAATAATAATAATAATAATAATAATAATAATAAGATGAAGACTGACACCAATATAAGTAGCCAGTCAAGTTTCCCGACATAGATTAGTCACCGGCAAATTCGATGGAAACTACGCACCAATGATGTAACAAAAAAATAGGTGGGGAGGGTACTCGGTAACTAGAAGAGAAAGTGTAGGAATGGTTATTGAAATTTTAATATATATATGTTGGAATATTTTATTCCAATATCATAAATAATGGGCATATATTCTTTATTAATTATATTAGCTATTTATCAATTAGGAGTCTTGATTGATATGTGATCAAAATAAGTAAAAGGCTATATTGGATTTCTAATTACATAATTAATTAATTATTATTGATATGAGCCCAATATGAGTGGATGTCAGTGATAGCCTATTAGAGGGATAATGGGAACCCTAATAGACAGTCACACTATAAGTAGGCTATGGTCCCCAATATACAGGACGAACCGCAACACACACGTTTACTCTCCTCTCCCCATCTGAAGAGAGTCTAAGGCATTAGGAGTCCCGGTTGAGGAAGAACCATAAAGTCGACGAGTAGCTGTTGCTCGCTTATCACTCACTCTTTCTTCTCAGGATCCGTTCTCCACTTCTTTGCTATGGATCCAGGTATTTATCTAATCCTCGATATATCAACATGTCGTAGATCCTAAGGTCGTCGAGATCATGGTTTTGTTCTTGATTATATAGAAGCATGCTCCTATGTTTTTTTTTTGTCTTCCGCAATAGTGTATTCATGCTTGTATTATTAATTCCAACGATATATATATATATATATATATATATATATATATATATATATATGTTTTTTTAAGGGAGTGGTGGGGTATTTTAAAATGTTTAAGGATTAAAACATAGATTTAAAAATATAATAATAAGCAGCAAAAGGTTTGAGCTTAATTGATACTATTTGCCTTAAGATTTATGGATTAAAGTGAGACGTTGATCCTCCACCACTAATTCGTATTCTCCATCCCACTGGTTAGTTGTATGCATTCAATTCAATTATGGTAAGAGTAAAACAAAGAGAAAACAGATAAATAATAATAATAATAATAATAATAATAAGACTGGGCACCAATATAGGCGGGGAGGACACCAATATAGGTGGTCAGCCAGGTTTTCCGATATAGATTAGTCTACGCATCTAATGACATAAAACTTAGAACCCAATTCAAGCTTATCTGCAAGCTCCTCAACATCAAGAGCCAAACTTTTGACACTTCTATTAGGATCTGGATCACTTTCTCCATAACCTGGTCTATCAAAAGACACAATATATGCTCCCAATTCCTCAACAAGTCCCTGTAACCTTGAACTATTAAAATGACAACAAAAAGAAACATTTTTTTTCTGAAAATCCGACAAGTAATATGAAAATGAAACAGAGGGAGTACCGGTGGAAGGTTGATTGCAATGACAGCATCATGTCTACAAGAACCAAAACCATGTATGAAGACAATCTTGTGTTTGGCTACTTGTCTTGGAACACCATATTCCTTGTAAGCTAAATGTCTTCCATCTCTGAGTTTTATCCTTGGTGCTGTGATGGGTGGACCACCTAGTGAACCACATGTTTTTGGTGGTGTTGGTTTAATGGCCTGATATGCTAAGGCCAAAAAAACAATTAACAAAATTGCTGCAATTCTTCTCACCATTTTCTTTGTAGAAGGAGAGATTCTTCAATGATTATGTTAGTAGTAACACTCAAGAGCGTGTGTATATATATATTAATGAGCATGGGCCATTAATTAAGACTTTTCAGTTTGCCCTAAAAAAGCTACTACAGAGAAATATATAAAAGAGAAATACTACCAGTACACTCCATTATATTGTTTCATATTAAGTGAAAATGAAATTATAACGGATAAATAATAAATAATAATTTTCTAACATCATTTTTTTCAAAAAAGGAAAAGGGCACCGGTGCACCATTCAATCATATTAAATGCGGGTATATATTCTCTACCTTGAGAGTGAGAAAATACACATGTCTTTATCTCTGTCTTTCTCATTTTCTCTATCGTGTTTTCTTTCTCTTCATATTTTTTTATATCCTCTTTTCTATTTTATGCCTAGAATCACCTAAAGTTAGATATCTTTTTCCACCATCAAGATAGAGAATTCATTTTCATTAACTTTAAACTTTAAGTTTAATAGACAAATAGTAATAACTGATTATTTCTAAAAAAATAAGGAATAGATGGGGTACTCTTTTCTTTTATTCTACTTGTATCTTGCTTACGATGGAGAGGCTGTAACTATTGACACAGTATTTTCGCTAATATTTTTTGTTTGGATTTAGAGGTTTTTGACCCCGATCCAACGTCAAGAGGAAAGAGACTCGAACTAAGAACTAGTCTGAAATTCACTCGAAAGGTAAGTAAAGTTTGCCTACAATTTGTTCTATAGCCGTGGATCAAACTTGGGTACTAGCCGAGTCCGTCTTTTTAAATGGACTGCATTAACCATTTGCATCATAGGTTAAAGTTTATTTTAGCTAACATAAACCATCACGATGTAATTTTTTAATAAATTTGTTTGATAAAACTTTTAAATGAAAGAAATGTTCGATTTCAACCAATCTGTGCCTTACGATTTTGGTCAACAAAGTTAGCCACAACTGTAATACATATTCGATTAAGATAAATAACTTCTACAAATATAATATCACTTCATAGAAAATGGAGAACAAACAAAGAGAGAGTAAGACATCCTTAAATAAAGAACAAATAAAATTAAACTCCAACAGGTCAACCAATTTTTCAGCAAAAAAATACCACGAGTCCACAAAGTAGCGCTCAGTGATATAATTATTATCTATGCAGAACATTCAATTGTGAAGATCAATGTTGTGCATGAAATGTTAATCCGTGTTAAGAATGTCACACAAAATATCCTTCAGCTGAAAAAAAAGAAGACAGATAAAGGGTTTATCCATAAAAATGGCAGAAGTAAATTTTTCCATAAAGGCAAACAATTCTAATTTGTTCTTTCAGTTGTCGGTGTATTTGCAAATACATGCGGTAGGCAATCTATAAAATATAATTTATCATAACATTCACTATGGTGATTATTGAGATACCTCTTGTTATTCCACCCGCACTAGACCACGCTTCAAATGTCTGGATTTGAGTGTGAGGGGGTGCCTTGAGAGTCCCACATCAACTAGAGATATAGAAGTGGTGCTTGTAAGGCTTAAGTAGTCCCCACCTTACTTGCCTTGTAAGTGCTACTTAGACCCTGTCTCTAGTCGATGTGCAACTCTCAAGTCTCAACACCTCCTTCACACTCATGACCTAATATACGAAGTGTGGAGTGAACTAATGAGGTGGACTAACAGTAATCTCAACCACCCCAACCCCAACCACCCTCAAGCCTAGGGTTGAGCATCTAGAGCGTGGATAGATACATATGAAATAACAGATAGCTTGGCCTAATAACAGATCTAGGACAGAATACTATCTTAGATTTTGGGTCTAACCCAAGCGTTATATGAACTATTATGTCGTATCTCTAGTCAAAGTGGGATTCTATCTAAACAATAACTATGAAACTTACCCTATTTCCTCAAGACTAAAATAAAGAGAACTAAACCTGACTCACCAACTCTTTGACACAAGCAGCAACGTAAGTTATAGGCATGTCACAATTCCAACCAGCAACCCTTTGAGCATATATTCTCCATCACTCTTTTGCCTCTTTACACAGGGAAGAGATAACATGAAGGCTGGCATTGCATATGTATATATGGGATGGTAAAGGAGTCATCGTGCTAGGGTAATTATATAAAGGTATGCATATGCCTGATCGATGATTAGTTTCCATTTGCTTTGGCTGTAGTAAAGAGGAAAGACATCATGGCAATGCACAACCAATGGTGGCCTTTGACACATGTATACAAGAGAAGATAAAGTAAAAGAGGAAAGAGAGGGTTGGACCAAAGGAGATCAAACATGCAAATGAGAGAAGGAATGCACAATAAAAGAGGAAAGAGAGAGTTGGTCCAGATACATTAGTTATTCAATGAACAGTGCATTTTTCTCTTATATGGGACAAGATGGTGTATGTACAATAGGTGTTGTAATTGTAAGTATTGTTTTTCACTTAAAAATGACCATAACTACTTACAATTACTCAAATCCAAAAATATCTCAACGTCTATAACGCCCAAATGTTATGTTTCTTAGTGAAGAACAGCACTTACAACGCCTATGATACCTATGATTCTGTAGCTAAGTTGTCTTAAAAACAAACTAACCAACCTCAACTTCTACAAAATAACAACAATAACAACAGAATGTTGGGTGCCACAAACACAACTCGCCAAAGCCTCTCTTTTAAATTTATCCAGGGATACTTTCGTACTTTTAAGGAAGCTTCTATGATCATATTTTTAAGATAGGGCATTTAGTTTATATATGATATAATAAAGGACATAGCCTTCTTAATTGGTTTCCCTAAAATAAAAGGTGTATTGACAGTTTTGCCACATTGATTATTTTTCATTAGTTGTTTTGGGTTCCGCTCTCATGTAAAAGAGGACTTTTGCAAGAATGGTGTTATTACTCGATCCCTCTGTTCCAAATCTTTTGATGTTTTAGCCTTCAAATTTTGTCCCAAAACTTTTGATGTTTTACAAACCGAATGCTATTTTAACTACTTTCTTCCAATAGTTGTATTAATTATGGAGGATGCATATACCAAAGCAAAATTGTGGAGAACAAAGTACTAAATGAGGGTATTTTAGACTACATTTTATTTGATTAATGTTTTCTTATTCCATGTGTCATTTGCTAAAACATCAAAAGATTTGGGACGGAGGGAGTACAATATTATTATGATGACCAGCTTTCACTTAAAAGCAATTAATGGTTAAATACGAGGAAATGATTACTAGCGACATACAGGCAAATATTCAAATAGAAAATGACCTGCCCCATAACTATTGGATACTAATTTGCAATAAAAAATTTTTTAGGGAACTCTGCATTACATTTCCATTCTCATTACTGGCCATTTTTTCATGTAATAATATGGATCATTTTTCTTTATGTTATATGTCAAATCACGTTATTAATAAAATGCTTAAACAAACTTAGACAATAGGACACACCTTTAAAAGATTCACGTAGAACCTGCCCATTCAAAGCAATGAAGAATATTAAAATACTTCTAACAAATTGAGTTCAACACAATAATTTGGGTATCCAGCTCAAAGACCAAATTCAACTGCCATGTACAGTAGACATGGCATTAACAAATGCATACTGCAACCAGAGGCGTTTACAAGAAAATAATAAAAACTGAAAATACATACTACATAAAGTAGTGATGCAGGTTTTGGGTACACAACTATTCATGTTTTTTCACCTAATAGCTTAGGCTATTGGGATAGTTGATTCATGACATGCTATCAAAGCTTCTATGTTTTTTCACCTAATAGCCGGTGTAACTGTCCCATTCTAATAAAAGTGTAAAATTCCTGGAAGGTTTGGGTGCAGTTGTGCATGTTTCATACTTTATGCCTAAAAAGCTCTTGCATAAGGGGGCGTGTTGAGATATAAAAATCATCCATATGCTTTCACCTAGAAGCTAATGCTTTTGAGATGATTCATGATAGTAACAAAAGTTATTTTTCATTGTGGAATATGTGCAGTTAAACACATCATAGTCACAAAAATTACCACGTACTACAACTTTAGAAGTGAAACAACCTGATAACATAGAGAAACCTAGCAGTACGCTCACAGAGAGAAGATATATTTTACGCTTTCGCAGTCCCAAACCACATCCCGTTGAAAGTATTCAAACAATAGAATATTCTGAATCAAAGATATGTGAAGGAGAAAACTTAGTTACCTTTCCCAAAATAAGGGGGATTAATATGGTCAGAACAAGACTTTTGCATAACTGCTTGGTGGGTAAAGTCACTCCAACTCCATTACCTACAAATTTTGTGATGGACAATGGAACCTAAAACAAAGTGAAATATTTTTAAATACAAACAAAACAACAAAGAGATTAGATGGAGTAAATATATATGGAGAATAAAATTTCAATATTTTTTGAAGAGGGGAAAAAAGGAAGGAAACTAAATTCAAAGTCAAATAAGTTGGAATGATAGGAGCTTGATGGAAAAGGAGAAAAGAGACCAAATATTGTTAATGTGAAGATATGACATGAGGTATACCAGGTTGATACAAACCCTAACCTAATTTCTTATTCACATTTCACACTAACTGTTAAAGAAAATCAAAGAAGAATACAAGTAGGAATGACCAACTCAATGTTGTTGGTCTCCCTGTGTCTATATTTAAGCTGAAAAACAAAAATCAGTACAAGAAAATAGGCCCAGCCCAATAAAAATCACACCCCCTCCCCCTCATGCCTAGGATTAGACAATTGGAGCGTGACCCGAATAGCCCGATAGTTGTTGGTCCAACGTGTCTTGGATAGGCTCTAATATCATCATAGGATTTTGGGTCTAACTCAACACTACAAAAAATGGGTTAAAAGGTGAGCAACGTTTCCCACTTATAAATACTTTTTCAGCCATACCACATCTGATATTGGACTCAACATATATATAAATAACTAATCTCTTACACCAAGTGCTAAGGCAGGTTAATAAGTATAAATAATAAAAAAAACTCTCACAAACACTAATAATGGTTAGTCTATCTTGAAAATCATATTATCACAACATATATGACATAATCACTCAAAGCAACGTCAAGCTCAAATTTCATATTATCACATCAATGGTCAAGACCAAGTGCAAATCTACAAATATCTTCGTGAAGTCTAATAGCCGACAATTTTTTCACTTTTGTGATATACTTCAAGTTCAAGAATTTTCAGAGTTAGGAGCAAGTGTTGGAAATTATTTCTGACATTAATAGAGTCATGTTTCAAGTCCAAAAACCTAAACACTAGCTTCTCCAAATAAGACACTGCACTAATTAGGAATTATTTCCTAAAATTGTATTTATGGTTCATGTATGTTACAACTCTTGGTTTTTCTTAAGGCTCTCTATATAAGGTGTGTTGCCACACTTTCAGTTTTTCTGCAGGACCCAATATTTTCTACCAAATTTCTTCTTTCAATCCAATCCCAAAAATTTCAACACAGCATGTGATTATTCTGTAAAGAACTTCACAATACAATATAAAACCAAGATACGACTTACAATTAATATTCCTAACAAGTTAGATATTACTGTCATTGCAAGAGCCAGTGCTGAATTTCCCCAGGCAAGCTGCAGAAGCATAGTGGGAAAACTTAGATAAAAATCAAATGCATTACATGCGATAAAAAAATGTATGTCAAAGAAAAAACAGAAGAAAGGACCATAATCATTACCTGGGTAAGTGCAACACCAGTTGATAACGTAGTTGGCATACAGCTAAATATGGCTAGCCCTGTAGAAGCCCAGGAATTTGTATCTTAATCTTAGTATGCAATAAAACAGAGTTCAAAAAACTGGTCATTTGACGACACAATCTCTAAAGCAAATTTTATACATTTAATATAGCTAGGGTATATGGCAACAGGGCTTGGCTTTTAAACATCCTTACATCTGATAGGAAACTAATATCAAAAGGAAGTAAATATGGAATGAAACACTGATTATTGATAACAGGAACAATCTTACAGAATTTCACTCAAATACAGATCAATTACACAGAAACAGCACTCATGACAATCCTACTCCAAGGAACGGCAAACCGCTAACGCTAATTCAGCCTACAAGGCTTGGTCCTCCTCTTATAATGTTTATTAAAATTATATATTAGTAAGAGGTCTAACAACATCTTTCTTCTATCTGTTTTTTAAGAAACACACACAGACTCTAATAAAGGTAACTCCTCAAAACCTGCCAATTTCTAGTGATGCCTTTCAATATCAGAAGTACAAACATAACCTCATCAACTACAATTAATGCAACGCAAGAGATTTCCAACCACATCTCCAACCTTTTTTTTTCTAATTTCTGTACACTTCCCAACTATGAAGCAGCACACCTCTTCAAACTGCTGTGTAGGACACTTCTTGGACATGACATGGACATGTGTTAGACACCCCTTAACGATGTCCAACTGAAAAGCTATTTTTCTCCCAGCTTGGACACACGCTAATAGATTAACAAGAGATTAAGCCCATACCTAAACTTGGCTTCATACATTCCTAACAATAAAATTCAAAAAACTTCAATTTATATTATATTTTAAATATTAAGAAAGTATCTGAAAAGTAAGATCATTTAAAATACATTGAGTACCACCATAGTTTATTTGAAAACCTAAGTTGCAATGTCAAGGAGGTCACGGCCACAGGTCACCTACTCTAGATTAAAGCTTTTAATTTTTGAGACAAATAGCAAAATGATGCCTCATCACATTTTTCTGACTCTCAGACTCATTACCATAGGACTTAACTAAAGACACAATTCATCTTCTTATATTAAGACTATTTTTGTTAAGATTTGCTTTGTGCGTGATCCCTCTTCTTTTTAGTATTCTTTTTCTTTTTGTGAGGGCCATTATCCTAACTTTGTTTTTAGAAGATAAATATATTAATCTTAATTTTCAATTCAGATGTCATATGGTTTATATATGTGTGTGTCTGCGTGTGCGTAACTTTCTAAAAACATTTTAATTTTTCATTTACCAAAATCTGTATTGATTTTAAATTGCTTACAAGAAGATAGAACGCTCATGCGGTGCGAGATTTATTAAGCCCGACACATAGGGATGCCCTTTTCACGATATGGTGCATTTGTTTCAGCATTGTGAGATTTTTCAAGATATACAATGGTGGGCAAGGCTCCTCTAAAGAGACTATGGTTATAAAGTGCACAAGAATATATCTAAACTTAATTTAAAAACAAAAGGTGATATTTTCAATAGTGCAGAATCATGGGAGTTTCCAACTAATTAATATTTAATGCACGCAACATGTACTAGGTCTTCGACATCAAAAGTCAAGTTTTTTAAATTCGGGCAATTATTCTACAATAATGCAGTCAGAGTCAGAGTTTGAGTACCATTTATTCAATGTCTAAAAAGATCTGAGATCAGGAAAAAACCAATTAGGGTACACAGGCTCAAAGCAATTCAACATTATGACATAAGTACTCTGTAAATGGCTAAGGCTGAATGCTTGGAGTAGACCAAAAATTAAATGGCTATACCAGTAATAAATTCTTGGGGTTGGAGCTGAATTTGCAAAATTGCCCGAGAAAAGTATGGTGTAAGAAATAAAATAGATACCTGCATAAAGAATTACCTCTTCAGACATTTAAAAAAAAGAACTTAGTATTATATAGAGGAGTGCTAAAAGGTTAATCAAATTCAGGTCAACATTTCCAAACACAGGTTGTAGTGAACCAGTCCCTCAAGTTTATACCAGCCCAAAGAGTCCAACAGGCCATGCTTCAACAGCTGCACCAATTTCTTCACTTCGCAACATCAACCCTACAAGATAAACCACGAGGCGGAAGCCATAACACTTAGAGTACAGGGAGTCACAACTTTAAAACCACAAATAGATGCAAAAGGATTAGCCTCCAACAACACTAACCCGAGATAACAAAAATTCCAAATGGACCAAGTTTTGACACATTATATTTGTCAACAGCACAACCAAGACTAGGATATGTTAATCCTAACGTCACGGCAGTAATCAGAGCTACAAATTTCCTCAAAAACACACAAACACAATTGTTAATTTGATATCCCAAAGAACATAACAAAATGAAGTAAACCAACCATTAAACACAGTCACAGAATAGGAGAGAACAAAAAATCAGACGTAAAATTTGAATGCACATAAACATAGAGAGGTACCCAAGGGTAAAACATTGCCGCTCTGAAGGGAGAGAGCTTTCGAGGGCGATGGACACAAACAGCAGGGAGAAGAGTGAAGGGTTTGACAGCGGAGGAGAGACGACGGTGGGAGACGTGAAACAGAGGGGTCCGGCGATGGAAGGAGGAAGTGGTGGCAATGAGGATGAGTGTGTAACAGGAAACACGAATTGGTGGCTAGGGTTCACCTAAGAACCGTTAACACACCACAAACTACCTAGGCACTGCAAGGTTATGAATGCTGTGCGATGGAACAGAATGCACTAAATGAACTAGGGTTGGAATAAGAGGTAAGAGAGATAAATGATTTCAATATTGATTGCTTTATTCAATAGAGCTGCTGCTATATATAGCCAAACACAGCTGGAAATAGTACTGACAGCTAATGATTGTACAATTGACAGCCAATAATTGTACATTCATTTGAAATTCGTAAATCCTAGGTAAAAAGGAATCCTAGGACTAATTCTTATTCACAGCAGCTTCTAGAAGCAAGCTGATTTAATTACATAGTAAAAAGTAAAAACTTGCAATCAATGATCAGGAATATTCTGTCACAATACCCTCCCCTCCAAGCAGACCCTTGTCCTCAAGGGTTGAAAATTGGAAACCTTTGGAGAAGATCATGGTAAAACTCCCATGTAGCTTGGTCAGGTGGGCAGTCTTTCCATTGAACCAGCACTTTTGTAGCAGCAATGTTGCCTCTCTTCACCATCTTCCTGCCAAGAATAGCTTCAGGAATCAGAGTCTCAGGTGGGGGGAGGTGATGTGCAGAGATTGGAACCACAGTAGCTTGCTCAGGATTAGGACATAGCTTCAATTGAGGCACATGAAAAACTGAGTGTATATCAGTAGTGCTGGGGAGTTGTAACTGATAAGCTGTAGCACCAATTTTATTCAAGACCTTGAAAGGACCAA
Organism: Astragalus glycyphyllos; assembly: GCA_963573325.1. Taxonomy (NCBI): domain Eukaryota; kingdom Viridiplantae; phylum Streptophyta; class Magnoliopsida; order Fabales; family Fabaceae; genus Astragalus; species Astragalus glycyphyllos. The sequence goes on from OY754309.1 coordinate 42,441,029, forward strand.
AAAACTTAGGGAGAAGCTTGTGGTGTTTGTGTTGCTTCAGAGTGTGATGCCTGTATGGTTGAAGCTTTAAATACACAAATTGACCAATAGTAAAGCTCCTATCAGACCTATGTCTGTCAGCTTGCTGCAGTATACGATTCTGTGCCCTTAATAAATGAAATTGCAACAGTTTGATCATCTCTTCTCTTGCTGCTAGTGATCTGTCCACTGTGGCAGAGGTAGATTCCCCAGGCAGGTATGGCAGGTGAATAGGGGGTGGTTGTCCATACACAATTTCATATGGAGTAAGTCTAGCAGCACTGTGATAAGTAGTATTGTACCACCACTCAGCTAAGGACAACCATTTAGACCATTGAGTAGGTTTCTCAGAACACATGCATCTTGGGTAAGTCTCTAGAGATTTGTTGACAATCTCAGTTTGACCATCAGTTTGAGGATGGTAAGCTGTCGATTTCTGCAAAGAGACCCCTTGTAGCTTGAAAAATTCAGACCAAAACTCACTAATAAATAAAGGATCTCTGTCACTAGTAATGGTGGATGGCATGCCATGTAGTTTGAAGATGTGATCCAAGAACAGCTGAGCAATGTCCATAGCTGTGAATGGATGAGCAAGGGGAATGAAGTGAGCATATTTGTTCAGTCTATCCACCACTACCCAGATAACTTGTTTACCAAAAGAGTTAGGTAAACCCTCCACAAAGTCCATGCTAATGTCTTCCCAGATTTTGTTGGGTACAGGCAGTGGTTGTATCAAACCAGGATAGGCAGCATTGTCAATTTTACACTACTGACACACAGTGCAATTTCTGATGTAATTCTGAACCTCTCTGTGCATACCTTTCCAAAAGAATAGTGATTTGATTCGAGCCATAGTAGCATCTCTGCCTGAATGTCCACCAAGTGCAGAATCATGTAGCCACTGTAGTATAATCTGTTTAATGGCTGTATCAGACCCTATCACCAGTTTGCCTTTCCTTCTAAGTTCACCATTGATCCAAGAAAATTTAGAGTGAGAAGTAGGGGAGTTACTTAGGTTAGTGATGATCTGTTGTAGCACTGGATCAGTGGACCAAGAGTGTTTAATTTTATCCAAAAGACCTTTAGCACCAGAGTTAACAGCAAGAGCAAGGAGTTCAGCACCTTCTCTTCTAGATAGAGCATCAGCTGCATGGTTGGTGATGCCTTCTTTATAGTGAATTTCAAACTCAAATCCCATGAGTTTGGAGACCCATACATGCTGAAAAGGTGTATTCAACCTCTGTTCAAGAATATGCTTGATACTCTTTTGATCAGTCTTAATGATAAATGGAGCATGAGACAAGTAGGCTCCCCATTTTTGCACAGCATACACAATAGCAAGCAATTCCCTTTCATAAATTGACATATCTTGTAACTTAGGGCCAAGAGACTTGCTGATATATGCAATGGGATGATGTTCCTGCATAAGAACAACACCTATACCCTTACCAGAGGCATCAGTTTCGACAGTAAATTTTTTAGCGAAATCAGGTAGTTTTAACACAGGAGCAGAGCTCAGTGGCTAGGGTTCACCTAAGAACCGTTAACACACCACAAACTGCCCAGGCACTGCAAGGTTATGAATGCTGTGCGATGGAACAGAATGCACTAAATGAACTAGGGTTGGAATAAGAGGTAAGAAAGATAAATGATTTCAATATTGATTGCTTTATTCAATAGAGCTGCTGCTATATATAGCCAAACACAGCTGGAAATAGTACTGACAGCTAATGATTGTACAATTGACAGCCAATAATTGTACAATCATTTGAAATTCGTAAATCCTAGGTAAAAAGGAATCCTAGGACTAATTCTTATCCACAGCAGCTTCTAGAAGCAAGCTGATTTAATTACACAGTAAAAAGTAAAAACTTGCAATCAATTTTATCCTAACTTAAATGAGGATCAGGAATATTCTGTCAGAGTGAGTGGGAGGTTACCGCCATGGAGTCCATCGAGTGCGGCGGCAAGAAATTGAAACTCCGGAGGTGTGTGTTGTACTAACGAAGACGTAAACGGATTGTTTATCTTTTAAATAAACAAGGCTAAAATATGTTTTAGGTCATTGCAAATATGCTTGTTTTTCAAATTTACCCTTGCAAAATTATTTTTTTTAAATATATCCTTGCAAAATGGCGCAGTTTTAAATATGCCCTTCTGTTAGTCTGCTGTTACAAAAATTCGTATTTGCACGGGCCTCTTTAAAAAAAGTCATATTTGCAAGGGCCTTTTTAAAAAAAATTAATTTTTGCAAGGGCTTTTTTGAAAAAAAATCGTATATGCGGAAGGTGTAATCCAAATTTTTAAAGATGCCCTAATTTTTAATCCAACTTGTAATCCTAATCAGACCCTAAATGCCAACGTGTATAAGCCATTGTGTAACTCCGTTAGCCACATCAGCAATTGCTAACGGAGGATTGACAGAAGTGTATTTTTAAAACCAAAAACAAATTGCAATGGTATATTTAAAAAAAATAATTTTACAAGGGTAAATTTGAAAAGGGGTTAAATATGTTTTTAGTCCCTACAAAATTTCACTATTTTGTTTTTAGTCCCTATAAAATGTAAACTCGTGTATACTTTTAGAACTTTTGAATGATATTTTGTATACACGTTAAAGATATTAAAAATATCTCCCTCACAAAAAATAAACTCAAAATTTGATTTCTAGGTTAGTAATTCCTTTAATTTGTTTATCGAATCTTTTGCACTTAAAAAATTTAGATTTAATTTATGCGTTGTTAAAAAATTCAAAGTTTTTCTGGAAGAGATGTTTATAATGTCCTCAACATGTATGCAAAACATCACTCAAAAATTCAATGGATACACACTAGTTGGCATTTATAGGGACTAAAAACGAAATTTTGAAATTTTATAGGGACTAAAAGTCGATGAAAAATTTTATAGGGACTAAAAACAAAATAGTGAAATTTTGTAGGGACTAAAAACATATTTAACCCTTTGAAAAATAAGCATATTTGCAAGGACATAAAACATATTTTAAAGGATTTCATTTCTGACTTGAATTAGTGTCGTAGAGAATTTTACACCATCAACCAATAACAATTAAACTCATTAAGATAATATTTAATTTATATAACCAACTTATATATCACTCTTATCATGAATTATTATTGGTTGTGGGTGTAAAAACATTTATACCGGCATTGCATAGCAATCAAATTATTAAACTCATTAAGTTAATATAAAAATTAAAGGATAATTCGATTTTTGACCTTGTCCCTCTAGTTTTGCTAAGTGGTAATTTGGTTTCTTGAGTCTCTCTATCCGAAAAGATTAAGGCTCTATTTGGTAAAAAATAGCGGATGGGCGAATAGCGGATAGTGGATAAGCTAGTTGATAGCGAATAGTGTGTTTGGTTAAACTAGCGTTGAACTAGCTGATAAATGGAAAGTGACATAAAAGTACATATTTATTTAGTAATGATTACATTTATTTAATAAGGATAGAGAAGTAATTTAAGAAAAATAAAACGGGTAAAAATGCCAAAAAAAAGTGAGACGCTATCCGCTATACGCTAGCGTTTGAAAAAACACTACTTGAAGGTAGCGTTTGATAAAACACTAGTGCTTACCAAACACGTGTACTCCTCAACCGCTAGTTTCATCTGCTACTTTCATCCGCTATCCGCTAGCAGATGGGACACGCCAAAAAGAGCCTAAGCAAATTTGACAAATAAGATGGGACACGCCAAAAAGAGCCTAAGCAAATTTGACAAATAAATTCATTCACCTAAACTTCATAAAGCAGGTGGAAAAAAGTTAGGGGCTATGTGATGGTGAGGATAGGATATGAAACATGATAGAGATAGGATATGATAGAGACAGGATATCATCATCATATCATGTGTTTGATGTGCAACACATGATAAGAAATAATATATATTATTCAATTTTTAGGTACAAAGATAACATGTTATTATACTATAAATTTGAGATAAACCAATAAGTAATAATATATATATATATATATATATATATATATATAGCACAATATATATATATATATATGTGTGTGTGTTAAATACAAAAATACCCTTGTGACAACTCTATTTTATTTGTAAAAAATTAAATTAGTTTTATATTTTTATGTTCTTTAACAAAAAAATTTATCCTTTCATCACTTATTTTAATATTTTTAATTTTTAGATTATACAAAATGACAAAATTACCATTATCATAAAATTACATTGTTTTTATATTAAGTACTAATACTTTATTTTTTAAATTTAACATTAAATTTTATCTTTGTCTTGTTTTCAAATATATTTATATTTATTTCTTATTAGATATTTGTATATTTAAAAATATATTTTTTGGAGATTAAATGGATAAATTATTTTCTTATCCTATCCTGCTGGTTTCTAACCTAGTTCAAATTCAGGATAAGATTTTAAATACAAAGACAGAATAGGATAAGTTGCAGGATTAAGTTATAATATCTTGTTGGTTCAACAAACACTGGATTGACACGAGATATGATAAACTTATCATATCTTGTCTCCTTATCCTGTCTATCAAACGGGCCCTAATTTGGCAACAAAATCCGTACTTGATAACTCATTTTTATGAGTTATTTGTGCTTTTATTACTTAAATTAATGCAAGTTCTCATTTAACATTCCTATTTTATTTAGTAAATATCATGTATTTAGAAAAAAGAAGGGTTACGAGCTAATTTGTAATCATTTGCCACATTTGATGTCTTTGTGAATATTTTAATGTCTTTGTTACTGTTACAGTGTCAAGCGTTATAGCACTATATGACGGTGGTGGGCCTGCTGAAGATCAAAAAGAAAAGTTACATTTTGACGCTTCTCACAGACGCAGATGCCCACTATTGGCTAGCGTGAACACTTGTCCACTTGTTGTTGTAAAATCACTTTTGGTTGGTGGGGAATGTCTTGTCTACTTTTTGGAAAGCTACTTGTTGGAGAAAAAAGAAATATATCTCACTTCTTCCACATTCGAAGACTCAGAGAATTTTGGAGAGAAAAACTTGACAAACTTTCCGCCATTAATCCTCCATTCAAGCTTTTATTTTTCAAGTGAAGATTCATCATTTTCTATGCTGTGAGCCTATGCTATTGTGTTATCAACTCGTCTCATGAATAGGAGCTCACGTAGTGTATCTTTTGCAACTGTGTCTCCTCTTTTTAGTTTCGGTAATATGAACATTTTACTTTGTATTGTGTTGATGATGCTCATCTTGAGCTAAACACTTAGTGGTTGGATTGCTTGGAGCTTTGTAATGAATTTTTAGTATTATTAATAAAATATTGTGATGTTTGCGTTTCAATCTTTGTGCACTAATATATACCTTCAAACTTATTTTGGGATTGGCCAAATAAAATGAGTACATTCGTAGATACAGACATGGTTTACGATTCTAACTCAAAGGTTGATATGAATGAAATTTTGTTTAAAGACATGTAAACAACCCTTGCATAATCCTAGACATAGGAGAGCGAGCGTAGTTCATAAGGTGAAACTGTTGATTCCTTATTATACAGGGGTGAACTTATTTAGAACTTAGACATAAGAATCTTGTAACGAAACCCTGGTGTCAGTGACTGAAAAACACAACATCATATGTTACTGCACTTAGTGCTATAACATTATAGCGTCCAATGTTATAGCGCTTAAGTATAGCGTCCAATGTTTAGGCCGATCTACTATTTTCAAGTCGAGGCTCTGCATTCCTATGAACCCTGACTTGGGGGAAACTGTTCTGAATCATCCAAACACTTAGGCCCAATCTACCAAAACCCTTAATCCACATAAAACCAGCCTAGTCGATACGTCCTCCTCATCAGATGGTCCAAGCGCTTTTGTAAAAGCACCTATCATAACATGCCATGTGGGGACACAAATCCCTATAAAAATATTGTCCCCTCAATGTCACAGGTACACATTTATTACCTCACATCACCTATTCTCAATGCTGACTTAAGCATCAGAGTGTGTGCAGGTACCACCCCCTTATCGGATCAACGCGAGCAGGCTAGGATCATCTTAGCCAACATTTGGCAATCATCTAACAACCACCGCAGTGAGGACTCAAACACTACAAGAATTTCGTGTATTACTAGCTGACCCAATCCCCTAGTAATGGTTAAAATCCGCCAGAAGTAGGACATTACTGGCAGATTTAATCCGCCAGAAAAACAGCCGCTGGTAACGGTTACTGGCGGATTTTCGGCCAGTAATTACTGGGGGATTTACTGGCGGATTTTCGGCCAGTAATTACTGGCGGATTTTCGGCCAGTAATTACCGAGGGATTTACTAGTGGATTTTCTGCCAGTAATTAGGGGCGGATTTTTTGCCAGTAAATCCGCCAGTAACTACTGGCTGAAAATCCGCCAGTACTTACTGGCTGAAAATCCGCTAGTAAACAACACAATTCCGCCAGTAATGTATTTTATTTTTTTAAAAAAAGTATTTTTAAAATGCATTTTTTTAAAAATTATTTTAAAATTCGTTGATTTAAAATAAATATTATTTAAATATTTTAATTTGTTTTTTTAAAAATATTTTTTAATTCGTTTATTTAATTCAAAAAATAAAACAATAATCAAATAATTTTTCATAATGATAAAATTTTCATAAATTCCATTCAACAAAGTACTAATTAAAATATCCATAACAAAATATAAATTGAAATATTCATTACAAATGCAAATTAAAATATCCAATAAGACTACTAGTTATCTCCATAGTAGTCTCCCAAGCTATTGTTGTTGTTGTTTTTGTTGTCGTCATCTGCAAACCATTAAAATAAGTATCAGTGTTGGTGTTGAACTATTGTTGGGGTTGCTGGAGCTGCTGATGAGGTTGCTGGAGTTGCTGCTGATGAGAAGAGAAGAGAAGTTTGAGAAAAATGAAGATGGGAGAAAAATGAAGATGAATGATTTGAGAAACTGAGAAGTTATAAATAGGTGAAAAACCAACGGCTATAGTTGATAATCTGCCAGAAACGTAGCAATACTGGCGGAATTTTATTTGTTTTCGAGGCTACCAATAAATTCCGCCAGAAAAGACCATTAGTGGCGGACGCATTGCTGGCGGAACAGGTGGTGGATTGCCATTACTGGCGAACTGCACACGTTACTGGCGGATTGAACACGTTACTGGCGGATTCAATGCATTACTGGCGGATTTCAAATTCGGCCAGAAAGTGCAATTACTGGCGGATTCAAGGCATTACTGGCGGATTTCAAATTCGGCCAGAAAGTGCAATTACTGGCGGATTGAACACGCTACTGGCGGATTCAATGCATTACCGACGGATTCAATGCATTACTGGCGGATTTCAAATTCGGCCAGAAAGTGCAATTACTGGCAGATTCAATGCATTACTGGCGGATTTCAAATTCGGCCAGAAAGTGCAATTACTGGAGGAATCCTATTCAGTCATCGATGGGACCAATACCAATCCGCTAGTAACTGCAATTACTGGCGGAATTTTAAATTCTGGTCAATGCGCATTTCGAGGGTAGCTTTGTGGCTGATAATTCCGCCAGTAATTGCATCTACTGGCTGATATTTAAATTTTAAATTTTATAACCAATCCGCCAGTAACGGCAAATATTGGCGGATATGTTTATTTAAAAAATATTTTTGATATCCCAACCAAATTCCGCCAGAAATGCATAAAAAATCCGCCAGTAAATATACTGGCAGTTTAAATCCGCCAGAAATGTTATAAGATCCGCCAGAAACGTACTGGCAGGATAAATCCGCCAGAAAACTTACTGGCAGACTGATTCCGCCAGAAATGTTCAGCCAGTAATGCAAGTAATTCTTGTAGTGAAAGCGAGCTAGCTTCTCAGCTTTGTGAGCATCTCAACCCTTAGTCCGATCAAGACTTGCAACCACTACAGGTTAAGACCTATTGTTTTACAGTAGGCTGTAGTTAGAATTCGTGTTATTCCCTCCGTTAGTCTATTTTAATTGTTTGTTTACTTAATGCTTGTTGTGAAGTGTATTTATATAAATGACTATTCTACTATTTTTCCTGTGTGCTATGTGAATTACATTTTTGGATCTTCTATGAAAATATTTTTATTCATGATTTAAGGAAAACAGATAAAATTTACTCGCTGTCTAAAAAATTTACTAAGTGTCTAAATTTTTGACGGGCTCTAATTGTTGCCAAAATTTAAATAAAGAGTTTATATATATCAAGTGTGATAAAAATTTGGACCCGTTATATTTTTTTAAGCTTTGGATGAAAGATTAGTTGGAGAATAATTTGTTGGTGCGTTGGTGAAAAATTGTACCAAATTTTTTAATTTAAATATTTTCGACTACCGTAAAATTTATCCATGAGCAAACCATGACTTATTTGAAGACTAGGAGCCCAAGATAGCGACATGTCATAGAGCCACAAATATCTAGATATTTTTTTTGGTTTAGTATTATTATATTTTTTTTTTATAAATCGGGTAACCTCTACGCAAAACTCTCTCCTTCTGAGATTTAACACTGCTGTATGCCCAAAGCTGAATTAGTTAAGTTGGAAGAGACCCCTACCATCTCATCCAAGTACTCTAAGGTTTTAGTATTATTATATTGTTTGTGAGAGAAAATATCTAGATATTTTCATGTAACTTTAAGAAGATATTATTATTTTCTAAACTGATATTTTCAATATCTTTATTTTCTAGCGTTGGTAAGCCCGGATAGTTTGTGTTGGTAAGCCTTTTCAGTCCCAGGAGAGACGGGTAGTTGGTGTTCCCGCAAACCAGTTGAGTCCGTTGGTGTTCCCGGTAGAAAATAAAAGATAGGGAAAACAAAAGTGTAGAAATAATAATCATGGCTAGGTTACTTAGAACTTTGAGTGAGCTAGGATCCTCTAGGAGAGATAGAGCGGTCATAACCACAAGTCTATCACAAGAACAATTAGAAGCAAAAAGTGATCAAGATAATTATCAGAATAGAGAATTAGAGATAGCTGAAATAGAAAATAGATTACAAAGTTGGAGGATGCCTGACATTAAATATAAAGAGATATATAAATGTTGAACCAAGGTCAAACACTCTTTGTTTTGAATGATAACAAATTACAATCTGTTTACTAATGGTTATAGTTGAACCAAAGCACAGGGCTGAACCAAAGCAGGGCAATGAACCAAAGCGCTTGACATGATATTTAAAGTGTAGAAGCTCGAAGGAGAAGCTACTCAAGCGTTCAAGACTTATGTGTTATATTGTTTTGCATAGGACGCGTGTAAGATCCCGTCACTTCTGCTTTATAACTTTTGTAATTGAGAGATGATCTTTTAAAATTGAACTGTCTTGGAAAAATATTTTATATAAAACCATGTTTAATTAGGTTAGGCACAAAGTGTTTTTAAAGAAATAGTTTGAGTTTGTTTTTTTTAAGAAAATAGATTCATGAGTTAGTGTTTTAAAAAGAATTTGTTTTTGAAGTAAAGAATCGATTCTTGATTTGGTACATAAAGCTAGAAATCGATTCCCACTTATTTCTAAAGCCAAGAATCGATTTCCCTCTTGCCTTGGAAGCAAGAAATCGATTTCCTCCTTCCTTTAAAAGCCAACAATCGATTTCCCACATCTAATTTGGTTTTGAAAGAACTTGTTTTGGAAAGAAAACAATCGATTGATGACTTTGTGTATTTTAAGCAAGGAATCGATTTTATAACTTGTTTAGGAAGCCAAAAATCGATTTCCCTTCTATTCTTTTAAAGCCAATAATCGATTTCTATATTAGATTGGTTTTAGAAAAGAATTTGTTTTGGAAAGAAAACAATCGATTGATAACTTAGTTTGGGAAGCAAGGAATCGATTTTATAACTCATTTGGGAAGCTCAAAATCGATTTCCATCTTACTTCTTTTAAGTAAGGAATCGATTCTCCACTTATTTTTTTTGTAAGCACAACTTGTTTTTGAAGCTAGCAATCGATTTCTCTCTTACTTCTTTTAAGTAAGAAATCGATTTCCAACTTATATTTTAAAGAGTAAAATCGATTTTCAACTTACTTCTTTTAAGCAATCAATCGATTCTTCACTTATCATCAATTGTGTTAAAAAGTTCTTCAACGGTCATATTTTTACAATCCCTACAAATAGGATTGGGTTTTCACGATTAAACACACACAATACACAAATCAAAAAAAGAAAAGAACGCAAACACTCACCGTCACATTCTTTCTTCACGTTCTTCATCTAGGGTTTCAAATCTCTCATCTCTCTCAACTACATCTTGTTATACTGCTTGAGTGATTGGATCCTAGCTTTCATTTTGTAATCATCTAATACTTGGTTGTTGTGAAATCCTGGGAAGTTTTCTTGGGTAATTCAATCGGGGAGATTGAATTGTAGCGAAATCCTTAGCGGGGAGCTTGGGTTCTCAATTTGGGGAAAATTGAGATTGGTGTGGTAGCTATATCGAAGTTGCTTGCTTGTAAGACGTTGAAGAAGTATCTTCTCATATAGTGGTTATTATCAAGTCCAAAGGTTGCAAAGCCGGAGGCCGAGGACGTAGGGCTTTTATCCCGAACCTCGTAAAAATCACGGTGTACTCCTTTCCCTTATCTTTATATTGCTTATCTTTTATAATTGTTAACTGTCGTCGCATTTGCTATTATCACGCGCATATTTAATTATCGTTATAATAATAATTGTTTCTGCCATTGCATATTTGATTATCGTTATAATTATAATTGCTTCTGCCATTGTCATAGTTTGCATAAGTTGTTGCATATAGTTTAAATCCCCTTTTCCGCATTTGATTTAAACTTGCATCGTTAACTTTTCGAAAATCCAAAAGAAGTCATTTTTAGCATATAACCTTATTCACCCCCCCTCTAAGGTTATCATATAGTCCAACAATTGGTATCAGAGCTAGAAATTGCATATAGAGCTTAACATCTCGCAATTTTTGATTATGGGTTCATTTATGAAAGAGGGGAAGTCCTTCAATAGGCCACCCCTGTTTGATGGGACTAACTATGACTATTGGAGTAGTCGAATGAAATGTCATGTGCAGGCTATAGATTTCACTTTATGGAGGATCATTGTTGATGGACCACTCATTCCCATGAGAATCAAGATTACTAAACCTCGCGTTGCTGCTGACGGAGATACTACCAAATATCAAGCCACTGGTACAGCTGAGGAAGTACCTATTGAAGATATTTATGCCATTGACTTGAGTGAGCTGAGAAAGCCTGAGCTAGAAAAAATATCTCTCAATGCCAAAGCAATGAATATTCTTCACCTATCTCTATGTGAAGAAGAATATGGAAGGGTGAAAGGATGTCAGACAGCAAAGGAAATTTGGGACTGTCTGGAAGCGACACATGTTGGTACGAGTCAAGTTAAGGATACAAAGATTAGAGTTCTCACTTCTGAGTATGAAGCTTTCAAGATGAAGGAAGGTGAATCTGTTGCAGCTATGCACCAGAGATTGAACTTGATAGTGAATAACTTGAGAGCACTGGGGAAGAAGTATTCAACGAAGGATTTGAATGGGAAGATTCTTGCATCATTGACTAGTGAGTTCTTTCCCAAGACTTGTGCTATCACTGAAGCCAAAGATATTGGCACTTTACCTCAAGAAGACTTGATTGGGTCACTTCTTGCATTTGAGGTGGTGTTGGCCGCTAAGAAGACTCAAGAAAAAGAAGCGATCAAAGAAAGGAAGTCTCTTGCTCTTGCTGCTGCCAAGACTCCTAAGATGGCAAGGAAAGAGGTTGAGTCTGATGAAGAATCTGATGATGAAGACATGGCTATGTTTGCCAAGAAATTCAAAAAATTCATGAAATTGAAAAAGTTTGGGAAGGGTGGCTATTCAAAGAAATCTGGGCACAACAAAGGAGATAGTTATGAGAGAAGAGATGATCAACCAAAATGTTTTGAATGCAACAAACCGGGTCATCTCAAAGTGAATTGTCCGAAGCTAAAATCCAAGTACCCACAGAAGAAAGCCATGAAGGCTACATGGGACGATATTGACACTGAGGGTGAAACAGATGAAGAAGAGGAAGTTGCAAATGTTGTTTGTCTTATGGCAAACGACACTCCTGAGGCTACATGGGACGATCTTGATACTGATAGTGAAACAGATGAAGAAGAGAAGGCTACCAAGGTTGCCTGTCTTATGGCAAATGACACCCCTAAGGTAATCCTTGCTAACCATAGTTTTTCTGATTCACTTGAACATGATGACTTATCTGATGATGCGTGTAGTAGTCAAGATTTGAGTGAGGCTTTTGAAGCTCTTTATAATGAACATGAAACTCTTTTGATAAAATCTAAGGATTTGACAAAGAGGAACAAAAGCATGCTCACTCAAATCGAGACTCTTGAGAAGGAGGTAGCTAAGTTGAAGAATGAGCTACATAAAACTAAACCTTTCAACCTTGAGCTTCTTGAGCTTAAACAAAATTTTGAAAAAGTGAAGGTTGAAAATGAAAATTTGAAAGAATCCTTAAAAAAGTTTGAGGTTGGTGAAAAGACCTTAACCAAGTTACTTCACTCTCAACATGAATATGTTGATAGGAGAGGTATTGGGTATGAAGGTAATTCCACCTCCTCTGACTTGAAAAAGAAAATGATTTTTGTAGCTGCCACTTCGAGTAAGACACCTACTGTTTTCTCCTGCACTTATTGTCAAAAAGGGAATCATAGCTCTCATAGATGCCCTATTCGTAGATTGTGTGAGCTTGGTACCCTTATACCTGCTTGTAAGAAACCAAGGTGGATTGTGAAAACAAACCCCTTGAGGACTAACCCCCATGGACCCAATCAAATTTGGGTACCTCGTACTAGTTGTTGATGTTCCTTTTGCAGGTTGGTCAGTCATCCAAGAAGAAAAATGTGTGGATGGTTGACAGTGGGTGCTCGAGGCATATGACTGGTGATGCCTCACTATTCTTGAAGCTGAGCAACAAAGCAAGTGGATCTGTGAAGTTTGCCAACAATGAATCTGCTCAAGTAATAGGTAAAGGTTGTGTGGGTAAGGAAAACACAATCAAAATTAAAAATGCTTTACTAGTTGATGGTGTAAAATTTAACTTGCTAAGTGTTAGTCAATTATGTGATAGTGATTTTTATGTGTATTTTTCTGTTGATAAATGTGTTATTGCTCATAGGACTTCTAAACTTTATATTACTGGCTTTCGAGAAAACAATGTGTATTATGTTGATTTTGACAATGTGAGTGATGATATTGTATGCATGCCTTCCTTGCTTGATGATGTGAATCTGTGGCATAGACGTCTAGGACATGCTAGTATAGAACTTTTATCTAAGTTGTGTAAGAATGAGCATGTTAGAGGTCTACCCAAGCTAAAGTATGAAAAGGGTCCATTATGTGATGCATGTCAGCTGGGTAAGTTGCATAAAACTTCCTTCAATTCAAAACCTGTTATTTCCACTAACAATGTGCTTGAATTGCTCCATCTTGATTTATTTGGTGAGATTGATGTTGTAAGTCTAGGAGGGGCCAAGTATGTCTTCGTGATTGTAGATGATTATTCTAGGTATACTTGGGTCATTCTACTTGCAAATAAAAGTGATGCTTTTAATGAGTTTGCTAAGTTGTGTAGAAAGTTACAAAATGAGAAAAGCTTAGCCATCAAGGAAATTAGAAGTGATCATGGAGGAGAGTACGAAAATTCATCATTCAAGACTTGGTGTGAAAAGTTTGGTGTTCATCACAACTTTTCAGCTCCAAGGACTCCTCAACAAAACGGTGTGGTGGAAAGAAAGAACAGAACCATACAAGAGATGAGCAGAACAATGCTGAACGAGCACAACCTTCCCAAGTATTTTTGGGGACATGCAGTTGATACAGCATGTCATGTGATCAACCGGGTGTACCTGAGGCCATCTCTTAACAAGACGCCATACGAGCTGTGGAATGGTAGAGCTCCAAATATTTCATACTTCAAGGTTTTTGGAAGTAAATGCTTCATTCTCAACACAAAGGACAAGTTGGGTAAGTTTGATGCAAAATCAACTGAAGGTATCTTTATGGGTTATTCAAGTCATAGTAGAGCATATATTGTTTACAATAAAATTGATAAATGTATGCAAGAATCAATACATGTTTCTTTTGATGAGACTAACCCATTTGCTAAGAAAGTTGATGATGAGGATGAAGTAGTTGAAGTGATCAAAGACAGAATGCCTGAATCAACCAGTGAAAGTGTGGAAGAAGCCGAGGTGAAAGTGGAACCTCATGAAGAAACTGAAGTGGAACGAGATCCCCAAGACATCGATGACCATCTCCATGGAAGAACACATGATGATTTGCCCAAGACTTGGAAATCAGTTCGAGATCATCCCATGGAGCAAATTATTGGTAGTCCATCAAAGGGCGTAACCACTCGTTCTTCTCTTAATCATTTATGCTTTCATAGTGCTTTTGTCTCTCAGATAGTTCCTAATAATATTAAGGAAGCCTTATGTGATCCAGAATGGGTTTTGTCAATGCAAAAAGAACTTGAACAATTTGAACGAAACAAAGTTTGGCATTTAGTCGAAAAACCTGTTGATAGAACCATCATTGGTACTAAATGGGTTTTTCGCAACAAACTTGATGAAAATGGTGTTATTTTATTAAATAAAAGTCGTTTAGTTGTTCAAGGTTTTAACCAAATCGAAGGGGTGGATTTTGAAGAAACTTTTGCTCCGGTGGCTAGGTTGGAGTCCATTCGTATCATCCTAGCCTTTGCTAGTTACATGGACTTCAAACTACACCAAATGGATGTCAAGAGTGCCTTCCAAAATGGATTTTTAGAAGAGGAAGTATATGTAAAACAACCCCCTGGTTTTGAAGATTTTAAGAAACCAAACCATGTTTTCAAACTTGACAAAGCACTTTATGGATTAAAACAAGCTCCTAGAGCTTGGTATGAGAGGCTGAGCAAACATTTACTTGCAAATGGTTTCAAAAAGGGTAAGATTGATTCTACCTTATTCCTTAAAACCAAGGGCAAACATATCATAGTAGTTCAAATTTATGTCGATGATATTATTTTTGGGTCTACTAATGATGATCTGTGCAAGGAGTTTTCTGACATGATGACTAGCGAGTTTGAGATGAGCATGATGGGGGAGCTGAACTTCTTTTTGGGACTTCAAGTGAAGAAAATGAAGGAAGGAATCTTCATTTGTCAAAATAAGTTCTCAAAGGAGCTGCTAAAGAAGTTTGACATGAGTGATGCAAAGGAGATTGGTACTCCCATGGCAACTGCAACAAAGTTGGATAAGGACGAGCAAGGTAAACCAGTAAACGAAACGATGTATCGAGGTATGATCGGTAGTCTCTTGTATTTAACTGCTTCTCGACCTGATATTATGTTTGCTGTGTGCTTGTGTGCTCGATTTCAAGCATGTCCAAAAGAATCACATTTAAAAGCTGTAAAACGGATTCTTAGATATGTTAAGGGAACCATAGATTTTGGACTGTGGTACCCGAAATCGAGTCAGTTTGCTTTGGTCGGTTTTTGTGATGCTGATTTTGCTGGATGTACATTAGATAGGAAAAGTACTAGTGGAACCTGTCATTTCTTAGGGCCTTGTTTGACTTCCTGGTCTAGTAAAAAGCAGAACAGTGTTGCTTTGTCCACCGCTGAAGCCGAATACGTGGCGGTTGGAAATTGCGTAGCACAAGTTCTGTGGATGAAACAGACTTTGGAGGATTTTGGTTTGTTATATGACAATGTGCCAGTTCTATGTGATAACACTAGTGCCATTAACATTGCTAAGAACCCCATCCAACACTCTAGAACTAAGCATATAGACATAAGGCATCATTTCATTAGAGACCATGTTTCTAGGGGGAGCATAGCATTAAACTTTGTAGGCACCGATGACCAACTAGCGGACATCTTCACGAAACCACTAGCCGAAGCTCAATTTTGTAAGATCCGGAGAGAGCTCGGTATGCTTGATTTTGCCAGCCTGTGATTATGTGATGTATTTTTGAGGTGCTATGTGCTTGTTATATTATATGCTATGTGATTATGTGCTTGTATTCCCTCCTTTTTGATGAAAACAAAGGGGGAGAAAGTCTTGATGTTTTCTTGATGTTTGTTTATTTAACTCACTATGTTTGGTTCTCTTGCGTGTAAGTTGTTTATTTTCTTGATGCTTATGCTTAGGGGGAGCTTAAGCCGTTATTTCTTGTTTATCGCCTCCCTATGCATAAGGTAATTTGTTATCATCAAAAAGGGGGAGTTTGTTGAACCAAGGTCAAACACTCTTTGTTTTGAATGATAACAAATTACAATCTGTTTACTAATGGTTATAGTTGAACCAAAGCACAGGGCTGAACCAAAGCAGGGCAATGAACCAAAGCGCTTGACATGATATTTAAAGTGTAGAAGCTCGAAGGAGAAGCTACTCAAGCGTTCAAGACTTATGTGTTATATTGTTTTGCATAGGACGCGTGTAAGATCCCGTCACTTCTGCTTTATAACTTTTGTAATTGAGAGATGATCTTTTAAAATTGAACTGTCTTGGAAAAATATTTTATATAAAACCATGTTTAATTAGGTTAGGCACAAAGTGTTTTTAAAGAAATAGTTTGAGTTTGTTTTTTTTAAGAAAATAGATTCATGAGTTAGTGTTTTAAAAAGAATTTGTTTTTGAAGTAAAGAATCGATTCTTGATTTGGTACATAAAGCTAGAAATCGATTCCCACTTATTTCTAAAGCCAAGAATCGATTTCCCTCTTGCCTTGGAAGCAAGAAATCGATTTCCTCCTTCCTTTAAAAGCCAACAATCGATTTCCCACATCTAATTTGGTTTTGAAAGAACTTGTTTTGGAAAGAAAACAATCGATTGATGACTTTGTGTATTTTAAGCAAGGAATCGATTTTATAACTTGTTTAGGAAGCCAAAAATCGATTTCCCTTCTATTCTTTTAAAGCCAATAATCGATTTCTATATTAGATTGGTTTTAGAAAAGAATTTGTTTTGGAAAGAAAACAATCGATTGATAACTTAGTTTGGGAAGCAAGGAATCGATTTTATAACTCATTTGGGAAGCTCAAAATCGATTTCCATCTTACTTCTTTTAAGTAAGGAATCGATTCTCCACTTATTTTTTTTGTAAGCACAACTTGTTTTTGAAGCTAGCAATCGATTTCTCTCTTACTTCTTTTAAGTAAGAAATCGATTTCCAACTTATATTTTAAAGAGTAAAATCGATTTTCAACTTACTTCTTTTAAGCAATCAATCGATTCTTCACTTATCATCAATTGTGTTAAAAAGTTCTTCAACGGTCATATTTTTACAATCCCTATAAATAGGATTGGGTTTTCACGATTAAACACACACAATACACAAATCAAAAAAAGAAAAGAACGCAAACACTCACCGTCACATTCTTTCTTCACGTTCTTCATCTAGGGTTTCAAATCTCTCATCTCTCTCAACTACATCTTGTTATACTGCTTGAGTGATTGGATCCTAGCTTTCATTTTGTAATCATCTAATACTTGGTTGTTGTGAAATCCTGGGAAGTTTTCTTGGGTAATTCAATCGGGGAGATTGAATTGTAGCGAAATCCTTAGCGGGGAGCTTGGGTTCTCAATTTGGGGAAAATTGAGATTGGTGTGGTAGCTATATCGAAGTTGCTTGCTTGTAAGACGTTGAAGAAGTATCTTCTCATATAGTGGTTATTATCAAGTCCAAAGGTTGCAAAGCCGGAGGCCGAGGACGTAGGGCTTTTATCCCGAACCTCGTAAAAATCACGGTGTACTCCTTTCCCTTATCTTTATATTGCTTATCTTTTATAATTGTTAACTGTCGTCGCATTTGCTATTATCACGCGCATATTTAATTATCGTTATAATAATAATTGTTTCTGCCATTGCATATTTGATTATCGTTATAATTATAATTGCTTCTGCCATTGTCATAGTTTGCATAAGTTGTTGCATATAGTTTAAATCCCCTTTTCCGCATTTGATTTAAACTTGCATCGTTAACTTTTCGAAAATCCAAAAGAAGTCATTTTTAGCATATAACCTTATTCACCCCCCCTCTAAGGTTATCATATAGTCCAACAATAAAATCAGTACTTTTGATAAGTTTAGAGCTCAGGATGTTATTCATACAATAGAATCATCTAGATCTATAATTAATTATCATGAGACTATTAATTTGTTAAATGAAGAATTAATTGATGAGCATGTTAAACAAGGTTTTCAGTATATTCATCTTGGATTGATACAGGTTGCTGTTAAGCCATTACATGAGTTAGGATTAAATACTCCTATATTGCTGATATTGCTTGATAATAGAATTAAAAGGTTTCCTGAATCTACTATTGCTATATTAGAATCAAATCTGAATGATGGTCCAGTTTATTTTAATTGTTATCCTAATGATTCTATGAATTTAATGAATAGTTTTACTAAAAATTCATTAGTCATTAATATTCAGTGTTTGGATGATTTATTCACTGAAGGTGTTGCTAATATAGATGTTTGTTATAGAATTAAATATAAAATTTCTAATGTGAATTATAATTTTAAAGCTTTACGAATTTCTCCTAAGAACGAAACTGTTATTATTGAGGCAAATTTAAGGCGTTTTAATATTACTACGCCTAAAAGGTTAAAAGCCTCTGATGTTATTGCCAAATTACCAGAAGAATGGATACTAAAAGAGGTTATGCCTTTACCTAAGATAGAGGCTAGAAGACCTAGACAGTTCATTAGGGAAGAGGACGGAACTGTTAGAATTAGAATGAATAGAAGTCACTCTATGAGAAATGGAGAGTTAATCTGGCAGGTGTTGATTTTATGCCTACCATACCACAGCCTTTGTATGAACTTCAAATAGGTCAGAATCACCTCCTCTGTCACCTACAGCTTCTCAGGTGTACGTTATCAGTAATTACCTTTGAAAAGGAGTTTGAAATAGATAAGCTTTGGATTAGAGAAGATTTTGAGGCTGATTATAATAAAGAAAAGAGAGATTGGTATTTTACCACTTCTCTAAAGATCAAAAAGCTAATTATCTACAAGAGTTTTACAGTTATCTTAAGAAAGTTAGAATTAATATTTATTTCTTTGTATGGTTTGAGAATTATTGTTTAGAAAATAATATAGAAAATCCCTTTTTATTAGACAATCACATAGACGTGAATACTAGAATTACTAAAAAATGGGATACGTTAGAAAGTAAGATAGTAGAATCTGTCCACCCACCTTTAGAAGCCATTAAATTAGAAAGTAAAGGAACTGTATTTGAAGCCTATCCCTTTAAGTCTCCTAAAAATGCTTCAGACTTAGGACGAGTTCATTTACAATTAAATTATTCCAAATAGTTATTACATACTATAGCTGACCAATTAGATAGGGTAGAACTTCAAATAGTTTCTAGACCAACTACCTCTAAGAAAATAGAGTCATATAAGGATTTTCCTTTAGATCCTAAAAGACCAGTCTATAAGTTAATTAATGTCCCTGAAAAAGAATTAAATGAAGCCAGATTAGGTCCCAAAACAAATGATTTAATAGAGAAATTGAAGAAATTGACTATTTCAGATAAATCTCAAGTTAATATGTTAAAGAAATTGATGAATTAGATATAAATAAAATAGGAAGGAATATGGGTTATCAATGTAAAACTAGAAATTATTATCCAAGACCTAGCTACCCAGATTTACAATTCGAAGAAGCAAGAGATATAGTCTCTAGCTCGTATAATGGAAATTCTATTACAGAGTGGAATATATATGGTCATAGTGAGCAGAACATCTTGAATACTATTCAAGAAATGACTATGGTTGCTACAGCTTTTAAGTCAGTAGGAGATAACTCTGATAAGAAAGCTGCATTATTGTTAATTACAGGTTTTACAGGACAATTAAAAGGTTAGTGGGATAACATTCTTAATCAAGAAGATAAGAATAGTATAATAGAAGCTAAAAAATTAGATCCTATCACTGGTGTTATAATAGGAGAAGATGCAGTTAATACTTTGTTATATACTATTACTAAATACTTTGTAGGAGATCCCTCTCAATTACAAGAAAGAGCTGCAGATCAATTGGCTAATCTTTACTGCCCTACCATGTCAGATTATAGGTGGTATAAAGATATGTTTTTATCTAAATTATGCACTCGACCAGATGGTGGAGCTGATTATTGGAAAGAAAGATTTATTGTAGGAATACCCAGATTACTAGCAGAAAAAATTAAAATGGCTCTTAAAGCTAAATTTGGAGGAACTATTCCATATTCTTTATTAACATTTGGTCAAATATCTAGTCAAGTAATAGAAACTGGAATTAGTTTTTGTACTGATTTTAAGATACAGAATAAGATGAAAAATGAATTAGCCCAGAGCAAGAAAGAATTAGGAACTTTCTGTCAGCAGTTTGGCGTGGAACCCATTAAGGCTCTCAGTAAGAAAGCCAAGAAGAATTATAGGAAACCCTCAGGATCCCAAAAGTATTATAGAAAACGTAGAAATTATTCCAAGAATTACAGTCAACCCCAATCTTCACAAGAAAAGCCTGCTAGGAAGCACCCTAAAAAATCTAATAAGACTCAGAAGAATTATAATAAATTTGATGTTAAGTGTTTTAAGTGTGGAAGATTTGGTCATTTTGCTAAGAACTGTAGAGTTAAACAGAAAATTAATGAGATCAGCAAATTAGAAATTCAAGAAGACTTGAAAGAAAGTCTTATTAATATTTTAGAAAATATTATGATAAATGAGGAATATTCTAGTTCATCAGAAGACTCTTCTTATGAAGAAGATTATGTTAATCAAGTCCTAGATAGTTCAGAATCAGAGAATACCTCTGAAGAAGAATACTGTTTAGGACCAGAATTATGTACTTGTGATAATTGCACAAGAAAGATTAATGTTATTACTAGTGATCAGGTGAATACTTTAATAGAAATATTAAAGAAAATGCCTGAATCTCCTCAAAAAGAAGAATTCATGTTACAGGTTAAGTCTATTATAGATAGAGAACTGAAAGAAAAGGATGTTGTACATAAGGTAGAATTTAAAGAAATTATGAATAGGTTTAAATCCCCAGATACATCTACAGTGACTGTTAAAGACTTGCAGAATGAGATATCTCTCATTAAGCAAGAAATAGAATTATTAAAACAAAAAGACTTAGAATTAGAAATTAAATATTTACAAATAAAAGGGAACAATATATTAGCTGGTAACAAAGAAGATGTTGTTGAATGCAGTAATAATGATACATCTTACATTTCATTATTAAATAGAATGATTACTCATAAATGGCATTGTTCATTAACTGTAGTTGTTAAAGATCAAAGATTTGAATTCATTGCATTAATTGATTCTGGTGCTGACATGAATTGCATTCAAGAAGGATTAATCCCAACTAAATATTATGAGAAAACATTAGAAGGATTAAGTGGGGCAGGTAGCCACAGATTAAATGTTTCTTATAAATTAACAGATGCTAAAATATGTAAAGATCATGTTTGTTATCGTACGCCATTTTTATTAGTTAAAAATTTGCATGAACATGTTATTTTAGGAACTCCATTTCTAACTTTATTATATCCGTATAAGGTTTCCCATACGGCTATAACTACAGAAGCCCTGGGAAAGGAAGTTAGTTTTGAATTCTTTTAACCCCCTAGAATTAAGGATTTGAATAGTCTGAGAGAAGTTTCTAATTCTTCAATTAATTTAATTTCTCAAAAGAAAAAGCATATTACTATGCTAAATAAAGAGGTTCAGTATAAAAGAATAGAAGAACAATTACAGGCTAAGGCTGTTCAGGAAAGAATTAGTCAATTACAACATAAATTTGAAAAAGAAATATGCTCAGAACAGCCCAATGCTTTTTGGGAAAGAAAAAGGCATATAGTCTCTTTGCCTTATGAACCAGGGTTTGATGAAAGATCAATCCCTACCAAGGCCAGACCCATACAGATGAATCAGCAATACTTAGAATATTGTAAAAAAGAAATTAAAGATTATTTAGAAAAATGTTTAATTAGACCTAGTAAATCCCCTTAGAGTTGCACTGGTTTTTATGTTAATAATCCAGGAGAATTAGAAAGAGGTGCCCCTAGATTAGTTATTAATTACAAGCCTTTGAATAAGGTCTTACAGTGGATTAGGTATCTAATACCTAATAAAAAAGATTTAATTGGTAGATTACATAATGCTGCCATATTTTCTAAATTTGATTTAAAATCAGGATATTATCAAATTCAAGTAGAAGAAAAGGATAAATACAAAACTGCTTTTGTTGTTCCTTTTGGTCATTATGAATGGAATGTTATGCCTCTAGGATTGAAAAATGCTCCTAGTGAATTCCAGCATATTATGAATGATATTTTTAGTGATTATCAAGAATTTTCAATAGTTTATTTGGATGATGTATTAGTTTTTTCTAAATCTCTTAATCAGCATTTTGAGCATTTAAATAAATTCTTTAATATCATTAAAGAAAATGGTTTAGTGTTATCTTCTAGAAAGATGAAATTATTTCAGGTAAATGTTAGATTTTTAGGATTTCATATTTATCATGGAACTATTACACCTATTAGTAGAGCTATTGAATTCAGTGACAAATTTCCTGATGAATTAAAAGATAAAACTCAATTACAAAGTTTTTTAGGTTGTGTAAATTATGTTGCAGATTTTATTCCTAATCTTAGAATTATTTGTATTCCTTTATTTAAGAGATTAAAGAAGAACCCTCCTCAGTGGAATGAGAGTATGAGTTAGAGTGTTAGAACTATTAAGAAGATGGTGAAAAAATTACCCTGTTTAGGAATTCCAGATCCTCAAGCTTTTCTTATAGTAGAAACAGATTCCTCAGAATTAGGTTTTGGAGGAATATTAAAGCAACAATTACCAGAGTCACCAAAAGAGCAAATTGTGAGATATTTTTCAGGAACATGGAATCCAGCATAATTAAAGTATAGTACTATTAAAAAAGAGATTTTAGGTATTGTATTATGTATAAAAAAATTTCAAGATGATTTGTTTTCAAAAAAGTTTTTATTACGAACTGATTGTAAAGTTGCAAAAGAAGTTTTACAAAAAGATGTTAAAAATTTAGTTTCTAAACATATTTTTGCTAGATGGCAATCATTACTTTCATGTTACGATTTTGATATAGAACATATTAAAGGTGATAAAAATTCTTTACCAGATTTCCTTACTAGAGAATTTTTACATCGGAAAACATGAGCTCTTCAAAAGACAAATATGGTCCTCCTCACGAGGAACATAAAAAGAAGACAATTACTTCAGATACTTATGGTCCTCCTTTGAAGGACGAAAAGAAGAAAATTACGGCAAAACAGGTATTACAATCTCCTCCTTGTTCTTCCTCTCTTCTTCAAACCCAGAATAGGTTTACACCATTAACCCATTATCATTACCTCCATATTATCCTTCATCTCCCTCACCCAGAGCATTAAGACCTCCTCATTCTAAATTAATTTCACCTTTAACTTTTGTATTAAAACACTCCTACCTCAATATCCAGCGCTTCACTTAGACCAGAAAAATTACCATATTATACTCCTCCCCCTACATTAAACTGTCCCCTAAAAAAAACCCAATCCACAACTACTTTTCTTAATAGAAACAGAATATGAAACTTTAGGATCCCTATTACAAATTATTCCCAATTATTTTCCTTTAGGATTTCATACCAACCCTCATCTCCAGAAAAAACAGGATTATTCTATGAATTTATTTTAGTGGATACTGGATCCATTGAAATAACTCACAATTATGATAAAAAAGAAACAGAAAAAATTATGTACTCAAAATTCAAGATAATTAAAGTATTATCTCCATCAGACTGGAATGATCATCCCTCATTATTAAAAACTTTTACAAGAATATTCAATCCTCAGCAGTACTCTTTTTATGATTACATGGACGCCTGGAAGAATATGTTATTATTTGAACCTGTTGAACACTCATGGTTTATCTGGTTTAAAAAGGACATCCCATTACAATTTCCATTATGGTTCATTAAATGGTTCAACGAATGGGGACCAGAAACCAGCATTTATCCAGAATTTGCAGAATTAGCTTTTCAGGAATTCTCGAAAGAAACAAATTTCCCTGATCACATGAAGTTATTAGCCTCTCACATTAGCTTTGGAATATCATGGATTACCTCTTGGACTTATCAAAAAGTTAAGGCCATACCAGATACTGAAATTAATTGGATCAGCAGAAAAATAAGAATTAAATGGTGGACTAAATTCAATCCACAATTAATTAGCTCCTTAGTGCTTCAAGAATGGTTTAGAAAGAACTCCAGATATCTTTCTAAGTCTAAAGAAATTATTAAAGAATCAGAATTTTTAGCCGAAAAATCCAAGTTTTTGGCTGAATTATCTTCATCTTCAAATAAGAAAGATTTTCTTAAAAAATTACAAGCAGCAATATCTGAATCAGAAGCAAACAGTGATGATTCAGTAGGCTCTTCTCAATGATTGATAGCAGTTAATGAAGACAACTGTTTTGGAATTAGTGGTATCCTTGAATTATGAAAATTATCTTCAAACAACATCATTACAACTTTTCCAAAAGCAGATTCCTATCTGATAAGATTTTGTTTTTAGTGGCTACATTCTCTCGTGGCAGACAAGATTATTTTACTTTTTGACTATTTTATAAAGTAGTTTGTATTATTAGGCATTATTGTAATTAAGTCATTTTCACTTTCGGTGGATTAGGAATTATTATCCACTATGTAGTCTTTTATCTTTTGCGCTGGCATAGCTAGCTGTTTGGTTTTTAGCAGCCTCCTTCCTTCTATAAAAGGATGGCTTAGTTTGTATCCAGAGCATCGAAAAACTCTCAGTTGTAAACATTTCTGTGAAGTTCTGGAAATCTCTGATATTGTAAGTTAAGTTAACTTTCTGAAGCAATAAAATGAGTTTGCAAAGAAATTTTTACTCTTATTTTGAATTAATATTCAATTTCTTCTATCTTCTACACTTTTGTTTTTCAAGTTATTTTCTCTATCTCATTAATGGCATCAGAGCCTGCTACAAGGCTCTAAGTAATTAAGCTATATTATTATTTTCAAAACTGATATTTTCAATATCTTTATTTTCTAGTGTTGGTAAGCCCGAATAGTTTGTGTTGGTAAGCCTTTTCAGTCCCAGGAGAGAAGGGTAGTTGGTGTTCCCACAAACCAGTTGAGTCCGTTGGTGTTCCTGGTAGAAAATAAAAGATAGGGAAAACAAAAGTGTAGAAATAATAATCATGGCTAGGTTACTTAGAACTTTGAGTGAGCTAGGATCCTCTAGGAGAGATAGAGCGGTCATAACCACAAGTCTATCACAAGAACAATTAGAAGCAAGAAGTGATTAAGATAATTATCAGAATAGAGAATTAGAGATAGCTGAAATAGAAAATAGATTACAAAGTTGGAGGATGCTTGACATTAAATATAAAGAGATATATAAAACCACTACTTTTGATAAGTTTAGAGCTCAGGATGTTATCCATACAATGGAATCATCTAGATCTATAGTTAATCATCATGAGACTATTAATTTGTTAATTTGAAGAATTAATCTACACTTTTGTTTTCCCTATCTTTTATTTTCTACCGGGAACATCAACGGACTCAACTGGTTTGCGGGAACACCAACTACCCTTCTCTCCTGGGACTGAAAAGGCTTACCAACACAAATTATCCGGGCTTACCAACGCTAGAAAATAAAGATATTGAAAATATCAGTTTAGAAAATAATAATATAGCTTAATTACTTAGAGCCTTGTAGCAGGTATATATATAATTTAAACTTATTGTGTCTTTTAAAATTGATGCGAACACATCAATTATGAATTCTGTGCTAACACCATTCTAAATTTGAAAAAGGAAATGAAAGCTCTAAAGTTGAATTCTGTGCAACACCATTCTGCTCAGGTAAATGTTGTGACAAGTTTGAAGTGTGACTACTGTGAAGGTCCACATTCTAATCAAGACTGTCAACTTCCCCTAACAGTCCAGGAGAAGATATTTTTGGTCAAAAATCCATTTTCCAACACCTACAATCTAGGGTATCATCCAAATTTCTCTTGGAGAGTGAAAGAAAGCAGATTGAGGGACTAGACAAACTTCTTCATTCATGGAGGAAACAAGAGCCAGTTTCAAAAGTCTAGAAGCTAGCTCTAGAAATCAAGGGGCATCTATCAGAAATCTAGAGACTCAAACGGGTCAATTGGCCAAACAAATTGCACAAAGACCTTCAGGCTCTCTTCCAAGTGACACGATTCCCAATCCAAGGGGTGGTGAAACAATGAATGCTATAACTACACGGAGTGGCAAAACAATTGGAGTTGTAGCAAAGAAGAGTCCAAAAGAAGTGATTGAGCCTAGTGACAAAGCTCTTGTGGTGTTGAGAACTCTAATGTAAAAGAGAAGCCAAAACTGCCAAAGCCAATCATAAAGCTACCTTACCATCAATGATTGGAGAAAGAGCAAGATGAAAAGTAATTTGATAAGTTTCTAGATGTTTTCAAAAAGTTACAAATTAACATTCTTTTTGCAGATTGAACAGGTGCCCAAATATGCAAAATTCATGAAAGATATCTTTTCAAAAAAAGGAGTATCGTGGATAAGGTGAAGGTCATGCTCACTTAGGAGTGCAATGCCATTATGCAAAGGAAGCTCCCACAGATATGGTCTTATATGAAGCTTATTATTCATAATACCCAACTGGATCATGGATACAAATTAAAAAGTGGAATGTTACATTAACACAATTGAAACTATGATTATTATTAGAACTATTAAACCATCAACTTACAATTGAAACTATGATTTTGGCGAGTAAGATACTAATCACAATCTCCCAAAGTTTAGGGTTAAATATGTTTTTGGTCCTTATAAATATAGCGAATTTTGTTTTTAGTCCCTATAAAAATTTTTGGGCACTTTTAGTCCCTACATTATTTTCCGTTTGCAATTTTAGTCCCTGCCGTTAGTTTTCACTAACGGCGCTGACGTGTCAATGGTTATGTGGTAATTTTTGATGAGCTGGCATACTACTTTGGATTCCATATCATTAAATTCCTACCAAATAATTACACACTGGAAAATAAATAAAAACCAAACCTAAAAGCTAAAATTAAAAAATAAAAACCTGATCAGATCCTCTTCGCTGATCT
This sequence comes from Astragalus glycyphyllos, assembly GCA_963573325.1. Classification (NCBI taxonomy): domain Eukaryota; kingdom Viridiplantae; phylum Streptophyta; class Magnoliopsida; order Fabales; family Fabaceae; genus Astragalus; species Astragalus glycyphyllos. The sequence continues at coordinate 42,468,228 of OY754309.1, forward strand.
TCTTCCATCTTCAGTCATCTTCAATCTATCAAATCCTTTTTTTCCATCTTCAAACACAAAACACATCATCCCAGATCTGAAGAAGGGCAATAGTTGAACACGGAGATTTTTTGTTCTAGTTAGACATGAAGATGAAGATGATGAATGTTGAAATTCACTTAAATGTTTGAAACCTGAATATAACAATTTGAAACTCATTTCCATCTAAATGCTGAAACCCATTTTCCATCTAAACTTTAAAATCCATTTTCCTCAAAATGAATAACAATTTGAGCGTAAGGTTATTAATGATGGATTGAAGATGGAAGAAGACCAATGAAAAGGAAGAAGAGCATCTGATCTGGGTTTTTACTTTTTAAAATTTTAAGATTAAGAAAAAAAAACCCTTTCAAACTTTCCATCAGACGAAGAAGAGAGCATGCATCCGTGGGATAGATAATTGTTTGAAGGAAGCTCCCAAGACTATAGATAAGCTGAAAGACAAGGTTTGCAGCCACCTTCTTCCACCTTTAACTCTAGATTCTCCATCTTTGTGAAGCTGGAAAACTACCAACGTTTTTTTAATTTGTTGCAGAGAGAAGAGTTCTGCGTTTTATTTTTTTAATTCTAGTTTTTAATTTGTTTTTTCATTTTAGATCATTTACCTTAGGTGGCAGGAATTTAATGACGTGGAATCTAACATAGCATGTCAGCTCATCAAAAATTGCCACATAGCCATTGACACGTCAGTTCCGTTAGTGAAAACTAACGGCAAGGACTAAAAGTGCAAACGAAAAATAATGTAGGGACTAAAAGTGCCCAAAATTTTTTATAGGGACTAAAAACAAAAGTCGATATATTTATAAGGACCAAAAACATAAGGACTAAAAACAAAATTCGCTATATTAGTAAGAAACACCCCCTCCGCAATAGTATCCAATGTTAGTAGAGAACCCCCTCCAGTGATTAAAACATCAGAATGTTACAGCAAGATCCACCAAGAATCACCAGGCATCATCAATAAGCTTGTAGATGATTAAAACACCAGGATTTATACAAATGTCAGATTGTAGTCACGGGCCAAAATATGAAACATATAACCATTTAACATGAATTACATGTTTTTCCAACTTCTCAAGTAATTTTAAATTATTTCACCATGTATTCTCATCTTTCATAATTCAACTCGTAGATTTATTTTCACTCTACATAAATGTTAAGGTATGTAAAGTTGTGTTTTTTATTTTACTAACTCATTTTAAAATATATACACACATGAAGCTAAAATTAAACTTACTAGTTACTACTTAAGAGTTAAGACTAAGTACTCAATAATTTGTCGGACAAAAGCTAGTAATAACTTAGTATATGATAAATAAATATGATTATATCATTCTATTTAACTATTCAATTTTTTAGTGTATCTTATAGTTTCGAGAGAAATTCTTACATATACCTTACAAATACCTCAATCACCACACGGTAACTAATATTTGTTTACTTTCAATTTCAGGGACAATGCCCAGTAGTTTTGCCACTACACACCAAACATGTTATGTGATATGCTACAAATACAATTTCAACGAGCTAGCTAGTGAAGTTAGAGAGTTTGAGGTTGTGAGAGAAAGATTGTGAAGAAGAACGCGGAGATGGTAATATATATATATATATATATATATATATATATATATATATATATATATATTCATGATGTGGTTGATTGGTTCGCGTAAGTGGATAAGATTACCAAAATGTTAAGTCAACTTCTAGAAGATCCTCATCGTGACGAGGTAGGTCGATCCAAATGGGCGATCCAACTTAATTAGGCGTTTCAAACTTACTAGGAGAGCCACCAGAATCACAAAATAGGTTGTTCAAATACAATTGGAGGCCAAACGGAGGTTGCATGAAGATTGGAACATTTGGTTGAAGAAGAACAAAGAGATAGTAAAGAAATGTATTTTGATGTGGTAGATTGGTTCGCGGCAGTGTATTATAAGATTATTGAAACAGCAAATCAACTTCTAGAAGATCCTCATCGTGACAATGTAGGTGTCTCCAAATGGGTGCTCCCCAACTTAATTAGGCATTTCAAACTTAGTAGGAGAGCCACCAGAATCACAAAAGATGTTCAAATACAATTGGAGGGGAAACTGAGTTTGCATGAAGATTGGAACATTTTGTTGAAGAAGAATGCAGAGATGGTAAAGAAATATGTTATGATCAACGTGAAGAAGAGAGGGCTTTTCAATGTGAGAGGAGCTGGCGAAACGCAGCAACGTCGATTGTGCATTTTGGTGCAAGAAGGACAAGGCAACTTGCACCCACGTTGTTTGTGCATTTTCATTTCCCTATTCCGCAGCCATGTTAATGAACCTAGGGCCTGTTTGGATAGAGCTTATTTTGAGCTTATGAAAAACAACTTATGTAAATAAATAAGTTTTTATGTATTATTTATAAGTTTTTCAATATAGTTTATGGAAAAACAACTTATGGAGATATAACTTTTGTTAGTAAGAACTTATGGGTCACCATAAAAACTTATATATCTCCATAAGTTGTTTTCCATAAGCTCTAAAATAAGCTCATCCAAATGGGCCCCTAGTACCCCAAGAGAGATACACTCAGATACAATCATCTTTTCTCCCTAGTTTCTCCTAGCCCAAGCATTTATATTTTCGTCAATATGGATACAGTAACACTCGTCATTCCCTATTCCGCAGCCACGTTGAAAGAAACTAGTACCCAAGAGAGATACGCTTAGATAAAATCATCTTTGCTCCCTAGTTTTTCCTAACCCAATCATTTATATTTTTGTCGATATGGATACAGTAACACTCGTCATTCCCTATTCTGCAGCCACGTTGAAAGACACTAGTAACCAAGAGAGATACGCTTAGATACAATCATCTTTGCTCCCTAGTTTCTCCTAACCCAAACATTTACATTTTCGTCGATATGTTTACAGTAACACTCGTCATTCCACCTTTTCTTCTTTTGTGCTCAGATCTTGAACATAACTCTAGTGAAACTTCTATGTTTATTTTATTAAGTTATTCAAATTGCGGTCAACAGTTGGAACTACTCTGTTTGATATTGTAGTTAGTAAACAGAATTGTAACTGAATTCAACAGTGGATTTCATTGATTGTTTTTTTGAATGATACAATTGATACAATTGGTATATATGTGAAGTTTCACTTCTAACTGAATCTGGCAGCAATCTAACAGAATCTAATTGCTGCTTCTAGAATGCTGAGTCAGCAAGCTTAGTCAGCATATGACACAAGCATTACTTAGCTGACTCATTGACTAGTTGACTACTAGTTGACTTGGGAATACATATCTTATTCCCTATCATAGTTGATTATTAGTGAATTGTATATGCATCTTGTTAGTGATAGTAATGTTTTTACCTTCCAGGCATGAATAATCGTAGTCATTCCATTATATTTTCCTAGTTGAGTAATTGACTTTGTACATGTTACGGGGTAGAAACAATGATCAGAAACACATGTTACTAAATTCAGTCACCTATAGTGGAGACAGTTGAACCATATGTATATGAGTATCTAATAAATAAATGTAGTTTTTGAATTATAGGATTTCTCAAGAAACATGTTTGGTGTATATTTATTAGATACTCACACCCGAGAGTCGGCATTCGCAATGTCACTCAAATTGCAATGTAACCAGCAGTAGGAACACAAAAAGTATCTAAATTATAAATAAAAAAACATAATTCAAACAAAAATAATAAATAACAACACAAAACAAATGATTGGTCACCACGTATTCTGCTCAAGAAACTTGAAGGAACTAAAGTTGTCATTACAGACATCAAATTAGAAAACTTGAATTTGACCTAAGTCACCACAACATGTATGTTTTTTTCGTAGCTGATAAGAAAGAACCTATTGAATCTTACGGTTAATTTGGCTACAAGAAATAAGACGGAAAGTTCAGATAACAAGACGGGGATTGAACATTGGAGATTCTTACCCTTTAAATCACTATCACATACTAATTTCTCCCCTTGACTGAAACAAGACTCTTCACACAAAACATAGCTTCACATACATCAACAATGCATCGCCCCTCAACCTCAACATTCACATTATGAATTTCCTCATTATCAACATTGTAGGATTTCACCTTATCATACATCTTCACAAGAAGCTCATTTTCCTTCCAAAAGACCAATGGCACACATGGTGTACTATTCTCTATGGTCTTAAGTTTGATCCAAGAATAACCCCAAATATCAACACCATCATCCTTCATCCAAATTTCCAAGTTTGCATTAGAATTACGACAAACCAATGAAAGAGTATCATCCAAAATACCTAAGTATCTTCCACTTTCACTACTAATATCAATGTTTTTTGGAAACCTCACTATGGTGAACATCCCACCTCCCATATCCAAAGCAAGAAGTATTGGAGTTGAATCTCTAAGTTTTGCCCACCAATACCAAACCCCTTTGAAATGCAATGCAAAACAATAAGTCTCAAAGTCACAACCCCATGGATTTCCACTATCAATTGTTCTCCATGAATCACTACTTAAAGAATATTCCTCAACAATGAACTTCTTACATAGACAATCATTATAACTCACCCACATCCTAGCAACCTTAAAATCATTGATTCTATTACCATGTCCCAATCCAACACCTAGTACCATCCCATCACTTATCTTTGTGACCATCATCAAACCCCCCATTCCAAATCCTTTTAAGGACGAACTTTAAAAGATTGAGCGTATCTTTCCAAAAAAGTTATTATATTTTTTTGTCAAAAAAATACTTTGAATTTTTGATATTTCATATAAAATTCAATTAAAACCTAGCCTAGCCTAACCAAACAGTTTTTGTTCAGTTAGTTACGAAAATTTTGATCTCACGAACTCATTCTCCAATCTTGAGTTATTTAGATTTGCTTATTTTTAAATCAAAATCCATGTTGAAACAGAACTTTTGGTAGAAAAGCCATGCTTTGCAATTGCAAGAACTAAGCAAAAAAAAAAAACTGTCTAAACTCTAAACTGGGGTCGCAAACAAAATCAACTTCCATGTTTCGATACTGAGGAACACGGCATACTACACTCATGGGATAAGTTAAAGTAATTGACTGACCCTACATATCAACAGCACCCCAACTTGTCCTGTTTACAAATTTTTAAACTGCAACTCTCTCTAAAGCTAAATAAAAGAAAAGAAAAGAAAAAAGGAATGAATAGAACACCTGAAAGGCCCCACTTCAGAAGTTATAGAAGAAGAATAAATCAAATTTCATCTTGGTTCTTGAAGCTTGGCATCTTCTACTCTTTAAAAATGACTGCATCAGGAAATACTCAGAGATCTTACTTTCTGGCCTTTTTTGAGCCACCTTTCTTAGGCTTTTCTGTTCCATGTTTTCTTTTGGAGGTAGCAACACTGTTAGGCACACTATCAGAGGTAGACTGAGTTGGCACATGATGCCCGTGAGCCATAGCAGGGAACCCAACAGCAGGAGTTCTGCAACATGAACACAATCAATATTTGTAAACAAATGATAGTCTAAATAAAATGAACTCCATTTGGTCAGCTTCATAAAACACACTATGAATGATGGCCACATTGGAATAAAAGATTCTTTGTTGACATCTCAAAATGACTTTCCACTAAGCACGCACCAAGGTAACCATCTTGTAATATCTAAAGACTTTTTTAACAACTGCCCAAAAAATACTCCAGAATAAACTATGACTGTTATAAGAGTGACAAAGAAAGGAAAGGAATGTTTGGCAAGCCAAAAGGTTTATTCTACCTGAATGACGCAGGTACCCAGAGTTGAAAAGTCAAGATGAAGTTAATATGAATGTATTTGTAACATCTAATTAGTCATTGAAGATAAGGTTATACCTTGGAAAACTCTGATAAAGCCAATAGACAAAACTGTAAAGCATTTGCACCAAATTCATTCAAGATAACAACCAATGTTGTTATAATATATATAGACCAAGACCAAACAACCAAACCAAGCTATCATGAAACCAAATCAATCCAGCAAAGTTTCTGTTTGCTTCCTGATAGTTTTACCCACTGAATTACAACATAAAAACAGCCACAACAATAAAAAAACAGAAGCAGGGGAAATATGATTTATAATCGCATCGAGAGCCTTACCCAACAAGAGCACAGCAGACTCCTGCATGGTCACGGAAGCACCAAATGCACCATGCGATTGCAAACAAAGTCGCAAAGCATGGTTCTCAGCATAGCAGCATTGGAGCAAATATCCCAGTCTTCTGCATTCCCCTTCATAATACCTACTCTTCAGCTCAAGGTCTTTCACATACATCTTCTTCCTCTCTCTTGATTTAACAGCAGAATCCCTGTTCCTCATCTGCCTGAAAGTTAGATGTCAAAAAGACCTCTTTAGAACAATAATAATTGCAACAGACCACATCAAATTCTGTTTCACGTGAAATCTCACAAAGTAAATATAACAAAAATTAATCTCAAAAAAAAAAACCAACAATTCCATTTGCTTCTAACCAAAGCTGACTGCGTGAATAAGTAAACCCGGTTGAACTCATTCAAAATTCTAAGTCTCAGAATAAAAATGTTTTAACTGTATTAGATTTTGCACCAAACACACTCTACAAAACCAACCTGTGAAGTGAGGGATTCTCATTCTTTTGGCAAAAAAAAAAACTTGTAAAGTGAGGGATTCTCGTTCTTCATCCACTCTTTTCAAGCCTTATCTCTAATTAAGGTTGGACTTGGGTTTTTCCAAATAAAATGCATGTGAATTGTGAAATAACTTTATTACGTGACTAGTACAACATTAACGTTTAACATATGCTATAATTGTGAATTTGATTGCACATACTACATTGCACATTATTATATCGTGCATTGCTAGTTCAACCACAGAAATCAAACTGCATCCGGCTTCCGGCCACAAGCAAAGGTGATAAAAAACTGAAAAATAAAATAAAAAATGTTTTATCAAAATAAAAATAGGCGGCATAAACTTCTAATGCTCTGCTTTGACATATAAGTGCAATAAAAATTAATATACTACAAATCCAAATTAGTTAGAAAATTAAAGCCGAAAACACCTCATGGATGTATAATAATCTCCGTTTCCATAAGTTATCCTAAATACACAAGTCCTTATATCATAAAATAAAGGCTAAATTACACTAGAGGTCTTTTAAGTTATTTAATTGTAACAAGTTGGTCCGTTAAGTTTTTTTTTGTAACATTTAAGTCCTTTAAGTTATAAAATGTTTACACCGTTAGTCTTTTTTTAAAAAAAAGCCTACGTGGAAGTTAAGTGCTTATGTGGCAGATCTAATAAGTATTTTTTAATGTGACTCATAATTTTATATTTAACATTTTATTAAAAAAAATTAAAAATCTCAAATTTCAGATTTCTTCTTCCTCAAACCCAGGTTTGTTCCAGAGTCGCTTACCCAAATTCCAGATTTCGGTTCTCACCGTGGATATCCACTGTATTGAAACAATGAATGGATTATTAAGATCATCACCATTCACCAGAACAAATCGTCAAGATGGAAAGCTTGTAAGCATTATTTCCTTCAATTGTGATTCTCAGCATTGGAAAACATGGGATTGTTCCAAATTCCAGATTCCAAATTCTAAGAAGCCTGAGGATAATTCCAAAACCCTTTTTCCTATTCTCAGCGTTGGAAAACTTGAGTATAATTCCAGATTCCAAATTCCAACCCACAATCACCATTCAATTCGTCTTCCATTGCAGATAAACACATCTATTTCGGTACAACAAACTACAAGAAAATAAAAATTAAAAAATAGAAGATTCAGATCCAACTATGAGAGAAGAGGAATTGAAATCCCTAAACTCCAAGAGTTCATAAAAATGCAAAAAAAAAACGTGGGGAGAGAGAAAGTGAAAAACCAGAGAGAGAGAGAAACAAGAGACGGTGAAGAGAGCATCAGAGATTCAGAAGGATTGTGGAGCGAGAGAAAAGGACTGGGTTTGAAGGAAGAAGATGAACTTTCTTTTTTGTTTTTATTTAATGCTGATTTATTAAATAAAATGACATGGAAAATAAGTCATGTAGCCACATAAGCATTAATAATAGACACATCATCACTTAACTGCCACATAAGCATTTTTTAACCGTGTTAGGCAAAAATTGGATGGAAAAATGAAAAAAGGTTAACGGTGAAAACGTTAAGTAACTTAAAGGACTTAGTTGATACCAAAAAAACATAAAGGACCAACTTGTTATAAAAAAAATAACTTAAAGGACTTCGGGTGTAATTCTGCCTAAAATAAATCCAAATAAGTTCTTCAAAACGCCCAAAATAAGCCATGATAAGCTTCAAAGCTCCCCTTAACTAAACATTTAAAAGAAATACACTTCTTTTATATGGATAGAGTCGGTAGATCAATACTTAGTGTCTTAGACTAATATGGCTAGTGTCCATAGACTAATTGTCCAGTTAAGCTGCAAACTAGTTCTGATGCCTAGTGTTAAAATGTTGTGGAACAAGAGGGCACATTCGAGTTCGCAATTCCCTGCCAATGTCAGTGGATATTCTTACTTGCAATGCTTTACTTCTTATATTAAGACTAAATAGTATGACCAATATCCATGATTCTTATACATGAATTAATATGTCTAGTTTCTAAAGACTAATATGATCAATATTCATAATTAACCTGATTACGCATGACAAATTGATAAGAGTGGAAAATAATTGGGAAATCTAAAACTTGTTTACATAAACCCTTTCGTTACCTAATTTGCTTCTTGGACACGGGTTCACGGGGAACCTCGTCGGGAGTTACTGGATCGACTATCTCTTTCTCAGAAGGAATTGAACCTTCCTCCGATTCAGAGCGCGGTTCCATCAGAATCTCCTCTAGAAGCTTGTCGTAGTCGGACTCTGACGACGGCATTCCCTCACCTTCATGAGCGTCGGTCATGAGCAAGTTCTCGATTTCCAGCATAGCGGGATTCGACGACAGAGCGTCGGTGGAGGCGGTGGCAACAGGAGGCTCGTCCTGGAAAAAATCATCAAATTCGAATTCTGGAAACTGGTCGAAGAAAGACTCCGGCAAAGGTTCCCAATCCTGTTGGGGCAACGAGCCTTCGTCTTCTAGAACATTCATGGAACCAGAAATTGAGAAAAAGATGATGATTGAGTGAATTGAATTAGTGACGGTGGTGGTGGTAGTGGTAGTGGTGGTGGTGGTGGTGGTGGTGGGTGGTGCAAGGGAAAAAAGGGTGAAAGCGGTTTATGAAGAAATAGCGTTTTGCGTTGAGTCTTGGTGAGTAAGGAAACCGCGTGGAATTCTAATGCCATCACTCGCCCAATGGGATCACGCCAAGTGGAAATACGCTTACAAGTGAGGCAAATTTCTTTTTTCTACTTACGGTTTTTCTTTTATTTTGAAACACAAAAATAATAATTTTAGAAAACTATAATATTGCTTTTTGGATTTAATTTATATACAAATATAAATGTTTTACCTTATCTTTTTTTTGGTACAAAATGTTTTACCTTATCTACCAATTGTAGGTTGATACATTATTAAAAATAAATTAGTCAATTGGTAACCACTAATTAATCAATTCATAATCAATCATTCTATGAAATGTAATCGGTAGTAGTTGTATAACTCTATAGATTGTATGTGTATATAAATTAAACTCTTACTTTTTACTAGATTTAATTTACTAGATTTATATAAAATAATAAAATTATTTATTTTAATTTATAAACACTAAATGTGTAAGCGGGTATTTATGCCAGCCAATCACAAAATGGCATGTAATAAAAACAATATTTGACTCTATCCTAATGACCTTAAAAATCATTTTTATAATGATTTTTAATTAATTGATGGTGTAAAAATGTTATAATGCTCGTGGATACAAATTAAATTCGTAATTTAATCACTGTAGGATTGTTCAAAAATGTTACGAATAATGGTAAACGTAAAAACTCGTGGTCAAGTTCTTGAAGAACTAAATTTTATTATTCAACCATCCCTTAAAGGTTGTTTCAAGAATGATGATTTTCCTTGATCATCACTAATGAAAACTTTGTGGTCAAGTTCTTAAAGAGCTAAACCTTTAGACCATGATTGTAATCTAAAAGATCTATTTAATTTTAGTTTAACTTGAAACAAAGAAAAAAAGGGAGTAAATGTCTTTATTTATCCTACTTGAATATGCTCCCGGAGTAGCAAAAGTGAGAAAATATTTTTAGAATATTTTGGAAATTTAGTCACAATTGTGATTGAACAAATGACTTATGAATGATTAGAATGTCAAAATCACATAATAGATTGAACTTTATTCCCTGAAGTGAATAAATTACGTAATGATCAGTACTTTATTCCCTTGTAAGATTGCTTAAAGTGTGATTTATCTTTGGTCATCGTTTAGATGTGAGATATAGTTCTTGAAGAACATATGATCATAAAATGCGACTTTCTTTGATAACCCTTTATAAAAGTTTATGGCGAATTCTTGAAAAACATAACAGAAAAGTTTGTTATCCCCTTTGATAATCCTTTATGATTTTCTTTGCATTTTATAAATAATGTCGCACAAAAAAATGTTGATATGTTGTATGTGAAAGGTAAATATTGAGTGTGCTACATGTGAATGATGATAAAAAATCCATTATTATGATTTATAGTTATTTTTGACATATATGATTTATGGTTATATTCTTTACAATTTCTCATAATGGTGTAGCAGTTTTATTTTTATGAAAATAATGATGTAGTAACTCATATACATTATGACAACTTTTAATTTTTCTAAGTGTAACTTCTGTTTCTACTTACCCTTGGAATTCTAGTATTTTATTTCATGAGTGAAAACAATAAAAAGAACATATGATACAGTCAGGTATTTCTTAAAAAATTAGATCTTTTTATGTTCTTATTTATTTTATCTTGTTTTGATTTCATGTTAACTTAATATTGTAAAGCATATGAGTGCAATTAAAATTATGCTATGGAAAATCAGAAGTTTGCTATGCACTTTTAAAAGCAAAATATTGTTTTAAACCAGAAATTTAATAGTCTACATGATTTTACAATTTAGTATGTGTTCCATTATATTTTTCATAAAATAAAGATGACGACACAATATTATATTTTTGAAGGACCAATTGATTCTTCAATATAAAAAGTTATTGTGTGTCATGTGTTCTTAATGCATATTAGCAGTGGCGGACCCAGAACCCTGGGGTCATGGGGTGCAAAATTTTTCTGACACACACATCACTAAAAATATAATAAAAATAACACTTTAACAGGTTCACAACTTGTGTTTAACAGGTTTACAACTTGTGTTGTACTAAACCAACACAAATTAAATAGCACTAACAATTGCTAAAAACAAATTGAATAACACTAAAAGAATCAACATATTCACAAAATAAAGAACAAATCGATTAAACTAAATAGACTAACACAATCAAAATAAATTAAATACCACTAACACAAAATACAAATTAACTAAATAGTACTAATACAAATTACTAATTAAATAGCATTAACAGAATCAAAATTATGATAATAAGAACAAATTTTGATTCAATGAGAGAGAAAAACTTTTTCTAAAATAAAATATGTGAGAGTTGTGTATTAGAGTGGTACAAAACTAGGAACTTTGGTGCAAAAGTAAGAACTTAGGTGCAAAAGATATTTTTTAGGGGATGCAAAAATATTTTTTCTTAAGGTATCAGTGCTAATATTATTTTTCCAGGGGGTTCAGGGGGTTCGCCTGAACCCCCTGGGACACATGTAGGTCCGCCACTGCATATTAGTACAACACATGCTACGTTAAATCTGAAGTTTATGGATAATAGTAAGCTTTTCGTTGGCAAGACCGGTTGGGCCATCCAGGGTCTATTACGATGCGAAAAATAGTTAAGAATTTTAGTTGACATGTATTGAAGAGCCTGTAAATTTTTCAATCCATTAACTTTTGTGTATTACTAGTTCCCAAAGGAAGTTGAGAATTTGACAGAATAAGTGCCTCACATTTCTATAATTTTTTTAATTTCTTTATTAGGACAATGAAATATTTTTCTTCTTTAAATGCACATTAATGGAATAAACATTTTAAGAATTCACACGCGTCGAACAATTATAAAATGAGAAAGCTTGATTTTTGACGTGAAAGGAAAAGACGTAATCGGATACATTAATTAACTGTACATTCTATCAATTTCTTTTAATTAATTGTGAAAAGAAAAGACGTAATCGGATATGTTAATAAAGACAAATGACGTAAAAGAATACTTTTAAAAAGATGAAGGATGAAAACGAAAAAAGTGGAAACATAATTAACAATCACTTACTAAAAGGACCATTTTTTTGTCGAGACTAGGGTATCCACTGCCGAACGCAGTGACTAATCCACTCGTTGGATTGGAGGCACCTTGAAGGGTGGGACAGCTGGCCTAGGTATTTAAAGCTGCTCCATACCCAAGGCGAGGATCGAACCTTCACACTTGGTTAAGGGAGGATGAGCCCCAACCGCTTAACCACACCCCCTGGGTTTAGCAATAGTGATTCAACTTTCAATTTACTTTGTCTAACTTTCAATGGTTTATAACTACTAAAAGGACCATTTTAATTAAATGCGAAAAGTTGAAACACGTGAACAAATATTTTAAAAAGACAAAAGATGTAAACAAATATTTAAAAAAAGATAAAAGACGAAAATGAAAAAACATACGATGGTCTATTTATCTACGTCATTGTCCCTGTTTAACTTTAATTTAATGGAAGGACCATTTTAAATCATTTCAAAAAGATAAATGATGTACAGAAACCTTTTAAAAAGATCAAAGTCGTAACGAAAAAAGAATGAAAGATAAATGACCAAAATTATATTTTAGTCAAAATAAATCCTAACTGATAAAATCTTAATTAAACCTAACTGTTGTCATTATGTACCCAAAAAAATAACTGAAAGTCATTGAAAAAGTCATTAAAAGAGGTGCTCTTTGAATAACTGAAAGTCATTAAAAGGCCCATGCTTTTCCCACATCTCCTCCTACTCACCACACACCACCTAACCTTGCGAAATGACCAAAAGGCCATTAATGAAACGCGCAACTTACGACTATGCGGTTACGGGCAACCAAATTTATTCGGCTATGCGCAACTGTACGTGTATTATTTGGCAACACACCCCCTGTTCAATTTTATGTTTCTTCGGTAGCCCCTAACCGAATAAGAATGTTCTATTTATTTAAAACTTAACAGTAGATTCGGTTGCTCCCAGCCGAATAGATTCGGTTGAGGTCAACCAAATGCGTAAAATGCACCTCAGCAATTTTACACATTCGGTTGGCCTCAACCGAATCTATTCAGCTGGGAGCAACCGAATGGCTTCGTTTTGGTCTTCGTCTACAGCATTATTCGGCGATGGCTAACCGAATAGTGCGCGTTTTACAATTTCTAAAATGGCAAAAAAAAGAAAAAAAACCAAAATGCACGTTTTTGAGAGTTAGAAATCATGTACCTTACTTGTTAAATACGAGATTGGAGGTTGAAATTGAAGATTGAGTGGGGTTTGGAGGTTGAAATTCAAAGGGTGTGAGGTGCTCTGAACCTTTTTACTTCTCTTCTATGTTTTTTGTTATTGTTGATGTTGTTGCTCTTGTATTTGCATGTGCTCTATGATTGTGTTTTTTTCTAAAAAAAAATCAGTTTCGTTTTCTTTTCTCCACTTGATCTTGTTTATTGTTCTAAAATTCTAGATGCTTGTGATGAACTTGATGAAGATTTGAGTTATTAGGATTTCTCAGTACTTTTTTTTATGTAAAGCAAGGATCTTTTGTTTTCTGATTTTCAGAAAAGTTTGTTTTTATTAAAATTAAAGAAGATTTAATATTTGTTCAAAAGGGTCCTTCTAGGAAATTGCAGATGTGACTGCAGGGGACTATCTTGTTTGCATGCATTTAGTTTTTATCAAACAGTATTACTAAACGGTTATTTCTAAGTTCTAACATATCTGATTTCCCTTATCTATTTTTTGTATGTTTTTATTTTCTTCATAATGATGATTGCTTGATATAGAATTCATTGTTGTTGCATGAAGACAGAATAGTAGGTGGAACTTCATAAGAAAGCAAGAATGATTGTTTCTGATGCCCTGCTTTGCTTTCACTCTCTCAATCTTCCTTTTTTTTTATTGATTCCAGTTCCTATTAGGTGCAAAGGATGAATCTGTTTCTTAATGATTATTTATGTTTTTTTAATTATGATTGCAGACTGTTGTCCTCGAAGTAAAATGATAGAAACCGGTCAACAATGAAATTACACACAACAGAATATTGTTTATTGATGATAGATTCTGTAAAATACAAGCCAATTCACACAATATTCACAATAGCAAACCCTAGAGAACATACGAGAGTCTCTAGTCTCTTCCAAACCCAAACCACTTTACAAAATGACAAGATGTCCCTAGGACAGTTTGCAATACTTAATACAATCCTTAACTGCCACTTAACTATTTTTATTTAATAATAAACATAAATAAAACACACCAACAGACTAATAAGTAATAACTGCCAATAACTGCAAATAACTGTCTGTTCTGTACTGGGCCAATCGTCAAGCCCAACCCTATAGTGGTCATCCAACCCGGTAAGGGAGGATAAGTCCAACTGAGCCCAATCTAGTAGTGATCATCCAACTCAGCAAGGGGAGGATAAGATCGACCGCGTATTGGGCCCCCAGTCCAATTGGGCTATCCAGATCAGTCCACTCGCGAACTATTCAATATAAATAACATCAGTCACCAGGTGTCAGGTACGCAATTCATTCGAATATTCACTAGATAGTAGTAGTGTAGCTCGACATAGCTGACTTGGGCGTCGGAGTGTTCCTGCAGGTACCCCCCCCCCCCCCCCCCCCCCGCGCGCGCGCAGGTCATCCTCAGCCTACAGTATCAGACGACCTGTCCCTTGACCGTCTCCGCAGACCATCCGTCTCCGCAAACCATCGCAAGGTACAGTTCATTGGCGACCACAGTGGGAGATCCTACTATCCCACCAACATTTCAAATGCCTCCAAAGGCAAAAGCAACTCGTGGCAGACCACAGTCGACGGTGGCCTCGATACCAGTCTGACCACCCCTCGCACTGGGAGGAACAATGACCAACGCTGAGGTCGTCGCCCCTGGTTCCCATCCAAGCACGACCCAGCAGGTCAACGTCTCCCTTCCGGCAGACTTGGTTCAGGAGCTCAGAGAACAACTTCGAAACCAAGACCGGCAGATCGCCCGACAGAACGACCTCATCACTCAGATGGAAGATCAGGTGACATCCAAACGGGCGAATACTGCACCCGAACTTCATCGTCGGGACAACCTATCTAGGAGACACCGATCGCCTCCTAGAAGACACCTGGTCCACAGATCTCCACCCCGCCGAAGGGGACGAGGAGGAGGACTAACCCCGCCGATCATCACACCCTCCGCTTCAGATTACACTTACTGGCCGGAGGAATCTTCGCCACAGGAATCCTCATATGATTCATCCAGATCACGCGGCTCGCCCACTCAATCACACAACCAATCCTATGAAATGCCTCCACGCCGCCATCGATCGCGTAGTCGCTCTTACGAAACACGCCCGCGTAACCGACCAAGAAACGAACCGGAAGGAGGAAGACCTCGCAGGGGTGCAACGCACACGGGTTTGGGTCCCTTCACCAAACGGATAGACGAGTACCCTATCCCACGCTCTTTACGAAACCCCCCTTCCGGGCTCAAAATGTATAGCGGCGTGCAAGACCCTGACGCCCATCTGAAGCACTTCGACGTTATGATGCAATATAGGGGGGCATCAGGCCCTGTCAAATGCAAGATCTTCCCCTTAACATTGGAAGGATTAGCCTTGGAGTGGTTCACCGAGCTACGCCCAAACACTATCTCTTCGTGGGAGCAGATGGCCAGAGTGTTTCTTGCGCATTTCACAACGTCAAGAATAAAGCCCAAATCTCAAGATGTCTTGATCGCGATCCAGCAAGGACCCCATGAATCCCTTCGAAGCTATGTGGAGCGGTTCAATCGGGAGGCAGACCAGGTGAGGAACCTGGATGACAACCAAAGATTATATTTCTTAAGGACAGGACTCCTTCGAGGGAGTAGATTTGAGGTCGAAGTTGGTCTACACTTACCAAGGGATTTAGAAACCTTCCTCCGAAGGTCTCAAAGGTTTATGAACTACGAAGAAAAAACAATGGCCATCGAAGCTGCCGAAGCAGGGATGAATAGACAACCTCGCGAAGAGCGCGACCAGAAACAGCGGAGGGACCAGGTCGCACAGCAGAGAGATCCCAAGGTCAGAAAATTCGCCGACCGTACGAAACTTAACACCTCGTACGCACAGATCCTGACAGAATGTGCAAACACAGAACTTAGGGAGATGAGAAGACCAGACCCTCTCGTCTTGAAGGAAGGGCAGCGTCCTTCTAAAAATACCGTCGCTACCACAAGAGCAACGGGCATGATACTAACAATTGCATGTCCCTCAAAGATGACATAGAAGAGTTGATCAGAAAGGGCAAGTTGTCCTAGTATGTGAAGAAAGACCAAGCCGACCGGAGAGAAGACACGAAGATGGTGTGATCACCTAGAAAAGGAAAGGCACCAGCTAACGAGATAGCTAAGATAAGAGAAGAAGATGAGGATGGAGATGATGAAGTCTTGGACACAAGAAAATCCAAGGGAAGAGCCGTTGCGATGGTAATAATGGGAGGTCTTCCCACTGATAGGAGGGAAACAAACAAGTCAATGAAGAGAAGGTGGAATCAGATCCTGAGCGTTGCATCAACATCCACCCCAAGGATCCTCACGAAGAGGCCATCCATCTCATTCGGGGATGAGGACCTCCTTGATAGGACGCCCAATCACGAAGTCCCACTAGTCGTGTCTGCAATCATGGCCAACATGAAGGTCAAGAGGATCTTGGTCGATCAGGGAAGCTCTGCAGATATCATCTTCGAAGACCTCCTGGATGTGCTGAAAATATCGAGAGAGGACTTGAGGCCTTATAGGGGAACAGTCCTAACCGGGTTCAACGGGACAACCACCACCCCGATCGGGCGTATTGAGTTAATGGTCACTTTCGGGGATGACACCGTGGAGAGACCCTTGTGCAGGACGGTAAGGACGGACTTCATAGTACTCCCATGTAAGTCGATCTACCAATGTCTCATCGGCCGTCCAACACTAGCGCGACTAGAGGCAGTCCCATCTAATGTCCACCTGAAAATGAAGTTTTACACTAAAGAAGGAGAGATAGCGATGGTTCAGGCTGATCTGCTTTCAGCGAAACGAGAGTTCTTCCTAAGTCTCAAGGAGCAAGGTGAACAGGTGAAAAAAGAAATAGAAGATATAATGAAAGGAGAACAAGTTAATGTGGCCGACCTGGACGCTCGGTACAACCCTGACAGTGAAGAAGAGGAGGGGGACGACCTCCTGACCAAGGAACTCAAGAAGAGGATCAAGAGGCCAGAGCCTGATGGAGAATTTATACAAGTTCAGTTAGGGGACGACCCGGAAAGGACGGTCAAGATCGGGAGCGATCTCCCTACCGACATGAAGGATCAACTAATACTATGTTTGAAAGAACACGCCGACCTATTTGCATGGAGCGCAGCAGATATGCCCGGAATTCCACCAGAGGTCACATGTCACCACTTGGCTGTAGATCCTGAGGCTAGATGGGTAGTCCAGCAAAGACGGGTGCAGAAAGAAGAAAAGGCGCAGGCCGCAGCCAAGGCAGTGGACGACCTCATTGAAGCAGGATTCGTCAAGGAGATCAAGTATACGACCTGGCTATCCAATGTAGTCCTAGTAAAGAAAGCAAATGGCAAGTGGCGAATGTACGTGGATTACACAGACCTTAACAGAGCATGCCCAAAGGACGCGTTCCCAGTGCCCAGCGTGGATAGACTGGTCGACAATGCAAGTGGGTTCCGATTGTTGTCATTTCTAGATGCATACTCAGGCTACAACCAAATCGCCATGCACCCACCTGACCAAGAAAAAACAGCTTTTCTGACAGATAAAGGCAATTACTGTTACCGGGTCATGCCCTTTGGTTTGAAGAATGCTGGTGCGACCTACCAGCGAATGATGAACAAAGTTTTCCGTGAGCAGATAGGTAGGGTGGTGGAAGTATACTTAGACGACATGATAGTTAAGAGCAGGGACGACCCAAGACATGTGGAAGACCTCAAAGAAGTATTTGCGGAAGCTCGAAAAAACTCTCTAAGATTCAATCCTGAGAAATGCACCTTTGGGGTAAGAGCAGGCAAGTTCCTAGGTTTCTATCTAACGGAGAGGGGGATCGAAGCCAACCCAGACAAATACAGGGCGGTAACGGAGATGAGGTCGCCCACCACCAAAAAAGAAATACAAAAACTGAACGGGATGGTGGCCACACTCTCACGTTTCATAGCCAAAGCTGCAAACAAGTCCCTTCCCTTATTCAAGTTGTTGAAGAAAGAAGTTAAGTTTCAGTGGACACCTGAGTGTGAACAGGCGCTTGATCAGTTGAAGGCAGCTCTGTTGCAACCTCCAATACTGACCACACCAGAGCTAGGAGAAACACTTTACTTATATCTCTCCATCACTGACGATGCATTGTCAGCAGTGTTGGTGCGAGAAGCAGGATCCAACCAAAACCCTGTATACTTTGTCAGCAAAGCATTTCAAGGGCCAGAACTAAGATATCAGAAGATTGAGAAGCTGGCGTTGGCACTTATTGTGGCGGCTCGAATGCTAAGGCCATATTTTGTGGCTCATCAGGTCGTCCTACGGACTGACCAGCCTATCAGACAAATCTTACACCGACCAGACCTGGCTGGCAGGATGATCAAGTGGGCAGTCGAATTGTCAGAATTTGGAATAAAGTATGAGGCAAGATCAGCCATAAAGGCCCAAGTGCTGGCCGACTTTGTAGCAGAGATGACCCCCATCCCTGAAAACCCGATGCATCCTCTTTGGGTATTGCATGTGGATGACTCGTCTAACAGCAAGGGCAGTGGGGCAGGTCTGATCCTGGAAAGTGACAAAGGGACGATGGTCGAAGTCTCTTTAACGTTCTCGTTCTCTACCTCCAACAACCAAGCAGAGTACGAGGCTTGCATTGCCGAACTGCTGCTTGCTATCGAGTTTAACGTCAAACGAGTGGAGTTGTACTCAGATTCTTTACTGGTGGTATCTCAAATCAAAGAGGCCTTCACTGCAAAGGATGAGGTCTTGCAGAGGTACTTGACTAAAGTAAGAGGATTATTAGAGCGCTTCAATCACACAGAAGTCAAGCATGTCCCTAGGACTGAGAACGTAAGAGCAGATGTACTGTCAAAGCTTGCGAGCACAAAGAGTCCAGGAAACCACAGAAGCGTAATTCAGAAGGTACCACACAGCCCAGCGTGCAGCTTGAACAGATAGTTATGGACCCTGATGTATGCATGATCGACCTAGAAGGGAGTTGGATCGATCCCATCTTTAAATATATCAGGGATGGGGAAGAGCCAGAGGACCCCAAGAAGGCCGCTCTTGTACGCAGACGAGCGTCCTCCTACTCAATTATCAACGGACAGCTATATCGAAGGGGATTTTCCATGCCACTTCTGAAGTGCTTACCTCCTGAAGAAGCTAACTATGTACTTAGAGAAATCCATGAAGGGATCTGCGGAAACCATCTGGGGGGAAGGGCATTGGCGAAGAAGGCGCTCAGGGCAGGATACTATTGGCCTACTATGGAAGAGGATGCGAATCTCTTAGTAAAAAATGTGACAAGTGCCAAAGATACGCAGATGTCCATCTCGCTCCCCCAGTCGAGCTAAATAGCATGACTGCGCCATGGCCATTTGCCTGGTGGGGGATCGACCTCTTGGGTCCCTTCACAGTTGCTACTGGACAGCTCAAATATCTTATAGTAGCAGTGGATTATTTTTCGAAATGGATCGAGGTAGAGCCTTTAGCAACGATAACGTCCAAGAATTGCCTTCAGTTCTTTAAGAAGAATATCCTGGTCCGTTTCGGAATTCCAGAAGTGGTCGTGTCCGACAATGGCACGCAATTCACTGACAAGAAGTTTCATGAAGCTTTGATTGAATTTGGAGTGAAGCAACGCTTCTCTTCAGTTGAACATCCACAGACGAACGGACAAGCAGAGGCAGCGAACCGAGTGATCTTGCGCGGCCTTAGAAGGCGATTGGATGAGGCAAAGGGGAGATGGGCTAAAGAACTGCCGTATGTGCTATGGGCGTATCGAACAACGCCGCATTCCACCACTGGGGAGTCCCCCTTCAAGATGGTCTATGGGACCGACGCTCTTATCCCGGTCGAGATCGGAGAGTTAAGCTGGAGGACGACCAACCCCAAGCTGGCTACTGAGAACGGTCAGGCCATCCGTGAGGAGCTGGATTTGGTCGAAGAGCTCCGAAACAAAGCCGCCCTTAGAGAAACTCTGATCAAGCAAGGGATGACCACGAGGCACAGTGCCAAGGTCCTCCCCAGGGACTTCAGTGTCGGACAACTGGTGTTGAGAAGAGCAGACATTGGACAGAGAAACGCAGCCACGGGCAAGCTCGCCCCCAACTGGGAAGGCCCCTACCGTGTCATCTCAAAAACGGGCAAGGGTGCTTACACGCTGCAGACTATGAATGGTGGAGTAATTCCTAAGACTTGGAACGCCATCAACCTTAGGAGATATTTTATTTGATCAGTCATTTTGTAACTTAGCAAAGAATTTGTCAAACTCAATGAACGAATAAACGGGCGGAACGCTCTTTTTCCCACCGGGTTTTTTATCGAGGCCCGCCCGTCCGTCAATAACGACGAGGCATTTTTTGATTGATGTGTGTATTGATCTCTTTACTTACAAGCAATGTCTTACGAATGAATCAATTTTGATTCACCCCACCACGCGAGTTATAATCAAACCGAGTTTGATAAACTGCTAGGTGGGGGT
This sequence comes from Astragalus glycyphyllos, assembly GCA_963573325.1. Lineage (NCBI taxonomy): Eukaryota > Viridiplantae > Streptophyta > Magnoliopsida > Fabales > Fabaceae > Astragalus > Astragalus glycyphyllos. The sequence continues at coordinate 42,489,228 of OY754309.1, forward strand.
AGAACACTTAAACGAATTTAAGTAAAACGAAGTGACCGAACGAACAGGCGTACCCCCAAGGGCGAGTTAAATCTGGGTAGGAGCCTGGTAAACTGTCCGCGGGCGACGATCGACCCCGCTCGAGCGGAACGGGTGGAAAGTACAAGATAATACGCGAAATCAACAATCTTAACACATAAGGCTATCAAATAACGAGATTGATAAACTAAACGAACTTAGCGGTGTGCACGATAATATAAACAAGATAAGCGAATTATTCAGCAGGCGCAGCAGCTCCTCCCTTGACGATCTGGCCAGGGGAGACCTAACCATGCCAGGGACGACCCGACCGTGCCAGGGACGATCATGCCTGTTATGACGTTGCCCATATAACGAACATTTCGAAGAATGAGAACGTATATCAAAAATAGCAACATATCATCAAAGAGTCAGAGTATTATACATGAACGAAGGGACTTAGGAGAAATAAATCATGCAACAAAGTACCAAAAGCATGAACAATCAAAAGTATGGGTTACAACCAAATCGAACCAAATCCAAGAATAGGAAGTAAGAACGCAAGTCAACGTGATACATCACGAAAGAATGACCTAGCGGAAAAACGACCCGACCTGACCCTCAGGGTCGCTGATAAATAACCAGGTTGGTCCCATCAGGCCTGCCTGTGGGCTTCACAATCTGGTCACCTAGGACGACATGGTCAGGATGAAAAATAGTCTTGTCAACCACCAACGCGGGATAACGGAGCTGGACTTGCTCTAGAGCATTATTAAACTGCTCCGTTGCTATCCTAACACCTTGACGAGCACATTTTCTACCCTATTCTTCGGTGGCCTCCAACGTCTTCTCACTCTCCTCCTCCGCCTGCTTCAGTGCTTCAACCTCCCCCTCGAGCTTGGAGATCGAGCTCTCAACCTCTTCCTTCATCCTTGCTTCAGCGGCATCTCTGGCTAACTTCAGCTCCTGTAGCTCCTCCCGCAGCTTAGCCTCAGCAACCTCCTTGGCCGACTTCAGCTCTTGCAGCTCTTCCTTCAAGATGTTAACTTTCCTCTCAGACTCCTCCAAGGCATGTTTGGCTTCCTTAACTCGAACCAAAGCCTCGTCTCTCTCCGCCTTCAACTCTGAAAAAGGGAAAAGAAATAATCAACAATGAATCAACAATTACTTGATGAAGGAAAACAAGAAGGAAGGGGCGACCCGAGGAGGAAGGACCCGAAGCCAACATAGGTTAATAGGTCAAGCTAGGCCAACAGACTTTACCTACAAACTGTTCATCCTCCTCTTTCTGAGCCTTCTTCAGCTGTTTGGAAGCAGCCTTCAAGACATCAATAGCAGTGTCGATGGGGTCCTCCGTGAAGCGATCACGGTAAACAACGCCCAACTGGTCCAACCTCAACCTAGGAGACTTGCCACGACCATGTCTTTTCTTCCCCAGCTGACCAGGCACGCTCGCAGATGGGTGAATCGACACATCGGACACGGCAGCATCGGCCCGCCTCCTCTTAGCTTTCTGAGGGCCTTCAGGGTCGCCCCCAGGATGTGGATCCGCCAGAGGGGTTTGTGGGAGCGTCTCAGGAGGAGGCGGGGAAGGCATGGGGGTCGAGCCCTCAGCGCGAGCACCGGTCGTACGCTTGGGAGGCCCATGTTTGGCACCAGCAACTAGCTCAGCAAAAGTCATCTCTTCACCTGCCATCTTGTCTGCAAGAAAACAAACACAATTGTTATAAGACAATCGAAGCAATAAATAAGTGATAAGAGGATAGTATAAACTAGAAAATCGGCAAACCTAAGACCGCTGTCAACTCGGCGGGAGATTTAGTCAGAACGATCGATTTACAGGGAAACGTTTTCTCTTTGGAAGGTAAATGGGAGGCCAAATTCCTCAGCAATCGCAAGGTCTCTCTGTCGGTGGCATTCAATTGCTTGGGCATGAACCGATAAGTATGTGGCTCCTTTTGGTAATGCTGCAGTGACCACGCAATTGGAAACTTGTAACCGACCGCCTCTTCCTCGTCATTCAGAAATGCCACCAAGTCTTGAGCATTACGACTAGTAGGGGCAACCCAAAGAAACTTATCCTTCCACTGCTTCAAAGAATCTATAAAAGGCCTAAAGAGTTTATAACCTACGATAGCCTTCAAACTGAGATACTCCCACTTAGTCTTGCCACTATCTTTCTCTCCCCGACGGTTGGTATCAAAGATAGTAAAGAAAAGCCTGAGAGAAACCGGCCTCTTGAGCTCGCCTAACAGCATCTCGAAGGTCCTGACGAAGGCCCAAGAGTTGGGATGAAATTGAGAAAGGGCGACACCCAAGAAACGAAGGACTTGACGCTCAAAAGGAGAAAAGAGTGGTCGCACCTGCATAATGGAGAGAACCAGCAAGTACATGGTGAATTTCAGCTCGGTCGGATAAGTTGCAACGTGCTCATCCGTCCCCATGCTCTCGACTTGCCACTCCTGGTCTTCCGTGCCCACACAGTTGACCGCCACATTTAGATCCCTCCGTGTCACGGTCGCATGCTCTTGCAGAACGACAGAAGAAACCCAAGAATAATCCGTGCCAGCTCGACACCCAAAAGATGACTTGATCTTTGCAGGCCTAGACGACTCGGTGCTCTTCGTGGTAGAACCAGACGGTCGATCACCCGAAAAATGGACGGCGGATGTAGCCCTCCTAGAACCTCCCGATGCTGGAGACTCAGCAGGAGAACCAGACCCTATCTCTTCATGAGAATTTACCTCCTCTTCGTGCAAAGAGTGCACTTCCTCCTCATGAGAGGCCACCCTCTCATTACCATCCGACATATTGGGAGACCGCACCTTTTTCAAGGTAGCAGCCCTAGCAACGTGAGGGTCAGACGCCGCAGGTTTACGAAGAGTTTGCTTGGTTCTCGCCACGGTGCAGACCTGCAGGAAGGAGCGATCGCTCATCAGACGAGTCGTTGAGCTTGCGGGTGAGGGGGACGACTGCCGCGCCCCAAGCCTGATCGCCCCTTCCCGCCAAACCAGAATAGACAAGTAAAGAAAGAATAAGTAAAGGAGGGAGGAATGGAGGAATACCCGAGTCAAGGTCCGATGACAATGGAGACAAGGTCACCCGCTGCAAAGATCAAGTTCCCCCACAATCGAAATCAACCACTGAACATAGAAATAAAAGTACGATTAAGCTCACAGCCGAACAATTTTAACGAAGTTAATAGCGAGAAAGTATGCTTTGGGACACGTCGTAATCTTGACAAGTTGTTTAAAAAGGAGAAGAGGTGAATACACGATGGATGCTTACTCTCAACAACTACAAATCACCTACCGACAAAACATTATGATGCAGAGCACTATGATTCAGAACACGTAGATAATAATCGGGGCAAAGTCGCTAAGTGTTTAAAATCAGGTTCGTATAACTTGAGGACCAGATCAAACGCACATGAAGAACGAATACTCAAAATTTTCTAAGTCAAAGTAAAGTGGAAAAGAACTTACATTCACACCAACGAAAAGAGCGTTGAATTTGGAGCACACCAACGCCACACGAACGGTTCACCCAATGAAGCGAACTACGTCAAAAAAGAGGTCGACCTCACCCCCACAGTCACAGGACGAATCAGGTCGTCCTTTACGCAGAGAAAACCACGAAGTCACTTGAGAACCAAGCCGTGGATTTCTTTCAAACTCAACAACGAAATCAAGCAATAAACAACAAAAAATGCATGAAGGAAAAGAACTTAAACTCACCACAATGAGTCACGCCCGATGCGAACAGGTCGCCCGTGAGAGGCGCTCGTCGAAGACTTGGGCGAGAAGCAGATCAGGTCGTCCCACAGGGAGGGTCGGCCACGTCGTCCCACGGGAAGCGGATCAGGTCGGTCACGTCGTCCCACAGGAAGCAGATCGGGTCGGTCACGTCGTCCAGCCATGCTCACCAGATCGGATCACCCCTGCGCATCAGATCGGGTCGTCACGGCGTGCTCACCCACGCGACGCGAGCTGTTCTCCACGAGCTGGTCGGGTCACCCACGAAGAAGCGCGACGCGAGTTGTTCTCCACGCTGGTCAGGTCGCTCCAGCAAGAGGAATGGGCTGGTCGAACGCCCAAGAGATGGCTGGTCGCGTGAGGGAACGCGTGAAAGGGGCGAGCCGTTCAGAAAAGGAGACGATCGGTTGGGCACGCGTGAAATAACGGGTCGCCTAAAACAAAGTTTCAGGTCGCCCAATTAGAGCCACGGGTCGGCCAGAGCAAATTTTAGGTGAAGTGGAATTTGAGTGTGTTGAGAATGAAGGGAAAGAAGAGCCCCTCACATCCACATATATATAGGCCCACGAAAATAGGCCCATCGAAAAATTAAAAATATTGTTTCTATATATACGAAATATACAAGTCGAACGACGAGGAAAACGTCTATCAATTATCGAACAATTCGATACGATCTCAACAGCTGAAAATTCACAAGTCGTGAACTGTGGGCAGGACCTACCAAACTACTGACCGAGCACGACCAGCAGGACTGTGCATCAAGCCAACGCCCGCTCAACGATCGACCGTGGCTTGGGGGGCAACTGTTCTGGACTGGGCCAATCGTCAGGCTCAACCCTGTAGTGGTCATCCAACCCAGTAAGGGAGGATAAGTCCAACTGAGCCCAATCTAGTAGTGATCATCCAACTCAGCAAGGGGAGGATAAGATCGACCGCGTATTGGGCCCCCAGTCCAATTGGGCTATCCAGATCAGTCCACTCGCGAACTAATCAATATAAATAACATCAGTCACCAGGTGTCAGGTACGCAATTCATTCGAATATTCACTAGATAGTAGTACTATAGCTCGACATAGCTGACTTGGGCGTCAGAGTGTTCCTGCAGGTACACCCCCCCCCCCCCCCCCCCCGGTTCAGGTCATCCTCAGCCTACAGTATCAGACGACCTGTCCCTTGACCGTCTCCGCAGACCATCCGTCTCCGCAGACCATCGCAAGGTACAGTTCACTGTCCTTGTCCAGAATCACTCCAGAACCTGTCCAAGCGCCACTACAGCCCATCTTGGGTGCTTGTTCCTGCACCATTCCTTCTCTGATAGACATTTCTAATGAGAGGTCTAACATAAAAATGTCATGTAAAGGCTGTTCTGGAGCAGTGACTAAGGTTTTTGAAACAATGGAAGGTACTTTTTATTCCAAGAACAAATAAAATCCAATTAGTAATTTTGGCAATGTAATATGAATATGTTAATGATGATGTTTTTTGCCTCTTGATTTTATTTATCAAGATATGCTGCATTTTGCACTTTTTGATAAAAGCTATCGGTAAATTATTGGTTTTGAATGTGTCTGTTTGCTTAATTTTGAAACATTGAATCTGTGAATTTCTCAGGTCATTGAGACGTGTGATATTCCCTTTCATGACAAAATTGAATTGAATAGAATATATTTATGACTTGTGTAATGTTTTTACTTTTTTCCTTCTCTTAATCGTAAACCTGTTGCTCTTTCTTGTTCATATTCATAATAAACTTTGGAGTTAAATATGTTTTTGGTTCTTATAAATATAGCGAATTTTGTTTTTAGTCCCTATAAAAAATTTTGGACACTTTTAGTCCCTACATTATTTTCCGTTTGCACTTTTAGTCACTGCCGTTAGTTTTCACTAACGGCGCTGACGTGTCAATGGCTATGTGACAATTTTTGATGAGCTGACATGCTATGTTAGATTCCACGTCATTAAATTCCTGCCACCTAAGGTAAATGATCTAAAATGAAAAAACAAATTAAAAACTAGAATTAAAAAAATAAAACGCAGAACTCTTCTCTCTGCAACAAATTAAAAGAAACGTTGGTAGTTTTCCAGCTTCACAAAGATGGAGAATCTAGAGTTAAAGGTGGAAGAAGGTGGCTGCAAACCTTGTTCTTTCAGCTTATCTATAGTCTTGGGAGCTTCCTTCAAACAATTATCTATCCCACGGATGCATGCTCTCTTCTTCGTCTGATGGAAAGTTTGAAAGGGTTTTTTTTTCTTAATCTTAAAATTTTAAAAAGTAAAAACCCAGATCAGATCCTCTTCTTCCTTTTCATTGGTCTTCTTCCATCTTCAATCTATCATTAATAACCTTACGCTCAAATTGTTTTATTCATTTTGAGGAAAATGGATTTTAAAGTTTAGATGGAAAATGGGTTTCAGCATTTAGATGGAAATGAGTTCCAAATTGTTATATTCAGGTTTCAAACATTTAAGTGAATTTCAACATTCATCATCTTCATCTTCGTGTCTAACTAAAACAAAAAATATCCGTGTTCAACTATTGCCCTTCTTCAGATCTGGGATGATGGGTTTTTGCGGTGGAAGTTTCGTCGACGGTGATTTTGGGTGTTACCGTGTTGGGGTTTCTATAACCCGGTGGCTTCTCAGATATAGTGTTTGGGTGTTGGTGTTTCAATGTATTGTGTTTTGTGTTTGAAGATGGAAAAAGAGGATTTGATAGATTGAAGATGACTGAAGATGGAAGAAGATCAGCGAAGAGGATCTGATCTGGTTTTTATTTTTTAATTTTAGCTTTTAGGTTTGGTTTTTATTTATTTTCCAGCGTGTAATTATTTTGTAGGAATTTAATGACATGGAATCCAAAGTAGTATGCCAGCTCATCATAAATTGCCACATAACCATTGACACGTCAGCGCCGTTAGTGAAAACTAACGGCAGGGACTAAAAGTGCAAACGGAAAATAATGTAGGGACTAAAAGTGCCCAAAAATTTTTATAGGGACTAAAAATAAAATTCGCTATATTTATAAGGACCAAAAACATATTTAACCCTATAATATTTATTAACAATATAATAATGAATAAAAAACGCAAGTTTAAAAAAATTAAATCAGCACCTAATTAGGACACGTGTCATTTAAATTAGCGACATATCATGTTCTATCGCTAATTAGCGACGGAATTGACCGTCGCTAATTCTGTCGCTATGTGCTATCGATGAGTGTTTTAGCGACAAAATTAAATTATCGCTAATTCCATCGCAAACGGCCATAACGACGAAATTTGTCGTCGCTAATAGCCTACTTTTTTAGTGTGATATTGCATTCACCGTAAACAAACTTGCTCAGTTCATGCAGCGACCGACCACTACTCATCTATCATCACTTATGAGAGTTCTATGCTTTCTCAAGGGAACAATCTTCCATGATCTTCTTCTTCTTCTTCTTCAGAAACCGACCAACTCTTCCCTCATAGCATTGAATGGTGCTAATTGGGCAGGTGATAAAGACGATTACTCCGACCACCACTCATCTAACATCACTTATGAGAGTTCTACGCTTTCTCAAGGGAACAATCTTCCATGGTCTTCTTCTTCTTCTTCAGAAACAGACCAACTCTTCCCTCATGGCATATAGTGGTGCTGATTGGGCAGGTGATAAAGACGATTACACCTCGACATATGCTCACTTTATCTACTTTGGCTCTAATCATCAAGCAACTAGCAATAGCAAGGGCTGAGACAGAGTACAAAACTTTGATGTTGATTAACAAAAGCAAGAATTTGATCGGCATGAAACTTCATTCTTTCTTTTCCTACCCCCGCATGAATTGTGATTTGTAGAGAAGATTCTAAGAATGAATTATGGAAGTGAAAACGAAATCAATATAATTGAAAATTACCAACTTTGTGTTTGACTGATAAAATAGATTTTAAGTGAGTAAAATTGATTCTGATAAAAGCAAGAATTCTTAATTTTTGCATTGAATAAAATCAATTATTAATGTCAAAAAAAAAATCAATTATTAATGTCAAACCCATAAAAACATTCCAAATAATTCTAATTTTATCATCAAAACAAAATCAATTCATCTAGACTCAATTTTTTCAAAATCAATTCTATACCTTTTTACATTAAAATAACATATACTTACACTTTCTTCCATTAACACCTATTTTATTTTTCAGTCGCTTTCTTTTTTCCCTCAAATCACTCATTATATCTCTATGTTAAACTCTCTTTCCTCCTCAATAGGTGTTTGTATAGACTCCAAAAGAGTATCAAACAGCTGTGTGCATGTCTTTATCCTTTTTCTTAATTTTACAATTTGAAGATCCTGATTCTCCCAAATTGCTGCCCCTCTCAACTTCTTGGTCCTCCTCTATTCTTGTGGTTCCTAAGGAGACAAATCAATAAAATTCTACCTCATCATTTTGACAATATTTGCATGCCAACTTGCATTACCACATCTTACACTCTCTCTCCAAATTCCTCCTTATAAAAGGACCATGCATTATGCTTCCTCTCTTCACATATCACCTCTTACACTCCTATTCTATAAACCTCCTTTGAAACTTTAGACATATATAGTGAGTGATTGATTCTCAAATTCAAAATGGCATCTAGTTCAATGTCATCATCTGATTCATGGAGTGCTAAGGACAATAAGGCCTTTGAAAGAGCTCTAGCTGTTTACGACAAGGACACACCTGACCGTTGGTTCAATGTTGCTCGCGCTGTTGGTGGTGGAAAAACTCCAGAGGAAGTGAAGAGACACTATGATCTACTTGTTGAGGATATTAGGCACATTGAATCAGGAAATGTACCATTCCCAAATAACAAGAAAATTGGAACCTCTGATGAAGAGAAAAGGTAGAGTATATATATTCTAACTCCTTCATCTGTGACTATAAGTACTCATTCTGATCCTATAAACTACAGTTTTAGATTCATTGAATATATAGACTAGATACGTTTAGAACTGTAGTTTTTTTTAAATAGGACCAGAGGAAGTGACTTCTAATATATCCTATTTATTAAACACATGCAATTTTGAATTCTGTATTTAAATTTCAATGATTGTATACAAAGCACCCATTAAATTCTACATAAAACCATATCTTTCAATCAAAAAGTAGAAATGATCTTAAAACAACTTTTTATTTTATTGAACTTACTCATATTTCTTACACATGCAGGTTCAGGAATCTGAAGCTCCATTGACCAAAGAGACATTATCAACTAAAGAATTTCTGATTTTTACCACAACAAGCAACATTTCAAGAATTCTAGTAGTAAAAACCTTGTAATTTCTTGTAGTGCTAGTGCAGTAGCATTAGGCTATTAGTCTCATGACTCATAAGAATCATACCTCGTGATTTCATATTGTAATTTCTTGTCGTTAAAGATTCAATGACTATGTATTAGTTCTAATACATAATAATAAAGTTGTAATTTTATGTGGTTAACTAATTACTCAGCTATCATCTGTCAATGTAACAGTTACGTATAGTTCTCTAGTAAAGTAACATAGAAAACAATTAATTCAATAGAAGAATTAAGAGTATACAATCTCAAGGAATAATAGCTACTGCTTCTAAAGTAAAATGACATCAAGAACTAAAATAGAAAAAGGCTCTAACTTCAGGATATTGTTTCTTCAAAATCAGAGCCATCCCAAACAAATTTGAGGCTTTGTTCAAATTTTAAAAATTGGATCCTGTTCAAACAGTGAATGAACAAGGGGTGGAGCTTGGGATTGTTCTTGAGGGAGCCAAATTAACAACATTTATATATTTTTTGTGTAGAGTAATGAGGTCTCAAGTTCGACACTTATTGTGTTACTTCTTAGTTTTTTGAGCAATTTTTTAATTTTTAGATTTACAACAATGTTTTAAGAACCTGATCGGTAACCGACTCGGCAAAGGCTCAGACTGAGGGTCTGTAGTTTAACTATATAACCATTGACTCGGTCTCGATTAAAAAATTTCTAAATTTTTAGGACCTATAAATTTCATACATGTAAAACTTAATTTACTACAACAAAACTCATGAAAAACTAATGTATTAAGTTTCTCATTATAAGAAAAAAAATTCGATGGCCATGGAGAGTACCCAAAATTGGTACGATGCTTTCCTAAAAAAAACAAGAATTTGCGTGACTTTTATATTGAAATATTTACAATCATTCTTCTGATCACAACTGCATCAATTGACTCAGAGTAAGCACTGTTTCCGCTGCACTATATAATAGTCAAATATTTATATATACATAGATACTTAACTAAATTTATTTGGGGCCCTGTACGGAACCATAGGCCGCACAGACCCAAGGCCGGCCCTGAACTGAACCGCGTTGTTCCACTCAACAAAAACCCTCTTGTTAGAATGATCATATGAGGAGTTAACGTTAGTTATGGTTTTGGGTACGTCAGAAAGTGGTGAACGAAGCAAAGAAGTGAAAGGACTAAGAACACCATGAATAGTGAAATGCAAATGCTCATCAATATATATATATATATATATATATATATATATATATATATATATATCAGGGTATATCAAAAGAAAAAGAAATGAAAATTTGCGTGGAAGTTTTAGAGGTAATGGTATGGTAAAATAGGAGAGATTTGAGGAAGCAAAGAGGGAGTGAAGTGTTTTTGAGGGCAGTCTTTGATGGCAAAGAAAGTGGAGTTTTGAGGAGGGAGAAAGAAGGGTTGTGAACGGTGGATGAGAACAGGGTGGCGTCGAGCATGGGCTAGAGGGACAACCGCCTAGGGCCCCATTTTGCAAAGGGCACCAAAAGTTCTTTTGCTTAGTGTGTGTGTATATATATATATATATATATATATATGTTTTTGGTCCCTATAAATATAGTGAGTTTTGTTTTTAGTCCTTCTAAAATTTTTTGGGCACTTTTGGTCCCTACATTATTTTCTGTTACTACTTTTAGTCCCTGCCGTTAGTTTTCACTAACGGTGCTGACGTGGCATGGATTATGTGGCATTTGTTTTAATGTGTTGGCATTTTGGGATGTATTCCACGTCATTTAATGTTACAAGTCAGCATACAAATTAAAAAAATAATATTAAAAACATAATAAATAAAAAATCAAATACCCAATCTCTCCAAATCCCTAATTCCTCTCCTCTTTTCTAAAACTGAAAAATTACTCCATCCCATAGCAACTCATTCAAATTCGTTTGTTGTGGGCTTTAGATTCCAGTTTCATTTTGCTGTCGGTTTCATATTTCAAATTTGTTTTGTTGTGGGTTTCATATTTGCTTTATTTTTTGTTGCTTTACATTGATGAATTGATGGTGCGTTTTCTTATAAAATATGGGAAAACTAAAGTGTTTCTTTTTAATAGTCTGTGTGCTGGGAGAAGAGAGATGAGAGTTCTGCGCGAGAGAGAAAGAGGAGAGCAGTTCTGCATTTTCGTTGAAGAATGAGGAGAAGAGAAGGGGAATGAAAAGATTCTGCGTTTGCGTTTTCGTGATAGAGAGAGAAGAGTTCTGGTTTTCTAGGTTCCTATGAGATTGAAACGAGAATGAGAGGAGAAGGGGAATAGAGATCCTGCGTTTGCCTTTTCTGGGTTTCTATGCTTTGATTGTGGTGTTTTAATTTCAATTTTAATTTCTGTTTTTAAAATTTGTTTAATTTTTGTTTTATTAAATTCTAACATGTCAGCTGACTTGTAACATTAAATGACGTGGAATACACCTCCAAAATGCCACATAAGCCATGCCACGTCAGCACCGTTAGTGAAAACTAACGGCAGGGACTAAAAGTGCTAACGGAAAATAATGTAGGGACTAAAAGTGGCCAAAAAAATTTAGAGGGACTAAAAACAAAATTCGCTATATTTATAGGGACCAAAAACATATTTAACCCATATATATATATATATATATATATATATATATATATAGGCTTGACCCTAAGGCAGTGCAGGCCAGTGCAATAGCACAGGGCCTCAGCCCAGGCCAATTTATTTAGGGCCCAAAAAAATTGTATCGTACGATTTTCTATATATATTTATGCGTTCGCCAATTACCCAAATACGTTATTTAGCCCAGCGGTTGGAGTTCCGCAATAACATCGGCAGGACTTGTTTTCGATCCCTCAGTCTTGGAAATTTTTTATAGGTTGTTTTATTTTTTTTAATTTAGCTAGGGCGGCTCAACAGTCTAAACATCCATTCAAAAAAATAAAATTATTTATCCTTCTTTTTTGGTGAAACATTAATTATCCTTCTTAAAAACATTAACTATATGCTTCAAAAAAAACATTAACTATCTAAATTAAAATCAATTAAATCTATTATTATATTGTAAGAGCAATGTGATATTTTGAATTTTTAATCGAGTTTTTATTTTCAAATTAAAATAATCTTCTCTAAAACTTTAGTTTGTTAGTAAATCTACTATTTTTAAAATTTATGTTTTTTTTTGTGTTTCGTTGTTGAATATATTACAAACAACATGTTTGTTGAATACACATTCAAAATTTGTCAAATGCGTGTTAGAGAGGAGTTGGTGTGTTTCATAAAAAAGGCCAAAAAGATAATTAGGGGCCCAATTTTAAAAATTTGAACAGGGTCTCCAAGTTGCTACTAAAAAGATATTTTTCTAAATTGAATTTGTTAAAAACATATTTGCAACCTATACTGTCGTAAATTAATTAAATAGTCTCACTTTAATTTCTATTGAAAATAATTCTTTGAAAAAATTTAATTAAGAAGAAATTTTTAATGATTTTCAACAAAAATGCAACAAGAATATTATTCAAATAACTATTGGGCATCAATTTTTTGGTTCGTCTAGAATATGATACCCAATCTCAGGATTAGCCGTTTCTTAAGGTAGTGAGAGAGCGGCTAAATGCATGAGAATATGCAACTTAGCATTGAGTTCTCTACGCCATAATAAGATTCTGGCAAATTATTTTTGACTTATCAACATATCATTTTTATGTGTACTTATCAATGTATCTTTTGAAAGGCTAGCAAAATTTTAAAAAAATGTTAACAGATTTCGTGTTAGTTAAAATGTCATACAAGTCGTCATATGTTTTCATTATTTTTTTATTTTAAAAACTATCACATTAGAATTGCATGTTTACATGACAACAACTACCGCAGTAGAATTGCATGTTGACATGACAACTAGTAACTGTTTCTAAAAAGAAAAACATAATAGTATTGCTTGATGGCAAAAATGATTGTCACGTGATACTCATAGTCGCTCTACCTTACAAAAATTATTCACTCACCTCTTCTCCCTTATTAACTTGCTTAGTCTCTCTTCCTTCTATTCTCACTATCTTTGATTCTATCTTAAAATTAGGGTGTGACTTTTGTATGTATATAGAGTGCTATTTTCTTTTTTTAATCAAAATATCGAATGCTAATATCTATTTTATTGATAACAAATTATTTTTGAAGAACAATGATAAGTGGTTGATTTAAAAGATAAAATTCCAAAAATATATATTTTTGTGTATTGTAATATGTAAATAAATACTTATATTTATGCTTTTTTTTATGAGATATATTTACAGAAAAAATTGAATAAAGTTGATTAATGTATATCCATGTAGATATACATTAACAAATTATTTCACATAGTATTATGGCATTTAATAATAATAGCACTAGAAAATTTTAGTTTAAAGTATGTTTTCGGTCTCCTTGTTCTCAAAACTTCAAACTTTATTTTTCGCAAAATTTAGGCATTTAATCCATATGTTTTATAATTATGGTGTCATTGGTTCGCCCAAGGCCTTCAAAACCTCAATAGCATCATTAACGTAAAAAAACATAAAAAATACAGAAGAAATGAATATAATACGAAAAGAAAATATCTTTGATAATATATATATATATATATATATATATATATATATGATGTTTATGAGATAAAGACATTCATTCATTATTAGTGTAACCAACCCATTAACCCATTCAACTCACCCACATCCTTAAAACTCCGACCCACTTTCAAAGCCCACCGTCTCCCATCCATCAACGCCCAATTTATTGCAATAAGAAGGAAGAAATCGTAAGAGAGTCGACAATTGCAACTTCTTGTTGGCATAAATTACAAAGGCTTCACAGCAAAACAATTTCAAGACTTAAGGAAAACACTCCCTGAAACAACAAAACTAATTGTCGCGAAAAACATATAAAGCATTAGAAGGAACGAAATTTGAGTATTTAAATCTTGTATAAAGGGAATAAATGTGTTGATTTTAAAGTAAATAATTAGCTTTCTTAATGAGTGTTATGCATTGCGTGTAAAATGGTTTCAGTTAATTATTTATTATACTACAACATTTTGAGCCTATGGCAACGCCTAACTGTGCAACGCTTAAAAAACCGTTGCCGTCGATTGCAATAGGCAACGGTTATTTGAATCCGTTGGTAAGCTGAATATTTTAAAAAAAATTCAAAAGCAACGTTTGAAAACCGTTGTCTAAAGGTCATTGACAACGGTTTTTTATTTAATCTTTTAGCCAACGTTTTCAGACCGTTCTCTCAGGTTTCTGTTTTTTTTTTTGTCAAAAAAAAAAAAGGTTTCAATTTTTTTAACTTATTCCTCTTTAGCTCTCTCAGTCTCAGCCGTTTGGGTTTCTCCAAACCTCTCTGCTTTCCCAGTCGTGTCCTCTCTTCTTGTGTCGTCTCTTCTCCCTTGAGTCATCTCTTCTTTCCATCTTTGTTCTACCAGCGAGCCCGCATCGGCAGGGATCGGCGACATCAAGCAAGCTGCCTCCGAAGCAACATCGTCTCAAGCTTCTTGGAATTTCATTTTTCGCTGTTATGGCCAAGGTTAGTCTTTTTACTATTTTCCTTAATTTTGATTTTGATATTGCTATTCAATCTTACTTTGATTAGGTCATAATTTTCTCTTTCCATTTTAGAATAGTAAATTCTATGTTTGAGTATCTTTGCTGAAACTAGATAAGAGTGGTTTACTGCATTTCAGGTGTTTGTGTTTATGTTTTACACAAAAGTTGCTTCCGTTTCTCTCTCATTTTGTTTTTTTAATTTTGATCATGTATCAAATGAATTTCCAGAGATAGCGAATCTTTGTATATGATTAAAAGGAATCATCACCTTACTAGCATAAGGTAGCTCTTGTTATCCCTATATAATTATTTCATATGATCGGTTCTGTATTTTAGTTGTGAATAGAAATACACAATGATTCACTATAGAATGATTGTCTAAAGAGCCTCTCTGTGGGAGGATATTGAAGAGTTCTAGTGTGGAGAATGAAATGGGCGACTTTTTATGAAGAAATGGAAAAAGACGAAGGAGAAAAAATTGTTGCAATGCAGAGCATAATATATGAGAAGCGAGGGATATACATTTCCCCATTTAGGTTATAACTTACGAGGCTGTGTTTAGGCCCAACTAAACTTTCATGAAACGAAGCAATGTCCAAAACATTAGAAAACAATACCAAAAATCAATGCTAAATAGGACAAGAACCTAGCACCCCCATATCTGGTAAAGACAAGCGAACATTACCATACACTCAACTCAACTTAATGTTTTATCCACTTGTCAACCACTAACCCAGTGACCTAGCGCCTTGGTCAAGTCGATAAATGGTCTGATTTTAAAAAAAACACTATCTTAAAGCATTCATACATCAATTCAAAAATTAGCTCTTTAATACCAGTCATTATTTAATATCACATCCACTCAATCATTCTCCTGCTCGTACAAATATTACCAAAAATCATAGGAACTAATAGGGATAGTAAAAAAAACAACCACCTCGAATTCTTTTCAAAATCCCATATGGAATAATCACTCTCCCCCAAACCTAGAGTACACATTCGCATATCACAAGGAAGAGATCCAGGACTGTTTGAAATGGAGTCAATTGTGATCACATGGCCACAACAGGCGGTTCTCAAACCGCAATGCAATTATTGGGATCAAAATCAGACATGTTGAGAAGAAGCTATAGATACTTGAATGGCTGGTCGTAGATACAGAATGTGAAGGGTCTATTTGCAATATGTACTCAATTGTAATTTGAACTGTTGAATAAATCAGTAGTATATACTAATAAAAAGTGATGGTACAAACACAATGGTCCATCCTTTAGGATGCAACAAAGAATTTACTGCAATCTGATAAATAAAAAACTTTCAAGAGCAGGCAATATATTTTAAACCAAAGCTTGTCAAACCTTTACTCCACACTGCCATTCCCATATTACATTCCTCTGCCAGAGTGACACACATCTTTAGTATTACCTCTAAGGTTGTAATTTGTGACTACAGCATCACCCTTTTCTTTAACTAGAAAATTTGTGTCCCAATTAAGTAGTTCAGTTAGTAAGATAAGAGACACCAAAGGAATATAATCGGGAGAGATCTATATAGGGTCCAAATCACTGAAATTAACAATTTTCCTCCCCTAACTAATTGACCACTAACATTTTTCTAATAAAAAAAGTAGAAAATTACGCAATCAGTACAAAAACAGATAGCATTTATCTTGATAGAAGATAATAGGTATTGTTGCATTGTATCTTTGTCATCTCTAAACCTGAGTCAGGGAGAATACTAATATCTGTTCGATTGCAAATATTTCTTAGAATGTTCTATCTAGGACATAATAAAAATAGATTAATGTAACAGAATCTTAAATGCTTGACAGTTGACACCAACGGGGTATTTGTATATCAAAGGGGGATACTAAACGTTTGTTGATACCCTACAAAAGAAAGAAAATGCTCTATATACTTTGTTCCTTATTCGTAAAAAGTAAAATAAGGTTAGAGAATATAATGCAGTTCAAAACACTCAAACCTTAAGTTTTCGTGAGTTTACACATCTTTATATGTTCAAAAGTTTCCAATTGTAATATTTCATATTCATATGTTCGAAAGTCTCCACTTGTCATACTTCGTCGTAGTTATTGGTTAACCGCTTCCATCAAGCTGTCCAAGAGAAAGGAGGTGTGCCATGTATTGCTGCAAAGAGTCCAACACATAATAGTTAAAACATGATATGATGGCAACATCCAGGTTTGTGTTTGGTAAAAAATAGTGAATACCATATAAGCTAGCTTATAGCGGATGAGCCGATAGCGAATTGAATATAAAGTGTTTGATAAAGTTAGTGGTTAAACTATCTTGTAAATATAAAATGATATAAATAGATACTTGTAAATAATGCTTAAAAATATGAGAGGCTATTCATTTAATGGAGCATAACCAGAGAATTTAATTAAAGTAATAAGGATAAAAACTGAAACACTATAAATTCAAACACCACTTCAAGTAGAGCCTAAAAAAATGCTATAAGCCGGCAGAAAAATGCTATAAGCTTGTAGTACCAAACACTTAATACGAGCCTATCCACGACCTTACCAAACAAAGGCCCAAGGTTTAATTCTAAAGCAGCGTCAAGTAATACACTTGATTTGCAGACCTCGTGTTAGATACTTTCTTTGAAAAGATTAGGATATAAATCCTTTGGACATATTGTCTATGTCATTGGCATGTAAAGGCTAAACAGCTTAGAGACCCAAGAAAAAGGAAATGCAGTGTAACGAAATTCAACAAACATAGAAGCATGGTTGAAATTACTGCTAAAATACTTTAACAAAAAAACAAGTCTACAAGCATGTGTTTTTGCATTGCATCTGCAATAGCTGTTATTTTTTAGTTAGTTACATCACAAAATAACAGAAAAAAAACTATTATCACTTCAAAAAAAATTCTAGAAACAAGAACTTCACTTATGAGCATTCTTTCCTGATGCTTCTAACATTATGCTTACATAAAAAATGACAAAAGCATTGAAAATTTTCTCAAATATTGAATTTATTTTTCCAGAGCCAGCTCTCTATGCAAATTTTGAAAAAGTTCCTATCACAGAACTCATCAATTCACAAAAAAAAAAAAAAGTAGGACTACCTAGTATTTACAAAAAGTTAAAGGAATTTATCATGTGTCCTTTGGCATGCTGCTAAGACTTGAGAAGTTACATAAGAAACCTGAAAGCATTTAGTTCTCAAGAGATTGGAGAACAAATGGGATTCACAAACCTATATCTTTAATGATTTAAATATCAAGTGTACACAGTTTTTATTCTTCACTTAACAAAAGATAAAGAAAAGATGTGAAGAATTTAACATTAAGGTCTAAGGAACATATAACTCACAGCATGATATGCATATGGTGACTTCCCTTGACGCTCAAAGTGTTTTGCCATGACACAGAACTCAAATGGACCCCACTCTTCAGATTCAAAGCAGTTTCCAAGAGCAGCTTTGTATAACTAAAACAATTTAAAACACTACAATTATACTTTTGAAACTAATAAAATGATATCAGGTATATGTACTTTTGAGGTAATATTAGGCAAAGACCTTGGTAGTGTCTGTTAGAAGCTCAGTACCAGCTGGGTATGATGCATAGAATTGATCAGCTCTAGATATGCCAGCCCTTGTTCTGCAACACCAAAATCAAACATCAACACACTAGAGATTAACACAAGAACCAATAGACAAAATCCAAAATCTAATTTTAACAGTGATAATAACAGTGTGCGACCCACGTATTGCTAACATAAGCATAGCTGATAAGTGTAGCGAAGCAGTAGAACCCTGTATAAGACACCACTCTTCGAAACTTCTGAATCTTTAGTATCTCTTTGAATTCTTCATAAAGTCTCATGGATGGAGATAGAGATAGAAGTTATCCTGAAAGCTGAAGGAGACAACCAATTAGAGGTGTTTGCAGCAAGTACAATTGTGGAATCTGATTTTAAGTGTTGATCCTCAAGTAGCCAGGTTTCACTCAACTAACAATTAACTTTCAATAAGAGGAGTAAAGCAACATTAATTGCTGTAAGACAAGGATAAGAGATTCGATTACAAACTTAGGTACAACTAATATCCTAAACTTTAGGATATAAAAGAAACAAACTTTAGAATTCAAATTGAACTTATGGTGTGTGTGTGTGTGTGTAAATGCAGTAGCTGAATGACCAACAATACACATTCCCCATCATGGCTCAGTTCCGAAAAGAAATGAACTTATGGTATATACATATAATATTACAGTTTCGGGAAATTATCATGTATCAATCTTTGTGCTGTGCTATGCTAATTTGATTATTTCAAGTTGATGATTTCTAATTCACTGCTTGATAACTTACATATTGTGGTCCAGAATTGTGGCTTTTAAGTTTGAGAGGAATTTTGGGGAAAATTCGAATTAGGGTTTTCCCGTTTTCACCCACACAGAATTACTCACCAAGCAGGGCGAGCGCTGTGGTCGCCCGGAATGCTGTCGCAGAGAAGAGGCGTGGTCGCAGGCTCGCGGCAGAGAAGAGGCGAGCGGAGCAGGCAACGAGGACGCGAAGTGACGCACGCGAAGGGCGGCACCGGTCGCAGAGCTGGGCGTGGAAGCGGCGGCCGGAAGCTGTGCAAGCAGAAACGGTCGGTGAGTGAGAGTGCGTGCTGTGATAGAAATAAAATATAAGTCACTTATATTTTATTATCTAAATATCACTTTTAATCCTTTATCATTTTTTGGGTCCATTTTAGTCTTTTAACTTTCATTTTCATTTCATTTTGGTCTCTGTCGTTAGCTTTTGTTAACGGACGTGGCGTCTTAAATTCATTAAACGACGTGACATTCATTAAAAGTCAAAATTTTGTATTATATAAAGACTAAAATTCAAAATTTTGTATTTTAAGAGAAATTTATAGAGGACTAAAAGTCAAAATTTTGTATTACTAACTCTGTCCCATGACAACTTTTTACATTTAATAAATGATTCACGTTTATCTATGTAGAGAGATAAAGGGTTAAATGGTAATTAGACAACACTTTTTATAAAATCTAGACTACCAATCATTTTTCTTAATATGTGTGCAACAACCTTAAACTGCATATAAAATGAAACGGAGGTAGTATATAGAGACTACAAATATATTTAATAATATAATTAATTAATACTATTCAATGATAATACTAGGTGTTATTTACCACAGCAAAAAATTATTTTAAAAGTAATTAAATGGCACAAACAAATATTAACTATTATTGAATGTTGTATTAAGTTTAAATAAAATCTTCTTCAATATTGTATCCAATACTAGAATTGTTTAATGATAATGTTAACTATTAATTAAAACATGAGAAAAAACATTTATGAAAACAATTAATGACTACAAGTTGAGAAAAAATATAAAAAAATAAGTTAACATATAAATTGTTAAATTATTTAGTATCAATTTGTCAAAAAAAAATTATTTAGTATCAAATATAAATATAGTGTGATTTACCATTTGTTAATCACAATATAGTATCACAGTCATTCATTTCATCGCTATTTTTTGTTTATTCTTCGAGTGCATTCAAAAGTATTTCTCTTTGTTTCGCAAAAAGAGGTGGGAGTTGCTTTGGGGAACTTTATCAGGGAGTTTGTAGCATATGACCCCAAGAATAGTTCTGATTTCTGGAAGGCCTTCATGAGAGTTCGAGTGAAGATTGATGTGAGGAAGCCATTGAGAAGAGGGAAGAAGATTGGTCTTGCAGATGGCATTGTGTCTCAGGTTCGATTTAAGTACGAAAAACTCATGGTTTTTTGCTTTTATTTTGGCCTTTTGGGTCATTCTGATGCAGCATGTGAAGCGTTGTTTGATCACTACAAGAAAAATTGGTTTTTCCGGCGACTAAAATTCGTCGGAAATTTGGACTTTAAAATCCGCCGGTAAAACCGTGGTAGCAAACGGTTTCCGGCGGATTTTCCGCCAATAATGGTCGTTTCTGGCGGAAAAAAATCTGCCGGTAATGCACCGACAGAAAAAATCCGCCAGAAATACGGGGTTTTCTTGTAGTGGATCAAGGGGAGGATAATGGTCATCATGGTTGGAGCGTTGACCTCCGAGTTGAGATGCGACGTCAAGGGTCAGCAAGCACTTGTCGGTGGCTTAGAGAGGAGGGGAACAACAGTAGTAGTGCTGGTGTTAGCAGTCAGGAGAGTAATGTGTTTGCTAGCTGCAGTCATGGTGACACATTTGATAACCCCTTAATTGCTAGAGAGGGGAATAGGAACAAAATCCAACTTGCTGATGCCATGGTCCCACATGTTGTTCAACCAGACAGGTCTCAAGCAAACTCCCCCTACACTACTAGTATGCCAGACACTATTGTTTGCGGTATTGATTATGACCCATGCACAAGTGCAGCACACATTCCCCGTATAGCATCTCGTGCACAACGTGTAGCGGGGAGTCCTTTGCTCATCAAAGAAAATTTGTCATCTATTGGGAATGGCAACGATGACATGGAGGAAAATCAGCGGAAACGAGGTTGATCTAGCTTGGGAGAGTCTCAGGTTCATGACGTGAATAATACCAACACAATGATGCATTTTTTATCAGCAGGCCCAGGCAACCAAGTCTGCCGGGACCAATGAGTATCTTAAGTTGGAACTGTCGAGGCCTGGGTCACTCGTCGGTAGTTCCTCTTCTTTGGGACCTTATCCGGAGTTATAGGTCGGAGATTATTTTTCTTTATGAAACCTTGGCTACCTCGCATACAATGGAGTCTATTCGGAGATTGACAGGTTTTGATAATTGCTTGGCTGTTGATAGAGTGGGTCGTAGTGGTGGTATCGCTGGGTTGTGGATGAAATCTATAAACTGTTCAGTTACTAGTTACTCTCGGCATCACTTGGACTTGGATATTGAGGACAAGCGTTTTGGTAGATGGCGCCTCCTTGGTTACTATGGTTATGCAAACAGAGCTCAGTAGGGAGTCTTGGGCATTGATTCATTACAAGATAAAAGGTGTTTTGCAACAACAAAAGTCTTTGCTAAATGTTTAAAGTTGTTGAGAAAATTGCTTTTTTCAACAAGGAAAAAGTCTCTGCATGTTGCTGCCTTAAGTCCCGTTGTGAAAAGTTTCGCAACGACATTTGATGTCGTTGTCATTATCTATGTTTTCACAACAACAATTGTCTCTGCTATTGGACAATTTTTTGTTATCATATATAACTTTTGGTAGCCACTAAAGTTGTTGCGATTACAAACATGTCTCGACAATTAAAGTCGTAGGGTTAGAATTTTTTACCATTAACAAAATTTGTTGTCAAACATGACATTTGAATTATTGAATTATTGAATTATTTATTGTTATTATTGAAAATTGAATCATATTAAAATTAATCAACGTAAATACTTGATGAAAAACATATCATAGAATTATTAATGCGAAAAAACAAAAAACAAAACAAACACAATTTACATTTTTTCCGATAAACATTAAGTCATTATCAAAACAGCACAACTACAACACTAGTGCAGCAGCCCAGTGTTGTAGTTATATGGTGTATCTGCAGCTATATGTGTATCACTGAATTCATTGAGTTGATATTGCTTTGAGTCTTCATTTTTCACACATGGAAAATCAAAAACATTTCATGGCTTGACTTTTACTATAGTGTACCAATTTTTATTGTCACTATACTTTATATAATAAACCCTCGTTGTGTAATTCGTTAGTTTCCGGAAATAAAAAATAAACCAACCCAGCTTGAGAACTTAAGGGGCCGTTTGGGGTGGTTGTGAGTTTTTGGTTTTTAAAGTCAATTTTAAAACCAAAACATGTTTGTGTAAAATGTAGTTGTGTTGGTTTTTTATTTATTTTCAAAACAGTTTTCCATCAAAACTCAAAACCACAAAAGTAGGTTTTATAATTTTTGTTTCTGTTTTTGTTTGATCCGCTTCTAATCATCAATATATCTGATCAGAAACTACCACTCCCACCATAGCTAACCACCGTCAACCACCATCGTTCACCAACAACCACCACTCCGACCATCGCCAACTACCACTTCAGCCACCGTCAACCACCAATATGACTACCACCCATCACCACTTTGACCACCACTTCAGCCACCGTCAACCACCACTCCGGCCACTGTCAACCACATCTTTGACCACCACTCCGTCCACTGCCGCCACCACTCCGGCCACTATCAACCACCACTTTGACCACCGCCAACCACTACTCATGACCACTGTTAACCACAACTTTGACCGCCACCAACCACCACTTTGACGATCGCCAATCACCACTCTATCCGCCACTCCAGCCACCATCAACCACCACTTTAACCACCACCAATCACCACTTTGACCACCATCAACCACCATTCTAACCACCACTCCGGTGAACTCCTACTAAATTTCATCCATTCTTTTTTTGTGTGTCATTGCTATAATACCTACATATTTATAAGCATGAAAAATACATTGCATTTTAAATTATGTGACTAGCTTACCACGGGACCAATAATCAATTAAACAAACATTTCAGACTTATAATATATATTTTATATTTTAAACTTTCAATGAAATTATAAAATTAATTTTTGACCCTATCAAGAATTTATTTATTAAACCTTTTAGCCCCACAGAAATATTTGCCAAGCTCTGCCACTGCCAATTGGGATGACTATTGATCATTGAGTAAACCAAATTATATAAAAGTAAATTCTAAATATTTACCAATATTCTCAATAGCATGTTAATTTTTCTTATTTCACAAAGAAGTAGTTTTACCAACAACTTTATGCTATTGCTAAATAATAGTTTTGTTATTCTCAACGATTTATGACATTTTACATTTATCAGATAGTTCAACCGCTAGTTTTACCAAACACATCATTTTCTATCAGCTAGCTTATTCGCTATCCGCTACCCGCTACTTTTTATCAAACAGAGCCATAATATTAATTCTCGGTTAGTTTTTGCTTTTCTTTCATTAACTTCAATAAATACATTAGAAATTTAAGAAACGACACTTCAAGTTCAAGGATTCGAACAAGTAGTGTTCTGGACTGGGCTAGTTATCAGGCCCAATCCACTAAGTGATCATCCAACCCAGCAAGGGGAGGATCCGCTCGACTGATACTTGGGCCCCCAGCGCAACTGGGCTATCCAACGTCAATGATCCGAACTTATCACTATAAATAACATCAGTCACCAGGTGTCAGGTACGCAATTCATTCGAATATTCACTAGATTGTACTGTAGCTCAATATAGCTGACTTGGGCCTCGGAGTGTCCTTGCAAGTACACCCCCCGCGCGTTCAGGTCATCCTCAGCCTGCAGTAGCAGACGACCCGTCCCTTGATCATCCACGAGGAAGACCCCAAGGTACGGTTCATTGGCGACCACAGTGGGAGAACACTATCCCACCAACATTCCCAATGCCTCCAAAGACAACTCGAGGCAGACCGCGGACAATGGGAGGAACGACGACCAACACTGAGGTCGTTGCCCTCGGTCCCCAGCCGAGCACGACCCAGCAGGTTGACGTCATCCTTCCAGCCAATCTAGTTTAGGAGCTTCGTGTCTTGCTCCGTGTCAAGGATCAGTAGATCGCTCACCGAGATGACCGCCTCACCCCAGATGTAGGAACTAATAGCTTCCAGACGAGGGAACTGTCATACCCTAATTTTGTCCGGCTTGGAACAAAACCTTAATTTTCCACAAAAAGCAATAAATTATGAAGTGAAGCATCATTCTGAAGGATGTGAAGAACTATGAGCATGCATTTTTGGGTTCTAAAAGTCATTTCAGCGCTTTTAAAATCATTTTTAGGATTGGAATGCCTTTTGGAGCAAAATTAGGGTTTTTTGGGCAAAATGGGTATTTTGGTCATTTCCAAAATTAAGCAATTTCTCACCAAAAATCATTGTTCAATCTCAGAGGAATTTATTTGGATCTAGATGATTTGGGTTATGAATTTTTGTGCGCATGCATGCATGATTTTTGGCATAAAATTCAAATTTTAAGCAAAAGGGCAAAATGGGAATTTCCATCAAGGTGAGGTCTCAAATCAATTTTGGGAAGGGTGATATCATGGAATTTTGGGCCCAATCATTGATTCCTAGGATATGGCCCAAAGTGGCATGATTTTTATGGAATTATCTAGAAAAGAATAATCAAAAATGGTGAAAATAAGGAAGTGTCCCCAATAAGACAAAATGTACTATTTTTCTTGACAAGCTTGCAAAACTTGGGCACCAAGGCCTCATTTGCTCCGAATTTTCCAGCTCATTTTCACCTCATTTTGTGTTTCCTCATGCCCTTGATCCATGTGAGTTGTATTCCTAGCCATTGATTAAAATTCTAGACCAAATCCTAGGCTACAACTTTGTGTAGAATGACCTAGGTGCCCTCAACAATTTTTGTGCAACAAAAACTCATAATTTTTGTGTATGACCAGCTATTCCTCACTCATTTGTGTTTTCTCCTTGTCCCTAATCCATGTGCATTGCAATCTTGGCCTTTGATTCAAATTCTAGCTCAAATCTCAATGGTTTGCAAAAGCACAATGTCCTATATACCCTTAATTTTGCACCTCATATAAAACCCAAAATAAGAGACCATGAGGAGGAGACTCATTTTTGACCCTAGCACCCAAATCTCTCCTCTCTTTCTCTCATTCCTTCGAAGCAACCAGCCACCATACCCATATTCTTTTCTTCAAAATTCTTCCAAAAAATCAACCATCAAACCTTGTTTATTCTTCATCCTTTCAATAAATCTACTTCTAAACTTGCATAATCATCAAAGTTTCATCAAAAACCATCAAGAATCAAGCATTTGCGAAAGGTTCAAGAGGTTCTTGTGGTGTTCTTCAAGTGTTCTTGTTTCTATTCTCTTTCCTTCTTCATTTTCTAGCTAGATCTAGAGGTAAGCTCACTAACCCTTGCATTTTCTTTAATTTTCATCATGTAATCTCTCTTCTATTCCTCTTTCCTTCTTGAAAGAAGCTTTGAGGACTCATTTCACACATTATTGGACAAGGACATTGGGAGCCTTGGGTGTTTGAGATGAGTCCTTGGCCTTGAAGGAAAGATTCTTGTGTTTTCTCATCATTCATTGCATTTCTACCTCATTTGCATGATTTTGGTGAAATAAAACCTTGTTTTCCTACCTATTTTGCTTCGGCCATAGCATGGATTTTAGGGTTCTTGTGTTCATTTTGTTCATTTCATGATTTTAAGTTGAACTTTGGCTTGATTTTGGTGTTGGGTGCCTCGGGTTGTTGCTTCAAAACCTAGGGTTTTTGTTGCCTTTTTACTTCTTTGATTTTGTGAAGAATAAAATACATGATATGCTTGATGCTTACTTTAGAACATGGCATGATGATCTAGGGTTTAGTCTTGTGAATTGTTTCATGTATTAATTGTGAATTTTAGCATGAAATTTGATGGTGATTTGTGCTTAGCGTTGCTTCGGCCTTAGGCCACTTTTGTGCATATTTTGTGCTTGAAAACGTGTTGTTTTGATCTTGTGTGAATAAATGCAATTGTGCAATTGTGTTTTTACCCTTTTACCTTTTTACTTTACCATCTCATTAAATAATTACCATTTACCTCATGCATTTTTACTCTACCATTTCATTAACTTCTCACTCAAACTTTTTACCACTTGTAAATTTGCATAAAAAAATCCCAAAACATTTCAATCATTTGCATTTTAAACTTTTACTACTTCTCATTTAAAACCCCAAAACATTTTTACCACTTCTTACTCAAAACATTTTCAAACTTTGCATTTCACTTATTTGCATCATCTATGCGACACCTTGCATGCTTGCACACACATTCACTCATACTTGTATACCATGCATAATAAATGCTCATGCATTCTTGTATGCTCATGCATTCTCTTGTATACTTATTCATGCATTCTCTTGTATGCTCATGCATTCACATGCTTGCTTAATCATGTATCATCGCTCACATGTTCATTCACTAAACCTAGAATACTCTATGCCTATGATCAATTGTGTTCACTTGTTCTTGATGCCATCTGAATGACTTGATTTAATTGTGTGCCCTTCCTTCCACTAGTATGTATTCTTAATGAAGACGTAAGCCTACTTTTCCGGTTGTAGCATAGAGTCATTAAGGTATATGCACCCCTTTGAGATTGTTGCCCGTCCCGTAGCAATTCTCACACACACACACAATTGTCTTGAGAACTTTGTCTTGCATCCTTAATAATTGGATCTCTTGATTATATTGGCATGTTTAATCTTGGTTAATAATCAACATGTTTATGATTGCTTGATTGGTGAGTATGTTTGGATCTTGTTCATTCATTGTTGCATTTGGTTATGGACTTGGAATTGATTGAATAATGTTCTACTTGTTTTCCAAAACCCATTTTCTAAACTCATTTCCAAACGCTCCTTGCTTTGCGAAAACATTTTCTTCCTCCATTAAATAAAACAAATTGTCATTGATGATCACTCGCGCTGTTGCCGTTTAGATCGTTAATGATGATTTTATTTTCAAAAAAAAGAGTTAGTAGTGAGGCCATTCTAACCGTTGTTGTTCGGTCTTCACAAACGCTCACCCAATTGCGAAAAACTCTTAAGCCGTTTTCAGACGCAAAAGCCGAGAACTACGTAGCTTTGATCCCTCAACCCAGTGAGGGTACGTAGGAGCGGGTCCGTCCCGTCAAGCACCCTTTTAAAAAAATCTTTGTTTTGTTTCCACTTTTCAAAGATAACAAAAATATTCCTGTCTTCCGTTCTCAATAAAACAATTTTTCAAATAAAAAGAAAAGAAAAGAAAAGAAAAGAAAAGAAAAGAAGTAGAACAAATCGCTTTCAACTCAAACCTTTGTCAAACCACACATCGAGTTAATGGTTCCCTTTCAGTAGAAAGGACGTATGGGATGCTAATACCTTCCCCATGCGTAACCGACCCCCGAACCTACATCTCTGATTTCGAAAGACCACTCGCTTTTCCAAAAAAAAAGGGTTTTTCCGATGTTTTCCCAAATAAATATTGGTGGCGGCTCTACTATTTTTCACGTTGCAAAACGAGAAGTCCCAAACCGGATTTTTCGGGCGCAACAGCTGGCGACTCTGCTGGGGAATTTTTATAAAAGGCGAGGGTCAAGCCTAGTTAACTCGATGTGTGGTTTAAATCGTTTGAATTGAAAGCTTTGTTCTACTTCTTTCTTTTCTCCCTTTTCTTTTCCTTTTCCCTTCTTTCTTTGTCTGTGATGCTTGATTGTTTCTCTAGCATTATCATGATGTTATGTTGTATTCATATGCATTTGTTTTCCTTCTATGTGTGCTCCTTGCGCATTTTCTCTTTGTTCACATACCATGTTCATGCATTCCTCAATTCCCACGTCCCCTCTTCTTTGCTCCCTTTCTAAAGGTAAATTCATGCATTTCTCCCCCACCTTATCATGATCCCTTCCTCTTGGCTCCCTTTCTTAAGGTAAACAATGTTTGCGATTGCTTATTGACTTCCTGTGTTAATTCTTGAATTGGAATGCTATATGATATGCAACATGCTATTGTATGCTTTTGTCTGGACTGTTCTGGGTTTTCATTTGCAGGTGGGGGTTTATGATGGGTAGTTTTAGGCGGTATGTCCTTGCTACACACACTCACACCTTATGCTTATTGTGCTTTGAGAGGGGCCTAAAACCCAAGGTCTGACAAAACTTAGGGGAGTGGAAATGAGTAGTGACTGGCAATTGGACCGTTGTCCTTCTGACTCTCACGAAAGTTTCAGCCGGAGTATGCTCTTTCACGATGCCTCACACCAGATGGTGTACCATCGTTGTGGGTGCTATTGTGAGAGAGAATTAGCTCTGGTAGCCTGGTGAGGAAGTGATTAAAGCCAACATGGGAGGAACATCTGAGTTGCCCTAGAACCTAGGTTCCCGCCTCGTAGGACACAAGGACATACAAATTGTGTGTTGCATTGTAATCTAGGCATGTTTTCCAAAAGGAGTAGAAGGAGATTTTTCCAAAAAAAGAAAGCAGAGAAAGAACTGCCGTTGTAGCCTTTCTTTTGTCGGTCCGTACGAGATAACATATGGCCCACCCTTTTCAAAAAAGGGAACGAGTTGCCGCTGTAGCCTTTCTCTTATAAAGTAACATATGGTCCACATTTTTTCAAAAAAAGGGAGAACGAGTTACCGTTGTAACCTTTCTCTTATGAAGTAGCATGTGGCCCGCATTCTTCAAAAAAAAGGGAGAACGAGTTGCCGTTGTAGCCTTTCTCTCACTGGTCCATATGAAACAAAGTACGGCCCGTATTTTCAAAAAAAAAAAAGCTTAAATCAATACCAATAAAGATTTTGCCCTAATCTGCATATGCATAAAACATCATCAGCATTTGCATGCATCCTCGCATTACATAAAACCCATGCATGCATCATTGCATCTTACTCAAGTTTGTTTGCCGAGAATCACAAAGTGACAAAGAATCTTGCCAGAGGAACTTAATGGAATCAAGAAGTGAGACAGTGCATGCTCCAAGGTACCCGGGTGTAAGAAAGGTAGACGTCACCAGCTTGAAAGGATATGTTGACCTAATGGGACCTATTGAAAGGGGATCGTTTGACAGCTCTTATGGGAACCTTCGGAAGTTGTTGTTGCTAGAGGTACAGACTGAGGCTATCGTGGCTCTAAGCAGATTCTATGACTCCGAAATCAGATGCTTCCTTTTCAAAAATTTCCAAATGGCTCCCACTTTGGAAGAATATCATCAGATCTTGGGTTTCCCTCAGACCAAAGCTGCTCCCTGCCAGTATCAAGAGCAGTATTACACGGATGAGAAGTTTGCTGCATTATTGCAAGTAAAGGTAGAGGACCTGAAGCTCCAGAGGCAGAGGAAGAACCTTGTGGTAGGTTTCCCGCAGAGTTATCTCGAGGGTATGATGGATACTCATGCCAGAAACAAAAATTGGGTTGTCTTCAAGCAAATCTTGGCCTTAACAATCTTCGGGATTGTTCTCTTTCCGCAGATTGAAAGACTTGTGGATGTGACTGTCATTGGCATTTTCTTAGCTTTCCAGAATGAGGAGAATCCTATCAATCCGATCCCTGCAATGCTTGCTGACACTTATTCCGCTCTTACTCACCACTGTGAACTCAAAAGGAAGAAAATCTCTTGCTCTTCCCATCTGTTATATGCCTGGCTTCTTATCCATGTTTTCACCAATCCAAAGAAAGTGGAAAAGTTGATTGACTATGTTGTATCTTGTGAGGTGAAAACCATGAGTATTCAAGAGTGGATCCAGTTTCTAGGGAGTCTAGACGAGCACTCGGTTCGTTGGTATCTTTCATCTTGCTGGGAAGCTAGACCTGAGGTAGTCTTCCGCTGTGGTGGTTTTCAAAATGTTCCACTAATGGGCACTAAAGGGTGCATTAACTACAATCCCTCCCTGACGCTGAGACAATTAGGATATCCTATGAGGAACTCGCCTACTGAAGAGATGGCATTCCCGTTTTACATCTATGAGGGAGGTCCAAAGGATGACAGTTTGACTAGGAAGATTTTGCAAGCTTGGAGTATGGTGACTCGTTATGGAAAAGTAGAGATCTCTCAGAGAACTAGTGGTGTTACCTTTGCTCAATGGCTTGAGAAAAGGATTCAGAGCGTCCGATTGCCTTATCAGAAATTATTGCAAGTTGAGAGGGAGGTAATAGACTCTGGTACTCCCGTTGTTGAAGAGTTAGGTGAGGTCAAGTTGGCTCTAATGAAAGCAGAGGAAGAGAAAAAATCCTTGCAAGCTGAGATAGAGAAGTTGACTCTGAACAACCAAAGATTAAAAGAAGATAATGCTCTCAAATCTGCTGCCATTGAGGAGTTTGACAAGAAACTCAAAGTAGAAGAGAAGGAAAAGCTAGAAGCTCAAAAGTATCTGCAAGTAGCCAAAGAGGAAATCAAGAGGCAAAAGGCTAAACAAAAGAGAGCCATTGAAGAGACCAGTCAGTGGAGAGATCTCTATGAAAAGACAAAGATGGATGAGAGGACTGTGAAGAGCTTGCTTGCAAAGTCAAAAAGAGAGTCCCGCTTGCTACAGGCTGAGTGGGAAAGCAAACTGAGCAGTGTCGCGCAAGAAAGAAATTCAGTTGAGAGCATTCTCAAAGAATACAAGCAGGCTCTAGGATTTGAGCGAGAGATTTCTGATGAACTGAAAAGAAACCTTCGACACATCAGTGATGCATACAGACAGGTGAAGGATGAGAGTCAGCATTGGGAACACTGCTTTGTTGAACTGCTTGGCAGGATTGAAGAACAGGCAGTTATCATTGAGTTGAAAGATGAAATTCAACAGTGGAAGGCTAGATTCTCTGAGCTTGCAGAGTTGGCCAACCAAGCTCTTGCAAGTGTACCTAAAAAGCTAAGAAAGGCTGAGGTTGAGATGTTTCCCTTTAACACTCCACTGGCAGTTTACAAATTCGTGGAGTTTTGCAGGGCCTTGGTTGAAGAAGTCAGAGAGAAGACTGGAAGGGTTCCCACAGGCAACAAGAGAAAGAGAACTGAAGATTTCAAAGCTCTATGTAGTTGAGCTCTTGTTTGTAATTTTCATTGTACTCTCTCTTTCTGGATGACCGTATTTCCATTTGAGTATTCTACCTTTTGAAATGTAAGGCTTGAAGTACTTGCTTGAATTTGAATGTATGGAGTATGTTTTGTTTCACTTATTGATTCCAATCTTGTCGTGTTTCAAACAAAAATAATCAAAGTCCACTGTTAGGCCTATGGCAAGACATGGCACACTGTGGTTCACGGCATAAGACAAACTAAAACTAACACCCATTTGCATTGCATTCATTGCATTCATTAATACCCCTGCTCATAATAAAAAAATGTTTCGTCAGAGCAAGTCAGGCAAGCTGGTTCTCCGTCACCGATACTTCACCCGACTGCAAGCAAAGTTGATGGCCAATCTGCAAGATTACCCAGAGATTGAGACCGAGAGTAATCCAGAGCACGAAGATCTGGGTGTGCAGATTATTAATCCTGAGCAGCTGGCTCAGGAGAACCAGGTTCTAAAGGATAAGGTTGGGGCCATGGAGACCCAAATGCATGAGATGATGGCTTTGCTACAAAGCCTAAAGAGTGGAACTGCTGCTGAAGGTACCGCTGTGGTGGGTCCCGATGGTGTCATTTCTTTTATACCTCCTCCAGTGTCAGTTAATGCTGCAGCCACAGTTCCTCCGGGGTCTGGAATCAGTCATCCCGTCTTTGCTTCAGGGATGAATAGGCAGAATCAGTCACAAAGATATCCTTGGGGGATGCCCGCCGAGTACATGCCGCAAATTGTTAGACCCATTCCTGCTGACGCTGTTGGGCCACATCAGGCTACTGCTGCCGTGTCTGGGGGAGCTGCTGGAAGACCGCAGGTTTAGACTCCTAGTCCTCATGCTGTGCTCAGCCCTACTCCGGGGCTTGTTGCACACCCTCACAATGTTCCTCATCCTGGAGGATATTACTATAGCATGGGCAGTCAACCCCAAGGCCACATGTTTGAGGGATCGCAGCCAAATGACCCGATTCGTGCACTAGAAGAGAGGGTAAGAGCCGTGGAAGGTGCTGGCGTCAGGGCTAGAGAAGCTCGTGAGCTATGCTTAGTCCCAGATTTGGTATTACCACCGAAGTTCAAAGCTCCTGAGGTGGACAAGTACCGAGGCACCGGCTGTCCTGAGAGTCATGTTACAATGTTTGTCCGGAAGATGGGTCCTTATGCCAATGATGACAAACTGCTGATTTACTGCTTCCAAAACAGTTTGGCCGGAGCTCCTCTAGATTGGTACATGAAACTGCAAGCCTCAGAAATCCGTTGCTAGAAGGATCTGTCCGAAGCATTCATGAAACAATATAAATATAACATGGACATGGCTCCGGACAGGTCACAATTGCAACACATGAGTAAGGGCGAAAAGGAGACTTTCAAGGAATATGCCCAGAAATGGAGAAGCTTGGCTGCCCAGGTTCAACCTCCTCTGACCGAAAAAGAAATGGTGTACATGTTCCTGGAAACCTTGCCAGCAATTTATTATGACCGACTGATTACGAGTGTCTCATCTAATTTTTCTGATATGATAGTCTTCGGGGAAAGACTTGAGCACGGTCTCCGAAGCGGGAAGATTTCAAATCATTTCAGCAATTCAGGAAGCTCCGGTAGCTCCCACAGCCAGAAGAAGCACTTCTCCCATTTCCCAAAAAGGAAAGAAGGGGAAACAAATGTAGTCTCAGGAGGAAACTCATCCTTTGATACCCCTCCACCACAAACTGTTCCATTCTCTGCCCCTGCATCACCTCAGCAAAGCAGTGACAATCACAAAGCTCAGGGTTATCAGTATAAGAAACGGACCAGTTTCGATCCTATACCAATGACATACACTGAGTTGTTTAATCACCTGACTTCAAAGAACTTGATCAACACTCGGTCAATGAAGGCCCTTCAACCGCCATTCCCAAGAAGCTACAACGCTAATGCTACCTGCAGTTTCCACGAAAACGGGGTCGGTCATACTGTGGAGGAGTGTAAGGCATTTAAGCATGTGGTGCAAGACCTGATAGATGCTGGTTGGATCTCGTTTAAGCAAAGCAGCCCAAACACAACAACCAATCCATTGCCAGGCCATCAGAGGCCAGCAACCAATGCTATAGAAAGTTCTGTTGGGAAATTGGTGAAGGATGTGCAGAAGAGCAAGACTCCGTTGGGTGTTGTCTACTCGGAGTTATGCCATGCTGGAGTGGTCAAGAAGGGGTGTTGCCATGAAGAAGGATGTGCTGATTCCACATGCGTGGGGAATTGTGAAAGCTTTAAAATGATCCTGTAGGACCTGTTGGATCGGTGTGTGGTTCAGATAGGAACCCATGATGTTGAAGAAGAGGTGTTGGCTCTACACTCTGATAAAGGTAGAGGAATCAGAAGACCTATTGAAATCCCTTACAATTACAATCCCAGATTGGTGCAAGCAAATGCTCAACCAATAGTGATTGAAGTTCCGGCTCCTTTCCCCTATGAGTCGGACAGGGCAGTCCCATGGAAATACACTGCGCTATCTACAATAGAATGCTCTCCAAATACTACTACTATAACAAACATAGTGGGATCGAGCGGGATCACCAGAAGCGGGAGAGTGTTTGCTCCAGAGACCCTTCGTACAGAAACTTCCAAGGAAGGTGAACAGAGAGTTCGGAAGGAGAAGGGAAAGGAACCAGAAGTTTCCCAGGAAAAGGTAACGGAAAGGGAAGCAAATGAATTCTTGAAGATAGTCCGGCAGAGTGACTACCAGGTTGTCGATCAGTTAAAGCATACCCCGTCAAAGATATCCATGCTATCATTGTTGCTCAGCTCGGAAGCACACAGAAATGCTCTTATGAAGGTGCTTAGCGAGCCACATGTTGCAGAGGGTATTTCAGTGAACCAATTTGATGGGATTGTGGGGAATATAGTGGCTGCAAACCACCTAACTTTTGCTGATGATGAGTTGCCCGCTGGAGGAAAAAAGCATAATCGGGCTCTCCACATCTCAGTTAAGTGTGGGGACTATGTGTTGGCGAGAGTGCTGATAGATAACGGATCTTCATTGAATGTAATGCCGAAATCCACTATGGATAAGCTGGACGTGGATTGTTCCTACATGAAGCCAAGCTCGACTCTGGTGCGAGCCTTTGATGGATCCAAAAAGGAAGTATTGGGAGAGATGGAGTTTCCCATCCAAATTGGCCCAGAAGTTTTCTATATCAACTTTCAGATCATGGACATCACATCCTCGTACAGTTGCTTGCTTGGCCGACCCTGGATCCACATGGCAGGGGCAATTCCGTCATCTCTGCACCAGCAAGTCAAGTTCGTGGTGGATGATAAGGTTGTTGTAGTGTTTGGCGAAGAAGAGACTCTGGTGAACAGGCCATCAGAATTCAAGTATGTGGAAGCGGCGGAAGAATCTCTTGAAACGGCCTTTCAGTCCTGGGAGATCGCAAATGCAGTGCTTGAGAGGACCAAGGAGGAAAAAATGGTTGCTAAAATCATGTTAGCCCAAGGATATAAGGTTGGTTCTGGCCTAGGAAAATCTGGACAGGGAATCCTGGCGCCCATCCAGCTGAAGGAGAGCAAAGATCGTTGCGGACTGGGATACACTCCAAGTGAAGATGAACGGAAGAAGATAGCAGAGGAACGAAAGAGCAAATGGTTGGCCAAGTCTAAAGGCCAAGATCCATGGCCCCAGAGGATCCCAATTTGTGACATTAGCCAGAGCTTCGTGAGTGCTGGTCTGCTGGATCCCAACCAAGTTGCTGTCATCAAGGATGGCTCTGAAAGATGAAGAGGGTAGTGCAAGTCTGGTTCGCCGCTGCTGTGACGGTGAAGAGTTGAAGAACTAGGAAGCTGCCGACTTTCCTGTGACCTTTGGTTCAATGTAATCATCTGTAATGCAATCCTGTGGCTCTGCCCAAGGCCATAAGACCAATTGCTAGGGGCACACATGTTTTTATTTTCTGAATCATCATCATCAATAAAAACGTTTGTTTTGAATTTCTCAATCAATAAAAATCATTTTCTCTTCATTGCATGAGTCTTTTTTCTGCTTTATTATTGCTTGCTTGCTTGTTTCGCGTTTCATTCCGCTTTTTCGCTACGGTAAAATGCAGATCCACAGTAATGGTCTCTGAAAACAGTAGTGTCAACAGTCCGCATTCTGACTTTGATCATCCTATCAACCAAGCCGAGGGGGATGTTGAGGAAGATTGGGAAGCTCCTCCGGAACTCATGAGACTAATGAAGCAAGAGGAAAGGGTAATCCAGCCTCACGGGGAATCTACCGAAGTGATTAACTTGGGTACAGCTGAGAACAAGAAAGAGGTCAAAGTGGGAACGGCCATGAATGACGAAGATCGCATGAAGTTGGTACAGCTGTTGCATGACTACGTTGATGTGTTTGCGTGGTCCTACCAAGATATGCCTGGGTTGGACACTGATATTGTGGTACACAAGCTGCCGGTCAAACCTGAATGCCCGCCCGTAAAGCAGAAATTGAGGAGGATGAAGCCTGAGATGTCCCTCAAAATCAGAGACGAAGTAAAGAAGCAATTTGATGCAGGATTCCTAGCAGTGGCCAAATACCCACAGTGGGTTGCCAATATTGTCCCAGTTCCCAAGAAGGACGGGAAGGTTAGAATGTGTGTTGACTACCGAGATCTGAATCGTGCTAGTCCCAAAGACGACTTCCCACTGCCACATACAGTCTTGGTGGATAGCACTGCACAACACTCGTTATTCTCCTTCATGGATGGATATTCGGGATATAACCAGATCAAGATGGACCCCGAAGACATGGAAAAGGCAACTTTCATCACTCTCTGGGGTACTTTCTGTTATAAAGTCATGCCATTCGGGTTGAAGAATGCTGGCGCAACCTACCAGAGGGCCATGGTCACCTTGTTCCACGATATGATGCATAAGGAGATTGAGGTCTATGTTGATGACATGATCGCAAAATCCAAAACTGACAAAGAGCACATTGTCAACTTGCAAAAACTCTTCGATCGGTTGAGGAAGTACAAGCTCAAGTTGAACCCTGCCAAGTGCACATTCGGGGTGAGATCAGGGAAGTTGCTAGGCTTCATTGTTAGTCAGAAGGGGATTGAGGTGGATCCAGACAAAGTGAAAGCCATCCTTGAAATGTCGGTGCCCAAAACAGAAAAAGAAGTCCGTGGCTTTCTGGGAAGGTTGAATTACATCTCCCGATTCATCTTCCAGCTGACGGCCACCTGCGAGCCAATCTTCAAGCTGCTCTGCAAGAATCAAGAACTGAAGTGGAATGATCAGTGCCAAGCTGCCTTTGAGAAGATCAAAGTCTACCTCCAGAATCCGCCAGTTTTGATGCCACCTGTGTCGGGCAGGCCCCTTATCCTGTATCTCACGGTGCTAGATAACTCCATGGGCTGCGTGCTGGGGCAGCATGACAAATCTGGAAAGAAGGAACATGCCATCTATTATCTAAGTAAGAAGTTCACAGATTGCGAGACACGGTATTCTGCGCTTGAAAAGACATGTTGTGCTCTGGTATGGGCTGCTCACCGCCTGAGGCAATATATGTTGAGCCACACAACTTGGTTGGTATCTAAAGTAGACCCGATCAAGTACATATTTGAGAAGCCAGCTCTCACAGGACGGATTGCCCGTTGGCAGATGCAGTTGTCTGAATATGATATCCTGTATGTCACGCAGAAGGCAGTTAAGGGTAGTGCACTCGCAGAGTACCTGGCTTGTCAGCCCATTCCAGACTACCAGCCGATGCAGCATGATTTCCCTGATGAAGACATCATGGCATTGTTCGACGAGGGGAAGTCCCAAGAAAACGAAAGGTGGAGGATGATCTTTGACGGTGCATCCAATATTTGGGGGCATGGGGCAGGTGCCATGCTGATATCTCCTGATAACCGCTTCATTCCTGTCACTGCGAGGCTGAGCTTCTATGTCACAAACAATATAGCAGAGTATGAAGCATGCATCTTGGGCATTCAGGCAGCCTTAGAATGGAAAGTCAAAAGGCTAGATGTGTATGGTGATTCCGCCCTGGTAATTCATCAAGTAAGAGGCGATTGGGAGACTCGAGATCCCAAACTGATCCCATATTATGAATATGTTCAAGAGTTGGTGGAGTCTTTCGACGAAATCACCTTCAAACACATCCCTCGAGGTGAAAATCAGCTGGCCGATGCCTTAGCAACACTGTCATCAATGTTTAACATCAGCTGTGACAAGAGTTTAGCTCACCTCAGAATCCAGCATAGGGATCTGCCAGCACAT
The DNA here is from genome assembly GCA_963573325.1 of Astragalus glycyphyllos. Taxonomy (NCBI): domain Eukaryota; kingdom Viridiplantae; phylum Streptophyta; class Magnoliopsida; order Fabales; family Fabaceae; genus Astragalus; species Astragalus glycyphyllos. The sequence continues at coordinate 42,526,630 of OY754309.1, forward strand.
CATTACTGCACTGCAATAGATGAAGAGCCTGACGACAAGCCTTGGTATCATGACATCAAGCAATACATCATTAACAGAGAGTATCCGCCAGGGGCATCAGAAAATGACAAAAGAACGCTCAGAAGACTGTCAAGAAATTTCTTCCTGAGCGGTGAGGTCCTCTATAAAAGAAATTATGACATGGTTCTCCTGAGGTGTGTTGCCAAGGAGGAGGCTGAAAAGATCATGAAGGAGGTACATGAAGGCTCCTTTGGAACCCATTCCGGCGGGCATACCATGGCTAGACAGATTTTAAGGGCGGGCTATTACTGGTTGCAGATGGAGGGTGACTGCTATAGTTTTGTCAGAAGATGCCACAAGTGTCAAATCTACGCTGATCACATTCACGTACCGCCTGCCAAACTTAATGTTCTGACTGCATCATGGCCGTTCTCGATGTGGGGAATGGATGTCATAGGTCCAATTGAGCCGAAAGCATCAAATGGGCATCGCTTCATCTTGGTTGCGATCGACTACTTCACAAAATGGGTTGAGGCTGCCTCATATTCAAGTATAACCAGCGCAGTGGTTGCAAAATTCATCAAGAGGGATCTGATTTGTCGCTATGGTCTTCCCAACAAGATCATCACTGATAACGGCAGTAACCTGAACAGCAGAATGATGAAGGACATGTGCAAGGAATTCAGGATCCAACATCATAATTCTTCCCCCTACCGTCCTAAGATGAATGGGGCAGTTGAGGCGGCTAACAAGAACATCAAGCGGATAGTGCAGAAGATGGTGGTAACATACAAGGACTGGCATGAGATGCTTCCCTTTGCTCTGCATGGCTACCGTACTTCAGTGCGTACATCAACTGGGGCAACCCCTTTTCCTTGGTATATGGGTCAGAAGCAGTCCTGCCCATTGAAGTTGAAATACCCTCCCTGCGGGTACTGATGGAAACAAAACTAGAAGAAGCTGAGTGGGTACAGGCCCGGTTGGATCAGCTAAATCTGATTGAGGAGAAAAGGATTGCAGGCTTATGCCACGGTCAGTTATACCAGCAGAGGATGAGAACAGCTTTTGATAAGAAAGTCAGACCTCGTGAATTCAAGAAAGGCGATCTGGTGCTGAAGAAGATCCTGCCTATTCAGACTGATCCCCGAGGAAAGTGGACACCCAGCTATGATGGTCCCTATGTTGTCAAGAAAGCCTTTTCTGGAGGGGCGCTGTTACTCACAGACATGGATGGCGAGGATCTCCGGAATCCGGTCAATTCTGATCAAGTGAAGAAGTATTATGCCTGAAAGAAATAGACGAAAAAAGAGAAAGATAAGCCAAGTAAGGATCAGCTCGCTAGGTTGAAAACCCGAAAGGGCGGCCTAGGCAAAATCAGAGCGACCCGGTGGATTGAAAACCCGAAAGGGCGATCCAGGCAAAAATTAGGGTCAGAAAACTTGGGCGTGGAAAGTTAAACAAAGGCATACAACCTTCCCCGAGGCTTGAATGAGGGAATGATCAAGGTCAAGGACACAGATATTAGCACTGCTCCACAGAGACGGACAGTCAGAAATTAGCTTTTCTCTTTTTTCGTGTCTTTTTGTAGTTTAAACTTTCAAATGTATTGAACAGTCGTCGTAACATTCTGTGCGATTGGCTTCTACATCAATAAAGCTCAACTTTTTCCTACCGGTTTGTTATTTTCCGCTTCTCTGCTCAAGATAAACGTTTTATGATGATGGTGATACTGAGTTGCAAAACATGTGCATACATCATAGAGCATTACAAATCATTGCGAAATCCTTAAAAGTCACGGGAAATAAGCAATCTCCCAAAGAAAGTTAATCTTGCAAGGAAAGTTGCACTCATAAGTCATTCCAGAAGGCAAACCATAAAGCAAACTTGCACTCGGCCAGGAGTGTCGGGGGTCGGTTGAACCAGCAAAAGAATAAGCCTTTTATTAAAAAAAAGAAGAGCACAAAAAAGCAAATGATCAGAAAAAAAAAAGCTGATCAGGCAAAAAGAAGAAAAAACAAATGATCAGAAAACAGAAAGCTGATCAAAAGAAGAATTAAAAGATGAAAGAAGAAAAAAACAATCAAAGCTGAAAGAAAAGCATTCCCCAGCATTCATCATTCACCCAAAATCATCGCATCGCATGCATTCGCATAACAGGCCTTTGCATAACATGCATTCATTCCATGCACCATGCATTGCATCTGCTGACATGTGCAGGTACCGCCAACCTGAGAAACCTGAAGAAAAGTCCTGCGACCAGAGCAGGTACCCCTGGATCGGTGTGAAAGCATTGACCCTGAAGAAGATGAATTGGATTTCCGAATCCCCCCTTTGGACCCACGTGTCCCTCAGAAAGACTGACTTCAACTTGTATTCGAGCTGCAGGTAAGTCCCTCTGATCTCAATAGGTCCAGTCGAAAAGGATAGCCGTGTTGGTCTAAAACATGGCGCAGTCCTAGGGAAATATCGAGATCTAGACTTGATATAGAACCCTCCCCCTGGTCGCTCGAAAGACCACCTCTTTTGAGCCCGCGCGCTCCCAAGCCCAAGTGCAAACTCGGATCGTTCGCGATTCGTTAAAAGGCTTTAGGCAGCCTCCTTCGCCGGCTCAATGTGAGTCGGTACCCCTTTTATTGCTTTCTTTATTTTCTGCTTTCTGTCAGCTTATTGAGGGTTGGCGCTCATAGGAAAAACAAAAAATATCATGTCATCGCATCTGCATCAGAAAAAAAACAAAAAAATAGAAATGGAAAAAGGAAAATTCGGGTTTCTTTAGGTAGACAAAATTGGTATAATTTCTGAATTCTTTATCTTTATTTTGCCTCGAAATATGTTTCGGCCAATTCATATTTCTTGTTAAAATCCAGATAAAGAAGGGCAGCTGTCATACCCTAATTTTGTCCAGCTTGGAACAAAACCTTAATTTTCCACAAAAAGCAATAAATTATGAAGTGAAGCATCATTCTGAAGGATGTGAAGAACTATGAGCATGCATTTTTGGGTTCTAAAAGTCATTTCATCGCTTTTAAAATCATTTTTAGGATTGGAATGCCTTTTGGAGCAAAATTAGGGTTTTTTGGGCAAAAGGGGTATTTTGGTCATTTCCAAAATTAAGCAATTTCTCACCAAAAATCATTGTTCAATCTCAGAGGAATTTATTTGGATCTAGATGATTTGGGTTATGAATTTTTGTGCGCATGCATGCATGATTTTTGGCATAAAATTCAAATTTTAAGCAAAAGGGCAAAATGGGAATTTCCATCAAGGTGAGGTCTCAAATCAATTTTGGGAAGGGTGATATCATGGAATTTTGGGCCCAATCATTGATTCCTAGGATATGGCCCAAAGTGGCATGATTTTTATGGAATTATCTAGAAAAGAATAATCAAAAATGGTGAAAATAAGGAAGTGTCCCCAATAAGACAAAATGTACTATTTTTCTTGACAAGCTTGCAAAACTTGGGCACCAAGGCCTCATTTGCTCCGAATTTTCCAGCTCATTTTCACCTCATTTTGTGTTTCCTCATGCCCTTGATCCATGTGAGTTGTATTCCTAGCCATTGATTAAAATTCTAGACCAAATCCTAGGCTACAACTTTGTGTAGAATGACCTAGGTGCCCTCAACAATTTTTGTGCAACAAAAACTCATAATTTTTGTGTATGACCAGCTATTCCTCACTCATTTGTGTTTTCTCCTTGTCCCTAATCCATGTGCATTGCAATCTTGGCCTTTGATTCAAATTCTAGCTCAAATCTCAATGGTTTGCAAAAGCACAATGTCCTATATACCCTTAATTTTGCACCTCATATAAAACCCAAAATAAGAGACCATGAGGAGGAGACTCATTTTTGACCCTAGCACCCAAATCTCTCCTCTCTTTCTCTCATTCCTTCGAAGCAACCAGCCACCATACCCATATTCTTTTCTTCAAAATTCTTCCAAAAAATCAACCATCAAACCTTGTTTATTCTTCATCCTTTCAATAAATCTACTTCTAAACTTGCATAATCATCAAAGTTTCATCAAAAACCATCAAGAATCAAGCATTTGCGAAAGGTTCAAGAGGTTCTTGTGGTGTTCTTCAAGTGTTCTTGTTTCTATTCTCTTTCCTTCTTCATTTTCTAGCTAGATCTAGAGGTAAGCTCACTAACCCTTGCATTTTCTTTAATTTTCATCATGTAATCTCTCTTCTATTCCTCTTTCCTTCTTGAAAGAAGCTTTGAGGACTCATTTCACACATTATTGGACAAGGACATTGGGAGCCTTGGGTGTTTGAGATGAGTCCTTGGCCTTGAAGGAAAGATTCTTGTGTTTTCTCATCATTCATTGCATTTCTACCTCATTTGCATGATTTTGGTGAAATAAAACCTTGTTTTCCTACCTATTTTGCTTCGGCCATAGCATGGATTTTAGGGTTCTTGTGTTCATTTTGTTCATTTCATGATTTTAAGTTGAACTTTGGCTTGATTTTGGTGTTGGGTGCCTCGGGTTGTTGCTTCAAAACCTAGGGTTTTTGTTGCCTTTTTACTTCTTTGATTTTGTGAAGAATAAAATACATGATATGCTTGATGCTTACTTTAGAACATGGCATGATGATCTAGGGTTTAGTCTTGTGAATTGTTTCATGTATTAATTGTGAATTTTAGCATGAAATTTGATGGTGATTTGTGCTTAGCGTTGCTTCGGCCTTAGGCCACTTTTGTGCATATTTTGTGCTTGAAAACGTGTTGTTTTGATCTTGTGTGAATAAATGCAATTGTGCAATTGTGTTTTTACCCTTTTACCTTTTTACTTTACCATCTCATTAAATAATTACCATTTACCTCATGCATTTTTACTCTACCATTTCATTAACTTCTCACTCAAACTTTTTACCACTTGTAAATTTGCATAAAAAAATCCCAAAACATTTCAATCATTTGCATTTTAAACTTTTACTACTTCTCATTTAAAACCCCAAAACATTTTTACCACTTCTTACTCAAAACATTTTCAAACTTTGCATTTCACTTATTTGCATCATCTATGCGACACCTTGCATGCTTGCACACACATTCACTCATACTTGTATACCATGCATAATAAATGCTCATGCATTCTTGTATGCTCATGCATTCTCTTGTATACTTATTCATGCATTCTCTTGTATGCTCATGCATTCACATGCTTGCTTAATCATGTATCATCGCTCACATGTTCATTCACTAAACCTAGAATACTCTATGCCTATGATCAATTGTGTTCACTTGTTCTTGATGCCATCTGAATGACTTGATTTAATTGTGTGCCCTTCCTTCCACTAGTATGTATTCTTAATGAAGACGTAAGCCTACTTTTCCGGTTGTAGCATAGAGTCATTAAGGTATATGCACCCCTTTGAGATTGTTGCCCGTCCCGTAGCAATTCTCACACACACACACAATTGTCTTGAGAACTTTGTCTTGCATCCTTAATAATTGGATCTCTTGATTATATTGGCATGTTTAATCTTGGTTAATAATCAACATGTTTATGATTGCTTGATTGGTGAGTATGTTTGGATCTTGTTCATTCATTGTTGCATTTGGTTATGGACTTGGAATTGATTGAATAACGTTCTACTTGTTTTCCAAAACCCATTTTCTAAACTCATTTCCAAACGCTCCTTGCTTTGCGAAAACATTTTCTTCCTCCATTAAATAAAACAAATCGAGTTAATGGTTCCCTTTCAGTAGAAAGGACGTATGGGATGCTAATACCTTCCCCATGCGTAACCGACCCCCGAACCTACATCTCTGATTTCGAAAGACCACTCGCTTTTCCAAAAAAAAAGGGTTTTTCCGATGTTTTCCCAAATAAATATTGGTGGCGGCTCTACTATTTTTCACGTTGCAAAACGAGAAGTCCCAAACCGGATTTTTCGGGCGCAACAGGAACACAGCGCCCGAGCCGCGCCGTCGCAACAATGGGTCGCCCATCCTTCGGGCCAACCCACCAAGGAGGCATCATTCACCTCCCTGCGGGCAGCTCATCCATAGATCTCCAACCCGTCGAAGGGGAGGAGGAGGAAGATTAGCCCCAACGAGATGGGCCATGAGGCCAGGACCCTAGGAGCGGGCGTTGATCATGACTCAGTAAAAAATACTTAGTCAAAAATAAGATAATAACAAATGAATCCCCAGTAACAGGTCGCCCCACACGGGAGATGATCGCCCCCGAGTGGAATTTTTAACGCAAGACAGAGAACGTCCACCACGAACGAGAGAGAGTGCGGCCACGGAGAAAAGACGCTCCCACCGAGAATTAACTCGCCCAAAACGGGCGACCACGCCATGAGGTGGAGAACAGATCGCTCGTAAGTAGCAAGGGTGGTCGTCCGTAGTGAAGAGGAGCAGATCGCCCACAGAGAAGAGCACCAGATCGTCCGTGAAAGAGAAGTGCAGGTCATCCTCCGTGAGGGGGAGAGCAGATCGCTCGTAAGTAGCAAGGGTGGTCGTCCGCGGAGAAGAGGAGCAGATCGCATGCAGAGAAGAGCACCAGATCGTCCGAGAAAAAAAAGTGCAGGTCGTCCTCCGTGAGGGGGAGAGCAGATCGCTCGTAAGTAGCAAGTTACACAGGTCGTCCGCCGTGAGGGGAAGAACTGATCGCCCTCTGGGCTACGAATGGAGAGCATATCGCCCCAAGGGGGGTGGTTGCTCCAAAGAATAATATTGGCACAAATAATATTGAAAATATTAGAAATTCACAGCGAACGACACGAAAAGCACCCATCAGTTATCATACGATCCGTTACGATCCAACGAACACTGACTGTGCGACACTGTCATTACCATAAAAGCGACGGGCATGACACAAATGATCTCATGGCCCTCAAAGACGATGTTGAGGCATTAATCCGAGGGGGAAAGCTGACTCAATACGTAAGGAAGAAGCAAGCTGATGGGCGAGACGACAACCGAACACGTCGATCACCTAGGAAAGGTAAGACACCAGCCACCGAAGTGGTCAAAGTCAAAGAAGAAGAGGAGGATGAAGAGGATGATGTCCCAGATACAAGAAGATCAAGGGGAAGGCAAGTTGCCATGATGATCATTGGAGGCATCCCCACTGACGCCTCAACTAACAAGTCAATAAAGGGAAGGTTCGACCAGATCATGAGTGTCGCATCGACATCCGCCCTAACGGTCCTCTCAAAGAGGCCGCCCATTCTGTTCGGGGATGAGGACCTCATTGACAAGACTCCCAACATTGAAGTGCCACTCGTGGTGGTTGCCGTGACGGCCAACATGGAGCATCCATCACACTAATCGGACGAATCAAGTTTAATGGAGCATCCATCACACTAATCGGACGAATCAAGTTGATCGTCAGTATGGAGAAGGAACCTCAAAAGTTTGACCTACCGCGCGAGTGAAGTTCGAGCAGTGTTCGATAAACTGCGCGGTCAGAATACAACACTTAAACGAATTTAACCACAAACGAAGCGGCCTAAGGTTGGTCGCAACGAATTCAAGCACAATCGAAGCGACCTGAGATTGGTCGCACCCCTGAGGACGAGTTAAATCTGGGTAGAAACCTGGTAAACTGTCCATGGGCGTTCACGATCCTACTCGAACGAAACAGGTGGAAAGAATAAGCTAACACGCGAAAATACCGAGCCAAGCGAATAAGGCAACAAGATAACGAGCGATCCTCCTTTCGGGAGGATCGAGTTCTCCTCCTTTGGGAGGATCGAGTACTCCTCCTTTGGGAGGATCCAGACCTCCTCCTTTGGGGAGGATCGAGTGCTCCTCATTTGGGGAGGATCGAGTGCTCCTCCTTTGGGAGGACCAACTCAAGTGGAGCGACCATGTGACGTCAACAAAGCAAACGAACTATTTGTTTAGACCCGAGCGTCCCTACCTTGGTAGGAACAACTCAAAAGAAACGACCATGCCTGTCAAGAGCGACCTGGTCCCCTGCTGGAAATCCAATTCTGACGTCCTTGACCCCTGCTGGTCACCCAAGATTGGGGCGACCACTTCTTGGTCGCCCGCGTGCAACCTTGGAGGGCTGTCCAGTTTGGAGCTCATAACTTCGTCCATGTTTATCCGATGGGGGCGTGTGAGCATGCGTTGGAAAGCTAAGAAGCATGCCTACAACTTAATTTCACGTTGGAGTCAAAATCTAATTTGGACGTGTTCGACCCCTTCTGGTCTCCCAAGATTGGGGTGACCACTTCTTGGTCGCCCACGCGCAACCTTGGTGGATGGTCTGGTCTGGAGACCATAACTTCGTCCATGTTTATCCGATTGAGGCGTGTGAGCATGCGTTGGAATTCTAAGAAGCATGTCTACAACTTTTATGCTGGACTCAAAATCTAATTCGGACGTGGTCGACCCCTTCTGGTCGCCCAAGATTGGGACGACCACTTCTTGGTCGCCCGCGCGCAACCTTGGAGGACGGTCTGGTCTGAAGAGCATAACCTGGTCCATATTTATCCGATAGGGGCCTGTGATCATGCGTTGGAAAGCTGAGAAACAGAGCTACATTTCTTATGTTGAGCTCAAAATCCAATTCGGACATCCTCAACCCGTTATGGTCGCCCAAGATTGGGGGTACCAGTTCTTGGTTGCCCGCGTGCAACCTTGGAGGGCTGTCTAGTATGGAGACCATAACTTCGTCCATGTTTATCCGATGGGGGCGTGTCAGCATGCGTTGGAATTTTTAGAAGCAGAGCTACAATTCTTATGTTGAGCGGAAAATCTAATTCGGACGTATTCAACCCCTGCTGGTCGTCTAAGTTTTGGACGCCCACAGCACAAAAAATGGGCAATCGGCACCATGGAGGGCTGTCTAGTCTGACAACCTTAGAGGCATGGGCAACCCAAAGATAATGAGCATCGATCGTGCAAAGATAAAAGAGCACATGCACTTAAAGCAAAAGAAAATCAAGCGTGCAACAAAGTATCAAAAGCACAAACGATCAAAGTCGGGATTACTACAAAAGTCAGACCAAATGCAAATTTGGATCCTCAAGAGTAGCGTGGGAGCTGTCGTTTGGATTCTGTGGGGGTAGAAGGAGGAGCAGAGGTCGAACCCTCTGTAGGTCCTTTCCAAGCCCGTGAAAGCATCCGAGCGAAGGACGAACCTTTACCCACCATCTTATCTGCAAAAGAAGAAGAGAAAAACATTAATCACAAAGAAAAGATGTTAAGCAAAATAATGATCATGGGCAACCCGAGGAGTATGGGCGACCATGCTCGCGAGGCGACCCAAAGAATGGGCAAGGGACTTAGACTGTCTAGATCTTCCCGAGGCTAGGGACTCAGCAGGAGGACCAGACTCGACCTCCTCATGAGAGCTCACTTCCTCTTCGTGCGGAGAATGCACCTCCTCCTCAAGAGAGCTCATCTCTTCCTCACCATCCGACATCTCGAGAGATCGTCCCTTCTTCAAGGCAGCAGCCCGAGCAACGTGAGGATCAGATGTCAGAGGTTTGCGTAGAGTTTGCTTAGTCCTCGCCACGATATAGACTTGCAAGAAGGAGCGACCGCTCGTCAGACAAGTTTGTAGGCTTGCGGGTGAGGGGGGCGATTGTCTCACCCCAACAAACACAATTAAAAGAATAAGCAAGGAGGAAAGAAAGGAAGTATACCTGAGAATTAAGGTCGGCTGACAAAGAAAACCAAGTCACCGCTATGAAGATTAAGGTCACCCACGATCAAGACCACTCACTGAATACAGAAATAAAGGGAAGATCAGGCCCGCACTAAGACAATAAAATGAAGAGTTATCATTTATAACGCACATACGACAATTTTCGCAAGTTACTAACAACGAAGTTCAAGGTAGCATACCGTGAAAGTAAGATCAAGCCGCCCGAAAGATCGAACTACCAAATCGGGAAGAGGCAAGATCACGATGCGACCTAGAAGATCGAAAAATCAAATAATCAGGTTATTACGATCCTACCTGAAATCACTACATCGATACTTGAAAAGGGGAAGAGGTAAATACCCAAAAGTACGTCTTACACCAAGAAGGAAAATACTAGCGAAGGGTTGCTCGAGTCACACAATGGATAGTCTCTCCTTAGAGCTGCCGATCATCCACCAACAAAACATCATAATTTAGAACACACGAGATAATAATCATGACAAAACCTCTAGCAAGGAAAATCAAGGTAGCAGTCCATGGGAACTAGTTCAAATCAAATTAAAGATCAAACAATCAGATCGCAGAGAGAACAAATTACCAAGGTATTCAGGTCCTACCAAATTACTAAGAAACGATCGGGTCGCCTCCTTTTTTGGTCACACGCGGGTCGCTCCCAGGAATTTCGATCGGGTCGTCCGAGGAACGATCAGGTCGCCCCCTCCCCAGTCGCTCGCATACACGCAGGTCGCTCCCAAGAGCTTTGGTCAGATCGTTCGGGGTAGTGACCGTCCTCCTCACAGCCGATGGACAGATCGCCCGTAGAAACGAAGAGGTAATCGCACCAGGGGAAGACTTTGAGGTGCTGGTCGTCCTAGAGGGGTTATGGTCGCTCCAAAAGAAGGATCCTCCCAAAAGTTTTAAAGTGATCCTCCCATAGAGAATTTTTAGAAGAAAAAGAAAATGTGTTTGTGAGAAATGAGTGGTGAGAGTGAAAGACCCCTCTCATCCACCTTATATATGGGCCCAAGAAAATAGCCCAATAAAACATTAAAAATGTTCAAGATTCAGTGAAGTCAAGATGACGCGAAAAATACCCATCACAGATCAAACGATCCATTACGATCTAGATCGCCGAAAAACATCAGAAATAATGACTGGGGGCACGACCATCCCGATTACACGTCAAGCCTACGCTCGCTCAACGATCGACCTTGGCTTGGGGGGCAACTGTTCTTGACTGGGCTAGTTATCAGGCACAATCCACTAAGTGATCATCCAACCCAGCAAGGGGAGGATCTGCTCGACTGATACTTGGGCCCCCAGCGCAACTGAGCTATCCAACGTCAATGATCCGAACTTATCACTATAAATAACATCAGTCATCAGGTGTCAGGTATGCAATTCATTCGAATATTCACTAGATTGTACTGTAGTTCGATATAGCTGACTTGGGCGTCGGAGTGTCCTTGCAAGTACACCCCCCGCGCGTTTAGGTCATCCTCAGCCTACAGTAGTAGACGACCCGTCCCTTGATCATCCACGACGAAGACCCCCAAGGTACGGTTCAAGTAGTATATTGAGATATAATTGATAATATCAAGACTCTCAAGCTATTTTGTAATAAAAAGGAAGCTCGAGCTAAAATTGACCTTAGATAGTAAATAAGTGATATTGCAAACTTGGAGAAATAGAACTGAGGAGTTCCAACTACTCAAGAGGAATATTTTCTCCAGAAAAGCAAAAATAGTAAATATTCACATGGTGATCCACGAGTGACATTGCCATGGCTTAAAACGTGAATTAATAAGAAAGAAACTGTTTGGTTTCTGTCGTATTACACATCAATTAAAATATTAGGTTTCTTTTTGCTCTTAAAATATTGGGTCTTTTAAAGCAAGTCACCTCCTCATCATTATTTAATTTGAAAGTTGAATTAATTTTGTGCTAAAGTTCATAAATGATATTTAAAGGTTTTGTCTTTTACTAAATTTTTGCATGGCTTCTTCAATCATTGGTTTTGGAAAGGATGAAAGGGACACACATGATATTCCTAATTCCTATGACATGTGGTTCCTATGACATGTGGTGGGAGAGAAGGATAAAGGTTGAGAATCTCTTTGAAAGTCAAATACATACTCTCTCGTTCTTGATCTTTGGTATTTATGGTTTGTTACACACATACTAAGATACAATTAAGTTGTATTGGTTAAGTACTAAAATATCTCATTTGTGTTTGTCTTGGGATAATTGAAGTAAAAATAAAATAGTCTTGGGTCAATTAATTTATGTCTTAGGACTCTAAGAGACTAAATAAATATAGAGAGTATATTAGAAAAATTGGGTGAATTGTACATTAGGTTTTTAAAAATACTATTATTTTGGAACAAAAGTAAAAGACCAAAAATATTAAAGATTAGGAACGGAGAGAATATTACATAAGTATGCCTATATATGGCTGGGCCTAAGACCATGTAAGAATGGTGAGAAATTAAATTGCGCATATATCCCTTTTTTTTTGTTTTGCATGAAGAAGCTAGCCTTACTTATGCAATCAAAGATCGAAACCAATAAATCTCAGATGTATTATTATTTAATTATTATTGAGGAGGCCAAAATAATTAAATAATAAACTCATTAGTGAAATACAAATCAAATAACGAAATAAAAATTTTAAAAAATATAATTTACAAACAAAACTCAATGATTAGAAAATTGATTTTGATCTGACAAAAGAGTTCCAATATTTTTTGGCTAAACAACAATATGATAAGATGTTACAACAAATGCAAGTTAAACATATGGTAAGCTAGCAGAAAGCGGATATCGAATAAACTAGCTGATAGCAAATTATGTGTTTAGTAAAACTAACGGTTAAACTAACTGATAAATGTAAAATGACTTAAAAGAACATATAAAACTCATGATATAAAATGCGCTAGACGCTACCCAAAAACGCTAAATGTTAGTGCTTACCGAACATGTGTACTCGTAACCCGCTAGTTAAACACACTAGTCAAATCCGCTATCCGCTCAAATGCAACTTCAAAGAGCATGTCAAAAAAAAGCCAAATGCTACCCAAAAAATTCTAAACGCTAGTGCTTATTAAACACGTGTACTCGTCACCTGCTAATCAAATACACTAGTCAAGTTCGCTATCCGCTCAAACGCTACTTCAAAGAGCGTTTAAAAAAAAAAGCTAAACGCTACCCAAAAACAAGCGGAATGCTAGTGCTTACCGAACAGGTCTACTCGTCACCCGCTAGTCAAATACGCTAGTCTTATTCGCTATTTGCTCAAATGCTACTACAAATAGCATTTTAAAAAAAGCCAAACGCTACCCAAAAAAAACATTAAACGCTATTGCTTACTAAACACGTGTACTCATCACCTGCTAGTCAAATCCGCTGTCCACTCAAACACTACTTCAAAGAGCGTTTCAAAAAAACCTAAACGCTTCCCAAAAAACTAGTGAAACGCTAGTGCTTATCCAACACGTGTACTCGTCACCCGCTAGTCAAATACGCTAGTTTTATTCTCTATCTGCTCAAGCGCTACTTCAAGCAGTGTTTTAAAAAAGCCAAACGCTACCCAAAAAACACTAAATGCTAGTGCTTACTAAACACGTGCACTCGTTACCTGCTAGTCAAATGCGCTATCCGCTCAAATGCTACTTCAAAGAGCGTTTCAAAATAAACGCTACACATAAACTAGCGGAGCGCTGGTGCTTACCGAACACGTGTACTCGTCACCTGTTAGTCAAATACGCTAGTCTTATGCGCTATCCGCTCAAACGCTACTTCAAATAGCGTTTCAAAAAAAGCCAAACGCTAGAACCAACGAAAATTAACGACTAGATATGTGTTAGAACCAAAATTTGAAGATGAAACGAAGCCCTATAATAATTTGTATAATTGTTCATCCATATTGAGAAATTTTAGATCTAAAAATTCGCGCTTTTTGTAAAACTAAACTTTAAAGTATGATTTCTCACGATTTACTCAACGAAATTGCTTAAGTTTCAAGTATGTTATTCGTGTGTTATCGGCGAACAATAATCCTGATAAAAAGTTTTTGAAAATTGAGTGAATCGTGACTTAGAAATTTTTAGGGTTTTGGGTTTTAAAAAAACGAAATTTCATCAACGAATAAGCGAACTAATCATCCAGTACACGAATATTGTCGTAACTGGAATTGATTAAGCCGTAAAACTTATCTAATTTAGCTCCTATACCAATTGATAGAATTAATATGTATCTAGACACAATATACAACATAGAATCATACCCAACTGTTACTAAATTATACACTAATGATAAAGATTTGAGATGTGTGTACCTGACATGTTCATAGGATCCATTGGAGTTGGCATTGACGAAAAAGAACACGTAAAGAGTGTGAGGGAGCAAAACCTCTTGACTGAGGATGGTTATTAGCGTTAGAGTTGACTGAATGAGGAGTCAACCTTATAATCATCAGATGATGTCAAGACCTCTCAACGAGCTAGGTTTTAGAATGATACAACCCATCACGGGCCCTTCATATATTACAGCCGAATGAAATTATTCATTTATATGTTTAAGTGCGTCATTTAAATAAGTATATACTAGTTTTTTTTATAAAATAAGTATATACTAGTTGACATAATAATTATCTAATTATTTTTTAATAATTGATTAACCTAATCCACAATCATAGAGAAAATCCAACACTTATGCTCTGGATCAGGTAGGAAATTAAATCATCCTTCTTAGTTTGCTGATCAAAAGGGGATTTCTTCGCAATACATTGTTTCATTGAGACTAAATTTTTGCAGGCCATTCGACCACACTTTGTCAAGCGCATCAATAAACATCCCTCTCCCAGGCATCAAGTTAAAGGATCACCTAGGGAGAATACCAGGACTTTCATAATTAATACTAGCCTTTTTTATTTGACAAATAATTAATACTAGCTTTGTCCCTTATACGTTTGTGTAAGTCTCTTGCATTTGGACGGATAAGCACCAATTATGGGAATGAACCTAGGGCGTAGTATTCGCTTTTGATTCGCCCCTCCTCATTTTCATTTCATTTATTCAGTATAAGGATGTATTGTTTGAACCTGTCCATAAAACCCAAGAATTTGGCATATCTATAAATATTCAACATAATATTGTATCCCTCCACCATAATATGGTCTGTAAATCTTATACCTTGTAAATATTCAACATAATATATGGTTATCAAGAGTTATCTCGACCGATTAGAGGTAATGACGTGTAAACTAGCTAGGTGGCATCCACGGATGATTGTAGTGATTGGAGGTAATGACGTGTAAACTAGGTGGCATCCACGGATGATTGTTTTTTGTATACGTCCTTTAGCTACGAGACGTCCCTTGCTAGTAAAGAAAAATAAATTTTTCTCAAAAGCTCCAAAAAGAAACATAAAAGTGTGGTATGTAGGGACTATTTAAGGGTGTCATCATAATATACCAAACATTAGAGCAAAATGAATGTGTGTCCCTTAAAATTGATGTGGCATGTAGATCCCACTTAAAGGACTCAAAATGAGTTAGTTAAGGGACACCTATTAGAGATGCTATAATGTGAGCTATGGGTTAACCTTGAAATCATATCTATATAGAAAAAGGCATACTCTCCATTTTTTGTTATTTGAAATTTGAGTTACACTTTATAGATACACAGATATTATTTTTAATTGGATATACTTTTTTATTTATTTGAAAAATATAGTCATTATCGGTTGTTTATTAGACAATAGTTAAGTTGTAAATAGCAATTACTTACCAATTAACTAAACAGAAATTGTGTAAAAGAATAATAAAAGAGAAATAAAAGAATAAGGTGGTCGCAGGTTTTTAATTTTATAAATAAAAATAAAAAGCGACAAAGTAATATTTTGCCACTTTTTCTTGATAAGCATCCAAAATTTTATTCAAGGGAGACCATATGTTGTCACTCTTTCAGTTCAACTTGTTAGCTAAGTAGAGTAGTCTGTCTCAAAGTGAAAAATGTACTGAAAGGTTAAACATACACTCGTGAAAAAATAAAATTAGCATTCCTACGTCTACTAAATATTTAATGCACCGTTCAACTATCGAACCTTCACTAGTGGAAAAATGACTTTAGAAAGCATCATTTAGCATCGGTTGTTTGAACAGCTGATGCTAAATGTAGACGCGGTGGCAATTTTGCAATTAAGTGGAAGTTTTCTATTTTCACGCCTACATTTAGCATCGGTTGTTTTAACAACCGATACTAAATGATGCTTTCTTAAGTTATTTTCCCACTGTTAAGTACTTTCAGCATCGGTTGTTTAAACAACCGATGCTAAACGTCCATTTTTATTTCTAAAAATTACTCGTTAACACGTTCTCAGTCTGTCACTCTCAGTCTCTCAGTCTCTTCGTTCAACAAGTCTCTCACTCTCAGTCTCTTCGTTCTCTGAAGTCTCTCACTCCCAGTCTCTTCATTCACGCCGTCGCCGTCCTCCCTCGCCGTCGCCGTTCAACGCTCAACGTTCATTGCCAGTTCGTTCACTTCGTTTTCGTTTTCGTTCACTTCGTTCAGAATGTTCAAGCTCAGTTCATTCAGAATATTCAAGCTTCGTTTTCGGTTTCAAATGGTAAGCATCTTGGCTCTCTCTTCCTCTCCCTTTGTTTTCGTTTTGAAACCCTAAGCTTATAAATAACATTCTGAAATTTGGGATTTTTTTAGAATCTTCAATGTCAAACTACTCTTCGTTTTCAGAATGTTCAATCTCATAGTACCTCATCGTTTTAGAATCTTCAATGTCAAACTACTCTTCGTTTTCATTCAAAATCTTCAATGTCAAACTACTCTTCGTTTTCAGAATGTTCAATTTGAAACCCTAAGTTCGTTTTTCATGTTCTCCGCTTGAACCCTAAGTTTGTTTCGTTGTTAATTTTGATTTTGCCAAGTTTCTAGTTCAGTTTATTCGGTTTCATGTTTTGTTTTAATCTTTAGGCTTCTTTGCTTCTTGGTAAAATCAATGTTAGGATAGGGATTGTACATTTATACATATTGTTTCTCAGTCACAAAAAGAATTTGCCAGTAACCGAACAATATGTGTCTGTTGAACTTTAAAGTGGATAAATTTGCCCTAATTTGGAGTTTGAGATTCTCAGTACTGAACAATATTTGATCCACCAACACTGAATTTTTTGTGGGTTTCATGCAGGTAAGTTGCAATTGATATTCCAAGTGATTTTTTAGATCAAATTGGAGAAGTTAAGTTCCACTTACACAAGATACCTAGCTATCTATCTATAAGAACTATATTGTATTGATACTTTTGCAGTATGGGTATTTGCTCTTGATTCTGTATGCTGCTACTGGGACTTTTGGTTGCATTATTGAACTCTATTATAGTGACTACTTTCAATTTTATTTCTCTCAGATGATTTTGAAGTTGGGAGAAACCTTCAGTTTTGTTATAAATTTTATGAATTGTTAGTCATTTGTTGTAAAAGGCGACCATGTAGCCAAGGCTTTGGTGTTTTAGTTGTTTGTCATAGTTGGTTTGATGATTTTTAGCGATTTAAATATCCAATCGGTGCAGACTTGGGTTCAATTTAACACCATCTCAGGCTCACCTTTACCTCGTAACACATCCTTGTTTTTCCTTTAGATAAGAGTAACTCATGCGTGTTTGTTTGAGACTTCATTATTTCTTTGGAGATGTGAAACTTTAAACCTGCAAACATATGATATTGAGCTAGAGAATTATGGATTACCATTTTCCCGAACAGAAGGTGGAAAAATATATCAGAGCGCATTTGGTGGTCAAAGTTTAAACTATGGAAAAGGTATATCCAGGTTTTGGAGTAGGGTTGTCTTCTTTTTCTTTTGAGAACAGTTCTGATATTGGCCTTCATTTGTCGCTACAATACAGGTGGTCAAGCTTACCGCTGTGCCTGCTCTGCTGATCGAACTGGGCATGCTTTATTGCACACTCTATATGGCCAGGCTATGAAACACAATACACAGTTTTTTGTGGAATATTTTGCCTTGGATCTTTTGATGAATAGTGATGGTGAGTTGTTGTACAAAACAGTTTACTTTCTCTTAATATAATATGCGGTCAATTACTCTAACTAGGTCTGAGCATTTAAACAAGCAATTTCTTCATGTCGATACCAGTTTCTGTTGTCTACAATTATAAATGATATCTCTCTGTCATACCAATTGCTTTAGCAAAAATGTTACAGCGGTGAAAAGCGGGAAAAAGAACATATTTGTATCTGTCATAGTTAATGACTATGTTAACTATGTTCCATATTGGATATGTAGGCACTTGCCAAGGAGTGATTGCCTTAAATATGGAGGATGGAACACTACATCGTTTCCAAGCTGCTTCAACAATTTTGGCCACAGGGGTAGCGTGATTTTTTTGTGGAGGCTTTTCACCGTGAGTTTACTTCTATCTCTAAACATTAGGGAACTTTTATTCAACAGGAGATATTATTTTCTGAGTGATATGAAATCTGATGAGTTGTATTTGTTGTTTCAAATTATACGTGAGGACACTAATTTCTACTTATGAATTTTGTATTTGTTTCATTTGTTTCAAATTAATCACAGATTACTGTAGTGACAACTACATGCGTTTCAGAAAGGATTACTTTCCATTATGTTTGTTATTAGATATAGTTGATTGATTTGTTGTCTTAAAGCTATGTTTGTCAGTTTGTGTACAGGGCACATGCTTGGTATTGCAGCTTCATGGCTTGTCCAAGTAGGAATAAGAATATTAGACAGATGATTTTCATAGCCACAGTTAGATGCAATGCATCTCTGATTTTTGCCTCTATTGGAGAAGGTATTGGAGCTACCCTTTTTCATCCTGCAGTTGGCCAGTGGATTGGTAAGATTATGAATTAATGCATGCAATGCAAGCACTGTCACATTGTCATTAGTTACTTGAATTGCTTTAATTAGTTGAATCATGCAAAGTTGATTATTAATTTGTTTGATTTTCAGGTTGTGTTGTTGGTGATTTGGCTGGTCCGGTTATTGTAGCAGTTTGTGCTGGCAGGGTTCTTCACTTGGACCTTTAGTTTTAACATTTTATGTTGTTCATATAAATCCTATTTCCTTTTTTTTTTCAAATAAGAATGATGTATGAAGAGATTTTGTAGTATTTAAATGCCATTTTTGATTTAACCTCGTCCAAAAGGTGGCTAGACTTTGCTGATACAAAAGGCACTGACTCTTATTATATTCATGAAAATCTTAACTTCTTGTTTCAAAAGTTTTCCAATTATATGCAGTCGTGTATTTTAAGATTGTTTAGGAGCAGGCCATTACACTGGACTACCTTCTATGATAGGTAGGAAGAAAAATGCCACATTCAATTACATTAAAGATAGATCTTTGTTTTGCTGTAGGTCATGTTTTCACTTCGTTACGAATGTGATAGTGATAGTGATAGTGATGAGAGGTTATTTCTGAGCATTTGGAATCACGAGAACCGGTGCCAAATGGAGCAAAGGTATCCTGTGGTAATATATATTTCTAATCATTTCTGTCTCAGTAAGTTTTGATTTTATGATGGATGTAGTAGACTTGTAGTTCCTATTCACATGGCTGAGAGTTTTATGTTAACTTTAACAGTGCAGTATTGACTCACTACTGGAGTGCACAATAAAGCACATGCTCATTCTCCAAAGCATAACTAAGCATGCTGATAACCTACACAAATTTGCAGATACAAAGACAAAGGTAAGGTTTAATGAGAAACATTGTTGGATCACCTATAAATAGGGTTCAAGTTGGGCAATGGAGGTAAGAGGCCATCTGAAAGTTTGTTCAATATTAGTGGAGAATCTTAGTAAAAATGGGCAGATGCTTGTTGAGGTATGTCGGAGTTGAAAATTACAAGTTCATATATTCTTTTACGATATACGTCCAAGAGAAAAATTCCTTCTGATGAGAAAAACTCATCGCTTTTACGCTAATTATGACTCATGCTGCAGATGTTGTGTGAGGAGGGAAACCATTTTCTTGAGATAGCAGAAGCCATAAGAAGCTTGGGCCCGACAATTTTGAAAGACGCTACAAAAGCTCATGGTGAGAAGACATGCATATGTTTTGTGGTCGAGGAAGGATCAGAAGACAGATTCATTTCTTATTCAGTTAAACAAACTTGCTGCACTACTGTTATTGTATTTGTTGGACTCAAGAAATGAAAACTATTACTTCGATTCATCGCTGAAAACTTGTAATGATCGTTTGATGTTCAGATACTTGGAGACATGTAGACAATAAATATTCTTAGTAGTGGATAATGTAGCTGCTGCTGTATATTAGATTGTAAATATAATTCAGTAGAAGATTTGATGTCAAATTAATAGTGCCAATTAAATTTTTTTTTTAAAAATAGACATTTAGCATCGGGTGTTTAAACAACCGATGCTAAATGTACTTACTTAGGTACTTTTAGTATTAGTGTTTCTGTATAACCGATACTAAATGTACCTTAGTAATACATATAGTATCGGTTATACAGAAACACCGATACTAAATGTACCTTAGTAATACATATAGTATCGGTTATACAGAAAAAACGATACTAAATGTACTTACTTAGGTACATTTAGTATCAGTGTTTCTGTATAACCGATACTAAATGTACCTTAGTAATACATTTAGTATCGGTTATACAGAAACACCGATACTAAATGTACCTTAGTAATACATTTAGTATCGGGTGTTTATGTACAACCGATACTAAATGTACCCTAACAGTACCTTAGTAGTACATTTAGTATCGGGTAAAAAACCGATACTAAATGATCGTACATTTAGTATCGGTCGATTTAGTATCGGTTCCACAACCGATACTAAATGTGCAAAACAACCGATACTAAATGTCAAATCTGCACTAGTGCTTGGACCAGATGGTTAAGAGACCCAAATATTTACTACTTGTGCCACATCTTGTTGGGAAAGTTTTGTTTTTATTACAATTACAATTACAACTATGCATGTCTTTAAAAAAATGTGCACCTTTTTGACCCAAGATCCCAAATCCACCATTTATTAGTGCACCAGACACCACAAGGCGCAATGGCAGATCCAGAACTCGGAATAAAGGGAGTTCGTGTATTGGATTCAATTGGGTGCAAACTTGAGAGTATTTGTGAAAGTTTAAAATTTTAGGGTGTTAATTTTTTTTATAAAAAGGGGTAAATAGGATTTTTTTTTTGGGTAAAAAAAGGAATTATTTCATGGGGCTTCAAATGAACCCCTTCACTACAACACAAGTCCGCCCCTAACGCAACGTGGGTGATTCCAGTCGTTAGACCCTACCTCTGGCTGACCCATTGCCAAGGTAGCCAGATTGTTAAACAAAAAAGATTACTCATTCTGGACCCTGCCAACGTCTCTGGACTCCCTAATGTTGTAGGCAGCCGCCAGCTCCCAGATTAGAATATTTAACCTGATTCCCTTTCGACGTACGCGCTTAGAGCGCTACCAAACGAGCTTCCCCCGTAAGATCGACTAACCAATGTTCAAGTATTTTTCAAAGTTCTCATTTGTCGTTCTAATTTTTATATATATATATATATATATATATATATATATATATATATATATATATAGTGAGTTGACTAACCCAAAATTGGGCCGAGATGTAATTAAAGTTTGGCCCGATCCAATTTGATCCATTATTTGGGTATCAAACCCGGGTACAAGTCGAGTCTGTCCCTTTAGATGAAGTGCATTAACACTAGTGGAAAAAACACATTTTACATCAGGAATCCATATCGGTTAAAGAAATACCAGATGTTAAAAGGTAGGCGGTGGCAATTTTGAAATTTTGGTGACATTTTTAATATCTGTCGTTGTACTGACCGTTATAGAAACTGCGTTTTGACTGCTAATACGCATTTTTCATATCGGCCCATGTGTAACCAGATGTTGAAAGTGATTTTCCTTACTCTCACTCAGAACACGCGTTTCCATCTCTCACTCAGAACACTCTTCGTTTCTCTCACTCTCTCGCTCCAGCTTCGCAAAACTCTTCGTTCTCTCGCTCTCTCGCTCCAACTTCGCAAAGCCCTCTTCGGTCGCCTCTTCATTTCTCTCGATCCAGAAAAACCTTCTTCATTCTTCTCACTCCAGAACGTCTTCATTCCTCTCGCTCCAGGACGCATCACAACGAGCTCACCATGACGCCACCGCTGCAACCTCGTCACAGAGCCCCACCACGAGACGCCCATGCAACCACCCCGTCGTCTTGTAGCACCGCTGTTATCAGGTTCCCTTCTCTGATTTTAGGGTTTCACATCCATTGATTATCTGATTTTGATTATCTCTGATTTTAGGGATTTCGTTTACTGATTTTAGCGTTTAGGGTTTTCTATTTTGATTATCTTTGATTTTAGGATTTTGGTTTTTCTATTTTGATTATCTACTTTAAAGGGTTTAGGGTTGTTACATGTAAAGATTAGTTTAGCTTTATATTTAATAAGTGCAAAAATCTGGAAATATTGTTTGTTTGGACTAGAGAGTTATAGTAGAAGGAGCTGAAGGTTTACAGAAATCTCAGGTATTCTCGCGATTTTCTTATATATGATTAGCACAAATGTGTTAATTTTATTTCAATACCTTTTTTGTAATACTTCTAGTTTACACGGCAATAGTTGTTTCTTTCTGGAAACTCAACATCAGCTTTATATCGTGATCAGTTATTACTATTAGTCAGTCCAGTTACAATTGGTCTTTAACTCGCTCTTCATATGAATGATCAGCTATTACTTTTAATCAGTTATTTTAGTAATATTGTAAGTGTTATTCCTCGTTAATAGGAAATGGTTAAGTATATGAATGATGCTGCTAAATTTTAAAGTATAGGACTTCTGATGCAGCTGGTTCTGCTTTAGAAATACTTAAAAAGGCATTGTTAATAAGCTTATACTCAGAAAAGTTGCTTCAAATGAAGGCCGAGGCTCTATATTTGGTATTTTCTATCCAATTATTTGCTCCACTCATCTTTTTTTATTCCTATTATTCTGTTTTTGCTGTTTTGCTAAAATATTTTGTATATTGTGGCTGATAAGAGATGCTGTTTGTTTATGGTGATTGGTGACATCTTGCAGCTGCAAAAGTATGATGCAGCTATTCAACTTTGTGAAAAGAGTCAGTCTGTTGCAGAAAGGAGTTTTGCCTTAGGGAACAATGCACACTGCAACTTATTATGTTATGTCCCTTTTCTGGATCCTAAACTAGCTGCATGTCATTCTTATGGGATATTACTATCTATTATTCCATTTATGACTTACTTGAATAACTATTTAAGAAAAAGTATTTGAATAAAATACCATTATGTAGTTCTCGGGTGGCAAATTTTTTTATCACTCAAAAGAATGAAGATAATAGTTTTAGTATCCTTTTTGAAATCTGATATGAAAAATATAGTTTTTTGAGCTTCTGAATCCTGATTAGCTCATATTTACAAACAATAATAAGTATGCTAGATTCCCAGTCTTTATTTGAACAATTTCTAGATTTGTTGCTTTGTATCATTTTCAGGTAACTACTTGTATTACTCCATTGGTAACAGGCTGCTTGAATTGAAACTGATGATGTTGTGCCATCCCCTTCCATCACATCAGAATTTATGCAACCTGACTGGGACATGTTTCATGTAAGTGGAAGTGATAGTAATTATAGTGATAGTATTATTTCACTCTCTTTGTTTCAATGTTTTTGTGGAATAGAAGTGTTAGATTATAGTGATAGTATGAAATCTGAATTATTTTTTCTCTACCAAATAATTTTGATGCATGGAGTTATATGCAAGGGTCCCTAATTGTTGATTTACTTTGTTAGTTCTAACTTCTACGAGCTGAATTGATTTCCCCCCAAATCTGTAACTCAGAATCAATAAATACTAGAGGGTCCCTAATTGATGTTCTAAATTGATTTTCCCTGTGTTTGTTGGTTTTGTGTTAATACTGGATAAATTATGCTGTTGTTCTGTGTTGATAATGGATAAATTATTTGTTCAGCTGGGTTTTGTATTCATAATATTTGTTCAGTTGGGTTTCCCTGTCTTGTTGTTTTGTGTTGATCATATATGTCTCCGTTTTTATTTTGCATTATTAATGTGTCATTGTTAGAGGATTGCCGCATTCATCATGATGCTGTGACCGATTCAAATTGGAAATGTTCTGATCCGCCATTTGACAAGTATGCTTATTTCTCTATAGTATGCACTTTCAATTTGAACTAACTAAAAACTCAGCAACTTGCTGAATGGCTTAACAATGTTGACCATCACTTCATCTTTTGGATTAGTGTGCATAAGTTCACCATGCTTTGAGTGAATTTTGTTTGCATAATTAGCATATTTTCTTATAGTGATGGGAACGGTGTAAAGCCACTTTCCAAGTTGAGCTTACAACTTTGATCTCTTCTTTTTTCCACTGGGTAGGATCTGCAGATATAGTGACCAATAGTGTTACCAACCCAAGTATTTGGAGTTGTGATAAATAATTGTTAAATCGATTTCATCTCATTTTGTTTGTAGTATAAATTTAACATATGAAAGATACTTCATTGGTAACAATACTTCCTTTTGATCTGTTTAGAATTTTGATTCATGCAGAATTTTGATTCTTTTGATCTGTTCTATTTCTATTTATATATATTTCAAATATTTGTTTCAATGTTAGATTAAAGTAATTATAATGTTAATTACCTGTAGGTTATTGTTAAATACGAAGATAAGATATCCAATTGGTTTGGTTGTCAAAGAAAGGCTGAAGAATTAAAAAAGATGGCTCCATCTAGAAAGGCTGAGAAGAAGGATGCTGCTAGTTAAGATTTTATTCATTGTTTTTAGTTTTCATCCTTTATTTGGAATTGAGGGTCGCATAAGTTCAACTATTTGGTTCCTCAAAAACATATTATCTATGAATATCATATTGGAAACCTTCCCTTTAGTTCATTCTAAAATGACAAGCTACAGGTAGTAAGATTTGCTATATGACGTCAAGAAACAATTTTTTTTTTATTTTAAAAAAGCTACATTTTTCATATCGGTTCTCTCAGAAAACTGATGTGAAAAGTTATTTTTAATATCGGTTCTCAAAAAAACCTGATGTCAAAAACACGATTGTATTTGATAAAAATGCCTTTTTTTATAACGGACGTACGGGTAACAGATATGGAAAGTATTTTTCGCATCTGTTCCGTGTCTGATGTTAAAAGTCCCTATTTTTCATATCTCCTTTTTCCGCATCTGTTCGTGAACCGTTATGAAATGTCGTTTTTAACCGTTATGAAATGCCTTTTTTCCACTAGTGTAACCACTTGCACCCAAACTTAGAGTTAGTGAGAGGACTATTTATTGGTCCAAAAAGGCTTGAAGCAGGGAGATATCCATTAACTCCTTTCCTATTCTTCGTTGTTTCAGAAGGTCTAGCGGTGCTGGTTTGGAAAGGGGTGGAGTCAAAGTGTTAACGGGCTTTAAAGGGATTCCCTCAATTTGCGGATGATGCCGTCTACCTATGTCATAGAAAAAGAGTAACAAGTGGGCTTGAAAAGCTATCCTGAGAAGTTTTGAGTTTGCTTCGGGGATGAGGGTCTATTTCAGGAAGAGTAACGTGGTTGGAATTAATATTAAAGAAAGGGTGTTGAGGGGTGCTTCACATTTTTTTATAAGAAAAAATTATATTAAAGGGGTGAAGGGGCACCCCAACCCTTACATATACAAGACCCTGATAGAAATAAGAGTACCCCAATACCTTCCTTTTCATGTTAAAAACATAGATAGATACATATTACAACAATTTCATCCCTCCCCCACATTATCACCATCAGCCCAATCTAAGAGTTTCAACACCTACAAACATTGTAATTAAAAATACCTAATTAATAATAATAACATAAGACCCTAAAGAGGGCACTGATCAAACTACTCATAATTGATACCGCTGCCAGAAAATGAATATTCTTTCACGTATAATATAACGTACCAATGTACTAGGCCACGAATGATAAACCCTTTGTTCTTTTGTTTCCATTAATTCATCGTTGCCATGATTCCGTACAACCTCGTATTCCTGGTTATTATCCTCACTCCCCTCTTTGTTTCGTGATTCAGTGGTTATTATTGTTCAAAACAGGATTGAAGAAAGTCCATCGAACATTAGAAGTTTGGTTCCTCTTTCTTTCATCGATGCAATGGGAACTTTGTAAAAATAGTGAAAGATTTTTGGGTGCAATCAAATAGTACTTTTGCCCAAATATTAAGTGGTTGCATTATTTCTAGGTCACGAATGATAAACCCTTTATCATTAAGTATGAGATCATTTTAATCATTAATTTTGAAGAGCATGAGGGGTTGTACTATTGGACCACTATGAGAAATGAGAAAATTAAGACATTTTCATTTTCATAGTACTTTAAAAGGAGCCTGCAAATGTACCTACATTTTCTAGTCTAGAACTATTTACCACACCACTTAAAGAAAATATGCAGAAGTAAGATGACACGCACAGACTTTCCTTTTGGAAGGATTTTCATATCAACCGCTCACATGCTAAGGTTGACTGTTTGAAACCATAATTTTCACCCCAAGTTTAATTAAGTTTTGCAAATTAGAAGCATAAAAATTGAAACTACTAAGCACTTTCTGTTGAGAATAAAGCAAACACATGAATATTTACAAACCATATATATATATATATATATATATATATATATATATATATATAATATTCTACAATTTTACAAAACTGAAATGATTTTTTTTAAACACTAAATCTAACTATTGATTAACATTTTGGATGTTTATAGTATTTATATTATATATAACTACCATTTCTACAATTCTAAGTAAATCAAACTTTAAAATAATAAATTCAAACTATTAATATTTTAGATGTTTTTAATCCACTAAATGCTATAAAAAGTATAGAAATAACAAAAAGGGTTGTAGTCACGTAAAGCAAATAATCAAATAAAATAATAAAAAAATTATAATAGGCTGCGATTACAGTGAAGAGGAGTAATAAGAAAGGCAAAATATCGCCCGAAGTCACTTAACTTATTTTCTGATAACGAATAGGTTCTTAACTTTGTTTTGTAATGATTAGGTCCCTTAAGTTTTAATAACTTTGCGCTGTTGCCCTTTTTAACATTTTGGTTAAACTCCATTAGGAAATTGATTATGTTGCTATTTGACTGTTGTTTGATTGCTGACTTGGCATTACGGAACAGGTGTACTCTTCACCCCCTAGTCAAATACGTTAGTCTCATCCGTTGTCCGCTCAAACGCTACTTCAAATAGCGTTTCAAAAAAAGCTAAACGCTACCCAAAAACTAGTGGAACACGAGTGCTTATCGAACACGTGTACTCGTCGATCACCTGCTAGTCAAATTCGACTAGTGCTTACGGAAGACGTGTACTCGTCGATCACCCGCTAGTCAAATGCGTTAGTCTCATCCGCTATCAGCTGAAACGGTACTTCAAATAGCGTTTTAAAAAAAGCCAAACTCTACTCAAAAAACACTAACCTTTACTGCTTGTCAAACACGCCTAATTTTTTTCATCCGCTATCTCTAGTCAAATCCGCTATAAGTTAGTGGATATGACTTGCCAAATAGAGCCTAAACGCTAGTGCTTATGGAACAAGTGTACTTGTCACCCGCTAGTCAAACACGTTAATCTCATCTACTGTCCGCTCAAACACTACTTAAAATAGCATTTCAAAAAAAACTAAACGCTACCCAAAAACTATCGAGATATGCATGTTTTTAATAACTAATGAGAACTAGCTAGCTGAACCATTTTACAAGTTATCAAAGTGTCTCTAACCAATTAAAAAGCTACATTGTGAAAAAGGTATCACTCACTACACTAGACAACTCACACAATACTCATTATTTTCAGTTTACTACAAAAAGAAAGTCACACAATACTCTTTATTTTTTTTATTTTTTTGGAACATAACAGAGAACAAACCCATAGAGCCTAAATTATCAAAGGCCATACATAATCATAAAAGGCAAAAGCCGACCGAAGAATTATTTATAACTCACACAATACTCACTCACTATTTTCTTTGGTTTCTTCTCTCTTTCCTTTTATATTGAAAGGTATCATTTCATCTTCACACTCTCTTTCTCTATTACTACTCCTTTCATTTCATCTTCACACTCTCTTTCATCTTTGCTTTCCTTCAGCAAACCAGAGAAGGAGGAGACATTGGATTGAAAAGGTAGCTTTCCTTTCATTTCTTCTCTCTGAATCAAGAGGGTTATGTTTTACTGCTAATCATTGAGAGTATTGTTAGAACTGTGTTGGCCCTGGAAGTAGCATCATGGCGTTATTTTGGTTTTTGTTGGCAGCCTTTGAAACCTTCAGATATTGTTCGGTGTGTTTTAAACATTTTCTGGTTTTTCTTAATTATCCGTCTTTTGGATTCATGTTGAACGTAAACTGTGTTTAACTTTTGAATTGAGACTAGTCTCAGTATGTGTGTTTGCCTTAACATTTTTTTTCTTCATCAAATTACTCGTTTCAAGTACAAAGATAGAAACCAAGGTGTTTTCTGTTGGGATAGCCTCAAAACATCTTCATTAATGATTCAATTTAGATCCCCAAAGCCACATAAAAAAATGCCAATGATATGGCCTCAGAAACATATAGCATACACAATATCAGAAACTCAAGATGATAGTCCATAATCGCACAAGTCCTACTCAAATGCATTATCATCATCGTCAGGAAGTGTTTGCCTTAACAAATTGTTTGGGATTTAAAAAAGAAGTTTTAGTTTTTCTTCATTTTTGCTTTCCTTTCATTTCTTCTCTGAATGCAAGTTTTAATTTTTTCCATTTCATCTTCTCTTGGCATCAGAGTGAAAAGGTATCTCATTTTTGTCAACAACTTACTCATAGGTCATGTTATTGGGGTTTAAGGGCTTAATTCTGTTTTTTTGGGGTTTAATTTTGTCTAATGTTATTGTTATATGATTGCTGGAATGAGACAATTCATCAACCAGAAAATAAAATTTAATTTTTTAATTCAATCATAACTCTTTTAATTGGACTCGAAACAACATAATAGTCACATTAAAAGAACAAAAAGAAAACACAATATGCAAGAAAAAATTATAGAAGGGAAAATGAGACAATAGAGACACTGAGTGATAGCTCTAATGGGAAAACCAAAAAGAAGCTGATGATGGTAGTGAACAGACAATCAAATTTGCTAATGAGGATAACAAAGAAATCATCAACTAAATCAAAGTGATCATTGTTTTTGTTGTTACTCAACTGAACTACATGCGAGGGTATACATATCCAATGAAGAGCTAGCCTAAGGGTATGTTTGGTAGTTTAAAGGGGAGGGGAGGGCTTTGGAGGGGAAGGTAGGAGGTTAGTGAAGTATTCTCTGATCATTTGCGCTAGCCTTGTGGGGTCATCCTCCCATATATTATCGTCATTCCTTAGAGCTATAATCTTATTCTTCCGTCTTCGGACTATTGTTTTCGAGTGATAGTACTTTGTGTTTCTATCTCCATCTTCAATCCACTTTCCTCCTGATCCAAAGGGGTAGCAAGTTGTCGTTGCAAGTCAATCTCAAGCTCAGCTAGAAAGTTGTTATATCCGTAATGGGGACTCTTCTGAATACCGTTCATCCGAGCAATCAGCTTATTCTTTCTCTTTGTTATGTTTCCAAATACGTCACAGTTCCATTGCTTTAATGTGGGCTCAAGTGTGAATCAGGAATAAATCTATGTTTGCAATTATATTTATTGGTTTTCCTATTTTAAGCTAGACAAATTAGGAGTTGATTTGATCTTCATTAATTGTATTTATTAGTATTATTTGTTCTTGATTTACTTACTTAGGGTTGAGTCTTTATAAATAGCGGCCATCAAAATTAGTACCCTTATAGATGTAATTCTTGTAACAGGTAAATATGTGTCGAAGAAATCTATATTCTCTCTTTGTCTAAAACCTTTGGCTACAAGGCGAGCCTTGTACTTATCAACAGCGCCATCAGGTTTTAGTTTCTTTTTCAATATCCATTTACAACCAATGGGTTTGCAACCAGGAGGCAAGTCCACTAAGTGCCATGTCTTGTTAGACTCTAGAGAATCCATCTCATCATTTATGGCTTCTTGCCACAAATCAACATCCAATGACTACAGAGCTTCTTGAAGGCTAGTAGGATCCTCCTCTAATGTATAGACCGTATAGTCGGGTCCATAGTCTTTAGCAACACGTGCTTTCTTACCTCTTTGAGGTTCTATTCCCCTTTCTACGTTGTTTTCAATGCTCCTAAGCACAGGAACTTCAGCAGTTTCGGTGCCCCCACTATTTCTTGATTTAAAAGGGAATCTACTTTCATAGAAGTCAACATCATTTGACTCTATGATCACTTTCGCATTAAGGTCATAAACCTGTATGTTTTTATTTACTGCATAGCCAATGAATACACATTCATAGGCTCTACTGGCGAGTTTAACTCTTTTTGGGATTATGACATAAGCCAAGTTATCCCAAATTCAAAAGTAAGACAAGATGAGCTGTCTTTTCTTCAAGATCTCCGAAGGAATTTTTTTATTTCATTAGATTCAGCGAATTTATTCATAACTTAGCCAACAGCTTACAAAAATTTTCCACAACAGAGATCAAGTCCTAGAATTCAGCAAAATAGCAAATCAATAAAGATTTTATTTTTCTTTCTGCTTTACCATTCATTTCAGAAAAAATATGGTGCAGTCGTTTCATGTATAATTCCATTAAATTAATGAGAATCATACTCCGTTCCTTAATCGCTATAAACTCTTAAACTTTCTACTTAATTGATTTTCAAAAATCTGTAATGGAAAACTTGGAATATGTCAAGCACTTCACTTTTATTTTTCCCAAAGTATACTACAATGTAGTCAAAACAATTATAAATAAAAGTGATAAACTATCGTTTTCCATTTCTGGTTAACGTTCTATCTTATTCGCATATATCTGAGTGAGTCAAAACTAATACTCAGTTTTCCTTACTGATTTATGCGAAGTCTTGAAAATTCTTGCTTGACTTCAAAAATCATAATTTTTTTCTTAAGTCATTTGAAAAAAAATAACTTTTGAAAAATGCTATTTGGCTCTTATTGAAAAGAATGCATTTGTTTACACGTCAAAGTCAACTATGTTTAAAAAAAATATCATTGTTTAAAATAAAGTTCCGATAGACGAAGTAAACAATGCTTTAAAAAAATTATATAGTGTAGGAAACTTCCGATAGATGAAGTAAACAATGCTTTAAAAAAATATCATTGTTTAAAATAAAGTTTTAACCAGACTCAACATCATTTTCTTATTTTCAGCAACATGTATGTTCAAAACATACTCAATAACCATCCACCAACCTTCGCATTCACCAACAATGTTGATTTCAAAAATTATAGCAACAAATTGCTATCAATCAAGTTAGCCTGCGGGGCAGAGCTTGACCTGTTCATACACTTGCATGTCGTATGACCTGGTCTCTCGCAATTGAAATAATTAAATGGAGGAGCAGTGTCATTTCTAGATGGGGGTCCCATTCTAGTTGCTGTTCCTTTGAGGCTGATTACTGTTTTAATTTTTGAAAGGTTTTCTCAAAATTATATTGCAATCAATATTGCAATATATCGTAAAAGGTATAACTTCTTAAAAATAATGTTATTGCTAAAAAGCAATTCTATGATTTAAAATCATTAACCGTTAGCGTTAACCACTAACGGAAACAATATGAATTAAGAAAATTCATTCTTGTCGAGTAGGTTCCCAGGAAAGAGAGGTGGGTCACAACGGACACACTTAAGTACCAAGTCTTTCCTAGCCAGAACTTTTCTTAAACCATATGAATTAAAAAAAATTCATTCTTATAGAGATGATTATTCTCTTTCCGTAGAATTAAGAATAATATAGAGATAATCATTCTCTTTCTATAAGACCTTATAGAGAAAATTATTCTCTTTCCATCGATAAATAGTATAGAGAAAATTATTCTCTTTCCAATGATAATAAATTATATAGAGAAAACAATTCTCTTTCTATAGAGAAAATAATTCTCTTTCCTTTAATAAGTTGTATAGAGAAATTAATTCTCTTTCCTTTAATAAGTTGTATAGAGAAATTAATTCTCTTTCTCTTGGAATATTTCTTTAGCTATTTTATCTCTTCCTTTCTGATCAACTGTTTCAGTGAGCACATGAATGCCATCTGTTAAATGTTGGCAACATTTTTCATATTTAATACAAATTTATTTTCTTGCCATTGACATTCTTGAAAATGAAACGATTTGTTGAAATTAGAAACAGCAGAATCAGAGCCAGTAATGTCTTCGGTAGTCATGGCTAAATTACGAAACGTCTTAAAATTGTTGTTTTTGAGTTTCAGAAAATAATTTCAGAAAATCAATCCACCGAAGATATTACTAGGTTGAGTCGCGGACTAGGTCGCTCTCTTTAAGACGTTTCGTGGCAGTGCTCAAAATTGTGCAGGCAGACTATCAACCACGACGTCCCCAGGATAAAACAGCCCAGTCAAAACTGTTGCGAAATATCACTGAAATTTCGCTCAAGAAATACACCTCAATATGGTTAAAAAACCACTCTGAATATGGTTCACAGACCACTCTTGAATATGGCTCGTAGGCCATTCTTTAAAGTAGAAGAGAAGAAAAATCGAGAGAGGAGAGAGAGCTTGAGGTATGATTTAACGTCAAGCGGTGTAAAGAGTCAAGTGAGGGAGGGGCCTATTTATAGGCTTCAAAACTGACTTGGTGCGCAAGTCTTAGAGGATAAGACCGGAGTGCTTGCACTCCAAGCTATAACGGATAGGAACAGACGCGGATAAGAACGACTCTGTTCAACGAATATGTATGCAATGGTTAGTTCATCGTATCCGGACGGTTCAACGAATCTGGACACGCAAAGGTGTGAAGTCTCCACTTATATGCACTCTTCAAGTACCTAGTCCAAGCAATGTGCGACTTTTTATTTTAATTCACCACCAATGTTCCAACAAATCCTGTTGAGGTGAATTGCTTTTCAACACATGTACACCCTTGCTTAACCAAACGTTATAAGCTCAGCAGGAAATCCGTCAAGACCAAGGAAACTATCATGAAAATTCAATCCCATGGTAAGTGGAAAGTACTGGCCAAAGGAAGAGGAGTTGGCTACATGCCTTCTCCTGAACAGGAAGTGCCTGCCACCCAGGTATGTTCTAATGTTCTTTTATTTTTATAAATTTAATTACAATACAATATAAATAAATTCCATGTATAATAAATAGTTTTGTGAAATAGGAAATGACAATGGAGGAAGAAATTGATGAAATAGTGGCGCTGGAGCCACTTTATCCCAAGACAGCCAGGGATCCTGCTTCAACATCTGTTTAGCCTGATGACCAAATCCAAACCTGAGGAAGAAGATGCATGAGTAGTTTATCATATATATATTCTAGTTTTTGAAGTTTCAATTTAGATCTTTCTGTGGGAATTATGTCAACAACTCCAAATCCCTCTTCTTAACATCTATCTAATTTCCATTGTCCAAATTCTCTATGCATATTGCAACTTTGATGTTTTATTGGAGTATACATTTTGAATGGTGGTTCCACGATGAATAGAATACATTTTCAACACTATGAATAGAATGCACGTTTTTATTTATTTATTTTTGACAATTTATTTACTATTTTCTGAGTATGTATGTTTGTACAAACATATGTATCTTGTAAGTTGAATTTTAGTATGATTACTTTAAACTGTGAGAGCCTATCTACTAATGAGATTACTATATGTACAATAGTTGTTGAGGTTGAAATTTTTTTTATGCTTAGGAAGAAGTGAAGTGACTATTCGTATCATTCACTCAACTTTGCAAAAAGGGCCATTTGAATCCCTTAATCAACTAAGTATGCAAAAAGGGCCATTTGAATCCCTTAATCAACTAAGTAGGAGAAAAAGTATGGTAACTGTATGGCATATAAGTAGATTCATTCGAGGTTTCATGGGTTAATGTTGATAGTAAGTGTTCAATTTGTAAGAGAAATGCTGGCAAAACTCTATTTTGTGTACTCTCTCAAACACTCACTTTATTATTGGTTAAGGATCGAGCACGCGATTGCTAAAGTAAATGGAATCCATTATTTATACTAGCGGAAGACGAGCACTGCCGTTTTTGTCTTCCACTTTTATTACTCCGCTACAGTAGATATTTATTTATATAGTTGTAGCTTATTGTGTGTTCCGGAGTTAGTTAGCTCAGTTCAAATGGGCTTCGCTCTAAAAGCCCAATAATCACATCACTCTTTAGGTGATTCTTCAAATCACATGCTAATATCTCTCTTTCTTGACTGACGTTGAAAAATGTTAGGTGTGAGCGTGTGACATGTCGTAGGCCCATGTTTGAAGTCCGATATTGAAAGCTTCGACTAGGCTTGAAAGTTTATCTAAAAGTCTATTTGATTATTTTTATACGAAAGCCCTTAACTTGAGTAGTGTAAATTTTTGTAAGTAGACTAACAAACTAATAGGTCAATGAAATTAAGTTTTAATTTTTTCCATCTTTTCTAACTTGAGATCTTTAAACTATAAATCTTGAGGAGTCTCCATGTGGACCCTCCTACCATTTTGGCGCCAAATCTCCCCCTCCCTCCTACCGTTCAAGTACTCAGAGTCCATTTCTCAATAACCGATTTAGTAAGAAATAATAATTTCATGACAAATATGTACACACTCTATTTTAGTTTTTAAGTCCGCAATTGCCTTTATTAAATAAATATTTTTTTAGTTTATACTTACCTTCAATTTAAACAAAGTTTTCTCATGTTGCAATTTAAAAAACAAATTTTACCCAATAATAATTCTATATTAACTAGAGCTTTTACCCCGTGTCAATGCCACCTATTTAAGAGAAAAGCCAGCTATAAACCTATAAAACTTGGATATTTTCTCTAGCATGTGAATAGCTACGGCCTATAATAAGTTGACACTAACCAGAAAACTCTGTTTTGTTCGTAGGATTACAAGGTGGGTTGATGAAGATGAAGACAAAGTTAAAGCTACAGGGACAAAAGTTTGCAGTATCATTCTTTGAGAGTAGAGTGATGACGTCTTATATCATTCTTTTTCTTGTGTTGAATTTGTAACGAGTAGAGTTTGATTTGTCTTCAGATTGTTTTCTTTGAGGCGAGTAAAGGGTTTGGTAGGGGTTAAATTTTGAAAGCCGTTGATTGGAATCATATTTAAATTTGTAAATAAGTTTGAATGGGTTTGTCATCAAGAAACCCACTTTGGGTCAGGCTCAGTAATTGGGAAGTTGATAAAATGTGTGTCACTTACTAAATGCTTGGCATTTTTAGTACTCTAAAATCACTTTCTTTATGTTTTGAGAAACATTTTATGTTGATGTATACTCTTTGTGTGAATAAGACTGGGCAATCATACTTAAAGACCAAAATCACTGCTATAATGAATCTTTTTGCTTGAAGGTCCTGCACTTTTTGATTTCACTTATGTATCTCAAGGGCATTTCAATATTCATGTTCCTTGACAACTATTGCTGATCGTCGTTGACGACGTGTTATGCGTAATCAATGACCTTCCATCCAAGTGGAGTATCTTAATCAAAATGCTTATGGTGGAAATGTTAACGGTGCTTATGCCGATGGTGGGTATGCTAACAACCTAATAGCAACACAACGTGTCTTATACTAAAACCAAGACTACTGAGATTATGAATCTCTTTGGTGTTGATGGTTTGATTGGAACACCTACTAGGAGTGAGGTCGTTTTAACCTATGTTTCAAAGGGTTGCTTCAAAATCCATTGTCCGATGACTGTTGCACGTGTTCGTCTTAGAATAATGCGCAATCAGCCGCCTCCAATTTAGATGCTCTACCCTCATCGAGGCTGTCGTCCCATTCATAGGACTAACTCTTCTCATCATGAAGAAGTTGGACAAAGTGCTCACAATCCTATTATTATGTAATGACTTTTTTTAGTGGTATGTACCTTCAAGACATTTTATCTTTGTTTTGTTTATTTTGCTCTATCTTCAAACCTTTGTTGAAACTTTTATTGCTTTGGAAATGTAATATTTAGACCTTTTGTGTTGCAATTTCTGTTTTTTTCGCCCCCCGTGCACGGCACGGGTAACACGGCTAGTTAGTATAAACTTTGGTGTGTACATTATTTTTGGGTCTTTTTTTTTAGATAAGCCATTATTTTTGGGTGTACATCTTATCTTACCATATAAGCGAATGCCGGTTGCAATTGGCATTCAGCCTTTTTTTTTTATATATATTTTAATATTTTTAATTTCTAAAATACTATTACTTTAAGATTTTGAACAAATTTTAGATGTTTAAATACACTAAGTCTGTTTCTCAATAATTGGTTTAGTGAAAACAAAATAATTTAGTGATAAAATATGTAAAGTGTGATGTCAAGTTGTATGATTTAGGGTAATTTGGAGTCCAAAAATTCAACTGTTCAAATACGCGAAGTTTGTTCTTCAAAAATCGGTTCGATGAAAAGAAAAAAAATGTGACATGATACTTAAATCACGATGCTATACCAATGTGTTTTGGGTACTTTAGACTTCATGAAAAATTTTAGATGCTACGTTCGTTTCTCAGTAATCGGTTTGGTAAAAAAAGTTAATAGTTAACTATAGTACTTTGTGGCAAAATATGTATAATGTGATGCTAAGCAGTGTGTTTTGAGATACTTTAGAGTCCCGAAAAAATTTATATGTTCAACTACGCGAAATCTGTTCCTCAATAAGTTGAGTGCTTTTAGTGATGCGGATTGGGCATCTTGCCCTGACAGCAGACGCTCTACTACTGGTTTCTGCATATTTTATGGTGATTTCTTGGTTAGTTGGAAGTCCAAGAAGCAAGGTGTTATCTCACGATCCTCATCAGAGGCAGAGTATCGTGCTCTTGCTCTCACTACCACAGAAACTCAGTGGTTGCTCTATCTTCTACAAGATCTTCACAGACCTCATACTGCTGCTGTTTCTCTTTACTGTGATAACAAATCAGCAATCCACATTGCTCAGAATCCAATTTTTCATGAACGCACAAAACATATTGAATTGGATTGTCACTTGGTTCATGACAAAGTGCAAGCTGGTGTCATTCATCTCATGCCTGTCCCCACAAAAGCACAGATTGCAGACATGTACACCAAGCCACTTCATCCCTCTCAGTTTGAACAGTTCTTATCCAAGCTGAACATGAAAGATATTCATAGTTTAGCTTGAGGGGAGCTGTTAGATAATGTATTTTATACTGTACATGTATTTACTGCACATACAGTTTATTTTAGCTTAGTGATAGCTTAGTATTATCTATTCTAGCTAAGTACTTTATTTTTTCCTTTGTACAAACTCTGTATATATATCTTGATACCATTATCAATAAAGTCAGAGAGTTTATTTATCAAATTGTAACATATTTATCCTTTACAAACATTAAATCATCTTACTGTAACTGAAAATGCAGGGGAAGAACTACAGCATCTCACCACTGCAACACCGAACATCACACTGCCGCAATGCCGATCCTGTCACCGTCGCATCGGCGACCAGCTCAACGCCAAAACGCCGATTATCTCACCACCGCAAAGCCAATTGTCTCATCACCGCGCTGCCGAACTGTCTCATGTCCAACACTGATTTGTCTCGTTGCCTTATCTTTCTTCTCTATATCCATCTTCAAAATGAAGAGATCTTATCGCAGCTCCGAAGAACACGATCGATCCTCCTGCCAAACCACTTATTTCATTTCATTTTTCTCTTCATAAAGATGATTGTTGTTCCTGAGTTTTATTCCCAAGTTATGCACCTGATATAAATCAAGACATTATTGTTATGTTATGTATTATTTGTATTATTGCTTATGGTTCTAGAGCTCAAGTTTCAATCTCCATTCCTCTTTATTTTTTTCGCCAAGTTGATTCTAATTCTTTGCCTTTTGTTGCATTGTAGGTGGAATCAAGCTCCACATTACTCAATATGAACTAAGCTGCCGATCCCTATTGGCATTAGAGGTGGAACATCAGAACACAGATTCCTATTGTGAAGAATCTGATTTTTTTAGGATATTGCAGCTACTGAGACTTGGAACATTGGGAGTGTTGTAGTCTGAAATTGAACAAATAATTTGCACTTATTTGTGTCTGCTCATTAGACAATGTAGACGAAAAACATGTAACTATTTGGTGAATTAATATAATGGTTGATTGTGAATGATTTTGGATACCTTGTTTTGATCTATAATGGCTTCCTTGTACATAAATATGAATTGATAATTACACTAAATGTGTTTTCAAGCAAAATGTGAGCAAAAGTAAGCGAGTAATGAGCATAAAATTGTGATATCACTCACTGTCTTGACAACAAAAAACATTGTCTTGAAGATAATTAATAACTAGTCTTTGCTACCATAAAAAATAACACGTCTTGGCAACTAAAGAAAAAACATCTGCATTCTCAATTAATATGAAAAAACTAGAAACAGAAAAAAGCTATGCATATTGACTTGGACTTAGGATTATGAATGAAATGAGGGGAAATAAATGAATTTTCATAGTTAACTTGGTTCACTCATTTGGAGTTCAGATAAACAATGATATAGGAAGAACAAAACTGAAGCCACATAAAAATTATCTTGAAGAAGAATGAATGGTTGCAAATGGAGTTATTTGAAGAAGAAGATAGATGTTAATGGATTTTTAGAAAGTTGTTGGACGGGGAATGAAATGGGTGGTGCGGTGGTGTGCCATTCCCGCGTACTTACTTTTATGGTTTAGATATTCGTTCGATCCCTGTAAATACACACACAATCCAAATAGGCCCCTGTAAAAAAAAACTTTGAAAAGACCCTTGCAAATATAAATTGTTTACGGTTAAGCCCCTCGGTCAGTTTTCCATCAAAAAAAAACTTTAAAATAATAATAAATGCCACGTATCATCATCTCATTGGACCATTATGTCACGTGTCATAGGATGCCACGTCATTATCACATGTCACCATGGACACATGGCATTGACAAGTGCCACGTCAGCAACCAATGGATGGTTGCCACGTGACACCTCACATGGCAATGAACAGAATAGTGTATTACGTAAAAAATTAAAGATTTTGGTAGAAGTGAGGTCACCTGATATTTTTTGTAAACATAGCCAAGAACTAGTATTTAATATGAATCAAAACGTTGGGTAATAAAAAAAGATACTGTTTATCTTCCTCACCCAGCAACTCAAAACGGGTCGATAAACCTGGTTTTGAAACTTCATCTTCGGATTTGTTTTATCGGTTTTGAAACTTTATATTCCTCACCCAGTAACTGTTCATCTTCAATATATCATTTTCTGAAACTTCATCCCAAATCCCATTTTCGGATTTGTTTTCTTGGTTCGAAATTGAAAATTCGTTTTCTGGGTTCGATTTCTAATTCGTTGAGTTCTCTCATAAAACGATTTTGATAAAACCAGAACGAAATAACGAAATATCCATGGAATATATCGTTCAATAAAAGGAAATAAAAATGACATCCATGGAGTCCAGATCTGAAATAACAAAATATATCATTCATCTCCCAGAACTGATTTCCAGATCTGAATTCCATGAATTCCAAACTTGACTGTTAATATAACAGTCTTAGTAAATTTTGTATATAGATAGACCTAGAGCTATGTTAACTAATCCAATAATTAAAAATTTACAATCAGTTTACTTTGCATTTTCAAAAAGTCTTATTCTTTGTGTTCATTCTCTTTGTAGTGGCTCTGGTGTTCTGTTACAGTTGTTGAAGTATTTCTTGGTAAGCATATCTCACAAAGAAGAGTATAAATTTATTTGGAATTTTACTCTAAGTGTGAAATACTAAAAGAAAAGAGATAACAGTAACAGAGAGGGCAACTTGTGAAACTCTTTAGAGAAGCCAACTTGAGTTAGTTTGGATGTTCAATTTGTTTCCTTCGGACATTAATCTTGGGATATACGGTCGCATGTCATGGTACTTGGTATGGCCCATGCCAATAAAGGGTGTCATATGGATGTTTGCTTATGGAATATCATCGGATCATCGTCTACAGTACTAACAAAAAAGTGGAAAAGTGGCTTTATTCATATCCCATGTGCACAAACGGGGGCTGGCCTTTTATTTTGATGGCTTCCATGGTTGAGCATTGCATTACCATATTAAACGGTATTTGATTGTTATACAAATACAAATACAGTTTAAAGCTAGAGGAGTTTGACCATTGTTTGCTCTTGATTTTACCCTAGAGCTTTATAAGAGGAAAGATTTGCTAAAGCCTTCCCTGCAGCTAAAATCCTTTTGACCCTAGGTTTTCTTTCCTTATCAACACCACTTCTAAGAGAATTATTTCTAGAAAAATCCAACATAGTTTGTGCGGGAAGAAGTGGCATAAATTGATTTTTGTTTCTAAAAATTAATTTGAAGTCCTATTAAAACTAATTAGATCTAAAATTATATTTTTAAAAACATTATTTAGTTACTATATAAGTAATTTAATTATACCAAATAAAAATTATTTTATCACAATTTAGTTATGTTTATAGATAAGATTTCTTAAATTTATAATTACTTATTTTGTTTGTATTTCGGTGTCAAGGATATTACTTGATTATTTTGGCTCCCACAACAATTTCTTCTATGCTCTGCCACTGTTTACATTTTACATCATGAAGGAAAGAAGTGTATTCAAATAAAATTGTATTTTAAAAAATAGTATTTTTTTACCGTTTATGCCATAGATATTTTTAGTCAAAAAAATCTTTTTGGTTACAAAGGAGAAAAAAAGAAAGGAAAAAAAGGAAAGATAAGGCCTAATAAATGAGCACCCATGTGCATCATTCTGAAGCAGCTATAACATCGCTATCGGGGGAATTTCCAGAGCTACATGAACCCGTGCTCTTGGGGTACCAAGTTTCGCAAGGTAATCCACACAGAAGTTAGCCTCCCTGAAAACATGTTGAATCCTTACATTCCAAGGGCGAGCTAGCAAGCTTCTGATCAAAGCAACTTTGTTCCCATGATGGTGGTAAGTCACATCTGCACTCTCAATAAGTTTTAAGGAATTCAGAGAATCTGAATAACAAACTATCTTCTTATAGGCTATATATCTGCCAACACATAGACAAACCATGTAGAATAGCACATAACTCGGCGTGCATAATAGTGGAGTTTCCCAATGACCCATGAAACCCTCGAATGAAGTTACTGTAGCTGTCTCTAATAAGACCTCCATACGCAACAATTACTGGATTAAGCTGAACACTACCATCGACATTCTGAACTATCCAGCCAGCCGGGGGAGACTTCCAAGAAACTGTAAGCCCCGAGGTGGCTCACGTGCTATCTGCTAAAGGCCCGCCGGATTGGACAACAACTTTGCGGGCCTTCCAAAACAAACAAATTCCTAGCACACCAAAGTTTCCACATGACTATCACATGGAGCGGCCCCTGACAATCACCAATATACACAACTGAGTTTGATATTGAATTTTTATTAATTATTTTGTTTGCAATTTTTGCGTGTGTATTTTCTCCGAATATTTGCAATAGCAACTAGTTAAATAAATTATTATTATTAATACTATTATTTTGAAAATTAAAATTGGGTATTGACCTTTTTTTACCAAAAATTGGGTGTCCACCTTATTTACCTTTGTTTCAACCTACTAGAAATTGAAATTGAAATTGAAATTTGAAGAAAAATTAGGAAAAAATATGCGTAAAAAGTATCGTGATTTGTTTAGTTGTCGTTTTTCTTTTATTTGTTAAGATACTGATTATTATCTGTAAGTGATTAAGTTATATGCACTAACATTGTAACATTTTTTACACCATCAACTAAATTGTGATTGACTGGCATAAATATCCGCTTAGACTGTTATTATTGTATATATAAATTAAATTAAATAGCAATATTACAGTTTTCTAAAATTATTATTTTTGTGTTTCAAAATAAAAGAAAAACCGCGAGTAGAAAAACAATTTCCGCCATTGTAATAAGAGTTCCACGCGGTACTCACCATTCCAAGACTCAACGCAAACGCTAATTCTTCATAAACCGCTTGTTAAAGTTTAGTTTTATTGTCACAGTTAAATGTAAATGTAGAGTTTTACAGAGTTAGAAGTTACTGTGGTTAAGTTGTGTTAATTAACCACACCAGTTAGTTACTGATTAGTAGTTGTGTTAACTACTAACAGTTAGTTACTGTTGAAAACTACTTGTAATAAAACAGTATTGTAACTTCATTTTCTCTATGAATGGAATGATAATGGATTCCACATTCTCTCTAACCTTCAATTCCCACACCAGTTAGTTACTGATTAGTAGTTGTGTTAACTACTAATAGTTAGTTCCAACAAACTGGTATCAGAGCTCTTGATAGGTCCTGATCCAGAAGCAGCAGCATTCGAAGTGAGAGATACATAGAAGCAGTAGAAGGGCAATTGCAAGAATCAATTCAAGAAGGAAGAACGATGGCTGAAAAAGACAGAGAATTTCTCCAACCCTCAATTCCCAGCATTCGAAGTTTAATGTATTCATCATACTTTTATAGTGTTATAGGTTTCAAGTTTAATGTATTCATCATACTTTTATAGTGTGTAAACAAAAACAACTATCTCTTCTTGGATTTGGAGTGTATCTTCAACTATTAATCGTAACTTATGGTGAAACCGTAATAGAGATATTGTTGTCAACATTATCAATTTCTATATATCTTTCTATATTGTCATACCCCAATTTTGTCCGATTCTTTTTACTACTTGTTTTTTCAGGTTTAATTCATTTGCAAGTTAGTTTTAGTTTGTTGAGCCTACAATTCTTATATGGGCCTGCGCCTGCCTAATTGGGCCTAACGTTATCATTTAAACCTGTATTTGTAAGTTTG
This sequence comes from Astragalus glycyphyllos, assembly GCA_963573325.1. Classification (NCBI taxonomy): domain Eukaryota; kingdom Viridiplantae; phylum Streptophyta; class Magnoliopsida; order Fabales; family Fabaceae; genus Astragalus; species Astragalus glycyphyllos. Next base: position 42,569,234 of record OY754309.1, read on the forward strand.
GGCCTAAGCGCAATTCATGTAGCTGTACCTAATTTTGATCCCTAATTCAATCAGGTATTGTTTTAAAGCACGATTTAGGCCTAAGTTAGAATGTCGTCTTATTGGGTCCGATTTCTTACCATCATTTGGCCCAAGTTGACCGTTGCTTTTATTTTTATATAATCCAAAAAAAAGCATATAAAAATAGAAATAAATTACAAAAAATACAAAAATATCAAAACCTTTTATTTACATCTACCCAAATAATTGAAAAAAAAGGAAAACGAAATAAACATAAAAATTACAAAAAGTCCCAAAATACAAAAAGATGATAACCAAGAAATATAAAAAATAAGAAAACGAAAATAAAAAAGATCAACAGCAACAACAGCTTCTTTGGGCCTCTTCTTGTTGAGCAAGATTTCTCAACGGGTCCAATACCTGAAACAGGAAACAAGATCATATCAGAATCAAAGAATTTAATCTCCTAAACCTAAAAAATCTTTTTTAGTCTCTTCTAAATAAATTCTAAATTCATAAAACATCAAGTCTTTTATTTCTTTTAATTTCTTTTAAACTCAAAATAAAAAGGGTAAAATAAGCTTTTCAAAAATTAACATTCTTTTCTACAACTAATTAGTAGGTAACCTTCCTTAGGAAGGATGCCGTGGGGTGCTAATACCTTCCCCATGCATAACCGACTCCCGAACCCTAACCTGGTCTCAAGGACCCTTATCCATTTCAAAGGGATTTTCCAATGTTTGCCCTTAAACTAAACTTTGGTGGCGGCTTCATTTTTGAACCTTCGAGGAATCCTTTCCCGAATTTTTCGGTCGCTACATATATTATTGTCAAAAAAAATATATCTCTCTATATTTGTAAAGGAATTTCCAAAGGAGCCTCTATAAAGCTTCTTGATTTTTTTAATTAAGATTTGTAGTAAATATCAACTATAAATTAAAACATTTAGCCATAATTTTAGAATGAATAATAATTATAATTACAATTATAGAGAAGACCAACCATCTCCAAATAATGTAACAATTCTCCACTCTCATAAAATTTTCCTTAAGATTTAACAAATGTGTCATATATATATATATATATATATATATATATATATATATATCAATATAAATATTTAATCTCACACTGCTCTAGAGGCTTCCAATCAGGTACAACTCCGACTTGGAACTGCCCAACATTCATAATCATATCAGTTTCCAAAGCATTAAATTATTTATTCTCAAACACAAATTTGTTTCAAGTGGTGATTTTGTTTGTGTAAGGTTTGATTGGATCTAGGTTTGAAACTGAAAACTACAATGAAATTTAGGACTGATTAAAATTTAAGAGACTATGTTAACTAATTGGGGACTTAATTGTTGATGCACATAAAAATAAAAATAAAAATTGAGGACTTAGGTTGACTGAATTGTGCAACACATATTTGAATATAAGTTATGTGATTACATGTCTGGCTCATCAAATTCTAGGTATTGCTTATTATAGTTCATATGATAAATAGCTTGATTGAGTTCAAATTTATTTTTTATGGTATGTGATGAATTTCTCACAACTTGAATAAACTATTGGATTGATTCCTTGATGGCCGAATTCCTTTCCTTTAATGCTAAATTATAAAATATTTAATCTTACTCCATATAGTCTGATTGGAAGACTTGAATTGATCTTTGAAAATGATCAGGGTTGTACCTTGTACTACAAGCAACCGAATTAACATAGAACAATTATTTCGGTAGAGCTTTTCATTGTGTTCACTACAACAGATATTGAAAAAAAAGGCGCTAAAATAGGCAGCGTTTATGCTAGAAGCGCTGCTTTTGGCTAAAACACGGAGCAATGGCCAGCGCGTATGAAGCAAGCGCTGCTTTTGGGAAGGACACGCTGCGCAATAGGCAGCGCCTATGCAGCAAGCGCTGCCTTTTGGGTTAGACGCGCTGCGCAATAGGCAGCGCCTATGCAGCAAGCGCTGCCTTTTGGGTTAGATGCGCTGCCTATTGGTGTGTTTTTTTTTTCTTTTCATTTTTTCCCTCTCAACACATACATTTTTTCCCTCTCAACACATACATTTTCTCTCTCCTCAACACACTAACACTCTCTCAAGCTCTCTTCCTCCTCCTCCTCCTCCTCCTCCTCCTCCTCCTCCATTGGCTTCAAACGGACACACACTCCTCTCAAGCTCTCATCTTTGTCCTCTCAAGCTCTCATTTTCGTTCTCTCAAGCTCTCATTTTCGTGGCTCTCTCCCATTTTCGTTTTCCCAAAGGACATCTCTTCCACACTTCTCCATTTCTTCTCCATTTTCGTGTAAGGTGATTTCTTCCCCATTTTCGTTTCTCTTTCACAAAGTTTAGTATTACTACATGTTGCTCTAGTTATTTTAATGGCATTGGAACATTAGGTTAGATGATTTAAAGGTTATGGTTGATGATTGGTTCTTTAAAATGGTGTTTCTAAACTTTGGGGAAAATGTAGTCTTAGAGTTTGTTGAAATGCCCAAATGAAATGCTTGTTAATTTAATTTGATGTAGGCTTAGTGTTTGTTGAAATGCCCAAATGAAATGGTTGTAAATTTAATTTGATGTAGGCTTAGTGTTTGTTGAGATGTCCAATGCTTGTTAATTTAATGTTGCTTTCGGTTAAGGGATTTTATAAACTTGAATATTTAGGATTGCATGTTGTTTTATTAATTTTAATGGCATTGGAACTTTATGTTAGATGATCAAAGTTGATGCTTATTGATTGGTTTATTGAAAGGGCGAAGTGTTTGTCTTATTTTGTTAATGTCACAAAAATTGATTGTATTTTTGTCTTCTATATTTGTATGATGGTTCTCTAATTAGTAATTTAATTAATGAATTGTTTATAGAAATTGAAAATACTTCCTTCGAGTTCATGTTGGTTCGCTTCATTTGCTAGTGCGTGGTTCGCATTCGTTGGAGTTCATCGTTGCTTCCACTTGTTCAGGTACTTTTGTTGTTTTCTTGTATTTATTATATGAAGAATGACAATATGGAAGACATCAAAGTCTTTGATTTCTTTAGTTTAAAATAGTTGAATGTATTAGCTTCAAAAAAATTGTTCGTTTTGTGTGTTTGTCACCTATAATAGGTTTTTAAGTTATCTTATCAGGAATTTATTATAAATAAATACTGGGAAATTATGGATAGAGAGTGGATGTCTGCCAATCGTCTGTCCAAGGAATATGTTGCTGGAGTGGATTATTTTGTGAAGTGTGCTGTTGAACGTATAGGGACTTCTAGTAACATGAAGTGTCCTTGTTTGAGTTGTTGTTATGTAAAATCAGTTAATGCAGAGGAGTTGGCAGGACATTTAAAGGGTTACGGAATAGATCAAAGTTACACTTGTTGGACAATGCATGGTGAGGAAAGAGGTGAATCTTCAAATATGGGTAATAGTACTGAGAGATGTGCACCGGTTGACACCGAAAGACCTACATTTGAAGGGGGCGAATTTGAAGAGATGGCAAAGGCTGTTGAAGACGATCTTAATGATTGTCCTCAAATGTTTGAGAAATTGATAACGGATGCAGAGACACCGTTGTATTCAGGTTGTACTGAATTCACAAAACTATTGGCTGTGATAAAGTTGTATAACTTGAAAACTTGCCACGGATGGACGGATAAGAGCTTTACGGAATTACTCGCACTGTTGAAAGAAATGTTGCCGAAGGACAATGTGCTCCCTTCTCGGACGTATGATGCAAAACGAATGTTAGGGTCCATTGGGTTGAACTATGAGATAATACATGCTTGTCCCAATGATTGCATTTTATTTCGGAATGAACATGTCTCGTTAAAGTCGTGTCCTAAATGTAATGCATCGCGATATAAAAAGAAAGAATCTGCTCCAGAAAAGGTGTTGTGGTATTTTCCCATAATTCCTCGATTTAGGCGCATGTACCATAGTTCAGAAGATGCAAAACACTTGACATGGCATGATGATGAAAGGATTAAAGATGGCATGCTACGACACCCGGCAGATTCTCCGCAATGGAAGAAAATTGATATTGATTATCCTGATTTCGGGTTGGATCCAAGAAACCTACGACTTGCATTGTCTGCTGATGGATTTAATCCGCACGGCATTCAGAGTAGCTCCCACAGTACATGGCCCGTGATTTTGGCGATCTATAACTTACCTCCGTGGCTTTGCATGAAACGCAAATATATGATGTTGTCTTTGTTAATTTCTGGGCCCAAGCAACCGGGAAATGATATTGATGTATACTTGGCTCCGTTAATTGAAGACTTGAAGCTAATGTGGGAGACTGGAGTAGAGGTGTATGATGGGTTCAGAGAAGAAACTTTCACCCTGAGGGCTATGATTTTTGGCACAATTAATGACTTTCCAGCATACGGCAATCTATCTGGGTACAGTAACAAAGGTCAGTGTGCGTGCCCTATATGTGAAGATAACACTGATTGGATGTGGTTGGAACAGTAACAAAGGTCAGTGTACAGTAACAAAGGTCATATATTTATTTACATTATTGTTGTCAAAATAATGTATTAAATTAAATTTAACAATTAACTAATCTTTTGTTTTGTAGTGTCCGAAACAACCAAATAACAATGATTGTGGGTATTACGTAATGAGATTTATGAAGGAAATTATTACCCACAATCAAATGGTTATCCCCAGACAGGTATCTTTACAGAACTCTTTTTTATTTTGATTTAACCATATATTTCAATTCTAATTTTATTTAATTATATAATTTCAGTATTTTTCCGATTGTCGGTGGAAGACATACTCTACTGCACAGATTGATGAGCTTAGAGGAGAGTGGTGCCATTATGTCTCGCAATTCTTTTGATTTTAGATAGATTGTAATGTTGTAAATTGTTAGAGTTTTATTGATTGGATACACGCATATGAATTGGTTCATGCATATGTAAGTTGCTAACTTGTTTTAATTTAGATACATATTGTAAGTAGCTTGCTAATTTTGGATACATGCATATGAATTGGTTCATGCATATGTAAGTTGCTAACTTGTTTTAATTAAGATACATATTGTAAGTATCTTGCTAGTTTTGGATACATATTGTTAGAGAGTTTGATTTGGATACATATTAATTTGTTAATATTGTAAGTTGCTAAGTTTTGGATACATATAATAACTTGTTAGCTAGTTTGTTTTGGTTTGTGATCATATTGGTGCATTGGGATATATAACTAGTTTATATATATATATATATATATGTTGTTAGTATATAATGGATTGGATTGGTATTAATTGGCTGTATATGACTAGGAAATTATCAAATTGTAAAAAGGAAAATACAAAAAAACAAGAAAAAAAGGAAAAAAAAAAATTAAACAATGGGCAGCGCTTGGTGTGAGAAGCGCTGCCCATTCACCTAGTGCGTATAGCAATGGGCAGCGCTTGGTAAAGGGAAGCGCTGCCCATTGCTAAACGTGCTAGTTGAATGAGTAGCGCTTGGTGGGAGAAGCGCTGCTCATTCACTAGCAATGGGCAGCGCTTTCCTTTACCAAGCGCTGCCCATTGCTATACGCGCTAGGTGAATGGGCAGCGCTTCTCCCACAAGCGCTGCTCATTCACCTTGCGCGTTTAGAAATGGGCAGCGCTTCCCCTTACCAAACGCTGCCCATTGCTAAACGCGCTAGGTGAATGAGCAGCGCTTCTCCCTTCAAACGCTGCCTATGGCTATTAATGAGCAGCGCTTCTCAAACGCTGCCCATTTTTGGGGAGGAATCACCAGCGCCAAATTTAGCAGCGCCCAGAAACGCTGCCCATGGCTAAAAAAAAACGCTGCCTTTCCCCAAATCTGTTGTAGTGGTTAAATGCTCATTGCTTTTGTTCTTTTTTCAACAGGTTCGGGATCTTCACTTTGTGTGTGTGAGTTTCCGATTGTACTCGTCACTTCGATGCTGACAAAAAAAGAGATTTTACCTACAATTGTTAATATTTTGTTCCCTCAAACTTCAAAGGACTATTTTAGTAAAAAAAAAAATCTCACAGATTTTAAAAGACTTTCTAGAAATTTAATAACTTTTACGACTCTGCAGAACTTTCAAGATTTTAAGGATTTAAAGGACTTTGTGAACTAATGAGATTTGACAAGACTTCAGTGACTTTTAGCATACATTCAAAATTTAAGAGAGTCAGATACAAAAATAACAAAAATATAAATTTATCATCCACTAAAAGTTTACCAAAAATATAAATTTCTCCTTGATGGGGCCCGAGTGAACAAGAATATATCTCATTGTTTTGGCTTGCATGAATTATCCCTTGTCTTTCCTTAAACACATCCCCAAACCTACAACATTGTGTCCTTCTGAAAAAAACTGTATCAACATTGTACATAAAGTGGCTTCTTCTACCGTAAAATACTCAACAGTACCTTCCAATCTATCAATTAACAAATTTTTTATGGGTAGATATTCAATCCATCAATTAATTCTTTAAATCATAAATAATTACTTTGATTAAAAAAATTATGCTGCAAAGAAAAATATGTATGTTAAAACTGAAAAAAAAAATGTTAACGTAGTGAACTTTTGCCAATAAGTGTGTGTGAGGGAGGTATGGTTATTGTTTTCAAGGTTTTAATTGTGGTTAGTCATGATGCTTGGTATTCAAAAAAAAATGTAGCTATTCGCAGATGCAGAGAGCATGAAAACATTGATGTTGTGGCTGAAATTATGATTGCAGCCTTCTATTTAAAACCGTGATTGCTATGAAAAAATGAATCACGTCAGACTTTCACCAATTTATGCCGGAAGTGACAATGATTTTCCTGAAGATTATGCAGTTGGTGATTCAGAATTGAGAAAACCTATTTCTTATGACGATCAGGCTGATGGTGATGATGATCTACCTATATTATTATCGTACAAGAGGCGGATGATCAAGACCACACAAAACCATAGTATGTAATTCCTTTCACCTTCTATTTTTTCATTATTCACTATAAATATATATCTAATAAATCTCAAACTTCTATTTTCTTTTCACGTATTCAATTCAATGTATTATTTGGTCACTCGCTCCTTCTACTTCAATAATAGTTGAAAAGTGGAAATTTTATGATGATAATGATGATGAGGTTGATCATGAAGATGATCTCCCAACTAATTTAAGGCACAAGAGGCAGCCTACTACCACCACTCCAAATGACCGTAATATCCTTTCACCTTCCACATTTTCATTAGAAACTGAATTAATTAATATTAAGTACTAGTTATATTGTACCCATATAACTATTTAAAAACTACTCATTTCATTTTCATCAACACTCATAGATATTCAACCCATTGATGGAAGAAACTTGTAGCATAAGAAGGGGGACAAAACAGGCCTATCGATTGATCTTTTGCAGGAACACACAAAGAATGCAAAATTGAATATTTCCAAGGCAATTTGTGAGAAAACAAACTCCACTCAAATCAAGGTTTTTTTTTTAATTTGATTAAGTTCTATTCTATTCTACCACATTTATTCATCTTAAATATTGCTATAGCTTCAATGCTTTCACCACCTCTCATTTTATATATTGAATCTATATGTGTATATTTATGATAAATAGATGGGGTAGAAGAATAGAAATGAATCAAATTTAAAGAAAAACTTAATTTTAGGGGAGTTTGTTTTTCACAAATTTTCGCAGAAATACCCAGTTTTGCATTCTTTGAATGTTCCTGCAGGAGATCAATCGATAGGTCTGTTTTGTCTCCCTTCCCATGATGCAGATTTCTTCCGTCAATGGATTGAATATCCATAAGCATGAAGATGAAAATGAAATGGACGGTTTTTAAATGGCTATATGGTTACAATATAATTAGTACTTAATATTAATTAATTCAATTTATAATGAACGGGTGAAAGTATATTGTCGTCATTTGGAGTGGTGGTAGTAGGATGCCTTTTGTACCTTCAATTAATTGGGAGATCATCTTTAGACCTTCATCATAATAACATTTCCTCTTTTCAGATAATACAGAAGTACAAGGAACAAGTGACCAAATAATACATTGATGAATTGAATAAGTGAAAAGAAAATACAAGTTTGAAATTAATTATATATATATATATATATTTATAATGAAAAAAATGAACGTGAAAGGAATTATGTACTTTGATTTGGTGTGGTCTTGGTCATCCGCCTCTTATACGTTAATAATATAGGTAGATCATCATCACCATATGCCTCATCATCATAAGAAGTATGTTTCCACGGTCATCTCGATCATACCATCATCAGCCATTTGAACCTCCCTTCCTTGATAGCCTTCTGAATTGCTTTCCTGAAGACTATGCTGTTGGAGGTGGCATGATTGACGGAGTTGTACCACTTGAAGTATTTCTTTCCTTTCAACACTTTGTGAGGGATAATCTTGTGGTCATCAAGTAGCAGAAATTGCTTGTCTTTCAACAAGTAGTCAAAGAACCGGTCAACCTTGGAGACGTCAAAAGAGAATTCCACCCTGCCCTCAAAATTCTTATTATCTTTACCTTTGGCAGGTCTCAGAGCAAGGCTAGCGTAGACTTTGCCTTTGACTATCTCAGCTGGTATGATGTCTGACATGGGATCGACTAAGTCATCATAATCTGCTGGAACAATTACGAATACAATGACGAACACGAATAAAATAGGCTGAGTCGCGGACTAGGTCACTCTCTTTAAGGTGTTTTGCGGCTCTATATACCCAAAACTAAAAATAACTGGCATGTTTCGGCTATATAAAATAATAAATTGTCATGAAGGAAGTTAAATAATAACGAAGAGAAAACGTTTCCGAACAGATAGCAATCAAAATGTTTCATACTAGTATGTAACCCGTGCGATGCACGGGAAGCAATTTTCGTGAAAGATATTAAATTTTAATAATTTTGTGAAGAAAATAATATAATTAAAAAATAAAAAAAGTAAAGAAAAATGCATTTAATTTGGTAATGTTTGATAACAATACGTCATTTTTATTGACTTAAACTTAGCACATATATATATATATATATATATATATATATATATATAGTTAATGGTTATGAAAAGTAAATATAAATATAAGGTACACAATTAGTGCATATTAATAATCTAAGGTGCTGTCAAAAAAAATAATCTAAGGTGTACGTCAAAATAAAAACTTAAGTTATCTATTTGAAAAATAAGTTTGAATCTAATATATGGAAAGACAATCTAAATAAATAAAATTGAATTTATATTTGGATTGGAAAAGAAATTTAATTTACATTGTCATGACGAAAAATAATAATTTGAATGTGAGGCAATTATTTTTTAATTTGCCAGCAACTTAACATAGTTATTGGTAGTCTAAAAACAACGATTTTCATTTTTGTTCAGGTAAGTTTGTATTTTGTTAGCCATAAGTATATATTATAGATAAAACAAATTACTATTGATAAAAAAAACAAATTACTTGTTTCAGTAACTTTTGATACTGTTGCCAATTTCTTATATTTGCCAACAACTTTATTGAGTTACACTCACTCTAGACCTATTTATAAGCAAAAAACACTTTTTAGGTTCGTTGGAAATTAATGTATTTAGACTATAATGTAGTCCAGATACATTAGTTGTCCAATGAACCTAAAAAGTGACTTAAGTGGATCAAAATCTTTAAAATCTGTTGACCAATCAATTCCCTCTTTTTGACCACATTTTTAGCAGCAATACAATAACATTTTGCATAGAAAAAGACACTATAATTTATCCATACATTCTCAGCAAATGGGTGAAAGGTAGGAAACGTCTACAAAACTAAACTTCCTCTTCCAAGCCATGTTTGCATCTAGCTTCAGTTTTATGAAAAGGAAAAGAAGTTCCACATATAAATTTTCCCATAAATTGAATATGGCTTCATATTTTAAAAAAATAGTTTTGCATGCACAATCAGTACCTACATAGATGTCCAATTTACGACAATTTAAAAAATGGCTACTGAACCTGGAAAAGTGAAAGAAAGGAATGTTATTGACTACGTGGTAACAATTTGCTATGTAACCTCTAAATTAAAATTTTGAATAGCAACAAAGTAGATACCTTCAGGAAATTTTTTGAACACATCCTAGAATCACCTTATATGTATCAATTTATATGTGGGAACAAAAAAATTTATTTATTACCACGTAGAAAATAACATTCCTTTCTTTCATAAATAAAATTTTATATGTAGTCCATTTTTGATACGTACATGTGTACGTTTGATCAGTACCTCCATATATAAGATTTTATATGTAGTCCATTTTTGAACACATGTACGTATCAATTTTATTTATGTTGTAGTTAATTTAATTGAATACATTATGTGCTTGTTCTAGACCTTCAAGCCTTCTACCATACAGTTGATACAGTTTTTTAAAAATGGACTATAAATTGTAAAAAAATTAGGAAGAACTATAAGGTAAATGATAGACATACCTTCTAGAGGACCACCCATCCCTAATTTTTATCACAAGAGAGTTTTCAAAACAACCCATTCCTTAGTAAAAATAAAAAAAGCATGACTGTAATTCTAAGTTTGATGCAAGAACTATAAGTAAGAACCATCTAATATAAAACCATCCAATAAAGACATATGTAGTTTAATGAAGAATAAATGAAACAAATAAAAATAAGAAATTCTAAGAAAGAAGAAAAATAACCCTAACTACACTTGGTTGATATCCTCCAAAAATGGCTCACGAAAGAAATGGTACTTGTAGTATAATTTAAAATCACCCAAAGTAAAGCTAAGATAAAAGTAAGCCAACACAAGCAAGTTTAGGTAAACATTCTCCCACCCTAGCAAAAACAACTGAAAGTTAAAAATAACATAATATGTATCTAATTACCTAGTCTGTTGTGCCTGCAAATTTTTAAATTTCCTCTCACAATTGCAATTCCTGAGCAAGAACAGTTGGAGATGAACTCATGAGAAAATTTTGAGATGAACTTCATATATCAGCTAAGGATGAAAAAGTAAAGTTAGAAAGAACAAAAAAGATGGACACTTTCCAACTTCATATTATTTCTCGATGAAAATATAAGATGCGAATATAAATTAGAAAGAACAAAAGAAATGTGTACATGGACTTCGAGCATTATCATACTCTCATCGAAAAGAGTGCAAATGCTATATAGGATCAGAATATGAGACACACTTGATTTATGCTTTGAATTGAGTTGAACGACATTCACAAATTTTGTAGTAATATTTTTCATATTTTATTATAATTAATTTTTTATTCAAGCAGCATTCATAAAAAAAATTCATTGCCAATTTTTTTTGGGTAAACATTGCCGCCATTTTTATAACATAACAGTTACTTTTTTTGTTATTATTATAATTGAAAGCATTGTAATTAGTCAATAGATATGCATTTACTATTATAAAAACAAAACGAATATTGAAGGAATTTCAACATTTTGAAGAAAGAATTCTATTTATCTTCGTTGTGTACTGGATATTAATAATAAATCATCACTCATCATCTGTTATAATTTTTATTTTAAAAGCCATAACATTAAAATTTAACAACAACAACAACAACAACAACAATAATAATAATAATAATAATAAATAATAATATTAATGAATACTAAAATGACTCATGCCAATAAATTGAAGAACTAAATAGGTATATGTAGACCTATTTAGAAATTGGACGTACATTTTATTTTTTAACTAATTAAAATAATAATATTTAAATTTACCAAAATAAATAACTTGAGAGGAATCCTTAGGACTCACATATTAAATTAAAGATGTTTTCATAAGCATTAAGACTCACATATTAAATCAAAGATGTTTTTCATAAGTCATTTATCAATCTTCTTAGGGAGTCGAGAGGGAGCTTGTGCAGCACATTCTTGAAAGCAAATATATATCTTCATTGGGATATTTTGGTCCATGAATTTTTTTCTTTATTCTTTCATACATATCTGCAGACTGAAATATTAGTTTTATTTAACATAGCTCTTATAAAAATTAATAATTTATATATCAGATCATGATTCCTATTTGGCTTAAATATATGTTTTGCCCCTGCAAATATCACCATAATCCAGTTATACCCCTGTAAAAATAAAAACTTTAAAATTACCCTTGCAAATATAAATCGCTTACGGCTATGCCCCTCGGTCAGTTTCTCATCCAAAAAAATAATTTAAATAAGGTTTAAATATATGTTTTACCCCTACAAATATCACCATAATCCAGTTATGCCCCTGCAAATATCACTATAATTCAGTTATGCCCCTGTCAAAATCTTTAATTTTCTATTATGCTGATATTTGCAGGGGCATAACTGGATTATGGTGATATTTGCAGGGCAGAACATATAATTAAACCTTATTTAAATTATTTTTTTGGATGGGAAGTTGACCGAGGGGCATAACCGTAAGCGATTTATATTTGCAAGGGTAATTTTAAAGTTTTTATTTTTACAGGGGTATAACTGGATTATGGTGATATTTGCAGGGGCTGAAAACATATTTAAGCCTTCCTATTTGCAACATTTCAAGCTATCTAATTCGACCCCACTCCATCGGGGGTATTTTATCAAACAACGGGTGGTTACCCCTCAGAAGAAAACCAAGAAATACAAAAGCAATAGCAAAAATGCAAATGTAGAGAAAAGAGTTTGTTACCACCGGTCTATGTAGATGTCAGTTTGGCGGCATGCGACCGTTGCTTCTACTTCATGTGATCCGTCGCTATTGATTTCTTGTGATGTAGCAAATTAATGCTCTCTGCGCCATATTAGTATACCATGTGACGCAATGCCGCTCACCACGCTTGCTGCCAGAGGTGGATTGCCCCTTTCGAATAGCAAGAAAGGAATCATGTTTATGCCCCGATCAACGAAATGGATAATTTCATATCTTTTTTTTTAGTACATGGATAATTTCAAATCTCATTGATAAACACGATAACAAATTAAACGGAGAAGAAAATACGGTTGAGTGATACAAATGAAAAATAGGGGAAGAGAAAACAAAAATAGTGAAGACGAAAATAGGGAGAAGATAAAAACAAAATGGTGAAACTCAACAAAAACTAAAAGTGGAAGGAATGATCTTCTATATAGAGAATCAGATAAAAATTTCTAGAATGTGTATTTTGAAACGTATTATTAATAGATATTTAATCAAAACAAAATAAATGAGATATAAATATAATATGGTAACCGAAACATATATAATAGCTATAGTTTAATGAGTAACGATAAAAAAATTGAAAATCGACTTAATGTCACATCAAAATTATTAATTAAATTATAAATTGAAAATAAATAATTCAATTAAATTATTGTGAAGTGTATGGAAATGAATTAGAATAGGTGTATTAATTGTTAAGTTGCTTATAAGATGACATTTGGCAAATAATTTAATGAGATTATTTTCAATTGTATTAGATATAGATAAATAATTATTTGCACTCTTCAAAGTCATAAATAACCATTCATTCGGTTAGAAATGATAAACTGTTATAAAATTGCTTTATCTCACCACTGAAGGGTTTTTAATGAAGTGATAAAATGGATATAACCAAAACTGTTATAGATGTTATAGAAAAGAATTGCTTTTCATTAAAAATATTGAAAATATCATATTCTAAAAACAATATTAAATATATTATTTTGTAATTTTAAAATAAAACACACAACATAATCAGAGGGCGTTTACATTGGCAGATGGGAATGCGAGTTTGAGTGTTCCAAGGCAGATTTCTTAGTCTCGGTCGCCGAGAGGTGCTATAATGCTAAATGTTGATGGTAGTGTGTTTAGTAATAGTGGGCAATCTGGTTACGGTGGGCTGATTAGAGATGCTGATGGTGTCTTCTTACATGGCTACTATGGCAAATTAGATCAAATGGAGATTATTTATGCTGAACTTGTTGTTGTCCACAAAGGGCTTCTTCTTTGTTGGGATAAAGGTTTCTGTTGGGTGACTAGTGTCTCGGATTCCTTTACTGCAGTGACTTGTATTAATAGTGGAGTTTCACCCCATCACAGGTACAATAATGTTATTGCTGAGATTAGACAGTTGATTTGTCGAGATTGGCGGTTGAGCATCACACACCAGTGTCGTGAGGGTAATCACTGTGCTGACTACTTGACCAAGCTAAGCGTTGTTGTTGGAGGTTCTGAGGTCCTTCCTCACATTAGAAGAATACCACGAGAAGGCAGTCCCTGTCAAAGACAAATGGAACAGCTACAACTTGTGATACTCATTCTGGTTTCCTTCCCCACATTGGGCCGTGAATCGGCCGATGTGCTCCATAGTAGACTTGCCATTGTCCTCGGAAAACGTGGCAAAATTAGGGGTTTTGAATCCTCTGGGCAGAGGCACCAAACGGTCCACCCACTCGGGGTGATGCTTCCTGTACACTGGATGGTCGAGCCGTTTCAATTGAACACCAAAAAACTTCTTGATGGTGTCAGCAATAAGATTAAGGTCCAGGAGTTGGGGCTCCGATGGTCCAGGTGGAGGGGGGACCCTGCGCCCCTGGCTGCGGTGGTACCTGAGGTGGAGCGTCTGTCCATGGCTGCCCAGGCATTACTTGGGCAAGGTTAACAAAGCCAGTTCCTGGTACAGATGCCTGCGCGCCTCAGAGAGGTGGAATTTGATTCCATGACTGCTTAACCGGGGCGACATTCATCTGTGTATGTATATAGGAACCCGCTGGGTAGGGGTGAGCGTAGGACGGGTTGGGACGGGTTATAAGCAACCCTAACTCGGCCCTAAATCTTAATCGGGCCAAAATTGAAGCCCTAACCCGTCCCTTAACCCGACTAAACCCGATGATATGCGGGTTCAATAAGGACCAGGTTCATAAGGACGAGTTGGGACGAGACGTGGGACATAACTCAAAGTTATGCATTCTCATAGGCCCAAGGTGTAACTAATTTTAATTTTTCACAAGTACAAAATTAGTCCGAAAAATGATATAGTGCTATATATTTACTAAAGTTTGTATTCAAATCTTCTTTTTTAATAGTGTTTAATTTAAATATTATAATATACAGTATTACTTGTACATCAACCTAATTGCTAAATTTTAGCAACCTAATTACCTGAATGAAGTAGTGCTAGGAAGCGAGGAAGAGATTATTTTGATTACTATGAATCGGTGGATGAATCAAGGAATTCCAGATATTTATTTTTGTTGGCTAAATTTATAGTATCAAAATAATTTAAATATTATAATGTACATGTACATTATTAAAAGAGTGACAGGCAGCGTAACATTATTAATAGAGTGATTGACAGCGTGTAATAGAACAGCTATTATGGGACGGACCAAGGGGTAACTCGAGCCCGTCGTGGCCCGACACCGGGTTGTTGTTTTGGATAGTCCTAAATGTCTTCATGGCTTATTTTTTTGCGTTAGACCCGGTCCGATGACATCGGGTTGGGATGGGCCAGCGGGCCGGACCGGGTTTTGTTCACCACTACTGCCGGGTAGGTACTGAGTGCACCGGGGTACAACTAACTAGGAGGTAGGTTTGTTGAGCCAGGTGGGTTCTGGACCCATGGCTGTTGACTCGGGCAATACCCACTGTTCCTGCCATTCCCTGATTTTGGGGTGAAGGCTTGCCCCCTGCGTAAGCTGGGTAGTTAGACGCGGTAGAACATCCATAGGGTGATCCTTGCAGCAGACCCACCGAGCCTGCTGCCTCGGGCAGCCTTCTGGCCAACTGCACTTGTCCTTGCTGAAGAGAAGCCATATTAGTGACATACGCCAAAAACTGCCCCCAGTGTTGGCAGTGGCAAAAGTACCAGGCTGAGGAATTACAGGGTTAGGATTTACCTGATGAGAGTACGCCTGCTGAGTCCGAGTCATGCTCCCACTTGGTGGACACTGATGCATGCCTCCCATAGGGTTATAAGAGGATGCCTGTTGAGGTCCAACAGGAATGGTGTATGGCGGGGCCTGATGCGGGCCTCCCAGAGAAGAAGGTTGTCCTCCCTGTGATTGGCTGGAGACAACGTAGTTCATGGTTATACTGGCTTGCGCAGCATGCCTTTGCTCCACTTCCTTGGCCTGTTGCATTTCATTGTGCACCATAGGTGATAAACTCTAATTTAGTGCATTTATTAGGGATATTTTGAGTTGTTTTTCGAGTAATTATTACTGATTAAAAAAATAACTGACTTAAATTACTCTATATTTGCAGGAAAGTAGAAAAAGAAAAATAATATAAATGTGGGCTGAAATTAGAAGAAATGTTAGAATAAAAGAAAGCAAGCCCAAGCCCATTAATGCAAAAAGGCCCACAGTAATAAAAAGAAGAAAATCCTCTTGGAGATTTCAATTAAAAGTGATGCACATGTGAATTAGAGAGAAAGAAAGAGGCACGGAGTGGATAGCAAGCAACACATATTTAGGAAGGATCTAAATACTAATATTTAGGGATTGAGATATCTTGCAATTAAAAGAGGAAACAATCTTGACTTGATCCCTAGCTTGGAGAGAAAGAAAAAGAACTAATATAAAAGGAGGGATTCACTTGTGAATGAAAAAGCTAGACACCACATTGTTAGCCTGTAATTTCGACAGGTTTCATTGAAAATGGTCAACAAGGCTTGACTTATATTTCGACAAAGACCAAAGTATTTCGACAAAGACCAAAGTATTTCGACAGAGAAAATGGCCATGTGCTGGGTAAATTCGACAAGCTTTCGGGGAAGCAAAAGCAAGAAAGAGGAAAATGGACACAAGCTTTCGACAGACAGAAAACAGAGCAGTTATGCGCTGAAGAACTAGCAGTTGGTCGAAAAGAGGAGCGGTTGCTATCATTTTTATAACTGTTTTAGGGCAGTTTCTGCTTAGTATAAATAGTAGTTTCTGAGAAGAAACAAGGGTTCACAAAATTTCATATTGCAATTCTCACGCTCTAACTTCCGCATTCAAGAGAAAAACGAGTCAGAGAACAATGTATGATCTTGTGTACCATTCTCTTTCATTTTAATGCAATTTACTTCTGTTTTCTCTTTACCTTTATGTGTTTTACAGTTCAAGTCCTTCTTCCCTGAAATATCTTGATTGCTTCGCGCGTAAGGAATCAATTATTTCTTCTTCTTTTCTGTTTAAAACGCAAAACACTGAATGGTCTTAGGATTCACTGGTTGATCCTGCAAGTTAACCAAATTGGAGACCAGCGGTGTTTACCAAAATCCATGGTAAACAAATTGGCACGCCCAGTGGGACATTTGTGTCGAAATATTAGAGTGTTAGTTAACAGAATCTTGGAATATAATTGTTTATGCGCCTGAGGAGTGGTAAATCTTTGTCAAAGATGTCATGTTCTGGCGCAAGTTCTTCGAACGCACATAGTGGCCCTGAGAATGCGTCTGTCAATGACGCTAATCCAGTAACCGCTATGGGAATAACTACTCCAATGCCTTCGACAGGCATGATCACAGTTACATCTCCTGTGCTTAATCCTTTACCAACAATGGCCACCACGGTGACCACACAGCCTAATGAAATGGCTTCTATGCCACAAACAATGGGAACGTCTAACCCATATATGACTAGTGGTCATATCCCATTTAGCATGCCTATAGTTGGTCGAAATCTCCCTTATGGTATGCCAACTGGCATGATGGTAGGCTTGCAAACCAATTCATCAACGTGTGCAGATAACATAATGAATGGTGGTTTCTCCCCTATGCATGCCTCTCAAGAGGGCATTTATGGTCGAAATGCCCAGCCCACATTAACTACAGCGTCTGTGTTGGCATTAAGACAACAAATAGATGAGGCCAATCATGATATGGTTAACATGTTAACCCAACAAATTGGTACAGTATTCAACCCTTTGATACGTGAGACCAATAACAGTTACCAAGCATTGGCAACTCAAATGGGTCGAATTGCAGATTTCTTTGGCACTACAAGAATGCAGAATCAGCCAATACCCCAAGTACAACCTTTGAGGCCTGTAGAAATCCCCTTAGAAAGGGCTAACATTGAATTGCCTAGAAATCAGGCACAAGCACAAGTTGTCGAACAACCCTTGCAGGGTATGGTTGAAAACGAGCCTGATATAGTGTTAGTAAATAGAAATCAAAATGCTGATGAAGTAGTCAGGCAAGTGCAACAAAACAATTTTGGAGCGCAGAACAATATAGCTAATCTTGTCGAAACAATTTTAGCCCAGAATGGCCTTAATATAGGAATGCACAGGCCAAATTTCGTGTCGCCATTATCAGAATATATTTTGCAAAGTGAATTGCCAAGGGGTTGGCAAGTCCCTAAATTCACTAAATTTGGTGGAGAAACTAGTGAATCCACCGTCGAACACATTGCTCGTTATTTAACTGAGGCTGGGGATTTAGCCCAAAATGAGAATTTAAGAATGAAATTTTTCCCTAATTCTCTAACAAAAAATGCTTTTACTTGGTTTACTACACTACCCCCTCACTCTATGTTTAATTGGAACCAGTTAGAAAAAGCTTTTCACGAGCAATTCTATATTGGACACTCCAAAATTAGTCTCAAAGAATTGGCTAGTGTTCGACGTAAAACGGCAGAGACTATTGATGACTATCTCAACAGATTTAGACTTCTCAAAGCAAGGTGCTTTACCCAAGTGCCTGAACATGAGTTAGTCGAAATGGCTGCTGGTGGTCTAGATTATTCTATTAGGAAAAAACTAGACACTCAACATTTAAGAGATATGGCCCAATTGGCCGATAGAGTAAGGCAAGTCGAAAGGCTAAAAGCTGAGAAATCTAGAACTAGTAGGTTTCATAACAATAAAAAAGACAAAATTGCCTATGTCGAAATTCAAAATGAGGAACAAGAGTACGACATCTCTTACGAGGAAGTCGAAGAGGAGGTCAATGTTGCCGAATTAAAGCCAGGACCTCCATATACTTGTAAATTGCTAAAACCTTCAAATGGTAAAAATCCTGTCGAACCTAAAAACGACAAATTCGTTGCAAAAACTTATACATTTGATGTTTCTAAATGTGACGAAATATTTGACTTGTTAGTTAAGGACGGTCAAATTCTGGTTCCTAAAGGGCTAAAAACACCACCATTAGAACAAAGACAGAAAAGAGGTTTTTGCAAATACCATAATTTTTTGGGTCATAATACCTCTCATTGTGTTCTTTTCAGGGATTTGGTACAGAAAGCGCTAAATGAAGGAAGGCTCAAATTTGGTGAAAAACCAAAAGCGCCAATGAAGATTGATGCTGATCCCTTGCCTGAAGTCGAGGCATTATACACTGAAATTAGCATCAATATGGTCGAAGCTTCTGGAACCGGGCCTAGTAAGGCTCACATTAAGAGAACTTCACCAATTTCAGAGATGGATGTCGAAATGGCTGCAGAAGGCCAAGGAAACGACAAGGCCAAACCCGTCTACCCAAAAGCTGAAGAGGATTTGGTGGATTTCCTCAATCGCTGCAAGATAAGTAATTCAGAGGTGATGCTGTGCCCAAGGTGCAGTGCTGTTTTCGACAAGAAAGCTGCTAAAGAACTTGAAGAGTTCAAGCCTCAAATGAAGCGCAAGGGTAAGTGGGTGGATAAAAGGCCCAAGTTTGATTTTGCTGACAAGAGAATTCCCTATGGAGGAAAAGGAAAGTTAAGCACTTACGTGCCTCCTTCTTGTACTCCTGTCGAAAAGTGGGTACATTCTGGTGGGAAAGGTAAAGGCCTGTACCACACTGGGGGCAACGTGATTCATCGAATTAGGCCAAATATGATGGCCAAAGGAAACACAAGTGGTGCTAACCAGAATGAGGCAACTGAAAATAAGAAGTATGCCTACAACAACAACTACAAGGGAAAGAATCCATGACAAGGACTCAATGGCGAAGATTTCAACGCCAAAAGAAAGTTGATGCTGTTGCTACAGGCAAAGTAGCAATTCCCAAGAACGAGAAAGGTAAGGAAATAGTTTTACCTTCAACTGAAGTGGTTAGGAAACCAGCCACTGAAAGAATCTTCCCTTCTTTGGCTGAGATAAAGAAAGGCTTCAAAGAAGAAGATCTCAAGTTGGAAGAGGAATTGAACTCTTCTTTTGCTGATTCTAAGCATGACTTCGACGTGCTATGTGGTGTCGTTTCAATTTTACCAATTGAATATGATGTGGTGTCTGAAGTCAATGAGGTCGAAGAAGAATTCGACGAAGGTATGGCTTACAAGCCAATATGCTATTATGTGCTGAAGAATGGTTGCGTTGAAGAGCAACAAGCTGTGTTTGAAAGGCCGGATTGTGGCATGATGAATCATCTCTAGCCACTATTTATACAAGCCAAAGTCAATAATGTTGGGATCAACAAGGTCCTTGTCGATGGTGGAGCCGCTGTGAATTTAATGCCTCAACAATTGCTAAGTAAAATTGGCAAGTATGATACTGATTTAAGGCCACATAACGTGGTTCTTACCAATTATGAAGGCAAATCTGGCTACTCACTAGGGGCCATTCAGGTCGAATTGGCTGTTGGAAGCATAAAGAGGCCAACTCTGTTTATGGTAATACCGTCTAAAGCAAATTACAACTTATTGCTTGGAAGAGAGTGGATTCACGCAGTGGGGGCAATCCCTTCGACTGTACATCAGAGGTTGGTAATTTGGAGAGAAGATGGATTGGTCGAAAATATTGAAGGAGATCAAAGTTACTTCAAGGCTGAAGTAAATACAATAACCAAGCAGACCTTCGACAAACAACTAGCGAACATTGCTCCATGTTCCTCCTCTAATGCTGGATTCATTGAGCAGGATAATGTTATTTCCTGTGTCAACCTCCACCCAAACTATGGTTTCATTTGGGAGAGGCAATACATTGATGATGGAAGTGCAACAAGAGGCTTTGACAAGCCTTCTGGTTGGGATGATTGATGATGATAAAACCCAGTACATGGGAAAGAATTACGGCCTATGTGGCCGAAAATAAAGAAAAAGCAATTCTCGAAGCTGAGTTGCATCACATGGTTGCTTTAACCACAAATGATAGTAACAAAGAAATTATGGTCGAATCACCTAGACTAGACGGTGTCTATGATGATGAACCATTAGGATTTGAGAAAGATCCAATGGGTTCGACCAAGAAGATACAAGCACAAGATCCCTTAGAAGAAATAGATTTGGGAGATGGAAGTGTAAGAAGACCAACATATATCAGTGCAAAAGTCAATAGAGACTTCAAGGTGCAGATAGTCGAATTGCTGAAAGAGTACAAGGACTGTTTTGCTTGGGACTACAATGAAATGCCAGGTTTAAAAAGAGAAGTGGTTGAGTTGAAGCTGCCTATTCGACCAGATAAGAAGCCTGTGAAGCAAACCCCAAGGAGATTTGCACCAGAAATCATGTCGAAGATCAAAATAGAGATCGAAAGGTTACTAAAGAGCAAGTTCATCAGAACTGTCAGGTATGTTGATTGGCTTGCTAATATAGTTCCTGTAATTAAGAAAAATGGTACACTTAGAGTTTGCATAGATTTTAGGGATCTAAATAATGCTACTCCCAAAGATCAATATCCAATGCCAGTGGCAGAAATGTTAGTTGATTCCGCAGCAGGTTACCAATATTTGAGTATGCTTGATGGGTATTCAGGCTACAACCAAATCTTTATTGCTGAGGAAGATGTTTCAAAGACTGCATTTCGATGCCCGGGGGCGTTAGGTGTTTATGAATGGGTAGTGATGCCATTTGGTTTAAAAAATGCTGGTGCTACGTACCAAAGAGCTATGAATACTATGTTCCAAGATTTTATAGAAAATTTTATGCAAGTATACATAGATGACATAGTAGTTAAATCAGCATCAGAAAGTGGTCATCTAGACCACCTTCGACAATCATTTGAAAGGATGAGAAAATATGGATTGAAAATGAATCCACTAAAATGTGCCTTTTGTGTAAGTGCAGGTGATTTCTTAGGCTTTGTCGTGCACAAAAAAGGCATTGAGATAAATCAAAATAAGACGAAGGCTATCATGGAAACACAACCTCCTTCGACAAAGAAAGAATTGCAGTCTTTACTAGGAAAGATCAATTTCCTGAGAAGATTTATATCAAATCTAAGTGGCAAGAATCAAGTATTTTCGCCATTACTTCGACTGAAGAAGGAAGATGTTTTCAAGTGGGAGCCATGCCACCAACAAGTTTTCGACGAAATCAAAGCCTACCTGATGAAGCCACCAATTTTATCGTCTCCAATTAGAAATAGAACAATGAAATTGTATATAGCTGCATCAGAAATGTCAATAGGCAGTATGTTAGCACAAGAGGATGAAAATGGAGTCGAAAGAGCCATATATTACCTCAGTAGGGTTTTGAATGATGCTGAAACCAGATATCATCCTATTGAAAAACTATGTTTGTGTTTGTATTTCTCATGTACAAAGTTAAAGCAATATATAAAGCCTGTTGATGTTTATGTTTATTCTCATTTTGATATAATTAAACATATGTTATCGAAACCAATTTTGCATAGCAGAATAGGTAAATGGGCATTAGCTTTATCCGAATATTTATTGACATTTCAACCATTAAAGGCTATTAAAGGCCAGGTAGTGGCAGATTTTATTGCAGACCATTCAGTGGTCGAATTAGCAATTGATTGTGTTCACCTTCGACCTTGGAGGCTATATTTCGATGGCTCAAGCCACAAACATGGTACAGGTGTAGGAATGTTAATCATTTCACCAACAGAAATACCAACCAAATACAAGTATAAAATCGAAGAAAGTTGCTCCAACAATGAGGCGGAATACGAAGCCTTAATAGCAGGACTTGAAATTCTGTTAAACTTGGGGGCAAAACAGGTCGAAATTAGAGGTGATTCTGAATTAGTAATCAAACAATTAACCAAAGAATACAAGTGCATTAAGGAAAATTTGATTACTTACTTTATTGCTGCCAGTACTTTATTGAAACAATTCGACAGCGTTGATATTCAACATGTGCCTCGTATTGCAAATCAAGAGGCCAATGATCTGGCACAAATAGCTTCTGGTTATAAAGTTTCTAAAGAAAAATTAACAGAGCTAATCGAAATTAAAAACAAGTTAATTTCGACAACAATGACACAAGAAACCTTGTCAAGGAAAAAACTGGAGGAGGCAGAGAACTACTCTTTAGTCCTAAGTCAATTACCTACAAGTGAAAGTGAAAATTTTATCGAAAATTTTAATGATGAAGTTTCCGACAAAGGTTATTGTGATAATGTGTTTGAAGTTTTTGCCATTGACAGTATGTCAAATGATGATTGGCGAAGACAAATTGTTAACTACTTGGAAAATCCAACAGGGTTAACTGATAGAAAAACTAAGTATAGAGCTTTAAGTTATGTGATCATGGGCAATGAGTTGTTTAAGAAAACCCCTGAAGGAGTTTTACTCAAGTGTCTTAGTGAAAATGAGGCATACTTGGCAATATCTAATACTCACAGTGGAACTTGTAGAGCTCACCAAGTAGGCCATAAAATGAAATGGCTCTTATTTCGACAAGGTGTCTATTGGCCGACTATGTTAAAAGATTGCATAGAGTTTGCCAAAGGATGTCAAGAATGTCAAAAGCATGCAGGAATACAACATGTACCTGCAAATGAATTGCATTCTATTGTAAAACCTTGGCCATTCAGGGGATGGGCTCTGGATATAATTGGTGAAATCAAACCAAATTCGTCGAAAGGCCATCGTTTCATATTAGTAGGAATAGATTATTTCACTAAATGGGTGGAAGCTGTTCCTTTAAACAATGTTAATCAAGAAGCAGTGATTAATTTTATTCAAGACCATATATTATATAGATTTGGTGTGCCTGAAACTATCACCACAGATCAAGGTTCAGTTTTTATTGGTCAGAAAATGGTCGAATTTGCTGCTGAAAATGGTTATAAATTGTTAAGTTCGACACCATATTATGCTCAGGCAAATGGTCAAGTTGAAGCAGCCAATAAAATTATTGTTAGTTTGATTAAAAAACATGTTGGGCAAAAACCCAAGAATTGGCATAGGACACTTAACCAAATTTTATGGGCATGTCGAACATCTCCCAAAGAGTCAATCAATAGTACTCCTTTTAAACTTGTTTTTGGGCATGATGCAATATTGCCAACAGAGATTTGTCTCCAATCAACTAGGATTCAAAGACAATTTGAAATCCCATATGATCATTATTGGAATATGATGTTAGATGAATTAGTTGATCTAGATGAAGATAGGCTAAGTGCATTAGATATGCTCACAAGACAAAAAGAAAGAGTGGCTAAGGCCTATAACAAAAGAGTCAAATTGAAGACTTTCGACGTGGGAGATTTAGTTTGGAAAGTTATCTTACCTATGGATAGAAAAGATAGAGTCCTTGGTAAATGGTCCCCAAGTTGGGAAGGACCATTCAAAATTTTACAAGTCTACTCAAACGGCGCATATGAAGTCGAAGAGATTGGCGCTGATGAAAGAATTTTGCGTATAAATGGAAAATACTTGAAAAAGTATAAGCCAACGTTGCAAGAAGTTAAAATAACGCTGGAATAAAGATAAAGAAAGCGTAAGTACGTGGCATTCAAAAGAAGTTGTGATTGCCATATGGGCATTGTCAGAATTATAAGCAGAACGTTGAAGGCCACGTGGTACACCAATATAGGAATAACGCCAACAACATTTAACAGTGATGATGTCAGGTAGGTGAGATATTCCGATCAAGTGTAAAACCTATTTCGACATTGAACTCAAAAATGCTCTTTTTCTTCCTTTGCCTTAAGCTCAGTCGAAAAAGACATTTTTGGGGGGCAATTTGTTAGCCTGTAATTTCGACAGGTTTCATTGAAAATGGTCAACAAGACTTGACTTATATTTCGACAAAGACCAAAGTATTTCGACAGAGAAAATGGTCATGTGCAGGGTAAATTCGACAAGCTTTCAGGGAAGAAAAAGCAAGAAAGAGAAAATTGGACACAAGCTTTCGATAGACAGAAAACAGAGCAGTTATGCGCTGAAGAACTAGTAGTTGGTCGAAAAGAGGAGCGGTTGCTATCATTTTTATAACTGTTTTAGGGCAGTTTCTGCTTAGTATAAATAGTAGTTTCTGAGAAGAAACAAGGGTCACAAAATTTCATATTGCAATTCTCACGCTCTAACTTCCGCATTCAAGAGAAAAACGAGTCAGAGAACAATGTATGATCTTGTGTACCATTCTCTTTCATTTTAATGCAATTTACTTCTGTTTTCTCTTTACCTTTATGTGTTTTACAATTCAAGTCCTTCTTCCCTGAAATATCTTGATTGCTTCGCGCGTAAGGAATCAATTATTTCTTCTTCTTTTTTGTTTAAAACGCAAAACACTGAAGAACATCACATCAAACTAAAAACTCTAAACACAAATGGTCTTAGGATTCACTGGTTGATCCTGCAAGTTAACCAAATTGGAGACCAGCGGTGTTTACCAAAATCCACGGTAAACACACATACACAAACCAGAGCCGCACACCACATACACTAAAACAAAATTACGAGAAACGACAATTACAGGGACGCTGCGGAGGGAGAGAAAAAGGATATCGGGTACCGTTCTTGACACCGTGAGATAGCTTTGGAGCAGAAAAAGGAGACCGAAGATTTAGAATAAGAATTTCTCTAATTTCTGGGTTATTTTTATCTTTGTAATTCATGACTCTAATTAGGGTCTTAGGTGGATCTTGCTTGATTAGAGACCTTTTTTATGTTTTGATTTATACTTTGAATTCCCAACTTTTATTCCAATTGATATTGTCCTATTGTTTTTATCACATAATTAGGATTAGCTACCCTTTTCATGTTCATAATCAATTAGTTGATCAGCGACCGTACTGCAATTAGTTGGTAGACCTATAGGATAATTGGGGCTATAATTAATGCATGATCAAACTTTAATTTAGTCTTCCAGTCATTCAACCCTTTTGTACTTTATGCTTTTCCTGAATTTAAATTCTAGCATGACCAAACTAGGGTTAATTTAGGAAAAAGAATATTAATCGCAAATGACCAAACAAATTAATAGCTTTAGTAAATGGATTGGTAATTAAATAAAATAAGGGAATTCAGGTAGAATTAGACATAGGGGAATCGAAGCTTGCAAGTGAAACCGCGACCCTAGACCTCTCTTCATCGATTAAATTTAGTTTTTTAATTCTTGTTATTTAATTCTCTTTATTTCGTTTCTATAACATAAAACTATTTGTTCGTCTAAACATTAAATAATCTCGATTAGTTTAGTACTTGTTAATTAATCCCTGTGGATACGATATTCTTTTATACTACTTCTGCGAAAGAGTACAATTGCTCTAAGTGTGTTTTTAACGCAACAATAGGTTTAACTATGTCAGCCAATTGGTGGGACAATTGATACATGATGTCATGTATCCCCGTGTCGATTTGTTGTCAGATAAACGACGTGGCCATGACCACAGGTTCCCCCTAATGTTGCGGGGGACCCTCGCTAGACTCAGCATTAACCGCTAGGGGAGTTGTCTCCGAATCAAACAGAGGCATTTGCTCACCTTTTCCTGACAGTATTTGATTCCTCTTTTCTTCAAGCAATTGCGTCAAGGAGGGAACTCTGCTCTTCAACTGTGGGTTTTCTGACTCTTCTAGAAAGGGTCAGGCAAGGTGAGAATGGGACGCGAGTGTTGGATTATACTACAGCTAATGTATAAATTAAAATAAAGTAAATGCGATAAAGGAAGATAAATTGAAATAAACACAGAGTTTGATTGATTGATATGTGTCCTTTACATTTCACTCTATTGCTATATATATATATATATATATATACATACACAGGCCCTCGTCGGCCACTATGCTAGCCAACATTTGCCTGCCGTTGTATTGATCTAAGATCGACGGCTCTCATCGCTTCATAGGCCCTTAACAAAGCGGAATAACTGCCCACGATCCCACTGGCACGGTTAGTGGGGTAAGTGCTTGTTGCTCCGTGTTTTCCGGCCTCGCTCTTCCGCTCGAACTTCAACCGCTCCCACGTTCTATCTTCGTGCCGTGTCTTGCCATCCAAGAAACGCCCGCCTTGCCTCGGCCATATGGTGGTCTGGCTATCCTGGCCCATTTTAGGTAATGATTCAGGCGTCCGAGCCACCTAGGCCTTGACACTCTATAGGCAGGGGCAGTCACTTTCCCTCGGCTTGGCTCACTGGCCCTGGGGCATAGCCCTCCCTCGGGGGTTTTTGTCATTTAGTGCGCCCCGAGGACTTCCATCTGGTTTCACTCTTTCTCATAAATACCTCTTCTTCCATTGTTGAGTGGCTTGCCCTCGGCTTACAACTTACTTATATTTAGGTGTTAACAATTGCCCCCCCTTTTTGTGATATCGTGCGGCCTTGAGGACGTGATTGACAAAACGAAAACCCTTGATATGATTTGAGGTGATGGTTAGAGGGGACATAAGCGCTACTACGTGACACTTGGCACTTCGCACAAATCGAAACTACTGCGCGACGGTTCCCAAGGGCACGTCAGCTGAGATTTTTCCAGAGGCTATAAATACTCCTCATCATTACCCGTGCACAGTTACTTGTTCCTTCCGAAACCGCCTGTTTCTTTCCTCAGACCAAACTTTCCCCCAACCTTTCGTCATCCTCCTTCTTGCTCATCATGTCTTCAAAATCCTCAAAGACGAATAGATCAAACTCCTCGACAGCCATAAGATACCTCCTCCTAAAGAGATAAAGGGGAAGAAATACTGTAAGTGGCATAATTCTTTCAATCATGCTACTTCCAACTGCATTGTCTTCCGCCGAGCTATTCATTAAGACATTAGAAAAGGGAGGTTTAAATTGGCCGACAAGGGGGCATCAGAGATGATTGTCGACACTGACCCTTTCCCCAGTATGAACATTAACATGGTCTCCTTCTCAGGGAGTGACCGAGGGAAAGAGAAGAAGTACGTGTGGGTTCCCAAAAAAGATGTCTCCCAAGAAAGGAATACATCTGTGTTTGACCGATTGGGTTCACCCCCTAGAGGATCCACAGTAGCAGAACGTATGGCCCTCTTACAGGAAAAATTACAGCTGGGGGGACCGAGTCAGCCTCAAGGACCCCAGAAGAAACTTCCAAAGCCAGGAAGGCACGTCCATGACCTCAGGGAGTTACATTTGTCCAAACTTAACCCTAAGAGGCAACCACCTAGGCCCAGAGACTTGTGGGAAAGGCTTCAACACGTCCCACTCGGGGGGCATGGTAGGTCGGCCGATGATTCCATTGAACAAGGCACCATGCCAACCTCAGGGGAAGAGGCTCACCCCAAAGAAGAAAGAAGGGCGGCACAGGGCACTAGGACTCAAGATTCAACTACAGTGGACATTACGGCGTTGAACGACCACGAGTTGAGAGCTACTAAAATGGTGAAGCCACCCTCGGAGGTGCCACAAGATCGATGGATGACACAGACAACAGTAGAAGCGCCAGCACCTAGAGCGGCCTCCAAATCTCGCTCGTAGATGAGAAGAATGCAATGGGCAAGAGCCTTCCATAAAATGAGGGAAACACTCCAAATGCTCACCTCAGCCAGAGATGGAGCAGCAAGCCCTTCAAACGGATGTCCTTGATATGCCCATTGACTAAGAAAGAGAGCCCAACTCCATGATAGGGATGGTAGAGGCTCCTCATAGCCCACTTACCGAAGCAGTGATAAAATGCTTGTACGGGCCTCACACTCCTAAGCAGCCCCAGCCAGCTAGTGTACCCCAGGTCGAAGGAACCATGACAAATGAAGAGCTTGAAGAAGACGACCTCCTAGGGGAGGAAGAAGAGAATCCTTTCGGTCCATTAGACTTTGATGGAAACTAGATGAATGAATCGATACTGGATGACTTGATGGACGGAACAGATGGGGAATTCTGTGCAGATATAGAAATGGTGGGTCTTCTCCCACCTGAATTCTGGGGAGCCAAGGACCAACCAAGAACCCTCGAGGGAGAAGTATTCACCGAGGAAGCCGAATGGGCTGCCATGACAGAAGCCGAGGGACTAGTCACAGAGGGCATGCTGTTTGAAAAGACAACGGCAGACATGACTATACATTTGAAGCCATTGTACATCAACGCCCATCTAAATGGGAAGTTGTTTAATCGTGTCTTCATGGATGGTGGGGCTGTGCTGAACATCATGCTGTTGACCACAATGAGAAGCTAGGGAAGAATGCTGAGGATCTAATTCCAACCACCATGATCATGACTAGCTTCATGGGCCACCCATCTTCATGGGCCAATGTGACGATTCGGTCTAAGGTCAATTGCTCAGCCTTCTTCGTCATAGAAGCAAAGCCTTCGTATGCAGTAATCCTAGGGATGGACTGGATTCATACCAGCGAGTGTGTTCCTTCCACCTTGCATCAAAAGCTAATGATATGGATAGGGGAAAAGGTGGAGATAGTGGAAGATGACCCTAATCCATTCGCTACTGAGGTCAAGATGTTTGAGGCTATGTTCTATTCCAACATTTAGACTCTATGGCAACGGTCGAAAACCGTCTCCTAAAGCCAAAAAACCGTTGCCATATCCTTTGGCAACGGTTTTGAAACCGTTGTTGTTGCGGGCGTTGCCTAAACTAAAGGCAACGTTTTTTTGCGCCCTAAGGCAACGCGAACTAAAAACCGTTGCCATTGACAGCTGAAACGCAACGGTTTTGGTTTCCACGCTATGGCAACGGTTGTAAAGCATTTTCAATTATGGCAACATTGAAGAACCGTTGCCAAGTATGGCAACACGTAAAAACCGTTGCCAGATATGACAACACTGGATAACCGTTGCCTCATATATTCAAATAAAAACCGTTGCCAGATATGGCAACAATCTAAAATCGTTTTCGTTGATAAAGTAAAACCGTTGCTGCTATTGGCTACACTAAAAAACCGTTCCCTATGTATTTTAACAGTCCATGTCAACAACGCTATAAACTGTTGCTATTACGAACAACCGCAAATAACTAGCCTATTATATATCATTCGCATCTCAATCACATCACTAACTTCTTAATTGAAACAATTTGTTACTAAACTGAAACAATTTAAAAGACATAATGATCCTTATATAGCACTCTAAGGACATAGTTAATGTATCTTAAACGAAATAATTTGTTACTTCAATAAGTACAAAAAAACACAGCAAAAGTAACAAGCCATCATCCAAAAACACACAGCAAAAGTATGAAATAAAATTTCAGTCTTCATCACATGTCTTCAAACTCTTCATCATCCAAGCCATCAAGATCTTGATCTACACCTTCGTTATTTTCCTACAAAAGTAACAAAACTCGATTAATGCAATATACAATACTCTATTAATGCAATATACAATACTCCACATGAAGAAAATAAAATGACCCAGTTCTTGTTTCTATCAGACAACACAACTATAATTTGAATGGCAACACAACATATTATGGGTTCTTCAAACTCAGAAAGCAACAATAATACATAGTATAATTTACAACAGACAGAAAGCAACAATGACCTATGTATATTTATCAATTTAAATGGCAAGAGTCCAAGTCACTACACTCCATTTCCCAACTATAAATACCATGCCAGCAACTCCTCTCACTCCAACATTCCCAAATCACAAGAAGGAGAAATAGCATATGGCTTTCAAGGTGCAAAGAAAGATACCACTCCGCAGAAGACTTCACAATCACATTCTGTGTGTCCTTACCAACTCCAATTATGTAAAACATTCTAACTTCTCTTATTACACTCTCCCCTTCACATTATGTTCTTTCACCTCATTTCACAATTATAATCATTATATTTTTTCAAACATTGCTGATTTGTTTTTGAAGGCCAATAAACTCCATCATCGAGAGTACTTTTCAACCCAAATACAAGCTAAAGTTGGCACTGGAAATTACCAAAACAGATTATGAAGGCCAATAAACTCCTCCAATAGTCAATGACTGGGCCCTATTTGTGAATTTACCAAGGCCCTTTTGGATCCTTCCTTCATCAATGCCTATTGTTTGAGACTGGAAAATAGGACAGATCAAATCATGCTTTCATTGTAAATAGGACAGATTATACAAATGCATGGTTTCATTGTAAATAGGACAGATTCATACATAGTTAATAATCCAGAAATCTCTTAGGCATTGTTTAGAAATACTAAAATTAATAACACTAGCTTGAAAACACCGTAAGTGATGACAACCTATAATGGATGCCCTTAAAATAAATAAATCAAGCATAACAAGGAAAGTGGGCATTGTTGAAAATAAAGCATATGTCTTGTTTTGGCAATATATCAAGATCTAGAAGTCCGATTGGTGCATTTCTTGATGCGTTGGAAAGATAAGAAAGATTTCTACATCTTTTATTCAATAGATTATATCAGATTCGGTTACCAATATGGTGAAAAACAGGCTGGATGTCAAGGACGAATATTGGTGAAGATTTCAATATTTTTATTTTAATTTATGTAATAAAAAGAGGAAACCTTTGGCTTGCATGCCTTGGTGACTCTTTAGATAGTTTTAGTGCTTTCTGAATATCCACTTAGAAATGCTTTTTAATTAGTCACTTAGTTAAGGTATTTATAAACAACTAAGTAAAGATAGTTAAGACTATCGTTAGGAATAATGTCACTTAGAAGTGACCTTTTGTTTACATCTCCATGCTGCCCAAAAAGGCTATATATGTGCCTATCTAGAATGAAGAGAGCAGATTTGAATTATGAATGAAAATTGAGTTTCCTCCATTTGTGAGAGCTTCCCTTGTGTTCTTGGGTAAAAGAACCAAATCCGATCTTATCAAGGCAACTTGTGGCGATCAAAATACATGACCTATCACTCACTTTCTCATCTATTTCTTGAGTGTGGCGTCAATATCCTTCTCTAAACCTCCAGTTCAATACGGTCCTTTCTCTGTTCTCATCATTTGGTATCAGAGCCAAGTTGTTGGTTTCCTAATCGGGGTGAAATACGCAGCGATTGGAAAAGGTTTGTTTATTTTCAATAATATCTATCTTATTTTCTTTTCATCATGTGGAGTTCTATATATAGAGACATGTATAATAAAAGTGAATGTCTAGAAAATTCATTTGTGAAGTATAAGGTAACCGGAGCTGGTTGAAAAAAACACATGAGAAAATTGATAGAGAAAAGGAGAATATTCAAAGAAAAAAAAAGAGGGCTGAAAGAGAGAGTGAAAGAAGAATGAGAAGAGAAGAGAGAATGGAAAGTGTGATTGCTGCTAGTAAGAAAATATTGTGGGCGGAAATCCGTAAAGCTCAAGAGAAATATAAAGAAAAAAAGGCTGAAAAGAAAGGGAAACTGAGAGAAATAGAAAAAAGTGAGGAAAAAGAAAAAGAGAGTGACAAGAAAGAGGATTTGAGAGAAAAAGAAATTGAGAATAAGCATGTCATTTTGGATTCTTGTTATAATCCTAACCTTTTTCCTAGTTGTGATGATTTCATTATCAAGAAGGTTGTGGATGATATTCCAAAAGAAGAAGCTTGCAAGAAGGAAGATGAAGAAGTGCTTCCAAAGACACAATGTAGTGTTTCCACCGAATTGCAAGAGATAAACATTAGGAAGTCGTGGAAAACTACTACACTAATACCTTCCTCAAAGTTGGTTTGTGTAGTCAAGTATTGGGATTCATCAAATTCTATTCACTTGCCTAACATTTCTTTCTTAAGTCATGAAAACAACAAAGTGAATGAAGGAGAATGTTCTCTAGGAGTGGCTGCCTTTTGTGAGCTCACAAAATATAATTATGCTTTGGAATCCAAAGGTCAAGCAAAACTTTTCCATGAACTCGCAAATTTCTCGAATGTAAAAGTTACCTGCGATGAATTTTTTAGACTTACCTTTGACCCTGGAGGTATTACAGCTAGAAATTTGAGGTCGAATTCTCTCGGAGAAGGAGGGACTGATGACAACCTATAATGGATGCCCTTAAAATAAATAAATCAAGCATAACAAGGAAAGTGGGCATTGTTGAAAATAAAGCATATGTCTTGTTTTGGCAATATCTCAAGATCTAGAAGTCCGATTGGTGCGTTTCTTGATGCGTTGGAAAGATAAGAAAGATTTCTACATCTTTCATTCAATACATTATATCAGATTCGGTTACCAATATGGTGAAAAACAGGCTGGATGTCAAGGACGAATATTGGTGAAGATTTCAATATTTTTATTTTAATTTATTGCATGCCTTGGTGACTCTTTAGATAGTTTTAGTGCTTTTTGAATATCCACTTAGAAATGCTTTTTAATTAGTCACTTAGTTAAGGTATTTATAAACAACTAAGTAAAGATAGTTAAGAGTATCATTAGGAATAATGTCACTTAGAAGTGACCTTTTGTTTACATCTCCATGCTGCCCAAAAAGGCTATATATATGTGCCTATCTAGAATGAAGAGAGCAGATTTGAATTATGAATGAAAATTGAGTTTCCTCCATTTGTGAGAGCTTCCCTTGTGTTCTTGGGTAAAAGAACCAAATCCGATCTTATCAAGGCAACTTGTGGCGATCAAAATACATGACTTATCACTCACTTTCTCATCTATTTCTTGAGTGTGGTGTCAATATCCTTCTCTAAACCTCCAGTTCAATACGGTCCTTTCTCTGTTCTCATCAGTAAGAGTACGCACCTTTTTCCCCATGCAACCAAAGTTAAGCAAAACTTTCCAATCAAAATGAATGTTTTACTTTTTACTATAACTGCCATGTTATCAAATGGGAGGTACAAAGAAAAGTTTCTCAAACTGTTTATCACAATATAAATGCATGGATAGCAGAGAATTTAATGCATACACATTGGACTGAAACATAACCCAATTGCAGGTAAATACGTAGCAATGGTACAGTCTAGACCTAATAAAAAAGTAGTAAAATTCTTTACTACTGAAACTAGACTTTCCAACATGTCATTAAAGATATTAGAGTTGAAAGTAATCTAAATCACGCATTGGTCACGCACACAAGTTCCTAAACTTAGTTTTAACTACTGAATAAAATAGAGAGACATATTTACTATATATTAACTAGGATTTGTTCATACTATATACTAACTATGTATATATTAACTATGCTTCAAATAGATTTAGAAAACTTGGAAATAACTTCTTACAAGGTAAATAGGATGCTGTTGAGTGCTTCCAATATGTTGTTGATTTCTTCCTTGATTTGAATTGCTTCCCTTTCTTCTTTTTGAAGCTTTCTCATTTTCCACCTTGATTTTATACTTTTGAATCAAGTCCACACTTGATTTAGCTTTAAGTTGTTGAAGATCAAAATCATTGTCCTTGTCCATTTTCCTACACCCTTTGTAGTTTGTAACTTGAATGGAGATGTTCTTGGAATGAAAATAAAGAAAACACTACCTGCATCATTGAAACACAACCTATATTAATATCTAAACACATATGTGAGTGATAAAAATTTATGAGAAATTATAATAATCAATGTACTCTGGGCTATCTCTTGCCGATTTCATCCACTCTTTGTCCATCGAATTTACTAGAATATATAGTAACAAATAAGGTTGAAGAATATCATAATGAAAAGAAGTATCACAACACAGGAAGAACTATCATAATGAAAAGAAATTTCAATGGCGGAAATATCAGTTTAAAGGAACATTAACTTGCAGCTTTAAGAAAAAGGAAAGAAACCATAATTCTCATCAAGGCATAATAAATATACAATAAGGCATACACTTGATGTTTTCTAATACTATATTTTACTTCGTTGAAATGAACAACATAAAAGTTGCACTCAAAACAAGAAATACCAACTAAGTGGGACAACAGTTGTTTGCTAACAAGATCAAGATTCAACTTACGTTTTGGATGCTAAAGAAAATTAGAACTAGCATTTGTAAAAATAAGTTGTCATATACTTAATTATAGAAATGAAATTCAATCTGATAGTCATAAAATTAATGAAGATAGGGATACACTATCAAGAAAGTGCATAAATAGTTGATTAAAGTGAATAACAGGGGCACCATATCATAAAAATAAAACCAAATACAAAGCAAGAGTCTTGAGATGAGGAAACTTACAAGAAAATAAATGAATTATCAACACTAAACCAGCACTATCTGAGCAAATGCTTCACAGAGAGGTACCCTGATAGCACAACAAAATGGTAAGCTATATTTTTTTTAAAAAAATGAAACAAATAAATCTGAAGGTTAGAATAAAAAAGAAAACATAATTATACAGGTTCTACACATTGTATAGGAAATGATGCAGCATGAGAATCAGGAGAACTAAGTTACCATAGTCATAAATTAGAAAGATAAGGCCAACAAAAGAAACAAAACTATGCTTCAACAAAAAAAAAAAGGAAAGTAAAAGAAATACATTCCAAAGACCAAGCATATTCTCTTCACTCACTCCCTTGAACAGTTAGCCTCCCTCTCACTCTTCTCCACCTAAATGGTACTTAATTTCATTGAGCATCTCAGTTAAATTGAGTTTATATTTTATCACTTGTGAAAGAGTACTTAGGTGTTTATAAAGAGTACTATGGTTTGTAGCTTCTCAAATTCATGGCAAATATATCTCAATCGTGAGTTGGCGGCAACCTCGCCGCTCCCCCAAACATATACTGAGATGAGTTACTACAAATTAACTCTAATAGATAGAGGCAGTGAATGCCTTAAAAACCAGATGCACATGAACCAGAGTTGCATATCAGTAATACTAGTAACATATGCAAAATTGTTAAAAATAATCTTGTAGAATTCAATCCTCTAAATTAGAACAATACCTTTTTGGAGGTTAGCTTTTCATGCTAAGTTGCTAAACATGTACAATCATCAGATGCACTAATGAGCAGAGTTTTCCGATTTAAAATATTCAGTTTTAAAAAGAACATGTTTTAAAATTATCACGACCTTCATGCAGTCAACAAAAATATCACACTCACCTCATTCCCCAACAACTACTAACTTCAGTTTGAATCTATATTATTATCGTACAAATTAGGGCTACAGATTAAAAAACACTCAAGATGAACCACAATTAGTTTGGATACATTTTCCAAATTTGGGCTACAAATTATTATCATATAAACACCTAAGTACTCTTTAACGAGTGATAAAATATAAACACAATTTAACAGAGAAGCTCAATGAAATTAAGTTCCAATTAAGTTCCAATTAGGTGCAGAGTAACTACTACGACTTGAAATCCTCCGCCGTCAACGGCGAAGGAGCAACACAAATATTTTGTTAGAGAGAGAGAGACAAACCAGATAGAGTCGATTTGGGGGAAATCGCTTAACCCTAAACCCAAAATGAACCTTGATTGGGGAAACCTTGGATAGGGTTTTCGCTGGAACTTAATCGCTGGTTGTTAATCTTTGAACAAAATGAACCTTTCTTGGACATTAATTGCAAAATGAACTTTTCTTGGACGAACCTTTCTTCTCAATCGTGAGCGCTGGTTTGTGAAGTTGCTTGAGGGTTTGTGAAGTTGCTTGAGGGTTTGTGAGAACGTGTGCTGAGTGAGAACGTGAGGGTTTTCTGAGTGAGAGTGTTTTTGTGAGTTAGAGTGTATTTTATTTTTTTGGTTTAAGTGAGGGTTTGGCACCAAAAAATTGTGAAGTCAGAAAACGCGCCCAATTTTTTTATTTTTTTAATAATTGTCTCTATGGCAACGTTTCCGAACCGTTGACTAAATCTTAAACAAAAAACCGTTGCCGTAGAACCTATGGAAACGGTTTTCAGCCGTTGCCATTAAAAAAATATAAAAATATATGAATCAGCAACGGGTTCAAAAAACCGTTGCCATTGTTGGCTAAGGCAACGGTTTTTTTGCCGTTGCAATTTTAGGCGTTGCCATAGGGTCCAAATGTTGTAGTGCC
Source organism: Astragalus glycyphyllos (assembly GCA_963573325.1). Classification (NCBI taxonomy): domain Eukaryota; kingdom Viridiplantae; phylum Streptophyta; class Magnoliopsida; order Fabales; family Fabaceae; genus Astragalus; species Astragalus glycyphyllos. The sequence goes on from OY754309.1 coordinate 42,606,062, forward strand.
TCACTTGCGTCAAATAGCCATTCCTGGAAATTATGAGGAAGGTGGCATAGAATCATGTGATTGGCCGACCCACGGCCTAGCAAAGAGAATAATGATTAATGTACCAACAGAGGTACAAAGCATGCTGGATCGGCTACACCTACTCCAAATCGAGTCCAGCATTGAAGAGGCTATGTTTGGTGCCATATGTGAGGAGAATGACTGCTCGAAGTACTCCCAAGAGGTTTCTGATGACCCTGAGAACGGGGCGTTGACCGAACCTCCCCACATAGAACCCATCCAGAGGAGGATACCCACGTTTGAGGCTCAAGACCCTTTGGTGGAAGTCAATCTAGGGAGTGAGAGTCAACCGAGGATGACCAAAGTCAATGGCAAACTACAGCCGCAACAGCGTGACCAGGTGGTAACTTTGATAAAGACTACCGTGACTGCTTTGCATGGGACTACCATGAGATGTCAGGCCTTGATAGACCCTTGGTGGAGCATAGGTTACCCATCAAGGATGGTTGCAAACCCCATAAGCAACCACCGAGGAGGTTCAACCCACAGCTAATGCAACAGATCAAAGCTGAAGTAACGAGAGGATGGTTGCACATGGCCTCAGACATGGGGACCCTCTCTCAACATATTTGTTCATCATCAATGCCGAGCGACTCACAACTCTCCTCAAAAGAGCAGAAGTAACGGGAGCTATCCATGGTGTCAAAGTGTGTATAGGAGCACTGTTGTGTCCATATTTTCATTGTTTTATTCATACATTTTTAGTTTAATTAGTCATAAGCTTTAGTTTTGTTTAATCTTTTATGTAGATTTGTATAATTACTTTTGGTATGTTGTGTTTTGTAGGAAAAGAGCTTTCTAGTGTTGGAAAGTGGCTTGGAAGAGTTGATATGAAGCTAGGAGTCATTTTGGAAGAAATTGGATGAAAAAGAGACAAACAGATCATCGTGCCACTTCCTGCTGTGAAAATTTTAAGTGTTGTTGCGAAACACCACCAGGGTGTGTTTCGCACCACACGCTGTTGCTGCAGTTTCGGGTTTAGCGTTTTTAACAATGTTTTTGGGCTGTTTTGGGCCCTTTTGTGCCTAAGTATAAATATAAATTAGAAATACTTGCCTAGGGTTCTGAACTTCATATTAGAGAAGAGCTTTAGAGGCAAGGATCAAGAATCTTCATCTTATTTTCTTCTCAAAAATTCTGGACCTTTTCCATGGATTATTACTTTGATATGATTGAGTAGTTTTCTATTTCTAGGATTGGGTACAACCCTTGGTATGTTTATGAGAATGAATTGAACTATTTTCCCCTTTTATTAAATTTGATCATGCTTTGATTCTATCCTTATTGTGTTTCATTCTTGTGAATTTGTTGGCCACTTATTTGCATTTCATAGATAATTGGGGCAGAACTGATAGGTGAACCTAAATTGTTAGAACTATAAGGATTGAACTTGAGACCTAAATCACGAAAGCAGGTTTAGTCTTTCGAGGAACTGATGAATTATCCTACTTTGATTCTATCCTTATTTTGTTTCATTCTTGTGAATTTGTTGGCCACTTATTTGCATTTCAAAGATAATTAGGGCTGAACTGAGAGGTGAACCTAATTGTTAGAACTATAAGGATTGAACTTGAGACCTAAATCACGAAAGTAGGTTTATTCTTTCGAGGAACCGATGAATTATCCTAGAGCTTAATGGGTTTAGTTTGAATTCAATTACCACGGAAGTAGGAATTGTTTCTATTTAGCACGGTTTTTGTTACTTGAGAGAGAACATTAGCTTCCTTAGGATAAATTCACCTTCAAAGAGGATCAAAGTTAATAAAAGGAAAATCAATTTGTAATCATAAATAATCCTTGTGTAAATCCCAATCCTAGGATCCCTTCCTATTTTATAACAACAAACTCTATTTTCTTGCAATATTAGATTCTAATTGATTTTACACGATTTCATTATTACAAATTCTCCTTCAAATTAATCAAATTTTATTCTCTCTTAATTTAATTAGATTATAATTAGTTGATACTCAAAAGTCACAGTCCCTGTGGATTCGATCTTTTTACTACCTGGCGAAAACCGTACACGTGCAGATTTTTCACACCAAGCACCAATCCTCTCACACTTGTTATTTGCTTATGATTGACTTTTTAGGGGAAAATATTGAAGATGTAAGAAGCATGAAATATCTACTCCACACACATGAGAGAGTACCACTACTCTGTACAAAGTGGATTTCATCTTTTATAGTGTGTTTGTTTGAGGTGAAAGAGGGATGAGAGAGTGAGGGAAGAGAGTTATTTTTTCATGTTTGGTTGAGGGGAGAAATGGAAAAGAAACAGAGAGGAATGAGTGTTTTAGTGTTTTTTTCAATCTCTCCAATTGTGGGAAGAAAGTGGAGAGAAAAGGCTCAATAATTATGCTTTTACCATTTTACCCTCACTTTAACACCACAAATTCCTAATTCTTTTAATTTTTGAAATAAATTAAATTACTAAAATAAATATTCAACAAATTACTTAAATGATTAAAATATTTATTTAGCTAATCGAAATAAATATTTAGCTAATTTAATTAAACAAATCAAAACTAGTATTCTTGTCCTTTCAATGGTATTTTTGTCCTTTCAAAACTAGTATTCTTTCTCTCTTCTCTCTTTCGCTCCAACCAAACCAAGTGGCAAAACTCTCTCTCCCATATTTCTCTTCTCTTTCTCTTTCTCTTAAACCAAACAACATCCCTAATCTACTCTCTTTCTCACCTCTTTCTCACTACCCTATTTCTCTTCTAACCCAAACACACCTTAAGGGTGTGTTTGTTCCAAGTGAAAGAGGGAAGAGAGAGTGATTTTCTCATGTTTGATTGAGGAGAGAAAAGGGAAAGAGAGAGGGGGGATGATTGTTTTAGTATTTTTTGCAGCCTCTCCAATTGTGCGAAGAAAATGAGGAGTTAAGGCTCAATAATTATGCTTTTACCATTTTATCCCCACTTCATACTCCAATTTCCTAATTTTTTTTATTTAATTAAATTAAATAACTAAAATAATATTTAACTAATTAAATTAAATGATTAAAATGATTATTTAGCTAATTAAAATAAATATTTGGTTAATTTAATTAAATAACTAAAATAACTAATAACTTAATTAAATTAAAAAAATAAATCAAACACGTAGGGGTGTTGTTGTCCTTTCAAAACTAGTATTCTTTCTCTCTTCTCTCTTTCGCTCCAACCAAACCAAGAGTCACACCATTTTCTTCCCTATTTATTTTCTCTTTCCCATATACCAAACAACACCTATAATCGTCTCTCTCTCTCTCTCCTCTTTCCCTTAATGGAGTAAATAATCGATAATGCACACTTCAAAATCCTAACAAATCAGAACATTTTGCAGTGCCTTAGAATCCCCACTAGATTTAATTTAAATCATCAAGGAGAGCCTTGTGGAGATCTTTGTCCGAAACATAGAGTAACACCTTTTAAAATAGCTAAAATTTCTACATAAACTAAAGACTAAAGACCCAAATTGGTCCTGACAATTTTTCAAGACACACTATGCACACTTCAAAATCCTAGGAAATCAGAACATTTTGCGGTGCCTTAGAATCCCCACTAGATTTAATTTAAATCATCAAGGAGTGCCTTGTGGAGATTTTTGTCCGAAACACAGAGTAACACCTTTTAAAATAGCTATAATTTCTACATAAACTAAACACTAAAGACCCAAATTGGTCCCTGACAATTTTTCAAGACACATTAGTCCTTGATAATTTTAAAGCGGGATACGTTAGTCCCTTCGTCCCTTTAGTCTTTGCTAACACAGTTAACGCCTCCTACGTGATATGTTAAGTTCCACATTGTTATGTCAAACGCCTGTAAGTGGGTATTTTGAGCCAAATAGGTCCCTGGCTTTGCAAATTTGAAATTTTTTAAAAAAGGGACTGTTGACATCCATTTTTGCTGAGGGCTACTCGACTGATGTAGAACCGGCTAGTCGAGGGCCGAAGGCTGATTTCCGTCGGCTAAAACAGAAATTTAGCTGCTTGGGGTGTAATTGGCTATGCATGACCACATGACTAAGATAAACAGCTGAGGTGCCTACTCGGCTGACGCCTGATTAGCCGAGGTAAGACTCAGTCGAGACAAATCGGCTTGACGTGGCTACTAAGTCTATATAGACTTGGAGGCTAATAATTGGTCTTTATGTGTTTATATAATTATTTATTAAATAATTATATGATTTATTAAAATAAATAAAATGGAAAAAGGCCAAACTTCCTAAATTTATGGGAAGTGGGCATGAGGAGTTGGCTAAGTTAAAGGAGCTTGCTTTTGGAGCAATGATTCAACGCACGTGGACACATTTAGACGTTGGAGCGGTTAAGACAACGTGGAGAAGCGCCCTAGAAGTGGAAGTAGAGATATTTTGACCTCAGAACCTGTGCTAGTGGAAGCGTGGAACGTGCTTCCTTTTTTAAGGCATAGGTGTAATGTAGTACGTTGATCTTAGTCGATCCAACGGTGAGCATTTGTTGGCTCGAGTAGTGGCCGACGAAGACTCATGTATGTGTGTGTGTGTGTATATATATATATATAGTTAACTTGTACATTTGTAAAGACCCAGAACACATCCAAATCAATACAAGTTCTTACTTTTACCTTTCCTTTATCGCTTTCCTTTATGTTTATGCAGTCAAAAATGGTGATTTTGCTATAGAACACCAAATTGATCGATTCTTGAGTCTAAAATGATCGAAATTTAATAAGGAATCAGAATATGCAATCATTTTAATGAGAAAAACGCTAAAAAGCAAAATATCGTGAAAAATCAATTTGCATCTCTAAAACGTGTTTTGGCTCTTATTTGCGCATTTCTGAACCAATTTTCGTCAAACCAATTGCATTCAACTCGTATTGAGTGCAGAAATTGAACTAAAGTAAAAGGTTTCAATGAAAATGAAGCAAATTCGAGAACGATGTGAAAAATAGAAACGCGAATGAAAGTTTCGGTTCTTCACATCGTTCACAAATTTGTATCATTCTTGTTGAAACATTTTGCTATAGCTCAATTTCTGCACTAAATACGAGCTGAATACAATTGGTTTGACGCAAATTGGTTGAGAAATGAGCAAATAAGAGCCAAAACACGTTTTATAGATGCGAATTTCTTTTTGACCGTGTTCGCGTTTTACGCGCTTTTCTGAATAAAATACTTGCCATATTCTGATTCCTTGTTGAATTTTGAGCATTTTAGGCTCAAGAGTCGTTCAATTTAGTGTTCTATAACAAAATCACCATTGTTGAGATGGAAGGTTTTTTGAACTTCAAATTCAAGATTTTGGTTCCGAAAGTAATTTTGCGTAAGCCCTTTTTGGAGCTTAATTTTGGTTCCACTTAATTCCTCGCGAAATTTTATTCAAGTTTGAGTCCAGTTACATTCAATTTGGTTGCGTATTGCATGAGTTATTGAAGAAACAAGAAATCAAAGTGTTCTTGGTGTTCTTGAGCACATTCTTAGTGTTATTCATTTTTTTTTGTATTTTGATTTAAGTGGACCAAACTGAAACAATAAATGAAAGATAAAGGACCAAAGTGAAAAAAATAAAGATAAAGGACCAAACTAAAACTTCATTCAAAGATAAAGGGTCAAAAGTGCAATTTAGCCTATTTTTTTATATAAATAAAATTTATAGTATCAATCTGTAATTAATAATAATTTTAACTGATTAATTGAATAAATTCATTTGTAATTAATTTCTTACATAATATGATTATTGCTCAGAGATTTTTTTTTGACAACTCTCAGAGCTTGATATACCCATTTTTTTATATTTTAAAAAATAGATAAGTATTAATATAGTGGTGGAATATTATGTGTTAATGAACACATGATTGCGAAATTAAGATAAACGCATGATTGTGCACTTAATATAGTCGAGTGAAATGTATCGTAATTTTTTAATTTTCGATGATCTATAATTAATATGTTTATTAATTTGCCACGCCTTATAAATACACATAAAGTTTCTCATCTGAAAACACAACACAAATTGATCACCATGAGTTGCAAACGCTCATGCTGGGAACTATGCATCAAAATTTCAGCTTTAATATATTATTCCTCCGTCATATTCCTCTCATTTGGGATAATACTTGGGATAATACTTACGATGATACTTGTGACAATCAGCATCTTCCCTCCCCCTAGTGTCAAATTCCACGTAACGGATGCCTCACTCACAAACTTTAACTTCGCAAATAACACTTTATATTACAAATTCAACGTTAGCATCATAGCAAGAAACCCCAACAAGAATGTTAAAGTTTCTTATAGGAGTATCGATGCAATTTCTTGGTACAAAGATAATGAGTTTGGTTTGGTGAGTTTGAGTTCATTTGTCCAAGACCCCAAGAATACTAGTTTTCTTGGACCTATAGTGTTTGAAGGCAACACAACTATGGAACTCAAACGTAAACAACTCAATGAGTATAATGAGGAGTCACGTGTGGGGATTTACAATAATTTGGCTGTGGATTTGGATTTTCAAATTGCTTATAAGTTTATTGGCCTTTGGGGTAAGTCTGCTCCAACAGTGCAGTGTCCTAGCATGAGAGTTCCTTTGAATTCTTTTGCTGAATCAACAATTCCTTTCAATGTCACTAAATGCCGTAGTAATGGTTTCTTTAGGGGTATCTTTGGATAGTTTTAAGTGAACAAAGCGGAATGGAGCGGAGCAGAATGGAATAATTGGATCAAAAGGAAAATAAATACGACTTGATATTGCAATAATTGGATCAATCTAAAATCTTATCTTGAACATAATTTTTGTGCTGATGCTCTAGCCAATATGGGCGGCAAGAATGATCCAGAGCTGATTATATATGAACATTCTATAGTTCAAGTTAGACGGTTATTGTTGGTTGATCTAGTGGTAGTTTATGTAATATTTTTTATGTTATTATTTATATTAAAGTTAATTACTATACTTAATTTTTTTAGACTTTTCATATTATAATGATAATCTAATTGATGGTTTTTTCCTTTAGTAAAAAGAGGTATATATTAGTGCTTGATAAGAAGGAAAGAATATCTTGTCAAAAAAAAGAAGGAAAGAATAAACGCTCAAAAGAAAAAGTGAATAAGTTTGTGTTTAGCTTTGATTTTGACATAATTGATTTTAGTTAAAAGTGACATGAATGTAACATGATTTCTATATAAATATGTTTATGGAAAAAGTGCTTTTTAACAATTGTTGTTGTTTGGATATGTTGAATCAAAATTGTTGCTTTTAGGTGTAAAATTACCGAGATAGATCTCAACTTAAAATTATACTACTAGTAGTAACTTTAAATTAGATAAAATAGATAAAAAAAATAATTAAATTCGCATATAAACTACACTTGATTTTTCAGAAATCACATGCTTACATTGCCACTTTTGTGAAAATATTTTTTTTTAGTTATAAAATTCGACTTTCTTCTTTAATTTATTTCGTTAATTTTTTGACAAATAATCAAATGAGGTAAAAGGAGGAGATCATTGTTAATGTCAAAGCCTTCAAGTCGGAGTATGTTGTCTTCAATTTAACATTGCCATCTGGAAGAGATCATTGTAATTTAATTACCATCTTCTTTTTATTTAATAAAAACTACTATATATATCCAAAAAAAATTATTTAACTGACAAAATAAACATAATGTGATTTTATAAGGTAATTCCGAAAAAAATTAAATATTTTTTTTAAAAAAATTTATACGAATAATTACGCTAAAATACGATAACAATAATTTACGATAAATGTAAAATACTAGTACAAATAGCGTAATAAAATACAAAAAAAAAAATACAACTAACGGTCAGTGTCACAATCAGCTAAAGCACTCAAAAGAATCTCATAACAAACAGGTGGAATGCCCTCGACTGCCATGGCCTGTCGGATACGTGCAGCTACAGACTCGAGCCTATCCTCCATGGTCAGTGGACCAATATCCTCAATTGGAACCTCATTTGGTAAGTACCATGGGAGATAGCTCTCGCACTCACCCGAATGTGTGGCCTGTCTAGAATATCTCACGTCGTCCAACGCTACAGTCATCTCTCCGAAAAAAAGGTGGAATGAGCTGGTCTTTGAATGTCACCTCTCCACAAACACCGAGATCAGCTCGTGATAGATTTGGTGCAGAGGCGTCGGATCAAGCTCCAACAGACGAGCCTGCTCTAACCATCTCTCCACAGCTGAGTGGTGTTGTTGGGGTCGGATCTTAAATATTTTCCCACCATGGGCTTGCAACTTTAATTTTACCACGGTCAAGTATAAAAATAAATTATATAAATTAAAACATATTAAATGACAATAAAAAAATTAAATTAATTATTAAAACTATTACCTCTTCTATAAAAAGCCTCGACACCACATGGGTAGAAAGCCGATGCAACAAAACATGGTCCCTAAGACCCTGATCTAGCTCTTGCTCAACAATGTCTTGCCCAACAGCCTCATCATACTGCTGCTGCTACGGAGCGTCTGCAGCCTCCATAATGTGGTCTGGCTTAACACCCTCATCATACTGCTGCTGCGGTGTGTCTGCAGCCTCATCAGCCTCACCGATGTCCCGCTCAGGGACACGCCTGTTACGCTCAGAAGCGTACCCGGCTAATCTGATCCTTGTAATCCTCCTCGTGTGGGTACTAGGAGCAGGAGGAGTGTAATCTGCATCTCTGCCTGCTGCCTGTGACATCTCGCCTTGCTAAAAATGTCCTAAACTGCTGACCAATGAAAAAATCACAACAAAAAAATTAAAAACAATTTTTTTTAAAAAAATCCAGAAACACGTCCAGTTATTATAACTGTAGAAGGTGTTTTTTGTGGATTTCCGGAAACACGTCAGTTTTGGATAATTGCGGAAAAAAATTCTTTAGTTTCTGGAAATACCTCAACAGGACGTATTGGTATTTCCGGAAAACTCAAGAAAAGTGTCTTCCTCAGTTATCCTAAACTGGCATGTTTCCGGAAAAATCATAAAAAATGGCTTCCGCAGTTATCCTAAATTGACATATTTTCGGAAAGTTCAAAAATGAAACTTACTATGATTTCGGAATTATGTGAAAATGAGATAATGATTTTGGTTTTTTATTGTGAGTGAGGGTATTTTCGTCAGTTTGGGTAAAATAGGGAGTATAGGGGAGAAGAGGGTACAGAAAAAAGCCAAATAGGGGGACTAAAATTGCCCCAAAAATAATAGGAGGATCAAAATTGCACATTGAGTAAAATAGGTGAACCAAAATTGCATTTAAGCCTTTTTTTTTTCATTTTGTCCTTATTGAAGAAATGCAGCACCCATAACACAACTTATGTAAATAAAAATCACTCTTTGATGTAAAGTTGCAAACACCCAGAAATCATTCACTTCAAGTCAATCTCATCATAACTATAAACCCAATTTCAAATTCAAGTAAAGATCACAAACAAACAAAACTTGAAATGAAATAGAATAGAATGTGAAACAGATTCTTTCCTTGAAGGCTATTATTTCAACATGTTTAGCAAAAGTTAGAGATATAAAGTTCATTCACCCTAAACATATATTTCCTTTTCCTTTAGCTATTGAACAGGGCAATCAAGTATAGGGCATGGGTAATAGGGTAAGGAATCAGAAGCTGCTAACTAAAAAGAAATGTAATGTGAATCAATGCAAGTACATAGGAAAAGTGAATTGAACTGTGTCATTCACAATTTGTTTGTCTTTCAAAGATTAAAAGTGTAAGTAGAACACAAAACAATCTCTCTCTTTCTTTTCGTTCAATTAATAAACATACAAAACCATGATCTAGGTAGAGTGACAACATGAACAAAATGCTACTTAGACCATACATTTCCCATTCTCTTCATTCAAAAGACATGTAATATTCGGGGCCGGCCCAAGGCCCAAGAAACTAGCTTTGGGCCTCAATTTTTTTCAAAGGAAAAAGGGGCCTCAAAATTTATTGGGTTTTTTTTATACCCCCACCACCTCCCTCTATACCCCCACATAACTACTTTATCCCCAAAATACCCCTCTCATAATCTCCCAAAAATTCACTTTTCAGTTATTCTCTGTTGGGGCCCACAATATCTCTAATCGGATTTACCACCATGGAAGGTAAATCCGATTAGGAAATAAATACGCAGTTATTACGCCACCCACCAGTCAAATCGTATTTACCTATAAACAGATAAATACGATTTGACATTTTAAAATACCCCAAAAAAGGAAATTTAGTCAGCGCGTATTTACCTAAATATGAGTGGAAATCGTATTTACGTAACCCCTACGTAAATACGATGGTTCATTTTTGGCCATCGTATTTATCTGGTGGTGGGGTGTACACGATTGGAAATCGTATTTACGTGTGGGGCACGTAAATACGATTTGTATTTTTTTTCTAACTGTTATTTTTTGTTCTATTTTCGAAACAGATATCGATCCGCAGTCAGAGTCGCAGCTGGTTCCTGTCGTTGTAGATACTACAAAGTCATTCAGGACGGCCGAGGTATAATGTTTGAGTACTAATTTTTTAATTAATTTTGATCGACATGTATTCTTTTAACCACGTAACAATTTTTTGTTTTGTAGATTTTTTCTACATGGGATGATGTTGTTGAGTGGGCGAAAGCCGTTGGGAGATGTATCGGTGTAGTTGTTATTATTGTCAGATCTGACTCAGGTGGAGGTAAAAGGGGGACTCGGGATAAAATCATTTTTGGCTGTGACAAGCAAGGGGATTTTTGTAATAATTCTAGAGTTATCGGATCGAAAAGAAGAAGGTGTTTGTTCAAGTTGAGAGCTGTTCGTACCATACGTGATGGGGGTTGGCGTGTGTCGGTTAGGTGTGGTCTACACACACATCAGTTATTGACCACCCCAGTCGGGTCCACAGCTTTTGGGCGTTTGACTAAGCCGCAGAAGGCTATTATTGACGAGCATACTTCTTTGAACGTTGCCCCGAAGGACAGTCTGATTGCTTTGAAGAAAAATTTTCCGGGGAATGTCACTTCTCTTCCACAAATATATAGGCAGCGTTACGCCTATCGGTCTTCTAGGAGGGGTCCTAGAACGGACATTCAAGAGCTATTGCGATTAATTGAATCTGAAAATTATTTATATTGGAGCCGGAAGCTTGGGGATTCTGACGTGGTTTCAGACATCATGTGGGCGCATCCCACTTCTATAAAATTATTTCTGTTGTTTCCCAAAGTTCTCATTCTCGACACAACCTACAAGACGAATAAATACAATCTACCTTTATTGGAGATTGTCGGGGTGACATCTACGAAATTAACTTTCTCGGTTGGTTTTGCCTACATTGCACATGAGCTAGGAAATCATTTTACTTGGGCATTACAGCAGCTAAAAGATTTATTCGACTTGCATGGGCATCAACCACAGATATTCTTGACAGACCTAGATCTTGGTCTAATGTCGGGTATTCTAAGTGTGATTCCTTCTTCTACGAATCTGTTGTGTTCATGGCATGTCACAAAAAATGTGAAGGCAAAAATTAAAGAGATGGTGCATGCGGATAGGCAAGCAGAAGTTCTCTCTCTTTGGCACGATGTTATTGACTCAGTTGACGAGTCAGAGTACTCATCTTGATTGAAGATTTTTGAGGACTCGTGCGTTGATCTTCCCTCTCTTATTAAATATGTGCGCGATACTTGGTTGAAACCGCATAAGGAGAAATTTATCTTGGCATGGACTAATCATATCCCACACCTTGGGAATCAGACCACGAACAGCTATGTCAGTCGTTGATTAAATTTTTTTAACACGTGTTTACTATTTTAGTCATTGATTAAATTTTTTGTACACATGTTTACTATTTTAGTCGTTGATTAAATTTTTTAACATGTGTTTACTATTTTAGTCGTTGATTAAATTTTTTGTACACGTGTTTACTATTTTTTTCGTATATTTATTTGTGTGATTACTTAAGAATCGAGTCAGCCCATTGGACATTGAAGCGACATTTGGAGACTTCTGGAGGAGATTTATCAAAATGTTTTCACTCGATGCATGGGATGCTCAATCTTCATTTTGAAAAAGTGATCCAGTCTTTCCAACGGAGCATAAACCGTATTGAAGTTGCACAAAATACTCCATTTTTTAAAAAACTTTGCAGTCTTGTGTCTCTAAATGCTTTGGATCATATTGTTAAAGAGTTTTCAAAAACTACATCTGGAGTTGGTTATAACAAAGGTCGTTGTGGTTGCCTTCTTCGAAAGACACATCTTCTTCCATGTTCTTGTGAGCTAGGTGTCTTTCATTATTCTGGTTCTTCTATTCCATTGGAAGTTGTAGATGACCATTGGAAATAGCTGGATTTGGATTCTGTTGATGATAAATTTTCCCAAGAGCAATCTGATGCATGTGATATTTCATACCAAATGGAGATGATCTGGGCAAGATTTAATCGAATGACAGAGGAAGAAAAATTTTTGTTCAAGAAGCAACTAAATGAGCTTGCATTTCCTACTACTACTTCTATGGTTCCACCACCATTCAAAGTTAAAACTAAAGGTGCACCAAAGAAGAAAAAGAAGAAATTATTTGATGTCAAGCGCGATCCTTCCGGTTGGGAACATGTTGATGAAAAGTTGAAGATGACACAAGAATCCGGGACTTCTAAAAAATCTTCTCAGTCGACAAAAGGGCCTTCTCCTAATGTCTCAAAGCAGTCTCCAAAATTGAAGGTATCTCAGAGTTCATACAGGAAATTAACACAGCAGGGGGAGACAAAACTTCATTTACCGTGGGTTCCTCAACACCTACACTCTTATGTTCAGAATATTATTGATGTTGAGCCCGATGGTAATTGTGGGTTTAGGGCAGTTGTTGTTGGTCAAGGTCTTGGTGAGGATAGTTGGCCTTTAATTAGGCAGGAATTAATTCAAGAAACAAAATACAGAGACCAACTCTATACTGACATATTTGGGGAGCACAGACTAGCAGAGCTTAGAGAAGCATTATCCATTGAAGACTACGGTGTTCAGCCTCCGGCAAAGTGGTTGAGTTTGCCTGAGATGGGGTACTTTATAGCAACCAGATATAATGTGGCCCTAGTTCAGGTATCTTTGGGGATGAATTTTACTTATCTACCTTTGAGAGAGGTGCTTATTCTTCATCTAAGGCTCGTACTATCATATCTATTCTGCACGTGAGGGGTAACCCTTGGTGCATGTTTCTCTTTCTCCTGCTTGTCCTTTGCCTCCGATTGCTCATTTATGGAAGCACAATGTATCCACAGAGGCCCTTATATGGCTGGATCCGTATACAGGACGCTTCGCCTTATGGCATTCTCTTGCTCCGGTCTTGGCCCCACCGACTGATGCGCCCACCGTGGTAAATTTATCGGATGATTCTGATGGTTGACTGCCTGAAATTTGTTGTATTTATTTTTGTACCACATTTTTTTGTAATTATTAATCCATATTTTTGTGTATATGTATATATATGTATATATGTGTGTTAGCCTGTAATTTCGACAGGCTAAATTAAATGCGGTCAACGAGGTTTGACTTATTTTTAAAAGTTTGACCTTGTATTTCAAGAGACGGATATCAATTTCGACACTAAAATGAATTAAGCTATTAAGTTATATCAAGTAGATTTCGACCTCAGATTTGGCAAAGTCGAAGAGGCTGAAGATAGATATTTCGACAAAACGGGGTTGAGGCTGATGACGAAGTAGGATAAAGTAACCGTTATCAAGAGCACGTAGCAGTTACAATTTTTTAAACTTTGTACAGTTATTTTCTATTTGTATAAATAGTAATTTATCATAGGAAAAACATATCACAATCTCATTACAGAATTCTCTCGCTCTAACTTCCAACACATTACAGAGATAACGAGCAAAGAGAAGAATGTATGATCTGTGCACCAACTCTCTTTACAATTAATGCAATTTTAATTTGTTTTCTTCTTTGCTTTTCTGCAATTTTTCCTTTGTTTTATTCTCCCTCATTGAGGAAATTCGACGGTTTCGCGCGAGATCGACGGTTATCTTCTTCTTTTACTTTTAAACTGCAAGAACACAAGTAATTCTGGGAAAAACTTTAACACAAATGGTCTTAGGATTTACTAGTTGATCCTGCAAACAGAAGTAATTTCAAACTAGCGGTGTTTACCAAAATCCAAGGTAAACAAATTGGCACGCCCAGTGGGACATTTGTGCTAATTTTCAAAGTTTTTCGTTGAATTCTTAAATTTTGTGTTTTTCTGTGCATGCAATTAAGGAGTGGTAAACATCTTCCAGAGATGGCACGCTCTAGAACAAGTAATGCTTCTGCATCAAATGCACAAAGTACACAAGAACAAGCATCAGTTAGTGACGTTAACGCTGCAAATGTCGCAGGCATAACCGTCGCTATGCCTTCTTGGACAACAATGGGAGTAACCGCTATAACTTCTCCCATAATTACTCCTGTGTCAATGATGACCACTGCAGCATTAACAAATGTTAATACAATGGCTTCTGTGCCACCAATAACAGGACCAACGAGTCCTTTGATGGCAAATCCTATGATTGGAAATATGCCATTTACTATGAGTGGAAGGGTTTTACCGTATGGCATGCCAACAGCATTGATGGCAGGTCTTCAGACAAATTCGTCTACATTTGCAGAAAATGCAAGTACAGGGTATTCTCCTATTCATAGTTCAACGGAGGGCATCCTTAGTCGAAATGCCCAAACTAATTTGACTACAACATCTTTGTTGGCATTAAGACAACAAATGGATGATAGCAATCATGATATGGTCAATATGTTAACACAACAAATTGGTACTGTGTTTAATCCTTTGATACAAAACACTAATAACAGTTACCAAATGTTGGCAACACAAATGGGGAGGATTGCTGATTTCTTTGGTACTCCACCAGTACATCACCAGCAAATTCCCCAAATCCAAAATGCTAGGCCTGTAGAGATACCTGTAGAAAGGCCTAACAATGCAATTCCTATGAATCAGGGAAACCAAGGACAACAACAAATTGTCGAAGAGCCTATGAGGATAGAGGTAATCCCTGAAGTTGTGTTGGTGAATAGAAACCAAAATGCTGACGAAGTGGTCAGACAAGTGCAATAAAACAATTTTGGAGCACAAAACAATCTGGCTAATATGGTCGAAACTATTTTAGCCCAAAATGGCCTTAACTTAGGTTTACATAGGCCTAATTTTGTGTCGCCCTTGTCAGAATACACCTTACAAACAGAGCTGCCTAGGGGATGGAAAATTCCCAAGTTCACAAAGTTCACTGGAGAAACCAGTGAATCTACCGTCGAACACGTGGCTCGTTATTTGACTGAGGCTGGCGATCTAGCACACAATGAGAATTTAAGGATAAAATACTTTCCAAATTCTCTAACTAAGAACACCTTCACATGGTTCACTACACTGCCTCCAAATTCAATTTTTAATTGGAGTCAATTAGAAAAGGCTTTCCATGAGCAGTTCTATATGGGCCAATGTAAGATTAGTCTTAAAGAACTGGCTAGCATTCGACGCAAGGGGGCAGAATCTATTGATGATTATCTCAATAGATTTAGACTACTCAAAGCAAGGTGCTTTACTCAAGTGCCTGAGCATGAGTTAGTCGAAATGGCTGTTGGTGGTCTAGATTACACTATAAGAAAGAAACTAGACACACTACATTTAAGAGATATGGCACAATTGGCTGATAGAGTTCGACAAGTCGAAAGACTCATAGCCGAAAAAGCCAGAACAGGTAGATTCCAAAGTAAGAAAGAAAAGGTTGCTTATGTCGAAGCTAATGACAGTGACCAAGAATACGACATATCTTATGAAGATGTCGAAGAAGAGGTTAACATTGCAGAACTAAAACCAGGACCTCCTTATATTTACAAGTTGTTAAAACCTTCTAATGGCAAAAATCCGGTGGAACCTAATAATGATAAATTTGTCGCAAAAACTTACACTTATGATGTATCTAAATGTGACGAAATATTTGATCTGCTTGTGGCTGATGGTCAAATCTTAGTGCCTAAGGGCCTAAAGATTCCACCATTAGAACAACGACAGAAAAGAGGCTTTTGTAAGTTTCATGGTTTCTTAGGTCATAACACTTCCCATTGTGTCATTTTCAGGGATTTGGTTCAAAATGCTATCAACGAAGGAAGGCTGAAATTTGGTGACAAGTCTAAGCCACCAATGAAGATTGATACTGATCCCTTGCCAACAGCCGATGCATTGCTGGTTGAAGTTGATCTCAATGTGGTTGAGGTCACAGAGGATGTTGCTGAAAATGCTAAGGTAGAGGAAGCTGTCGACAGGTTGAAGTCGAAATGGTCACTGATGACCAGTATTCTGAAAAGATGAAGATAGTATATCCAAGGGCTGAAGAAGAATTGATTGATTTTCTCAATCGCCGCAAAATCAACAATACTGAAGTCATGCTTTGTCCCAAGTGCAGTGTTGTCTTCGACAAAGAGGCTACCAAGAATCTTGAGGGATTCAAGCCTCAACTAAAGCGTAAAGGAAAGTGGGTCGACAAAAGGCCAAAGTTCAGTTACGACCTATGTTCCTCCAGCAAAGTCACCTGTCGACAAGGAATCCTCAGAAAGGTTGGATTACGACCTATGTTCCTCCAGCAAAGTCACCTGTCGAGAAATGGGTGCATTCTGGTGGAAAGAGTACCGGGTATTACCCAGTATATTATGCTGAAAAGGATGTTAGGAATCAACAAAAACCAGCAGAATTGGTCAGGGGCAGCACTAGTGCTACTAACCAAAATAAGGCAACTGAATCTAACAAGTATGCCTACAACAATAATTACAAAGGGAAGAACCCTATGACGAGAACTCAACGGGTAGATATCAACGCCAGAAAAAGTTTGCTGTTGTAAGCAAGGTGGAAAATTCCGACAAGGAGAAAGGTAAACAAATACCTTCAATGTCTCTCGAAATGGCTAGAAAGCCAGCTAGTGAGAGGATATTTCCACCACTTTCAGTGATCAAAGAGGGTCTCAACTTGGACGAAGAAGTAGGCTCAGATTTCGTTGATTCTAGGTCAGAGTTCGACGTCTTGTGTGGTGTAGTCTCAATCCTCCCGATTGAGTATGAGGTGGTTTCGGAAGTAAACGACGTCGAAGAGGATTTCGGCGAAGAAACCACTTACAAACCCATCTGTTACTATGTCCTCAAAAATGGTTGTGTGGAAGAACAACATGCTGTCTTTGAGAGACCTGATTGTGGGATGAGGAATCATCTCAAACCTTTGTATATCCAAGCAAAGGTGAACAATGTTGGGGTAAGCAAGATCTTGGTTGATGGTGGCGCTGCTGTGAACTTGATGCCACAACATATGCTGAAGAGGAATGGGAAGTGTGAAACGGATCTGAAAACACACAACGTAATTCTTACCAACTATGAAGGTAAAAGTTGCCACTCTCTTGGAGCCATTGAAGTTGACCTTTCTGTTGGAAGCATTAGAAGGCCAACTATGTTTATGGTGATTTTAACCAAGGCAAATTATAATATGCTGTTGGGAAGGGAATGGATCCATGCTGTGGGGGAAATCCCTTCGATAGTTCATCAGAGGCTCGTTATTTGGAGAGAAGATGGACTAGTCGAAAATATTGAGGGTGACCAAAGCTATTTCAAGGCTGAGGTGAATACTATCACCAAGAGAACCTTCGACAAGAAATTGGCGAGCATTGCGCCATGCATTTCCTCTGAACATGGTTACGAAAGCCAAGATAATGTGAGGACCTCAGTGATTCTTGATCCCAACTATGGATTCATTTGGGATAGAGAAGTCATTGACGAAGACAACTACCCACAAGGCTATGTCAAGTCTACAGGATGGGAAGGATCATAAATAGTTACTTATGGATGAACCCACTGTATGGGATAGAATTACGGCCTATGTGACCGAAAAGAAGCTAAAAGCGGTTTTAGAAGTTGACTTACAACAACAATTAGTTGATGAAGCCGTTGAAGATAAAAATAAAGACAACATTGTCCAAAACCAAAGGCTTGATTGCGTCTATGATGACGAGCCTTTAGGTTTTGAAAAAGATCCAATAGGTTCAACCAAAGGGATCCAAGCACAAGATTCCCTAGAAGGGGAAGAAATTGATTTGGGAGATGGCTCAATAAAAAGGCCAACATACATCAGTGCTAAGATTGATCAAGAGTTGAAGGCGCAGATTGTTGAATTACTGAAGGTGCACAAAGACTGCTTCGCATGGGATTACAATGAAATGCCAGGGTTGAGTCGTGAAGTTGTTGAAATCAGACTACCAATTCGACCAAGAAAGAAACCAGTGAAGCAGACACCAAGGAGATTTGCACCAGAAATCTTGGTAAAAATCAAGGCAGAAATAGAAAGGTTACTGAAGAGCAAGTTCATCAGAACTGCCAGGTATGTCGAATGGCTTGCTAATATAGTGCCTGTAATTAAGAAAAATGGTACACTTAGGGTGTGTATAGATTTTAGAGATTTAAATAATGCTACGCCTAAAGATGAGTATGCCATGCCAGTGGCGGAAATGCTAGTAGATTCAGCTGTAGGTTACGAATACCTGAGCATGCTTGATGGTTATTCTGGATATAACCAAATATATATTGCTGAAGAAGATACGTCGAAAACAGCATTTCGATGCCCAGGGGCATTGGGGGTCTATGAATGGGTTGGAATGCCATTTGGCCTTGAAAATGCTGGGGCAACGTACCAAAGGGCAATGAATTCTATGTTTCATGATTTTATTGAAAAATTTATGCAAGTATACATAGATGACATTGTCATTAAATCTGCTTCAAGAAATGGTCATATAGACCATCTTCGACAATCATTTGAAAGAATGAGAAAATATGGATTGAAAATGAATCCAATCAAATGTGCCTTCTGTGTTCGTGTAGGTGACTTTTTGGGTTTCATTGTACATAAAAAAGGCATTGAAATCAATCAAAACAAGACGAAAGCAATCTTGGAAACGAAAGCTCCTTCAACCAAAAAAGAAGTGTAGTCAATACTAGGAAAAATCAATTTCCTTAGAAGATTTATTTCAAATCTAAGTGGTAAAACCCAAGTTTTTTGCCATTACTTCGACTGAAGAAGGAAGATGTGTTCAAGTTGGATGTAGAACACCAACAAGCTTTCGATGAGATTAAAGCATACTTGATGAAGCCACCAATTTTGTTACCACCAATTAGGAATAAAGTAATGAAATTGTATATAGCAGCTTCAGAATTTTCTATAGGAAGCATGTTAGCTCAAGAAGATGAAAATGGTGTCGAAAGAGCCATTTATTACCTCAGTAGAATTCTAAATGATGCAGAGACTAGGTATCATCCTATAGAAAAATTCTGTGTATGCTTGTATTACTCTTGTACAAAATTAAAGCAATACATAAAGCCTGTTGATGTGTATGTTTATTTGCATTATGATATTATTAAACATATGCTGTTGAAACCAATTTTACATAGTAGAATAGGTAAATAGGCTTTGGCTCTTTCTGAATTCTCTTTGACTTATCAGCCATTGAAAGCAATGAAAGGTCAAATAGTGGCTGACTTCATAGTCGACCATTCAGTGGTCAAAAATACAATAAACTTAGTGGAAACCCAACCTTTGAAGTTATACTTCGACGGTTCAAGCCACAAAAATGGTGTTGGAATTGGGGTATTAATAATTTCACCAACAAAGATACCAACAAAGTATAAGTTTAAAGTTGAAGAGACATGCTCCAATAATGATGCAGAATATGAAGCCTTGATAGCAGGACTTCAAATCTTGTTAGAATTAGGAGTAAAACATGTCGAAATCAAAGGAGATTCAGAACTAGTTGTGAAACAGTTAACAAAAGAATACAAATGCATCAAAGACAACTTAATAATGTATTTTGCCATTGTCAATAAGTTGTTATAGAGATTTGATACTGTTCACATAGAACATGTGCCTCGGATAAAGAATCAAGAGGCCAATGATTTGGCACAAGTAGCCTCAGGGTACAAAGTGTCAAAAGAAAAGCTATTGGAGCTAATAGAAATAAAACACAAACTGATTTCGATAGATCCATCCAACGCCCAACTGTCAATACCAAAATTTGAAGGGGCAGAGATGTTAAATTTGGTGGAAAATTTTAAAACTTTTGAAAATTTTGAAGTTGAAATTTTTGCCATTGACAATATGTCGAATGATGATTGGCGAAGGCAAATTGTCGAATACTTGGAAAATCCAACAGGAGTGACTGATAGAAAAACCAAGTACAGAGCCTTAAGCTATGTGATTATTGGGAATGAATTGTTTAAAAAGACTCCTGAAGGAGTATTATTGAAATGTCTTAGTGAAAATGAGGCATATTTAGCAATTTCCAAAACTCATAGTGGTACTTGTGGATCTCATCAAGTAGGTCATAAAATGAAATGGCTTTTATTTCGACAAGGAGTATATTGGCCAACTATGCTGAAAGATTGCTTAGGTTTCGCCAAAGGTTGTCAAGAATGCCAAAAACACGCAGGAATACAACATGTGCCTGCAAGTGAATTGCACTCAATAATAAAACCATGGCCTTTTAGAGGTTGGGCTTTAGATTTGATTGGTGAAATCAAACCAACTTCGTCGAAGGGTCACCGTTTTATTTTAGTAGGAATAGATTATTTCACCAAGTGGGTGGAAGCTGTTCCTTTAATTAATGTTAATCAAGAGGCAGTAATAAATTTTAGGCAAAATTACACCAGGGGACCTTTAACTTATTTATTTGTAACAAGTTGGCCCTTTAAGTTTCTTTTGTAACAAATAGGCCCTTTAAGTTACCCGACGTTGACACCGTTGGTCCTTTTAGTAAAATGTAATATCGTTCATTACATCAAAATACACCAAAATATGTTTGTTTGCATCAAAATACATAAGCTAGAGTAGTCACAATATATAAAGTAGCATTACATCAAAATATATAAGCTAGAGAAATCA
The DNA here is from genome assembly GCA_963573325.1 of Astragalus glycyphyllos. Lineage (NCBI taxonomy): Eukaryota > Viridiplantae > Streptophyta > Magnoliopsida > Fabales > Fabaceae > Astragalus > Astragalus glycyphyllos. Next base: position 42,627,036 of record OY754309.1, read on the forward strand.
TTAAAAGGGCCTATTTGTTACAAAAAAAACTTAAAGGTCCAACTTGTTACAAATAAATAACTTAAAGGTCCTCTAGTGTAATTTTGCCTAAATTTTATTCAAAATCATATTTTATATAGGTTTGGAATTCCAGAAACCATTACGACAGACCAAGGTACAGTGTTTATTGGTCAAAAAATGGTGGATTTTGCCTCTGAAACTGGTTTCAAGTTACTGACTTCGACACCATATTATGCTCAAGCTAATGGTCAAGTGGAGGCTGCCAACAAAATTATTATCAATTTGATCAAGAAACACATTGGGCAAAAGCCTAGGAATTGGCATAAAACGCTTGATCAAGTGTTGTGGGCATGTAGAAATTCTCCCAGAGAATCAATCAACACTACTCCATGTAGACTTACATTTGGACATGACGCAGTCTTACCTGTCGAAATTTGTTTACAACCAGCCAGAATCCAAAGACAGTTTGAAATTCCGTCAGATTCCTATTGGGATATGATGTTAGATGAATTGGTTGATTTAGACGAAGAAAGACTAAATGCGTTGGATGTTCTTATAAGGCAAAAAGAAAGAGTGGCTAAAGCCTACAATAAAAAGGTTAAGCTAAAAACATTTGCCTTAGGAGATCTAGTGTGGAAAGTTATATTACCCATCGATAAAAAAGATAGAGTCTTGGGTAAATGGTCGCCAAACTGGGAAGGACCATTTCACATTCTACAAGTCAATACTAACGGTGCTTATGAAGTCGAAGAACTTGGCGCTGATGGTCGAATTTTGCAAATAAATGGCAAATATTTAAAGAAATATAAGCCAATCTTGCAAGAAGTCAAAATAACGCATGATTAAAATGAGCAAATTGCGAATTTGGCAAGCTAAAAATTTTAATTGCCAACAAAGGCTATTGTTAATTTGCAATACTTGGAATTGGAAGTTAAAATTACAAAGTGCCACTACAAGGAAAAAATGGAATCGCAAATTACAAAATGAGTTTGTTTTCCAAGTCTTCGAACAGAGCCTTAGCTTGCTCCAATCTCGTTTTGATGAAGTTTTCCTCTTCGACCAACTGGTTGACCCTGGTTTCATGTGTGTCGAATTTTTCCAAGAGGCCAAGGCAGTGGGTTGCTTCTTGATTAACTTCAGCCTCCAACATTTCTGAAGTCTTCATGCCCCTCAAGACCGAAGACTTCTTCTTTTCTACTGCTCTGATCAGTGACTCCAACCTGTCAATCTCTTTTTGGTAACCAGCAATTTCAGCATCATATCCCTCTACAGCTTTCTAGTCAGTCTTTGCTTTGGTTTGTAGGGAAGAGATTTTATTTTGAGAAGCTTCAACGGCAGTCCATGTTTCTAGTTTCATGGCACTCTCCTGCTCTTTGAGCGAAGCATGTTTCTTCTTCTTTTCAAGATCCTTAGTGATTTGTTCCAGAAGAGGTTCAAAAGAAACAAGAAATCCAATGAGAAAGGTGCTAGCCGTTGGGTTGTTGAGTTTGTGCAACAGGTCTTTGATTTTAAAGGCAACCATATGGTCTTCTTCAATTGCTTGAAACAGGTCCACCTCAAGGACTCTAGTACGAAGTTCTTGCAACAGGCTCACTTTAGAGATTTCAGAGTGCTCTCCCACAGAAGTGGTCGAAGAAATGGATTTCTTTTCACTTGAGGTTTTAGTTTTTAGCAGCAATTGTAGAGCCTCAAGGGGTTTTTTATTCTTGAATTCCTTCCATTCTTCTTCACTCATGGTAATGCCAGTTGAGAGGTTGAGGCCAGTTGAGCAATCTTCCTTAGTGGGGGATTCGTCGACGTGTTCTGCGGTATCATCATTGTTATCATCCTCATTGGATTTTTCAATCTCGATCTTTGTCATTTTCTACCTCTTCAACGTTTTCCTCTGGTTCTGTTTCTTTTCTGCGATTTGTTGTTGAGGTTGATTTGGATCATTAACAAGTGGCTGATCCATAATAACGTCGTCTTCAGTTGCTTGAACTTGGTTAGATTTTTCGACCAAAAGATCATCACCTTCTGGATTTTGATTATGGTTAGCATTTTCGACCAGTTCTTTGTTTTTCTCTTGTGGCTGGTCTTGGACCTGAATCTCAGTCACTGCTAGATCAGTTCCTCCATGCCCTTGGTCTTCGACCTTTGTAGGTTCTTGCTGTAGAGGGAGATCATCAATAGTCATTGGAGTACTCTCATCTGCTATGCCAATGACGTTACTCTCTTCAAACGTTGCTTCGACCAATGGATCATTAGTTGGTGCAGAGACGGTGGGGGTCGAAGTTGGTGTTGTTTGTTTGGCGGAGATTGTAGCAGGTTGATCTTCAAGGTCCTGGGCAAAACGTATAAAGAGTTATGTACTTTGTTAACTCAAATTGTTGAATAGAAGCGAGTAGAAGGTACGTTAGTTACCTTTTAAGTGTCTCCTTCGATACGTGAATGCGCGCTAGCAGGCTTTGGGATCTCTCTTTTCTTCCTAAGTTTCTTTGGAGCCTTTTCTTGCGGCGCATCATCCTTCCCTGTTTGTTTTTCGATAGTTTCTGTGGGAGGAGATTTGGAGACAACTTTCAAAGTCCTTGGTGGGCTTTCATCAGACTGAAAGAATTCAATGCATTTTGTTAGTAAGAGAGCATAGAAGTATACAAGTATTGAAAAGAGGAAAAAAGAGTGTTTGAACGTTTCAACCTCTAAATCGTCGCTTACAACCATCTGTTTAGTTTTCTTCCTCTTTGGAGGAGTGGCAGTGGCTGAGCTGGTTGATCTCTTCTTGCTCTAAAAGATGGTAAATTTGATGAATCTGGTAATTTAACTTAAAGAGAGAATGAAATGTTTACCTCTTGTTTCTTTGTTTGCGGTGGTTTCTCTTTCGACAAAGTGTTTGTGTGTTTCTTTGAAACCTTCTTGGTTGTTGTAGTTGTTGTTTCTTCTGATGGAGTAGGTGACAAGGGGATAGCTGCAGACATTTGACAAGTATGTTAGTAGTTTTTTACATGAAAAGAAGTATTTTGCTCTAAGAGTCCTTGTATCACCTTCTGCGGTGGCGGATAAAACTCGGACATGTTGAATGTCGAGATGGAGATGTCCATCAAAGGTATCTATGTCACATTTTGTCGGAACTATTTTCTCAACTGTTTTAGTTGTTAAAAAGTTTTTAAGAGCTGAAAACCCACCACATATAAACCATGGTGGAAGTGGTGAGTGAAAAGATAAAGCCAATTTACTGGTGGGCAAACTTGGAAATTTAAGTTTATTATGCGCCAAAGCGAAAGCATATCTGTTCGTCACATATGGTGGAAACACCATAGTTGGAATTTTTTCGACAAGTTTTTCTTTTAAAACTTTTGCAGCTTGAGAAATAGTTCGATTAAGATGCGTTGGGTCCTAGACAACTTCAAAGTATTTTTGAAAAGCTCGAATTTCCTGTATGTGCATCCCTGGTGTCTTGGTCTTCTTTTTCTGCGGAAGAGGAAAAGCAGAGATTAGATTTGTCAGCAGCGTGGCTTCTTCAACAGCAGATAGTTTATTCATGAAGTAATCTCTCCACCACTCAGAAAAGGTTTTGGTGCAAGTAAATACACACACAAACTCAACAGGTGCAAAGATAAAAGGTTTTTTGGCAAAATTGTTGAGGCATTTGCGCCATTCCTTCTCGTTCTTGGGCATTTTCATTTCTGTTCTAGACTTAAAGAAAGGACTTGGTCGAATTTGGCATAATCCGAATTGTCGAGCGACAAGACTTGGGTGGTATGCATAGACTCCAAACAAAGCAGCAGTCTTCCCAGGTGAAATTCTTGCAGAAAGCAGTTTTGGAGTTAAGAAAGCGCCCCAAATTTGGTTACTCTCTTCTTCTTCGACCAACGAGGTTGCGGGAAAATCCCTAGTGAACCAAGCAGGCCCAATAGTCCTTTGGGAGAAGGGAGCCATTGTGTGGGTGAAAGTGTTGCAGTCTAAAAACATTCTGAATGCTTAAATGAATAAATGTTCATCAGAAACTCCAATTTGCCTAGGCTTCAAAAGTGCAAGCCTTATCCCTTCGATGGTCCTCTGATCAACAGTTTCAGTATAATCACTTGGGATATACATCTGGAGTTTCGACTCAAAAATGGCAATAAGCCACAGTTGGAACAACCAAATTGGTCTAGAGACCAGAAGTGTACTATTAGGTTTGTCTTCAGTTCATAGGTTCCTAGTTGCAAACTTTCATAGAGCGACCCCAAAAGGAGTTGCCCAAGGTTTACCTCTCGACGCTCATGTAGTTGGATGGCCAAGGGAATGAACATTTTAGCCACTTGGAGCGATGAGGAGCAGAAGACATAGAATGAAAGCCAGAAAGTGAGGAAGGCGATAGACTCGGTATCGGAAACTTAGTCATTATCTGTGATATGGTGTTCTTCGATATAGCTTTTGAAGGAAGGGCGTTTGAAATCGAATTCATGGTCAGTCCCAGTGGTACTGGGGTCGAAAATTTCCCCTGTTGGTTTTAAACCTGTGATGGCAGCTATATCCAACAAGGTAGGTGTAAGCATGCCACACTTCAAGTGTAGACTGTTGGTGGTGAGTTCCCAGAAATGCAGAGATGCAAGGAGCATGGGGCTTTGGTACCTAGGGCCATATTTCCACAGTTGGATAAGGTCAAAGATCCCCTGTTCTTTCCAAATATTTCCCCTTTTGGATTCCACTTTGTTGAGCCAGTTGAGGTAAAGTGGGTGATTTTTGTCGACGGGAGGTGACGACCTAAAGACCCTACTTGGGCTATTCATGAAATTCATGACCCAAGGCCCATTTTGGAAAATTTTAGGGTTATATTGGTGATAGCTTGGGAAAACCCCCTTAACTTCAGGTGTGTCATCGCAAGCAAATGGAACAGACCCTAAAAATGCGTACTTTAAAGGCTCAGGGAAAGGGATTAGTACCTGAGATTGGAGGATTTTTCCCTCCTCATCTGTTAGAGCGGGCTCTGCTAAGGGTTGTTGCTTGTCAGTGATTGGTGCACGAGTTTGAGAAGAAGATGCCATTGATGAACAACGAAGGTGTTGATGAAGGTCTAGTTTCTGGGTTTAGTGAGCACAAGCGTTCTCGCGAAGAAGGGATTGCAAAGGTTTCAGAAAAAATGATATGAAGAGAAGCAACAGTTTTTATAGCTGTTTAAAGTGCAAAGGCTGAAAACTCTTGAGCTTCCCTCTTAATGGGGCAGTTACTCGCAATGAGTAGTGGGGAGTTTCAAGATGAAACGTGGCCCACTAACTTTACAATGGAGGTGCCAAAAGCTGTTTTTCACTGAAACGTCTCATTAGTGCTAAAACGTGATGTTAATGACGTCATCAGAACAGTTGAAAAGGGTTTTCAAAAATACTCTTTTTCTGCCATTCACATAGCTCCTGTCGAAAAAGACATTTTTGAGGGGGCAATTTGTTAGCCAGTAATTTCGACAGGCTAAATTAAATGCAGTCAACGAGGTTTGACTTATTTTTAAAAGTTTGACCTTGTATTTCAAGAGACGAATATCAATTTCGACACTGAAATGAATTAAGTTATTAAGTTACATCAAGTAGATTTCGACCTCAGATTTGGCAAAGTCGAAGAGGCTGAAGATAGATATTTCGACAAAACGGGGTTGAGGCTGATGACGAAGTAGGATAAAGTAACCGTTATCAAGAGCACGTAGCAGTTACAATTTTTTAAACTTTGTACAGTTATTTTCTATTTGTATAAATAGTAATTTATCATAGGAAAAACAGATCACAATCTCATTACAGAATTCTCTCGCTCTAACTTCCAACACATTACAGAGATAACGAGCAAAGAGAAGAATGTATGATCTGTGCACCAACTCTCTTTACAATTAATGCAATTTTAATTTGTTTTCTTCTTTGCTTTTCTGCAATTTTTCCTTTGTTTTATTCTCCCTCATTGAGGAAACTCGACGGTTTCGCGCGAGATCGACGGTTATCTTCTTCTTTTACTTTTAAACTGGAAGAACACAAGTAATTCTGGGAAAAACTTTAACACAAATGGTCTTAGGATTTACTAGTTGATCCTGCAAACAGATCAATTTCAAACTAGCAGTGTTTACCAAAATCCAAGGTAAACAATGTGTTATCAGTTTTTTTAAAAAATATTTTGTAAATCGTATTTACCTTAATACAGGGTAAATACTATTTGTTAAGTTAACAAATCGTATGTACCCCCACAAACAGGTACATACGATTTGTTAACTTAACAAATCGTATTTACCTGCATCCAAGGTACATACGATTTGTATATTTAACAAATCGTATGTACCTCCTAATGAGATATATACGATTAGAATTTTTTCCGCATCGTATTTACCATTATACGCTCCATTTTTTTCAAAATCGTATTTACCTCTTCTACAGGTAAATACGATTACGTAAAAATTCAGAGGGGTATTTTAGGATTTTCATTTTTTGTGGGGTTATTGAGGGAAAAGGTGGGGGTACCAAAAAAAAACCCAAATTTATTTTTATGTAATTTGACAAAGAAAGTTCGGCTCGCATCACAAAAAAAGTCGCAACACGGCTGGTAGTTAGGGGCTCCAATATTTTCAAAGTCCTGTGTTCAATCCTTGTTAGAAAAAACGAATTTGACTTTTTTGATATTATGTTATATTTATTTATTATTAGTTTGTCAAAAAAAACATATCATTGGTTTTTTTCGTTACAGTTGATTACAATGGCTAACTTGGCTTTATACTTGGAATGGAACAATGGCTAGTTTAGTTACTAATATTTTTGTTTTGACAAAAGCTACAAATATTTTTTAAATAATTATATTAAGATGTATTAATGTGTATAAATTCAACTAAAGTTCTACATATAAAAATAGTTTATTCTTAACATTTTCTTACGATATTGGATTTTTGTGTATCACAAAATGCTCAAAAATAACCTAGAGGGTGTGGTTGAACGGTTGGGGCTCATCCTCCCTAAACCAAGTGTCGAAGGTTCGATCCCGCCTTGGGTATGGAGCAGCTTTAAATCCCTAGACCAGCTGTCCCACCCTTCGAGGTGCCAGCTGTCCCACCCTTCGAGGTGCCTTCAATCTAGCGAGGGAATTAGTCACTGAGTTCGACGGTGGATATCCTGGTCTCGACTAAAAAAAAATGCTCAAAAATATTTTATTATTTAAATTTAATGTTGGGTCGGCCCTGGTAATATTAACAACTCACACTAAGCAAACACAAATCAAGGAATAAAATCAAATCGTGTCCTTCATTTATTTCAAAAATCAATCTTATTTTGGAATGAAGCATATTCAGCATATATCAACGGAAGCGGATTCAACATATTCAATAGGAAGCAGATTCAGCACATGTTTTTGTCCAAAAAAAAAAAGATTTAGCACATGTATTATTCAGCACAAAAAAACAAGGGAAAATAGATTCAACCTCTAGAACTCTATCGATGCCAAGCGATCCTGCGAAAAAGTCTTTTGCCTCAAATTCAATTCAACAAGTAAATGTTTTATTCTACACAAAACATCGGCAAACAAAATAGTCCCAACTTCTACAAAAAATAATCACACAAGTATTACTACCAAATTTAGGGTTTAGGTAAAAATAGAAAAATGAGGGCGGAAGGTATATTGACCTAGCTAGTGTCGGAGAATAGCTTGGCGCACGGTAGTTACGATAGTGAGGGCGGAGGCCAAAATTACAGTACGACGGATGTAAGGGTTTCTCGTCGTAGTTGGTTGCGAGAATGACGACGAACGTGAGGAGGAGGCTGAGGTGAACACGAAGCCGTGGAGTGGAGTGGCCGGCGGAGGTGAGAGTGGTGGTGGTTGAGAGAGAGAGAGAGAGAGAGAGAGAGAGAGAGAGAGGTGGAGGTGATCGAAAGTGAGGAGGGTGAGAGTGATCCTGAAAAGAGAAAGAATGAGGGGTCGAGTGAGAAAAATGAAACTTAATAGCTATCTTTAACGTTATCGACAGAATTTTTTAGTTACTCATCGTATAAACAGTCGATAACTACCAACCGAAACAGAAGCTGTCGAAAATGAAGTGGGAAATGCATTAAAAACTAGGAAACAGTTATCGAGGGAAAAGGTCGTCGGAAATGCATTTGTTACCGGCAGAATTAAAGCTATAGGTGACTTTAGTAAGTAAATAGCAACTTTCTTGTAATGGGTGCTATTAAAAGTTATGAGAGACTAAAAGCATCGACGGACAAAATGTAGAGACTAAAAGTGAGTGAAATTTTTCATAAGGATATTAAAAACACAAAACCTCAAATTTTGTAAGGGCCAAAAACATATTGAACCATATATACTACCTCAGAATCGGAAAGAATGAACACGAATCCTCCTAGAATTAATCTATACACGAATATTTACTATTAAATTTTAGTTATAATATTAAATTGATATGTTAGTTCGATAAATACATTTTGGTTCATGAATGTGTGAGGTGTTGCCACTAATAGTTCCTGAATGTATCAAAATTGTAAATACTTTCCCAATGGTCTCTTCTGTTAGTAATTTTATGAATTAAGTTGACCAACAAAAAACACATTGGAAAATAAAAATGATTAACAAAAGGTATATTTGATAACCAAAATAACTTGCAAAGACACTTGAGGATGTATTTATAATTTTGATATATTAGGGCACTATATTAACAACCACTCAGACAATTAAGGACTTAAATGAATGTTTTCTCATTTTAGTTAGTAGTTGTGGCTACTCCTAAAATTTTAATCAGTCTTCGTCATTGGAGTTTATAAGTAAAAACATCTCTCATTCTACAAATCAACTTTGTAAGATTGAGTTACTCACAATTCAAGTTCTAACAACCTATAAAATAGAGTCTTTTTGTAACTATTTTTTGGTTACATCCTTTTGTGACTGGTTTGGATTCTATAACCAAAGCATCAAACAAATTGTAGTGAGAGCGCTTGTCCAAAGTATTAAAAAAAGCATACTTTTTTAATATTATTTCATAAGAATTCACACATATGGGTGCATGATTTTGAAACTTTGAATGCATTAAGAGACAGATCAATCACAAGCAAAGCATAAAAACAAAAAGGAAAGCATTTTAATTTTGCATTCAAAATGAAAAGAAACAGATGGAACAAGGGGGCCATTGGATGAGAGCTCAAGGAATACATGCATTATTGTGCAATTAATATCAACGCATGATTGTGCAATTAATATAGTAAATTGAATTTCTGTAATTTGTTTATTCTGAAACTATTTATTAAATTGCCATTCCTTATAAGTACACATAAAGTTTCTATAATCTGAAAACACAAAAACACAATTGATCACCATGAGTTGCATACGCTCATTCTGGGAACTATGCAACAAAATTTTTGATGTAATATTCCTTTCCTCATTCATATTTGGGGTATTATTTTTCATAATATATGCGATAATCGAGCTATTTATGAGTATAGAAAGTCTAATAGAAGGTGTATTCCAAAAGTGCGGTGTCCTAGTTTGAGAGTTCCATTAATTTCTTCTGCTAAGTCAGTACTTCCTTTCAATGTCACTAAATGCCATAGTCCTGATTTCTATTTTTGAAAATTCTTTTTCTTCTTTTTAATCTATCTCTACTTCTCCAGGAAAGTTTCAATCAACAAAGAAAAATAATTACTAGTTAGTATTGCTATATAGTTGGATCAATCTAAAATCGTACCTTGAAGATGATTTTTATGTATGCTAGCTCTAACTAACATGTGGAGCAAGAAGAATCTGGAACTGAATGAGCATTCTATAATTCAAGTTAGGCGGTTATTATTAGATGATTTAGCGATAGTTTCTGTTACATTTTTATGTAATTACTATATTTAATTTTTATTTGACTTTGATCCTTTAAGTTATTTAAATTTTGCTTTGGTCCTCTAATTATTATTTTTATCAAACACATAAAAATATATCCATGGATACTCTTTCCTTCACGTCAATATTAAACCCACATGTGTGATATCAGAGCCTCTCTCCATCGAACCTATATCCCAACTCCCAAGAGATCTCAACCCACATTCGTGTTTGTTTTGTAGACTGAAACAACATTGAGTTTGAATTAGGGTTTGATATGAGAAGAAATTGGGGAAGAAGATGATGACTAGATTATTTAATTATTTTAAAGATAAATCCAAGTCATATATATTTTGCCACATGATCATAACTAGTTGTTACTCGTGTCGCCAGTGGCGTAGCTAGCATGAATTTTATGCGGGGCTAAATATAAAAGTTTACCTGTAGTTTTTTGACTTCCAACTTTCTTCAATTGGTAAGTTTTGTAATTCTATTTTACTTTTGGTGATTTTACCCTCTTAATTTGGTAATTTTGGTCCTTGTGTTTTTTTCATTGCACTTTTGTTCTCCAAAATTCGTGGATTGTGCAGTTTTGGTCACCCATTTTTGCAAAATCCAAGTTTTTTGGATCAAAAGTGTAAATAATCTATGATGTTGGGGACAAATATGCTAATTTAAGAAAAGTTGGGACCAAAATTGTCAAAAGTGAAATAGAGAGACCAAAATCACCAAGTTAATAAAAATCATCATATTTGTTTTAGAGAATAATAACAGTCTAACGGACTTAAACATATGGATTTGTTGTTGCTTTTTTATCTCCTTAGACCATTAAACTTGGGAAATGGATTCTCTATATTGATGGGGAAAAGACACATACCTTTAGGTGATTTTGGGCATAAAATAGAAGAGAGAATGTAAGAATATATGAAGGGAAAAAAATGAGAGAAATAGAGAAAAAGGTATGTGCTTTTTCCCTCCCTCAAGGTAGAAAATCCATACCTATAAACTTGATTGTGTGGTCGCTTAACAAAATATTATTGAGGTACGTAGCTAAATATAAAATATACTTACTCATAAAAATACATATATTATTTTTGAGGTAGTCAAAACTACCCCATCTATAAACTACGTACACTTCGCCATTGTGTGCCGCATAAATCTATAATGGATATGTTAGCATCCGTTAACTCATATGGACGAAATGTCCAAAATAGGATTTATATGTAATAAATTTGAAACATGGATGAAACTGGGAAAAAACTTAAAGAATCAATATAAAACTTTAAAATGACCTAAAAGACCAAATATACATTTTAGCCAACAAATAAAAAAACAAATACCCCTTGTCAAAAAAAAAAACAAATACCCGCACAACAAAAATTTTAAAAATAGGCAAGCATAAAAGCTCATTAAAAACCCTAAATGACGGATTTTTAATAGCCGCGCATGGAAAAAGCAAAGGAGAGAATATCAAGAAGCGACACAAGTTTTGAAAAAGTAAAATATTTACTGTGTAATTGAATCCTTATTAGGTAATCAACCTTTTTTTTATAAGAGAAATAATTTTATTAACGAAAATCTAGCTCCAACATTATATATGCGATCTTTACCGTACATAATTTGTCTTGCGGTACAATGCTAAGATCTCCCGTATAGAAAGGGAGGTACACCAACCAGTGGCGGACCCAGGACTACGGGGTCAGGGTGTCAAATTTTTTAAATGCACAATTTGCTAAATATATAATTAAAAGCAACTATAATATATTTAAATAAATTATACATTTCATAATAAATAATCGTTCATCCATGTATCCCCATCCGACTACGCAACCTATTCTTCACAATATTCATAGTAGAGAAAGCTCTTTCTACAGTTGTTGTTGCAACAGCTAAAACTAGTGTTTGCTTCAAAAGAAGACTTTATCAGATTCAACTTGTGTTGCACTAGACCAACACAAATTAAATAGCACTAACACAACACAAATTAATTAAATAGCACTAACACAAATTACCAATTAAATAGTTCTAACAGATTCAATATTAGGATAATAAAAACAAGAACGGATCCAATGAGATAGATAGAGAGAGAGAGAGAGAGAGAGAGAGAGACGTTTTAAAAATAAAATATAAGAGTGTGAGTGATTGTGTGAGTGTGGTGCATTAGAGTTGTGCAAAATTAAGAACTTCGGTGCAAAACTAACAACTTGGGTGTAAAATATATTTTTCAGCGGATGCAAAAACATTTTTCCCTAGGGTATTAGTACTAATTTTTTTTAGGGGGTTCATTTGAACCCCCTCAAATATATGTAGATCCGCCGGTGACACCAACACAGCTTAAACCTAAAAGATACAACCTGATTTAGGACCACACTTAAGCCATGACACCAACAATAAAACTGCACTGAAAACTAGAAACTAAACTAAAATAAAATAAAGCCAACCTTTTCAGCCCAACAGTGGTTGATTAGATTTATTGTAGAGTTAATACAAAGGTTGATTAGATTTATTGTAGAGTTTAAAAAAATGAGATTGTTTTTAGGATTTCTTAAACAAAAGGGAAGCACTTAAAGGACAATTAATGTATTTAAATTTTTATTAGGTGTACCCTCTGTTTCTCAATCAAAATATTGCTAAATATAGAAGGCCTCAGAAAGTCTTTCCCTAGAAGCCGGCATGAGAGTATGAAACATAAGCAAACTACTTTCCTTTAATTGGTGTATCACTTCTTTAAGTTTTGATAAAAAGTGTCATTAAAGTCTTAGGCTGATTTGTCGCAGCGGCAGAAATGCTGTTTATGGACACCCGGTTGCCAGATTCGATTCCCACCAGGTGTCGAGCCTTAGTTTTCCCATTTGTGCGTGTGTTAGGTCCTGACACTTGTCAGTCCGACCATCAGACCCAAAAAAAAGTGTCATTAAATATCAAACGCGTGTAAGTAACAGTAGGTTTAATATTTTGTATTGGCAATTTATTTTGTGCATCATGTTTAACAACACACTATAGAAAAAGTGTAAGACTTTTCTTGCACACACAATACAACATTTTTGACTTTAGGTCACGCCACTCAGTGCCATGGCTAAAAAACTGTGGCTTGAAGTAGAGGGAGATGGTGTCAAGTTCTTCCTGACCTTTGAACAAGTTTAGAGAGGTGATTTTAGTGAGTGAAATTTTGTATGAATTAAATGAGAAGGTGAGTGGTGTTATATATATATATATATATATATATATATATATATATATATATATATATATATATGCTCTTTTGAGTGAGGTTTCCTTTATGGTAGGGTTTGCTTGGAGTTGAAGTTAGGGTTACTTTATCCATTTGCCTCAAAAAGGTTTGATTTGATCTTTCATCATTAAAGAGAAGAGGTCCTATGGCGTATGGACAAGTGTTCCTAAAAAGCAAGTGGCGCTAAAGTGATTCCCTTGCACCACTTGCTTTTGCTTTTTAGCGCGTCATAGCGTCAGCGGTCAAATGTTGTGGCATCAAGTTGCTACAGCATTGAACAAACATATAAAAGCACCACAAAATGTCCAAAAGTATCAAGTTGCTACCAAAACACTTCTTATCCTTTAATGTTATCTTTTCTTATAGGCTAAATACCACTTTTGGTCCTTTATCTTTGCTCTAAGTTTCACTTTGGTCCTTTATCTTTTTTTTGGTCCGTTTTGGTCCTTTATCTTTCATTTTTGTGTCAGTTTGGTCCTTTATCTTTATTTTGTTTCACTTTGGTCCTTTATCTTTTATTTATTGTTTCATTTTGGTCCTCTTAAACAAAACATTTTGGTCGCGTATCGCATGAGTTATTCAAGAAACAAGAAATCAAAGTGTTCTTGGTGTTCTTGATCACATTCATAGTGTTCTTCATTTTTTTTATTTTTGTTTAAGAGGACCAAAATGAAACAATAAATGTAAGATAAAGGACCAAAGTGGACAAAAATAAAGATAAAGGACCAAACTGACACAAAAATGAAAGATAAAGGACCAAAATGGACCAAAAAAAAGATAAATGACCAAAGTGAAACTTCGAGCAAAGATAAAGGACCAAAAGTGATATTTAGCCTTTCTTATATATTTGGATATTTACACAACGTTATTACTGAGAATCTTACAATAGTTTAGCTCTAAAAGCATAAGTAATTCTATACAAAATAGAGTTATCAGTTTCCCTCTCGTACACCTTTTTCTACTTCTTTCAAACTCTCTTTTTAATCATTTAAAGCATTTAATGGGAACTGTAATTTTTGGTTTATTACTCTTGAACATCCAAAAGTTTTTTATGTGCAGTTGTTATCTCCTGTACTATGTTAGCGAGAAGTGACAATTATATATTGTGAAATATTTAGCAATATGTGAAACTACGTTGGGTAAATTACCTGTGGTTGCTAAATTACTTTTTTTTTTGACGGAACGAAATTACTTTTAAGCTCGGTGCTTTTGCACGTCTAAATCATATCGATAAATTCTTTACACGTGTTTATATTATAGTGTTTTTATCTTATTGTTACATAATTTTCTTTTTTTTTATAATAATTTATTGTCATATTTATTTTACTAATATTTGTAGTTAATTAGTTTTATTATTGTTAATTTCACAACGATTTTTCTAATTGTTTCTACTTCTGGCCTCTTTACGTAGTGTGTACGTAGTTTGTTTGGGCTTCAACATATATATATATATATATATATATATATATATATATATATATATATATATATATAGTATGTTGGGTTTGCTTAGCTTGGCACTATCTGAACAGTGAAACAATTTCTTAAAAAAATTTATTTGGATTGGGCAATACAAACCACCCTAAAAAGCACTTCGCAACAAGGAGATCTCGCCTCCACGCACATGGAATCTAATCCGATAGTGATTTGAGCTTCACGTTAGATCCAACGATCATCTAATTCGGCATACTTCCATGTGCTCGACTGACCACCTTGGGGATCTTCGGTCTCCACACAATCTGCCACTCGCCAATGAATGTAACAACATGCCCCCATGCGATCGTCCCCACGCCAATCAACCACATTGGGTACCTTCATGTTATCTATAAAATGACATGACCCTCATTGGAACCAATTACACGTATATTATTTAGTTATTGTTATATGATCCAGTATTGGTTTTGGCTTGCGGGTACCATACCACCAACGCGTGCGCGCTGTCGTAAACTCCTCCAATCCCATCTAATAAAAGTCACCAAGTTAGCTAACAAATCTACTCAATAGTTTGCTTCCATATAAATATGAGACACTAAGATTTCCCATTTTCTTGCATGATTAATAAAGTGAAGAGTCTATGAAAGAAGGGATTGGAGAGCATGATTCAATCAAAGACTTCTGTGAACATGGCAAGAAAACACCTAAGAATAAAAAAAAAGGTCTAATAATATAATACGAAGAAGAATCAAAGCAAAAGTTTAAGCACCTTGCAAGTGTCACAAAAAATATGTTGCTAGCCAAGGGAGGAAATAACATCATTTGAAGTTTAAACTATGGTGTTAAACAAAAATCCTATTCAAATGCACAAATGCATTTATCATTTCCTCATCAACAATTGCCACTTGAAATGTTCACTTGAAATCTCGATCCTTCTCTAACTCTATCAAATTTCTCTCCATAATTAAACATTTGATCTTTGGTTCTCTGCTACTGTGTATGACAACTTTGCCATACTTCAAAATCGAGCAAAACTTCTTTTGTAATAGAACAAAGATAACCACCACAAGTAAAAGCAAAATTTCATCCAAATAACTGTTCAATAATCTCACTGATAGCTGAGTATGATCCAAAACCAGATGATACAACACCTACTATTATAACTGTAGCACAAAGTGCTGCCTGTAAAAATATGAAAAGAAAAAAAAAGGTAAGGTAGAGTCTCATCAAGTAAACCTAAGCAAAAAAATAAAAATGCTTGAAAATATCTGGTCTTGTAACAAATATATATGATGGTCTAGCATTGCTACATAGGCGTGTTTGAATCGGCTTATCTAAGGCATAAGCACTTATGAGACTGTTTAGAAGAAGTTATGAAAACAATTTACGACATATATATTCATAAGTTGTTTTTGTTAGAATATAAGAAAGTATCATATTATATCATGATATTATGTTAGAGTATCATACTCAAATGAGTTTCATATCTTTTAGTATATTAGAGTATCTTCTAGGATAAGTTTTCATATTACGTCATTATTCTTATGATTTGTTTCCTGATTTAGTTATTTAGGGTTGAGTCTATTTATCCCTATAAATAGGGATTAGAGTTTAGTCTTTTGTAATCACTCAAGCTATCAAATCATTCTCAATTATATTCAAAGTCTTTATTATTTCAACAGTTTTCAACTTATTTCCATAGGCGTTGTAGACTGGAAGGATAGTTTATGAAAACAGCTTATAGCTTATGAATTGCATCAAGTATTATTATGAATAGGCAAGGCAATGGTCATACCTGATAGCGCGAGATTCTGCCACCTCTGATGCTTAGGAAACAAGCAGCGGGTAGAATAAGGGACTGCATACATTGTTGAATTTAACTCAATGTTATGGCTAATGGCTAATACTCTTAGGTGAGAAAAACATGAAATGAAATGAAGAGAAACTTACAACAAACATTGTGAATAATGACCCAGTTAATGACATTACCAAACCTGCAAAAAAAATGTATATGTATGATTTTAATTTTTCACAACAAAACATAATCCAAACAATAGTAAATCATTGACTATAGTACTGAAAATTGATTTTTATATAGTTCTAGAGGAGAGGAAGAATAAAAGAAAAGACTAACCAAAAAAGGGAACTGAAAGACCAACAAGTAGTGTAGAAATCACTAGTGCTGTTCTGATGCCAATGGAATATAACTGAAAATTGGGACTATTTGATGGTATCAACTCCTCCAAAGACATTGCAACTGGAGTTAAACTCAAAGCATATGTGTGACTAATTAAGAAAAAACATCTGTTTTCATCTTCACATTGTAGACACAAATCAAATGAAGTAACAGGCCTTATATGATAATAAAGGAACATGAATTTATATAGTGCTTATAAATGATATTTGGTAAATGGATTAACCACCTGCAAAATAAAACACAATATAAATAAAGTTAGAAATTTCAGTGACTGTTAAGAGGTGTAGAAAACACCTTGAGTAGAATTAAGTATGAGCAAAGTAGCATACCGTAGTCCACAAAGCAATCTTGGAGGCTACTAAGGCTTTAGGCATGTTAAGAGTATAATGAGACAGTGTTGCTTCTCCAAACATTGAGTATCCCATAACAGGTACAGAAAAATACATAGTTGTGCAAATAGCAAAACTACATGGGAAAAAAAGCACATATTAGATAGATTCAAAAGTATAAATCTCTTTTGTTTTGTCAAGGGTCTCATGTCGACATGCCTTTTAACTAAGGACAGAACCGTGACGGCTCCTATGTGAGCCAAAACAGACAATACCTCAGAAAACAGTGTTGAGACTTGAGGTCAGAAAAAAAAGTAAACATAAAGAAAAAGTAAACTTTGCGTTTCGATTACCATGTCAAGAGCACTGCAGGGAATTGATTTCGATTTGCCATGGCTGTGTACAGATTTGGAAACACAGCATGTCCTGCAAAGCAATAACCGTAGAGCCCCATAGCGACAGGAAAAGTTCCAAGATTGAGTGTTGTTGTTCCTTTTGTATGCATGGGAACGTCGTCTACCACACCAACCCACAACAAACAGAGAACCACCGAAATCGTTGCAAGAACTCCACAAGCTAGAATAAAATGTTAAAAGTGTTATCATGGTCTTCCAAACAGTAATACAGCGACAGTGGATACCAATTAAACTCAATATTGTATTTACTTTGTTACCTGATATATAACTCAGAATGCGAAGATCACGAAGCCAAACAGTAGGAAGAATAGCCAATGTGCTCACAATTGCAAATAGAAGATGTGAATCCAATTCAATTCCACCAAAGCTTAAGTGTGCATTTGGAAATAATGAAGACAAGTTGTCGCTCTCCAGAATTATGTATTCAATGCAACAAGCCAGCATAAAAAAGAATAGCAAATTAATTTCCATAAATATATAAAACCACCCAAATTAATTTCCATGAAGTGAAGAAGGCAAATGCACTTACATATAATTCCATGTACAATATTATCTGCATAACACCAAAAAACAATAATTAATGGTAATAACAGATAAGAGATAATGCTTTTAACTAACCGTCTCTACAGCACCGACGCTTCAGGTCAAAAACATGTTTGATGTCCGACACGTCACGTGTCAAACACCGAAACTTCAATTATGCCTATTTTTCAATATAAAACTGGTGTCTATGTATCCGTGTCAGTGTCCTATCTGATGTCTGTGTCTGTATCGGTGCTTCATAACTAACAGCTGAAGCATGCCGAAATAAGATTGGAGATATGCAAAAAAGACATACCTAAATGATGACACGTCCAGTAGTACCAAAAGCTGCTTGGCCAATATCAGGGTATGTCTCAAGGCCAGGTTGACTATCCAAGCAATAACGCCAGAGCAAGCCGGTAGAGAACGAAAATACTGCAAATATCAACAACACAGAAAGTGCAGCCCATCCTCCTTCTTTAAGGGCATAAGGGGTTGAAAGGATTCCTACACCACAAAGGGCATTTATTCCTGCAAATTGCAAAATCAAATAAACCATTAATACCCTTTACTCTTTTTATTACCAAATTCTAGCTGCAGCATGTCAAGTCTATAATTAAAGTCGAGTTATTAGTCAATTTAGTCCCTGACATTTACAACATCTCAACTTACTTTTCAATTTAATCTCTTTTTGCAAAATCGAGGGATAAACTGATATAACAGACGGTCTCAATTGAAACACATTTGCAAAAGTCAAAGACTAAGTTGATATATTGTAAATATTAGGGACTAAATTGAACTTTTGTGAAATTTCAAGGACCAAATTGGCTTAAAACTCAATCAAAGTTGCTAGTTTCGTTTACCAAAACCTGCTATTGCCTTTTTATACTAGTTAGAGATAAATATCTAACAAGGTTTTACTACTTACCATTAAGCACAGCTTGTCCAAAAGTGCATTGGCCAGGAATATGAACTTCATGGGAGACCTTAGAACCATCTTTCCTAATGGAAGACTTCCTAAAAGGATGGTGAGGAAGCAAGGTTTGAGAGCTACGTCGTTGTTGTTCATCCGCTGTAGGTGGTATCAGAGGCTTTTTTATTGCTGGTATAACTTCAGGAGTGTGTCTCCTTGTGAAAGATGAAGCAAGAAAGGAACTTCCTAATCTTGACAGCGATGGTGTCCCCAGAAATCCTATATTTGGTGATGGTACACTTCCATATAGATCAATAGATTGCCTGAAACATTCATCACATCATAATAAGAATTGAGGTTTGCACTTAACTTAGGGGACAATGATCTGAAAGACATCAAGTATATTTTCACCACATTATCAGCAAAATTAGAGATCATAAAATAGAAACTCAAAAAGAAAGTGTGATAAATTTCTTAAACCTTTTGACAGGGACAAAATGGCAGATCCTGATTTCATCATTACTCATTAGCTCAAGTAAATCACAACAGTTCTGTGTTGAATAATTCACCAACCTTAGTAACAAGGTTTTAAATTGAGTACATAGCTGCAATTGTAGCATGATAAAGAAGGTTTATGGAACAGCGCAACGAACGCGATTCGTATTACTCTTTAGCGGCTTTAAATTGCAATCCGAAACCGCAATTATGACTGCAATGTCAAGGCTTTTGGAGTTTCTGCAACCACGTATCGACAACAATTGCGGCCGTGTCAACCTCATTTGTCTTTAATCTCCCATAATGTTGGTCATTCAAATGTTGGTCATATTTATCAGCAATTTTTCAAAACTTCTTATGGTAATATAAGTGAAGCAAATGTATGGCTGTTGCCTTGTGAACGGTCGATCCCAAATTCAATTCCTCGAGACTCTCCCACTTAATGAATTAGTCTGGACTCTCATCACGAGTTTAACGCATAACACAGTCTCTCCACTTACAAGAGGTGAGACTGTGTATAACCACTCTTCCCCAACCCCACCAAGAGACCCCACCTGGAGGGCCTCGTGACACTAACTTTTCTCTAGAAAAGTACTAACTCCGGTCTCATTTATAAGCAAACAACACATTTTCTAGGTTAATTAAATAACTGACGTTTCTGGTATATAATAGAAGAACACAAAAAAATAGGGCAGTAAAACAGTAAACAGATTCTCTCATGCCAAAGCCAAGTAATTCACAAAAGCAAAGGAAATGAAACAGGAAAGAAGCAGCTGACCTATAACTTTGAGGCCAAGCCATGCTGTAAGAACTGGGTTTTCTCTGTCCCTGGTTATCATTTGAGTCATTGTCATTTCCATCAGTTTCTTCTTTGTTCAAATCCTTCTCCCCATCTTCTTCATCACTCTCAATGTAAAAAGCCTGATCTGAAACAGAATTCTTCATCCTCTTTCAAGCTTCACTTCCCTCAGCAAATTTCACCCTGCAAAACCCCCACATTTTCTCAGAATTATTAAACGACTTCACCTTCATAAATTATCATAAAAACTGAATAATCTAGAATCACAAATCACAAAAACATCAAAAAAAATCAGAAGAAGATCTCGCTCTCCCAAATAAGATCAGAAGAACTAGCTCATGCAGAAATTTTCAAACTTCAGATTTATATTCATGAATTAAAAACCACCAACTCATCAAAAATTGCAATTTGCAATTCAAAATCTGAGTCTAATCCTTAATTTTCCAAATCGAAATACCAATGAACCTTAACGTGGTTAAGAATCAAATGGACTAATTTGCCTTATGAAAATGTCACAAATGTCAGAAGCTAAGACATACAGTGAGTGACAAACAAACAAAAAATGACAGATATTGGTGCATGTGATGTGAACCTTGAGGCAAAACAACGGTCCCAGACAAAAAAAATAAAAAAAAATCCAAAATAACACACTTTTTTTATTATTTACCAATCTAGCACACATTTTTTTAGTTGAGAAGTCGTCACCCCCGAAACCGACTTCTCAACGTTGTTTTTAAAAAAATTTGATTTTTTCAGTTGAGAAGTCGTCACCCCCCAAACCGACTTCTCAACGTGATTTTAAGAAAAATTTGATTTTTTCAGTTGAGAAGTCGTCACCCCCCAAACCGACTTCTCAACGTTGTTTTTAAAAAATTTTGATTTTTTCAGTTGAGAAGTCATCACCCCCCAAACCGACTTCTCAACGTGATTTTAAGAAAAATTTGATTTTTTCAGTTGAGAAGTCGTCACCCCCCAAACCGACTTCTCAACGTGTTTTTTTTAAAACAATTAAATATTAATAATAATACCAATTATAATTTATAATTTGTTTTAATAATAATACCAATTTATATAAAATGAAAATTAATTAAAAATTTCGTATTTATTTTAATAATTTGCAACATATTTATTTATTAAAAAAATAAATATGTAACACTAAATATAGTTGAAACATTTATTTTAATTGATCAAATAAACTCATTTATTAAATTATATATTACAAATGATTACAAGAGTTGTACAATTAAATTGAAAGACAAAGTTTTATTGTCCTAGATGGTGCCCAGTCCCACAACGTGGCGGTCGACGGTTACGATGTGGACGTCGTGCTGGTATTTCTTGTTCACTGGGGGCAGGTGCAGGGGCAGGTGGTTGTTCATATTGGTACCCTGTTGATGAGCTAGGTCCTGCCTGGTCGGGGTTCCATGTTGGTCCAGATTCCAAAATAGATTGATAATATCTATATGGTTCCGGCGTATTATAATCGGGACTAAGCAAGGGACCTAAAAAATTCTGGTCGTAAGAAGCCGTAGAATACCTATGATGATCTTGGACTGGCGTGTATTCTACTGACTGGTTGGCCGCCTCATAATGTTGATATGTTGGTGGGAAGGAGACGGAGTGGCGGTGAGGCATAGGCTCTTCGCTCTGTTCAAAGGTTGGCCGAGTAGGTGTTGCATGTCGACTACGGCTGCGATGTTGAGATTGACTTGTTTGCGTAGTTGGTGCTTCTTCTCGATCATTCACTGCACCACTACCACGTGGGTCCATTAGTTGTTGGTTGATAGAAAGATATATCCTAGAATTTGTTGTTAGCCACATCATATATTCTTGTGTGTTGATGGACTTTCCCTGTAACGACTGGCCAATAAGAACTCCTTGTTCTTTATCATTCCAGGACTGAATAAATCGACCATGCCTTACTAGCCAGTTTTCATCCGCATTTCCTCGCATGTCGAGGTCATGCAATTTGTCCAAATTCTCGGGTCGAATGGGTATATCTTGCACGAGGCCAAACTGCATTTTCACTCTATCTGTTTGGTGCCATTCTACAATTTAGACACAGACCAACGCCGTTTTTGCACTCCATATTGTACTGTCTTGGAATGCGGTTGATGGCAAATTGACTTGAATTTCCTGATACGGCAACCACTTAAACCGGAAAAAAATTAAGTGAGTAACGAGCTATTATGCATCGTTTACAAAATTTGACATAACGAAAATTAATTATACGTACCGCATCTAGTGTCATCTGGTCTATCCTTGACCTGATGTCAACAACGGTATAGGGAGTATTGGTGAAGTTTAGACCCCTTTGAACCCATCTATACAAACACTAAAACGTTATTCACTTAATTTTTACGGTAAAAATACTAAACACGTGTCAAAAAAATTTAAAAATACTAAACACGTGTCAAAAAAATTTAAACTACGGTAAAAATACTAAACACGTGTCAAAAAATTTAAACTACGGTAAACAATACTAAACACGTGTCAAAAAAATTTAAACTACCTTAAAAATACTAAACACGTGTCAAAAAAATTTAAACTACGGTCAAAATACTAAACACGTGTCAAAAATTAAAATAGTTAGTATTCATAAAATTACCACAACACTTTGTTTTACCTTTTTGCTAGTGGATACTCAACAACACGACTTACTTGTGGGGCCAGAAACGGCATGCGATACCAAACCCATGATTGTAAAAGCAAAGTACATCCACCCATGGAATTTGAGGACGGTGCAAAAGCTCTACACATTTCTCTGTACAAGTTCGCTAGACATGCCGAACCCCAACTGTATTGTGAAACTTCTTCAATGTTTTCCAATAGGGGTAGGTACTTCAAGTGAACTCGATTTGATGATTTATCTGGGAGTATATACCCCCCCCAATCAACCGCAGCATGTACGCTCTGCAATGGGCTTCCACTACTTCTTTGTGAGCATGTTCGGGAATATCGGTAAATTCCTCCTCGAGCCACTTAAGCTTGACTTCGTTCCCCTTCCTTTGATCATTTGTCGGTGTTTTACCCAAGAGTTTCTCGCATACCTCATCATATTCACGTTGTGTCCTTCCTAATCCCGAAGCAGCGTATCCGTCTACAGTTAGACCCAATTGTAACGCTACATCTTGGAGAGTTGTTGTGCACTCTCCTATTGGAAGATGAAACATGTGTGTTTCTGGTCTCCAGCGCTCGACCATTGCCGTCACCAAGGAAGGATCTATTTTGAATTTTCCAAGAGTTGCAACTTTTAGAAACCTAGCTTGAATTAAGTAGTCCCTAATCTGCGGATGTGGAGTTTCAATGGTAAAATTTTTGTGTGTTTTAATTGTATTATTAATGGGTTCGGAAGACCTGTGAATATGTTGTTTTCTCAACAAAGGCATAAGGAATTTGTAAGAAAAATGATTTTTGTGAGAAGAAATATTGTTGAAGTGAAGTATATGAAATTGATGAAGTGAAGTGAAATTGATGAAGTGAAGTGTTGTTGAAGAAGGCAGAGAAGTGTTGATGAAGAGTAGATAAGGCATAAGGAATTAGTATTAGAATTATTATTATATTATTATTAGTGTGTGCGTGTGTAACGAGTGTTACTTGTTTATTATTATTAGTGTGTGCGTGTGTCACGAGTGTTACTTGTTTAGAATTATTATTATTATTATTATATTATTATTATTATTAGTGTGTGCGTGTGTCACGAGGGTTGTTTAGTATTAGAATTATTATTGTTTTATAATAATATGCAGCATGTCCATCACTTACTGCGGTTTCATGTGTTGAATTAGTATTTACGACCTTAAATTACACGTGTACAAAAAACGAAACAATGACTAAAAACAGTTTTTTCTAAGTCTAATAAATGACTTTTTTAGCATGTTGAGATCAATTTTTACCATGTTTATTAAATTAAAAAAATTTAAAAAATTATATGACATTATAGTAGAGTTATAGAACTACGGTTTCATGTGTTGAATTAGTACTTACGACCTTAAATTACACGTGTACAAAAAACGAAACAATGACTAAAAACAGTTTTTTCTAAGTCTAATAAATGACTTTTTTAGCATGTTGAGATCAATTTTTACCATGTTTATTAAATTAAAAAAAATTAAAAAATTATATGACATTATAGTAGAGTTATAGAACTACGGTTTCATGTGTTGAATTAGTACTTACGACCTTAAATTACACGTGTACAAGAAACGAAACAATGACTAAAAACAGTTTTTTCTAAGTCTAATAAATGACTTTTTTGGCATGTTGAGAACAATTTTTGAGGATAAAAATACAATATATTCAATTCTACTACTCTCTATAAAACTGTCGGGGCAATTTGGGCCTTTAAAATTGTCGGTGCAATCTTGGCCTTTAAATTTGTCGGTGCAATCTGGGCCTTTAAAACTGTCGGTGCAATCTTGGCCTTTAAAATTGTCAGTGCAATCTGGGCCTTTAACATGTGTATAAAAATGCATGGTACACCCTAGTAACTCACCAGTCTACCTTCTTCAAACACCTCTTCTACTCTTCCTTCTTCAAACACCTCTTGTACTCTTCCTTCTTCAAACACCTCTTATCATGGCTCCTGTTTTTATCAGTCTATTACAATGGACATGTTGATAAAACAACCACAGAAGGTGTTGTCTTTAGATGTGATAACTCGTGCTTAGTCAAACTTCGGTCAAAATTCAAACTAGAGGAGCTAAAACAAACAATCGAAAAAAAATTCTCTTCAGGTCATCCAAAGAAGGTGGTTAGACTTATATACCGTTACCCTACAACTCTTGCAGCTGGACATAAATTCTACGAGGAGTTGCATCTATGTTTCGATGATGATGTGGATATGATGTTAGGTGTGTTCAAGGAATGTAAACACCTAGGTCTCTCCACACCTGAAGTGTATGCAGATTTGATGGATGCTCCTTCTTATGAAACCCAAACACAAAATCCATTTTCAGAAAACAACATTTCTTATGAAACCCAAACACCAGCTTCATACCCTCAATTCATTCCATCATCTTTCCAAACCCACTTACCTTATGCTCAAGAAACGCCATATGTAAACACTCATTCCATTCCATCATCTTCAGTAAATCCCATGGACCTAAACATAAGTAACCCTCTAGACAGACACCCAAACTGATACCCTACCTATTAGTATTATTGCAGGTGTTCATAATGAAGAGGTTGGGGAATTTAGTGAGGATGAAGATGATATTCTTGAGCGTCATGACGAGGAGGAACCTATTGTAGGAAACCCACATACGACCGTCTCTTTCCATGACCCTCCACCACACTTTCGCAACATCACACATGACAACATCCAACATCATGATGATGAGTTTGGCCATTCTATGGATAGGAACCGGGAGTGTACCATTGAAGACCCTATCAACCTCCGGAAGAAAATGAGATTCCCAACTAAAGAAATGGCACAACATTTTATCCAAACATACCACCTAAACCAGTGTCTAGACTTCAAAGTCGAT
Source organism: Astragalus glycyphyllos (assembly GCA_963573325.1). Taxonomy (NCBI): domain Eukaryota; kingdom Viridiplantae; phylum Streptophyta; class Magnoliopsida; order Fabales; family Fabaceae; genus Astragalus; species Astragalus glycyphyllos. The sequence continues at coordinate 42,652,633 of OY754309.1, forward strand.
TATTCGAATACAGAAAGATGGATGGTTAGTTGTGTGCACGTAAGCTGTCCATGGAAGTGTACAGTGAGGCTCGGCAAAATATCTCAAGTATGGGAGATTACACAATTACAAGGGCCACACACATGCACATCAGGGACTCTTTCACAAGATCACCGTCAACTCACCGCGAATTTGATGTGTGACAGTATCATTCAACTCGTAAGATCTGATCCGACAATCTCAGTCTCAGTTTTGATTGCACACATAAGGGAAAAGTACACGTACACAAGTACTTACAGGAAGGCGTGGATTGCAAAACAGAAGGCCATCGAGAGGATTTACGGTAATTGGGAAGGGTCATACAACCAGGTAACAAAGTGGCTCCTAGCTTTAAGTTACTATATTCCAGATACTAAGATCGACTTTGAATGGTTACCTTTTATTGAGGCTGGCCAACAAGTTGTTGGTAAGGGTGTCTTCCACCGCATCTTTTGGAGTTTTGGGTCGTGCATCAAGGGATTTCATTATTGCAAGCCTGTTGTGTCTGTTGATGGAACATGGTTGTACGGTAGGTACAAAGGAACCCTACTAATGGCAATCGCTCAAGATGGAAGAAGCAACTGCTTCCCAATAGCATATGCCGTTGTCGATGGTGAGACAACTGATGCATGGTATTTCTTCCTATCTCGTTTAAGAGAGTGGGTCACACCCCAAGATGGTCTCTGTTTGATATCAGATAGACACGAGTCTATCAAAAGTGCGGTTAGACGTCTAAACAGCAATTGGAAGCATGTGTTCTGTATTCGACACATAGCTCAAAACTTCATGAGACATTTCAAAAATGCGACTGCCAGGAAACATGTGATCAACATGGGTGAGAATTTTTTAATATAATAAGTCTTAATATGACCTTCATTTTATATTAAGCCCTTAACAAAGTTAAATTTTGTTGCTACAGGATACTCCATGAATGAATATAGTGCCGAACTATACAAAAGCAAAGTCCAGAGGGAAGCAGGTGAGGAGGCCGTGGCGTGGGTAGATGATATAGAAAAGGAACAGTGGCTACAATGGTGTGATGGAGGGCACCGTTGGGGCCACATGACAACAAACCTTGTCGAGTGCATCAACAAGGTCTTAAAGGGCCTGCGCAATCTCCCGATACGTTCGTTGGTAGAGTCAACCTATTATAGGTTGACTGAGACTTTTGTCCAAAGGGGGAGGGAGGCAGAGGCAATGTTGCATTCTGGTCAAGTTTACTCAGAAAAATTATTGGAACATATCGAAAGAAACAGAGTAGTGTCTAACACACATAGCGTTTCAATTCACAATCGAGCACAAAGTGTGTTCAGAGTCGAAGAACTTGTCCGACCTCAAAGCGGTAGACCTGCACAAACATTTAAGGTGGACTTCAGGTTACACATTTGTGATTGTGGGGAATTTCAGGCGTTGCACTATCCTTGTTCACATGTCATTGCTGCATCTTTAAAAATCCATTATGACCACATGATCTTTGTGCCTCCACAATACAAACTGGATTATGTTTTCAAAACATACTTTGTGAAGTTTCCAGCATTACCAATTGAGTTGTCCTGGCCAGATTTCAATGGAATTGAATTGCAACATGATCCAAATATGCGGAGAGAAAAAAAGGGTCGCCCAAAGTCTTCTCGTATTCGTACTGAGATGGATCAAACAGAAAGGACTAATCGCACTAAGAGATGTGGTCTTTGTAGAAATGAGGGGCATAACCGAAACAATTGCCCTAACCGGAATGTAGATCAATGGGATAATTAAGTATTATATTCATACTGAGTTGTTGTAATGTTGTAATCTGGTCTTCAATCAATGTAAACAGTTTTTTAATCAATGAAAATAAATGTGTTTATTTTTTCTATATATATTTATGTTACAAATTTTAAAAATAAATAGCAATTCTTCAATTATTTTACAATTTACATAAATTAGTATTGTTATTAAAATAGAATATGCTGACGAAAAAAAGAACATGTTGGTAGGTATGGAATGGAAATTTGAGACTAATTAATTAAAAAAAATGTTAAAGTGTGCATTGTGCAGAGTGCATAGTGCATAGTGCAGAGTGCACTATTACAGTGTGCATTGTGCAGAGTGCACTGTTAAAGTGTGGATTGTGCATAGTGCATAGGTCTTAATTTCTTTAACGGCCTAGATTTTGCCGACACTATTTAACGGCCTAGATTTTGCCGACACTCTTTAACGGCCTAGATTTTATCGACACTCTTTAACGGCCTAGATTTTGCTGACACTAAACCCTAAAATCAATGGTTAAGATCATCCAAAATCAACGGCTTACATACAATCACCCCTATTATAAATACATTCTCACATTACACTCAAATTCACACCAACAGTTTACGAATATTTCTGATTAATCTTCTCTTCTCTGGTTCTTCCCAAACCGCTGAAATGGAATGGCAGTTGTGCCCAACCCAGTACTCAAATGACAAATTCCTAACAGCACTTCATCACAGTGGAACCGTAACCACCGATGAACATGGTGTTGTCTTTCGTTGTCCTAATCATATCTTCTGTAGGATGAATAAGGACATCACATTCGCCCAACTCAAGGAGAAGGCTGAGAGGAAGATACGGCCAGAGGGAGGGTGGCGTAAAGACAGGGAGCGTATCCGTTACAGAAAGTACAATTGTGGAGATGACGGGACTTTCCGTTATTCTGTCATGGAGATCCAAAGCGACGACGACGTTCGCGCAATGATGGAAGCTCATGCTAACATTCCAATGGGACGTAGTGTCTTGGAGCTATACGTGGACACAATACGCACTCCGGAAGAAATCATTCATCTTCTGAGACCACGCCCACCACAACAAGTCATATCGGAAAGAGTCATCAACCACTACTGTACACTTCACTGTCAGGCCACTGTTATGTACAGGGAAGAAGATGGTGTGTATTTTAGTGGTCCAAACACCATTTATTCCAGGCTTAAGAACATCACCTTCGCCGAACTGAATGAAAAACTAACGGAAAAGGCGCAGCTGGAGGGTGAGGAGCAAACGATCACTCATATCGTTTATCGCTGCCCCCGGATCGGCGAAGGTAATTGTATTCGATGGTGCGTAATGACTATCAATACTGACAAACACGTTCGATAGATGTTTGAGCAGCATGAGATGTTTCAACCTCATACTCGGAGTCCTATCGAGTTGTGCGTCCAAACCACTATTTCCACCAATGAGATCATCCGTCGGGTTATCCCTCCAGGGGTCCAATGGCCACTACCAGAAAATGTTTGGTGGAAGTAGTTTCGATCATGTTTTCCTCTCGTTTTGTTTTTTATTTTCTATTCTTGTATTTCTGAAAATTTTGTTGTTTATTTCAGTCTTTTTTCTATATTATATTATGTTCCAATTTTTATTCTATTAATTTTTTTCGTAAATATTAACGTAATTAAATTAAAATAGGTACAATCATTTGTATAAATTTATTTTTAATTTATTTAGGTATTTATATGTTAATTTAGGTATTAATTTATTTAGTTATTTATATATAAATTAATTTTTAAATTATTTAGGTAATTAGTATATAATTGGTATTATTATTAATATTTAATTGTTTAAAAAAAATCACGTTGAGAAGTCGGTTTGGGGGGTGACAACTTCTCAACTGAAAAAATCAAATTTTTCTTAAAATCACGTTAAGAAGTCGGTTTGGGGGTGACGACTTCTCAACTGAAAAAATCAAAAATTTTTAAAAACAACGTTGAGAAGTCGGTTTGGGGGGGTGACGACTTCTCAACTAAAAAAAATGTGTGCTAGATTGGTAAATAATAAAAAAAGTGTGTTATTTTATAATTTTTTTTATTTTTTTGGTCCGGGACCGTTTTTTTGCCGAACCTTGACCTTGTTCGCAAACAAAAGCAAGTAAAAAAATGTTCAGAAAGAAAGTGCTTTTCTACGTTTTTGATTGGTTTTTACTGCTTTTGTTTTTTCCTAAGAAAGTGATGATGACTGAAAAGGAAAGACAAGATAGCACAGAGAGAGAGAGAAAGAATATGAAAAAAACCTTTGTAATTTGTTTATTCTGCCTTTCTCTTTGTTTAGATCACACTGTCTTCTCTTGAATCTCTTCTCTGCTACCGCGTTTGTTCTCTAAACACTGAAAGTGAACATTCACAAACAAATGTGTGTGTCTGCGTAAAATATAGTATATAATAACAATAATAATAATAATAATTTGTAACTTTTTTGACCGAATATAACAATTTATAGTATAGTTTTTGTTTTATAACAATTATTATTATTATCACCAATTATTTTTTTTTGAAGCACCTATTATTATTATCACCTATTATTATTATAACCAAATCTGGCGGAAAGTGCGAACGAGTAGAATGGAATTCTTAACCGTACATTCACGTTGTCGATTATTGGATAATTGTTCATGTTATTTGCACGTGATCTGAGGTGGCAATCACGTGCATGGATCTATAGCATTCTTATTATTGAGAACAAGACAAGGACCAGCATGGTTTGTTTTGTTTTATCACCATCACCACCACAACGCAAGGATCGTGTTCAAGAGATTTTATTATGGGACGAGTAATCATATAATCGAGATCTTATCTTTACAAAATCATTATATGCACGGAGACAAATTAGTGAGTGGATATAGGTAAATGAGTAGTGATAGATAGTAGTAAGAAGAAATGATGTAAGAAATGTCCGAATAACGTTGGGAAAATGAGAAAAAAAGAAAACTAACTCACCATCATTGTGCATCCATGCGTTTCGTTTCGTACTGACGATCATTTCTCTAGATAAATATATATTTTGCCTTTATATTTTGAATTAAGTGAGTGTTTTGTACTACGGTAAAAGCCGAGTTAAATATGGTCAAGTTAAAGCTACAAATGGTAGCATATCATATATAAACCTATTTCAATACGCGATAATAGAAAATTAGCCATGCAAGCAAATATATACTTAATTTTAGAGGAATGTTGAATCTTGATCCAACGATCTAGATCGATCGTGACTACATCAAATACGTGATTTCCTAGTTGTACGAAATCTAGGTCCCACCAAGTGACATAAATATAATTCATATCCCTATTATTTTTTTATTAAGAATTAATATCTCTATTGAAGGTAATATACTTTATTAACAATATATAAAGATTATTCTACTATATATCTACTACTACTCTACTATAATAAAAATTGGATATCAACCCTCCACCAAAGTTACTATTATGCCCTCCTTCCATTAGTTATATCAATAGGATAAATATGACATTTCAAATTATTTCCTTTTACTTTTTCTTTCTCTCACTCACTTTTATTATTAGTGGGTCCCACTCTCACATCATTTTTTATCTTTCCTCTATCTCTCTCATTCTTTCCACTTCTCTCTACTATCAACATAATTAAACAATCCACTACCAAATTTTTTTATTTTAAAAATTAATAATTACATAAAATTAATTAAATTAACATTAATTTACTATATACTATAATCTACACAAACTACTAAACCCAATTAATTTGACCACTCCCAATCGTCAAAAAAAAAACGACACCGTTAGCAAAAAATCCAAAAATATTTTTCCTAAAAATATCAATAGTTAAATCTCATCCACTTTTTTTCGTGAGCTGCACGGGAGCAGCAATGACAGCGCCAACGAGAGCGCCAAAAAGTAGCTAAAGTTGTCTGTCACACTGACGCTCACCGTCAATTTTTTAAAAAAAAAAAATTTATTTTTTCAAAAAAATCAGTAATTAAATAAACTTAATAAATATAATATTAAATTATGTAGAATTTATTATTTACTTTAATCTAATCAAAACTACTCAACCCAATTAATTTAACCACTACCGATTGTCAAAAAAAAACCGATACTACTAGCAAAAATTGCAAAATTATTTTTCCAAAAAAATAAATATTAAATCTCATCAACTTTTTTTGTGAGCCGCACGGGAACGAAAACGAGAGGAGCAACGCCAGCGCTAACGGGAGCAGCAACGGGAGCGCCAATAGACGCGGCAACAGCAGCGCCATTTATGGAGTTTTTCCTTTTTCTTTTATTACATTTTGAAACAATCCCTTACCAAAATTTTTATATTTTAAAAATCAATAATTACATAAAATTAATTAAATTTATATTAATTTACTATTTACTATAATCTACTCAAACTACTAAACCAAATTAATTTGACCACTACCAATCGTCAAAAATATTTTTCCTAAAAAAATAAATAGTTAAATCTCATCTACTTTTTTTCGTGAGCTGCACAAGAGCAGCAATGACAGCGCCAACGAGAGCGCCAAAAAGTAGTAAAAGTTGTCTGCCGCGCTGACCCTCGCCGTCAAATTTTTTTAAAAAATAATTTATTTTTTCTGAAAAATCAGTAACTAAATAAACTTAATAAAATTAATATTAAATTATGTAGAATTTATTATTTACTTTAATCTACTCAAAACTACAAAATCCAATTAATTTAAGCACTACCGATTGTCAAAAAAACAGTGATACCGCTAGCAAAAATTGCAAAATTATTTTTCAAAAATAAATAAATATTAAATCTCATCAAACTTTTTGTGAGCCGCACGGGAACGACAACGATAGCGCCAACGGGATGACCAACAAAAGCGCCAATGGGAGCAGCAATGAGAGCGCCAATAGGCGCGCCAACGGGAGCACCATTTATGGAGTTTTTCCTTTTTCTTTTATTACATTTTGCAACTTTCAACGTATTTATAATTTCATAGCAAATTATAATAAATATAGTATCGCCCTGCATATGCACGAGTAAAATACTAGTCACATTATAAATTTTTGGTCAAAAAAAAGTCACGTTATAAATTTAAAAGCCTCCATTTCTTTAATTTTGAAAATTCTTTTTTATAATATTGATTAACTTAACAGATTGGTGAAAATTCATATATGACTTTTTTCTAATATTTATTAATTTTATTAAACGTAATATGCAATATATATATATATATATATATATATATATATATATGTGTGTGTGTGTGTTTATGTGCGTGTGAATATATATATATATATATATATATATATATATATATATATAAATGGTTTATAGAAAAATATAATTCATTAGGTTCATTTAATATGCGCACAATATATTTCATTTAATCGAAAAAATAATAATATTTATGAAGAAGAAAGACGATTAATTATATAGGCTGTATATGTTGTTTTTGAGTTCCCGAAAATATTTTGGATAATCAATCCACCGAAGAAAGCGGACTAGGTCGCTCTCTTTAAGACGTTTCGTGGCACTGCTCAAAATTGTGCAGGCAGGCTATCAACCACGACGTCCCCAGGATAAAACAGCCCACGAAATATTACTGCACAGTAAAATTTCGCTCAAGAAATACACCTTCAAAGTATGGTTCAAAAACCACTCAAATATGGTTCGAAGACCACTCTGAATATGGTTCGTAGACCACTCTATAATATGGTTCGTAGACCACTCTTGAATATGGCTCGTAGGCCATTCTTTAAAGTAGAAGAGAATTATTGAGGGAGAGGAGAGAAAGCTTGAGGTATAATTTAACGTCAAGCGGTGTGTGGAGTCAAGTGAGGGAGGGGCCTATTTATAGGCATCTAACCGGCTTGCTGCGCAAGTCTTGTTGGATAAGGACGGAGCTGCTTGTGCTCCATGTAGCTCCCGTTCAACGAATCTGTACACAACGGTTAGTTCATCGTATCCGGACGGTTCAACGAATCTGGACGCAACGCACCAAAAAAATAAATAATTAATTATTTTCGCAAAAAATTTATTTACACCTCACAAGCCAAGCCCAAGCCCGGCCCGACCGGTCGGACGGCGGCGGCGCGCGTGGTGGTCAGATGGTGTACGTGCTTGCCCGTTTACAAAACTGGGTACCCTTTGGGCCCCAACCCAAAGGTGTGAAGTCACCACTTATAAGCACTCTTCAAGTGCCTAGTCCAAGCAATGTGGAACTTTTTAATTCACAACCCATGTTCCAACAGTATATTTATATGTCAAAAAAAATAGGTTGTATATTACTCGATAATATTTTGTTTATTGAACTAATCTTAGAGGAAGTATTCTCATTCTCAAATAATCTTTTGTTAATCAATGTAAATTAATTAAGCTAATTAATAAACCATCAGTCAATATTTAAAAACTAATTTTGTTTTTATTTTAGAATACTAAACTTTTATTGATTTCTTTGGGTTGGAAAATGAATATTAGTGCTTACTTTTAGATATTTATAGTTACAAATTATAAGAAGTTTTCGTAATGGTAAAACATAAAAATAGGACATATCACTTTTATATTCGAGTTAAATATATAATACTAAATTTAATTTCAAAATATCATAAAAATAACTATTTTTACACATATATAGCTAAAATGATTTAACCTTTTATAATATGCATATATAGTAATATTATTTTTAAACATATATAACCAAAATGATTTCTCCTTTTATAATATATATATATATATATATATATATATATATATAAATAGATTCGATGTGCATTATAGTCAAATTAATAAATTATCAATTAATAATGAATGTTTTCTTTTATCTTAATATAAACTTACTGGAAATAGATAAATATATATTTCGCCTTTATATTTTGAATTTAGTGAGTGTTTGGTACTACGGTAAAAGTCGAGTTATGTGTAGTCAAGTCAAAGCACAAATAGTAGCATATCATATAAACCTACTTTGAGACGCGCGCGATAATAGTAAATTAGCCATGCAAACAAACATATACTTAATTTACCAGGAATGTTGAATCTTGATCCAACGATCTAGATCGATCGTGACTACATCAACTACGTAATTTTCTAGTTGTGCGGAATCTAGGTTCTAGCAGTTGACATGAAAATAATTAATATCCTTATTCGATGTAATATATAATTTCTTAGGTGCGCGCCAGGAAGTAATCCAATATAATTATTAGTGTCTTTTTTTTTACACATAATTATTAGTACCTTATAATCAATATATCCGCAAATCTATATTCATTCAAATCGAAAAATAAGAATAATTTTTATGGAGAAGAAACGTGATTAATTAGGTTGTATATTTATTTGATAATAGTTTGTTTTTGAACTAATTTTAGAGGAAGTCTTCTCAGTCTCGTATAATCTTTTATCAATCAATATAAATTAATTAATCTAATTAATAAAACATAAATCAATATTTAAAAATTAATTTTGTTTTATTTTGAAATACTAAATTTTCATTGATTTATTTGTGGTGGAAAATGAATATTAGTGCTTATCATTTTTTCATTCGTGCTAATATAATACTAAACTTTACATGGGGTGAGAATAGGTTGGGCCGAGCTAGACTTTACATGGCCTGAGTCTGGCCTGCATTGAAAATGTTAGGCCTGAGCCTAGCATGTGACCTATGATAGGTCGACTTTTGAGGCCTAGTCTGGCCTTTTGGAAAGCCTGACAAGGCCTGCAAGCCTGTTTAAAAGCCTATTTCACCAAAAAATTACGAAAATCTACAACCTTTAAGTAGTGTAGACTTTGTAAATAGACGAATAAGCTAATCGATCAATGGAATTAAGATCTAATGGTCATGTTCTAACAAAATCTTTTGGAGAATTATCTTTATATGACGTTTTATTTAAATTTTATTTTATAATAATACATTTAAATATGTTAAAAATTGATATAGGTCATCATTTTGAATAAACATAAAACGTAAGCAAATTTATAAGTTAAATGAAGTAGAAAATTCAATATAATAATAGTAGTAATAAAAAATATTATTAATATTTATTTAAATAAGCCGGACTGGTAGGCTTATAATATAAAGCTTTTTCGATGGCCTGTAGCCTGACCTTTTTACCTAAATAGGCTTTTAAAAAAGTCTTGGCCTAATCTATTTTGAAAAAAGCCTGGTCTGGGCTGGGCCGTAGACCTTTATAGGTCGGCCTAGCCTACTCCCTCCCCTATTAGTCCTATATCTAGTATTTTTTTTATACAAGGAGAGAAAGGAAAAAAAGGTAAAGAACGAAAAAACTAAAAAGAAAGAACAACTATCTATAGAAAGAAACCCCACTTGCTATGCTAGTAAGAGGTGTTGCGAAGGAGCACCACAAATCAGAGCCACCAACACCAATTTTAGCCATGAAATTAGCACATGCATTTTCTTCACTCAAAGTATGTATAAGTTGAACTCTCCAATCTCTTGATAGATTAGAGTCTAGTTTCTTATATCATATCTAGGCTAGGTCAAATTAAATGATAATAAATCATATAAAGTTTTTTTTTTGAAAAGTATATTTTAACAAAAATAAATTAAACTTTGGGCAACTTGAAAAGCTTTTTAGTAATAAAAAAACGAGCCTACTTAAGTAAATATAAACATGACAAATCACATGTCAGACTTAAGCTCGGTAGGCCGGATAAAAAAAATATGACAAGTCACATGTCAAATTTAGGTATCAATTTTTTATGAAGAGATCAAATCTATTTTATACAAGGTGAGGACTCACATACTCACTGAGTTTTGCAGGGTATGACTCCCAACATCCAATCACTCAATAACACCTCATTTTTGTATATTTAAATATTTTAAAATAAATTCAAAAATTATACTAATTTTACCTACAGTGCATCATACCCATCAAAGCTTAATGAGTATGGTAGAATTCTCCTTTATACAATGTCTAGCTCGAATGTTGGACTCAACATATCCCCACCTCTACTCATTGATAGTTGTTTTATGATAGCACATCAACAAATCTAAACATTAAGCTAGTATTAATCTTGGATAAAACATTACTTGAGGACTTTATTAGCATAACTTTGGCTCTCAAGAAAGAATATAATTTTTGGAGGGACTGTCATGAGCACGTCATCCATTGTTTCTCACGTTAAATTTGTTTCTTGGGGGGTGGTTCAGAAGGGTAGGAGATCTACGTGGAACTATGTTGATTAGTTGAACTGTCTTGTGGGTTGTATGACATCTATATAATTTGAGGTCCTCTTTATCCTCTCAGTGCCTCTTGATCGGAGAGGTTTTAAGAAGGCCCCACCTTCTCGTGCTTGTAAGGGTTGGAGTATCCCTTATACTCTCTTAATTGTTATTTGGATTATAAAAAAAGTTGATCCAAGTGGAGCTAGGCTCGAGTTTGTTAATGCAAGATTTCAAGTTAAAACATCATGGATGGAAAAACCACATTTGGAAGAAGAGACCCCACCAAAGATGGTTCTCTGTTAAAGTAGATCAGCTATTGATGCAATTTTCATGATAGGTTAAATCATATGGGTGCAAATATCAATGAATAGCTCAACCAAGCAGGCATAGGATACAACACCACAAATGTAAACTTGATCAAAACTATAGATCCTAATAGCAGTTGAATTTTTCCATTACCAGTATTTTTAACAACAAAATGATAACAAAGAAAGTGATACACAGGGGGAGAGGGTGTGCAACAAACAAAACATGAGGTGAAGATAATAACAACACCAAAATTTCAGACCTCATCTTCATGAAGAAGCATATTAGGATGTTGATTTTTATACCACCCACTAAAATATTCAGTCCACAAAATGGGTTTCGTACCTTCTTTTGGATGTTGATTTTTATACCACCCACTTGATTGTTGTACACCTCAAATTTATTTTATCCCCATTTTACCCCTATTTTTTGTTAATTTTACAGATTTACTTACTTAAAAGTTAAATTTGTAGGTAGAAAAAATTGATCTACAAATTTATCAATTAATTAGATAAATTCGTAGTTAAAAAAAATCAATTACAGATTTATATTTTTCTATTTAATTGATAAATCTGTAGTTGATTGTATATTTGCGGATTTATCTATTCAATAGTAAATAAGTAATTTGTTTTTTAACTAGGGATTTATCTTTTAAATGGGTAAATCCATAGTTGTATTTATTATTATTATTATTATTATTATTATTATTATTATTTTTGCTTATTTTTTGTAATTTGATTGTGGTACCCCAACTAAAGGTAAAAATGGCAAAATTATTACATTATATTTATACTATAATATAAAGCGTTAGATAGTTGCATCAATCACAATTTAAGTCGGCTGCTAAGTCTACAATTACAAGTGGATGAGCGAATGATTCGGGAAACGGAGCTAAAGCCCCCCAAAGTTGGATACGTCCTACATATGGTAAGAACCATGTAATAGTATCCTCTTGTTGTCGTCAAACTCTTAGGTCCTAGCCGTGGGGTCGGCCCGAGGTTTGAACAATCTTTGATTCCTCTTTTCTTCAAGCAATTGCGCTGAGGAGGGAACTCTACTCCTCAACTGTGGGTATCCTGACTCCTCTAAAAAGGGTCAAGTTGAGTGAGAGGGACGCGAGGGTTGGATTATACTACGGACCTAATGCATAAAGTAATAGGTAAAAATGCGGTAAAGAAAGATAAATTGAAATAAACGTAGAGTTTGATTTATTTGGATGATATCCGTTTACATTTACTATGTTGCTATATATATACACAGGCCCTCATCGACCACTACATGAGCCGACACTTGCCTACATCAATCTAAGATTAACGGTTCTCATTGCTTCCTATGCCCTAAAAGAGCCGGAGTAACTACCCACGATCCCACTAGCACGGTTAGTGGGTAAATGCCATCGCTCCGCATTTTTCGGCCTCACTCCTTCGCTTGATCTTCAACCGCTCACACGTCCTATTTTCGCGCCGTGTCTTTCCTGCCTTCCAAGCAACGCCTGCCTTGCCTCGGCCACTTGATCACTCGGCTGCTCATTACTCTTAGGCAATAGCTTAGGCACCCAAGCCACCTTGGTGGTGGCACTCTATAGACTAAGGCTCTTACTCTCCCTCAGCTTAGCCCATTGGCCCTCGGGTATAACCCTCCATCGGGGAATTTTTGTCCTTTAGTGTGCCCCGAGGACCTCTTCTGATTTCACTCTGTCGGCAAGTACCCCTTTTGGATTCTGGTCATGTGGCTTGTCTTCACACTCTAATTTTCTTCCCCTTTTTATTAGTCATCGGCGTACGACTTAATTATTTTTGGGTGTTAACACCTCTAATGCAAAACGCTCCCACTGAGGAGCAATTGGAGGCATTGGAGAATAATGAATCAATTTAACATGTATTTGGTATTTTCCTTACTAAGCATATGAGGTAGAATACTAATTTCACCTTAATACAATTTGAAATTAGTTTTTGGTATTTTCCTTACTAACTTGGTCTTTTTTGTTTTTAGTGTTGGATTTTCAAATATTTCCCAACCATTTGGATATGCTGTGACACTTTTGGTCCAGTTTCACTCTACCGAAGAAGATGGATGCACTCACCGGACTCTAGAGACGTTACATCATTTGAGGATCACAAGAAGCTTAAGCTTTTTTAGGATATCTCGTAATACAAGGTAGGCTTTTTTTTACCCCCATGTTATCTCCCATACCCCCATATTTGGTTTTTTGACCAAAATACCTTCAATTTTTAAAAAAAAAATTGAAATTTCCGGAAATACACATAAATTCGGAATGGGGGTAGAAAAAATTTCAGATTTATGTGTATATTCGGAAGGCAATTTTTAAAAATAGCTTTCGAATTTTTGTATAAATCCGGAAGTGTAATTTCCGGAAATATACATAAATTCGGAAGTGTAATTTTTTTTTATTTAAATCAGATTAAATTGCTTAAAAAATCAATTTAAATTAGTTAAAAAATCAGTTTAAATTAGTTTAAATCAATTTAAATAGGATAACGATAACAAACGAAAAAAACCGAAATATAATAAAGTCGATAAAATACGAGTACATATACAAAAATAAAACCAAAACAAATACATCTACAGATGAAAGTCTAAGTGTCCTAAAGCCTGAAGGAGGCAATCATATGCATTGGCTGGAATGCCTCCCTCACAACCCATAGCATCTAGTATGTGTCCAGCGGCAGCATCCATCGCATCCTGATACGTCCATAGACCAACTCTCTCAGCTACAGCCTCCTGCTCTGGTACATGCTGCTCAGGTACATCCTCGGCTGGAGTCAGTCGTGTAATGGACGCCCCCTGATACCATGGTAGATAGTCATCAGTGCACTCACCATGGAAGCCTGCAGCTCTGCTACTTCGTAAAAAAGTCCGCGCTGGGAATGGATACACTGACAATCTCTCTAAAATGGAGATCACATCTGGACGTAGGCCTAAGATGGGTGCAGGAGGGATCTACTAGATGCGCCCAAACTGCCAGTGGACCCGGTCAGCCATATATGTGACAGCAATGTCGCCCCAGATCAGCCAACCTCTGAAATGTGCCATGGTGTGGAGCAGCCTCAGCCTGATGGTCAGCAGCCTCATCTATATCTGGCTGCTCAGCATATGGTATCTCTGGCTGCGGTATCTCTGGCTGCTGCTCAGCCTGCTGTATCTCTGGCTGCTCAGCCTGCGGTATCTCTGGCTGCTGAGCAGCCTGCTCCTCATCCTGTCGCTGTCGGACACGCCTCCGACGCTCAGAAGCGTGACCGGCCTGTCTAGCAATTCTGATCCTCGTAGGCACTGGTCCAGATGCCTCGCCTGGCGCAAAGTTTCCTCCTCGACTGGTAGCCACTGAAAAACGAAAAAATGAGTTAAAACGAATTTAAAAACAAAAACAAAAACCTTCCGAATTTACGCGTAAATCCGGAAATTTCAACATTGAAATTTTCGGATTTACACGTAAATTCGGAAGGTTATTTTAAAAAATTTCCGGAAATACATGTAAATTCGGAATGTAATTTCCGGATTTACATTCCGAATTTAGATGTATTTCTGGAAAAAAAATTTAAAAATTTGAATTTGCATTCTGAATTTATGCCTATTTCCGAAAAAATTATAATTTTTTTTTCCAGAAATACGTATAAATCCGGAAAATTTATGGAGAGAAACTCACTTTTTCCAGAAATATGTGTAAATGAAGGAGAATTGTACTTTTTTTATGGTTTTTAGAGGGGTGTTTTGGTCAGTTCAGTGATTATAGGGGTATGGGAGAGAAGGTGGGGGTACCAAAAAAAAAAACCTACAAGGTATCTTAGCACATTCGCACCATATTTGTCAAGGAGGTGCCTCAAACGGTTTGGGTATATGCCACATATCCCACTGCCATTTCATGTTTGTCCTCCACGCGATTTAGAAGTTGACACGACATGAATCCTGTACATGAACTTTGTGGAGTACATACATCAGAGAGCATGTCTAGCTGCTCTGTCAGGTCAGTGCGAGGATGGATACTTGAAGTGTTCTCCATGATCTCCTATAGGTCCTCATCAAAATGATGAAGTTTCTATAAAAAGGAATATGTGTCTAAAAAGATATTTTATAGATTTCGAGGAGTGTGAAAAGATTTTTCAGAAATTATCTAATTTCCCATCTCTTTATTATCATCTTTAGTATGCACAACATATGTTGTGCACATAAATATTCCTATATATCCCCATATATTCATACAGCATTGTGTCCTGTTACGTAACTGAGCTTTTTTTTAGGGGAGGCATACTGTAATTGTAATTCAAATTTTTTTTAACATAGTTTGAGAAAGTTAATTCAGTTAAGGGATGTTGGTAAGATGTAATGGCCAACCATGTGATGTATGATGCACAATATGATTATCTATCTATATCTATATCTATAACATTTGACAATGCATCTCCATAAATGCATTACCAAATGTCAAATTCTGGTTAACCACGCAATAATTACATTAACAAAGTCCCCTTTATCATTAACAAATTATATTATTTATTCAAATAAGCAATTATATAAAAGTTTAATTTAATATTATATTTTGGTTCCAACAAAATTCTCGAGCATTTATTTTGTGCTTAATTAGTACCAAACAATAAAAAGACCACTCATTGAGGATTCTCCCTGGACAATAAATTAAATTAGAAAAGTTAATAAAATTTCTTTCAATAGTTTCTATCAAAGAAATAACATAAAAATCTAAAAATTTCATCATATTTCATTCAAACCAAATATGAATTTCAAGAATTCGAGTTATTCAGTATTTTGCAAGCCACAAGCCAAATTAACTTATAAGTAATGTTGAGAAAATTAAATTTTGCATACCAAAATTATTGACAACAACAAATTTCAATTCATAGTTCCCCTCATGTAGAATACGATTTTCCATCTCAATTTTATTTTTTCCATGAACCTGAAATATAGCATAAAATAAACTTAATATTAATCATGATTTCATTTATTAGTGTAACACAATTTATATTGCTATTGGTTAAAACATAAAAGATTATTCCATTCATATGCAATATAATAGGAAATTAAAAAATTAGCAATTTCCATAACAATCATATAGAATTCAAATTTATTAAATACCAAATCAAAAAACAATGAATCCCAAAATGGTATGAATTTTCCTACAATCTTATATTAACCATTTCAAAATTCGAATTTGGTGGAATTTGACACATTTAGCTCTTTTAAGTGAAATTTAAAATTGAAATTTCATAAATTCTCTCACCAAATATATCTTCTCTACACTCTCTTAATCTCATCTCACTCTCTTACACCTCAGTTCTCTCTCTCGCCATATCTCTTTTTTCTTCCGTTTCCACCTTCTTCTTCTTCCTTCATCCAGGCAATAAAAACTAGAGGGAGTCGACATTCTCCTTGCGTCACCGCACCAGGAAAAAGTCCCCCCCCCCCCCTCTCTCTCCCTCTAATTTCCCTTCTACTAGGGATTTCTTCAATCACATCTCGATTCGCAAAGCTATCCGAAATTCTCCATGGAGGTAACTACACTATTTCCATCATCACTTTCTCTCTCCTTGCTTTCTCTCAAAATCGTCAATCGCATGGAATCTTATTTTGATCAGAATTCTTGTGGGAGATTATTCGATTTCCTTTATTAGTTTGTTTTTGTTGTGTTTTTGTTCTGATGAATACAATTTTTCTTTAATTGTTGCTATTCGATTGGGGATTTTTCGGGAATAGAAAACTGTTTGTTCATTTCAATGTCTAATTGGTGTTTGTTTGTGGTTTTTGTAGGTTCCTGTGATGGAAGAGAATGAAACTAAGTCTGGGGCGCATTTGACTTCTGCCGCTGCTTTTGTTGAGGATGGAATCCAAGATGCTTGTGCCTTCCTTAGATGTTAATTAAGCTGTGGTTCTTGTGATAATGATGAGTGACTCTGTGTTGGACTGTTAATTTGCCCCTCTTTTTGAACAAGTTGCTTTTACGCTTCCTGTAGGTGACGACGGTGCAAACGACGCTCGGATGCGGCGGTGCAAACAGTGCACGTCTGCGGTGATTGAATTGGTGCTTGCGACGGTAGGTACGAGTACTCCCTGTTGAAAAACATGACATCCATGAAAATTAGAGAGAAAACCCTAAAAGTATATTATATTGAAATTGATAAATATATTACTAATGAGAATAAGATGATTACAAATGAGTGTACCATCTACCTTATATACTAACCAACTAATGGGCCTTACTACTAACTAATGGGCTTACTATCTGTATTTTAACAGCCTCCCGCAAGCTGGACGGTGTTCTCAACACTTCCAGCTTGGGATAAGCAATACACAGATACTATTAAAACAAGGAAAATAAAGAACAATCCGAATTGGTAGTAGTTGAGGTGCATAACTCCTAGAAGTCTTCGACCAACTATCGGGCCCCTTCAAGCTTCTTCCAGCGTCTCCACAACATTCACTCCAAAGGAATCAACAAACTCCACTCTTAGGCATAACCATCCAAGTGTCAAAGAAGTCATCAAAAGCTTAACCATCGAATAGAAACCACAACTCAAGGTTTATCCACTCGGAGGAAGCAACAAACCAACACTTAACCATCAAGCCAAAATCACAACTCAAGGCTTAATTACTTGAAGGAAGCAAAATGCTTAACCATCATAAGGCAGAAGCAAATATCAACAAGGCCATAGGCCAAAAAAGCTTAACCACCATAGGGCAAAAGCAAACATCAACAAGGCCATAGGGCCAAAGGCTTAACGCCAAACAGAAACTATACCTCAAAGTTTAACCATTTGGCAGAAGACATAAACGCTTAACCATCAAGAGTACTTAATCACTCAAGACAGAAGCAAAATCTCAATACTTAACCATTTATAGCAGAAGCATCATGCTTAACCACCATAAACAGAAGCTAAAAACAAGCCAATAAGGCTAAAAAATAATCATCGAAGCAACCCAACATCAACAGACTATTATGCTTCAAAAACAAACCCAAATCTTCAAATTCATTTCAAATTCATTTCAAGTTCATTTCCAATTCATCCCTTGGAGTTTCCAAACAAAACAAACAAATACATCTTCAAGAAAAAACTTCCATTATAACAGCACCAGCCAAGTAACCAACATGAAACTCTCTACCACAAATCCATCCAAAAATATCACTTCTCACAAGTGGCAAAAATGCTTCATAACCATCATTTGTATCCACCCAAAAATGAGCCAAATCACTGAAAGGTAAAATAAAATCCAAATCTTCCTCTTCAGAAATGTTACTACAACAAACACTTATATACCCAAGATTGGAAGCAGTGCAAACAGCAAACCAACTCTTATCATCAACGTGAAACTCAAATGAATATAAATAATTCTTCAATTGTAAATGCAATATTGATAAATCATCATCAGTAATACCATCTCAAAACATTAATAGTATGAGCACTTGGTATTTCATCAACATCAGACATTATTAATAAATCATCATCAGTAATACCAGCTATCTTAAGAAGTTGTTCCAATGCCACACATTGATATGGTTCCTCAACAAATGAATTCTCTCCTTTCTTAGAAATTTGGAAACCGTATAGAAACTTAGAAACCGGAATAGCTTTGCTCATGGAACAACAACTTCACATTTTGGCCAGCCTTCTTTAACCCTTTGGAATAATCCAATTGCCAATCCTGAGCAGTGTCAACTCGGCATTCTATATGCCAAACCTACGAAATTAGCTAAGAAGCGACGGAACGGAACAACACCAACACAAACTGAATCGGAATGGAAGTAGAATACGGCACTGCGAGGCAGAAATTCTAGCAGTCAGATCTAACACCAAAGCAATCCTCATTCATCCACACCAACCAACAACAAAAGATTGCTGGAATAAAACAAGCGAGAACCCAGCAGCAAACACTCTGTTCTTCTTTGAGGCATTTCATCAAACATATAAAAGGCCAAAATTCACAAAAACAGAACAACCCAGAAATAAGTAAGGACTTCAATTGTAGAATGGAGAAATTGCAATCCAGAATCATGAAATTGAAACCACTATTTTGCCGAATCAAACCAGAAAAGTCAAAATCGAAATCGAATCGTAGATGCAAATTCGAAATTGAAGAAGGAAGAAGACAATTCGCAAGAAGGAAATAATCTTGAAATCTGCGAAACCGAAATTGAAGAAAGGAGAATCGAAACTGAAATCAACGATTGGAAATCCGAAGAAACAAAATCGAAATTGCAGAAATTGATTCATAAAGAGAATGGGAAATAAAAAAAAGTCACGAAGAATCACACAAAGGTCACGAAAGAATCGTACAAAGATTCACAAAGAGAAAAAAAAGGAAATTACAAGTTAAAAAGAAACTAATAAAATAAGGAACCTGAATTAAGCGGAATTCATAGAGGATACCATGTTTGCTCTGATACCATGTTGAAAAACATGGCATCCATGAAAATTAGAGAGAAAACCCTAAAAGTATATTATATTGAAATTGATAAATATATTACTAATGAGAATAAGATGATTACAAATGAGTGTACCATCTACTTTATATACTAACCAACTAATGGGCCTTACTACTAACTAATGGGCTTACTATCTATATTTTAACACTCCCTCTTCTTTCCTCACTCTTATTCTTTCGCTCTCTAAATTGTCTGTCTCTATTTTTTTGGGATTTTATATGAAACGATGAAGGTCTCCCTTTTGTGTCGCTGCCATGGTGTTTGATGAAATGCCTAAGATTGGTTTAGGAGTTGTTTTTGTTGATTAACTAAAAAATTCTCACTTTGTTGATGACTCAACGATGTTATTAGATATTTGTTCTATTTGTTGGCTAATGTTGTTTAAGCTTGGTGACTTGAAGTTTGTCATCAATATTTAAGCTCACTTGAAAGTTGTAAGAACTATCGATGAACAATGGTACTTGTCTCATTTAAATTTTGAGTTTTCTTTGTTGTTTAAGTCATTACTATGTGCAACAGGTTTTGGATTTTGATCACCTACTATGAGTAGAAGAAGATAGAGAGTTCAAAGGGTATTCATAGAGAGAAAGTGGTAACCAAAGAAAGGTGATTTGCTCTCATTCAAATCTTCGACTATTTTAAGATGAATAAAAACCAAGTGGCATTATATAACAAAGTAAATAAAATGCATTTGCTTATGATATCTATTTAGTCTCACTAGATAATGGGTTGCTGGAATTTTAGCGATTTAAGTGGATATATGGATAAAAGTTCATGACTTTAATTTCAAACAATATGAGAGCAAATTTCATGTGGATATATGTAATCTTCTTTTCAAGTGTTTCTTATTCATGCTTGTGATTGTCGCCAATTTCTTATAGCAGTCTCTGGTGGATGTTACATTTTGCTCTTTTTATAACAGTTTGAATATAATGTTTCAGTTTTCCATGCTTTTACGAAAATAAAAAGTTAACTATTTGATGTGCAGATCATGCATGAAAAATCATGCTCTGATCTTAATTTATAATGTTGTTGGCAAGGATTTCTGGTCAACTTCTTGGTGCAACAGTACTGCATTTGAAGGGTAAGTATGCATAATGCAAATAGAACCTGGGGAACATCTAATATGCTCAAATGCTTACCCTGCAACATTAATGTTCTTTACAGGAAACAGCTTGAAGGGACAAGGATAACACTTTTAAAAATTGTAATCTTGATCATGTTTTGTGAAAATTCAAATTATTTTATTCCCCATTTCCCCGTATGTTACGGCTTCAAAATTCCATCCTTTTATTTAAAATATTGGTCTGCATGATGAGAATATCTCTATTGATTGGTATTATGGTAATTTTGCTTTATAGAATATCTAATTGGGCTGAAGGTAGCCGATTAGTCCATCTATAATGGCATCTTAAATGCAAAATTGCAGTTTTGAATGTGAGTGATGTGATCATATCATCTGAATTGATATAGAGGCTGATATGCTCTGATGTGAATTTAGACCATTTGTTGATTCTTTCACAAAATTCTCAATTTAGATCAATCTTACAATATTTTTATCAAATTTTAATAAAGATGTTCTCTCTTTAACTGATACTTGATTAACTTGTGGCATTGTAGGATGCAAACTATTTGTCTGTATGGGAGGCTTATTACACTTAATTGAATTCAATCAAGGGAGGATGGCCAAGAAAGTCCATGCTCATAATAGGAGACATCATGGAAGTAAGTGTTTTTGTTGTTAGACATTCAAGAAAAATTTCGTTCATGCTAAGAGACCTTCTTAGGTTAATGTTCCATGATTATTCTGAAAAGGAAAGACAAATTATTATGAAGCTCAATTGAGCAATAATTTTATTATTATTAGAAACAAGCTAATTGAAAATGGCTGATTAGTTTGTTACCCCTTTAGAGAAATTTTGCTAAAACTCAGGGCTTTTCCCCCTATTTTCCTCAATAGTCACAAGTTCTTGACACTTCTATTTGTCCCTTTTCTCCTCTAATAAAGAATGACAATGCTCCCCTCTCGCAGCTAAAAAATAAATGTCAGTTGTTATTTGGAAAATTTGCATTGCCACATGAATTGACTTTTTTAAACATTTTTAAGCTTTACAGGTCTGGCCACTTGAACTCGGTGAGAGACAATCAGCAATTCTATGAATCCTATATCTGAAACATTTGCCATTGATATTAGTTCATAGCTAGATAGGTAAACTATGCAAACAAGTTTATAAATTAAAGTTGCTTTTGTATATTATACAAATTTTACTCATAACTTAATGTCTATTACTAACCAGGGCACTGATAAATTTATTGGAGAATGGGCATAGCAAAGTCCCAGTCTATTATAAGCAACCTACAAACATTATTGGGCTTATATTACAATAGTTTAAAACTGTCCAAATTGATTTATACTTATTCCCCCTACTTTTTCTTTGATAGATTTGTAGGTAATTAAGGTTCCAATGAACAATGAAATGCAAAAGGGTAAGAATGGATGAGTATCAAGGAGCTCTCAAATCTGTATCGATGTGCTTCTAAGTAGTTTAGTTTTTACATCCTACTTATCATATTCTCACAATAGGACTAAGACTATACCTTTGGCCAGTATGGATGCTATATACTATATTGAATTTTCTTGCTATTTTTGAAGTGATGATCCTTACAAATGAGTCAGAACTGACTCATTTGAAAATATTACATGTTTATTATCGGTATTTTAGGAATAGTTGCTGCGCACATGGTTTTTTACTACCCATGATCACACTCGCGGTGAATCTCATTTGGAATTAGACCACAATGAGATATTTGAGGATGACTAATCTCATTGGGTTTAATTTAAAGTCTAACCCCAAAAACACAGAAGGGGTATTTTTCATTCCAATAGTTGTATCTATTTGAATATATGTAGCTGGATATTTAATTGTTTTCAAAATTTATTGATACATTTTTTGTGTTTTTCATTGTTTTCAACCTTCTTTTTTTGCAGACATGTAAACATAGATGCAAGTAGCTTTCAGGACAAGTTAGGAATCAAAAAGAAATACTAAAGTCTGGTTTACGTTACTAAGCAATATGCTTAGTAACTATTACTAAAGGGTAGGATGGTAAATTGAAATAGAATAAAATAGAATAGGAGAAAAAAATTGAATATCCAATCCAATATTTTCCTCCATAATTTTAGGGATCCATTATTAGTAATTAAAATAGACCAACGTACAACTTCTTCTTTTCTACGTGAAGCTTCTTCTTCTTTTCTACGTGAAAAAAAAAGCTTTTCTGCGTGAAGAAAAAAGTTCAGATTTTTGCTACCTCTCTAAAGTTTTTTCGTTACCCAAATACTTACCCAGAAAACGCAATCAGTTTTCCTACCCAGAAACAATAGTCGTGGAGGTTGGTGCTTTGCGTTTTCGATATTTTCATGGTTGAGCTCTTACTAAAGTTTTCGTTTTTCATGGCTGACCTCGCGTTTTTTTTTCTTTCCTTTTTTTCGTGTTTTACCGCTCAGAACGCTGAAAATGTGATTGACCACGAGTTCGAAGCAACCATCGTCTCTAACAACTTCGCAATCTGAAAAAGGTTAGTGTTTTTCAATTTAATAACATGGTTATTTTTATCAGCAAGTATTGTTTTATATATATATATATATATATATATATATATATATATATAGATTGCCTTATAAGCACAAAAAACACCTCCAAAAATTAAATTAATTATGCACATCTTCTACCATTCTTAGTGTTGCGTTTTAGAATGTTGTTTAAGAAAACATATATACTTCAATATCGTTATAATACTACAATAAATGTGGTAGAGAATGGCTAGAGACTTCTTTTATATATATATATAAGAGGGGTTCGGAACCAGAGGAAGGGGATTAAATTAAAGAGACAGAGGGGAAGTAGGTAGCATACGGAATGCAACAAATAAATTAAAGATAAAAACAGATAAAACTCACGAGATAGATTAGGAGGTAAAACCTTCCATGTACTATCTATGAGTTACTTTGATTGATTGAGATAGTAAGAACTATCTATGAGTTACAAGATTGAAGATTGAAGAAGAGAAGAAGAAGATTACAAGTGCTCTGGCTTCTCACTAGAACTAGAGAGAGAAGTAGAGATGATAGTGTTTCTGAATTGTGTGTGTGCCTCTAACACAAGCCTATGGCACGATTAAATAGATGGAAAAATGAATAGTAACCGGTTACTAAACCGGTACTGTGCACTAAATGACCTGCATTGTACAGAATCCAAGGGCAAGTGACTTGAACTATGCGGCATCCAATGCAAAAGTAGAAGCAATCATAAAGTGCAAGATTAAAATATTGGAAACAAGATAGTGGGAGACCATGGTCGAAATTTCCAAGGGGTGGGGGTCCCCATGCTTGCGCCAATTATGGCCACACAAAAATGCTATGTTTTGAAAATTGCCTCCAACGAATAATTTGACTACACCCTGCAAAATAAGAAAAGCAGCAGAATAGTAAAGGTAAAAAATAAGCATAATTTGAACAGTTTTTCATGTTCATAAGGACACTACAATCACCATGTTCAAGGGTGGTGGAGGACCAGTTTTTCATACCAATATTGGTATTACAATCACCATAATCCAGGGTGTTATTGGAACAGTTTTTCGTGCCTAAAATAGACACTACAATTACCTTGTTCCAGGGTAGTATTTAAGCAGTTTTTCCCACAAAGAGTGGTACAGTTATCATGCTTAAGGATAAATATTTCCCTGTAAATATTCACGAGTGAGATAATCAGGAAGAGAATTGTCAGAACCTTTAAGATATTCGATGTCAAAATCAAATATACTTAAAATTGCTTGCCATCTGGCAAAAATTTGTTTAGATGCAAGGTTTTAAACATCCTTTTGCAAAATATCTTTTGCAGACTTGCAATCAATACGGACAAGAAATTTTTGATTTAAAAGATCAGATTGGAACTTTGAAATGGATAGCACAATAGCCAAAACTTCTTTTTTGATAGTGGAATAATTCTGCTGGGCAGGATTCCAATGTTTAGAAGTGAAAGCAATGATTTGTTCTTTTCCCGAAGTTTTTTGTTTTAAAATTCCGCCGTAACCAATATCAGAAGCATCAGTTTCGACAATTTTGAAGGCTTCAGGATTGGGTAGGTAAAGGCAGGGTAGCTCTTTAACCTGGGCTTTGATTTGTATGACAATTTTGGTGTGATCATCCGTCCAAGGAGGAGGATCCTTTCTTAGACGATCATGAAGAGGTTTGATGAGATTACTCAGTTGTGGAAAGAAGTCTGAGACATAATTTAGACAACCAAGGAACCTTTGTAATTAAGTTTTGTCAATAATTTGATTGGGGAATTTATCCGAGAACTCAATAGCCCTAGTGATAGGAGTAATAGTTCCGTGATGGATATTGTGACCTAAAAATCTGATTTTTGTTTGAAACAAATTGATTTTTGTTTTAGACACAGCGAGACCATTTTTCTTTATGATAGAAATAAAGGTGTTGATATGTCTGACATGTTGATCAAAAGATTGTGAAAAAATAAGCACATCATCAATATAGACAATGGCGAATTTTGCATAATCATTGAATATATCATTCATGATCCTTTAGAATTCAGAAGGAGCGTTTTTCAAGCCAAAAGGCATAACGTTCCATTCATACTGACCAAAAGGGACAGTGAAGGCAGTTTTGTATCTATCCTTCTCTTTAATCTGGATTTGCCAAAATCCAGATTTCATGTCAAATTTTGAAAATATTTTTGCGTTATGAAGACGCTTGAGAAGGTCCCTTTTGTTAGGGATAGGATATCTAATCCAACAAAGAGCTTGGTTGAGGGGTTTGTAATTAATGACCAATCTGGGAGTTCCCCTTTCTATTTCTGCTTGTTTATTAACATAAAAGGCAGAGCAAGACCAGGAACTCTTACTTTTGCGAATAAGACCCTTTTTTAAAAGATCATTTATTTTCTTTTGACAAACCAAGAGGAGATCCTGATTCATCTGGATAGGTCTAGCTTTGGTGGGAATTTGCCTTTCATTAAAATCCTTTTCATAAGGAAGTTCCACAACATGACGTTTTCTTTCCCAGAAAGCATTAGGAAGATCAGAACAAATAGTGGATTGTATTTGCTCTAAAAGACTCTTAATTTTGAATTGATTTTCCCTTTTGAGTAATTGGTAATCGATATTTCTAAAAGTAATTTCATCTTTTAAAAAATTGATTTGATTTTCTTTGTAAGAAATTGGATTTAAGTTTCTGACAAAAGGTTTTCTTAAAAACTTAAAAATGATTGGTTGTCCCAAATGCTGGGTTATGATACCTTCTTCAGTTATTTGAAAAGGAAAAAGTGATCTTATGAACGGAGTTCCTAAAATTACCTGATTTTTCAAATCTTTGACAAGAAGAAATGAGGTATCAATTTTGAAATTGTTGTTTTCGATGATAGCTGAAGACAATTTGTAATTGATTCTTAACTTAGTACCATTTGCAGCACTAAGTTGTTCAGAGGTTTTTTCAAAGTATTTTGTTGGGATAAGACCCTCTAAAATACAATTTGAATCTGCTCCTGTGTCAAACAAGGCAACAGTTTCAAAAATAAAATCTTTGATAATAATTTTGACATTTATGTAAAATTTATGAATTTTTACATAATTGATCAGCCCTAAGAAATCTGAATCCACTTCCTTATCAGAGTCAGGGACACTTGAAGAGGAATTGGTTTCATGATTATTCCAATGGTCAATAATGGACTGGTGATTAGCCTGTTTTTCTTTTAGTTTATTGACCTCAACTTTTAAGTTGTTGATCTCATACTGAAGATCTTGGATAGTAACAGGTTTAATACTGGTTTTCTCTAACCTTTTGAAAGTATCCTTGAGATTATACTTATTGGTTACTAAAGGGCTTTTGGGAGGTTTAGTCTCAAGAGTAGACTTAAGCTTCTTGAGATACTTTTCCCTTTCCTGGGGGTCAGGAATGGCATTTATGGCTTCAAGGAGAAGATCTTGTTCTTTGGTGAGAACATTGATGCTATTAGAGGAATCAGAATTAGATAAATCATCATCCTGAATTTGATTTATTTTCTCAGATGGTTGATCCGAGGATTCTCCTGAAGATTGGGCTAATAAATTGTTAATCTTGCTTTCAATGTCTGAACCAAGATTAAGAACTTTGAGTTTGTTTATAACTTTACAATTTCTACTAATATGCCCTGGTTTGCCACATTTGAAGCAGATGATGGGGTTTTTATCATTATTCTCATAATGATTTTTGGTAAATTGACCAGTAATCCTTGGCCTAGGTTTCCTATCATGCCTTTCCTTGTAATAGTCAGGTCTAGGTAAGGTGTTGATAGGTTTTGGTTTGGCTTTGGTTTTTTTGATGCAAGGGAGGCCGAATTATTCGCAGAAGGTTCCTAAGTCTTTGCGATTTTGAGCCTTTTCTTTGGATAACTGTTGCTGAATTTTGTCGTCTTGACAAATTTTTAAAGCAACTCTTTGGATGATAGCAATAAGCTGACCATAACTTAATTGCTGATAGGGGATATTTCCATTGGGGTCCTGATTGCGCAGTTTATCTCTAACCTTATCACCTAAAGATTTAGGGAGGCCTGCAAGGAATTTCTCCTTCCAGAAGGCTTGTTGGCTATCTTCTCTGGTATAGACTCTTGTAAGGAATGTGTCCTTATACCATCTAAAATCACCGAGGGTTTTGCACCTAAGATTAGACAACAACTCTGCAGATCTATCCTTAATCAAGGAAGGGTCTCCTACAAAGTGTTGGGCAATGGTGAAGATCAAGGTGTTAACTGCATCAGGAATTTGAATCCCATTTTCAAGGATGGGTTCTCCGTTGGGTTCCTTTTTGATAGCAGTAAGGATAGATTGCTTATCCTCATCATTGAGGTAATTATCCCACCAACCTTTAAGCTGACCACAGAATCCTGCAATGAGGATTTCTACGATCATGTCTTCTGAGCAGTTGTTGGAAGTTTCATAAGCAGTGGCAACCATAGTCATATTTTGGAGGATTTTGGTTATGCCATACTCATTTTCTCCATCAATGTTCCATTCATAAACATTGTTAGCACTGAAACTTTTGAAATTGGTTTCCTTTTCTTCTAAGAGAAGGTCAGGAGCAGTGGCCCTAGGGTAGTAAAGCTTGGTTTCTCTACGCCATTTGTTTTTAGGATTGTAAATGATTGGACTGACTTTATTCTTAGGAGAGGCATCTTCTGAATGATCAGAAGAGGTCTCATTTATCATATTGATGCTTTTCCTAGGGGTATGAGGAGAAGGCGTATCAGGGATTGTTGTTTTGAGGAGAGTTAAATGTTCATTGATTTTCTCCAGGATTTCATCTCTGGTTTCATCAACTTCTCTTTTGATATGACCTTCTTGCTTGAAGGCCTTTTTAAAGGTTTTGGATACCCTATAGGGATTGAATAGGGGTTTCTCAATTTTAGCAGGAGAATAAGATGACTCAGTTTTAGGGGAGGCATCATCGTTTCTACTAGATTTGGAGTCTCCTAGTGCTTGGAGGTATTTATTTGTATAGTTAGATTGTTCCATGAGATCTTTGATATCTCTGGCTGTTATGGGTTCATTATCAGGTCTAGCTTTAAAGGGGGCAGCCAAGACAGGGGCAGATTGGTTTTGAATATTAAGGGTAAAAGGGCCTTTAGGAGGTAATTCTGATTGGACCTTTTGACCATCTTTTAGATGCCATATAGTGATGACATCCACGATTTTTCTTCCAATAATGTCATCCTGGAAGGGATAATTTATATTCTTCTTGATGGTATACGCATGAAACCAATCAAAAAAAGGAATATTGTATTTGACATTTTCAAGAAATTTATAGAATTTTTCCTGAATGGATTTTCTATTTTTCCCTTGATATTGTTTGAAGAACCATTCTCTGTGAAGAGACCATTCTTCAGAATAAAATTCCTTTTTGAGGGAAATTTTATCTATGACAAAAGAAGTTTGATTGTTGATAAGATCTTTGCAAAGTTCTTGATTGGTAAGACCTTTACTAAGATCTTGATTGTTATTTTTGGAAAATTGATTTTCTGATAAAGGCATAGCAATAAAAGACATGTCTGAGAGAGTGAGGAAAGCAGTATAAAATTTTACAGAAAATTTTGTATAATTCCTCACCCATAAGCATCATCGCCTTCACTTGGTTTCATTAGAAATATAAATATTAAAATATGAACTAGTAACTACTTTCTAGATTATGCTGGGGATTTAAACATGTTTTGTTTAAAGATCATAACAAGGCCAAGTGCAGGATATTAAAACTTGGATAAAAGAATTATTATCTAATTTATACTTCAGAGTGAAATCCTTTTACTCAGAAAACAATAAGTAAAGTAAATACTGAAATATATCTAATTTGGACCATTAAATTATATTTTGAGCTTGATTCTGACAGACGAGTGATCAATAAACAAACTGTTTTCTGTTTTACTTTCTTTTAAACACCAAGATAGTTTCAAGAATACAACATCTCTCTTGGCGGCAAGGTAGCTGCTCTATCACTCGCGAGTCTTACGCATTCGTTATGTCGTTCGTCGCTTAGCGAGATTTCCAAGTATTCTTTCAAAATCCTATAGTGTTAAAAGAGTAAGTAAAACATGGTTTTGAAAAAGTTGAAGATGTTCTTGATCAAAAGCACAGAATACGTTTACAAAATATAACTTAGAGAAAGTTCAATTTAAACATATGACAACACACTTTGACAAATTGTTTTAAGATCAAAAGTAAATCTTTGCAAAATATAAACATAGACGAATAATTTTCTTATTCAAATACCTTTTATGTTCATATGTTATAAAATAGTAAGCTGATTGACTATGGGATTTCTCAGATATCTGGTACTGCTCACAACAGACATTGGCCACGTTTGTGAGGCTCTCAGAAATTTCCTTGAAAATACACCAGTGAACTGGCCTGAACAATGCTAGCCATAGTCAAAGAGTATACTAATAATGTAACATTTAGAAAATTTTTTACTTTGAATTAATATCCATAACAGGCACTTATATGATTATGGACAAAATATAATTAACTGCAAAGCATAACCCAGATAAGTAACCAACAGTTCAAAGTTAATATCTACATTCCTACTTCCACCATCTGGCTCTGATACCAAGAGGGGTTCGGAACCAGAGGAAGGGGATTAAATTAAAGAGACAGAGGGGAAGTAGGTAGCATACGGAATGCAACAAATAAATTAAAGATAAAAACAGATAAAACTCACGAGATAGATTAGGAGGTAAAACCTTCCATGTACTATCTATGAGTTACTTTGATTGATTGAGATAGTAAGAACTATCTATGAGTTACAAGATTGAAGATTGAAGAAGAGAAGAAGAAGATTACAAGTGCTCTGGCTTCTCACTAGAACTAGAGAGAGAAGTAGAGATGATAGTGTTTCTGAATTGTGTGTGTGCCACTAACACAAGCCTATGGCACGATTAAATAGATGGGAAAATTGAATAGTAACCGGTTACTAAACCGGCACTGTGCACTAAAAGACTTGCACTGTACAGAATCCAAGGGCAAGTGACTTGAACTGTGCAGCAGCACCGATAAGTACACCAGACCTGAGCAATAAAGGAGCCTTGGATTCCAAAATGCCAAAAGATGGTGGGAGACAAGGGGTCCCCAAGGATTGACCACAAAGATTTGTTTAAAAGCAAGAATCTTTGACTATGATGAGAACTTGACAAAATAGTGGAAAACGCCCACTAAGTCTTGCTATGATGAAATTTGTCGTGTTCCTGCAAACTGCGAAACAACAGAGCTTGATAAAAGGTTAGATTTTAAAATTTGGACAGTTTTTCATGCCTGATGCAGACACTACAATCACCATGTTCAGGGTGGTGTAAGATCAGTTTTTCATACCAATAACGGTACTACTATCACCATGATCCAGGGTGTTATTGGAACAGTTTTTCAGCTGTGCATTTCAAAAGGTCCTTTTAATTTATTTGTATTTTTTCAAAACTTTTTTTATATTGTAATCTAAACAACAAATTTTGGTATCCAAATAATTTTATGTTAACTAAAGCATTGGCCCCGTGCATCGCTCGGGTCAATACGCTAGTACTATCAGTGCAAAGTGAATACAATTTTTAATTTTCGGAATATTTTATCTTCATCCTCTCTATATGAGCATAGGGAGTGATCCCCAACATTGAACTGAAACCGTTATTTTGTTTCCATTAGCACGAGGTAATCTCGAACAACAAATTACTACTTCCTAGATTCAACCAAGTTTTATTTTAGTACTTAAATAAACCGCCTAGAAAGGAGAATACCAGCAACATTGGATTTTATATAAGCTGAGATAGCATAGGCCCTAGAGATGTGAAGGAATCTACTTTATTTTTCTTCTCAAAAACAGCACAACAATTTATCACACTCACACACACTAGTCACGTTCATGATTCATCCCTTCATTTCCAAGTAACCTAACCCATACTCACTGCATCTAATTTATTAATCTCTTTACAATCTAGCTCTAGTCACTTTCACTTCATTTATTTATTATTTATTTATTTTGGTGAAAATCACTTTCACTTCATTTACACATCAAAACAACTCCAATTTTCTAACCTTCCTTCCTTCTTTGTTGCTAAAATTGCTTCTATCTACCAAGATTCTAACACCCTTTTCAGTTTTCCGTTTGTTTTCCGAAAATCTGCACTAATTGCAATCTAATCCTCCTCAAAGTGTCCATTTTTATCATTCTCAAGCATTTTTATTTGATGGGGAGCTGTTTAAACTCGTCGGAGAAACTAACGGCGGAGATTTTACCTCCCGACAGAGCCGCCGTGTACCCTGCCGTCAGATTACACGGCTCACCAGATAGCATTTTCTCAGCTTACATTCGCTTCGCTGTTCTCCACAATGCCGCTTCGTCGGACGGCGTTCAACCCACAAGACCATCGCCGGCGCCGCCGTATGCTCCTGCGCGTGGCCGGAGATCCGAATGGGAGAACCCAGTTTCGCTCCCAGTTGGTTCCGAATACGCTTCAGGCTCCCGCGACGCGCGGTTCCCAACCCTATCGGAGACGACACCGTATGTGGCACCGGCGGCGGCTAGCGGTGGTGTAACAGTGAGGGAGGATGAAACGACGTCGTTGATGGTGAGGGTGACGCGGTTGCAGCACAAGAGCGTGACGTGGCACGTGGAGAGGATGGCGAGATGGGCGGAGGATCTGGCGACACGTGGAGGGATGAAGGCTGTTGATCCTAAGATGGGAAGTTGGAAGATGGAAATGGGCAAGTTTGGGAGAAGCTACTCTCAGTTGCCTGAGGTGATGATGGAGCATGCTCTTCCCCATTTTTGATACTGCTGATCGAGGTATAGTGACAAAAAACACATTGATTTTTTTCTTTACAAAAATATCATTATTTTTTACATTAGAAAATTACTATTATGACCTTCATGTCATGCGTATTAAATTTTTATAGCAACTAGTCAAGATCCACATGCTAATTAAAATGTACTGTACTTCAGTATAATTGTGTAGACAAGGAATTGCATAGCATCATAATTGCTTGCTTGCCTTTGAAGCAATGGTGCATGTGAGCTTGGTTAAGTGACTATAATAATGTGATGGTGGATGCAGGGCTATCCAAAGTGGCAAAGGAGGAACATGCTAGGGACCTGCCTATCATGAATGACATCAAAGAAATCATCAAATCCGTTGAGGTTTTAGACTCTGCAAGCCCTAATTACCGTGAGGCTTTGAACAATCTTTCTTCTAGGCTCAAATCATTTCAGGTAAGTAATCACAACTCCTAGGAAAAAAGTCATATTTATTATTTTTGCCTTGTAAAAGAAGTGGCAATTACCAATAGAAACTCACGCACACAACCGTGAGGTTTCGAGTTTGAACCCGGGACATGATTGTAGCGACCGATAACAATGATACCTATTTTAACTATTTCGCATTTGTCAGTTGAGTTAGGCCTTACAGATAGGAAAAATCATATTTATGATATTCTCATTTGGACTCTTTTCATTTATGTTGAATTTAGGAAGACATTTAATGTATACGAATATTATCTATTGCGTTCATAAATAAAAGAAACTATTTTACTTATTTTAGCTGAGTTATTAAATCTGGATCAACTGGTCCAACTGAGAATCGCTGGTATGAATCGATGGTATGGCCGATTGGATTGGATTTGATAGGTTGTCAATAAAAATTGGCTCATTTTCCGCAAGGGAGTAAGTGAGCCTCCAGAGGCCAACTCACCTAAACTTTTCCTAAAAAAAGATAGGACATGTCATAGACTAAGCATAACTACAAATTTGATGAGTTAAAATTTTGCACGCAATAATGTTGTAGGCTTGTAGCCTATAAGATGAGTTAGATACTGTTTTGCACACAATAATGTTGTAGTTAGAGATTATGAATAAATTTTACTTATCAAAGAAAACTTCCTTGTGAATTTGTTGATATTTTGGAACAATGCAAACAACATTTCATGGAAGAGGAATTGGAATTACTTCCATTAATGGAGGCAGTAGAGTTGAGCAAAGAGCAAGATGAGAAAGCACTAGAGCATTGTTTCCGTGTGATGCAAGGAACACATAGTCGGTTGCTAAAGTTTGTTTTTGAAGGGCTATCACCTAATGATGCTACAAAGTACTTGGACTTGATCAGCAAGTGTAGGGACAAAGAGAGAATGGAATCAATGCTGAGAATGATAATTGAGTGAGATATCTTCTTCACATGGGTAGTTCAACTACTACACTCACGAGGACCTATGAAGTTCAAAATTGGGTATTTGTTTTATAAGTCAAGTTTTCTATTTTCCATGTAAAACACCCAGCACTAACATACGTGTAAGCCTCACTTATTGGAAGTTTACTTTTAGTACGGAAATTGTTTGGAAATTAAAATTAGTACAAACATTAAACTTCCTTAGTTCGTGTTATCAAAAATCAAGATGTAAATAGTAGCTTCCTATATGCTTTTATTTACTTTTGAGGTCCATTTTTTTTCTTTTACCAATTTTGAGGTCCATTTTAAAGACTATCACCCAGCCAATTTGGTTAAAAAATATTGAAGGTTAATTGATTCTTTTAATCTTGCCAATTAAATCCGTAAAAAATATAGATTTATTTTTCTCATTTGATATTTTAGTCTCCCAATCACTTATTACTACTGTTACTATTATTATTATCATTATTATTATATTTCCATTCGAATCTTATTTAATTTTTTTTACATGGGACATTTTTTTATTTTGTCCCTAAAAGTTACAATACAATTATAGAGTTTAATTGGCATACACTATAGCTCCCTGTGTGATGAGAGCATGAGTTCATTTAGCATGTGGAAGGAATTCTAAGAAAAAATAATCAGCTTCTACACTTTAAAAGCCATGTGGAACGAAACCTACAAGGAATCTCCATCTTTGTTTGATTTTGAACTAGAATAACTGACCCGTGCCTTGCACGGGTATAAGCATGTTATTGAAAATTGTTGTCGAATAATTTATATTTTGTAAGCTGGTATCAAATTGCAAGTATAAGTAAATAACAGTATTTTTTGTAATTTGAGAATAATATTTAAGCTATCAAACCTTCATGTTAATATAATTTGATATTTTTAAGCACAAATGATATCATATTATTGTGATTAGAATTCTTCATCACATACTCTATCTTTAAATAATAACGATATTAATGAGCATATCAGGACATGGTCATGAAGGTCATATGTATAGTCAAGGCATTGCACAACTTTCGAGTCGTCTACCACCCAGTCTCTTGTCGTTTACTTCATTTGCACAGCTTTTGCGGAACCTCCACTCAAGACTGAGTAAGAAATTTGAAGCTTACATAGTAGCGCTTGTAACAAAGATTCTTAATATCAACCTTACATGTTTTTGAGTTCTTTCCCTTTTTGCATTTCTGCTATCATTTTCGACTCATCCTATTAACTTTTATATCAAAATAGTTGGTAAGTAAATACCATCTTGTTGATAACCAATTAAACTCGGAAGAAAATTATACAGTTGATCATAAATGGATTTCGCTAATTTTTACAACAACATAATTTAACAGTTGGTCATACAATATTGTCACTGAGATACTATATGTGAAGAAGACATAATGAAAGAAGACATATATATAACAATTGATACATTAAACTGCCATATGTAAATTAGGGAAAGTAATACAACACCTTTCACCATATTAATCAGAAACTCAGTTGCATAGTAGATCATAATATAACTTAGTTGATTAAATTGAAAGCCCTCTTAGTCACATTAAAGATATAGCTGCACTGTAACTATAGATGCAAAACTCATCTCTTGTAGCCATTAAGCTGACACAATATCATCAACCTAGGTTGAGAATACGTGAAACCAAAAAACTGACGACTTTAAAAAAATTGTCTCCAAATATTCATCCATATCATATTTGGAGTATTCTCTTTTGAGGATACACGGTTAAAATCTACCAAATGCATTCTTTATTGAAGTTGTATTCAATTTCAAAATCTTAAAACACAAAAACTCAAATTGATGAAATGTAAGCAATAAATCTTGCAGGCTCGAAAGAAAGTTGCATATACTTACTTGACAATAGTCCTACAAAAATCAGAAAGTTTGATAACCATTTGGAAACTTCCGCTTATGATAAAGGCACCTTGAATTACATGAGTAGAAATAAAAAGAAAAAGAAGAAAAAAACCTGACCTTTTCATCCATAGAAACCATTTACATTGATACAACAAACAATAACCCAGATACAACAAAAAAAAGAAACCATTTACATTAAAAGGAAAATTTCCATCTCTTATAGCAAAATTTGCAGTAGACCCAAGACAATATTTTTTTTGTAACAGTATTCCAAATAAATGGGTGTAATCTCAAATTGAAGGTAACTAAAATACAAATTTATAAGTCGTAGAACACACCTTCAAAATAAAAGAGAAAAAGAAAAGATATGATAGGTAATTAAGGGAAGTGAAAAGAAAACCCAACCTTAAAAACAAAAAAGACAATCAAGGTCAAACTACACCATAGAAAACAAAACAAAAAAATTAGTGTTGATATTCGCGTTTCAATCCTAGTGCATATCTCCCCCACCAGTAAGAAGAGTTGTGCCGCTAAAAAATGTGAAAATTATCTAGAAGAAAAAATTGAAAAGAAATTAAATGAATTCAAGAAGGACGAAAAAATGAGATAGAAAACGATGTGATAGCCAAATTAGAATTTAAATGGAATTGATACTGATTCATTTATATTTAATTTGAATTGATTAATTTTGACCACATTCAATTTGAATTACTGACATCCATGAATTATGTTTTTAGTTGATCCAATTTGGCAGTTTTTCATATTGATAATGATTGATATTCTACGAATTAATTGACATCCAATTATTCAGTAGAAATTTGTAATAATAGAAGATTTAAACAATGGTTAAAACTTATAATAATAATAATAATAATAATAATAATAATTGTGGTACATTTAATATTGTAATTGTAATTAATAACAAATCGATGTGAGAATGACACTTGGAATAACATTTATTGAGATTCATTCTCAAATGTTATATAGATAGATATAGATTCATACACATGTTTTTAACAACATTTGTATGGTCAGCAGCAATTGATTGGGTGCTTTGGCAACGAATGTTAAAGAGAAAACTCTATTTGACTTGATCATTGAAATGAAATGCACCACATACCTACAAAAAATATATTATAATCATTAGACACATGAATTGATTACAATGTAGCATATAAAAGCTTCAAAGAAACAAAATGATAGTGGATCTCAATTTCAGTCAAAGTCTTTTCATAGAACCGATAAGCAGCTTCTCCTTTCAGATTAAAAATAGCAAAACCTGAGTGATCCATCACTCTAAGTTGAATTCCAAACTTACAAAAAAATTACAATGATAAAAAGTTAAAATATAAACAAAGAAACTGTTTTTCTTTCAAATTCGAAATGATAACAATAGCCTCACCAATCAGCTGAAATGATTTCAGTGACATAAGCCATAACTATATGATCTGAATCCTATCAAAACAATAAGAAGAAAAATCAGAAAATCATTTGATTTATTGAATCTACCAATCAAATCTGAAAAAAGTGTTAAAAGCATAGTGATATTTTGAAAAGTAACGCATTCATAACGAAAAAGAAAAGAGAAAGGGAGAGTTGTATCATGTTGTACATGTGTTCCACAATGGATTAGTTGAGCAAGGTTTACATTCCTGTTTAGCAACAGGAATTCCTCAACAATTTGAGCATTAACCTCCATGATACACTAAAAAAGCTTGAAAACGAATGGAAAATAAAATGGTGAATGGTTTTCACACACACACTTCAACCCTTTATATAGCATTCCAGCTACTGTTATTTGATGGGGAGATTTAATCAAATTTCAATTTCAAATTTCAATTATAAGAGCCAAAATTTGAATTTCGAAATTAGTAATAAGGTAGTAGATAATTCATACCAATTCTGGATATGTTGACATTCTGATTTGCTATAATGGATATTTAATTTTTTGGTTATTTGAAGAAAGGCATTCGAAATAAGAGCTGGTTGTGAGAGAATTTGCTGAATTGAGGATTGCCTATTATGTTTCAATGGAATGGAATATGCTGTCATATTTATTTTCTAAATAAAATTAGCTACTAAATAGTATTAGGATTAATAGTGTAGTTTGTTTTATACCTGTTTATGTTGCACGTTCAGAAACAATATGAAACTGATCTGAAAAATGGCATTAGGCTAGATAAAAATATGAAATAAATAACTTTTTTTTTGAAGCAATGAAATAAATAAGTTATGTTATTTATTTAATCCAAATTATTAAAAGTTTTTTACTAACTATTTAAACTTAATATTGTTTTGTAGGGGGGATATCTATGAAGCCCGGATACGAGATACGATACGACACGATATGTGGGTACGGAAAATTTTTGGAAATCAAGATACGATACGGCAGGGATACTTCAATAAAATATTAAATCAAAATTTAAAAATTTAAAACATAAATAAAGATACTTCATTTTACTAATTGACAATTGCTCATAATGATCACATTTACAAAAAAAAGATATTTCTGATCAAAATAAGTAAGCATAGTTAAATGTATTTTCCCCATCCAATTTAAAATATATTCTTCCCCCTACGAACATGTCATAAAAGATATACAGTCTACTACCCAAGTTAGAATATAGGAAAAATATCATAAGTCATATCCGAAAGAAGTTTAGGCTCTATAGAATTGGCTACTGTTCCGGCCAGAATTGCCCGGCTTTAGCATCCGCTCGGCTCTTGAAGGGTTTCACCCAGAGAGGAACCGATCGACCCTAAAAGTCAAGCTCTTCTCCTCCCAGAAAAGGAATGAGGCACAATCAGAGGGGAAATATCCCTGATTTTCCTCCCTGTCTGTAACGGCCAACTCGGCCATTATTGTGTAATAATTAGCATTTACATACTATGTAATATAAATACCGCCCTCAGAGGCTAATGAAAAGACCAGAATTCATTCTCTCAATTCAAACTCTCTAAACACACACAGACACACGTTCGGTCCTTTCTCATCCCGAAAAACCGATAGTAACAGCTACTATTCACTACTTAACACTAACTGTGTCATTCTCCTCTCATCCATTTCCATCATCAAAAAATAACATAACTTCCAACTCTGGTTCATCAAGAGAGATCTCAGGATACTCCTAGGATACATATCCCCCAAGTGTCCCTCACGTATCCGGTAAGTATCTTGTATTTTTTAATTTAAAAATAATTATAAATTCCAGGATACGTATCCGGAAGTATCCGACACGTATCGGTATCGGATACGTATCCGACACGGGTACGTGGCCTATTTTGGAGTATCGGGGCTTCATAGGGGGATATGCAATGGCTGGCCTATTAATTTCATTTGGACCTAATGAGGTACACAGTAGAAGTCCGATTATTTTGATATATTCGGGGCAAACAAAGGTCCTGCGAAGCTCCGAAATCTTCACAGGAACAAAAGCTCCCATGAAGACTTCCCAGCCATCTTTAGAAGAAATCCAAGGCGTAGTGGTCCCCCAGCGCTTTAGAGAGCCTGAGCCCGCCATAACGGCCTCCAACAGCTTCGACGATCCACAAAGTAATGGCAGTGATCATCAGTGGTGGTGACGACGCCGATAGTTGAAAAATGCTCGCATGAACGCTGAAGGTCGTGACTTGGTTCGTCGGTTTACACTCAAACCTAATATATTATATTATGTTGAGGTTTAAATTTTGTTCCAAAATTCTACTGAAATTCGAGCGCATTTTGGACTCGTTGGGCGAAATGCAAATGCTTAAAAAGCTAAAATTTGACCCGAGTTCGATTAAATTCGACGTTAAGGTTTTCTTATGACTATTAGTGAAGAGTTATAAGATTTTTAGTTGAAAGAAAATGAAAAAGTTCATGTTCTCTAAATAGTGAGTCAAAGTAAGAGTTAGAAACACCAAAATGATAAATCGATTGTCAAAAAGAAACACAAAATAGTAAGAAATAATATCCTTGAATATATAATATTAATTTAGGATGATTCTTTTAACATCCAACACAATGTTATTTCCTCGAAAATGCTAATTTAAACGCATCTGTATTATAATAATTATAATATAGTTATAAAATAGGTAAAATTATATTTTTGGTCATTTATCTTTGACATTTGTTTCAGTTTGGTCTTTTATCTTATTTTTTCCACTTTGGACTTTTATCTTTCGTATCTACGTCAGTTTGTTCATTTATACTTTTGTCCCCACTTTGATCATTTATCTTTTATATATGTTTCCATTTGTTTCTTCAAAACAAGAACACGGGAAAATGGAAAACATTACGAATGTCTTCAAGAACATCAAGAACACTTCAATTTTTTGTTTCTTGCACACTTCAATACGTGACCAAATTGAATGAAATTGGACTCTAACTTGAATAAAATTTCGCTAGAAACACGTAAAGAGTCCCACATTGGATGTGATATGGCATGAAAAATAGTTTATAAGTGGAGGCATCCCCCACTTCTTTAGTTAGTTTTGTTTATCTTCTTTTGGATCTATAGGTTTTTTTAAAAGAACTTTATTTTGTTTTAGTTTGGGAAAAAAAGTTTGATTTTTGAAGCTAAAAGAACTTTATTTTGATTTAGTTTAGAAAGTTGTTTTCAAGCTTAAAGTGTTGACCTTTTTGTGTTCATGTGTTCATGAGATAGCTCTAGTAAAAAGCAAAGATTTAGACAAAAGGTTATGTAATTTTGATGAATTCTCTAAAAAGTTTTGAAAAAGACTTTATTTTATGGGTTGAAATGAGACCTTTATGAAAGAGGAAGTAACTTTAAGGGTAAAGTGATTGTTTTGAGTTCAGAAAGAAGAATGATTTCAAAGAAACAAATGTTTTGATTTGAGAAAACTTTTGCAAAAAAAAAAAAAGTCTCACCAAGGGTGGAATTAGTAACTAATCGTTTTAGTTACCATCTCTGAAGAATGTTAGTAAAAAAAGATTGAATCTTTGGGATATTAGATTCCAAAGGGGTAGCTGAGAAGCTCAACTACAAATTTAATCTAGTATCTTAGTTATCTGGAAATGTTATGTTTACGTTAAAGGTCTCGGACCAGATCATGAGTATGTGGAACTCTTTGTTTGTGTGATACGTAAGGAAAGCGTTAGAAGTAAGAGCTTCTTTCTCCTTGCACAGCTTTACAAACACTCTGTAGAAGTGCAACTTTCTCCCCTTGTCACCACAAGTGACCCTTTGGTGAGTTTGACCTTGCCACCGCCATAGTCAGTGTCATAACCATAAATATCCAAAGCTTTGACCAAGATCTAGCTAGTTGAGGTCCATATCGGGATCTTGTCTATGAAAATAAACTTAGGAATAACAGATTTTCAAGTAACTACAATTGTAAAAAGGGAGATATTGTGAAAAATCTCGATGTGGTAATCTCATTCCTTTGAAGAATGATTTGTGAAAAATGAGTTACTTGGATACCTGATATTATAGAAAAAAACTTTTGGAGTTAGGAATAAGGTTGATGTGAGCAATAGTTGAGTCGAGGAACTTAGGATTTAGAACAAGAATAGGATACTTTGAACATTTGGTAGGAGTGACCCCGATGTTCCAACACTATAGTATCTGTCGAGACTAGTGTTAAGTCTCGTTAATTTCCTCAGACACTCGGTGGGAGTGACTCTATTAAGCCAACACCGTAGTATTTGTCAAGACAGTTATCATTGAATTTACATACTTTATCACAAAATTAATTGTTATTATCACAATATGGATTATTAATTAACGAACTTCCCATATTTGAAAAATTTCATATTCTAAAGTATCACAAGCACACTGTTTAGCATCAATTTTACTTTAAGATTAAAAATACATTTTACCATAACGAGACTCACCCAAAACACATGCATTTTTTCTTGTAAATTGAATGTAGTTCTTTTCTTACTCACATCATAATTGTAAGACCCACTAGAATGATTGTGGAACCTAACTAAAAATTAGCTCCAAAACAATACCACCCATCTCACTTACATTGATTCAACTTTGTCTTAAGGGTATTAAGGTAATAATAATATACCAAAAAATATCTAGATATTTACCACCACAAAGTTACTCCCTAAGCTTTTTTAAACCAATAAAAAAAGATATATCTCTCCCCCTTATAACCGAGAGCCCCACACCCTCATATCTCATTCTCAAGTAAGTTATTTTACACTCGATGGTCTTTACTCTCATTTTCTCATCTTTCACCAAAAAATTTCCAACTTCTCTCTAAACTAGAGAAGAAAATAAAGATCTCCTTCTCCCTTTTTAACCCTCACCAGCCGAAGCCTTACTCCACTCTCCCATCTCTTTATTTCATTTATTTCTTTCCTAAGTTTTGGTGAGGGGTGGCCATGGAAGCTTGAGGAACAAGGCCTGGAGGAGGTTTGCCAAGTGGAACTTAGAGCCTTGATCATCATCTTTTCCCTCATTTCTTCTCCTACAAACTGCCCCTATTGTCATTCTTGGGTAAGGATTCTTCTAAACTTCCTATCATTTTCTCGATCTAGAGTTTGTCCATCAAATCATGTTGTTGCAAAGAAATGGTTTTCATGATTTTACTACAAAAACCTACTTGTTTTCAAGCATTTCTTAGCAAAATTTTCACAAAAACTTGGTTTTATCTAAAAGGAACGATTTTAAATTAGAGTGGGAATAGATCTTAAAGAAACATGACCCCTTTGGTTTAATTTTGATAATCTTTACTTTAGTCCAAATTATTTTCAAAAACACCTCACTTGTAGAACAAAAGTTTAAGTTTTTTTTTGGCATTAGAGTTAAGTTTAAGTTTATTTAAGTTTTAATATAAATAAAAATGATTACTTTATGAAAAAGGTCAAATCTTTAGAACATAAAAACATTTAAATGACTTTTGTGAAAAAGGAACTAGTTTTATTAGAAAAATTACTAGCTTTATTTAACCCCCTCCCTAATTTAGTCAAAATTAGATCTCATGTGGCAAGCCACATGGAATTTTTATTTTAAAAATATTATTTTAATATGTTTAATAATCATCTTCATCACACATCTTCTTCCTCTCTCTCGATGAACAGAACCTTATTCATATGATGGGTCAAGAATCAAGAATACCACCTCGTCATCTTCAACCCAAATTCTGAACTTCATCTCAACACAATAACTCTTAACTTCTCCCTTTTTCTAATAACTTAGTCCATGAAGAAGATTATAATGGCCACAGTTGAGCATCCACACTACAAAAAAAAATATACACACCACTTGGAATTTTTATTTTAAAAATATTATTTTAATATGTTTAATAATCATCTTCATCACACATCTTCTTCCTCTCTCTCGATGAACAGAACCTTATTCATATGATGGGTCAAGAATCAAGAATACCACCTCGTCATCTTCAACCCAAATTCTGAACTTCATCTCAACACAATAACTCTTAACTTCTCCCTTTTTCTAATAACTTAGTCCATGAAGAAGATTATAATGGCCACAGTTGAGCATCCACACTACAAAAAAAAATATACACACCATTCTCTAAAAGTCTCAGTAAGGAAAAACCCTCTCATCCATTCCACTGAATCCCAAAAAACAACAACCAATGGTCGCCGCAGCACCATCGTCGTAGCACGGTTGTCGCCACTAACAAAACCCACCAGAAAAGTGTTGGAAACCGCCCTACCACATCACCCAGTATTCACAGGAACCCCTTCAACGACACCAACATCAACAGTAACCCTTTCTATGAACCCTTAATAACAAATTGGTCAGATTTTTATGGAAACCCCATTTTACTTGATCAGATTTGTCTTTACCCACCCACCATTCTTATTCAAAATCAGTTTAGGATATTCTCAGATCCCCCTAAAACTCAACCAAAATGGAAGCAAATATAACCTTTGATTGAAAGATGAAGTCGAATCTCAGCTTCGGTAGTGGCCTGGTTTCTATGATTCAGTGGAGAAGATGACTTCAACGAGAAATGTGTTTTTAAATTGAAGTTATTTAAAAAAACAAAATTAAAATAATAAAAAATATTTTTTTAATTTATAACTCTACGTGGCACTCCAGCTTGGCTTGCCACGTCAGTTATTTGAGTGACACATCAAATTTAATTTTGAACAAATTAGGGAGGGACTTTGATTTTAGAAATTGAGAAAATAGGGGGATCAAAATCGTGAAAAAACAATTGGGGGACTAAAATCGTGAGTTGGTCATAATAGGGAGACCAAAACTGTAATTAAGCCTATATTATATTATTATAATAATATAGTGTGTGATAGTTAGTGTTTTTGAAAAACTAGCCCTATAATCGGTGCCATGTACGTGGTTGATTAGATTCTTTCGTGTAAATGAGTAATAAAATTGTAGAGTTTCTCCACTGCGGAAATCGAACTCGAGAGCACTAAGTCGACCCCGTGTCCAAGGGCAGCTTACGCCAATGGGTTAATAGTGTCGATTTGTAAAATATATAGTTAAATAACTGTGAATAAAATTTAAATCATAAATATAAATTAAATAGGAAGATTTTAAAATTTAAAAAGAATTTTAACAAAGGTTGAAATGAAAACATCCATAGATAATAGGAAGAAATGTCTAACCCATAATTATATAATCCATATTTATTAAATGTAAATATAAAAAATTAACCCATAGTTAGAAAGAAAATAATACAACACCACTAGAAAGAGTGACGAGAGTTTTATTGTAAATGTGGTTGAAGTTTCTGCGAGTGTAAACGATGCAACACGGTACTCGAATATAGAAAGTTGAAAGAATGTGTTGTGACGTTCTTTTGTAAACATGTCTGAAGTTCCCCTGAATTAAAATTAAATCTATGTTATAACTATAAAGCACTTTACGTATTTTGTCACGATTTTTTCACCAAATCGGTTATCGAGGAACAAATTTTGTGTATTTGAACAATTAAAATTTATTTTGAACCATAAAGTACACCAAATCACACTGTTTAACAGC
Source organism: Astragalus glycyphyllos (assembly GCA_963573325.1). Lineage (NCBI taxonomy): Eukaryota > Viridiplantae > Streptophyta > Magnoliopsida > Fabales > Fabaceae > Astragalus > Astragalus glycyphyllos. The sequence goes on from OY754309.1 coordinate 42,696,875, forward strand.
TCAATTTACATATTTTGTCATAAAATTAATTTTTTTCACCCGATCGATTATTGAAAAATAACTTCACATATTTATACACCTAAAACCTTTTGAGTCTATAAAGTACTCCTTAAAATATAAAAATGAAAAAAGGCAGAACCTTAAAATATAAAATAACGATAGTTGCATTATCAAAATAGTTGAATAATAGCTAGAGTTAATAAATATTAGTTTGAAATTCAAACTAATTGAATTACTTAATTTTATTTATACTAAATATGATTTGAAAATTGAAATTCAAAATTCAAAATTTAATTGGTATCAACGTATGCTGAAAATCAGGGAAATTTCGAATAATCCTAAGGCATTAATTTCCCTGATTAACATTAATTGAAAATTGCATCTGATCATTGGAAAATTGGAAACAAAATTTATAATCGAATTAATTTCCAGCCCTTTACACACTAGCTAATTAAGCCTAATTGACCACTAATAACCAAGCCATTCTCCAACCTCTAACCTATTCTCCAATTTGATCTAGGAATATTTAGATTCAGCATGTAATTACAAAATCGACACAATACAATGATCGGAATATGGCTTGCACGTTATTGTGTTTGCAATAAAAACACAGCATTCCTCGTGTGTTTACTATTGATCTCAAATTCTGTGAAAGTCATTTTCTTTTATCTTCGACACAAATTTTGTTTCAAAGTCATAACTTTTGGGCAAAATGGGTGTGGACCAGTTGTAATGGTGGCACTACTATTGTATTTGATAATTTTTTGTGGAAAGACATTCCTTAAGAAATTGGCTCGTAAATCACACTATGGATTCAAACCCATTTTCAAGGGCAAGCAATATGCTTTCAAAACGAGTGAGCCTTTCTCATTTAAAAATAATATTTTGTGTTACAATTGTTGTCGATTTTGGCCTACTGTTTTTTGAGAAAGAATTGATGTTGCTCAAGTTAAAGAATTTCTTATTAGATTTTTGGTCCATTAAGCTTTTAACTCCAAAATCAATGGAGTGTATCTCACATATTTCAACATTTATCTATTTTCATGTGTAGTAGTCTAATATCTATTTATCTAATCTATCTATCTAATCTAATCTAATATCTATTTATTTATTTATAAAAACAAATCTATTTATCTATTTATAAAAATAAACAAGTTACAAAAAGACTATTTTAGACATCTTAATCTTTTGACACATCACAACTTTTTACTACTTCATCTCATTTTTTAATTCTATATATTCTCTTCCTTTCTCACTCTCTCTCACTCTCTCTTTCAATCTCGCATTTTCCAACATTTCTCACTTTTTTACTCATCTATTATTTGTGGCCCCACACCCTTTATTTAAACATGTTTCTTTTTCCAATCTAATCTAATATCTATTTATCTAATCTAATATCTATTTATCTATTTAATCTAATCTAATCTAATATCTATTTATCTATTTATACAAACAAACCACACTTAAATTACCCAAACAAGTCTCCTTATTTACTTGACAACTCATCTAACTAAAAACAACATTGTAATTTACTATCACGCTTTTTTTCAAATTTCTTCTCCCAATCCACTTTCTTCTCACTCCCACTTTTCTCCTACTTTTTTTTTTTCAATTTTGAAAATTCAAATCAAACCCACCCACTTTCTTTTTCCACTATCTATTATAATCTACTAATCAACTAAACTAATCAATTGGAACTACGATATAACTACACTGATATATAAAAAAACACGGTATAACTGCACTGACATATAAAAAATACGACATTAATATCTAACTATCTATTTATACAAAGAAACTACACTTAAACTGCCCAAACAAACCACACTTAAAAAGGACAACAATTTAATTTACTATCACACTTTTTTTCAAATTTCTTCTCTCAATGCACTTTTTTCTCACTCCTACTTTTTTTCCCCTAGTTTCTCATACTTTGATCTCAATTTTCAAAATTCTAATCAAACCCACTCACTTTCTTTTCACACTATCTACTATAATTTACTAATCAACTAAAATAATCTATTGAAGCTACGACATAACTGCACTGATATATAAAAAACACGGGATAATTGTATTGATATATAAAAAACACGAGATATTAATATCTAAAAAGACAAAAAAAATTTAATGACTGTTTAAACTACTGATTAATATTTAAAACACATGTGACAAATATTTGTCACTAATACCTATAAAAGGACAAATAATTGTCACATATAAATAATAAAACACGGGATAAATATCTCTTATTGATAATCTACTATCTATCTAATATCTATTTATCTAATCTAATCTAATATCTATTTATCTAATCTAATCTAATCTATCTAATATTTGTTTATACAAACAAACCACACTAAAATTACCCAAACAAGCCTCCCTATTTACTTCACAACTTATCTAACTAAGGGCAACATTGTAATTACTATCACATTTTTTTCAAATTTCTTCTCCCAATGCACTTTCTTCTCACTCCCATTTTCTTTACCCACTATCTACTATAATCTGCTAATCAACTAAAATAATCAATTGAAACAAAGAGATAACTGTACTAATATATAAAAAACACGGGATAACTTCACTAATGTATAAAACAACACGGGATAACTTCACTAATATCTATTTATACAAACAAACCACACTTAAATTACCCAAACAAACATCCCTATTTACTTGACAACTCATCTAACTAAGGGCAACATTTTAATTTACGATCACATTTTTTTTCAAATTTCTTCTCCCAATACACTTTCTTCTCACTCCCACTTTCTTTTCCTCTATCTACTATAATCTGCTAATCAGCTAAATTAATCGATTGAAACTACGAGATAACTGCATTAATATTTAAAAAACACGGCATAACTTCACTAATATATAAAAACACACGAGATTAATATCTAAAAAAAGAAAGCTTAATGACTATTTAAACTACTGATTAATATTTAAAACACATGTGACAAATATTTGTCACTAATACCTAAGAAGGACAAATAACTGCCACAGATATATAATAAAACACAAGATAAATCTTTTTTATTGATAATGTACCATCTATCTTTTACTATCTACTATAATCTACGAATCAACTAGACTAATCAATTGAATCTATGAGATAACTGCACTGATATATAAAAAAACACGGGATAACTGTACTGATATATAACAAAATACGGGATAACTGCAATGATATATATATATAAAACCTCGGGATAGCTGCACTGAAATATAAAAAAACACGGGATAACAACACTGATATATAAAAAACATTGTACTGATATATAAAAGAACACAGGATAAATGTACAGATCGTTTTTAAATAATACTTTTACATTTTTAGATTTTAATATTTATCTATTTTTTTATTTGAGACTCCTTTTTTATCTACTTTAAATTTATTTTTTGTTTTTCACGGGGTGCTGTCCAGACTATTTAAATTATGTCTAAGCATGAAAAGAACACGGCAGCACCGTGCGTATGCACGGGTATCCTACCAATGACTTTAGAAACATATATTTGGAAGCAACTCTTAATATACTAAGTTGCAGTGAAGTTTTCGTATGTTTTCACTTTTATTCCCGCACTTTTAACTTCTAATGCAGTCTTCTATCAATGTAGGGAGAAGTTTGATGAGTTTTGACTTAAATCTGCAGTCGTATACCACACAACTTATAATCAACCGTACGAGCTTAAGTTCAAGGTAGCAATTTTTTTACTTTTAGTTTCATTTCATGTGACATCAACACAAGGAGTTTAATGGGTTGTCAATTATACCACCTCAAAACTAAACTTATCTTGCACTAGAATATTAAATCAATTGTGCTTTAAACCGATTTTCTTTTTCAATTGGGTAATCATTGTTAGAAAAACTCATTTATGGGTTTTACCAGTATGTATCACCCGTGCCGGCACGAATATACATTTCCTTTTAATTTAAATTTTCAAATTGTTGTTTGGGGATTAAAAAAGAGCAAGTTGAATGTTTACGTATATTATGTCAAAAAAATTGACTACTTTGGACACCTTAAAAAATAAACCCACCATGACAAATTTTAGTAGGACACGTTTATTAGATTAGATTGTATACTAAAAAATATTATAGTTAAACTAAAAAATCATAGTTTAATATTTTAATATAAAATTTAGTCCTCCTTTTATTTATTGATATTCAAAAAATAAAATTAAGAATAAAAGATAACAGTTAGCACATTTTTATTTTTTATTAAAAAACACATATAATGTACTCGGATAGCGGAATGGTCCCCATCCCCATCCTCATCCCAAAATTGATAGTGGGGGAATTATCTCTCTCGTCCCCGTCTCCATGTGGAAAAATTCCCTATTCACGCCCCACTGTGGGCAGTCCTCGTCGAGATTCCCACGTACAGGTAGAAAGCACTCGTTTAGTCGAGTGTGAGACTGTGAGGGAAGGATAAAACAATACATCCATTCATAAGTATACATAACAAAGATCCTTTGGTCACTCTAAGATCATCCTCATGATCTTCATCAAACTTCCACCTTGAGTAACACCAAGCTTTTCTATCTCCGAACCTTCATCGTAGAGAGAGTCAGTAAGTTGAAAAAAAAGTAGATTAAAAAATACTTTGTTACCAGATACTGGGATGTTTATTATTAACTTATTTAAAAAACAAATTGTTATATTAAAATATTATGTTTTAATTAAAAATTTCATGTGGCACTCAAACATGGGATGCCACGTCATTTAACATAGCACCACTTCAACCATTAGTTTGACCAATTTCGGCTAGGGGACCAAAATTGTGAATGAACTATTATAGGGGGACCAAAAATGTAATTAAACCTAAAATATTTGATGTTATAAGTTTGAAAGCAAGATACAAAAAGAAATTAGAATATCAATATTAGTATTGTTTATTCCCCATACCTTCTTTTTTAAAAGGGACTTATTCCCCATATCTTATTTGCCTATAAATCTTCATAATTAATGAGGTATAATTTTTTTTTTGAATTGACAATAATTTATGATATTTTGTTTTAATATGAACATTATATATATATATATATTTATTAAACCTTATATATTGATTCTATTGTAACATCTATGACTGAATAATTAATAGTTTTTTTTTGACAAAAATAATTAATAGTTGGAGAATGGTAAATATTTTACTTAATAATTAATAAAAATATAATGATGCATTAGATTAGAATTTTTTATCATACGTGCAATATACAATATTAGTTGGAGAATGGTAAATATTTTACTTAATAATCAATAAAAGCATAATGATGCATTGGATTAGGTTTTTTTATCATATTGTTAGTATCCAACGACTTTACCAGCGACTAATCTAATTTTGTAAAAAAACTAAATATGGAACGATCTATTGCAATCTAATTAGTATTACTCACTATTAGGAATAAGATTGAGAGTGATGATAAAAAAAAAGATTGAGAGCAAACAAAAGGAATACAGAGCAGCACCGCTTTTCACATCACGCGATAGGGTTTGAGAGAAGTCCCAAATTTAGTGGGATATAGTGACTGTGCGAAGAAAGAACCATTAGTTCAAAATTTATTTTATCTCAGGGTTTCTCTCTTGGTGAAAGCGGTGAAATTGTATCCACGAAACCCTCTTGCATTGACGATCGAGACATTGTCTCTAACAGTATAAGTAATGCTATGGATTATGGTTTGTTGGAAAGTCTTAGCTTAAAACTATGAACGCTACTGAAAATTAAGATTTACTCTTCACCTTAACAACATTTGATTTATCTTTGAACTTTTTAAGCAAGTCCTAATCAATCATAATCCCTCAAACATGAAATGTTTTCTCAAATATATTCTCGATGAGTCCCTCACATGAACTTTGAAGAGAACCTACCAATGAAGTCAGATATGTTCCTAAGAAATAGGATTTATATTTAACATTATTCAATAAATAAGTATTAGATATTGTTGGATATTCAGTAGTATCCCTATTTAAAACACTAAAAGCTCCTCCGAGAATTCATGAAGCTCTGAGCATGACTTTTCATTCAGGCTCACTGCATCGTGATTAAATAGAACAAAAGTTGCAAATTCAATATCATATATATGACACACGGCTTCACAATAACCTGAGATAAATTTATATATTACCCACAGCTTCACAATATCCTAATTGCACTACTATTTATGATAATTTTAATATTTGGATTTGAATAATTGTATTCACTCTATCCATATCTAATATCCATCTTTGCTTAGTAGTTACTTACACGAACCCAAAATTACTACTTAAAGTAAGTTGAATGCCATGTGAGCACAAATGAAACATAAAATTGAATTCTAGTTTTATATTTTGCAACCCCAACATGTACTAAAATGAAAGTGCAATGCAAAAGATAGAATATTGGTAAATGGAATAAAAAATTTAAAGTTGAAAAGAATGGGAAAAACCAATATGCAGTTATAAGAATACTTACGGAATGAACCCAAAACAGGTTCAGCACCTATGTTGTAACAGCCCGGCTACCTTGTTGCTCTTGTGCTTCTGATAGTCTCCATTGTTATAAGGGTGACAATAACACTTCCGTAACCAGACAACCATAGGTGTACCTTCATCGCTGCATCAACATATTTTTGTTACTATTATAGCAATATCTCACTATTTTCTACATCTGCTATTCTGGGTCTGATTATATATATTGGGGAGTATAGCTGTATACAATACAAACGTAAGAACAACTATATCCTTAATTTCTCACTATGGAGGTTGACTATCTTGTAAGCACAATCTTCAATCTATTTATTGAAATGAGATAATTACAAAATTGATAAACTTTGAAAGTACTCCAAAACAATGTTATGATTTCAAAAGCTGGATCTTTTTAGTCATAAAGATACTGCACTGCCAAAGAATAAAAATATTACCAAGCAAAATCAAAGAAAACCCATTTAGTTTGACATGATAAAAAGACAAACTTTACAACAGAAGAAATAGAATAAAAAACAAATCACGGTAAGGTGCCGAAGAAGTTGTGGTGGTTTAGAACGTTGGCGTCTTGTGGGGGTGGAAGTGGCGAATATCGTTCTTCATCCTTCACACAGTGTCGTGGCCAACTTTGTTATGATGCTAACGGAGGAAATTCTTCAGAAATTTAGGGAAAAACGAAACTCTAACGAAGGAAGATAGAAGGAGTGATGGTCCATGGAGAGAGAGAAATGCAGTGCTCTGTTTCTTCTGATTTTCTTCTTTCGTTGCTTTGCGTTTTAAGTTGATCAAGATGAAAGAAGAGATGAAGGACAAACTTTTGTAGTTAATCAAAAAAAGATTGAAATTTTGTGATAGAAAATGAGAGAAAAAAAAAGGAAGAGGAATGTGCAAATGAGAGATGAAGAGAGATTGTCGAGAGAGAGATTGGATTCACAAAATTAGCATTGTATTCATTACTGGATCCACAAAATTAACATTGTATTCATTACTTGTTTTTGTTTTTTTGAAACAGTCAGCTGCAATCAATGTTATTAAAATCGACCCGGTGATCGACCCGAGCAGGTCACTGGGTCGTTGGGTCAATGGTCGAACCGATGGGTCACTAATTGACTCGCATGACCCGATATCAATAAATTTGGTATTAAATTAATATGATAATTAGAAAATGTAAGATATTATAAGTCAATATTTTTAAATTTAATATAATTTTTAATTAAAAACAAATTTGAAAATCAATAAAATTACTCATATTTAATAATATTCTAGTTAATAAATATATAGAATCTAAAATCTATGGAAAGTGATACAAAATATTAGATGTCGAATAAATATGATATATAAATGTAATATATAAGTATTAAAATACATATAAATAAATCTAATTAGTAGGTAATAGGTTTTGCTAGAAATAAAAGAAAAAAAGGGTATATATTCTATAATACGCTTTTGTTACAACAAAACGTGGTTGCTCAAATGGTTAGTGTTGGAAGGTGCGAGTGTGAGGAAGGGGGTTTGATCCCTTGTTTCTTCATTTTTGAGATATATTTCGAAATTAATTTTCAATAAAAGCTGAGGTGGATGCCACGTATTTATTTGTAGATGTGTGTGGCTTTTTCTTATTGGTCCTAGTTGTAAGCCTATGTGGACAAACTCATGATTTATATTAGGCAAAATTACAGCCGGGGTCCTTTAAGTTTTTTATTTGTAACAAGTTGGTCCTTTATGTTTTTTCGTACCAACTTAGTCCTTTAAGTTAGCTAACGTATACATCGTTAGTCCTTTTTAGTAATTCTGTTACAAAAATGTCCAATTGGCATAAACGGTGCTAACATGGCTGTAACAGAGCTGACATGGCTCTGTGTTTTCTGCTGAGTAATTATCTTCATCTTCAACCTCAAGAACAAAAAAAAAGAGATATTTGAAATTGTCCAGAAAATCACCTCTTAGAAACCAGATTATTTTCTGTAACAATACTCTCATGAATACTAACATGAAACCCAGGAATTTCGTTTATGATTAGACCCAGATAACCCACTTTTATTGTTTGTGATTAAGAATAATAATATGAAGTTCCGAACAAAACCCATCCAAGAGGTTGAAAACCCCTATTTTTCTCTAGATGTGATCTTCCTCACAAATTAATGGTTGAACGATTCATGAAATTTCGATGGGGCTTCTTTTAATTGAAGATCCGTGGATAACATACATGAAAATAGCTCGTTTTCGTTGCCTAAATCATAAAATCAAATCGGGTATGAATTGGGTCGATCTTGACCCGTTTTCCGTCTTCTGCTTGAAGCTGATAAACAACTTTTGAGTTTTTTTATTTTATCATTTTTTAATATCAGCCTTATTCTTGATTCATATGTATATATCTATGATTCAACGATTCATATATACATCTATTCAAGAACACAGATTTGTTCATGAACCCAAATCGTGTTCTTCAATTTCAATTTCTTTTTATTCTGTAGACTTCGATTTCTTTCGATTTACTTAAACCTAGATTTCATTTTTGTTCCATTTCCAGAAACCCAGATTCGTTTTCCTATTTCGTTCTTGTCGTTCTGGAAATCAATTCCTTTTCGTTCAGATTTGATATTCTTGTCATTCTTGTTGTTCAATTCGTTTTTCATTCATATTTTGTCTTGTCGTTCAAATTTCAGTTCATTTTCCATTTCAGATTTCATGTTTGCTGCAACTGTGAGGAGGAGAAAGTGATGAGGACTTCGGTGGGAGAGAGATGAGAGGCATGAGGGAGGTGTTGGGTTTTTTTTTAAAATAAAAAACTAACAAAATATAAATATTAATTTAAACTGACGTGCGCTGCCACAGATGCATCTGTTAAGCCACCTCAACAACCGTTAAGCCACCTCAGCAACGTTAATCCCACATTGACGTTTTTGTAAAAGAAAATGAAAAAATGACCAACGGCGTACACGTTAGGTAACTTAAAGGACTGAGTTGTTACAAAAAAAACTTAAAGAACCAACTTGTTACAAATAAATAACTTAAAGGACCTCTAGTGTATTTTTGCCTTTATATTACTTATGATATGATAACTACATGTTCCTAAAAATAGGAAGTATTTTAGTGTTTGCATTTAGTTGTGATTTTATCCACGGTTTGAGATATATTTACTTCTCATTGTTGGTTTATGATCAAGTGATATACTACTAATTATGGATTTTGTGTGTTATGCTCAGTTAAGAAAATACATTTTATCATAGTTTGTAAACAAAAAAAGTCAAATGACACTTTCTCATATACCAGATTAATCTCATAATGGATCTAAAGTTTCTCTACGAAAGAATATTACAAGATAGCCCTAATTGATTATTGAATAAAATCAACTTCCTAGAAAATTGGTAACATGTGCTTACTAATCCTCCATTTTGATTTTGCCAATCTTTTAGCTTCTGTCTTCAACCTATTGCGATTTCTTTTTTTCCTTCCTTTTTACACGTTTTATGATTCAAATCATTGACTGCATCTTTTTTGTAGCATAATGGTACATCAAAAAAATGATTTAATACCAATGGTGGAACACAACTGATGTTGATCACGATGAAACAAGTTGAATTTTGGTCTGCAGTTTAGTAGATTTTCTCTCAACATGATGGAACATTGAGTTTGATTAAAATTAGAAATATCTGGGGGCATTTGTTTCATAATCTTTGTTTGTACTTTCTTCAAGCCCATGACAACTGAGATGTGTGTGCCTAATACCCTCTGAAAGATATGTTGGGTATGCTGACACCCAATATTTAGAAGTAGGTGATATGCTTTGTCGTTTGAGTCTTATTCCAGCAATTTTTATGTTTTAAGGTATAATTTAGCTGCACTTTTTGATCCAAATATTGCCTTTCATATGTGATACTCTTTCTTCTTTCTTTATTATATGATATTCTTTCTTATCTTCTCCGCCACACAAACTCTTGGGACTTGGTCATGTTCCAACAGACTTCTGTCCCACACTAAAGTCATTTTGCAGACTTCATGATATTTGCCATTCCAGTAGCTTCTGTAATACAGGCCAACTTCAAGGTCATTTAAAAATAAGCAATCTAACACATCATCATCAGTTCCTTAATTCAGTGATACAAACTCAAATTGAGTAGAACTCAAATTTGAACTGCGTGTAAACTCATTGTATATTTTTATATTATAAATCAAACAGAAATTTGAACATGATTGTGTTTGAAATAGGCTTTAGGAATAGACTTTTTTTTTTAAAATTTTTTGATGTTTATTAGTTCAAAGCGTGATTTCAGTAGAAGACTTTTTTTTCGCAGTCTACAAAACTCGGGACATTCAGTCGGCATCTTAAAAGTTAATAGTTGAGTAACTTTGGGTTGGTTCTATCATGAGTGATAGATTGCTTATATACTACAGCATGAGTGATTGTCAAATTCCCAATATGGATCACATCAAGGGAAAACTTGGAGCACCATTGTTTTTGTTTAACGTAATGAATAGGCTATCAATAGCGGTTGAATATGATTGTTCTTATTATTTTTTACAGGAGATCCTTGAACATTACTTTTAACAATATAATGAGATAGGGAGGTTGGGTGAAAGAGTGTTCATTGCATTGCTTAGTTCTTGAAGTATATATTTGACTCTTATTACTGCGGGAGAGTTCTTATGTGTACTATCAAACTTTGAGCTTTTTTCTTTTGTCATCCTTTGTGTTGATACATACATCTTGATCAATTAAAACCCCACCTCTCGGTGAATCTACGAGGAAATCTCTTTTTGATTTATAATATAAAAATATACAATCGATGAGCTTATGTACACGGTACTACTCAATTGAATTATGAAATCCAAAATAACAAATGTCATTTTAAAAAAATGATAATGGTACGTACTATTTTGTCCCCACGACCATCAGCATAACTAACAACAAATCTGCTCAACTCATTATCCTGCACCGGACAATGAGTTGAATTATTTATACGTGGCCAATTGTAATGTCACCGATGTTTTTATATATCTGAATCATGGAAATACAAATTTCAACTATATCGACCAAGAATATGTGATAACAAGTATTCGTATCCAATTCAATAGTACCGAAGAAACAAGTATGCACAGATTATTATAACTTGGATGTAGAATCAGTGTCCATTATTATATATCCTTTCTATGTTTTTCATCTGGGCAACATAAGTATTCACAGGCACGATGCATGATTGCACTGATTAGAGGATAACTAATTCCCTATTCTTAAATGTTCTTATTGACACAATTTCAAATACAAAGGGAATCACAAATTAGAGGATAATTAGAATCAATCTTGACAGACGAACAGAAACTAGATAAACCCACTAATGAATTTCTTTTACATACAAATCAATACAAACAAAATCGTTGAAAGAAGCATACCTCAGGTACTGAATGCGATTGCGTTTGTTGAGCAGAGCCTACAATTTTTCCCAGTCCTTTACGCGAAGATGATGAACCATATCCAGTCGCCATTACAATTTTTCCCAGTCCTTTACAAGAAGATGATGAACCATATCCATTCGCCATTGATAGAGAAGCATCAGCAAATATGAATGATCTGTTGCTACAATGGTTGCGTGCGATCTAGGGAGCGACTTACGAAGAGAAGAGGATTAGGAAAGTGAGTTTCAAGCCGTCGAGAATTTAGGGTTTCTGTTTGGTAAGTTAAGTTCTACTTAGCTGTAAATTCCGAAAATAAATAATCCCGTGAATACCTCTGTTCGCAATTCCCCTATATAATGTTTTTTTTTGCTCCAATCAATAGTTTATATTATATTGGTAATTAACAAATGTACATGTTTTTATTAATTGATATGTTTTATAGATTGATTAAGAAAACGAATATTAGAAATATAATAAGTTTTAAAATCAAATTTGAAACTTTTATTTATTAGCATTACTGTTGGTACCATTAGTGTTCAATAGTAATTATAATCACTACTGCATTAATAAAATGTAGGTGAATAATTCTACTATATCTAATTTAAAAATATTTTAACATGCATTTGATGATATAATTATTGTTGAAAAAAATATTAATTTTGAGAAATAAGTTACATGAAATCTTTTACATTACATTTAAAAAAAAGGATATAAAATAGTGTGTGGTTTTTGCAATTTCGAATTTTTAATCATAGTTGAGTTTATTTTTATTAAATTCGAAATGGTATTAAATATATAAAAATATGTTCTGAAAAGAACGATAATTTAAGAGTTATCATTCCTAACCATGCATCCATTTGCCCTCCTTCTCCTACCACTTGTTTCTTCCACTTTCCATCACCACAACACCTCACCATCAAAAAGCTCATCTCTCTCAACACCACCACAACACCACCATAAACTCATCTCTCTCAACACCGCTACAACACCACAACACTACCACCAAAAAAACTCATCTCCATCAACACTACAACACCACCTAAGCTATCTCAATACCACAACACCACCAACTCATCTCTCAACACCACCAAGAAGCCATTTTTTAGATTGATGTCTGTACCCCCATGTTTCACTGATACAATCCCCTTTTCATTTTTTTTCTAATTTTTCAAAGCCCAGATTCAATAGTTACACCACCTGTTTTCATAATACAACCAACTGTTGTTTTTCAAAACACCATATTTGTATTTGCATCCCATTATGTAATTAATACCCCACCCCCCTGATTAATCACTTTGTTTTATTATATTTGATAGCTAGTATGTTTATTTATATGGTATGCTAACCCTGGTACCACTACCCCTTTTCTATTTTTTTATTCTTTTCTTATGTTAAAAATATTTTATACTTGTGTGTTATATCCCCTACTCCCTTTATTGTTATATTTATATTCTTGCTTATTTTCATCTTTTTTAATGTTACTACCACATCCTTTTCATTTTTCTTCGAGGATCATGGAGGTTTGGAGTGGGTCTTGAAGGAAGAACTTTTGAGGAGCATTTTCATCAATCTTTCTCTCACCAAAACTGAAACTCTTCATCATTTATGGTCTAAGTTTAAGATTTTGTTTAGAGTTGTTTAAAAAAGTTTTGATCATGTTATTACCACATACTTTCCTTATAAATTATTTTAAGAACAAGTTACAAAATCTTTGTTTTTAGGATCTAAAAATGTGGGCTCGTGGAGCGAAAAGGGAGGAGAAAAACATGTTTTCTTACTTAAAGTTTTTGTCTTTAAGGAGTAGGAAAATAGATACTTTGAAAAAAAATGTTTTGATAAAGTTTTAGATGATTTTGGGTAAGTTTCACCAAAGAGCTTTCATAAAAATTTGTTTTGTAATTTAGAATGACTAATGAACTTTTGATTCAAAGAAAAATGATATTTTAGAAGGAAAACAAATAAGAACTTTTATGGTTTTAAGGATGCTTAAGGTGACTTTGTACAAACAGATCTAAGACCGAGAAAAAAGATTTGTCATTTACCCAAAGTGTTGATTTTTATAATGTGGAAAGATGAATCTTTGTAAAACTAACTAGTTGTGATGAATTTTGAGTAACTTGGTTTAGATCCATCAAGAGTTTCCAAAAAGAGCATGAAAAGAAATTTATAAAGGTTTAAATATAAATAAAAATGTTTTTTTATAAAAAATATTTAATATTTAGAACATCAAGTTTGTTTTATATAATTTTGTGGAAAATATCCGACTTTGGAAAGAAATATTAGATTTTGACATAAAAAAATGTATTCGAAATTAAAAAGTTTTAATCTTTGAAGTTAGTAGCGGACCCAGCACCCTAGGTTAGGAGGTGCAAAAAATTTCATTATCAAAAATATTGGTCACCACTGACCACCATTTAGACCACCACTCTAACCAGCACAGACTACCACTATGGCCACCTCTGATCATCAATTTGACATTTAGAATTGTGGTCACCGTCGACCACAATTCTAACCACCTCCGACCGTCACCACTTTCACTACCGTCGATCGCCATTACATCCACCTACGATCACCAATCTAACCTCCACCGACTACCACTCTGATCACCGCCAACGTCAGCTATTTCTTTTTATAGTGGGGCAAAAAATAGCTTATACTAATATTTTCTCAAAAAAAATTGTAAATTTTGTACAAAACAAATTATTTCATGACAGAAAAATCTTAAAATACTTATATTTCATTACATAGCTAAAAAGGTAAAATTAGTATCAACTTGGATTCGTCCCTGAAACCGAAAATTAGTTTTTGTTTTAGAAATTTTTAAAATTTAAAACAGAAATTAGTTTTGGTTTTTGAAAATTTCAAAATAGAAAACAGAAAACTACCTCAAACAACATTAATATTTCACATCAAATTAAAATTAGAGCATCAAATCTTGTAAGATTTCTAACATCTTATGTATCCTTCGTAAAAACTCAATTCAATCACATAATAAAGTGTATAAGGACAGACAATGGGAACGAATTCCTACTCAAAGATTTCAATAGTGAGAAAGGAACCATTCACTGAACATCATGTGTTGCTACTTCACGCAACATATTATGCAATAGCAGGGAGCCATGTGGGAGTTCCAAAGGGAACATTTTGAATGAGATAAGAAGCTTTTTGCAGAGAACTTCAAAGGTAAGATTCGAGGAGAATCTTCTAAGTTCCTTGAATAGGTACTTGAGGATGAACTAATGGAGGAATAACTAGAAGTTGAGGAGCCAGAATCTCATTTTCCTGAACTGTCTGCTGTGGAGGAAGACCAATATGAAGATGTGGAGGGAATAAAAGATGCTGCAGTCTGATGATGCATCATCCACTAGGTAAGACTCGATCGTTTGTCGTGTTTGAATCACGAGTAATGAATAATTTTTATGCTAACCAGACACTGTGACACTACATACTGTGACATTGGGCCCGTTTGGATAGGGCTTATTTTGAGCTTATGCAAAACAACTTATGCAAATAAATAAGCTTTTATGTATTACTCATAAGCATGTTAAGGTAGTTTATGGAAAAACAACTTATAGATATATAATTTTTGTTAGTGAGAACTTGTGAATCAACATAAAAACTTATTTATCTCCATAAGTTATTTCTCATAAGCTCAAAAATAAGCTAATCCAAACGGACCCATTATTCATTACTCGTGATTCAAACGACGAGTGAGTCTCACCTAATGGATGTTGCAGCATCAGATTGCTGCAGCTCATCATCCTTTAATCCCTCCACATCTTCATTCTGGTCTTCTTCCACATTTACCTCAGGCAAATGAGCTTCAAGCTCCTCAATTTCGGGTTCTTCCTCCATTAGTTCATACTCAAGTACCCATTCAAGGAACTTAGGTGGTTCTCTGCAAAAAGCTTCTTATCCCATTCAAAATGTTCCCTCTGGAATTCCCACATGGCTCTCTGCTACTATATAAATTGCTGCGGGAAGTAGCAATACATGATGGTCGGTGAATGGTTCCTTTCTCACTATAGAAATCTTCGGGTTGGGATTCATTCCAAATGTGTGACCTAATACACTTTACTATTGGGTTCAATTGATTTTTTTTACCAAAGATCTTAAAGATTTTACAAGAGTTGATGCTCTAATTTTAATTTGATGTGAAAGACCCACTTTTCACAACTGAAATATCTCATGTATATTGAGTCTCTGATTATGATCTCCTTTTTCACATTCATGGAGTTTGTTATGAGATTTCACAAAACTTATACCTGTTTTTCATGGAATTTATTTATAATGTTAGGCAATTAAATAAATTAAACTTAAAAATAAAACAACATACACGAGTACTGAAAAATGGTATAGAAACACGAGATGTGGAGGATTTCCTTGTCTCAATCATCTGAGTACTTCGTGTGGCAGTGATTGCTACTTCATCTTGGGGGAAGAAAGGTAACGAGCCCCCCAAATCAAAGAAGAGGTCAATCAAATACAATTGCATAGGAAATGGAGATTGGATGGAGGAAGAGGAGTTGGTTACATTCCTTCTCCACAAGATGAAGTTGCACTTACTGCCACACGAAGTACTGAAAGGATAGACAAGGGACTCCTCCACATCTCGTGTTTCTATACCATTTTTCAGTACTCAGGTAAGTTCTTTTACTTTTAAATTTGATTTATTTAATTGCCTAGCATTATAAATAAATTTCATGGAAAAATATGTGTATATATATATATATATTATATATAGTGAAATCTCATAAACAAACTCCATGAATGTGAAAAAGTAGATAATAATTACACACTCAAATTCCTACACATTGAGATATTTCAGTTGTGAGTGAGTCAAATCACACACTCTAAACAGTGTGTTTTTGGGTGCCTTATGATTCAAAAGAAATAGATGTACCAACACAGGAACTTCGTTTCTCAATAATTGGTTTGGTCAAAGCAAAAATTAATTTCGTGCCAGAATATGTAAAGTGCAATGCGAAGAAGTGTATTTTGGGGTGTCTTAGGTTTCAAAAAAAAATTAGATAGTATAAATACACGGAGTTCGTTTCTCAATAATTGGTTTGGTCAAACCAAAAAATAATTTTGCCCCCAAAATAATTGGTTTGCTAGGAATTGTGTTCAAATATGAAAAGTTCGTCCCTCAATAGTCAGTTTGGTAAAAAAATAATTTGAAGACAAAATATGTAAAATGTGATGCTAAGCAATATGTTTTGGGTACTTTAACATTCGAGAAAAAATTTAATTATGAAATACTCAAAGTTCTTTAGACTTTTTCTCTTGATTATCTAGGGATGTTCAATTTCAATGTCTTTGTTAATTAAAAATGATATTTTTAACTATTGTTCACAATGTTGGATACTTCTGCAAGATATAGTTACTTTTATCTCAAGGTTCAACACTTTTTTAGATCAAATATCTCTCCCAAGGTCCCTTCAAAGTCCATGTTACTTTGGGGAGATATTTCTGATCGTCGTCGTCGTCATGTGATGCGTAACCAACCACTATCCCTTCAAGTGGAATTTCCTCACCAACATGCACATCATGGAAACCCTAGTCGCCCTATTTTCATTAACTTAGATAACTAGGTGAAAGATGATGTCGAAATTATGTTTTGCTGTCTTTGGACTATGCAACTTATGTCTTTAAACTTTCTATTTAAAATTTTGACAAATAGATTATGCGTACAGAACAATTTGCCTAGATTATGTCTATACATACTTAACTCTTAAGCTCACAATTGTTTTTTTTTTAATTTTTAAATAAGCCTTTTTCATGCTGAAGGAAGAGGGGATTTGCATAGTATTAAAGTGTGTAGGGGCGCCCCGGTCCTTACACATTTGTTATTTGCTGACGATTGTTTCCTTTTTTTCAGGGCCACAGAAAATGAATGCAGAGTAATTTCTGATATCCTGGCTACTTATGAAAATGCATCTGGCCAAGCTATTAATAAACAGAAGTCTGAGATCTTTTTTAGGAAGAACACCTCTGCGGACTCTCGTGCTCTGGTATCAAATATTCTTGGTGTGATTGAGAGCCTTGGCACGAGGAAGTATTTGGATCTCCCTTCTATGGTTGGCAGGAGGAAGAAGGCTATCTTTAATTATCTCCGGAACCGAGTTTGGACCAAATTCAAGGATGGACGGGGAAACATTTATCAAAGGCTGGCAGAGAAGTATTGATGAAGTCTGTGGCTCAAGCTATTCCTACCTATTGCATGAGCACATTTCTTATCCCTACCACTCTCGAGGAGGAAATGGAGCGCATGATTAATTCATTCTGGTGGGGTTCGAATAGAGCTAGTGGGAGAGGAATTAATTGGATGAGTTGGGACAAACTGTCTATGAGAAAGGAGCATGGAGGGACGGGTTTCCGACATTTTCACATTTTCAACTTGGCAGTGCTAGGGAAGCAAGGTTGGCGAATTCTCACTAACCCAGATACTATAATTTCACGTGTGTTCAAGGAAAAATATTTTCCTAGAGGGGATTTCTTGGGGGAATCTATTGGCCACAACCCAAGCTTTGTTTGGCGTAGCATCTGCGCTTCACAGGTAATTGTTCAAGGAGGTTTGAGGTGGAAAATTGGTGATGGCTCTAAAGTTCATATATGAAACGATCCATGACATCGTGGCTCTCATAATCCTTACGTTACATCAGGTATGCATGCTGCGCATGATATCCAATTTGTTGCTGACCTTATTGATCATGAGTCAAATGAGTGGAAGGAAGTTCTTATTACATCAACTTTCAGTGAGAGTGATGCTAGGAAAATTAGAAGCATGCCTCGTAAATCTGCTCTTGGCAAAGACCATTTGATGTGGGTCATAAGTCGTAATGGTACCTACTCCGTAAAATCTGGTTATTATTTTGCGATGGAGCATCTTGTTGACACATCTCATCTCCGTTTGGAAGGGAATTGGAACGTGATTTGGTCTCTTAAAGTTCCAAATAAAATAAAATTTTTGTTGTAGCGTATCATGCGTGGGTGCTTACCAACCCGTGACCGTCTCGTTCAGAAAGGTGTGAATTGTCCTAGCCATTTTCCTATGTGTAATGAGGGTATGGAGATTGAATGGCATATTTTCTTTGGGTACACTAAGGCTCAATGGGTGTGGGAGGCAGCGGGTATGTGTTCCTCTATATACGGTTTGTATGAGGCAGCTGAGGGTGCCAAAGATCTCTTTTTTTCTCTACTAAAAACACTTGACTCTGAAGCGAAAATTGATGTAGCTGCGGTCACGTGGTGTATATGGAAGCGCAAGAATGATATGGTATGGAATTCAACCGAAAGACTCGTCGATATGTCTCTACATGAAGCGCGTTTGGTTATTAGTAATTGGCACAGCTATAGGCGCTACTACCAGCAGGTTTCGGTGCAGCAGCAGTACCCCCTGTCACGCACATGACAGCCTAGACACGTCCTCAACCGGGTCGACTGAAATGCAATGTTGATGGCGCTTGTTTCGCGGAACAATCAAGGTGCGGTTTGGGTATATGTTTACGGGATCATGCAGGTATGCTTATCATTGCCAAAACAGTTTGGTTTGATGGCTTCTCAGCACCACAGGCGATTGAGGCAATAGGACTCCTAGAGGCTCTTCGGTGGTTGACTCATATGAACATTCAAGGGGTGGATGTTGAACTCGATTGCAAGCAAGTGGTGGATGCAACAAAAGGTCGCATTGTCTTATCAAATGAGTTTGGATCCATTATTTCAGCTTGTAAACTTTTCTTTTCTACTTTAAATAACTATACCATCAGTTACATTAGGAGACAAGCCAATTGTGTGGCTCATAGCTTAGCTAGGGCGGCTCAATCCTTTGTTAGTCACCATGTGCATGACTTTATTCCTCATTGTATTACTGCTACTTTAATGAATGAAATGGCTAAGCCTTGTTTGCCTAAAAAAAAGCCTTTTTTATAGTGCAATTTAGTCAATGCATTGCAGGGGTCAAGACGCTAGTTTTAACAAAAGAAAAACTGAGTTCTGAGAAATGGATTCAAATAAGGAGTTAGTACTGAGAAATAGGAATGGAGGAAGGAGTGAGGAGATGGGTGGTGGAGATATCAAAGTGAGATGCATAAAAAAGGACTCAAAATTAGTGAATTTAATGAAATTGGTGCAAAATCTAACAGTCTCGACTTTCAAACCCTTGAAGTCTTTGGATCTTTGTGCTTTACCACCACATTAAAGGCAAATAGAAATAAATTTGACTAGCGTTCTAAGGGGTGTGTGTGTGTGATGCCACACCATCCAATGTTGTAGCATCAGGTGTGTGGTGTAAAAATTCTGAAAATTTTAGCCCAAAGAGATCATGTTTGAAAATATGTTTATTTAAAAAATGCAACTGCACTTGCTCTTTTAATCTGTTAAGTCTGTTTGAGCCTAATTAGTAAGTCTTGTTCAAGTGTCATTGCTTGAGGACAAGTAAGGTTTAAGTTTTGGGGTTTGATAACTCTTTTTTATAAGAGTTATTTATAACTTAAACTAATGCAAGTTATCTAGTAATTTTATGTTGAAAATGTGTAAATATGTGTTAGTTGAAGATTAATGAGGGTTAGGTATTGTTTTGTGGTAAAGTCGCACTTGTGGTGCCTTGTTATTTTTAACATGTTTGCTCAATGCTACAGCAAGTGATGTTATAGCATCAGTTTGCCTACTTTAGCAGGAAAGAAAAAAATCAAAAAGTGAGATGGTTGCATTTTAATATTTGTAGAAAATTCTTTCAAACTAAAATAAGTATATTAATTAATGCAGAGATGGTTTATGATTCGAACTCAAAGATTAATATGGGTGAGTTGTTGTTAGAGGACACTTTAACAACTCATGTTTCAACCTAGACATAGGTAAACATAGTCCATAAGGTGAATACTATGGTTACTTCATATACAGGGATAAACTTATTTAAGAGCTTAAACATAAGACTTGTAACGAAATGCTGACGTTAGTGACCGGAAGGCACACATCACTTGCAACAGCATCCGATACTATAACATCAGACATTGCACAGTTCTGTTCTAAGGGATTTACTTTGTGAAGGGCATTCCAACTATTTTTTACCTTGAAACTTCATACCATTTTACTTGCTTATTTACAATTCTGTTATTAACAATATTTGCTTACAAATTGAGATTGTTACTTGGTATCCCTCACTGGTTTAGTAATACTTTGAACTTTAAAATTAGCATCAACCCTTGTGGGTACGATCCTAACTTTTCAATATATTACTTGTTGCGATTTTGTATACTTGCACATCACCTTTTGACACAACACTTACCTTATTTTGATGATTTTCACCAAGAAAGCTCAACCATGCCTCAAAAGACTACAAGCAAAATTTAGAAATGCTTATCATAATTGTCTTTCGTTATAAGCCTTCAATTACGGTATTTGTTAATTTGTTTGTTTCTATGTAGGTTGTGCTTCTTGAAACGGGAACCCTTAGATTGAACTCACTTAATATGAGTAAAATTTGGAACGAGTATCAACAGGTAAACAGCTTGCAAGCTTAATTGGAGAACTATGGTGAATTGAAGTATTTACTATCATCTACCGTAGTTGAATGCTTTCAAAGTCTCAAAAGGTACGAAAAAGAGAAGCGATGGTATTGTTGAAGTAAAAGAGGTATGGTGGTCTTGCTATTTGGATATTCAAATTTTGAAGTCGCATTTGAATCAATATTTATCGTTATATTGTTCATTTGATTATTTCATAAACTTGAAGACAATATGGAACTGCCATTTTGATAATGTGAAGACGTTGCACGTACTGAATTATGAAAAAGTGGTGGTCGTTTTTCCTACTTCGAGGAAGAAAGCATATCTTAATCTAGAGATATTTGAGTTACAGATTGTGCGTCGGTAGCGATAGGGATGTTCAATGGTTTGGGTAAATTCGAACCAACCCACTGCCTAATCCAAACCGAAGCGTTTGGTTTGGACAATTTTAGTGATCGGATCAAATCCGAACCAACCCGTTATGATCCGTACTAGTTTAGTTTGGATAACGGATTTTAAACTTTAAATCCGATCCAATCCGTGAACCCGTACCTATGTCTTTTAGTATTCTACAATTATACTCTTCAATGTTCCAGCAGCACTATGCCCACTCAATTCTCACCCAATACGTCCTTCAAAGCGCACATTTCCTAGGCAATGCTACATTCATCGCATATATCCTAAACTAAATTCCCAATCTCAAGATTCACAATGGTCATTCATTAACTGGTAAGTACTTATGTCTTTTAGTCTTCTATTGTTATACTCTTCAATGCTACAATCTGTCATATTGAACCCTCGAAGATAATAAGCCACTGCAGATAGCTTTGTTCCATGTGGAATAATATATCCGTTAGGTTCCATTTGTTTTAGTACTAATACTGATAACTCATCAAAGCACTAAGAATACATGATTTTAAAAGGTTTTTAAACGTGAGTTTATGGTAACTTGTAATTGAGGTTTACCAAAGCACTGAGGATACTGTTGGTATTCTAAAAACCGTAGTATCAAAGCACTGAGGAGTTGTTTTTGGTGGCTATTATTAAAAAAACGTAGAATTTTATGTTTTGAATATTATTGAAAGAATTAATACCAAAAAAAAAATCAAGAGTATAATTTTATCTTTTAAAAATTTGACATTAGCACATGACGCTTGAATCCAATCCGAACCAACCCATCTAATATCGGTTTGGTTCGGTTTGGATTTTATAGAAAAAACTCAAAATCCAAACCATCCCAAACCAAATAAATATGATTGGTTTGGACAACGGATTTTGTCAAAAATTCATCCAAACTAACCCGTGAACACCCCTAGGTAGCGACATAGAGGATAGGGCACATCTGAAGGATATTATTACACATTAAAAGATATTATTACACATTAAAAGATATCATACTATAAAATGTGAAATTATACTTATTAAACTTGACGTTCGTGTAGGAGAGATCATACATGGAATTGTTTGTTGTAGGACTTACTAAAATTTTATCTCACAAGACTTCTCATTACTTCATATGGCGAAGAATGGTTGGGAGTAGTTTTGGGAAAACTTTTCATTATTTCAGATGTTGAAGAATAATAGTCGGGAGTAACTTTGGGATCACTGTTATAGTAATTGTTTATGTTTTCACTTAGATATAATATTAGAACTTTTTTTTTTTATCAGACCCTCGCGGGCGACCCACGCAGTGTCCCAATGCTGTCAACGAAGGACTAATCTGCGCTCGCTACTTGGGGCTCTTAATCATTTCGCTGGCCAATATGAATGGATTTACATACTGTTTACCATGGTTTTTGTAAACACCGCTAGTTTGAAATTTCTTCTGCTTGTAGGATCAACTAGTAAATCCTAAGACCATTTGTGTTAAAGTTTTTCCAGAAATTATGAATGTTTTTACGGTTTTAAAGAAAAGAAGGAAGATAACTGTCAGTTTCACGCGAAACCGTCGAAATTACTTCAGACAGAGATGAAGAGAACAAATAAAAATGCAGAAAATTTCTTAAAGAAACAAAGTAAAATGCATTAATTGAAAAGAGAGTTGGTACATGGTGTGTGAAAAATGTGTGCAAGTATACACAGTCACAAACAAGTAGTATAAAAGATCGAACCACAGGGATTGGATTAACTCTTATATATTGTTGTAAAGAAATGCAAATTAGTGCAACTACACTACTCAAAATTTTGGTTTTGGTTGAAGTTGAAATAAAACTTAAATTAAAGGAAAACAGTTAAATTGTGCAGGAAATCAGTTGAGAATGATAGTTGAGATGTTTTCACAAACTAAATCACTTTTGAGATTATTGTGTTTTCTTGTGGTGCAGTTGCACTTAGTGCAGCTGCATCAGTGTGTGCTGGTCAGCTACTTTCTTCAGAGTTTCGTTACAAGCTCTTAAGATCCTGTTTTTTTGCGGTAAAGAAAAGAGTTGTCAATTCCTCTCTCGCCCTCTTACAGATAATCCAAGTTGCTTAAATAAGTACACTCTTGTATCTTAAGATCTTACTACACTCTTGTAAGGACTATGTTAACCTAAGGTTAGGAATTAACATGGAATTAACAAGCTAACTTCATTAAAACAAGTTTAACAAAAAGCTTCATTAAACACTTATCCTTACTTAGTTCTTGATTTCTAGTTATAAGCCAATTAAGTGAATATAACTCTACTTGTTCTAAGTGATCAACCTCAAAACAAGACTAAGAATTTAAACACAAGAACTAAAGTGATTACACCACTTGAAAACACAATAACTTTCCTCAAAAGATCATTGGAAAGTTAGAACATCCCAACTTAAGAGATTTAGCTCATGATGGGCATAACAAAGCAAATATATTTGAACGAAAACATGTTGCAATGAAGGAAAGTACAAGAGAATTCAAAAGAGTAAGAATTACAACAATTGAAAGACTCTTGCATATATTTGCTTACAACCAATTTCTTGCACCTATTAGCTCTTTGAAGAAGTGGAGAGAGAAGTTGTCAATTTCTTCTCACCTTCCTCTCAAACTAACACTAAGAAAATGTAAAAAGAACTACAAGAAAATAAACTTGAAACTATGAAAAACTAAGATGAAAAGAACAAGAAAAAGATCACTACAAAAAATGGGGATTAGCGAGGGAAAGTTCCCTCGCAAAATGACCAAAATCCCTCGCTAATGGTCATTTGTGAGGGAATTAGCGAGGGACTAGTTCCCTCGCTAAATCCCTCGCTAATGTGTGCCTCAAAATTTGTGCAAATTTTCAAATTCTGACTGACACGTGTCACAATTTGAATGGTTTGTTTGTTTTTTTTTAATATTTTTTTGAAGCAGTTTATTAATATATTATTAATGAAAATTATATTATATTATTAATTTTTTGGTTGTGGTGGTGGTGGTGGAAGGTGGAGAGAAAGAGGAAAGAAATCCGTAGGTGGTGGTGGTGGTGTCGTGAGTGGTGGTGGTGTCGTGGGTGGTGGTTGTGTGGTGGTGGTGGTTGTGTGGTGGTGGTGTCATGAGAGAGAGAGAGAGAGAGGAGAGGAAGAGGATAGAAGGTGGTGGTGGTGTCGTGGGTGGTTGTTGTTGTTGTGTGGTGGTGGTTGTTGTGTGGTGGTGGGTTAGTGTTTGTAGGTGTGAGAGAGAGAGTAGAGGAAGAGGAAGGGAAAGGTGAATAGGAGAGAAGAAGAGTGAGGGTGGTGGTGGTAGTGGTTGTGTGGTGGTGGAGAGTAGAGGAAGGGTGAAGAGGAGAGAAGAAGAGTGAGGAAGAGACGGATTTAAGTAAAAAAAAATTAAAAAAATTTGCGTGGGCTATAGCGACGGACAGTCCGTTGCTAATTGCTGCGCATTTACCAACACCCTGCAACTGTCAGTAAAGTTGCGAGGGAATTGTCAATCCGTCGCTAAATGCAATAGTCATTTGCGAGGGACCACACAGATCCGTCGCTAAAGGTTTTCAGATTTCCCGCCCAACATATAGCGACGGACAGTCCGTCGCTAAAGCCCAAATTTCCGTCGCTAAATCCCAAAAATCACGTTTGACCAATTCCCTCGCAAAGTCCGTCGCTAATTCCAGTTTTTGCGAGGGATTTCTTTTTCCTCGCTAACGTCCGTCGCTAATACTCAATTTTTTTGTAGTGGATGATGTCTTCAAGTGAGAATTTGAGTCCTATTTATAGACTTGGATATTTCCTTCATGTGGGGGTTTCCTTGATGAATAAGTTAACCAAAAGGTATTAACCATGGTTACTTTTCAAAAGATGGAGATAAGCTTTTGATTCCCATACTCAACCTTAAAGGGAGGTCCAATGAGAAGTAGCCACACGTCCTTTAAGATTGATTATTCATGATGGTCTTCCATTGTAGGCGCCTCCTTTTACAAGTGGTCATGTGCCCCCATGTGACTCTTAAGCAAGCAGCAAGCCAACTAAGCATTATAGCAATGGTAAGAATTGAGGTGCTTCCAATGTGGGGTTGTGAGCTGCTTCGGTGCAGGAAGGTGCAGTTGCATCAAGTGCAGATGCACTAACTTCATATCAGGTGCAGTTGCACTAACTTGTTTTCTGGTGCAGATGCACTATACTGCGGGTGTACTGAATAAACACATCAAACATACCAAAATACAATAGAATGCTAAGTTATGAGCATCTTTCATCTAAAAACCATAAATGTTGTTATTTTATTCATACTAACATATTTAACACATAATAGACTTGATTTTGGGCAATTATCTAAGTGTGAAAGAACAAATAACTCTATAAAATAGAGTTATCACACCCCCAAACTTAATTCGTTGCTTGTCCTCAAGCAATGACAAAAAAGAAAATACAAATAAGATTTTCATAATCAAGAAGAACAGATCTGCTCACATCTTTTTCAAAGATTTGATTTTTAAGAATGCATTTTTATGAACTTCATTTTTCAGAAAATTTTGTCTTTGTGCCTTTGAATTCCAAAACATCCAAAGTTATTAAAACTCATTTGTGTGAGTGTGTGCCCCACTGAGATTCGATCAGTTCCAACACTAAGTAACAAGTTTCTCCTAGCCTTTGAAAAGTTTAGATCACGTTTGGTCAAAACAAAGATGTTTCAAAATTTAGATGAGACTAACAAAATCCTCAAGATTGGGGGCTTTTAAGCACAACAAAGGGCTTGAAAAGAGTATTTCAAAACTGTTGAGTCAATGCATTATTTGTATTTTTGGTGGTTCTTTTTCTTGATGCAAATGTAGTGAGTGTAGGTGCATCGTTTTTCTGAGGTGCAGTTGCACTAGGTATTTTTGTATTAGTGCAGATGCACAAAACTTTTGACGGTGCAGATGCACTTAGTGCAGCTGCACTTGATACTTCTTTTCCAGTCTTGTTTAGCTTATATTGCCCTCCTCACTGTCCTCCTTATGCATACTTTTTTCTTTGGTCAGTTCTGTCTTCTTTTCTTCTTTTTCTTTCTTTTTTTTTTGAAATTTTCTTTTTCTAACCAAATGCACTATTGGAACAGGTACAGTTTATGACTCAGGCAATAAAGCTTTCTTTCATTTTGAGTTCTTTTGGTAACCTATATGCATTGACTACTCTAAGCTTTTCATACTCTTGCCTTTGTATTCATAAAAATTTCCCCAAACTTAATTCTTTATGCTCTTCTATATTTTTAATAAAAATTTATTTTTGACCTTAGTTTTCTAAAAATCCCTTTTGCATCAGATAGCTTATCACATAGCAAGGTTCTTTTCAAAAACTCAGCTTCGACGTGTTGAAGAAATAATAACAATGGTTATTTTTGGAAAAACGAAGGCTTTCTTTTATTTTTCTTTTGTTTCATCATTAAACATCAGTTCACAAATTGCATTAAGATTTTGAAAAAGATTATAAGCTGATCATGCTTCAAGATTCATCAAATCTTTTTCAAACACTTATTAGTTTTGATTTACTTAGATTTTTCTACCATTTTGAAAACAATTTTTTTTATGCATTTCATAATGCTTTGTTAAGTAAATCTAAAATAGTTAAAACATGACACTTATTAACACAACATAGATAAATAAAACACACATAAGTACTAAAACAGACACACATATTATAGACTAGCACATGCATCAAAAGTTTGAGTGCTCTCCCCCCAACTTAAAAGTGAGCAGTGTCCTCACTGCTCTAAGTTGAGTGCACAAAACAGATTGTTAAAAATGAGTGTCCCCACTGCTTTAACATAATTATATAAAAGTACTGAAAATATTTAAAAACAACATTTAAAGTTTACTCAGGTTTTGCTCCAGATCTGAGTCTGTTGCTAGCCCTTGTTGCTGCACGCTTGACTAGTAACTTCTTTGGCCTCTTTAGCGCTTCCTTGGATGCAGTTGCTCCAGGATCAGTTGTTGTTGTTGCTGATGCACCTGTTGTTGGTTTTAGTGCAGCTGCACCAGGTGCATCTACACTGCTTTGATCAGCACTTCTTGTGGTTGCTTCTCTCCAGCATCAGTAACTTCAGTGGTTTGCTTCTGACTTTCTTCTTTCTCCTTGGCCTGACTTTCTTGACTTTCTTCCACTTCCTTTGCTTCTGCCTCTTTAGCTATTTCCTGCCCACCAGATTTTTCAGCCACCTGTTCAGCTTCACCTATTGTTGGGGTCTCCTTTGTAATTCCAACAGCCTTAGTGTTGCGTAGAAACGTGTGATTGTTTCTTGTGCAAGTGTACACAATCGCAATAAGTAATACAGTGAATAAGTGAGATCGTTCCCACGAGGATTAAGTTGTAAACAAATGTTTAATCAATGTAACAAATAGTGATTTGGGGTAAAAAGTAAATGACACACAATTTTGGGTAACAAACAATAAAGGTAAAAAGTATCAGGGTAATGAAAATCAGATTTGGGAGAAGTTGAGATGCAATACTTCAATAAATCCATTAAAATGCTCAAAATGCTATGCTAAGTGTTGCAGCACTAGGTGCTGCCACAGTTGTGCATTATTCCTAATGCTTAACACTAGGCTTTAGTCCTCCCAAATTATTCCTAATTCAGAAAGGATTATTTCCCTAGGCTACTGGAGAACAAGCAGCTTTACACCTAAGTGTTGTACCTCATGGCTTATGCCTCTCCTATTCCTAGGACTCAAGCAAGGAACAACTATATTCCTATAGTGCAACATATCATGTCATCTTGTGAGATATAAATACAAACCATTCCTGTGAATGTATTTCTACTTAGATTAGACGGCCAACCCTAAGCTAAGATGGATGTAGTAAAACACACAAGATAAAGTGCTCAACACAATAACATAAGCATCAAGAACAAATTAACTTCATTAAATTCATAATAGCATCCCAACTACAGAGGTTTAGCTCATATTGAGCTTACACAACATTACAACTAAACTAAACATCAAGGGAAGTAGGAATTTCATACTAAAACCCGAGAAGAGAAGTTCAACTACAAGTCTTGATACTGAGACAGCTTCAATGGTGATCCACCAAGCGATTCCAGCTCTCAAAATGCAGCTCCTTCGAAATTGAAGTAGTTCCAGTATTGCTGCAGCAATCAATATTCCAGCAACTGATTCTAAGTAACAATGGAGGCACGAAATCAAGAGGCTATTCCTATACCTCTGAAACTCGGCTTAACCTAATTCTGGGAATGTGGTCCTTTATATAGAGGAGGATAGGGATGAGAGGTAACCCTAATTGGGGAGGCGCCTTTTGTCCTTTAATGGGGGCAAAAGGTCCTTTTTGCCCAAATCCCTAGGTTACCAACGAATATTCCACGATTGGCACGCACACCCACGTCTGGAGACAGCTAACAGGTGTCCTTTCCAATATTTTCGTGTTTTCCATTGCCTTCTCTCTCATGTTGTGTAATTTGGCATTGCTGCCTGTTAGCCTGTAATTTCGACAGGCTTCATTTAAAATAGTCAACAGGGTTTGACTTATACTTTGACATAGATCAGAGGATTTCGACAAAGATCATGTTCAGGGCAGATTCGACAAGCTTCCAGAAAAACAAAAACAAGAAAGAGGAAAATGGACACAAGCTTCGACAGACAGAAGACTAAGTAATTATGCGCTGAAAAGCTAGCAGTTGGTCGAAAAGAGGAGCAGTTACCAACATTTTTATAACTGTTTATGAGGGCAGTTTCTGCTCCTCCCACTAAGTATAAATAGTAGTTTCTGATAAGAAACAAAGGTCACAAAAACTCATATTTTACTTCTCACGCTCTAACTTCCGCATTCAAGAGAAAAACGAGTCAGAGAAACAATGTATGAATTTGTGCACCATTTCCTTTAACTTTAATGCAATTTTAATTTGTTTTTCTTTCGTTTTACTTGTTTTTATCGTTCAAGTTCTTCTTCTCTGAAGTACTCTGATAACTTCGCGCGAAGGAATCAGTTATTTCTTTCCTTTTTTTTTCTGGTTAAAATGCGAGACGATTCAAGAACATCATAATAAACTATAAACTCTAGGCACAAATGGTCTTAGGATTCACTGGTTGATCCTGCAAGTTAACCAAATTGGAGACCAGCGGTGTTTACCAAAATCCCAGGTAAACAAATTGGCACGCCCAGTGGGACATTTGTGTCAAGTATTAGAGTATTAGTTTAATATAATCCTTTGAAGTTAACTGTGCATGCGCTTAAGAAGTGGTAAATCTCTGTCAGAGATGACACGTTCTAGTGCAAGTTTTTCAAATGCGCAAAGTGGGCTTGAAAATGCGTCTACCAATGATGCTAATCCAGTAACCACCATGGGAGTAACTGCTCCGTTGCCTTCGACAGGCATGGCTGCTGTGATATCGTCTGTGCCTAACACTTTATCAACAATGGCCACCACAGTGACCACACAGCCTATTGAAATGGTATCTATGCCACAAACGATGGGAATGTCTAGCCCTTATTTGATTAGTGGGCACATGCCATTTAGCATGCCCATGGTTGGTCGAAATTTCCCTTATGGCATGCCAACTGCCATGATGGTAGGTTTACAAGCGAACTCATCAACATATGCAGATAATGTGCATACTTCCCCAGAGGGTGTTTATGGTCGAAATGCCCAACCCTCATTAACCACAACATCTTTGTTGGCTTTGAGGCAACAAATAGATGATGCTAATCATGATATGGTTAATATGTTAACCCAGCAAATTGGTACAGTGTTCAATCCTTTGATACGTGACACCAATATTAGTTACCAAGCATTGGCAACTCAAATGGGTCGAATTGCTGATTTCTTTGGTACCCCCAGAGTACAAAATCTGTCAATGCCCCAAGCCGGTGAGGCCTGTCGAAATCCCTTTAGAAAGGCCTAACATTGAATTGCCTAGAAATCAGGGGTAAACACAAGTTGTCGAACAACCCATACAAAGGTTGGTCGAAAATGCACCTGATGTAGTGTTGGTAAATAGAAAGCAAAACGCTGACGAAGTAGTCAGACAAGTACAACAAAATAATTTCGGAGCACAAAATAACATAGCTAATCTTGTCGAAACAATTTTAGCCCAAAATGGCCTTAACTTAGGTATGCATAGGCCAAATTTTGTTTCTCCTTTGTCTGAATATGTTTTACAAAGTGAATTGCCAAGGGGTTGGAAAATCCCTAAGTTCACTAAATTTGCTGGGGAAACCAGTGAATCCACTGTCGAACATATTGCTCGTTATTTAACTGAGGCTGGAGATTTAGCCCACAATAAGAATTTAAGGATGAAATTCTTCCCTAGTTCTCTAACAAAGAATGCTTTCACTTGGTTCACTACTTTACCCCCACATTCCATGTTTAATTGGAACCAATTAGAGAAAGCTTTCCATGAGCAATTTTACATGGGACAATGTAAAATTAGTCTCAAAGAATTGGCCAGTGTTCGACGCAAAGTGGCTGAATCTGTGGATGATTATCTCAACAGGTTTAGACTTCTCAAAGCAAGGTGCTTCACTCAAGTGCCTGAACATGAGCTAGTCGAAATGGCTGCTGGTGGCTTAGATTATTCCATCAGAAAAAAGCTAGACACTCAACATTTGAGAGATATAGCTCAATTGGCTGATAGAGTTAGGCAAGTCGAAAGTTTGAAAGCCGAGAAATCTAGAACTAATAGGTTTCATAATAAAAAAGACAAAGTTGCCTATGTCGAAATTAAAGATGAAGAACAAGAATTCGACATTTCCTATGAGGAGGTCGAAGAAGAGGTCAATGTTGCTGAGTTAAAACCTGGACCTCCATATACTTGTAAATTGCTAAAACCTTCAAATGGTAAAAATCCTGTCGAACCTAAAAACGACAAATTCGTTGCAAAAACATACACTTTTGATGTTACTAAATGCGACGAAATATTTGACTTGTTAGTTAAGGATGGTCAAATTTTGGTTCCTAAGGGACTAATAACACCACCATTAGAACAAAAGCAAAAAAGAGGTTTTTGCAAATACCATAATTTTTTGGGTCATAATACTTGTCGTTGTGTTCTTTTCAGGGATTTGGTGCAAAAGGCACTCAATGAAGGAAGGCTGAAATTTGGTGATAAACCAAGGGCACCAATGAAGATTGACGCTGATCCTTTGCCTGATGCTGAGGCAATGTATACTGAGGTGAGCATCAACATGGTCGAAGCCTCTGAAATTGTTCCTGGTAAGGCTAATAT
The DNA here is from genome assembly GCA_963573325.1 of Astragalus glycyphyllos. Taxonomy (NCBI): domain Eukaryota; kingdom Viridiplantae; phylum Streptophyta; class Magnoliopsida; order Fabales; family Fabaceae; genus Astragalus; species Astragalus glycyphyllos. The sequence continues at coordinate 42,728,821 of OY754309.1, forward strand.
GAAGAGAACTACCATAAGTTCAAAGATGGATGTCGAAATGGTCACTGAAGGCCAAGAAGATGACAAAGTGAAAGCAGTGTACCCAAAAGCTGAAGAGGAATTGGTTGATTTCCTCAATCGTTGCAAGCTAAGCAACTCAGAAGTGATGTTGTGCCCAAGGTGCAGTGCTGTTTTTGACAAGGAGGCTGCTAAAGAATTGGAAGAGTTCAAGCCTCAAATGAAGCGCAAAGGTAAATGGGTGGATAAAAGGCCCAAGTTTGATTTTGCTGATAGGAGAATTCCCTACATGGTTACTTCGACCAAAACTCCTGGAAGAGGAAAGCTGAGTACTTATGTTCCTCCTTCTGGTACGCCTGTCGAAAAGTGGATACATTCTGGTGGGAGAAGCAAAGCCATATACCACACGGGGGACAATGTTGTCCATCGAGTTAGACTACCTAAGCTGGTCGAAGGTAACACAAGTGGTGTTAACCAGAACAAGGCAATTGAAATCAAGAAGTATGCCTATAGTAACAACTACAAAGGGAAGAATCCTATGACAAGAACTCAATGGCGAAGGTTTCAACGCCAAAAGAAGGCTGATGCTATTGCTGCAGGTAAAGCAACAACCTCAAACAAAGGGAAGGGTAAAGAGGTAATCTTACCTTCGACTGAAGTGGTTAGGAAACCAGCCACTGAGAGAATTTTCCCTCCTCTTTCTGAAATTAAGAAAGGCTTCAAAAAAGAAGACCTTAATTTAGAAGAGGAGTTACATTCTCCCTTTGCTGATTCTGGGTTAGAGTTTGACGTGCTATGTGGGGTCATCTCAATTTTACCAATTGAGTATGATGTGGTTTCTGAGGTTAATGATGTCGAAGAAGATTTCGACGAGGAAACTACATATAAACCCATATGCTACTATGTGTTGAAGAATGGCTGCATCGAAGAGCAACATGCTGTCTTTGAAAGGCCAGATTGTGGCATGATGAATCACCTCAAGCCACTGTTCATTCAAGCCAAGGTCAACAATGTGGGAATCAACAAGGTCCTTGTTGATGGTGGTGCTGCTGTGAATTTGATGCCTCAACATTTGCTAAGAAGAATTGGCAAATGTGACACTGATTTGAGGCCACATAATGTGGTTCTCACTAATTATGAAGGCAAAACTGGCCGTTCACTTGGGGCCATTGAAGTTGAATTAGCAGTAGATAGTGTCAAAAGGCCAACTTTGTTTTTTGTAGTACCCTCCAAGGCAAACTACAACTTGCTGCTTGGAAGAGAATGGATACATGGAGTGGGGGCAATCCCTTCGACTGTGCACCAAAGGCTCATTATTTGGAGAGAAGATGGGTTGGTTGAAAACATTGAAGGTGACCAAAGTTATTTCAAGGCTGAAGTGAATACGATCACCAAGAAGACCTTCGACAAGCAATTGGCAAATATCTCTCCATGCTCTTCTTCCAATGCTGGGTTCATTGAGCAAGACAATGTCTTCTCCTCTGTTAGTCTTCACCCAAATTATGGTTTCGTTTGGGAAAGGGAAATCATCGATGAGGAGAATAGACCAAGAGGCTTTGTTAAGCCTACTGGCTGGGATAGACTTTGAAATGATTATAAAGCCCAGTGCATGGGAAAGAATTACGGCCTATGTGGCCGAAAACAAAGAAAAAGCTATTCTAGAAGCTGAGTTACATCAAATGGTTGCTTTAGCCACAGAAGATAATAACAAAAAAATCATGGTCGAAACACAGAGACTTGATGGTGTCTATGATGATGAACCATTAGGATTTGAGAAAGATCCAATGGGTTCGACCAAGAAAATACAGGCGCAAGATCTCTTAGAAGAAATTGATTTGGGAGATGGTTCAACAAGAAGACCAACATATATTAGTACAAAGATCAACAAAGATTTCAGAGTGCAGATTGTCAAATTGCTAAAGGAATACAAAGATTGCTTCGCTTGGGATTACAATGAGATGCCAGGGCTGAAAAGAGAGGTGGTTGAGTTGAAGTTACCTATTCGACCAGAGAAGAAGCCTGTGAAGCAAACACCAAGAAGATTTGCACCAGAAATCATGTCGAAGATCAAAGCGGAAATCGAAAGGCTATTGAAAAGCAAGTTCATCAGAACTGCCAGGTATGTTGATTGGCTTGCTAATATAGTTCCTGTAATTAAGAAAAATGGTACACTTATAGTTTGCATAGATTTTAGAGATCTAAATAATGCTACTCCCAAAGATCAATACCCAATGCCTGTGGCAGAAATGTTGGTCGATTCGGCGGCTGGTTATGAATATTTAAGCATGCTTGATGGATATTCTGGTTATAACCAAATTTTTATTGCTGAAGAAGACATTTCAAAAACTGCATTTCGATGCCCAGGGGCATTAGGTGTTTATGAATGGGTAGTGATGCCATTTGGTTTAAAAAATGCTGGTGCTACATATCAAAGAGCTATGAACACTATGTTCCATGATTTTATAGAAAATTTTATGCAAGTCTATATAGATGACATAGTTGTTAAGTCTTCATCAGAAAATGGTCATTTAGATCATCTACGACTATCCTTCGAAAGAATGAGAAAATATGGATTGAAAATGAATCCACTCAAATGTGCCTTTTGTGTAAGTGCAGGTGATTTCTTGGGCTTTGTTGTGCACAAAAAAGGCATTGAAATAAATCAAAACAAGACGAAAGCTATCATGGAAACACAACCTCCTTCAACAAAGAAAGAATTACAGTCATTATTAGGAAAGGTCAATTTCCTTAGAAGATTTATATCAAATCTAAGTGGCAAGACTCAAATATTCTCGCCATTACTTCGACTGAAGAAGGATGATGTTTTTCAAGTGGGATGTCGAACATCAAGTAGCTTTCGACGAGATCAAGACATAGATGAACCCTCTTATTTTATTGCCTCGTATTAGAAATAAAACAATGAAATTGTATATAGCAATATCAGAATTGTCAATAGGTAGCATGTTAGCACAAGAGGATGAAAATGGTGTAGAAAGGGCCATATATTACCTCAGTAGGGTTTTAAATGATTCTGAAACTAGATATCACCCTATTGAAAAATTGTGTTTATGCTTGTATTTCTCTTGTACTAAGTTAAAGCAATATATCAAGCCTGTTGATGTGTATGTTTATTCCCACTTTGATATTATTAAACATATGCTGTCGAAACCAATCCTACATAGTAGAATAGGCAAATGGGCTTTAGCTTTATCTGAGTATTCATTAACATTCCAACCTTCAAAGGCTATCAAAGGCCAAGTCGTTGCTGATTTCATTGCTGATCATTGAATAGTTGAATCAGAAATTAACTTTGTGCACTTTCGACCTTGGAAATTGTACTTCGATGGCTCCAGCCATAAAAATGGGTCTGGTGTTGGGATGTTAATCATTTCACCTAAAGGGATTCCAACTAAATACAAGTATAAAATTAAAGAAAGTTGCTCCAATAATGAGGCTGAATATGAAGCCTTAGTAGCAGGACTTGAAATTCTGTTAAACTTGGGGGCAAAACAGGTCGAAATTAGAGGTGATTCTGAATTAGTAATCAAACAATTAACAAAAGAATACAAGTGCATTAAGGAAAATTTGATTACTTACTTTATTGCTGCCAGTACTTTATTGAAACACTTCGACAGCGTTGATATTCAACATGTGCCTCGTATTGCAAATCAAGAGGCCAATGATCTGGCACAAATAGCTCCTGGTTATAAAGTTTCTAAAGAAAAATTAACAGAGCTAATCGAAATTAAAAACAAGTTAATTTCGACAGCAATGACACAAGAAACCTTGTCAGGGAAAAAACTGGAGGAGGCAGAGAACTACTCTTTAGTCTTAAGTCAATTACCTCCAAGTGAAAGTGAAAATTTTATTGAAAATTTTAATGATGAAGTTTCCGACAAAGGTTATTGTGATAATGTGTTTGAAGTTTTTGCCATTGACAGTATGTCAAATGATGATTGGCGAAGACAAATTGTTAATTACTTGGAAAATCCAACAGGGATAACTGATAGAAAAACCAAGTATAGAACTTTAAGTTATGTGATCATGGGCAATGAGTTGTTTAAGAAAACCCCTGAAGGAGTTTTACTCAAGTGTCTTAGTGAAAATGAGGCATACTTGGCAATATCTAATACTCACAGTGGAACTTGTGGAGCTCACCAAGTAGGTCATAAAATGAAATGGCTCTTATTTCGACAAGGTGTCTATTGGCCGACTATGTTAAAAGATTGCATAGAGTTTGCCAAAGGATGCCAAGAATGTCAAAAGCATGCAGGAATACAACATGTACCTGCAAATGAATTGCATTCTATTGTAAAACCTTGGCCATTCAGGGGATGGGCTTTGGATATAATTGGTGAAATTAAACCAAATTCGTCGAAAGGCCATCGTTTCATATTAGTAGGAATAGATTATTTCACTAAATGGGTGGAAACTGTTCCTTTAAACAATGTTAATCAAGAAGCAGTGATTAATTTTATTCAAGACCATATATTATATAGATTTGGTGTGCCTGAAACTATCACCACAGATCAAAGTTCAGTTTTTATTGGTAAGAAAATGGTCGAATTTGCTGCTGAAAATGGTTATAAATTGTTAAGTTCGACACCATATTATGCTCAGGCAAATGGTCAAGTTGAAGCAGCCAATAAAATTATTGTTAGTTTGATTAAAAAACATGTTGGGCAAAAACCCAAGAATTGGCATAGGACACTTAACCAAAATTTATGGGCATGTCGAACATCTCCCAAAGAGTCAATCAATAGTACTCCTTTTAAACTTGTTTTTGGGCATGATGCAATATTGCCAGCAGAGATTTGTCTCCAATCAACTAGGATTCAAAGATAATTTGAAATCCCATCGGATCATTATTGGAATATGATGTTAGATGAATTAGTTGATTTAGATGAAGATAGGCTAAGTGCATTAGATATGCTCGTAAGACAAAAAGAAAGAGTGGCTAAGGCCTATAACAAAAGAGTCAAATTGAAGACTTTCGACGTGGGAGATTTAGTTTGGAAAGTTATCTTACCTATGGATAGAAAAGATAGAGTCCTTGGTAAATGGTCCCCAAGTTGGGAAGGACCATTCAAAATTTTACAAGTCTATTCAAACGGCGCATATGAAGTCGAAGAGATTGGCGCTGATGAAAGAATTTTGCGTATAAATGGCAAATACTTGAAAAAGTATAAGCCAACATTGCAAGAAGTTAAAATAACGCTGGAATAAAGATAAAGAAAGCGTAAGCACGTGGCATTCAAAAGAAATTGTGATTGCCATATGAGCATTGTCAGAATTACCAGCAAAACGTAAATCATTATCAAAATGGTTAAAGTATTACGACAGGAAAATGAATCTATATTATTACAAAATGACTTTTGATTTCAAGTCATTGAACAAAACTTTAGCTTTGAAGATCTTCCTGTTGAGGAAATTGCCATCTTTGGTTAGCTTTTCGACAGTGGCATTGCAGCGTTCAAGTTCTTCTAAGTGTTTAAGGCAATTGGTGGCTTCTTGGTCAATCTGGTCCTTAATTTTTTCTGCAGGAGTCAAAGACCCTAAAAGGGTTCCTTTCTTCTCTTCCAATGCTTGAATTTTCGACTGCAATCTGGCTATACTCTCTTGATGTGTCTTGATCTCAGCATTGCAATCCTCGATAGCCTTCATCTCAGCTTCTGACTTGGTCTTCAAGGAGGCAAAGTGATAACAATCGAATTTGATTGTTATTATCCCTTATTTCAAGCTTAAATCATGGTTAATTCTCAAGCAATTGAGTGAATTATGTTGTAAATATGTTAGTTTAGAATAATTAAAGGTGCAAGCTTAATTATGTTATTAATGGGCACTTTTGTGCCCAATTGTGGTTTAATATGTGTGTTTAATTGCTGCAGCACCTGTTGTGGCAGCATTGCCATTTTACGCAACATTAGAGAGAATGTAGCAAGAAACACGGAAATCAAGGCAAGGACAGCTGTCAGCGTGTGTCATGCGTGGGTGTGCGTGCCAATCATTGGTGATGCGTGAATGACCTAGGGTTTTGGGCAAAAAGGACATTGTGCCTTAAAAGGACAAAATGTGCCTCCACCATTTAGGGTTTCTCTCATCCCAAGGCCTTCCCTATATAAAGGCACTCACCCCCAGAATTAGGTTAAGCCGAATTCCTGAGGTATAGACATAGCCTCAAGTTTTCGTGCCTCCATTGTTACTTAGAATCAATTGCTGGGATATTGATTGCTGCAGCAACACTATATCTACTTCATCTTCGAAGGAGCTACATTTTGAGAGCTGGAATTGCTTGGTGGATCACCATTGAAGCTGTCTCAGTATCAAGACTTGTAGCTGAACTTCTCTTCTCGGGTTTTAGTATGAAATTCCTACTTCCCTTGATGTTTAGTTTAGTTGTAATGTTGTGTAAGCTCAATATGAGCTAAACCTCTGTAGTTGGGATGCTATTGTGAATTTAATGAAGTTAATTTGTTCTTAATGCTTGTGTTATTGTGTTGAGCACTTTATCTTGTGTGTTTTTACTATTTCCGTCTTAGATTAGGATTGGCCATCTAATCTAAGTAGATATACATTCACAGACCTGGTTTGTATATATATCTCACAAGATAACATGGTATGTTGCACTATAGACATATAGTTGTTCCTTGCTTGAGTCCTAGACATAGGAGAGGCATAAGCCATGAGGTAAAACACTTAGGTGTAATGCTGCTTGTTCTCCAGTAGCCTAGGGAAATAATCTCTTCCGAATTAGACATAATTTGGGGCGACTAAAGCCTAGTGTTAAGCATTAGACATAATGCACAATTACGGCAGCACCTAGTGCTGCAGCACTTAACATAGCATTTTGAGCATTTTAATGGATTTATTGAAGTACTGCATCTCAACTTGTCCCAAATCTGATTTCCACTACCCTAATACCTTTTTAGTTGTTTGTTACTTGGTACCCAACCAATTGTGTGTCATTTACTTTTATTACTAAAATCACTAATTGTTACTTTGATTAAACTCTTGTTTGGCAAATTAATCCTCGTGGGAACGATCTCTACTTTCATTATATTACTTGTTACGATTGTGTACACTTGCACAAAAGAACGTTCACGTTTTCAAGCAACAAGTTTTTGGCGCCGTTGCCGGGGATTAATTAGTTAAACACTGTTTAATTAGTTGGCAAATTAGTGATTCTTTTGTTGCTAATTTTGGTGCTGTGTTTCTGGTTGTTTCAGTAAGATAATTGCTGCAGCAACTGTTGCTGCAGCATATGTACAGACGCAGATCACCAGAATATCAACTTCATCCTGAGATAGAAAGACTGTTTAGGGCTTTGAGAAGGGGACACGACCACTCTGGTCTCATTTCTTTGGGAAGAGCTGTCAATATGGCTACACCACCACCTTCTAATCATGGAAACACACCACCTCCTAGCAACCATGGTTTTGACAGACATACTATAGTTGCCACTGAGCAACCTGAACATGTGAGACAAGTTTTGAATGAAACAGTCATTGGCATGGCTAATGACAGGGACAGACCTATGAGGGATTATGCAATTTTTCACCCTCACACTATGCAAACTAGCATAGTGAGGCCTGAACTTGCCACAAATCATTTTGAATTCAAGCCAATGATGTTTCAAATGCTTCAAACAGTTGGGCAATTTGGTGGAGGACCTACTGAGGACCCACATTTGCATTTAAAACAATTTGTAGAAGTTTGTAGTAATTTCATTCTCCCTGGTGTAAGTGATGATGCTTTTAAACTTAAACTTTTTCCTTATTCCTTGAAGGATAGAGCTAAGGTTTGGTTAAATTCCTTGGAACCTAACTCTATCACTACTTGGAATGAGATGGCTGAAAAATTTATGACAAAATATTTTCCACCTATCAAGAATGCCAGGATGAGAACTGAAATTACATCTTTTAGACAAACTGAATTTGAAACATTGTTTGAAGCATGGGAAAGATTCAAAGAGTTGTTAAGAAAATGTCCACATAATGGGTTGCCTGTGGTTGTTCAAATGGAAACTTTTTACAATGGGTTGGAACCTCAAACTAGACTGATGCTTGATGCTTCTTCTGGTGGAGTCTTGCTGAATGGCTCTTATCAAGATGCTTATGATCTTATTGAAACTATTGCTGCAAACAGTTATCAATGGCCAACAGCCAGGGTTAGTGCTCAAAATAAAGTTGCTGGTATGCATGAAGTGAGTGAGGTTACTGCTTTATCTGCTCAGGTTACATCCTTGTTCAACATGATCAAAAATATGAGTGCAACACCTGCTGCAGCAATTGAATCTGTACCAGAAACTAAAGTGGCAGCAATTGAACAAGTACCAGTGGGTTCTGCTAGTTGTGTGTACTGTGGAGGAGGCCATTTGTATGAAGAATGCCCTGCAAACCCTATTTCAGTCAACTACGTTGGGTATGACAAGAACAATAATCCTTATTCTCGTACCTACAATCCTGGGTGGAAGAATCATCCTAATTTTAAATGGAGCAACAATGCAACACCTGCTACAGCTCCTGCACACCACCAGGAACACCTGCTCCATCCAAGGCAAAAGAAGAGAGTTCTATGGAAACTATGCTGAAGGCTTTCATGAATGAAACTAAAACTCAGTATCAAACCCAAGGAGCTGCAATCAAGAACTTGGAGAATCAACTTGGTCAAATAGCCTCTGCCCTGACCCAAAGACCTAGTGGAGCATTACCTTCCACTACTGAACCAACATCTTCTAAGGGAAAGGAACAAGGCAAGGCTATATCTTTAAGGAGCGGGAAGGACTTGAAGGGACCATCTACTGATCCTAGTAATGGAACTGCAATAAAAGAAAAAGACAAAAAAGAGAAACAAAACGCACCAGATGCTGTCACAGTTGATGCTGCAGCATCTGATGCTGCAGTAATTCCATCAAAGATTGCTGATCAAGTTTTGCCTGATCCACCTTATCCTCAAAGGTTGAAAAAGGCTCAACAAGATAAGCAATTTGGCAAATTTCTGGAGGTGCTAAAACAACTTCACATCAATGTTCCTTTGGTAGAAGCACTTCAACAAATGCCCAATTATGCAAAGTTTATGAAAGATGTGCTTTCCAAAAGGAAGAGACTTGGGGAGTTTGAAACAGTAGCTATGTCAGAAGAGTGTAGTATGATCATGCAGAACAAGCTTCCAAGCAAGTTGAAGGATCCAGGCAGTTTTACTATTCCATTCTCAATTGGTGAAACTTATACTGGCAGAGCTCTTTGTGACTTAGGTGCAAGCATCAATTTGATGCCTAAGTCTATTTTTGATCATCTTGGTATAGGTGTTGCCAGACCTACAACTGTTACCTTACAGCTTGCTAATAGATCTGTTTCTCATCCAGAAGGAATTATTGAGGATGTTCTGATAAAGGTTGATAAATTTGTATTTCCTGCTGACTTTGTAATTTTAGATTTTGTTGCAGATAAGGAGGTACCTATTATTCTTGGAAGACCTTTCTTGGCTACTGGAAAGACTCTAATTGATGTGCAAAAAGGAGAATTGACTATGAGAGTCAATGATCAAGAGATTAAGTTTAATGTGTTGAATGCTCTCAAGTTCCCTGACCAAGGAACTGAGGAGTGCTCTTTTGTGATGTCTCTTGATTCTGTGGTTCAACAACACTTCCACAAGCAAAGTGATCATCTGGTGAAAGCTCTCTCTGAGATTGATAAGAGTGAACTTGTGGAAGAAGGTATTGTGCACAAGGAGGCCGAGGTGAAAGAATTATGGAGTAGGCATTATGAATCTCTTGATCTAGGGGATTCTAATCTCAAATAGAATGTGCCATCTATTGAAAAACCTCCCGTGCTTGAATTGAAAGAGTTGCCCAAGCACCTTAAGTATGCCTATTTAGGGGAAAATGATTCCTTACCTGTTATCATTGCTTCTGACTTATCCCAAGGTCAAGAGCATGATCTCATTACTACCCTAAAGAGGCATAAGAAGGCAATTGGGTGGCAAATGGCTGACATAAAGGGGATTAGTCCTACCATCTGCATGCATAGGATCATTCTTGATGAAAATGCTAAGAATAGCATTGAAGGGCAGAGGAGACTAAATCCTATCATGAAAGAAGTGGTGAAAAAGGAGATCATCAAATGGTTAGATGCTGGCATTGTGTATCCTATCACTGATAGTGCATGGGTGAGTCCTGTGCAATGTGTTCCAAAGAAAGGAGGGGTCACAGTGGTAGCCAATGAGAAGAATGAACTTATTCCCACAAGAACAGTTACTGGTTGGAGGATTTGTATGGATTATAGGAAACTCAACAAGGCTACAAGAAAAGATCATTTCCCCCTACCATTCATAGACCAAATGCTTGATAGACTTGCTGGCAAGGAGTTCTATTGCTTTTTGGATGGTTACTTTGGCTACAATCAAATAGCTATAGTGCCTGAAGATCAACAAAAGACTACTTTCACTTGTCCTTATGGTACTTTTGCTTTCAGGAGAATGCCATTTGGGTTGTGCAATGCCCCAGCAACATTTCAAAGGTGTATGATGTCAATCTTTTCTGAATTCATTGAAAAATCTATGGAGGTGTTTATGGATGATTTCTCTGTCTTTGGAGAAACATTCCAATTGTGCCTTGACAACTTAGAAGAGATTCTGGATAGATGTGAAGAAACCAACTTGGTCTTGAATTGGGAGAAATGCCACTTCATGGTCCAAGAGGGTATTGTGTTGGGACACAAAATCTCAAAGAAGGGAATTGAGGTTGACAAAGCTAAAGTTGAGGTGATTGAGAAGATGCATCCTCCAACAAATGTCAAAGGTGTTAGAAGTTTCTTAGGACATGCCGGATTCTATAGGAGGTTCATCAAGGACTTCTCTAAAATTTCAAAGCCATTATGTCAATTGCTGCAGCATGACACTCCATTCGTGTTTGATGACTCATGTGCTGTAGCATTCAAGAAACTTCAAAATGCTCTAGTTACTGCCCCAGTGATAGTGACTCCTGATTGGAGCAAGCCTTTTGAGCTCATGTGTGACGCTAGTGATTATGCCATAGGTGTTGTCCTTGGCCAAAGGTATGATAAAGTCTTTCATTCTATTTATTATGCTAGCAAAACACTTGCTGAAGCTCAATTAAATTACACTACCACTGAAAAAGAATTATTAGCTGTGGTTTTTGCATTTGATAAGTTTAGATCATACTTAGTTGGCACAAAAGTAATTGTTTTCACTGATCACTCTGCCATTAAGTATTTGATTGCTAAGAAAGATGCAAAACCTAGGCTAATAAGATGGGTTCTCCTCCTCCAAGAGTTTGATTTGGAAATAAAAGATAAAAAGGGGGTGGAGAACCAAGTTGCTGATCATTTGTCTAGATTGGAAGGTGATAGTGCAGGTAATCATTTTGGAGAAATCAAGGAAAGCTTCCCTGATGAGCAATTGTTAGCCGTTGCTGCTGCAGCACCTGATGCTGCAGCACCTTGGTATGCAGACATTGTTAACTTCCTAGTGAGCAAAGTGGTGCCATGTAATTTAAATTATCAGCAAAAGAAGAGGTTCTTCCACACAATCAAGCAGTATTTTTGGGATGAACCATATCTGTATAAGAAGTGCCCTGATCGGTTACTAAGAAGATGTGTGGCTGATGAAGAACAACAAGGAGTGCTGCAGCAATGCCATGCTGCAGCATATGGAGGACACTTTGGAGGTTTAAGAACAGCAGCAAAGGTGTTTCAATCTGGTTATTTTTGGCCTACAATTTTCAAGGATGCTCATGAGTTTGTTAAGAAATGTGATAGATGCCAAAGGAGTGGAAATATATCACACAAAAATGAAATGCCATTGTCAAACATCTTAGAGGTTGAACTCTTTGATGTTTGGGGTATGGACTTCATGGGACCTTTTCCTCCCTCTTTTGGCAACTCTTACATCCTTGTTGCTGTAGATTATGTATCAAAATGGGTTGAAGCAGTGGCTTTACCTAACAATGATGCAAAGTCTGTTAGCAAGTTCTTATTGAGAAACATTTTTACAAGGTTTGGAACTCCAAGAGCAATAATCAGTGATGAAGGTTCTCATTTTTGCAACAAATTGATTAAAAATCTCTTGGCCAAGTATGGGGTTAAGCATAAGATCGCAACAGCATATCATCCTCAAACAAGTGGTCAAGCAGAGTTGTCTAATAGTGAGATCAAGAGAATGTTGGAGAAAATGGTAGGGCCTACCAGAAAGGAATGGACAAATCATTTTGATGATGCTTTATGGGCTTATAGAACTGCTTACAAAACTCCTTTGGGAATGTCCCCCTACAGACTTGTGTATGGCAAGGCTTGCCATCTGCCTTTGGAGCTTCAATACAAATCGCATTGGGCTATCAAAAAGCTCAATTTTGATCACACAAGGGCAGGGGAAGCTAGGCTATTACAATTGAATGAATTGGAAGAGATGAGACACTTTGCCTATGAGAACTCAGAATTCTATAAAGCCAAGACCAAGGCTTGGCATGACAAGAGAATTCACAAAAGGGAATTAGTGGAAGGTGATCAAGTGTTATTGTTTAACTCAAGACTTAAACTATTCCCTGGAAAACTCAAGTCTAGGTGGTCTGGGCCTTCAAATTGGCAAAGGTGTACCCTCATGGAGCTGTGGATTTGTATGATGATGCAAGTGACAAAACCTTCAAGGTTAATGGTAAAAGAGTGAAGAAGTACTATGGTGAATCAGTGGTGAAGAGTAAATTCACCACTATGATTAAGGATCCATGACCTTTGAAGGAAGTCAGGCTGAGGACTCTTAAACCTGTGCGCTACTGGGAGGCAGCCCAGGGTTTTTAATCTAATAAATTAGTTGTTTTGTTTGTTTGGTGTTTGTTGCAGGAATTAAAATTTCAGCAAGTTGAAGTTTGAGGGTGTGACAGCAGTTGGTGCTGCAGCAATAGAGAGCAGTTAAGGAAAAAAATAAAATAATGACAGTGTGTTGTCCAATCGGTCACATAACCGTCCAATCACTCATTATCCACCATACACATAGCCCTTCATCCAACGGTTAGTGCATTTATGCATTATGCCCTTACCCAAATCGTCAAATCCTTCACTTATTTAACCACCCACTCTTCCACAACCTTCCCACAAATTCCTCTTCAATTGCGTTCAATCCCTGGAAACAATTAAACAGCAAACCCTCGTTCCCAAATCACCCAAATCTCTCACTCACCTTTACGTTTTTAACTTCAATCTTTGATCAACAATGGTAAGAACTAAGGTCAGTGCTAACAAATCTTCTGGAAAGGGCCAATCATCCTCTGGCCGTGGTGAATCAAGTCATGCAAGGCGAAGAAGCATGAAAAATCAGGAAGTATCTGCTATGGAAAAGTTCTCTGCTATGAATTTCTGGGCAGAGAGGGGATTCTTGCTGACAAATGCATCTGATGCGTTCGCATCTGTTGTGAAGGCATTAGGTTGGGAGCAGTTGGTGCAGCAACCAAAATACTTCTACCCCTCTGTGGTTCCTGAATTCTATGCTGGAATTGCGCCTGAGAAAGATGGAAAGCCTCAGTTATTCTCAAATGTTAGAGGAGTGGTCATCAAATTTGATTCCATGATGATCAATGAATGCTTGGGGCTGAGTTACCATGGCCTCACATTTGCAAAGAATTTTGAAAAATGGGGCAAGAAGGAGATAGAAGCAGTCAAGAAGAACATCACAATTCCTGGTACTCCATGGGAACCCTGCAGTGCCAATGAATTCAAGGTTAAGAGAAGCAACCTCAACCATGAAGCAATGGTCTGGTTTAACTTTGTCAAGCACACTCTACTGCCAACTTCTCACACCACAAATGTTGAAAAGGAAAGAATGATGCTGCTGGACGCAATTTTGGGTGCAAAGGACGTTGATGTTGGAAGATTAATTTCAAGGGAGATCTTGATTTGCTATTCCAAAAATGCTGGGTATCTTTTCTTTCCCTGCTTGATTACTGATTTATGTATTAAAGCTGGTGTTGAAATGAAGGGGGAGAAGAAAGGATTCCCTCTTGCTGCTTTCCCTACTGTTCTGAAATCAAAGCCTAAGGTTGCTGCAGCATCTGGTGATCCCACCATGCTGCCGCAGTTCATGCTGCAGCAACGCTCTGTCTGGGAGTTTATGAGGAAGCAGCAGGAGTGGTTGAAGGCCTTGTTTGCTGCAAATTTGCAAGTTGATATTGGAGTTGAAGCACCTTCTTTTCCTGAGTGGGTGCTTGATGAAGAGGTAATTGATAAAGACTTGTTTGAAGATGCTGGAGTTGATGATGATGTGCAAGAGCAAGCAGTTGAGAAAAAGAGAAAGAGGAAGGAAGTGAAAAAGGGAAAGAAGAAGGTGGGTGAAGAAGAAGAAGAGCTTCTTAATTCTGAGACTGATGAAACATTGAGTGAAGGGGAAAAAGAAGAAAACAGAGAGATAATGAAAGAATTGAATAGGAAGGATGATAGTGAAGAGGATGACTCACTGGTGGGAGAAGGATCTGAAGATAACAGTTCAGATGAGTTCGAAGATACAATCAATTTTGACATGGACCCTCCCCCTAATAGCAAATCTGCCAAGCTAGCCACCCCATCTACCATTCCACCACCATCAACCCCCATCACCACTCCAATCCCAGAAAATCAACCACCACAACCCCCAAATCCACCCCAAGAAAGCCAACCAGAAAAAGTCCCTGAAACTGCTGATGTGCCTGTTGCTGCAGCAACTGATGTTGCAGATGCTGATGTTGAAAGCCCAGTGTTCTCACCTTCTAAGAGAATGAGAACCAAGCATGCCCCCAAAAGGAGGAAGATGTCTGTTGTGCCTGAAGATGTTGAGCTGAATATTGAAGAGATAACTGCTGAGGAAGACGCTGCTGTTGCTGCTACTGTGGAATCAGTGCTGACAGGAATTGAAGATGCTGCAGCAGCTGATGCTGCAGCAATTGAAGCTGAGAAATTGGCTGAATATGAAAAGAGATCAAAGGCTGCTCTGGACTTGGTGATTGCCCAAAAGAAGGCAAGTGTTTCTGCTGCTGGCCCTGCTGTTGCAGATGCAGGTCCAGTGCTGCAGCAACCCAGTGCTGCAGCAACAGAAACCCCAAAGGCACCAAAAGCCCCTGTGATTAAATCACCTAGAGTCAAGAGGCCAGTAAGAAGAGGAACAGCAACAAGGCAGAGCCCAAGAACTAAATGAGGATTCCTTGCACCTTTATCTTTTAAATTCTGTCTTGTTAGTCTTTCAAGTTAAATAAATTTGTTGAATGTGTCGTGTTCGTGTTTAAATTCAATAGTTGTGTTTGTTTGTTTTTATTTCTGTTTTGCTTTAAAATAGGCCTCTCCCTTATATTTCATGAGCAGTGGGGACACTGCAAGGTCTTAAGTGGGGGGGGGGGGGGGGGTGGGGGGGGGGGGGGGAGGACCTATGGTCATTGTAATATATCAGTATGCCTAGTTAGTTGAATGAAAGTTTTTAATTTCAGTTGTTAAGTTGAGCAAAACTTAGTGATGAACTGGTGAGAATTGAGTGATTAGTGCCCCTGTTTATGAGTGAACTATATTGCTCCTATTTTTACACTTTGCATGAAACTTAGGAATGACTTAGTAAGTTAGAAATGATCTGAAGCTAGACTAGTGTTGGTAGACCTAGAGACTTGCCAAATTTTCATTAAAAACTTAGGGTAGCATAAGAAACTAAGTTTGGGGGTTCTTTAAGTTATATTAAGGCAAAGCATGAAGGAATGGGTTAGGTCAAGTGCACATAGTCAATTCGTTGTATCGTGTTGTAAATATGTGTAATTGTTGTCATTGCCCATTGGAAAAAAAACAAAAAACAAAAAACAAAAAAAGTAAGTAATAAGAGAAAAAGAAAAAGAAAAGAGTGCAATAAGCTGCCATTTTGAACTGAGTAGGGAGGCTATTCTGTGGAGACACATTATAGTTTCAGTCAAAAGGATGATAAATGGTAGTTAGGTTGATTGTGAAGTAGGGAGGCCAATTTGTGGTGACACACTTTGGTTTCAGTCGAAATCAGCAGTCAGCCTGTGTGAAAAGTGAGGATAGAATAAGGGCAATGCAACATCAATGTCAAGTATTGTGTGTTTTTAAAATTCTATTCTAGTCTGTATTGCTGCAGCAACTGTTGCTGCAGCATTGAAATTTCAGTTGTAATAAGTGCACTGGCCTAGAATCCTATAATTGCTAAATCAAAGCCCTTTGTCATGCTTATCCCCCCTTTCTGTGCTGAATTGTTAGCCTACCCTTAGTTTTGAAACATCTTTGGCTATCTCAAAAGAAAACCTCTCTAGTCTTTAGTTAAGTGAAGTTTTGAACCTTGTTATGTTTTGAATTGAGTTGAATGCCACACACACACACTACTGAGCAGGAGTAATTTAGGGAACTTATCATTCAGTGGGTTTGCAAGTTGAGTGGCCAATCGGAAAGTTCTATGCTCAGCTTAATATTCTGTTTTGTGTGCCTTTATGAATAATTCAACTATCTGGTTTGTTGCTGGTATTTTGCTTGTCTGTGTCAAGTGTCATTGCTTGAGGACAAGCAATGGTTCAAGTTTGGGGGTGTGATAACAATCGAATATGATTGTTATTATCCCTTATTTCAAGCTTAAATCATGGTTAATTCTCAAGCAATTGAGTGAATTATGTTGTAAATATGTTAGTTTAGAATAATTAAAGGTGCAAGCTTAATTATGTTATTAATGGGCACTTTTGTGCCCAATTGTGGTTTAATATGTGTGTTTAATTGCTGCAGCACCTGTTGTGGCAGCATTGCCATTTTACGCAACATGAGAGAGAATGTAGCAAGAAACACGGAAATCAAGGCAAGGACAGCTGTCAGCGTGTGTCATGCGTGGGTGTGCGTGCCAATCATTGGTGATGCGTGAATGACCTAGGGTTTTGGGCAAAAAGGACATTGTGCCTTGAAAAGGACAAAATGTGCCTCCACCATTTAGGGTTTCTCTCATCCCAAGGCCTTCCCTATATAAAGGCACTCACCCCCAGAATTAGGTTAAGCCGAATTCCTGAGGTATAGACATAGCCTCAAGTTTTCGTGCCTCCATTGTTACTTAGAATCAATTGTTGGGATATTGATTGCTGCAGCAACACTAGATCTACTTCATCTTCGAAGGAGCTACATTTTAAGAGCTGGAATTGCTTGGTGGATCACCATTGAAGCTGTCTCAGTGTCAAGACTTGTAGCTGAACTTCTCTTCTCGGGTTTTAGTATGAAATTCCTACTTCCCTTGATGTTTAGTTTAGTTGTAATGTTGTGTAAGCTCAATATGAGCTAAACCTCTGTAGTTGGGATGCTATTATGAATTTAATGAAGTTAATTTGTTCTTAATGCTTGTGTTATTGTGTTGAGCACTTTATCTTGTGTGTTTTTACTATTTCCATCTTAGATTAGGAT
The DNA here is from genome assembly GCA_963573325.1 of Astragalus glycyphyllos. Taxonomy (NCBI): domain Eukaryota; kingdom Viridiplantae; phylum Streptophyta; class Magnoliopsida; order Fabales; family Fabaceae; genus Astragalus; species Astragalus glycyphyllos. The sequence goes on from OY754309.1 coordinate 42,746,223, forward strand.
TGGCCATCTAATCTAAGTAGATATACATTCACAGACATGGTTTGTATATATATCTCACAAGATAACAAGGTATGTTGCACTATAGACATATAGTTGTTCCTTGCTTGAGTCCTAGACATAGGAGAGGCATAAGCCATGAGGTAAAACACTTAGGTGTAATGCTGCTTGTTCTCCAGTAGCCTAGGGAAATAATCTCTTCCGAATTAGACATAATTTGGGGCGACTAAAGCCTAGTGTTAAGCATTAGACATAATGCACAATTGCGGCAGCACCTAGTGCTGCAGCACGTAACATAGCATTTTGAGCATTTTAATGGATTTATTGAAGTACTGCATCTCAACTTGTCCCAAATCTGATTTCCACTACCCTAATACCTTTTTAGTTGTTTGTTACTTGTTACCCAACCAATTGTGTGTCATTTACTTTTGTTACTAAAATCACTAATTGTTACTTTGATTAAACTCTTGTTTGGCAAATTAATCCTCGTGGGAACGATCTCTACTTTCATTATATTACTTGTTACGATTGTGTACACTTGCACAAAAGAACGTTCACGTTTTCAAGCAACACAAAGCTAGCATGAGTGGCATCAATAAGTGCTGCCACTTCTACCTTGCGTTTCGACTCAAGCTCTAGAGGATTGTCATGATCCCTCTTTTTCTGTATATCTTGAGCAAGTTGTTCGAAAAGAGGCTGGACAGCTAAGACAAAGTCACTAACAGATTCATCAAGGACTCCATCAACATCAAGTTCAGCCAATTTGTGGAGTAAATCCTTAATCTGAAAAGCAGAACGTGGAAGGCCACGTGGTACACCAATATAGGAATAACGCCAACAATATTTAACAGTGATGACGTCAGGTAGGTGAGATATTCCGATCAAGTGTTAAACCTATTTCGACATTGAATTCAAAAATGCTCTTTTTCTTCCTTTGCCTTAAGCTCAGTCGAAAAAAGACATTTTTGGGGGGCAATTTGTTAGCCTGTAATTTCGACAGGCTTCATTTAAAATAGTCAACAGGGTTTGACTTATACTTTGACATAGATCAGAGGATTTCGACAAAGATCATGTTCAGGGCAGATTCGACAAGCTTCCAGAAAAACAAAAACAAGAAAGAGGAAAATGGACACAAGCTTCGACAGACAGAAGACTAAGTAGTTATGCGCTGAAAAGCTAGCAGTTGGTCGAAAAGAGGAGCAGTTACCAACATTTTTATAACTGTTTATGAGGGTAGTTTCTGCTCCTCCCACTAAGTATAAATAGTAGTTTTTGAGAAGAAACAAAGGTCACAAAAACTCATATTTTACTTCTCACGCTCTAACTTCCACATTCAAGAGAAAACCGAGTCAGAGAAACAATGTATGAATTTGTGCACCATTTCCTTTAACTTTAATGCAATTTTAATTTGTTTTTGTTTCGTTTTACTTGTTTTTATTGTTCAAGTTCTTCTTCTTTGAAGTACTCTGATAACTTCGCGCGAAGGAATCAGTTATTTCTTTCCTTTTTTTCTGGTTAAAACGCGAGACGATTCAAGAACATCATAATAAACTATAAACTCTAAGCACAAATGGTCTTAGGATTCACTGGTTGATCCTGCATGTTAACCAAATTGGAGACCAGCGGTGTTTACCAAAATCCCAGGTAAACACTGCCACAATAAGTGTTGCAGCAATTAAACAACGCATTAGACCACAATTTGGGCACCAAAGTGCCCATTATAACAAAATAAAGCTTGCACCTTAAATTATTCTAAACTAACATATTTACAACATTTAATCACTAAATTGCTTGCGAATAATCAATGATTTAAGCTTGAAATAAGAGGTAATAACAATCATATTTGATTGTTATCACACCCCCAAACTTGAACCATTGCTTGTCCTCAAGCAATGACACTTGACAAAGACAAGCACTATACCAGCAAACAAACCAGATAGTTGAATTATTCATAAAGGCACACAACATAATATTAAGATGAGCATAAAACTTTCAGATTGGCCACTTAACTTGCAAGCCCACTGAATAGTAAGTTCCCTAAATTACTCCTGCTCAAAGGTGTGTGTGTGACACTTAACTCAGTTCAGAACATAGCAAGGTTCAAAATTTCACTTAGGTAAAACTAGAGAGCCTTTCTTTTGAGATTGCCAAAGATGCTTCAAAACTAAGGGTAGACTAACAATTCAGCACAGAAAGAGGGGATAAGCATGACAAAGGGCTTTGATTTAGCAATTCCGAACTCTAGGCCAGTGCACTTATTACAACTTGACTGAGGTGCTGCAGCAACAGTTGCTGCAGCAATACAACTAAAACAGAATTCAAAAACAAACAATACTTGACACATGTGTTGCATTGCCCTTATTCTTTACATTTCTTTTTCTCTGCATTTTGCTTGCTCTCTTCTTCTTCGTTTTTTTTAATGGGCAATGACAACAATTACACATATTTACAACTTTGGTGCTTTATAACACAGCACAATACATAATGCACTTAATTTGATTACTTTCTAAACTATGTGCACTTGGCCTAATTCCATTCTTTCATGCTTTGCCTTAATATAGCTCAAAGAACCCCCAAACTTAGTTTCTTATGCTACCCTAAGTTTTTAGTAAAAATTTAGCAAGTCTCTAGGTCTACCAACACTAGCCTAGCTTCAGATCATTTCTAACTTACTAAGTCATTCCTAAGTTTCATGTAAAGCGTAAAAACAGGAGCAATAGAGTTCACTCACAAACAGGGGCACTAATCACACATTTCTCACCATTTCATCACTAAGTTTTGCTCAACTTAACTTCTAAAATTTAAAACTTTCATTCAACTAACTGATAAACATGCTAGTACAATACATAGACCATAGGTCCTCCCCCCTACTTAAGACCCTGCAGTGTCCTCACTGCTCATGCATACTAAGGGGAGGCCTAATTAAAAGCAAAACAGACATAAAAACAAACAACTACCACAACTATTGAATGCTATCACAGAACACAAACATTCAACATGTTTATTCATCAAAAGCATTAAAAGACAGAATTTAAAAGACATAAAGTAAAAGATTAAGATGCAGAGGCCCCTGGTTTTGCCCTTGGGCTTTGTCTTGTGGCTCCTCCTCTTCTAGCAGGCTTCTTGTAGACTCTTGGAGATTTAAGCTTAGGAGCATCTGGCTCCTTCGAGGTTTCTGTTGCTGCAGCATTGGATTGCTACAGCACTGGGCCTGCATCTGCAACTGCAGGACCAACATCAGAAACACTTGCCTTCTTTTGGGCAATCACGAAATCCAGAGCCTCCTTAGCTCTCTTTTCAGCATCAGCCTTTTCGCAGCTTCAATTGCTGCAGCATCAGAAGCTGCAGCATCTTCTACTCCTTTCATCACACTGTCAACAGTTGCTTGAATCAGCACATCCTCTTCAGCAGTCAATCCTTCAGCATCCAATTGTGTTTCTTCAAGTACTTTAGTCATCTTCCTCTTCTTATCATTCTCTTTGACCTTTGCTTCATGGATGGTGTAACAGCAGCTCCTTCTTCATTACCAGCAGCATCAGTTGCTGCAGCAGCAACTGCTGTCACACCCTCAAACTTCCAATTGCTCAGAATTAAATTCCTGCAAAATAAACACTAAAACAAACAACAACTAATTTATTAGATAAACCCTGGGCTGCCTCCCAGTAGCGCTTGGTTTAAGAGTCCTCAGCCTGACTTCCTTCCAAGATCATAGGTTTTCCAATTCAGTGGTGATTTTGCTCCTCACCACTGGTTCTCCATAGTATTTCTTCACTCTATGACCATTATCCTTGCAGGTTTGCTTTCTCACATCATCATACAAGTCCACAGCTCCATGAGGGTATACTTTCATCAATTTGAATGGCCACTTGATAATTTTCTTTTTCACCACTTCTTTCATGATAGGATTTAGTCTCCTCTGCCCTTCAATTCTATTCTTATCATTTTCATCAAGACTGATTCTATGCATGCAGATGGTAGGACTATTCCCCTTTATATCAGCAATTTGCCACTCAATTGTCTTCTTATGCCTCCTTAGGGTAGTAGTGAGATCATGCTCTTGACTGTTGGATAGGTCAGAAGCAATGATCACAGGCAAGAAATTATTTTCCCCTAAGTAGGCATACTTAAGGTGCTTGGGTAACTCTTTAAGCTCAAGCACAGGAGGTTTTTCAATAGAAGGCACATTATGTTTAAAATCAGAATCCCCAAGCTCAAGGGACTCATATTGCCTACTACAGATTTCCTTCACAGTGGCCTCCTTGTGCACCATACCTTCTTCCACAAGTTCACTTTTATCAATCTCATCAAGAGCTTTCACCAAATGATCATTCTGCTTGTGGAAGTGTTTCTGAACCACAGAATCAAGAGACATCACAAAAGAACACTCCTCAGTTCCTGGATCAGGCAGCTTGAGAGCATTCATTACATTGAACTTGATTTCTTGCTCATTGACTCTCATAGTCAATTTTCCTTTTTGCACATCAATTAGAGTCTTTCCAGTAGCTAAGAAAGGTCTTCCAAGAATTATAGGCATTTCCTTATCTGCATCAAAATCTAAAATCACAAAGTCAGCAGGAAATACAAATTTATCTACCTTTATTAAGACATCTTCAAGGATTCCTTCTGGATATGCAATAGATCCATCAGCAAGTTGGAGAGTAACAGTTGTAGGTCTGGCAATCCCTATACCCAGCTGAGTGAAAACAGACTTAGGCATCAAATTGATGCTTGCACCTAAGTCACAAAGAGCTCTGCTATTATAGTTTTTACTAATTGAACATGGAATAGTGAAACTGCCTGGATCCTTCAACTTTCTTGGAAGCTTGCTTTTCATGATCATACTACACTCCTCTGACATAGCTACTGTTTCAAATTCTCCAAGTCTTTTCCTCTTAGAAAGCACATCCTTCATGAACTTTGCATAGTTGGGCATTTGTTGAAGTGCTTCTACTAGAGGAACATTGATGTGAAGTGGTTTTAGCACCTCTAAAAATTTTCCAAATTGCTTGTTTTGCTGAGCCTGCTTCAACCTTTGAGGAAAAGGAGGAGGTGGATAAGCTTGATCAGCAACTGGTGATGGAACTGGTGCAACATCAGATGCTGCTACATCAACTGTGACAGCATCGGTTGCCTTCTTTTTTTCATTTTTCTGATTTTTTTGGTTTTTGTTGGTGCCATCACTAAGATCAGTAGATGGTCCATTCAAGTCCTTACCACTCCTTAGAGATATAGCCTTCACTTGTTCCTTCCCCTTAGAAGATGATGGTTCAGTAGTGGATGGTAATGCTCCACTAGGTCTTTGGGTAAGAGCAGTGGCTATTTGACCAATTTGATTCTCCAAGTTCTTGATTGCAGCCCCTTGAGTTTGATACTGAGTTTTAGTTTCATTCATGAAAGCCTTAAGCATGGCCTCCATAGAGTTTTCAACTGCTGGTGCTGCTGCCTTGGGTTGAGCAGGGAGTCCTGGTGGTGTTGCAGGAGCTGTAGCAGGTGTTGCATTGTTGCTCCATTTGAAATTAGGATGGTTCTTCCACCCAGGATTGTAGGTACGAGAATAGGGGTTATTGTTCTTGTCATATCCCACATAGTTGACTGAAATAGGGTTTGCAGGGCATTCTTCATACAAATGGCCTCCTCCACAGTACACACAACTAGCAGAACCCACTGGTACTTGTTCAATTGCTGCTACCTTAGTTTCTGGTACAGATTCAGTTGCTGCAGCAGGTGATGCACTCATATTTTTGATCATGTTGGACAAAGATGCAACCTGAGCAGATAAAGCAGTAACTTCACTCACTTCATGCATACCAGCAACTTTCTTTTGAGCACTAACCCTGGCTGTTGGCCATTGATAGCTATTTGCAGCAATAGTTTCAATAAGATCATAAGCATCTTAGTAAGAGCCATTCAGCAAGACTCCTCCAGAAGAAGCATCAAGCAACAGTCTAGTTTGAGGTTCCAAACCATTGTAAAAAGTTTCCATTTTAACAACCACAGGCAACCCATTATGTGGACATTTTCTTAACAATTCTTTGAATCTTTCCCATGCTTCAAACAAAGTTTCAAATTCAGTTTGTCTAAAAGATGTAATTTCAGTTCTCATCCTGGCATTCTTGATAGGTGGAAAATATTTTGTCATAAATATTTCAGCCATCTCATTCCAAGTAGTGATAGAGTTAGGTTCCAAAGAATTTAACCAAACCTTAGCTCTATCCTTCAAGGAATAAGGGAAAAGTTTAAGTTTAAAAGCATCATCACTTACACCAGGGAGAATGAAATTACTACAAACTTCTACAAATAGTTTTAAATGCAAATGTGGGTCCTCAGTAGGTCCTCCACCAAATTGCCCTATTGCTTGAAGCATTTGAAACATCATAGGCTTAAATTCAAAATGATTTGTGGCAAGTTTAGGCCTTACTATGCTAGTTTGCATAGTGTGAGGGTCAAAAATTGCATAATCCCTCATAGGTCTGTCCTTGTCATTAGCCATGCCTATGACTGTTTCATTCAAAACTTGTCTCACATGTTCAGGTTGCTCAGTGGCAACTATGGTATGTCTGTCAGAACCATGGTTGCTAGGAGGCGGTGTTCCCCAATGATTAGAAAGTGGTGGTGTAGCCATATTGACAGCTCTTCCCAAAGAAATCAGACCAGAATGGTCGTGTCCCCTTCTCAAAGCTCTAAACAGTCTTTCTATCTCAGGATGAAGTTGATATTCTGGTGATCTGCGTCTGTACATATGCTGCAGCAACAGTTGCTGCAGCAATTAACTTACTGAAAGAACCAAAAACAGAGCACCAGAATTAGCAACAAAAAAAATCACTAAATTGCCAATTAATTAAACAGTGTTTAACTAATTAATCCCCGGCAACGGCGCCAAAAACTTGTTGCGTAGAAACGTGTGATTGTTTCTTGTGCAAGTGTACACAATCGCAATAAGTAATACAGTGAATAAGTGAGATCGTTCCCACGAGGATTAAGTTGTAAACAAATGTTTAATCAATGTAACAAATAGTGATTTGGGGTAAAAAGTAAATGACACACAATTTTGGGTAACAAACAATAAAGGTAAAAAGTATTAGGGTAATGAAAATCAGATTTGGGAGAAGTTGAGATGCAATACTTCAATAAATCCATTAAAATGCTCAAAATGCTATGCTAAGTGCTGCAGCACTAGGTGCTGCCGCAGTTGTGCATTATTCCTAATGCTTAACACTAGGCTTTAGTCCTCCCAAATTATTCCTAATTCAGAAAGGTTTATTTCCCTAGGCTATTGGAGAACAAGCAGCTTTACACCTAAGTGTTGTACCTCATGGCTTATGCCTCTCCTATTCCTAGGACTCAAGCAAGGAACAACTATATTCCTATAGTGCAACATACCATGTCATCTTGTGAGATATAAATACAAACCATTCCTGTGAATGTATTTCTACTTAGATTAGACGGCCAACCCTAAGCTAAGATGGATGTAGTAAAACACACAAGATAAAGTGCTCAACACAATAACATAAGCATCAAGAACAAATTAACTTCATTAAATTAATAATAGCATCCCAACTACAGAGGTTTAGCTCATATTGAGCTTACACAACATTACAACTAAACTAAACATCAAGGGAAGTAGGAATTTCATACTAAAACCCGAGAAGAGAAGTTCAACTACAAGTCTTGATATTGAGACAGCTTCAATGGTGATCCACCAAGCGATTCCAGCTCTCAAAATGCAGCTCCTTCAAAATTGAAGTAGTTCCAGTATTGCTGCAGCAATCAATATTCCAGCAACTGATTCTAAGTAACAATGGAGGCACGAAATCAAGAGGCTATTCCTATACCTCTGAAATTCGGCTTAACCTAATTCTGAGAATGTGGTCCTTTATATAGAGGAGGCTAGGGATGAGAGGTAACCCTAATTGGGGAGGCGCCTTTTGTCCTTTAATGGGGGCAAAAAGTCCTTTTTGCCCAAATCCCTAGGTTACCAAAGAATATTCCATGATTGGCACGCACACCCACGTCTGGAGACAGCTGACAGGTGTCCTTTCCAATATTTCCGTGTTTTCCATTGCCTTCTCTCTCATGTTGTGTAATTTGGCATTGCTGCCACAATAAGTGCTGCAGCAATTAAACAACGCATTAGACCACAATTTGGGCACCAAAGTGCCCATTATAACAAAATAAAGCTTGCACCTTAAATTATTCTAAACTAACATATTTACAACATTTAATCACTAAATTGCTTGCGAATAATCAATGATTTAAGCTTGAAATAAGAGGTAATAACAATCATATTTGATTGTTATCACACCCCCAAACTTGAACCATTGCTTGTCCTCAAGCAATGACACTTGACAAAGACAAGCACTATACTAGCAAACAAACCAGATAGTTGAATTATTCATAAAGGCACACAACAGAATATTAAGATGAGCATAAAACTTTCAGATTGGCCACTCAACTTGCAAGCCCACTGGATGGGGATTTTTTTTGTTTGGGGTTGTTGCTTTGATGGGCTTATTGGAGTGAGAAGGGGTTCTGCTTGATTTCTAGCAGCTTTCTTCTTCCTAAGCAATTCTTCCATAGTTAGATCCAGATCAGCATCATTTTCAGAGCCAGTTTCATCACTCTCCTCATCTTCATTTTTCTCCATTTCCTACAACATTTTCACTGTTATGGGATCTTCATCAGTGTCCTCCAACTCTTCACTCAAAACTTCCTCTTCCTCCATTACTTTTTTCTTCCCCTTCCCTTTTCTTTTTGTTTCCTTCTTTCTTTTCAACACCTTCTTTTTCTTTTCTTCTACTTCACTTTCTTCCTTCTCTTTATCTTCCTCTTCTTTTTCTTCTCCTTCTTCAAATACCCAAGATGGAAAAACTGAAGTGTCCAGCATTGTTGGTAGTTGTGAAATCTCCAACAACCTTTCTTGCAGCCATTCGTGTTGTTCCTGCTGGAATTTCCAAACAGCTTTCTGCTTCTGCTTCTGCATCAGGTGCTCCTGCACCAAGTTTGATAGTTCCCTCACAACTTTCCTATCTTTCAACTCTGCAGATAATGCTCCAGGTGGATACTTCCTGTACTGATGTTCTTCAACATTAATTTGGGCCCCTTGCTTCATGCACAATTCTGTTATTAAACATGGAAAGAAAAGAAATCCCTCTGTTTTTGTTGCACAATCCAAAATTTCTTTGTTGATGATTTTTCCAATGTTTATATTCTCATCAGTCAGGATCGAATCCAAAATAATCAATCTATCCTTAGAGACGGTGTATGTGTGTGAAGTGGGTAAAATGGAGCAGTTTACGAACAAGTGTCAGTTTCCTAGTTCAGGGATGATGTACTTGGTTTTCAACTTAAACTAAGTTTGACTAACTTTTTCCCAAGGTGCATTAGGTACTGCCACCCTAGATTTGATTATCTCCATTTGTCTCTTTCCATAGGTCTCCATTTTTTCATCAAAAGCAGGACCATTATAATAGAGATTATAATGATCATTGAACCTTTTCTCATCAAAGTATATTCTCCTACCCCTAACAAGAGAGTGATCTTGAATCTTACCTCCTTAGTTACTTTGAATCCCAGCATAGAATTCCCTCACGATTTGCTCCAAATAGTAAGTTCTGTGCTATACGAAGAGATCCCAATGTTGAGCATTAATTGTTGTCAAGAAATTAGGGTGTGCCTTCATCAGGTTGTAGCCACGCTCTGGTAAAAATTTCATCTCCCATAGGTGAGGTTTATCTGCATCAATGGAAACAGTTACTGATGCAGTTGCACCAGTTGGCTTCTTTGATGGTTCTGCATTCAAATTCTTGCTTGATGACTTGATAGCTACTTGTTTGCGCACCATTTTTGAGAGATTGGGGTTGGAATTTGTTTGGAGATGGTGTAGGTTTGAAGATGAACAGTAACGAATTTGAGAATTTCAGAGAAAGAGGGTGGTATTACGTGGGTGGTTACTGTTTATAGAGAGATATTGAATGAAGGTGTGAAACGGTTACTTTTTGGGTTAGTGGGATGGTTTAAATGAGGTAATGGGTCTAGTGGAGGTTGATTTGATGGGTGTTTGTAGCCGTTAGGCTAAGTGGAGTTACATGCAAGGCTACACGTGTCTGATTAGGTGAAATCACACCGTTAAACAGGGTTGCTTTGTGTTGTGCTGGCAGTTTACCAAAATCATCCTCCCTTTTTAAAATTGTTGGTGCAGTAGCACTGGAAAGTGGTAGGTGCAGATGCACTAGGTGCAGATGCACCAATTTCTGCTTTTCTACAAAACACTTGAAAAACATTAATTTGCACAAAATATAAAGTATTTAACAAAAATTATGGGTTGCCTCCCATCAAGCGTTTGTTTTAAGAGTCTTTCAGCCTGACTTTTCCTTGTTTCAAGGATTTTCAAAATGAGTGGTGCTTTCACCTTGCACCACTTGTTCACCAAAATACATTTTCACGCTTTGTCCATTTACCTTGAAAGTGGTATTTGAGGCTGCATCATAAAGATCAACTGCACCATGAGGATAGACTTTAACTAGTTTGAATGGTCCTGTCCACCTTGATTTCAATTTTCCAGGGAACAATTTCAACCTAGATTTATATAACAAGACCATCCCCCCTTCTCTAAGTTCTCTTCTTTGGATTTTTTTATCATGCCATGCTTTGGTTTTAGCTTTGTAAATTTCTGCATTCTCATAAGAGAATTGCCTAAATTCTTCTAATTCATTAAGCTCTAAAAACCTTTGTTTTCCTGCCCTACTGAGATCAAAATTCAGCTTTTTAATAGCCCAATATGACTTGTTTTCTAACTCAATAGGCAGATGGCATGCTTTGCCATAAACTATCCTATAGGGGGACATACCTAATGGGGTTTTGAATGCAGTCCTATATGCCCATAATGCTTCATCTAAGTGTAAGGACCAATCTTTTCTTGTTGGTCCAACCATTTTTTCAAGCATTCTTTTAATCTCCCTATTAGATAATTCAGCCTGTCCACTTGTTTGTGGGTGGTAGGCTGTAGAAATTTTGTGCTTAATCTCATATTTAGCAAGCAGATTTTCAATGAGTTTATTGTAAAAATGTGAACCTTCATCATTGATGATTACTCTTGAGGTGTCAAACCTTGTAAAAATATTCTTTTGTAAAAATTTACTAACTGATTTGGCATCATTATTAGGCAAAGCTACGGCCTCTACCCATTTGGACACATAATCAACAACTACTAATATGTATTCATTACCAAAAGAGGGTGGAAAAAGACCCATAAAATCCATGCCCCAAACATCAAAAAGTTCAATTTCTAAAATATTAGTCCTGGGCATTTCATGTCTTTCAGAAATGTTTCCACTCTTTTGGCATTTGTCATAGGTTTTGACCAAGAAATAAGCATCTCTAAATAAAGTAGGCCAGAAATAACCTGTTTGTAATACCTTAGCTGCTGTGCTATTTCCTCCAAAGTGACCTCCATAAGGTGCAGCATGGCAGTGCAGAAGCACTGCTTGTTGTTCTGATTCGGGAATGCACTTCCTCATGATTTGGTCAGGACACATGTGGAAGAATCTCCTTCTTTGCTGATAGCTCATGTCCTTTGGTACAACTTTACTTACAAGGAAATTGACTATGTCAGCATACCATGGTGCAGTTGCACTAGGTGCTGTCAAGGTGACTGCTAACAACTTTTCATCTGGGAAATTCTCCTTGATCTCTTGTGTACCTGCATTTTCACTTTCTAATCTAGATAAATGGTTGTCATACCCTAATTTTGTCCGCCTAGTTTCAAAACCCTAATTTTCAGCAAAAATAAATAATTTTGTGAGTGATGCATTAACCCCTAATTTTGTTAATGCACAAAGAGGGGTTAACCCTAATTTTGTCCGCCTTGTGAGTGATGCATTAACCCTAATTTTGTCCGCCTAGTTTCAAAACCCTAATTCTTTTTTTTATTTAATGAGATGTTTTCAACATGAAAGGGTAAGTTGCAAATTGTGTCTATGTTGTTGCTTGCTTGATAACATGATCTCAATGAATGTGCTATGCTTGCATCTATGAACTTTCTTGCATTCATTGTTTTCTTTTCTAAACAACTTGACATGAAAATGGTTACTAGTTTAGATCATTGCATGAATTGTAGTTTAGCAATTTGCATTTTGGTTATTGACTTGGAACTTGATTGAAAATGTTCTACTAGTTTTCCAAAACTCCTTTCCAAAAATCAAATTGCTTTCAAACTTCTTTTCTAAACTATGTCTTTAACAAATTAAGACCAATTTCTTTTCCAAGCTTAAACCCTAAGTTTTTCATAAACAAAATCATTAGTGGCCACTCGAAGCCTTTGCTTGTTTGATCACTAATGAGGAGTTATTAGTGGTAGTCACTCGAAGCCTTTGCTTGTTTGATTATCATGAAAGCTCCCAAACCTTAAATACATGCGAACCCAATTCAATTCCAAAAACAACACGAGTCATTAGTGGTAATTGTCCTAAGCCTTTGCTAGATGATTATCACCGATGCTCGCCTCATTTGCAAAAAAAGATAAAATAAAAACGTTGTTACTTATAATCACTCGAAGCCATTGCTTGTTTGATTATCGGTTTCAACTTATTTTCTTTCGAGTTAGTAATGAAAACCACTCGAAGTCATTGCTTGCTTGGTATTAGTGAACACTCAAGTCTTATTTCAAAAAACACCTAAAAACTAAAAAGCTAAAAACAAAAGAGCCTTTTCAAAACAAGACTAGAACTACGTAGCTTTGAATTCCTCATCGCACCGGAGGATACGTAGGAGCGGGTTCACCTCCCGTCAAGCACCCTTTCAAAAAAATAATAACAAAAAGATTCTTCTTTCCCCAGTTTTCAAAAACATTTTCTTAAATAAAAAAAAAAGAAGAAAAGAAGTAGAACAAAGCGTATCAAATCAACAGTCAAAAACCACACACTAAATTAAAGGTTCCCTTTCGGTAGAAAGGATGTGTGGGGTGCTAATACCTTCCCCACACATAACCGACCCCCGAACCTATATCTCTCGTTTTCAAAAGGCCAATCGCCTAAAAGGATTTTTCCAATGTTTTTTTCCTAAATTAAAATATTGGTGGCGGCTTCATTGTTTTTCCCGTTGTACGAAGAAGGATCCAAACCGGATTTTTCGGAGTGCATACAATGGTCAGCTACTTGGTTCTCCACCCCCTTCTTGTCTCTAATTTCAAGATCAAATTCTTGAAGGAGGAGAACCCATCTAATAAGCCTTGGTTTTGCATCTTTCTTTGCAAGCAAATACTTGATGGCAGAATGGTCAGTATAAACAATCACTTTAGTGCCAACCAAGTAGGATCTAAATTTATCAAATGCAAATACCACAGCTAATAGTTCTTTCTCTGTCCCAGTATAATTCATTTGAGCTTCAATAAGTGTTTTGCTAGCATAGTAAATTGAATGAAAGATTTTGTCATACCTTTGCTCTAGGACAGCTCCCACAGCAAAGTCACTAGCATCACACATCAATTCAAAAGGCCTGCTCCAATCTGGTGTTACAATCACTGGTGCAGTTACCAGTGCCTTTTTGAGCTTTTGAAATGCTTCCATACAAGGTTCATCAAAGTTAAATTGTGTATCTAATTGTAAAAGATTACACAATGGTTTAGAAATTTTTGAAAAATCTTTGATGAATTTTCTATAGAAACCAGCATGGCCCAAGAAGCTCCTTATTCCTTTAACTGTTGATGGAGGTGGCAGTTTCTCAATAACCTCAATTTTTGCCTTATCTACTTCCAATCCTTTCTTTGATACTTTATGTCCAAGCACAATGCCCTCTTGTACCATGAAATGGCACTTTTCCCAATTAAGCACAAGATTGGTGTCTTCACATCTTTGGAGAATTTTTTCTAAATTTGACAAACACAATGGAAATGTTTCTCCAAAAACAGAAAAATCATCCATGAAAGCTTCCATTGATTGCTCAATGAAGTCAGAAAATATAGACATCATACATCTTTGAAATGTAGCAGGTGCATTACAAAGTCCAAAAGGTATCCTTCTAAATGCAAAGGTACCATAGGGACATGTAAAAGTAGTTTTTTGTTGATCCTTAGGTTCTATTGCAATTTGATTATAACCTGAATAACCATCTAAGAAACAATAAAACTCTTTTCCTACAAACCTATCTAACATTTGATCAATGAAAGGCAAAGGAAAGTGATCCTTTTTTGTGGCCTTATTGAGTTTTCTGTAATCCATACAGATTCTCCATCCTGTGACAGTTCTAGTTGGTATCAATTCATTTTTTTCATTGGCTATCACTGTCACACCCCCTTTCTTAGGGACACATTGTACAGGGCTTACCCATGCACAATCTGATATGGGGTATATGATTCCAGCATCTAGTCACTTAATGATTTCTTTCTTAACAACCTCTTTCATTATAGGATTTAGCCTCCTTTGTCCTTCTATGTAATTTTTAGAATTATCTTCTAAAATTATCCTATGCATGCATATTGAAGGGCTAATTCCTTGTATGTCTGCCATTTGCCAACCTATAGCTTTCTTATGCTTTTTCAAGGTATTAATAAAATCATTTTCCTGTTCTAAAGATAGATCAGATGCAATGATCACTGGAAGTGTATCACCTTCCCCTAAGAAAGCATATTTCAAATGTTTAGGCAATTCTTTCAATTCTAATTTGGGAGGTTGTTCAATTGAGGGTAGGTTCTTTCTAAGGTTGGGATCTTCTAAATTAATAGACTCATAAGTTCTAGCCCATACCTTAGGTGTTACTTCTTCCTTTGGCAGTATGTCTTTTTCCAGCATTTCTTCTTCAGGTAGTGCAGTTGCATCTGGTGCAAGTGCACTGACAAGATGATCATACTGCTTGTTGAACTGCTTTTGCACCAAATGATCAAGAGATATGATTGCTGAACATTTTTCACTCTCCTCTGTAGGATATTTCAGAGCATTCATTACATTGAATTTCACCTCTTGATCATTTACTCTCATGGTTAGTTCTCCTCTTTGCACATCAATCAATGTTTTCCCAGTTGCTAAGAATGGCCTTCCAAGAATAACTGGTACTTCTTCATCTACAACAAAGTCAAGGATAACAAAATCTGCAAGAAATACAAATTTGTCAACCTTTACTAATATATCTTCTATGATCCCTTCTGGGTAAGCTATTGACCTGTCTGCAAGTGACAATGTTATAGATGTAGGTTTAGCATTTCCAATTCCTAACTGTGTAAAGATAGATTTAGGTATCAAGTTGATGCTTGCTCCTAAATCACACAATGCACGACCTGTATAGTAATTACCTATTGAAAATGGAATTGTAAAGCTACCTAGATCTTTCAATTTTCTTGGAATTTTGTTTTGCAAAATCAAACTACATTCTTTTGACAAAGCAACAGTTTCAAATTCACCTAATCTTTTTCTTTTTGAAAGAACATCTTTCATGAATTTAGCATAATTAGCCATTTGTTGCAATGCTTCAATCAATGGAACATTGATATGTAATTGTTTTAAAACATCTAAAAACTTACTGAATTGCTTCTCCTCATGTGCCTTTTTTAATCTTTGAGAAAAAGGAGGAAGAGGATGTTCAGAAACTAACCTTGGAGTTGGAACTTCATGAGATGCAGATGCATCAGGTGCTTCTGCATCTTGAGAATTTTTTTCATTTTTATTTTTTTCTCCCTTACTTTTACCTTCATTCTCATAAGGTTCTCCAAGATCTTTACCATTTCTGAGAGAGATAGCTTTGACCTGTTTTTTACCTAACCTCTGAGATGGACTTGCTTCTGTATTAGAAGGTAGTGCACCTGTTGGTCTTTGATACAGAGCAGTTGCTAACTGACCTACTTGATTCTCCAGATTTTTAATTGAAGCTTCATGAGCTTGGCTAGCTGCTCTAGTTTCACTAATGAATGCTTCATGGGTTTGCCTAGCTGTTCTGGTTTCACTAATGAAGGATTTAAGCAAACCTTCTAGGGAGTTATCAGTAGCAAGTTGTTGTTGTGGCCTTTGGTAATTCTGAGATTGGAATCCTGGTGGGGTGACTGGTGCAGTTGCAATAGGTGCACTAGTGTTGCTCCATCTAAAATTTGGATGGTTTTTCCAACCAGCGTTATAGGTATTGGAGTAAGGCAGGGTTGCTAGGACACTCCTCATAAAGGTGACTTCCTCCACAATAAACACAACTTATAGCTCCTGGAAGGGCTTGTTCTATTGCTGGTGTAGCTGCACTAGATGCAGTTACAATGGTATTGGTGAGGCTTTTGAACATATTTGCTAATGAGGCTACTTGAGCAGATAGGGCTGATATTTCACTAATTTCATGTACCCCTGATGATTTCTTTTGGGCACTTACCCTCTCAGTAGGCCAACTAGAACTATTAGTAGCAATTCTATCAATCAATTCACATGCTTCATTATAAGACAGATTTAACAAAACACCACCAGATGATGCATCAAGCATTATTCTAGTTTGTGGTTCCAAACCATTAAAAATGTTTCCATTTGAATAATGACTGGAAGACCATGGTGTGGACATTTTCTTAAAAGTTCTTTCCATCTTTCCCATGCTTCAAACAATGATTCAAATTCTTTTTGTCTAAAAGATGTAATATCATTTCTCATTCTGGCATTTTTGATGGGTGGAAAATATTTTGACAAAAACTTTTCAGCCATTTCATTCCATGTATGCATAGAATTAGGCTCCAAAGAATTTAACCATGATTTAGCCTTATCTTTCAAATAATATGGAAATAGCTTAAGTCTAAATGCTCATGGGGATCCTCATGAGGAAATCCACGAAATTGACCAATTGTTTGCAATATTTGAAACATCATGGGTTTAAATTCAAAATGGACAGCTTCTATGTGAGGTCTTGCTATGCTTGTTTGCATATTTTGATGATCAAACATAGCATAATCTCTCATAGGTCTATCTCTATCATTAATCATACCTATTGGACCCATGTGGATGAATTGCTGTTTGTGATCTGCTTGAACTTCTGGTTGTGATCCAGGACCAACTCTGATTGAGGGTGGTCTTGAGCCTTCTCCTTCACCTTGTTGAGACATTGTATTGCTGCAACCTTGAAGCCTTTGTTTCTGGAGTCTACGCAACCTTCTAAACTGTCTTTCTATTTCTGGATTTAAATCAAATTCTGGTGATCTGTCTCTGGGCATAAGCTAGTGCATCTGCACCTGTTTTTGTACAGAAAAACAAACTACCAGAGTAATAAAATAAACACTAATTTACCATCTTTAAAACAACAAGAATTAATGGCAATCCCTGGCAACAGCGCCAAAAACGTGGTGTGTGAAAAACGTGTGCAAGTATACACAGTCACAAACAAGTAGTATAAAAGATCGAACCCACAGGGATTGGATTAACTCTTATATATTGTTGTAAAGAAATGCAAATTAGTGCAACTACACTACTCAAAATTTTGGTTTTGGTTGAAGTTGAAATGAAACTTAAATTAAAGGAAAGCAGTTAAATTGTGCAGGAAATCAGTTGAGAATGATAGTTGGGATGTTTTCACAAACTAAATCACTTTTGAGATTATTGTGTTTTCTTGTGGTGCAATTGCACTTAGTCCAGCTGCATCAGTGTGTGTTGGTCAGCTACTTTCTTCAGAGTTTCGTAACAAGCTCTTATGATCCTGTTTTTTCGCGGTAAAGAAAAGAGTTGTCAATTCCTCTCTCGCCCCCTTACAGATAATCCAAATTGCTTAAATAAATACACTCTTGTATCTTAAGATCTTACTACACTCTTGTAAGGACTATGTTAACCTAAGGTTAGGAATTAACATGGAATTAACAAGCTAACTTCATTAAAACAAGTTTAACAAAAAGCTTCATTACACACTTATCCTTACTTAGTTCTTGATTTCTAGTTATAAGCCAATTAAGTGAATATAACTCTACTTGTTCTAAGTGATCAACCTCAAAACAAGACTAAGAATTTAAACACAAGAACTAAAGTGCTTACACCACTTGAAAACACAATAACTTTCCTCAAAAGATCATTGGAAAGTTAGAACATCCCAACTTAAGAGATTTAGCTCATGAGGGGCATAACAAAGCAAATATATTTGAATGAAAACATGTTGCAATGAAGGAAAGTACAAGAGAATTCAAAAGAGTAAGAATTACAACAATTGAAAGACTCTTGCATATATTTGCTTACAACCAATTTCTTGCACCTATTAGCTCTTTGAAGAAGCGGAGAGAGAAGTTGTCAATTTCTTCTCACCTTCCTCTCAAACTAACACTAAGAAAATGTAAAAAGAACTACAAGAAAATAAACTTGAAACTATGAAAAACTAAGATGAAAAGAACAAGAAAAAGATGATGTCTTCAAGTGAGAATTTGAGTCCTATTTATAGCCTCGGATATTTTCTTCATGTGGGGGTTTCCTTGATGATTAAGTTAACCAAAAGGTATTAACCATGGTTACTTTTCAGAAGATGGAGATAAGCTTTTGATTCTCATACTCAACCTTAAAGGGAGGTCCAATGAGAAGTAGCCACATGTCCTTTAAGATTGATTATTCATGATGGTCTTCCATTGTAGGCGCCTCCTTTTGCAAGTGGCCATGTGCCCCCATGTGACTCTTAAGCAAGCAGCAAGCCAACTAAGCATTATAGCAATGGTAAGAATTGAGGTGCTTCCAATGTGGGGTTGTGAGCTGCTTCGGTGCAAGAAGGTGCAGTTGCACCAAGTGCAGATGCACTAACTTCATATCAGGTGCAGTTGCACTAACTTGTTTTCTGGTGCAGATGCACTATACCGCAGTTGTACTGAATAAACACATCAAACATACGAAAATACAATAGAATGCTAAGTTATGAGCATCTTTCATCTGAAAACCATAAATGTTGTTATTTTATTCATACTAACATATTTAACACATAATAGACTTGATTTTGGGCAATTATCTAAATATGAAAGCACAAATAACTCTATATAAAATAGAGTTATCAGTACACATGATCATACATTCTTCTCTGACTCGTTTTCTGTGATGTTGGAAGTTAGAGCGTGAGAATCTGTAATGAGTTTGACCCGTTTTTCCTAGGAAAAACTACTATTTATACAAATAGAAAATAACTGTACAAAGTTTAAAAATTGTAACTGCTACGTGCTTTCGACAACGGTTACTTGATTCTAATTCGTTATCAACCTTCAACTTCTTCTTGTCGAACTCTCTGCCTTCAGCCTCTTCGACTTTGCCAAATCTAAGGTCGAAATCTGCTTGATGCAACCTTGTTGACTGCATTTAATTGAGCCTGTCGAAAATGCAGGCTAACAAATTGCCCCCTAAAAATATCTTTTTCGACTAAAATTTAAATGAAGGAAGAAAATGACGTTTTTGAGAATTCACTCAACAGCTTAATGTCAAGTCTGCTAACGTCACTACCATCAGCTTTCAGAATTGAAAAGACACTTTTTGAAATCAACAGTTTTTTGCGCTGACTATTCAGAGATAATGGGCCACGTTTGCTTTGGAACTCCCCACAATATCCACTTTTCCATAACTGTCAGGCCATGATTGCTAGTGGGCCACTCTCTAAGTTGCCAAAAACCCAAACGTTTATAGCCTTTATTATATATATTTTTATTATTATTTTTGCAGCTATAAAAGGCACTGCTTCTCCTTCATTCTACTCTTTTGCTCTCTTCATCTTCTGATATTGCAAACAAAACCCTCTGTAACTGAACTTCACAAATCTCTTTCATCTTCCTCGCTAAGATAAAACCCAAAACCACCATAGAAACTCTGTCAAACTCCATTAAGGCTCCGAACGTCTTCTCTGGTTTTTTACGAGAACCTCTAAAACTGTTCAAACTCCATTTCAATCGCTGAAAATGGCTTCTGCTTCAAGTTCTCATGTTTCTGGAAAACAACAATTCATTGCTGAACCTGATCTTGAGGATACACGCGCTCAGATTTGGAAATCTCAAGTACTCATTCCTTCTCCTGAACCTCATAAGTACGCTTTCCTTGGGCCTCTTCCTGAATCTCTTGAAGACACACCAAAAGTCCAGGTAATTTTCCCTAGCTATCACCGCTATAGCCCTAGGATTTTCCAGCAAGGGCCTTATGAAATGGGGTTTATGAGTGCCCCTGCCAGGGTTTTCAGGTCTCCGCCTCATGTAGGAAATGACATTTATGTCAAATGGCTCAACAAAGTTGAGTCGAAGAAAGGCGAATTTTGGAAAACCCAAGGGATCTTTGACCTAATCCAGTTATCGAGGTATGGCCCCAAGTACCAAAATCCTATGCTCATTTCAGCACTCCATTTTTGGGAACTCACCACCAATAGCCTTCATCGGAAGTGTGGCATGCTCACTCCTACCTTGCTGGATGTGGCTGCCATCACTGGGCTTAGACCTACGGGAGAAATCTTCAACCCTAACAACACCACCAACACTTATGACTTCAACTACAAACGTGCCACATTTTCTGGGTACATCAAAGACCAACACATCACTGATACTGAAGAGGTCTCCGACACAGAACACATAGCTTTCCTCACCTTGTGGCTATCTCATTACATTTTTTGCTCTTCGTCACTTCAGGTGTCCAAAATGTATGTGAATTTGGCCATTCAAATTAATTCAAATTCACGAAGGTCGAAACCTCTGTTTCAGCATACTCATTCTAGCCTCTCTCTATGAGGCCTTAGGAAATGGAGCCCTCGATTTGAAACAACTTGAACCTCAAGGTAAACTACTGATTTCAGACCCTATTTGGCTATTTCAATTGTGGCTCCTTGCCACTTTCGAGTCAAGATTACAACTGTTCTGCCCAAATGACCATGTTGAGATGATCGAACAAAGGAGTATTGAAGGTTTAAGACTTGCCGTTTTAAAACCCAGGGAAATAGGTCAGTCTATAGAAGATCTATTTTCTGATGCTTTCACCATGTTCCAAAACTGTGATACCTTCACGCCTTCGATGGCACCATTTATTACAAGGACTCGTGGACCAAGTTGGTTCACCAAAGAATTTCCTGCAACATCTGTCGAACATGAAGAAGGGGTCAACGAAATCTGGCAAGCTTATTTAACCCCAAACCTCCTATCAATCAGAATTTCACCTAGCAAGGGAAAAGCTCAATTTTGGCATGGCTGGATACCAACCAAATTTGGTGGCCAGGCAATTCGGACTGTGCCAACTTCAACCTGCTCCCTTTTTCAAATCAAAAAAGGCTTTGAAATTTCCAGATAATGAAAAAGAGTTCTGGCAACGTCTCGACCCTGCTGCCCAAAACACTCCCACTTTTAATCCCTTAAAATATGAGCCATCATTTGCTTGTACCAAGGAATTTCTTAAGTGGTAGACCAATTATACACAACTAGGCTTGCTGTTGTCGAAGAGTCCACCTTGTTATCCAACCTAATCTCTGCTTTTCCTCCTTTGCAGAACAAGAAGGATAAAAGTCAAGGTACGCATATTCGAGAAATTCAGGCTTTTCAAAATTACTTCGAAAATGTATATGACCCAAAATGTCTTAGTCGAACAGTTTCTGGGGCTGCTGATGTTTTAAAGCAAAAAATCCTCAAAAAGATTTCGACAATGCATATTCCACCTTATATAACAAACAAATATGACTATGCTTTAAAACATAAAATTAAGTTTCCACCTTTGCCAACCAGTAAAATGGCTTTGGTATTTCGACCACCAACTCCTAAATGGTTTGTATGTGGTTCGACTATGGCATTACAAAATTATTTTATAACTAAAACAGCCCAGAAAGTGATTCCGACTAAGCGTGACATACACACGTTTAGAGGTGATCTCCATTTGGACATTCAACATGTTCGAATCACATCTCCCATCGCAACAGGTGATGCATAGGACTCTTAGAAAAATTTCAATTTTTCTTTCATGTGCAAATATACTTACATAATTTGTCGAATGTTTGTAGCTGTTCCCGTTCCAACAACCACTGGTTCAACCAAGTCTCCAAAGAAAGGGACAAAGAAATAAATTAGCACTGCTTCGAAGCAAAGCAAGTCTCAACAAACCAAAAAACAAGAAGTAAGTGTCTTTGTGAAATCTTTGCAACATTATGTTCAAACTTTAAATTTGACACCTGACTAATCTTTGCTTTGTAGAGTCGAAAAAGGGCAAGCAGTTCTACTACTGATATACCCCCTAAGAAAATGAAGAAAAATGACAGGCAAATTGTGAGCGATAATTCAGAGGTCAAATCTCTTACCTCTTTACTTTTTCAATCATTTACCTCCCGTTTCTTTGTTCATACTAACATAAGTGTCGTATTTTCAGTCTGACAGCCCAATGAACAGCCCCAAGCAAACTGAGGTTCCTACAACTCAAGTTGAGAAAGAGAAGAAAAGAAAACATTCTCAAGAAGCTCTCAAAGCTCCAATTCCAACAGCTCCTGTCGAACAACAAGGAGAAGACAAGGAAACACCCAAAGAAAAAGCTCAAGGGAATCTAGAAAAACCTGCTAAGAAGAAAGCAAAAGCTCTTAAGAAATCTGAAAGTGCAGGTTTTCGTGTTGGAGAGACAGCTTCGAAGGTAATTAACAAACTCTTTATTTTTCCTTTAATCGTTTTGATTCAATATGATAATAAACTCGTCAATCTGTTATAACAGGGAAATGAAGCTAGGAACATTGAGTTTCAGCAAAAACAACCAACACCAACTTTGACTCTCTCTCCCTCTGTCGAACCAATAGCTGAAAACGTGGTCGAGGAGCAACCAAATCAGACCAGTCCTATTAACATCATAGAAGAGGCTCTTCACCAACAAACGAATGATCTGACAACCAATGAGCCTTCATTAGACAAGAATGCACCTGAAAAAGAAGTTCCTGACCAAGATCAAGAACAGAAAGATGACGAGATGAACGAAGCTGATCACACTGCTGGTGTTGAATTTGAGAAAGATATTCTGATTCCAACTCCTAATCTTAGTGACAAAGAAGAAGAAGAAGAAGAAGAAAATCAAGTCGAAGGCAACGAAGAAGACCAAATTGATGATGAAGTTGTCGACTCTGAAGAGGAAGGATCTGAAGATAACTCAGAGCACGTCGATGAATCACCAAAGGACCAAAACAACTCTAAAGCAGCACCTTCATCAAGCAACACTCTGAGTCAAGAGGCTTTGACAGAACTGAAAAGTAAGAATCCTCTTGAGGCTTTGAAATTCATGTTAAGTAGTAGGGCATCTTCGACTAAGCAAAGCTCTTCGACCACTTCCATTGGCGAAATGTCTAATAGTTCGAAGGAAGACCTCCTTAAGGAATTTCGAGCTAGAGTTCTTGAAGCTGACTTATTTCAGGCCATCGAGAAAAATCATATAACAGCTTTTGAGATTAAAGCACTGCTGCGTAAACTCAACAATTCAACGTCAAGAAAATCCCTCATCGGTTTCATTGTCGAATTCGAGCCTCTCTTAGAACAAATCACCAGGGACTTTCAAAAGAAAAAGGATAACGCTGCAAACAAAGAGCGCGAGGCTAAACTGCAACATGAAGAGTGGGCTGCTGTCGAAGCTTCACAAGCCAAAATTTCTTCTTTAGAGACCCAAGAAGCAAATAATGCTCAAGAGATGGCTAATTGTGACAAAGCTATTTCTAGATACCAAGAACAAATCAAGAACTTGCAATTGAAGCTCAAAGCAGAAGAAAAGAAGAAAGCTTCACTTCGTAAGACAACTCCTGAATCTTTGGAACCGGTGATCAATGCAGAGGCAGCTTTGGCAATCGAGCACTTGGAAAGACACAGCCAACACGAAGCAAAGGTTCAAAGTTTGGTCGAAGATGAAGACCTTACTGCTACAAGACTAGAGCATTCAAAATCTGTTTTAGAAAGGCTCAAAGCCAACCTTCAACTTTAAATTGTAATTTTCTTTATTTCCAATTTTTGTAACTTCGACAATGTTCTGGCAATTACCAACTTTTAAATGCCATGTTTAAATCTTATTTATAAATTTAGTCCTGCGTTATTTTGACTTCTTGCAGTATTGGCCTATACTTTTTTAAATACTTGCCATTTATTTGCAAAATTCGACCATCAGCGCCTAATTCTTCGACTTCATAGGTACCGTTAGAATATACTTGCAAAACTCGAAATAGTACTTCCCAATTTGGTAACCATTTGCCTAAGACTCTATCTTTTTTTTTCCATAGGCAGTATTACTTTCCAAACTAAGTCTCCTACAGCAAAAGTTTTCAACTTAACTTTTTTATTATAGGCTTTAGCTACCCTTTCTTTTTGCCTTATCAGGACATTTAACGCATTTAGTCTTTCTTCGTCTAAATCAACCAACTCATCCAACATCATATCCCAATAATAATCTGATGGAATTTCGAATTGCCTTTGAATTCTGGCTGACTGTAAACAAATTTCGACAGGTAAGACTGCATCATGTCCAAATGTTAGTCTAAAAGGAGTAGTATTAATTGATTCTCTAGGAGAATTTCGACAAGCCCACAAAACTTGGTCAAGATTTTTATGCCAGTTTCTAGGCTTTTGCCCTATATGCTTTTTAATCAAATTAATAATGATTTTATTAGCTGCTTCTACTTGACTGTTGGCTTGAGCATAGTATGGTGTCGAAGTCAATAACTTGAAACCAGTTTCAGAGGCAAAATCCACCATTTTTTTGACCAATAAAAACTGTACCTTGGTCTGTAGTAATGGTCTCTAGAATTCCAAACCTATACAAAATATGGTTTTGAATAAAATTGATTACTGCCTCTTGATTAACATTAATTAAAGGAATAGCTTCTACCTACTTAGTAAAATAATCTATCCCAACTAATATGTAACGATGGCCTTTCGACGAAGTTGGCTTAATCTCACCAATTAAATCTAAAGCCCAACCTCTAAATGGCCAAGGTTTCACTATTGAATGAAGTTCACTTGCAGGCACGTGTTGAACTCCTGCATGTCTTTGACACTCTTGGCAACCTTTAGCGAACTCTATGCAATCTTTTAACATAGTTGGCCAGTACACTCCTTGTCGAAATAAAAGCCATTTTATTTTGTGGCCTACTTGATGAGACCCACAAGTTCCACTATGAGTATTGGAAATTGCTAAATATGTCTCACTCTCACTAAGGCATTTAAGTAAAACTCCTTCAAGAGTCTTTTTGAACAACTCATTTCCAATAATCACGTAGCTTAATTAAGGCTCTATACTTGGTTTTTCTATTGGTTATTCCTATTGGATTTTCCAAGTATTCGACAATTGGTTTTCGCCAATCATCATTCGACATATTATCAATGGCAAAAACTTCAAAACTTTGAAAATTTTCAATAACTAGAGATAATGATACTTCCTCGGCCCCTCCAAGTTTTTGGCTTGACAATTCATTTAAAGGATTATCTGTCAAAACTAATTTATTTTTTATTTCTATTAATTCTTCTAGTTTTTCTTTAGAAACTCTGTATCCTGAAGCAATTTGTGCCAAATCATTTGCCTCTTGGTTGTCAAGTCGAGGCACATGCTTAATTTGAACACTATCAAAACGTTTTAACAATGTTTTGGCAGTAACAAAATACATTATTAGGTTTTCTTTTACCACCAAGTCTAACAAGATCTCAATTCCTGCTATTAAGACTTCATATTCAGCCTCATTATTGGAGCAAGATCCTTCAATTTTAAACTTATACTTTGTTGGAATTTTTGTTGGTGAGATAATTAAAATTCCAACTCCAACACCGTTTTTCTGGCTTGAACCGTCAAAATATAACTTCCAAGGTTGAGTATCCACTAAGTTTACTGTGGTTTTGACCAATGAATGGTCGACAATAAAATCAGCCACTATTTGGCCTTTAATAGCCTTTAAAGGCTGATATGTTAAGGAGTACTCAGACAGAGCTAAAGCCCATTTACCTATTCTACTATTTAAAATTGGTTTTGACAGCATATGTTTAATAATATCATAATGCGAATAAACATACACGTCAACGGGCTTTATATATTGCTTCAATTTTGTACAAGAGAAATACAAGCATAAACACAATTTTTCTATAGGATGGTACCTAGTTTCTGCATCGTTTAAAACCCTACTGAGGTAATATATGGCTCTTTCGACACCATTTTCATACTCTTGTGCTAACATGCTACCTATAGATAATTCTGATGCTGCTACATACAGTTTCATTACTTTATTCCTACTAGGAGGTAACAAAATAGGCGGCTTCACCAGGTATGCTTTAATCTCGTCGAAAGCTTTCTGATATTCTGCATCCCATCTGAACACATCTTCCTTCTTCAGTCGAAGCAACGGCGAAAAAACTTGAGTCTTGCCACTTAGATTTGAAATAAATCTTCTAAGGAAATTAATCTTTCCTAATAATGACTGTACGTAGCAGGAGCTTTGGTTTGAAATTTTTTCCTTAGAAGATTAATTTATTCCTTAGAAGATTAATTTCGAAGGAGCTTATTTTCCTTAGAAGATTAATTTCAATAGGCGGCTTCTAAGGAAATTATTCTTTGTCGAAGGAGCTTTCGTTTCCAAGATTGCCTTCGTCTTGTTTTGATTGATTTCAATGCCTTTTTTGTGTACAACGAAACCCAAAAAATCACCTGTACGCACACAAAAGGCACATTTGAGTGGATTCATTTTCAATCCATATTTTCTCATTCTTTCGAATGATTGTCGAAGATGGTCTAAATGACCATTTTCTAACGAAGACTTAATAACAATATCATCTATGTACACTTGCATAAATTTTTCAATAAAATCATGGAACATAGAATTCATTGCTCTCTGGTATGTAGCACCAGCATTTTTTAGGCCAAATGGCATTACTACCATTCATAAACGCCTAATGCCCCAGGGCAACGAAATGTTGTTTTTGATGTATCTTATTCAGCAATATATATTTGGTTATAACCAGAATAACCATCAAGCATGCTTAAATATTCATAACCTGCTGCTGAATCAACTAGCATTTCTGCCACTGGCATGTCATATTCATCCTTTGGTGTAGCATTATTCAAATCTCTAAAATCTATGCAAACTCTAAGTGTACCATTTTTCTTAATTACAGGAACTATATTAGCAAGCCATTCGACATACCTGGCAGTTCTAATGAACTTGCTCTTTAGTAATCTTTCTATTTCTGCTTTGATCTTCAACAAGATCTCTGGTGCAAATCTTCTTGGAGTCTGCTTCACTGGCTTCTTTCCTGGTCGAATTGGTAATTTTATCTCAACCACTTCTCGACCTAATCCTGGCATTTCACTGTAATCCCAAGCAAAGCAATCCTTGTACTTTTTCAACAATTCGACAATCTGCACCTTCAATGCTTGACCAATCTTTGCACTAATATATGTTGGCCATTTTTTATGGAGCCATCTCCCAAATCAATCTCTTCTAAGGGATCTTGGGCTTGAATCCTTTTGGTCGAACCCAATGGATCGTTTTCAAACCTAGAGGCTCATCATCGTAGACGCAATCAAGCCTCTGGTTTTCGACAATGTTGTCTTTATTTTCATTTTCAATGGCTTCAGCAGCCATTTGTTGTTGTAACTCGGCTTCTAAAACTGCTTTTTGTTTGTTTTCGGCCACATAGGCCGTAATTCTATCCCATGCACTGAGCTTATCCATAAATAATTATTTATGGTCCATCCCACCCTGTAGGCTTGACGAAGCCTTGTGGGTGGTTGTCTTCATCTATAACCTCTCTCTCCCAAACAAATCCATAATTGGGGTGGAGTGTAACGGAAGATCTAATATTGTCTTGATGTTCATATCCAATTTCAGAAGATGCACATGGCGCAATATTCTCCAGTTGTTTGTCGAAGGTTTTCTTGATTATAGCATTTACCTCAGCTTTGAAATAACTCTGATCACCTTCAATATTTTCGACCAAACCATCTTCTCGCCAAATGATAAGCCTTTGGTGGACAGTCGAAGGTATTTCCCCCACACCATGTATCCATTCCCTTCCTAGTAGTAAGTTGTAATTTGCCTTTGATGGAACTACTAGAAACAATGTTGGTCCCTTAATACTTCCTACAGCAAACTCGACTTCAATGGCCCCAAGTGAATGGCCACTTTTGCCTTCATAGTTTGTAAGTATAACATTGTGTGTTTTCAAATTAGTTTCACACTTTCCAATTTTCTTCAACATATGTTGTGGCATCAAGTTTACAGCAGCACCACCATCGACCAGGATCTTGTTGACACCAATGTTATTCACTTTTGCTTGAATGTACAAGGGTTTGAGATGATTCATCATTCCACAATCTAGTCTCTCGAAAACAACATGTTGTTCTTCCACGCAACCATTCTTCAACACATAGTAACAGATTGGCTTATAAGTAGTCTCTTCGTCGAAATCTTCTTCGACGTCATTCACTTCAGAAACTACATCATACTCAATTGGAAGAATTGAGACCACGCCACATTAGACGTCGTATTCTGACTCAGAATCAGCAAAATCTGAGTCCATTTCTTCATCTAAGTTAATATCTTCTTTGATTACTGAAAGTGGAGTAAATATCCTTTTAGTAGCTGGCTTTCTAGCCATTTCAAGAGGCTTTAAAGGTACTTGCTTACCTTTATCGTTGCTAGATTTCTCCACTTTGCCTACAGCAACAGCAGCTTTCTTCTGGCGTTGATACCTGCGCCATTGTGTTCTTGTCATGGGATTTTTCCCTTTGTAGTTATTATTATAGGCATATTTGTTAGATTCAAAATGTCTTGTTTTGGCCAGTAGCACTAGTACTACCCTTGACCATTTTTGCTGAGTTCTGTTGATATCCAGCATTCTTTCTAGCATAATATACTGGGTAATAGCCAGTACTCTTCCCACCAGAATGTACCCATTTCTCGACAGGAGACTTTGCTAGAGGTACATAGGTTTTGATCTGTTCTTTTTGAGGATTCTTTGTTGAAGTGAACTTGTACTGAATACCTCTGTTGTTGTAGCTGAACTTTGGCCTCTTGTCGACCCATTTCCCTTTGCGCTTCAGTTGAGGCTTAAAACCCTCAAGATTTTTTGCAGCTTCTTTGTCGAAGACAGAACTACATCTTGGACAAAGCATCACTTCAGTGTTGTTAATTTTGTAGCGATTAAGGAAATCAGTCAATTCTTCTTCTGCCATTGGGTAGACTATCTTCATTTTTTCAGCATATTGGTCTTCAGTGACCATTTCGACATCTACTTTGTCAACAGCTTTCTCCACTTTAGCGTCTTCAGCAACAACTCCTGTGATCTCAACCACGTTGATGTCAACTTTGACAAACAATGCATCAGTTGCTGGTAGAGGATCAGCATCAATTTTCATTGGTGGCTTCGATTTGTCACCAAATTTCAGTCTTCCCTCATTGAGGGCTTTTTGAACCAAATCCCTGAAAATAACACAACGAGAAGTGTTATGGCCTAAAGAAATTGTGAAATTTACAAAAACCTCTTTTCTGTCGTTGTTCCAATGGTGGTACTTTCAGGCCCTTAGGCACCAAAATTTGACCATCAGCAACTAACAGATCAAATATTTCATCACACTTAGAAACATCATAAGTATAAGTTTTTGCAACAAACTTATCATTTTTTGGCTCAACAGGGTTTTTTCCATTTGAAGGTTTTAACAATTTACAAGTATAAGGACGTCCTGATTTTAATTCTGCTATATTAACCTCCTCTTCGACATCTTCATAAGATATGTCGAATTCTTGGTCACTGTCATTAGTTTCGACATATGCAACCTTTTCTTTTTTATTTTGGAACCTGCCTGTTCTGGCTTTTTCAACTTTAAGTCTTTCTACTTGTTGAACTCTATCAGTTAGTTGTGCCATATCTCTTAAGTGCAATGTATCTAGCTTCTTTCTTATAGAATAATCTAGACCACCAGCAGCCTTTTCGACTAACTCATGTTCAGGCACTTGAGTAAAACACCTTGCTTTGAGAAGTCTAAATCTATTGAGATAATCATCAATAGATTCTGCCCCCTTGCGTCGAACACTAGCTAGTTCCTTAAGACTAATCTTGCACTAGCCCATATAGAATTGTTCGTGGAAGGCCTTTTCTAACTGACTCCAACTAAAAATAGAATTTGGAGGCAAAGTGGTGAACCATTTAAACGCATTCTTAGTTAGAGAATTTGGAAAATACTTCATTCTTAAATTCTCATTATGCGCTATATCACCAGCCTCAATAAGATAACGAGCCACGTGTTCGACAGTGGATTCGCTAGTTTCTCCAGCAAATTTTGTGAACTTAGGGATTTTCCATCCCCTAGGTAGCTCTGTTTGCAAAGTGTATTCCGACAAAGGTGATACAAAATTAGGCCTGTGCAAGCCTAAGTTAAGGCCATTCAGGGCTAGAATGTTTTCGACCAGGTTAGCCAAATTATTTTGCGCCCCAAAATTGTTTTGTTGCACTTGTCTGACCACTTCGTCTGCATTTTGGTTTCTATTTACTAACACAACATCAGGGATTGCCTCTATCCTCATAGGCTCTTCGACAACATGTTGTTGTCTCTGATTACCCTGATTTATGGGAATTGCATTGTTAGGCCTTTCTAAAGGGATTTCGACAGGCCTAACATTTTGAATTTGGGGAATCTGCTGGTTATGCACTGGTGGAGTGCCAAAGAAATCAGCAATTTTTCCCATTTGTGTCGCCAACATCTGGTAACTATTATTAGTGTTTTGTATTAAAGGATTGAACACAGTACCAATTTGTTCTGTTAACATATTAACCATATCATGGTTACTATCATCCATTTGTTGCCTTAATGCCAACAAAGATGTTGTAGTCAAAT
Source organism: Astragalus glycyphyllos (assembly GCA_963573325.1). Lineage (NCBI taxonomy): Eukaryota > Viridiplantae > Streptophyta > Magnoliopsida > Fabales > Fabaceae > Astragalus > Astragalus glycyphyllos. The sequence goes on from OY754309.1 coordinate 42,776,960, forward strand.
TAGGTTGGGCATTTCGACTATGAATGCCCTCTGATGAACTATGAGTAGGAGAATACCCTGTAATTGCATTATCTGCAAATGTAGATGAATTTGTCTGAAGGTCTGCCATCAATGCCATTGGCATGCCATATGGGAAAGGCCTACTACTCATACTGAATTGCATGTTTCCAATCAATGAATTTGCCATTAAAGGACTTGTTGGTCCTAATATTGGTGTCATAGAAGCCATAGTATTAATATTTGTTAATGATGCAGTAGTCATCATTGACACAGGAATAATTATGGGAGAAGTTATGGCAGTTACTCCCATTGTTGTCGAAGAAGGCATAGCAACGGTTATGCCTACAACATTTGCAGCGTTAGCGTCACCAACTGACGTTTGTTCTTGCGTACTTTGTGCATTTGATGCAGAAGCATTATTTGTACTAGAGCGCGCCATCTCTGTAAGATGTTTTCCACTCCTTAAACGCATGCACAGATAAGCACAATTTTTTAAGATTTCAACGAAAAACTTTAAAAGTTAGCACAAATGTCCCACCGGGCGTGCCAATTTGTTTACCGTGGTTTTTGGTAAACACTGCTAGTTTGAAATTTCTTCTGCTTGCAGGATCAACTAGTAAATCCTAAGACCATTTGTGTTAAAGTTTTTCCAGAAATTATGAATGTTTTTACCGTTTTAAAGAAAAGAATGAAGATAACTGTCAGTTTCACGCGAAACCGTCGAAGTTACTTCAGACAGAGATGAAGAGAACAGATAAAAATGCAGAAAATTGCTTAAAGAAACAAAGTAAAATGCATTAATTGAAAAGAGACTTGGTACACATGATCATACATTCTTCTGACTCGTTTTCTCTGTGATGTTGGAAGTTAGAACGTGAGAATCTGTAATGAGTTTATGACCCGTTTTTCCTAGGAAAAACTACTATTTATACAAATAGAAAATAACTGTACAAAGTTTAAAAATTGTAACTGCTACGTACTTTTGACAACGGTTACTTGATTCTACTTCGTTATCAACCTTCAACTTCTTCTTGTCGAAATCTCTGCTTTCAGCCTCTTCGACTTTGCCAAATCTAAGGTCGAAATCTGCTTGATGCAACCTTGCTGACTGCATTTAATTGAGTCTGTCGAAAATGCAGACTAACACATATACATTCGACATATTACAATCTAAACATCATGATTTTCAGCAGATATCCCTCAACTAGAAGGAATTGAACACTTTTTTAATGCAAATGAGATCGTCTAAAGCAATCCTTTTGGGCGGAAAATAGCAGCAAAATGACTGCTCTTTTTTGTTACATTTTGGGTGGTTACTAAAACCATTTAATTTTATATTAAGATCCGAGAATTGGTGTGCTGCACTTGAAACTCACATAGTGCACTCATTCTCAATCATCTTCTCAACCTCATTTATTGCCAAGTAAGCTTTATGTCCTCCTATGTGTTCAGATTGTTTCTTTCTGGCTTTCCATATATTGTTGGAACAAAAACATTTAAATTATTGGCTGGAAAACATTTAGTGGGAATCGTCTTTGAGAAATGTGACTCTCTTGGCATAAGTTTTAATGATTTTCACTTGAATCCACTTTACGTTCAAAGAATCTCCACTCTTATTTAGAAGGAAAACTTAAGTTTTGTATACAAAGAAAAACTATTGTTTGGTAAAATGCGTGGACCTTTAAGGCATTAGAAGTGTTTGAAAGGTTTTATGAAAAAGGGATCTTAGAGTTTTATGGTCTAAAAACTGTGGCCCTAAGTAGGCATAGTAGTTATGCTTGTTTCTAAAAATTCTTAGTATTTTGAATTACGATCTTCGAGGCGATTACGATTGCGGTGCATCAAGTCGTTGTTGAGATCATGAGTTGCGGGGTAGGAAAAGGTACGCGGTAAAAGCATCTAAAGTATTGTTTTGTTATATTGTGTGTTAAAATGTCAAATGTTCGAGATTCATTGTGATTAATATTGTTGATGTGATTGATGGTGGTAAGTCTCAATGATTTGATTGTTTTGTTGATACTTTTGTTGTGTAATACTCTTCTCGTTATCTTATATTTGATCTTAGTATTATGTGTTAACTACTACCTCCGTCCCATTTTATAAGTTGTTTTAGCAAAATGAATTTGTCCCAAATTAATTGTTGTTTTACATTTTTAAGAAAGCATCTAACATGTTTTTCCACTATTGCCCTTATTAATCATTACAACTTTTTACATTTAATAAATAATTCACGTTTATCTATGTAGAGAGATAAAGGGTTAAATGGTAATTTAGACAAAACTTTTTATAAAATCTAGACTACCAATCATTTTTCTTAATATGCGTGCAACAACTGCATATAAAATGGGACGGAGGTAGTATGTGTTAACTTTTTGCGATATTATTGATATAGATGAAGTTGAGCTGATTTGACTATGTGTACATGATTTATATTCTTGGTGGTTGACGACACAACCATTGTTATGACCTGATGTGTTGAGGGCTGAGTGTGACCCTCTGCGTAGTCATCCTCTTATGACAATGTTGTAGTATTTGGTGGGACGTATGTTGAACCTTTGTTGTAATTTTCTAAGACACTCGGTGAAAGTGATCTATTTGTGATGACTATATTAAGACATTTCATATCATTTTCCACTATAAAAACTCAATTCAATAATTTATTATTATATTGAAGTGTTATTATTAATTATTTGTCATTGATCGTTTTCTTTTATTATTTGTTAAATTTGCTATTAAGTATAAAATTTCTTAGACATTCTCTATAATATTAAAACATACTAAAATTAATTTTTACTACTATACCAAGTATCATAACTACTACTAAACATGTAAAATATCAAAACGTGGGGTAAAAAAAAACCTCAAGCTAAATGGGAGGAAAATACACCAAGATTGATCCCATTCCCAGCGATTATAACACTCCCTGTTTACTAAGATGATAGCTACAGTGATATCTACAACTATAATCTCCTTCAGTGTCCAATGTTAGTAGAAAACCCCCTCCACTGTCATAAATCTGCTATTCGCGAAGACCATTTGATGTGGGTCTTAAGTCGTAATGGTACCTACTCCGTAAAATCTGGTTATTATTTTACGATGGAGCATCTTGTTGCACATCTCATCTCCGTGTGGAAGGGAATTGGAACGTGGTTTGGTCTCTTAAAGTTCCAAATAAAGTAAAAATTTTGTTGTGGCGTATCATGCGTGGGTGCTTACCAACCCGTGACCGTCTTGTTCGGAAAGGTGTGAATTGTCCTAGCCATTGTTCTATGTGTAATGCGGGAATAGAGAATGAATGGCATATTTTCTTTGGGTGCACTAAGGCTCAACGGGTGTGGGAGGCAGCGGGTATGTGTTCCTCTATATACGGTTTGTATGAGGCAGCTGAGGGTGCCAAAGAGCTCCTTTTTTCTCTGCTGGAAACACTTGATTCTGAAGCAAAAATTGATGTAGTTGCGGTCACGTGGTGTATATCGAAGCGCGGGAATGATATGGTGTGGAATTCAACCAAAGACCCGTCGATATGTCTCTACATGAAGCACGTTTGGTTATTAGTAATTGGCACAGCTACAAGCGCTGCTACCAGCAAGTTTCGGTGCAGCAACAACACCCCCCTGTCACGCACATGACAGCCAGGACACGTCCTCAACGGGTCGACTGAAATGCAATGTTGATGGCGCTTGGTTTGCGGAACAATCAAGGTGCGGTTTGGGTATATGTTTACGGGATCATGCAGGTATATGCTTATCACCGCCAAAACAGTTTGGTTTGATGGCTTCTTGGCACCACACGAGATTGAGGCAATGGGACTCCTAGAGGCTCTTCGGTGGTTGACTTATATGAACATTCAAGGGGTGGATGTTGAACTCGATTGCAAGCAAGTGGTGGATGCAACAAAAGGTCGCATTGTCTTATGAAATGAATTTGGATCCATTATTTCAGCTTGTAAACTTTTCTTTTCTACTTTAAATAACTGTACCATCAGTTACATTAGGAGACAAGCTAATTGTGTGGCTCGTAACTTAGCTAGGACGGCTCAATCCTTTACTAGTCACCATGTGCATGACTTTATTAGTGCTACTTTAGTCAATTTAGTCAATGCATTGCGGGAGACAAGACGCTAGTTTTAACAAAAGAAAAACTGAGTACTGAGAAATAAGAATGGAGGAAGGAGTGAGGAGATGGGTGGTGGAGATATCAAAGTGGGACCCAAACCCCAATGACTTCTCCTTTGCTCTTTCCCTTCTCCCTTCCAACGAACACTCCTCCGTTACTCACTTTCTCAAATTCGAAGATCGCAAACGTGCACTCATCAGCCGTATGCTTCAATACGCACTTTTATACCATCTCCTCAAACATAATCACTTCATCATTCAACGAACTTCCCAAGGCAAACCCTATTTGAAATTGGAATTCGATTATCATAAATTATTAGGTCTTCCTTTCCCTAATTTGAATTTCAATGTCTCACATCACGGTGATTATGTCGCCATAGCATCTGAACCGTTATGCCTTGTGGGGATTGATATTGTCTCCTATGCTTTGCCGCAAGGAGAAACCGTTGAGAAATTCATTCGCTACTTCTCATCCTATTTCTCAGCTTTGGAGTGGGATAATATAGTCAATGCTCCCACTTCTCATCATGTATTAATTCAGTTTTATAGGTATCATCATTATACTTTATCTCTAATTATTGATTATCTCATTGATCTGTTTTCTAAGCATTCCGAATGAGCAAATGTTTGTCATTTTCTGGAATAGGTATTATTGAAGAGAAGACAAAGTAACTACTTTGTACATGTTATGTTCATAGCAGAACTTAGCCACATAAATCTACTGTTTCAAAATTGTAGATTCTAAGGGGTTTTAATGAACTGGTTTTAGTATGGTTCAAAAAAAGCATGGTCCATTTTGGTTCTCAATTACAAGTTGAAAAACTGGTTGTGGGAGGTTTTAAGATTTTTGAAATTAACTAAATATGGTTCTTGACCAATTCCGATGACAAAGTATATTAGCGAACCTAAGCGTACAGATACGCTATGAATTCTAATCACTTTTGCTGACATCTTTATAAGAAGATTATGTCAAATAGTAAAAGGGTAAATACATGTTCAGGTCATTTTAATTTCAGCTCTCTCAACCTTAGTCTATGGAGTGTACCAGTAAGACATCACTAATAGGTTGATTAAGGACCGAACATCAAAATGAATCTGAAGTTAATTTTATTTCGGTCATACAAACTTAGCAATATCACTCATTATATTCATTCCATATTATAGAGTCTGATAGATAATATATTTTTATCTGCCAAACTAGTAGAATTCTTTGTAAATGCAAAATGATTTATTGAACCGAAGATGGACCTTTTGAAAGTCAAAGATGCACTTGCTTTGCAGATATTGGAGCCTAAAGGAAGCACATGTTAAAGCCATAGGGAGTGGACTGACCGAAGGGTTGAATAAAGTGAAGTTTTCTCATACGAACTGGACTAATATATCAGCTAAAATGGATGGGAAAGTTATGGCTTTGTGGAGATTTTGGCTGTTTGAACTTGGAGAAAGACATTGTGCGAGTCCCTCATCAACTTCTATTTGGGCTATATATGAAAGGGGTAGTAGGCATGGGGATGGATGATCTTGAGAAAATAATTGATGAATCAAAATGCCCTTTTCAATCACATGAGATTCCATAATTTTTTCCTGTGAAAATGTCCCTTTTCTGCATCCATTTTGTTAAAATTTCATTTCCTTTGCCTTGAGTGAACCTATGGGAACTACCATTATATTGATAGGATTAGGATGTAAACATCAGAATTTCCAGGCATAGCAAAATTTTCCTGGATTTTTTTCTATTGAATGATGATGGATCATATAGTTGTTTCAAAAAAGGAATACCTTAGATTTCCCCCTGCAAAGACAAGACAACCATTTTACTGGAATTCAAATTCAAATCGGTATAAGTGCTGAATAAATTCTACCGACCATTAAGGTGGATTCAAAAAGCTGATGTTGAATGTATTCTCATGCATGCCCACAGAAAACTTGCGGGATAACTTAGATGAAAACTCATTACAACATGTTCCTGCAGTATCTAATCGCAAACCGTAAGGCTACTATCAGAATTAAGAATAGATTGAGCCTAACAAAACTCCACAAGGCTGGCTCCATCCCAAGTGGAAGCATATCCCAAAATATACTCTGATACGGTGTACCAAGTTATAAACCAAACAGATGAAAACAAATGAATGGTTTTTTGTCACGTCTCTAAACTGCTGCAATAGTATCTTCTAAGTTTATCTCTCATTTATGCATATGCATTTAAAGTTCTGTATGTTAAACTGAGCTTTTTCTTTTTCTTGTTTTACAGGTATCGGTTGCAAGAGGTCCCCCCATATCAGCTGATACGAGTTACAAATCATCATTGAAGAAAGTAGACTTCACTGAAGACGAATATAATATAGGTCTTCATCTTCCTAATGTAGACTTTGTTAAACTAAGTGTAGAACAACTTGTTTCAGTTTTACAGAAAGCATTTGATTGTAAGCATAGAGATTAGATGTTCTTGTAAATCTGAGAATAAATATTTATACACATCAATGGAAATATTGTTATTTTAAAATTCAGTATTTATACACATCAAGTTATCCTAACTTCCTTTATCCAAATATGCTTTTCTGTAATGTTGTTCAATGTCATAGAGTCAACTCGGTTTTACATTGGTTATCATACAAATACAAATATTGGTAATAAAGCAAAGTAGTCTTAAAAGCAAACTTTTCTACTAAAAATAACCTCAACTTTAAGGGTAGTTTTGTAACTTTGGATTATTAAATTTGATGTAGCAAGTTAAGAGAAATGATTTTTGGGGGCACACATATAGACAATGATACCAACACCGTATATTACAGCTCAGGTAATGTTGTGTGGTTAATAACATTCACATACTTGGTTAATTCAGCTCATGGCATAGTTGATATAGATTATCAATTTTGGTTTAGTCGGTAAGAATTTAGTTTTAACCTTGCCCACCACATGTTGATTTAATTGGCAAGAATTTAGCTCATATACCACAAAAAAACTCTTGTAGGTGAGTAATATAATAGTACCTCTATAAGCATTCTTTGGGTCTTCCCCATAACCCCCTAGACCTAGAACTAGCAAAATTTTCTTAAAAAAAGTTCGTTTTTCCTTAATGGATAGCTGTTCCGATAGATCTTTCCGGGACTATCATGCAGAGTTTTTTGCAACTTGCTGGCTGCCCTCTTTGAGCAACATTCATAGACAGCAAAAAAAGAATGAGCAACCAAGCTGCCGCTACAAAAGCACAAAAATATTAGACAGAAAAGGCACAAATACGGTCCAAGGAAAGACTTATTTTAAGCTTTGGAGGCTAAAACTTATTTGCTTTATATTGAGTTAGAATATTGGTAACAATAAACTTTGATTATTAGTTACAAATGTCTTTATGGGGGTGTTTATGTGTGTGAGGTATAAGGTTCTTCTGTTTTTTTTTTGACAGAATAAAGTTCTTCTGTTTTTTTTTTTGACAAATAAAGTTCTTCTGTTATTTCCCTAAACTTTGACTTATCGGCCACACCATTACCCGCTGTACCACAATAGCATTTTGGAAATTGGGTGCCACTCTCCGCAATCAGCCATTGACTGCATAGGCCAGTGATAATAGCATAACCAAAACCCAAGACGAAAAAGATGAACAGGATTCGGAAACATCCCGGCAGCACCTTTGCTGGCAAGGCAAGAGAAATTTGATTCAACTTTATATGAAATTAACATTCTACAAGAAGTGTGTTATGTCAGCCAGGACCAACATAATTGATTTTTCACATCCTGGTTTCCTCAAATTTCCAAACTCATCACAGTGATGGTATAACACAATACATGGTTCACAATATGGCTTCAGTTAGAGGAAGTGTAGCACCATCTTGAATAAAAGGCAGATTGCTAACTAAAAAAATTATAATATACATGAATAAAGGAATGTAAAGCTAGTATACATTTATAGGTCTGCAATCAAAACCATAATGTTTCTTTCAATAACACTCATCTGTAAGGTGGCACCCCGATCATTGGCTCCAACGGCGCTAATTGATGTTGAAGAAACTTGTAAACGGACTCAGTTGTCACAGAAGCCACTCGAACAATAAGACCAATTCTCTGCTGGCAAAATGAAGTTGCAGCCAGTGATATTTTTTATAACTAAAACATAGAGAGTATTAAAGTCATGAAAGCAGGGACTATCATTTACCTTAGGACCAAAGACACTGCAAGAAGCCATGAAGCTTGGCTTTGTCATGAAGTAATCAGCCTTGTCTCTTTGCTGATTCAAGGAAGCAGCACGATGCTGCAATTGCTCAGACATAATTCTTTTCACATGCTCTTGAACTAGATTCTGGATATACTGCATCTTTGGCCTAAAATAATAAAGCATGTAGTACACAAATTCATGATATAAGAATAAGACACATAAACCTTGAATAAGCAAGACAATAACCACTCGCTCACCCCAAGATTACAATCATTGCAGCTACGTAGCCCTGCATGTGTTCCTTCATACGTCCATTTTTGTCTTTTTCTAATAACATCTGTTTGTAACAACAAGCCATTTAAATTTAAATTAAATAGAATAAAAGAAAGGAAAGAATCTCAATCTCAAGATAAAAGATGAAACAAATTTCCTTTTTCCAAAATCTTGTGAAACTACACAAATTCAAAGTTCTGACTAGCACAAGAGGCAGGCTGTTTGTGCACCACATTTGACAGGAGTGGAAGAGGCAAAAGCAACACATGCTAAAAGATTTGAATGCTCTCATTTTACATAATCAGGTAATGTCATGACAATCTGTATAGGGGAGAGAGATGCAAAAGCAACATATGCTTGATTTGGATGCTGTCAAGTTAGCTCCTACAGTGATGGTGTCATTTTAGGGAAGTGTTAGGAACAACACCCTGTAAACGGGATTGACATTTCCTTTACAAGATCACACTTTGATGCACAGGATCTGAATGTGCACCTATCTTCTTAATTAAATAACAAGATCATGTCAGGAGCTAAAATGAGAGGATCCAAATCCAAAGCTTCCAGATTGAAAGGGGTGCCAAAGCAATCAGAGTCATCTGTGAGTAACATCTGCTCCATGTCTGCAGTTTTGTTACGGCCCAAACTGTTGGAGCCCACGATGATGATAATTATGAAGAGCCTATTTATGAAGATCATCCCATACCTCAAGTGAGGGCTAAAAAAAAACGGGTCAAGCCCAAATGGAAAAGGGACTATGCTATGACTCTCAAATAGGTCCAGGGTCACTAGATGGTTCTAGAATCTATATTTCCATCTTTAGTTTTTTTCTTTTTCCTTATTGTAACTAGGGGAAAGACGGACCCTTCGGGCCGTCTTTCATGTGTTGGTGGGTTGATGGGTGGTTATAGAAGTAATAGATAAATAGTATATAAATAATAAATAATAATATAGTGAAATAGTGTTAGTGGGTAGTTATAAGGGTATTTTGATCAGAAAAATCTGACACCAAAAAAATGAATTCCATTTATATATAGGTATAGATAACTCAGCTATCATTGGATGCTGAGGGTAAGAATGACAGCTATCCCTAGCTAGCTACGGTTGTCCCTAGGCTACTATATATACACTAATGAATCAAGGGAATGGATCAGGAAATCATTAATAAGAAACGTATTGTTTCTGTTTTACAATAGCGTGCTTTTCTCAATACTTTGTGCTCTAAATTGTGCTTTCCTTTTCCGTTCCCAATTTTTCCCTTCTGACAAATCCCTAAACACACGCCCAGTGAGAGAAAGCCTAACAAGTTTCTCCTTGTTCCCTTTGGAAAGATCTTTTTGTCCATAACTTGTTTCACACGTGTCTCGTAAACCATCAGTTTTCTCCTTTTCAATAACTTAGGGCCTATGATGTGTTCCGAGAACTGTTAGGTATATTCAGATACCATGGTGGTTAAGATTTGAAGATAATTTAAACAAAGTATAAATCTTACAAGCTCAAGAAATTTGAAACTACAATTAATACAAGCATAACAAGGACAGCAGTAAATCTATTACCGTATCTAGAAACAAAGGTTGACCATCATCTAAAAATATATTATTGGTGCTTCTGTATAGATCAAAATCCCATTTTTCTCCACTTTCATGTCGCCCACTAGTAATCCAATCAACAACGACCAAATTTGAATCTGAAGACACAGTGAAGACTTGTTTTTGATGGTATCTTGCGGTGGAAAAACATGTTACTGGATCTGGAATGATGGCTAAAAGTGCATTGCTTCCAACTCTAGCCTACTACACAGAATGAATTACCTGTTGTCAGTTGTCAGTTGTCACTTGAAACCATCAAACCCATTAAAAGTCAAATCTTTAATCAATAAAAACCAAACACTTTTTCCTACAAAGTAGAGTCAACTACATGTATCAAACAATTATATATGTTCTACCAAAGTAGTCATTAGTCATATCTTAACCATACCAATTAACAAAAGAAATGCAATAGAATTCTCTTTAAAAGTAGATGCGTGTTATGCCATAAAAAATCATAAATTCAAATTATCAGAATTCCACCAGAATCGTAATACTCATGCCACAGACATAAATCATGATAGTCATCAGGTATTGCAATGTAAAGCGAAATATAATCAATAAATTTTTATCATGTAAACCGACTAGTCCTTAAGTTAATAATGACAAGCATAAATGCAAGAAACTCAATAGAAATATACACTGTTGTTACCTCCATTATTTGTTGAGAACACTTAGAATCCACAGACTTATAGACCTGAAAAGAGACTACAAATTATCAGTGACGTAAAGATAAGCAGTGCTAAAGACCAGAATTCACCCTGACCAAAAACTAATAATCAAGGAGATAATGTGATATTCATAAGCACCTTATACACAAGCCAGAACAATTCAAAATAAATCACTTGAAGGGAAAAAAGAACCAATCAATAAAAATAAGAAAAATTAGTCAACCTTTGTGGAACCTTGGGTAGTTAACACCATGGTGCAAGCATCTCCAACAGTAAACTTGCATGAAATTTGATCACCCTACACCTCACAATGCAAACACAAGTCCAAAGTCATAAGCAAATAAAAACACAACCAAGGAAGTTTGAAGAGTAAAAAAGCACAAAAGAGAAGTAAGCTTACTGATACAATTCCACCTCCAAAATTGAGAGCATAAACCCAAACAGCATCAATTTTAGAAGAACCCACCTAAGCAATTAGTTAAAGAAACATTTTTGTGCCATTCATAATCCACTCCACAACACAACACAAGCATACAAGAATATGCACTTCAATTAAAACATGACTCATAAAAAAGATAGATGATGGTTAAAATGAATACCTTTTTGGGTGTAATAAACTTTAGGGGATATCTTGATAAGCATCTTATCACTGATGATTTACCTCTAACTTTATCAACTACCACTACACACATTTCCTTTTCTTTGTCTCCTTCACCATTATTCATTTTTGCTTGTGCTGAATTAGCAAGCATTTTCACTGCAAAAAACACGAATCAACATAAGATGAAAATAATGAAATATTTTTTTGTATTATAATAATAGAAAAATTGTCTTTGACGTGATTTAATGAAGAGATAGAGAAGTTGCCAAGTGACAAACAGATTCAACAAGAAGTTGGAAAATGACGATCAAGAACATTCTGAGAATTCAAAATTTCAAAAAATAGAAAGAGGAGAACGAACCTGATCGTTGAAAACAAAGAAGAAGCAGGAGTGAGCTGAGTGGCACATGGAATAGGCTGGCTCGTCGAGAAGAAGATCGCCGAGTCGTGCTAGAAGGGCAGACTTGTAACTTCCCTTCTTCTCTCTTTTATTTTGACAAAAATACACTAGGGTCCTTTAAGTTATTTTTTTTAACAAAGTTGGTTCTTTATGTTTTTTTCGTAACAATTTAGTCCTTTAAGTTAGTTAACGGTTTCACCGTTACCCTTTTTTTAAACTTCCGTCTAACACCGTTAAAAAATGCTTATTTGACAGTTAAGTGATGATGTGTCAAAAATCAAATAATACATGTCATTTTTATTTAATTTTTTTATTAAAAAGAAAGGGTTCTAATTGTTCATCTTCTTGCTTGCATTCTTCATATGCTAAAACCAGAAATTCAAACCCAGAAACCCAAAACACCAACCACCCCCTTCTTTCTTCTTCTTCCTTCTTCTTCCTCCAGCTTCTGAGCATTGTTCGGAAAAAAAATCACACACAGAAATGAACACAAGTTTTTGAGCAAGTGAATTACAGATGCATAAAGCAATTTATGTTGAAAAATGGGCTAAATCTTATACTTTCCAAATGGTGAAATCAAGAAAAAGGGCTAAATCTTATATTTTCCAAATGCATTTCTAAACCCTTTCACCCTTTTTCACACTCTCAGAACAAAAAGGGTGAAAACCCAGAAAATCACAATCAATCATATTACTTCTTCATCATCTTTTTCATGCCCAGAAAATCCAAAAAATAAACCCATAAACCCAGTACTTCTTCATCTTTTCATCTTTTAAGTTTAAATCATATGACTTTGAAACTAAAAGGGTGAGGCAGAGAAAATTATAAATCATACTACTTTTAATTTGAGTCTAAATCATAAAATCACAATTAATCAGTGGGTGAGGGATAGTCTTGACAGTGAGTTAATGACTTCCAAACTTTCTGATTTTAGCATGCATGGAAGAGTTTTAAAAAGATGCTTTTTGCCTAATCCTAAAATTCTCTCTCATTAAGTGGAAACCCATAAGATCTCTAAGGTATGAAGCCATTGATGAAGCAATGGAGGATTTGGTTCTGGTTCAATTTTAGGGTTCTAAAATTCTTTATGAAAATTGGGAGTTAAATGGAGAAGAAGGGTATTTTTGGTATTTACTTAAATGATAAATAAAATTATTATCCACGTATGCAACGTAACTGACACATCAGCGTCATTAATGCCAACTAAGCATTTTTGGAACGGAAAATTGAAAAAAGGTCAACAATGAACACGTTAGGTAACTTAAAGGACCTAGTTGTTAGAAAAAATACTTAAAGGACCAACATGTTACAAATAAATAACTTAAAGGACCTGCAGTGTATTTTTGCCTTTTATTTTTGAGGGATTTTTTTCTTGCTGGTCAGACTTTTTTTTTAAATATTTTTATGAGCTACAATTTTTTTTGACCAATTATGAGCTACATTTTAAAAGTTAAAATTGTAAGTTTATCTATAAGAACAAAAATTGTAAGTTGTTTGTACTGATTTTTTTAATTTGCAGATTCTTAACGATTATTTATATTTTTTTTAAAATGTAAATAGTTAACTATATTTTTTGATGAACAATGTTTTTTGGTACAATAATATTATAGAAAAATAAAAATGACTTTAAGATGAGGGATGATGCATGTCCAGGGTATGGGAATTTCCTCCCAAATAAGAAGGAATGTTCTTAATCCAAACGGCCTCATGAGTTGTGGAAAGTAAACTTAACTAAGTGATGAGGTAGTACCATATTACCCTAAATTCTAAATTCTAAATAATTTTGTTTTCTTTATGGTGCGCCAGGCCCATGTAATAGTGCAAAACATGGGAGACACTCAAGGACCCATTAGCAAGCCACTAGCTGGACCCTCCCCTTCAAAATATTAATTTAAAATTGAGTGGGTCAATGACCCACATATCAGATATTAAATTGATAACAACAGATATTACACTTGATCCGGTGGGAAAACATTTCTGTCCAAGTTCCGAAGTTATTCACCAGTTGCAAAAAATTCCATTTCAAAAACAAATATAAAGCATTTCTCGTAGCCATTGCTTTAGCTACATAAGGATCCGGTGCCCATATAAAAGACCAAATTGCAGCAGCATAAAAGGAATCATAATGGTCTCTGACTACTGAACTCATGCCCCATTTGCCATTAATTCGTAGCATCAAAGTTAATTTAGTAGTAAAAATCATTAGGTGGTGGTATCTATCGAGTAGTCATTGGAGAATCTACTGGAACAACATTTATTGGTGATGCTTTGGCCAATCGTAAAGAATTGAGTTCACCTAATTTACTCCAACCCCTTCAATTATCGCTACTGTCGTGATATATTTGTCTTCAAAACACAACTTGTTTCTTGCCCACCAAATGGAAAAAGTGAGGGATAGAACATGAGCAAACACATCATTGGGTAAGTGAAGAACACAGCGAGTCAACCAATATTTAAAATTTACTTTTGCCTCAACAAAATTAACTTCCCGTGGAGATAAGAACCAAATTGTCTTTACCTATTCACACTCTTTGAATACATGATTAATATTCTCCAAATGATCTACACATCTTAAATAAAAGGGATCACAAGAAATGCCTCTAGAAGTCTAGTTTTGCTTTTCAGGAAGAGAATTATTTAAGATCCCTCAAGCTAGGTGAACATGTTTAGAAATGGTTTTAAGTTACCAAAGTTTTCTCCAAATCTCATTGTCAACCGAAGATGTAGAGTCATGGTTTTGTGATGTATTCTTCCATTCCTTGCTACTATGATATACAAATTTAACAGTGAAAATACATTTTTTATTCGGATCTCATACCCATCCATCTTATTTCCTTCTTGATTAAGAGGAATTTGAAGAATTTGCATTGCTTCAAAAGACAAAAAAAAAAATTGACTCAATGAAATATTTGGTTCCAAGAGTTTTCTATATAAGGTCCGGAACTATGAAGATTCCATAATTTGGCGATCTCACCATCCACACTTTGTAATCATATTAGTATGGCAACCAATGATCACATCAAACATCAACATGTTGGCCATCGCCTACCGTCCATAGAATCCCCTTTTTAATCAGCGATTATATCCAACCTCGACCTTATAAAAATGCTCATCAGAAAATATTTAGCCTTGTAACATCTAGAAAGTAAGGAATAATTAGGATTTGACAATATCTTCCATCGTAGTTTAACTAAGAGATCTTCATTAATAGCTCGAACCATTCTAAACCCCAACCATCATCATTTTTAAGCAGGTAACTGGTAGACCGTTTCTCTCAATTCATCTTTTTTTTTTCACCACAAATTATTGCTTTGTGAATTGAGTTCACGCGTTTGTGCATGAACTCAGTTCTCGTCTTCTGGAGTAAAATTTTAATTATTAAAAATAATATTGATGTAATATTGTTAAATATAAAAGCTTAATATAATAAAAAAAATTATTGAAATGAGGTGTCGGAAAAAAAACGGAAGGTGATTGGGAGGGGCGGTAACTGCTCAGAGATAGATAGAGCGCATAGTAGCAGCAAGGTTTGCTCTCCTTCTTTTGCTTCCTTCCTTCTCTCAATTATCATTCTTGTTACTTACTTCTTTCTCTTCTCTATTGCCAACCTACCTTTTGGGAATGAGTGAAACAAAACATCACACGAACGTTTTTTTTTTGTCTGTTGCCACTGTATTCAACTCTTCGCTGTTATTTACCAAGTGTTTTTCTGCGTTTTAATACTCTTTTTCTACTTGCTTTCGTTGGTAATATAGCAGGAATCAAAGGGTGAAAAATGGTGGTGAGTATTCGATTAACCAGACTTGGGTGCAGGAACCACCCATTTTACCGGGTTATTGTCACTGATAGCAAAGCTGGAAGAGATGGCAAACACATTGAAGTTTTAGGTTTCTACAATCCCAAAATTGGTTAGCCTCAATTCTGTATCCTCTTCTGAAATCCTTTGCTTATGCTGAAATTTTGCAAATCCTGTGATTAAATATCTTCTTTTGGGTAAAAAGTAAACAATTTTCCTTTGCTTTCGGTATATTTTCCTTTTCTTTGTCTCCTTTACCATCCTGTGACAGCATTCTATTTGCGTTACTTTCACTTAGCTTCCTTACTCTCTTCACTCAAATAAGCAATTTTGTACCGAGTTTTTTCATATTTGAAGAATTATTTACCTCTGTCAATCTTCCGCTCAGCTCTTAACATATAATAGCAACATGACTAATGATTTAGGTACAATGTATGTATGATAGTTTACTGAATTTTAATAAGCCTGTGAATCACAAAGTGAATTAAGGTTTTGGAGTGAATGAGTAGGACAGGAGTGGAATTAAAAGAAGTAGTGAGGGGAAGCCTTTGCGGGAAAGACTGGGGTTGGAATTGGAGGACATTGGGGGTGAAAGAAGGGAGACCTTGACTCTCCAGAGCACCAGTTTTTCTCCATGTTCATTATTTGGAACTGTAATTTATAGACATTGGCTACCTCTGTACATTGGTTATACTGTCATAGTAAAAAGGATTGAAAATGCAAGCTGAAAACGTCATGCTTATTCATTACTGTTATGTATACCAGTTAGGGATAAGAAAAAGGATGGTTCAAGTTGCTAGCTTGATTGATGCCACTCAAATCCTTTTACTTCTGTACAGGAAAAGATGATGAGAAAAGAATGAGTATCAAGCTTGAAAGAGTGAAGTAAGTGACTTCATTCAATTCTAGTTATGGAAAATTAGTGATAATTGAGGGGGTTTTCGACCTCGATCCATCTTTATGAATTTGATTCGACAAACATCCCCATCATATTTTTAATGACATTAATGTTCCTTGTGTTTTGTAGGTATTGGCTTTCTGTTGGTGCTCAACCTTCAGACACTGTCCAGAGCCTTTTATATCGAGCGGGTTTTGAGACTTCCGATGATGGACTTACCCCAAACCAAGAGCCACCAACCAATGGCAATCAAAATGAAGTTGATGGTGAGCTGACACTCCTTCCCCTTGAATCCTTGTTTGCACTGTTCTTGGTTTTTTTCTGTTCTTATGTCATTTGCTGTTTATTTTAGGTATATCTCCAGAAGCTGTATTTTCTATCGGGTTACCAGTTAACTGAAGAGATTAAGTGCCATATATTTGGAGATTGTGAGCATGTCATCCAGAGCATAGTTAAGGCTTTGTTAAAATTCTGTACCCTATTAAACACCCTTTCGGTGATACATTGATAGGTCATCTTGCTGTTGAGGCCTCAACTAATTGTCTTTTGGAACATATTTGGTAAAACAGCTGATTTGATTTTGGATTTGTTTCTCTACCGTGTCATGTATGCATGCATGCCTGAAATTGGTGCATCCTCTCTCGTTGATTTTTATGTGTATGCACTTCTTGAACTTAGGGATCATTTTGAATATCATCATGTTATTTATTCTTTCTTTTAAACAAAAAAATTAGGGTGAGAGAGGATGGTGCTTTGGTTTAAGACAGAAAAACCTTTGGGCTCTAAGAGAGCATATAAATGGATTTACGTACCCCCCTAATGGACTAGTTAGAACTC
The DNA here is from genome assembly GCA_963573325.1 of Astragalus glycyphyllos. NCBI lineage: Eukaryota > Viridiplantae > Streptophyta > Magnoliopsida > Fabales > Fabaceae > Astragalus > Astragalus glycyphyllos. The sequence goes on from OY754309.1 coordinate 42,794,284, forward strand.
GAACTTGCAACCCCGACCCAATTTGATACAAGACTTGTTATGCTTCACTAGACCAACAACCAATGATAAATGTTAATAAATTGTCTATTCTTTTGTAGAAATCAAGTGTTAAGACAAGAACATGTAGATAATTCCTTAATCAATCAAATTTACCTTCTTAGAATTTCATCCTACACTATTCTATTGGTGTTTTTCATTCAACATTGCATGATACCCACGTGTTTCACAAGATTTATATTTCACATAATCATTGCTTCCGCATGTTTTCTCTCGATTTTTTTTTTACGCATTTTTTTGAGATATAAGCAAGTCTTTTTGTTTGTTTGATCAAGATAAAACTATAACTCTAATTGGATAGTAAGAGAAGTGGATCAGAAGTCTTTTATGATTATGTTATGTGATCATGCGCATGCACTGGCTGTGACAGTAGGAAAAAAAAGGATATAAAGTGGATTAATTTAAGACTTAAATAAATAGAACACCTTTTTTTGAGAATAAATAAATAGAACAACCAAGAGGGCAATACTCGTACTTTAATAAAATATCATTTTTTTTATATTTTATTATTATAAAATTTATTTTTTACTAAAATTAGGAAAGCTCTGTCGGTAGACCTTTTTTGAGAGGTCCATATTAGATGCACTCATATTTTTAAGACATATTTTTCTCACTCTTAAAAAAATCATTTATTTTTTATACTTATTCTCCTTATATATTTTTTGAACTTAAAATCTCTATTGAAATCATTTAGTTCGGTCACTACCATATCACAAATACATTTTTTAAATATTCTTGGTAGTATTAGGGTTTCTAAGAGTAACTCCTCTCTTTCGTGTTTGGTTACATTCATCGTTATTTTATTTGTCTTGGAATATATAACATGATATAGATACCTACTCCTACATGAACTTCAATTACATTTACAATAGAATCCCATTATATATTCTTTCAACTTTGAATAAGTACTTCTGTTTTATTGGTGGTTTTCGTCCAACATTGCATGATATCCAAATGCTTCACTTTCTATTTGTGTTATCTACTTTATTTTTCGCACCAACAAGTACTAGAAGCATAATATATTTTTATCTTTAGGTTATCATTTGGTCTCGCGGAAACTTCAACCACATTTGCGGTAGCTTCTTTCAACTTTGTATAGCCGCTTCTATTTTACTGGTGATTTACATCCACTACAATTAAGTATCCAACTGCTATTCATAACACTTTTATTCATTCCACCGTATATTTTCTTAATACCAATAATACTATTTATTCTACTTATATTTATTTTTTGTTATTACTCATCTCAACGATCCACTTCCGCTCTTTTGGTATCATCGCCATTATCAAGTTTTAAGGTAATACTTCTATGGTAGTCTATAGCTAATTTATTGTTGTGGGACGTTGAATATCTTAGAAAGAACTAAGTATGTAAGTTCTTCTTATGAAATTATTATTCAAACAACAAATATTTGGTGTTTTTAAACAAAAAATGTTTTTAAGTGTTTTCTTTAAAAGCCTCATCTTTTTCCCAGTTCAAGGGAGTGTTATGATAATCTTACAAAAAAGAAAATTTTGCTAAAAACATTTGACATCTTTGATTTAGGAGAAATCCTTCTATCCCCAAGGGTTGATAGTTAAACGATTATGTTGTTTGCAAAGATGACTGATGAAGTGTTGTTTGAACAATAGTTTCGTGAGTTCAAACTTACCTACTACAGATTTAACGTTGATATTTGACCAACCACAACAACCTTAGCTTGCCTATACTATGGATTCGGATGATTATGATCATCAGAATAATTTGATAAAGAATGAGGAACTTGTTGAGTATCCAAAAAATTTGGATAAATTAAATAAATGGACATTACCATCTGTCCCTTCAAAACAAATTTATAAATTTGGTATGTTTGATGTCATGTCGCGTTTTGCTGTTAAACAAATAGAACAGACTATTCAAGTCTCTGAGAATACACAGACGATAAGGTTATTAAGCAAGAAAGATTTGCTTCCCTTCAAAGATTATAATTTTATCCATATTGGATTAGTCCAAATTGCTTTTAAGCCATTAACTTTGTTAGGTCTAAATTCCAGCATTATGGCTTATGTCAGGGATGGAAGATGCAAAGATTTTAAGCCTTCCTTAGCTGCTTTAATAGAAACAAGTCTGTGCCATGGACCAGTCTATTTTGATGTTTCTCCAAATTTAAGTTTATCCTTATCTGATAAGAATTTATTAGATGCTATTCAACTTACTATTCATACCAATGGTTATAATTTTAAACCAGGTAGTGAGGTAATAGCAATATGTTATAGAATATACTATAAGGTTTTGAATACCCTTAACCCTAAGGCTAAACAAATATCTTTTCCAGGAACTACAACTTTAGTCCAAACGAATTTGTTAACATCTAATGTGGCTACTAATAGATTAACTAAATGGGATGAAATAACTTTCCCTACAACATGGTCTCTTCCCCAGGAAATAGACCCTGAGCCTATCTTAAATAGAGATATAGACCAAATTATCCAAACTAGTGAAGGAGATATAGAAATAAAATTTAATCCTAAAAGGATTACTAGAATACCTAGAGCTCTATCTGCAAGACATTCTGTTAGTGAGTTCTATACAACTCCCAACGAACCTAATAGAGCTTCTACTTCCCACACAAGAGAAGAAATAGAATCAGTAGAAAATATAGAATTAGTGAGAATAAAATTCCACATGGTATTTACCAAAAAATAATCTCCCAGAGTAGAGAATCACCTACTCAATCTGAAATGAGTTTCCACATATAATGGATTTATCTCCAGGAAGTAATATGAGAGAACTCATTAATAATGAGTTTCAACATGATAGATATTCTCAATTTAGAAAATGGTATTTCAGAAGTTTTTCTTTGCCTGAACTTACTAGATTTAAGGAAGATTATTATGAAGAATTATATTCCTTTTGTTAAGTGGTTTATAACCTACTTTATCAATAAAATTAATGATGAAGTTCTTGTCCTTCAATCAAAATCTTGGGAGACAATTAAAGGAGAAACTATAAATTCTCCATTTCCTCCTAAACAGGCTATAAGCCTAGGCCAGAATGCAGAGGCTAGTGCTTTTCTTAGTTTACAAAAGATAGAACACAATCAAGTAACCATTAGAGAATTAAACTCTATAATTAGGTCTCAAAATTATACTAATACCTTTCTTATATGTTTAGGAGACCAATTTGCCTCTCTTGAAAAAGACTTAATATCCTTAAAAGAATTATTTGAAAAACAGATCGCTCAACAAAAGTTAATTATGGAACAATTGAGCAAAACAAAATCATCAGAAACTATACCTATAGTTACTGATACTCCTCTTGTCCAGCCTCCTATTTCTATAGAAGGTTTTAAAATGGAAACCAACAATAGTGAATTTACTCGTATCCTTGAGCAAAAACTAAAGGATTTACGTCTAAATGTTTTATCTCAAGAAGATACTTCAGAAGTTTCTGAAGAAAGTGAAGACATTAATAATATTGATGAACTAACTAAAATGTTTAGTAACCAAGACATTAATAAAACCTATGAGATTAATCCTATATATACTTCTAAGTCATTAGAAAAATACTATTATAAAAGGCCTTCGCCTCAAGATCTACTCTTTGAGGAAAATGAACCATATCAGAATTCATATTCTGGAAAATCCATTTATGAATGGAACATTGATGGTTTAAATGACAAACAAATTATTGATACAGTACATAGAATGATTATGTATTCCACTGTTTGTAAACAACATGGAAATTTGGATAGTTCTATTGCCTCATTTATAGCCACTGGATTTGTTGGCCAATTAAGAGGCTGGTGGGATCATTATCTCACAGAAACTCAAAAGAAAGAAATTCTAACCCACAAAAAAGAAATTAAAATAGAAGAAGGTACTAGTACTACCACAAACACCACCGGTGAAGAAGATGCGGTCTATACTTTATGTCTTTCTATCCTGCAACATTTCGTGGGAACTAATATTCCAATAGGGGAAAAATTACAAACTCTTCTTCAAAATTTGAGATGTCCTTCATTAACTCATTTCAGATGGTATAAAGATACTTTTTTATCCAGGGTTTTCCAATTAAAAAACCCTAATTCTATTCACTGGAAATCTAAATTTGTAGATGGATTCCCTTTATCTTTTTGCTGAAAAGGTTCGACAATCTTTAAGAACCAAGAACGATGGCATAAATATTAATTATGCTGACCTAACCTACGGGCAAATTATTAGTAATTGTATTAGCGAAGGATTAGCCTTATGTAATGACATAAAGCTAAAAAATCAATGGAAAAAACAGAAACTATCCGAAAAACACCAATTAGGTGAATTTTGCGAACAATTTGCTTTTGATATAGAAAAACCTCCTGGGATCAATAAGAAAAAGCAAAAAATAGTTAAAAATAAACCTTATAAAAATTATAAGGATAAATCAAAGAATTTTTACAAATCTCCTTATAAAAAGAGGAATAGAAGAAATTTCTTTAATAAAAATAAGCCTAAGGAAAAACCTTTCCAACCCAAGGGAAGGAGAAAAGCTAAAAAGCTTGATATAACCTGTCATAAATGTGGCAAAATTGGTCATTATGCCAATCAATGTTGGACTAAGAAAGCCCTAAATGATATTGAAGATGAACAATTAAGAACTCAATTAGAGAAAGTTCTATTAATTAATTCCGAAACAGAAACAGAGTCTTCAGATGAAGATATAGGAATTATTTATGAAACTTCTTCTGAATCATCCTCTTCAGATGATAATGATTGCCAATGTAATGAATTAAATTATTGGAAATCTATTGTTGATATGAATGACTTGAATGTTCTAACTGCTGAACAAGATGAAGCCTTAAAGGCTTTAGAATCTATTTCAGATAATAATCTGAAAAGAAAAATGATTGATCTCTTAATCAGAGAAAGTTCTAAAAAAGAATCTCCTTTAATCATAGAAGCTCCGTATCAGATAAGTGAGGTTCTATCCATATTTCAACAATCCAATATTAGAGAGACACCTGTCTCTATTACGGATTTAAAGAGAGAAATAAATCTCTTAAAATCTGATATTTCCCAGATTAAAAAGGATAATAGTATTCTATCACAGAGAATAACTCTTTTAGAAAATCCAAATAAAGTAGAAGAAACCCTTTCTACTAGTAATAATAATTATTTATCCATTTTAGATCGCGTGACATCACAAAAATGGTTTGTAAAGATAACTTTGGTTATCAATAGAAATTTTATTTTAGAAAATGAAATTGCACTTATAGACAGTGGAGCAGACCTCAACTGTATACAAGAAGGGATAATTCCTACTAAATACTTTACTAAAACCACTCAATCTCTAACTCAGGCTGGAGGAGATAAATTACAAGTTAAGTATAAACTTTCAAATGCTTATATTTGCAATCAAAGCATTTGTCTACCAACATCTTTTATTTTGGTAAAAAATTTGACTCATAGAATAATATTGGGAACTCCTTTCTTACCTAATATTATGCCCATTATTAATGTTGATCAAAAAGGCATCACTACTATAATAGATAACAAGAAAATCTTATTTGAATTTATTACTGATCCTCATACCAGGATGCTTAATGAAGTCAAAGACATCCTTCTTAATAAAGAAAAACAACTATGTTTTCTTAAAAATGAAATAGACTTACTTAATATTAGTGAGCAACTTAGTAAGGATGATGTCAGAAGACAAATCAAAATAATAGAACAGCAGCTTATTTCTGAGGTATGTAATGATTTGCCTAATGCTTTTTGGAATAGGAAACAACATATTATAACCTTACCCTATATAGATAATTTTAATGAAAATCAAATTCCAACTAAGGCCAGACCAGCTCAAATGAACAAGGAATACCTTGATTTATGCAGAAAGGAAATTAGTTCTCTTTCAGAAAAGAGATTAATTAGAAGTTCTAAATCTCCTTGGAGCTGTACAGCATTTTATGTTAACAAAAATGCTGAGCAGGAGCGAGGTGTTCCCAGATTAGTTATAAATTACAAACCCCTTAATAAGGTGTTAAAATGGATTAGATATCCAATTCCCAATAAGAAAGATTTATTAGATAGATTAAATAATGCCTTAATATTTTCAAAATTTGATATGAAATCGGGATATTGGCAAATACAAATTGCTGAAGCTGATAAATATAAAACAGCTTTTACTGTGCCTTTTGGCCATTTCGAATGAAATGTTCTTCCTTTTGGATTGAAAAATGCCCCCTCTGAATTCCAGAATATTATGAATGATATATTCAACCCATATTCTGAATTTATGATTGTTTATATTGATGATGTTTTAGTATTTTCTAAAACTATTGACCAGCATATGAAACATCTGAAAACTTTCAAAGGTTTGATAAAAAATAATGAATTAGTTATATCTACCCCGAAGATGAAATTATTTCAAACTAAAATTAGATTCCTAGGCCATGAAATAGATCAAGGAACAATTGTTCCCATTAGCAGAAGTATAGAGTTTGCTTCAAAATTCCCCAATATTATTTCTGAAAAGAAACAATTGCAAATATTCTTAGGAAGTCTGAATTATATTTCAGATTATTATGAAAATCTATCCCAAGACACAGCTATTTTATATAATAGACTTAAAAAGAACCCAGGACCATGGACAGAAAAACATTCTCAAGCTGTCCAAAGAATTAAAAATAAGGTAAAATGTTTACCTTGCCTAGCTTTAGCAAATCCTAAATATTTCAAAATTGTTGAAACTGATGCATCAAATTTAGGGTATGGTGGTATTTTAAAGCAAGTTACTCCAGAAAATTCTAAGGAAACTCTTGTAAGATTTACTTCTGGGAAATGGAACCCAACCCAGTCGAAATACTCAATTATCAAGAAAGAAATGCTTTCTATTATAAAATGTATTTCAAAATTTCAGGATGATTTATTAAATCAAATTTTTTTACTCAGAATCGATTGTAGCTCTGCCAAATCAATAATAGAAAAAGATGTAAAGAATTTAGTAGCAAAACAAATCTTTGCTAGCTGGCAAGCTCAATTATCCGCTTTTAAATTTGATATCCAATATATTAAAGGAGAGAATAATTCCCTTGTTGATTATTTAACTCGTGAATTTTTGCAGGGAGAATGACAGCCCCCAATAGGGGAAGGGGTCGCGGTTATTATGGCCGTGGTCGCGGGAGTAGCAATATGTTACCCCATCAAGAAACGAATGTTCCTCTAATAGGGGATTGGACCACAGTCTACCATAGTAGGACTAGAAACATGCAGCAATTGCCTGCACCACCCAAAAAAGAAGATATTCCTTCTTCCTCATCAAGTAAGACAATATCTTACAAGGAAGTAGCAGTCAATAACCCTCCACAAGATCAAGCAACAGAATATTTTGAGAACCCTGTTACAGAAGACATCATGTATATTGATGATGAAGATATTAATATGACCCCTAATGATGGATGGTCAATAAAAACAAGATACCTTGAATCTAGAGGATATCCTGGTCTTCATGGAAAGTCCAGACCCAACCTAGAAATCCTCTTATCAGTTACTGAATCAGTAACCATTACCCATCATTATCAAAATAATAACCCAGAAAGTTTTATAAACTTTAGTAAATGCCATATCAATAAGATATTGTTACCTAGAGAGTGGGGGCTAAACCCAAATGGAGAAAAGGCAATAAGAATTGCTGAAGGCAAATATATTTATTTCAATTATTGGGATTATATCCAAGCCTTTTCACAGGCATTCTATTATCAAAATCCCAAGAATCAGCATTCTTGGTTTTTTACCATTAATCCAGAAGTGCTTAACAAACCCATACCAAATTGGTTTTATAATTGGTGGTCAAAATTTGGTCCTTCTCTAGAAATCTTACCTAAAGAATTATCGGATTTATATAATCCTTGGTGTGACAATAGTCCGTTAATCTTGAAAGTTGCATCTAACAAATTAATCACTGGACAATGTCCATGCCTATATTTTATTAAGTTTCAAATCCCATGGATTTGGAGATGGACAATCATAGTCTCTCAGGACAAGTTTAATATTCCCATTTTACAGAGAAATTTCTTTTATAAATGGTGGAATAAAATGAGTAATGAAGATGTCCAAGGTATGGTATCCAGAATTGAAGCAGTCATAATAGATGATAAAAATAATGGAATTAAGGAGCAGAACTCCCAACAGCTTTCAATGGCTAACTTAAAAAATTATTTCCAGAAGAAATATCCAAATGAATCAGAGGAAGAAATTATGGTCAGAACCTTAGACCACGTGAAAAATCAATTTTTCAACACTTTTCTCGCCAAAGAAGAAACCATGTCTATGAAGACCAGCTCATCCCAAGGATCAATGGATTCCAACACCTATGACTGTTTAGCAGGAGAATCCCAAGCAGATGAGGATCTCACACCAGAGGATTTCTGGGATGCACTAATTCAATCAATGGCACAACAAGCCAAAAAGGGAAAAAATCAAATGAAATGATGCTGTCGGCCATAAGAAATCAAAAGGAATAAAGCTTGTCGGCCATTTAGGCAAATAATGCCCTTTACTATTTACTTTTATTAAAGTTTTTGTTGTATGTATCATTATTGATGTGTCTATGGGGCCCACAGTGTACCCGGCATTAATAATGTAAGTTTGTCGTCTTTTAACCGGCTACCGAATGTAATAGTAGCCTTTTTACCGACTTAAATAGTAAGCCTAAGTTCCTCTATATAAGGAATATCAGTTGTAGTTAATAATCAAGTTTTTAAAAAATCAAAAATATCTGGTTCTTGTAATATACTCGCTCTTTGGCTCTTTACGTCTTCTCTCAACGATCCACTTCCGCTCAAATATATATATATATATGTTTCACTTTCTAATTGTGTTGTCTTATTTGCATTCAAATTATGGGCTAACCTACGAGAATTTCAGCCATATTTACAATAGAACCGCATCGTTTTCTTCAACTTTGTATATCTGCCTCTATTTTATTGGTTGTTTTTCATCCAACCATGCATGATACCCACGTGTTTCACATTTTACTTGTGTTTTTTCTTTATTTTGGTTATTTTGCACCAATGGGTATTAAAACATACTTAAATTGGTGTGTATATTTTTATCTTTCTTTTATATTCAAGTATCACGTTACAATGTTTTCTCCCACGAAAACTTCAGCCACATTTACAATAGAATCCATCATCATTTTATTTCAATTTTTATATATGTGCTTCCATTTATTAGTGGTTTTCATATACTTTTAACTTTTTGTGCATGATAGACACGTATTTCACTTTTTATTTGGGTTGTCTTATATTTTGAACTTTCTTTTGGATCAAGTATAATTTTATAATTCTCTTATTTAATTTATAGTTATAATTTAATTTTCATTCACAGGAATTTCAACCACATTGACAATAAAATTCTCCATCATATTCTTTCAATATTGTATAGGGACTTCTATTTTATTGGTGATATTTTTATTCAAACCTGCATGATACTCACATGTTTCACTTTCTGTTTGTGTTGTATTCTTTGTTTTAGTCATTTCGCACCAACGGGTATTAAAAGCATACTTAAGTTGGCGTTTTCTTTTTATTTTTCTTTTAGCATTTTTACTCCCGCGGAAACTTTAGCCACATTTAAAATAAAATTTGCACCATCTTCTTTCAACTTTATATAGCTGCTTCTATTTTGTTGGTCATTTTTACCCACTACAATTAAATATGTCTAATCCGTTGTTATTCATAATACTTTTGTTCATTCCATTGTATTTTTTTAATACCAATAAAACGATTATTATTGCTGAAATAAGGCGAGCCCGTGCGGAGCACGGGTAATAACACTAGTATTATTATAATCCCATTTCTATGGATTGAAACTTAGTTCAAAACTAATAATATATTATTATTTAAATATTCTTATAATATAATAATAGATATTATTTTATATTATTGGATTTAATACATCAATTTAATTACCAAAAAAATAGAAAACGATCTTTTGGGCCACAAAACAATGATTATAAAAAATTGAATTCCGGTGGAATTGTCGGATTCGGTTTTTGCAGTTTCTTGGGCTGTTCTCGATTTTCTGGTTCGAAGGCATTCTCCAGCATATTAAAACATTCTGAACAGAATCACAGTCATTAAACAGAATCAAACATTCTCCAGCACTTTAATAAAATCATTCTCCAGCACATTTAAAGCATTTCGAACAACATAAAACATTCTCCAGCAACATATAACTTAAAACTTCAATTAGACAATAGCTCCAGCAAGTCTCCAAAGGCATTCTCTAGTAAGTCTCCAAAGGCAATATATATCCAGCAAGTCTCCAAAGATTCTACAAAGAAAAGATAGACATGTAGATATACAAAATTAGTAACTACTAAGCAATTCAGTAACTAAAATCAATACTAATGGGCAATAAAGGACTGATCATTTTATTTTATCAGATTCAAGTACCAATAAAGTTATAAAATTCAACAAACAAAAGAGTAGTAAAATCTAACAAAACAAATAAGATTCAATCAGATTCAAGTACATACCATTTCACCTAGTCGTCATCAGATTCAATATCAAAAATCTCCTCATTCAGTTGTGGGATCGGAGAAAATTATAAGAATGTATCAGATATATTAAAAAAAGTTGGACAAAACAAATAATTGTAATTTCACAAAACAGAATTTACAACAAATATATACCTTCTTCCAACTTTTCCAAGTCTTCCAAAGAGCTCTTCAATATCCACTAACAAAGAGGAGGATCTTGACCAATTTTTGTGCACAAATTAAAGCTTCAACAGTTTGTGGTGTAAGAGATCTAACAACAATCTGATAAAATCTAACAAAACCCTAAAGAACAATCTGTTCAAATCTAACAAAACACTAACATCAATAAAATTTAACAAAAATATTATAAAGAAAACCCTAAAGAAAAAAAACTTGTGAAAGCGAAATCATTATGAAAACGAAAACGAACCTTATAAAAATGAACAACAATCTGATAAAATCTAACAAAACCCTAAAGAATAAATCGAACAAATGAAAGTGAAAATGTTTGTGTACACAAGAACGAACTTGTGAGAGCGAACAAATGAAAGTGAAAACGAGTGCGAAAACAATAGCGAACGAACGGAACCAACGATGGTGCTTCTGCTAGCGAAAACGAGGTCAAAATCAACCTTGCAACGTGTTGCGGTGCTTTTGTGCGAAAATGAGTGAGGGCGATGAAGTGTTTCTAAATCTGATTAGGGCTAGTGAAAGTGAGTGATTGAGTGTGGGTCTGTTCACTGTTGTGGGACGATTTGAACGTTGGGCCATATGTGTTGTAAGTGCTACAAGTGTAAGCCCAATCTGTAAGTGATGCAAGTGTATTGTATATAGGATTTAGCAGTTTGGTCTGGTCTGGTTTGGTTTGGTTCGATTTCTGTAATAAAAACCGCAAACCAAACTGAACCGCGCGGTTCAGTAAAAAAACCGAACTGAACCAATAAAAAGCGGTTTTTTGCGATTTTCAGTTTGGTTTGGTTTGCAGTTTTCTATTGGTTTGTTTCGGTTTTGAACACCCCTAGTGTTGAGTGCAAGAAAAGTTTCATACTAAAAATTTGTATAAACACTCTTATTAAGTAAACATTACTTACCCCTAGTGTTTGTTTCTGTTTTGAACACCCTAGTGTTGGAGCGACTTAAGGGTTCACTTTAAGAAACTATGTTTTGAAGCAAAATAATCAACTAATGCTAAGAAATCCCAAATGAGTTGTTTAAGAAGCATATCTGAAGATGCTCTTAATAATGTAAATGGAGTGAAGGGGTTGGGATGTAAAGAAGTAAGTCATGAAGGATCAGAGCTGTAAAATGTTATAACTGCTAATGCTTAGTCAATATTAAACTTTGGCTCACCCACTGAGTTGTGATAAGAAAAGCATTAAGAATGCTATTTGAACTTTTAACCTTAAAGGAATAAAGGAAAGCATGGTTGATAAATGTATAGTATGAGCCTCGTATCACATCACATTCTACGAATAATATAAGGGTCACTGCATAAATACTAAAATTCTTACATGTTTCACGCAAACATGAAGTAGCTGAGTAAATTCAATTATTTGGTATTACGACCTTCACATTGTCAAATTCGTTGGTTCAGGGAAGCATGCATCGTTCGTGTTGTATGATATCCAAAAAACGTATGTCTACTTCACTTGATATTAATTTTACACCTTTTCGATTGAACTATGAAACTCAGCAACAGCCCAACCAACTCACCACCCAACGAAACCGTTGGCAAAAATGAATGAAAGTAGATCATTTATTACATGATTCAATTAATATCAAATTGACAATTCTTGGCCTAAAACTGACAAAACATGTTAGGTCCACCCCTACTAATCTTCACTGGGGAAACCTGACTCAAATTGAGAATCCATGTCAAATTGATCCTCCATGTTTGTTTCCGTTTATGTTTCAAATTGGTCTTCCATATGCTCCGTTTATAAGGACTTATTTTAAGACAAAAGCAGAAACATAAAAGACCAATTTGAAATATAAATCATTGTCAAAAAAAAATTGAAATATAAATAGAAACATGAAAGGCTAATTTAAAACAGAAATGAAAACACAAGGGACTTGAACTAGAATAGACATAAGAGGTATAGATCGTGGGAGTGCACACAATTTAAGTAAGCTTAAGAGCTTGAGCATGATGTTGGATGTGATCATCAATAAAGGTGGCAACAAAATAATAAGAGTGATCATAACCAGGTTGAAAACGCAACAGCACTGGAACATTGGCATTCCTGCAGGCCTTTTCAAAGTTTTGAGGAAGCAGTGTTTCATGCAAATATTTGTCATCATCCCCCTGAAAAGAAGGGCAATAGTAAGAAGCGGATAAAAAACCAGCAAGATTTCAAGCGTGTAGGAGTTTGCTTGCAATAACTTCAAACCTTGCTCACAAACAGAAATATATCTACTCTAAATGGATCTCCTAAACAAAAATCTAATGAAACAGGTTTTGTTTTAAATTAATAAAAATCACATAATGTTTTACCTGATCAATCAAAATGGTGGCAGATACATTGGGAAACTTTGTTACCAAACAAGAGGCGTCGTACTCCTGCGTTTTTTCAACTGCTTATTATAATGAAATATTAACTTAGGAAGTAAAGCGAAGATGAAAATTCCCTCTCTGATTTACCTCCCAATCAGATTTATTGTCACCTAGATAATTTGTGAATACTTTCTGTCCCCAAGGACACTTTGTAGGATTTGCTACTGGAGCAAGGGCAGAGATCGACTGGAACAATAATGCAGAAGATTAACAAAGTTTTCAAAGTAACTCCTTTAACTAACTAAATGGCAACAGAATTATTTATCATGAATACCTTATATTTATCCTGATTTTTGAGATAGATAGTTAATGCACCATGACCACCCATAGAATGGCCAAATATAGAAGCGTTTGATGGGTCAAGTTGTGGAAAGTTGTTACTTAAAAGCTTGGGCAATTCCTTGACAACATAGTCATACATGCGCCAATTCTTCCATTTCTCTTGTGTAGCGTTGAGATAAAATCCTGCACCTGTTTTGAAAAGTAAAAATGCAATTAAGATATCTGAAGGTAATCATGAGCAGTTCTGATCCAGTTCTCACATTTTTTCTTTTCCAGTTTTGGGCATCACTAAATACATTTTAATTAAGTAGTTAAATTCAATGGTCGTCATACGAAATCTGAAGTTAATGATTCAATTATTTTAAGCATAATAATGATCTGAGTGGGCATAAATAAATAAAATACATACCTACACCTAAGTCCCAGCTGTCCGATTCTCCTTCCACATTCAAGCCTCCTGTACTTGCATCACCATTCATTCAAGAAACAAAAATGAGACCAAATCAGCATCATATATTTATATATATCATATAGAATTAAGTAATTATTAGTTACAAGAGAATGAGAAAATGACACTCCCTAGTCAACAAAAGTTGATGTATCTGGTTCAAAATTTGAATGAGATACATCAACTTCTGTATCGGAAAAGGGATGATTGAAATTAGAATGTAAAATCATACTGGGAGAAGTGTCGGGGGCAATCAAGGCAAGACCGTGGTTGGAAGCAGCACGTTGAGCACCCGATGTGAAAACGAAATCCTCGTCGTTGCAACCGAGACCGGAAAGATAGTATAGCACCTTCGCATTCATTCATTCCAAAATCGAAAACCGCGCGGGTTGTTAATTAATGTTTAAAATTGGGAATTCGAATTGAGTGAGTAGACTTACAGGGAATTTGTGAGATTGAGAAGGGAGAGGAGGGAAATAGATGTGGAAGTTCATTGAACAACCGAGAGTGGGGCTGAAATGTTTGTATCTCTTGTTGTAACCTCCGAACATCTTACCGCTGCTCATCTCCGTCGGTGTTGTCTCCATTATCGCAGCACCACCGTCCGACAAATTAGGATCCTCTCCAATTAATAATCTCAGTATCTCACTTATAACTAACTTGTAACTTGTAAGACAGAAAAAGGGCCAACCAATAAATGCATGTTATACCGTGTGTGTGTGTGTGTGTTTTGCACGAGTGAGGACCAAATATATTTCATTATTGGTAAGAAACATACTCATTATTTCATACTCCAATGGTCTCACTTACTAAAAATGTTGTTTCAAAATAATTATCACTTTCTAATTTTAATGAAACTTTTACCAATATTACCCTCTAATTAATACTATGAGCATCACTCCTAAAACATCAATATCTACTTTGCATTTATGATGGTGGTGAATACACCAATCACGAATAAGGTTAATTATGTAAAATCATTCTTCTCTTTCTTTCTTTTACACTTTTTTCTTAATATGTGTGAAATCTCTAAAGCGACAATTAAAATAATATGGAGGGAGTAGGTGTTATTCTTGTTATGGCCAATATCGGCTACTCCCTCAATCCCATATTATATGACTTTCTAGTCAAAAAATTTGTCCCATAATACATGACTTTTTAAAATACCAATGCAACATCAATTTTTCTTTTCAAGTCATACCCTTCATTATTTAATATATATCTCTTCTTAGTTCTTGCAATTCTACTTTTTATGTTTCCAATGTCATTAATGAAGGACAATTTGGTAAACCAACTCACAATCTTAATTCCTGTGCCACAATCTTAGTTCTAACCAATGTCATTAACTACTTTTCTTAATTCCTGTGCCACAATCTTAAATGACGTGTAATATGGGATAGAGGGAGTAATAAAGAACATAATAAGTAAAAAATATAAATATTTTAGCTTGTTAAATATCAAAGAATGACTTCAATTTAGAAAATGGAAGGACATATTAATGCATATGAAAATCACACTTCCTTTTTCATTATCTCTTAACGCAACTCACCACCCATCTACACTTCTTTTATTCCTCCATCAATCAACGTTGGGAGACAAAGATCTTGCTTCTACTTTTCTCTTTATTGCAAGAAAGAACACATGCAAACAAAAATCAATTGATGATTTAGATATATAAAATAAATTAAATAAAAAAATGCTAGAAATATAAATATCTAAAACGCACCAACAATTGTTTCTTTGGTACTCAAAACACACTTATAGATTAAAATTTTCTATATATGCAAGTTATACAAACTAAATGAGATCCTCAAGAGAGAATGACGAGATGCATAAAAAGAAGAACTGTTTGGCAATGAGTTTGTATATATGCGATCCAAACACATGACAACATGTAATACGTGTTAATTGTTGGCAACTTACGGAAGACACCAAAACAAAATTAAAAACTCATTCGCAGAATTGCTGATAACACATAACACAACAAATCACAAAACATGCAAACAAATTCTCTATAGCAAGCACACAATGAATGAAACACGTGGAAATGAAGGAAGAATTAAACATGCATAGAAACCAGAATCAAAGAACATATGACAACAATTTTCGAACCTCCGATATTTTAGTTGTGATTGGCTTGTCCACCATGGGTATTGTTCGTGGTTAAACCAATCGTACAAGTAAAAGATATCCTTCTAATGTTTTGAGTGCAAGAATAATTTCTTACTAAAAATTTGTGTAAACATTCTTAGCAAGTAGATATTAATTACTTTACCATATAAATAAATAATTTTTTCTCATTTTGACAAACTATATAAAATTAAGATAAATGGTTGTTCAAAACAGATTTACATCAGACATAGGTGAATCCGTTTTGATTAAATATACAAAATAGAAATATTAAATCAAAGATAGACTCGTTTATAAATGATTTTGGCCAACGGATTTAAGTAAAAAAATATAAATTTTGGCCAAGATGAATCTCTCTGGACCCAAGCGCCAACCGCAACTCTTCGCTCACAATCATCGGTCTCTCCTCAGGTCCCCTCACACCTAGTGCTCGTGCTGCTACTGCTAGTGCTGCTGCTGCTGGTGCTGGAAGGAGATGATGAATTGATACCCTAACATACCATGGCAAGTAGTCACGATGAAGCTCACCCACCTCCTGTGCAGGAGCAATAGTGCTCATAACCTCCCGAACATTGTCCCTCCATCTGGTGATACGCATGATGATCCCACTATAGCCTGGACGACCGTGAAGTGGGTCACGAGGGATGACCTGAATGTAACCAAATTGCCGGAGGCACTTATCTGACATATAGGGAAAAATGATGTCCTCCCAGATCAGGAAACCCCTATATAATGAGATCTCGTCAAAGGGTCTCTCTTGCCGGTGGTCCTCAAATGGTCTCCAGATGACATCCTCAGGTGTGAAAGCATTAATCCTAGTGCGATACTCCTCCAGCTTCACCGCATCCATCTTCCTCCTCTTCCAAAATGCACATCGTGGCCCGACTGTGGTCCTGGTCTTCCCCCGCAAAGCTATCCGAGGGAAGTACTCAAAGACCCGTGACTGAAATGCACAAATAAACAATATCGTAAAAATAAAATATATAACATTAAAACAAACTCGTTAAAAAAATGAATAAACTTACCATGAACAACGTCGCATACCACCCTAACTGAGTGGTACCCTTTAGGCAGGTTCAACTGATCATATAAGAAAGCCAATGCATGCTGGACCCCATGCCCACCCCCCTAACTGAGTGATGTCCTCCAGTAATGGCAACCACTTAGCCTCAGCTCTTGTGCCAGTCTTGCTACAAAAAATACTCCACCTCAAAATAAGCAAGATAAATTCCCTGACACCACAACTTTGGTCCTCCTGTCCTACGTAACCCCTAGCGATCTCCAGTAGCCAAGAAAAGCGATAATGTGGCCCCCTGCTGGCGAAAGTCTCCTTTGTATCCTCAACAAAAGTCACCCCCAGATGACGCATAGCCAGCTGGATGGCATCGTCAATAGTAACAGACCGAGGGGGTAGATCTGAAATATCTGTCAGTCAATGGTAGATGTAGCAAACATGACACATCATCCAAAGTAATCGTCATTTCACCAAATGGTAGGTCAAAGGACGATGTCTCTAGATGCCATCTCTCTAAAAACGCAGATAGAAGCTCATGATCTACCGTAGTGTGAGCAGAGAACACAATGGGGGCTAATTCCGACTGCCTAATAGAATCCCAAAACGGATGATTCAGTGCGAAAGGGACCAACTTCTGACCGATTTTTTTGCCATGTGCAGATACTTTCAACTTACGCACAGATGTTTAAATTAAAAATAAATTAATTTACTTATACTATTAATCTATAAATTTATATAAAAAGATTATGTAAATAAATATATTAAATTATATTTACCTGACCTCCAAGTATGATAGATGCTACATGAGCATCAAATGAAGTGAGCAGAGAACCATCCATAGGTCCTATGCCAGCATGCTCCTGCTCCTGTTGCTCGTCAGGAGCCGGGTACTCAACATCAATCGGCTCCTGGTGGTACTGATGCTGGTAATGATGATGGTAATCCGGTTGGTAATGATGTTGGTACTCCGGTTGCTGATCCTCCTCCTCCTCCTCCTCCATTTATTGTTGCTCTTGCTCCTGCTCTCGTCTCCGGGCGCACTCATGTGGGTGAGACGCATGTCCCGCAATTTTGATGCGAGTGCGTGTACTAGGAGCAGGAGTTTCTTCCGGGTCACCACCACCGGACTGTGATGAAGAAGACTCCCCTCGCAAACTCGATCGTGCCGAACTCTCCCCTTGCAGAACCAACCCGGTGAATCATGGGGGATTTGGCCACCAATCCTCTGATGAGCCACAGAAAAAAAAAATCAAAAAACAAACAAGCAGTAAGAAACGGATTTACTTAAATCCGTTGAAGCGAAAATGACGAAAACAGAAGCACTTACTTCCGTGCGACTCCAATGGAAGTAGGTAGTTCCGATTGCTGTAAAACGAATTTAGGCAAATCTCTGCGACGATCTCAAACGGATGTAGGTGGGTCTGTTTTCAGCGAAAATGACACACTCTCTCTTTGTAAAACGGATGTAAGTGATTTGTGATAAATTTATTGCAAATTTGTAAAACTTTCAAGGGTATTTTCGTCTTTTCATAGGATACGTGGGGGTATATCTTGAAATGGTGGGGTTCAAAGAAAAAACCCTTCCTTCATCTCTTGAGGTTTTGGCCTTGTCTTTCTTTTTTCAAATCTCATGGCCTATTATTATTATTATTATTATTATTATTATTATTATTATTATTATTATTATATTCATTAAGCCTATCTCTCCATCTGGAATTTTCTAGTTAGACTCTAGTTGGCAAAAGATAGAGGATATTGAATAAGCTAACGAATATCGGATAAGCTAGTGGATTGAATTTAAAGTGCTTAATAAAATTAGCGATTGAACTAGCTTATAAATATAAAATGACACAAATATACATTTGTAATTCATGTTTAAATACGAGAGGGAATATTTGTTTAATGGAGATAAATGAGGAATTTAATTAAATTAACAAAGGTAAAAATGAGAAGAAAAAATGAAACGCTATAAGTTATAAGCTCAAACACTACCTAAAGTAACGTTTAAAAAAACACTATAAGCTTGTCATGCCAAGCACTTAGGCTCTATTTGGTAAAAATAGCGGATAGCAAATAAGCTAACTTATAGTTGATGAGCTTATAGCGGATAACTGATAGTGTGTAAACTAACGGATTGAATTTAAAGTGTTCTGTAAAATGAGCGGTTGAACTAGCTTATAAATATAAAATGACATAAATTGACATTGATAATTAATACTTGAAAAGGAGAGAGAATGCTTATTTAATAGAGGATAAATGAGAAATTAATTAAAGTAACAACGGAAAAAATAAGAGAAAAAGTGAAACGCTATAAGGTATAAGCTCAAACACTACTTCAAACAGCGTTTCAAAAAACGCTATAAGCTAGTTGTGTCAAACACTTACAGGCAAGCTATCCACTATAAGCTAGTGAATTTACCTTGGCGTGACTAGCTTATAGCATTTGTTGAAACGCTACTTAAAGTAGCATTTGAACTTATAACTAATTATAGCGTTTCATTTTTACTCTCATTTTTACTCTTATTATTTTAATCAAATTCATCATTTATCCTCCATTAAATGAATATTCTCTTTCATTTTTAAGCATTAATTACAAATATCCTTTTATTTCATTTTATATCTATAAGCTAATTGAACAACTAATTTTAGCAAATACTTTAAAGTCAATCTGTTAACTTATCCGCTATAAGTTAGTTTATCAACTATCGTCTAGCTTATCCGTTACCTGTTATTTTTTACTAAACAGAACCTCAAAAGACTTAACGCTATAAGTTAATGGATTGACATTCACAAATTAAACCTTAATGCATACTATCTCTCACATGCCAAAATTGTTTGATACTCCCTTCGTTCCTAATCTTTGGTACTTTTGGCTTTTATTTTTGTTCCAAAACAATGGTACTTTTAAAAATCCAATGTACAATTCACATAAATTTTCCTAATATACCCCCTATATTTATTTAGTCTTTTAAAGTCCCAACTCATGAAGTAATTGTCTCAAAGACTATTTTATTTTAACTTCAATTATCCCAATACAAGTAAAATTGGAGCATTTTAATACTTAACCAACACAAATTAATGGTACCTTAATATGTGTGTAACAAACCAAAAGTATGAAAGATTAGTAACGGATGGATGGAGCAGTATTTAACGTCAATGATATAGGCCATGGTTAATCTCTATCTTATAAGCGGCTTGGCATATGAGCGCCAATATGCAACATTTTTTAACCCTCAAACTCCAATCATATTTACATAAATGTCATTCCTTCATTTGGTTTTTTTTTCTTAGTTTTTTTGTTTTTTTTGTTTTTTTGTTTTTTTCTTCCTTAATATTTTAAAGTTTTGTATTTTTTCCTTTTTCATATTTTCAGAGGTATTTTACCGTCTCGAAAATTTTTAGATGTTTAAATATGTAAATTTTGTTCTTCAATAATTGATTCGGTGAAAAAAGTTAATTTCATGACAAAATACATAAAGTAAAATGCTAAACAGTGTGTACTTGAGGTGAAAATAATTATTTTGTAAAAAAATGTGTAAAGTTAAATGTTAAGCCGTATGTTTTGGGGTACTTTAGGATTCGAAAAAAAATTAACTCTTCAAAAACCAGAAGTTTCTTCGTGAATAACAGGTTTGGTAAAAATTATAAAGTTTGTGACAAAATACGTAAAGTGCGATGCTGACAGTGTATTTTGGAGTACTTTAATGTCCTAAAAAAATTTATATGTTCAAATACGTGAAGTCCGTTCATCAATGACCTGTTTGATGAAAAACAAAAAAAATTCGCGATAAAATACGTAAAGTGTGATGCTAGATAGTGTGTTTTAGGTACTTTAGGGTCAAGAAAAAATTTTACATGTCCAAAATGGTTTTTTCTTCTTTATTTTGATAATTTTGCACCAACAAGTATTAGAAACATACTTAATTTGGTGTTTAGTTTTAAGCAAAAATAACTATCTTTACACATACAAAATATAGTAATTTGGTGCATTAATTTTCTAGAATTCCTGGAAAAAATAAATAGATTTACTAAACTATTTCCAATTAATAGTCATGTTCTCACAACATTAATGAGTTTTTTTTGTGCAAAAAAATGAGTTTTTTTATAGGGAAATGTTAGTGGGGGTGGGAAAATGTTAGTTTTCAAGATTTGAACCTTAGACCTCCTTCTTGCAACTCCTTTATGTCTCTTAGCTGACCAACTAAGTTAAGAGACATCCATCAATACTAGCTCATCCGTGCATCGCACGGGTAACGAGGCTAGTACTACTTAATACCAAATGGGCAGGGCACACCCCACACGGAGCATGATTGGCAAAGTCATCCAATATTAATGACCACCGGGGAAGTTGGCAAACACTCACGAACAAACCTTTAATGCCATGCCCATGCCTATGCTTCTTCAACAACATTCAACTAAACCACTTCATTGCATTGCACTTTCCTTTTTCTCTCTCTTCTTCAGTTCTTTCTATTTTCCTTCTCGATATGGCATGCCCAATGTGAAACAACCATTTTTCTCCTATAACCTTTTTCATTCTCTTATCAACTTCATCCACATTTCAGTTTTCAGTGCCATCTTTCTCACACACTTTCCTTTTCTTTTCGGTATTCATCTTTTCAACATTCCCTTCAACAAGCTCGCCTCTTACATTTAAAGCAATAGCAATTTATTTATAGTAAATTGAACAAACATAACATAACTTTGTACTACTACTACTTCCTAAAATGAAAGTAACTGTGTGCTCTTTTTCTATTTTTTTATTTTAATTTTTTATTGTTGCTAGTTGCGTTTCTAGTTAGGTAGATGAACAAACTCTAGACGGAGAAACCAAGGTTTTGTTTTTTCTTCTTATTTTGTTGCCTTTTTTATACTTGCAGTTTTCAGTTTCAATTGAGTTTACATAGTTTCATTTTTTCTGTCAGAATAAGATTTGATTTTTCTAGTGCATTCTGCATCTTATTGTATCACAAATCTCTGATTAGATGATTAAAATTCAGTAGTTGAGGAAAGTCACATTCTTATAGGCACAAAACCTTGACTAGAAGTAATTCACCTATTGAAATTCATAGAACTAGAAAGCCAATAAACCAAAAAAATCACATTATTTGGTTTAGGGTTTTAGAGCTTGGTGGGAATCATTATGGGAATAGTTAGTAATGCATACTCAAATGGATCTATTCAAAACTACAATGGTTTAGAAGAGAAACTCGATGATCTTCGCGGTCTTCTCGGTAAGGCTAATGGTGATCCATTAAGGATTGTGAGTGTAGGAGCTGGTGCTTGGGGAAGTGTTTTTACAGCTTTATTGCAAGATAATTATGGTCAATTCAGAGACAAAGTACAAATCAGGATATGGAGAAGGCCAGGAAGGACAGTTGATAGAGTCACTGCTGAGCATCTCTTTGAAGTTATCAACTCTAGGGAAGATGTGTTGAGAAGGTTGATTCGGCGTTGCGCTTATTTGAAATATGTCGAAGCAAGACTCGGTGATAGGACTTTACTTGCTGATGAGATACTCAAAGATGGGTTTTGTTTGAACATGATTGACACACCACTTTGTCCTTTAAAAGTTGTTACAAACTTGCAAGAAGCTGTTTGGGATGCTGATATTGTTGTTAATGGATTGCCTTCTACTGAAACACGTGAGATTTTCGAAGAGATTAGTAAATATTGGAAGGAGAGAATCACTGTGCCTATTATAATCTCATTGTCAAAGGGTATAGAAGCTGCATTGGAGCCTGTTCCTCATATTATAACTCCCACAAAAATGATTAACAAAGCAAGTAAGTCTTTTGTTTTCTTCATGTCTTTGATTCTCTTTTTTACACATTTTTATCAGATTTTAACTATTTCAAATGTGTATTTTGATAGCTGGAGTGCCAATGGAGAATATACTTTATCTTGGTGGTCCAAATATTGCCTCAGAGATTTACAATAAGGAGTATGCGAATGCTCGAATATGCGGGGCTGAGAAATGGAGGAAAGCTCTTGCAAAGTTTCTAAGACAGCCACATTTTATTGTTTGGGATAACAGCGACCTTGTCACACATGAAGTCATGGGTGGCTTGAAAAATGTCTATGCAATTGGTGCTGGTAAGCTTCATCTAATTAGAGCAAGTGCTTAAAGATTTTATTAGTTCATCTGCTTTAATATGATATGGAAGCAAGTCAATTTCACTTGTTTTTGTCCTACCTGCCATACCAAACATTGATTTTCATATTCCATCTTTGCTAATTTTATGGATATTTTTTTTTCCTTTCATGATAGTACTGACTTGGTCTTAACATTGACTTTAGGCATCTGTAGTAAGAATTCAGTGTACTGATTTACTCTTAATGTTCCAACAAATCAAGATAAGAATCATGGACATCAATCACCAAAAATCATGTTTCTTGAAATCATCCATCAAATCTTCAATTAATTGCATCAGATACGCTATAAAAGAATTAAAACCATTCATGAAAAGATTAACAAGTTAACAAGATTATTTTCTTAAATACAAGAAATCAAACATTAAATATGCGAGTCATGCGATGATTTTGCACCCTATAAGGTAACATTGTTTCATGGCCCTGCAACTATATGGTTCAATGATTATTAAATTTTTATGCACTCAGATAACATAACACTAATTTTTACAACAACATTATTTGTACATCTGGATAGGTGGAGACCTCAGACACTTAGATATCAATGACGGGTCCAGAAATCTTTGCTCCTGGGGGCAAAAAAATAACCTATACTATTTTCTTAAAAAATATATTATAAATATTTACGAAATACATTATTTCATTACAGAAAAAATTCTAAAATACCTAAATTTCTACAAATTGCATAGCTAAAAAGGTAAAACTAGCACCAACGAATTCTCTTTTTTACTCATCTCTTGTGAATTTCTACATTTAATTTAGAAAATTATCTTATGGGGGCAACCCTTATTTCTTTATGGGGGCAAAATAAATTTGCTATATATACTTCTAAGTAAAATAATTTTTCAAGTGGGGGCATTTGCCCCCAATTATATACACATAGATCCATCCCTGGATATCGGGGTTTAAAGTCGTGCTTAATGGCATATTGAGTTTGGTTAATGACTGAGAGCACACCAAGATTAACTCATTAACCATCCATTGAGCTTCATTTGTACATTATTAACAGAGCTCAATACGTCATTAACCAAACTCATTTACTACATGTATATCCATTAACCAAACTCAATATACACTAATCATGATTTTGAGCTTTATTAACCAAGGTGTCCCAGAGGTCCACTTTCCAAGTGTGCAAAATAACATTGTTGTATTTTTATTATAGATTTATCAAAATTAATTTTCTTATGTTTTCAAATTGTGGATGATTCTACCACTGCCAAGTGTCTAGATCAGTGCATTCATAAGTCATAACTAGCATTTGGTCTGTCTTGCAATACACATTGGATTTGCAGTGTTTTAATTCAATGTTAATGCTTTTTCTGTTCTTTTTATTTACTATTGAGGGTGGCAAGTGGTAAACTTCGACTGCGAGAATAAGAACGTGTCTTCTTTTTCATTTTCATAGCATACATTTGGTTTTTGAGTTACAATATATGTATATATATCATCTGTTTTCAGGAATGGTAGCAGCACTTACCAATGAGAGTGCTACGAGCAAATCTGTATATTTTGCACACTGTACATCAGAGATGATATTTATCACTCACTTGTTGGCTGAAGAACCTGAGAAACTTGCAGGACCGTTACTGGCTGATACTTACGTGACTTTATTGAAAGGTCGTAATGCATGGTATGGCCAAATGCTAGCCAAGGGTGAATTAAGCCCCGACATGGGTGACAGCATTAGTGGCAAAGGAATGATTCAGGTATGTTCTGTAATTTTCAACTTCATAGTTTCTTCTAAATTCATATGCTAAATTCCCAAGACGCGCCAATTGCATCTTTGGAATGTGCACATAGTCTGCATAAAAATGTAGATCATGCATAATTTGGAAACATTTATCTTCATTCAAACTCTTCTGTAAATAAATCAATGATACTGCTATTTAAATTTGTAGGGTGTGTCTGCAGTGGAGGCATTCTTTGAACTTTTGAGCCAATCAAGCCTGAATGTGTTGCACCCTGAAGAGAACAAGCCGGTTGCTCCTGTCGAGCTCTGCCCAATCTTAAAGACACTATATAAGATATTAATTTCCAGGTAATTTCCTCTAACCATTGGCTTGAATCTTGGATGTTTGTTGTTGACATGACCCTTTCAGCTTTCTGACCCTTGAACACTTAAAAAACTAGAAATATCTATATGATTATGGGAAATAGATTCTCTGCTGTCAATAGTTACTACCTATGAAGTATAAAACACCGACACAAACATAGACACTAGCCACGATACTGACACTGACATGTGAAAATGATTGAATGTAATTCCATGTGTTGGTGTCGGACACAGTACATGCTTTCAATCTAAAGTGTTGGTGCTACATACACTACTGTTACGATATTTTCTATTGATGATTGATGATGGTTGAAGCTAATCTGTCAAGCTAATATGTGAGTTATCCAATGTGTGTATAAAATGACTTGGATTAGCTTACTGCAAGGACTGTTGAAATTTTTGACTGGTCCATAATTATATATCCTAACTATGTTTTAAGTTTTCTTCCCCATTTTTACTTGTGGTGCATATTGCATTTTCACAGGGAACAGTCATCAGAAGCAATTCTCCAAGCTCTGAGGGATGAAAATCTGAATGATCCGCGTGAACGCATCGAGATTGCACAAAGCCATGCTTTCTACAGGCCTTCACTTCTTGGACAACCGTGATTGTATGGACTATGGAGTTTCTTGCCAGAGTGTTTATTTTGGGGGGTACAATCTTAAAAAATAATATTTTTTAAGGACATTAATGTATTATTTTATGATGCATTACATACACACTGTATATAGCAAAGTATTACTCCATTGGAAATCAGACATATGATTGCTCAAAATCCATGCATTTAACACTGTGTGATCTAATTAAAATTGCTGCTAATGTCAATGTAGCAAATTTATTTAAACCTGGAGCCATGGCATAATAGCTATATTGTGGTCAAGGTCAATATACTTGGCTTGCAAAATCTTTTTTGTTTCTTCTGTAAAGCAGCATTGGACCAAACCAATCTGAAATTGACAAATAGTTAGCAACATCAGTTCAGATAGCTTATAATTAAAAGCCCGATTGCCCAAATAGAGATAGCTGAGTAATCCTGATTTGAGGTGAGAGGATTAAAGTAGCTGTAATCCTTATTTGATTTGACTTTATTTGCTAAAACTAGAATGACTAACCTTCACAACTTGAAGTAAATGATGGATAACTGATGAGGCCTTAAGTAGGCCTATTCATGGTTCAATTTTCAATGAGAACCGCACCGAATTGAACCTAATTGTTACAATGATGAGGCCACTTTTAGATTCTAATTAATACTTTCCTTTGGGTTAAAAAAGTGGTTTTAAAAAGTAAATAAAGAAAAGAAATGTAAATATAAATTGATTTTTTTTAAACTGGTAAAAATAGGAAAAGAAGTGGCCTAAAAATCCATGACTCAAGTGAGAGGGAGCCACAAATAAAAGTGTGTTAGTAGTAATAGTAATGTACTAATTACAAAGGAAAAAAGTGGCCTGACATTTTTTTCCTCAAAAAGAAAAAAATGAGGAAACAAACATTAACTTAAGGGAAAAAAAAAAGAAAGGGGAGAGTTTGAAGGAGAGTACATTCCCTTATATAGAAGCTTGTTTTATTTTAAATTGTACCCAAACCCCAAAATCAAGCCGGTCCACTTAAGTAAATACAAATAATATTTTTTATTACTATTATTATATTATTAAGTTTTTTTACTTTGTGTTAAATCATATATTTACTTACATTTTTAGTTTATTTAAAGTATTGAGTTACATCAATTATTGACACATTTAAATGTATTTTTATAAATAAATATAAATAAAATGTCATATAAAATTAATTCTTTAAAAAGTTTTGTTGGATCTTGAATTAGAATTTAATCTTCTTGTTAGATCATTTATAAGGTCTATGCCACTTAAATATTGCAGGCTTTCACAAATTAGTGAAATAGACTTTTAAATTGACTTACAAGTATCCTAAAAAAGCCAAAACAGACCCGAAAAGTTCGCCAGTTACATGCCACAGGCTAAACTCAGACTTAACATCTTCAACACACACTTAAGCTATACAAAACCCAACTGAGCCCAACGTATTCTCTCCATTGAGAGAACGAAATAAAATTAGAGACGGCTTCCTTTGTATTCTCTACTTAATGGTTGTAATTTTCTGCTTTAGTATTATGCGCTTTTAAATTAGTTTAGATGAAACTAGATTGTCTCAGGTGCTTAATGTAATCTTTTAGAGCTTAACTATAGAACTGATGTGGTTTGTCCGTTAGAGGACCTATGAATGCTTCATGTCAGCTTGAAGTCCACACTTTGTGCAATGTTATGTGGTATGAAATATTGCATTTTTATTGACAAAAAAAAAACGAACGAAATAAAATTGGACAAAAAAAAGAACGAAAGAAAAGAAACCCTGAAGCTATACAGTTTGCCTCGTCTGTCTGCTGCGATCCCAAATTGGAAGAGAAAAGAAGAGAAGAATGGTGGAGTCGGTAAAACTGAACGAGCTCCAACTCACTTTAAAGCCTTTCTATCAAAGAGCTTCGGAAGCTGAGGTAGGTCACCGATACGTTACTCTCTTTTTCTTTTCTTCCAAAAATCTACAATTCATTCGTTAACCTATTCATGATTGCGTCTTTTCAACATTGGGATTTCAATTTTACAATGTTAAGTACTAGTTCATCCAAATACTGAATTTATAAAAAACAAAACATTATTGTCCCCTTCTCCTGCGTCAACGTTCCTTCTATTTTGAATTTAAATTGTATTAATGGTAGCATGAGTTTTTGAGTATTAGTTATGAATGATTGATGTGTAGTGACTAATTCTATTGCTAAATCAACAAACCTAGCTTATGTCAAACAATAGCTATTAAGTTACCGCTCTAGGTTATGTTAATAATGTTATAGTGAGTGGATTCAACTCTGAACTGATCATTGTAATATTATGGAAATTAATACTGGTTCCTTTACTTTTCGCCCAATTTGCTTATATTTTGTTGCAATTGGAAGAACGTCACATTCTCTCTGCTACAAGGAGTGAAATTGATAATTGTTATTATGGTCATGTTTTGAGTTCAAACGATTCTTATGGCTCAGGTCCATGTGATCTGGTTTCTTATGTGCTCAAAAACTGAGTTACTTCTATGCATAGTTTAGTTAAAGATTTCTCTCTCTATCTCTATTTGATGAGCTTTATTAAAGCTTTTTGTATAAGTAATTACTGAAGGTTTTCTTGCTTATTTCTTATCACTCTATTTTAGGAACGCTTATCAAGGTTTGAAGCTGCCTTCAATAGTAGAAAAGGTAGGTGCTAAATTACAAAGCACAAGTGATAGTATTTTCATATTGGAGAGTTGGTTCATGATATTGTTATTTTTTTAGAAACTGGAAATGAGGAACTACTGAAAGTGATTGAGAATCTGCAGTCAAAGCTAAATGCTACAAATGCAGAGTTAATTTCTGAAAAACAGAAGGTTGAAAAACTTGAAAACCGTATTGTTCATCTTCTACGATCACTCAAGGATGCTGATACGAAATTCAAGTAATGTTGTTCAATGGAATGTACTCATCGCTTAATTGTTATTATTTCATTTCCTGACCTCAGGTTGCAGCACAGGATCAATTGCAAAGCTTGAACTTATGAGCTAAAATAGGCTGTTGCACTTTTGGATGTATTTTATTTTGGTTTAAGTGCATCTTACGTATTGTGTGTTCTACTGTTCTTGATGATGCTAAATATGTTTGGCTTTTCTGGTTTTGCATCTTTAGGAATCAATTATTTGTTTGCTTTTACAATTGACTCAAGAATTTTCTCATACGTTATGATAGACACTATAATTACTTCCAATATATACCCAGATGGTGAGTTAAGTTTCACAGCCATAGAAAAAAATAACCACAACTCAAAACTGAGTAATTGTTTTAATTATATTGATATATTACCATGAAGGATTGAGCTCGTAACTTGTGTAAATTATCTAAATTTGAAAATCCTCATCTGTAAATAGTTTTCCAGTCCAAATTCTTCTTAAATTGGTCTTAGTACATGACATTACACCTAAAATAATATTAGCTTGTAAGACCAATTTAAGAAGAATTTGGACGATAAAAGTGAAAATGTATTTTCATTGTGCTATCAGTCCTTGCTCCTTTAAGAAGCGAGTAGAGAATAAACCTGTGTAATTTACACACGAGTACTAGTTAAGTTTATCCAAAAGTGAAGCAGCAGCAACTTTGCTCTCTCTTAGAGAACAAGTTACTGATTCTGATAATTTGAGTGATACTGATGACTTGGGGCTTTGGTGTAACCTGCACTGGGAGAGGGAAGTCGTGCCCGCGGATATAGGATTTAGTCTGCACGAATGACAAAGCGGGAAACAGTAGAGGTTTTGGTGTCAAAGCTGCATTCCCCAATCAAGATCATAAATCGGACTTTAAATAGTGAAATTTTGCTTGTATTAGTATAAATGAAATTGCATTCCCCAATCAAGCATTGATTGAACTTACAATTTCAACTAGACAAAACTTGTGATTAAATGTGGTGCCTATTATTGACAATGAGAAAAATGACAAACTTAACATGAACTTCAATAAGTGTTGCAATTTTGCACATCAAAGTTTTGTACAAGACAACCTTCTCTTTCCTACCAAAATCACTTTGGTTACATCTTGGTGTGTGTATTTTATCCACTTTTTTCCGTGAGATTAGTTTCTCAAAACTATAAATGAAAAGACAAGAATGCCACAAAGGCCAAAATTTCATCCGTGTTTGCACAAAGAAAAATGAAAGGAGGGTAAAATCACACTCTTCCCATATTTTACGCCAGCTCGGGACCAGAAGGCAATGCCTCATAACCATCATGGTGCTTCGTAGTAGTATCTCTTTCAACTGGGATGCACTTAAGGATAGCCGCTATAGGCATGCTAATAGCTCCAAATAACACGCTGAGCAACCAGAATTGCCAGGTTAGAGGCACCGTGCTTGCAAGTGTTCCCAAGAACTCAACTATGATTACTTGAAACACCACTGTGGAGATTATAACAGAAAGAAATACCCAGCTGTTAAACATGCCTCTGAATATGTTTATCTTTTCAATTTCTCTGCTGTTTATCTCATTAAACACCTAACAAAGGATTGACAAAGAGGAAACAAACAAAATAATCAGAATGCAATGGAAGTAGATCATTTTATATACATTTTCCTGAATGCAATACAGAAGCAATAACAAAGGTATTAAGTATTAACAGATACAAGAAGAGGAGGATTTGCTATTCACGAGGTCCATACACACAAGAGGAGGATTAGCTATTCAGAATTCACAAAGTATCGACATATAAGTAATTTCCACTGAAAGAAAAACCAAGTATAACTATTTCATATTTTCAGAATTTTTATGAACTGGGATTAAAATTAAACATCACGTGGTTTCCATTTACAGTTTAACTACTTTTTGCCTCACAATAAACGCTGTTAGTGTTTATGATGCGGTGCAAGCGACACTTTACCTGGCAAAAAACAAAGGAATTGAATATCAAAGTGTTCAGCACAATAGTTGCATCTGAGCCATTAAGTCCCAGTAGCCTCTTCCCATCAAAATTGAGAACAGCAAGGACGATTAGTTGATACACACTTTGACCAAAGATATTCCTCCACATTGGTTTGGTAATAAAACTTGCTTTCTTTCCAACTGGGGGTCTTTCCATCAGTCCATCATTAGGAGGTTCAGTAGCCAGGGCCAATGCTCCCAGAGTGTCCATGATTAAGTTGACCCAAAGCAACTGAACTGCTGTTAGTGGAGCAGCTCCTGAAAATAAAGAAGAAAATTTAATCTCAGTTTATTTAAAACAAATTTGATGTAACAACACTGCAATGGAAAACAAAACTTCTATAAATTAACAAACCAGTGATGCATGCAGAAACGAAGTTGGTAATCAGAGCAACAATATTGACTGTTAACTGAAACTGCACAAATTTTTGAATGTTTATGTATATGGCCCGTCCCCATTTGGCCACTTTGACAATAGTAGCGAAATTATCATCCATTATAATGACATCAGCATTTTCTTTGGCAACCTGTAAAGGGATAAAATAATAGTATTACACATCAATTAGGCATTAATATAAAATAGATATTGGAACAAGTAGAACAAAGTCTAAAAAGAAGATAAATGCTGCTGCAAAGCCATAACAAAATTAGCACATTTGTTAGAAAATGCTTTAGTCTGGGAATACATATAAATAAGTAAATAAAGTAAATAAATAAACATATAAACTTCGTAGCATAATAAATAAACATATAAATAAGTAAATAAAGTAAATAGAGATGACTAGGAATACATAGCTGCAAATGTACCTTTAAATCAGGCTTAGGGAAAAACTGGATTACCAAATAAAATAACACGTAGCTATCATGTGGAAACGTTTACAAGTACAAAAGGTAAGAAAAGGAGATTTATGTCTTGAAAGGCATCAATGTTTATGAATTGAAGAGAAAGTATTGCAAAGACTTGGAAAAAACTGCATTTTTAGTTATCTACCGCTTCCTAAGTAGAGATAACAGAATCATGGTTATCAGTATCTTACAATAAATACGATTCGTATCCGGATGCGATACGAAATCAAACAAAAATGATACGTACTTAGCGTGTATCTTTTTTGCTCATGTATCCCATCATGAATCCCGATACACTCTGTTGTATCTTACGATTTATGAATTTTGTTGAATCTTACGATACGAATCTGCACTACTAAAATGCCTGCTCAAGTGGTTTTAAATGATATATAATAAGCCAAAAGCAATCCTTCTAAATCCCCCATCTTAGAATGACTAAGAAACAAACCTAGCAACTATGTTTTTTGTTTGCACTCCCTCCTGAAATGCGATTTTTTTAAAACTTTCGGCCTTGTTACTTAGTTTTACTTAAAAAAGTTAGATATTTTTTGATAATGTATCTTACGATACAATACAAGATACGATACACGATTCAGAAAATAGGTCTTCCGATACACGATACGTATTTCGGTTTGATAACCATGAAGAGAATACTTCAACAATTAGTCTCATCTATTAATTTAAGATGTCCCCACCACTCTAAAAAGGAGAGGAAGAAGAACGAGAGGGAAAGGAAAAATGTATAGAATCGAGCTACGCATAACAGTCTGTTACAGACACAGACACTACCAGTCTGTGTCTAAGATAACATTTGTGGCTTAAACAAGATGAAATACAACAATACACTAACATTCTGTTATTGTACAATAAGTGGACTGCTACACTTAATATTGTCATATTCACTATAATAAACCAATAATTAATAATTTATAGAGACAAACCTCAGTTCCAGCAATACCCATGGCAAGCCCAATGTCTGACTCATGCAGTGCAGGAGCATCGTTGGTTCCATCACCAGTAACAGCTACAACCTCACCAAACATATTCCTCAAACGGGTTACCAATTTATGCTTGTCAAGAGGTAAGGATCGTGCCATTACCTGAAACCACATTAAGCACATAAGAAAGACAAGCATTTTAAAAGAAAATTGAGAAGTCTCAGAACATACAATGAGATCACAACCTGAATTCTTGGTATGATATCCTTCATTTGCTCCGGAGACAATTCACGAAATGCTGGTCCTTCTATGGCTACACCGTCCTCAGTGAGTATACCACATTCTTTAGCTATGGCCTTAGCTGTATTTATGTTATCACCAGTGACCATGCGGACCTTTATTCCGGCAGCTAAACAAGTTTCAACAGCTTCCTTGACTCCGGGGCGCACAGGATCCTTGATTCCCACAATGGCTATCAGAGTATAGCCATTTTCGGGGATGTTGGTTTCCCCTTCGGTTTCATTTATATCCTTGACAGCCAAACAAAGAGTTCTCAAAGCTTCAGAGGCAAAGCCATTTATAACATCAGAGATATTCTTTGCCTGTTCTTCAGGAAGATCAACAGTTGTTCCATTAGAATCAATAAACTTGTCACACAATTTTAATACTATTTCTGATGCACCTTTGCAGAAAGCTCGGACCCCTCCATCAGGAAGACCCACAAGCACAGACATCTTCTTCTTGTCTGAATTGAAAGGCTCAACCTTGAGTATCTTACAGGATCTACGCTGGGCATCAAAATCACCACCTGAAAGCAAGCCAAATTCCAATATTGCTGATTCTGTTGGTGTTCCCAATATTGTATGCTTTCCGTCTTTGTCATTAACTACTTCTGACGAAGTATTTTGAAATATAGCCTGCAAAAGGATGCTTAGAACTTCTTCAGATATCTCTGTTTTTAGTTTATCTGCACTCTCATTACCTTTCATCTCCAAGGTGTTTTCGCATATCCAAATTTTATCAACCACCATATGGTTAGTGGTCAATGTCCCAGTTTTGTCTGTGCAAATGCAACTAGCTGAACCCATAGTCTCACACGCAGAAAGATGCCTCACAAGCGCTCTTTCATTCATTAATTTTTTCATTGCAAATGCAAGACTGAGTGTCACAGCTAATGGCAATCCTTCAGGAATTGCAACAACTATTATAGTTACAGCAATAGCAAAGTAGTCTAGCAGCTTCAGTGCATCATCTGAAGACCAACTGCCAAACTCCCCATGAACTGCTTTTTCAACCACAAACCTTACTGTCAACACCACAAATGTCAGCACAGCAAAAGTCAAACCAATTTTACCAATAACTGTAGCAACTCCATTCAATTTCACCTGCAGCGGAGTCTCATCCTCTCCTCCCTCACTCAAAGTTTCCATCAACTTCCCCCATTCAGTCCTCATGCCAACAGTTGTAACTATCATCTTCCCCTGACCATCTTGCACTTTGGTTCCAGAAAGAAGAAAAGGTCTTCTTCCATCTATATTTACAGGTTCGCTCTCACCTGACAAACTTGATTCATCAATTAGCAATGAATATCCTGATAGAAAAATTCCATCAGCTGGAACTTGATCACCAGTTGACAAATGAACAATATCTCCTACTACCAAGTCATAAATTGAGATCTTCTGTCTTTTACCATCCCTGGTAACCTGAACAAAGATCTTTTTCTTCTCTTTGTCCAAATCTCTGAACTGCAAGGATTGCTGGTAGTCACTGACAGCAGTGACAGTGACTACCAAGAATATACTAAGTAAGATTCCAAGACCATCATAAACACCTTTTGGCCACCCTTCAGTGGGAAGCCCTATGCCTATAGAAACTATAGCACAAATGATAAGAATTATCAGTGTTAAGTCATGCAGTGCATCCCAAACAAACATCAGGAAGCTTTTAAAAGGTTTCTCGGTATAACGGTTTTGTCCATAAATCTCTTCTCTGCTATGTAGACTGTCTTGACTGACACCTTCATCAATTGAAACTGAAAGTTTGCTTGTAATCCCTTCAGCTTCACCAATTTTTCTATAATTCTTGTAATCATGGCTTCGAACAATTGAAGCAATATCATCTGGTTCAATACCAAAACCAGCATCTCTCGTCTTTTCTGATACCTTGTATTCAGCTGTACCAATAGCTGCATAAGAAAACCAGACCAGTTTGAATTAGCTTATGAAAGAAGTTAGACGTTACAAGTTACAAGTACAAGTAGTAACTACCGAAGCTAATTTCAACTAATGTGGGCAGTTATTATCTAAAAACTCATGGTGATTGCAGAACTTTTCTTTTCCTATAACTGCTGATAGAAAAGTTTATTCAAATGATTTGTAAGAAACATTATGCTCAAGAGAAAGTGATTAGTTCTAAAGCAATCATACGAAGTTCAATTATAGAAATTGGAGTGGCTTACCATCCTTAAAATGCAATGCTGCTAGTTGAGCGTTGATAACAGTCCGAATCTTTCCCTGATGGAGTGGATAAAGATAATATAGTCAAACTAATACTAACAAATTGACACATCAAAAGCTTTATAGAGAGGGGCACATTAAAAGACATTTCATAAAATTCATGCTAAAATTATACTTCTCGAACATTTACATGAGTTCTTCCAAGCAATTATGTGTTGAACTTTATGATGAAATAAATTTGTTGTCCTTTCTTTCGCTTTAAGAATTTAAGAATTGTGACAGCGTGGCGAGCTTGCTAGCAACAAGAGAAAATGTTGAAGACTGAAATTAGATTTATTCTATGGATGAAACTTAGTTACTATAGATGAGTGCTGTCGGTGTTATTCTTCACTAAAAAAAAACTTAATATGTACATAGTTGAGTTCTGAGATATTTATGGATTTTAATTGTTATTGATAAATATAGGTATTTTTAGTAAAGAGCATAAACCACACCAATGTTACTCTACTTAAATTTTGTCCTTATCTATGGACTTAGTTTTGTTATAAATAGTATTTGGAAGTAGTTAAATGCACTTAGTTTTGATAGCACACTCCCCTGCGATACATATTGCAGTAATAATAAGATTAATATTTCTCCTCGATCAATGAGTTATGGACTCTATCACCATCTTGATGAATCAAGAGATGGAGACTTCAATTATAAAAAGATGTAAAAATTATTTAATATAAATATCATTTTTTTTATTTTTCTAAATTAAATATACTGTTTTCTTTCGTTATTCAAATATAAAATTATCCGTTTTTTTATCCCTTTTTTGTTGTTTTTCTATTTTAACTCATTCTATCGATACTGTCAAAGTTTTACATAATTTTAGTCGATTCAACAATATCGCCGTGAGCCTTATTTTATTTCACATGTAATAGAAACCCATATACAAAATAGTGAGATCCAGAATTTCAACCAATAAAGTTCCCAAGACTCATTTTTCGCAGTTGTCAATAGTTGAATAAAGAATGCGTCAAAAAGTTGAATTCAGTTTTCAAAGTCACCAAAGAAACACGAAAATCAAAAGTTCACATGCTGAAGGCTGAAGGCTGAAGGCTGAAGGCTGAAGGCACCTCAACCTCCAAAACAGGCTAATTGCCGTCCAATATAATATGCTTTAAAAAGCACCGGCAAACCAATTGTTAATGGAGCCTTGGTCATAACAGCATCAAAAGTGACGAAGCGCAACCGGACAATTAATCTTTATAGAGCAAACAAAATGAGCATACCCTCAATAGTGAGCATTAGCAATTCCTTCGTTCGTGGTGGAAAACAAGTTAGTCAACAATTAGCATCCTTTTTAGCTTTTAGAAAAGACATGTGGTTGATGAAAAGTAGGTACGATGTAAGTTGAATTTATTGTCAAAAAATATACAGTTGAATTATTCTTCTTTTTTTTTGGTAAAAAAGTTGAATTATTCTTCTTTTTGGTACATAAAAGTTGAATTATTTCTAAGCATACTAGAAAGTGTTCAGATTTTTTTTTGGTGAAATTAGAAAGTGTTCAGATTCCATTGTGGTGTGAGATAATATTTATTCGCAAAGTTGCAATTGTGCATAAGCCATTATTCATTATAATATTAATTAATCGCATGCGATGAGCAATCAAATGTAAAATAGGAATTATTAAAAAACGTATAATAAAAACCCAAGGCACATGGTAAATCCGGTTGTGCTGGCCACTACGCATGTGGAAATATAATATAATAAAAATATAATAAAAAGAGAGTAGTTTATACATTAAATTTTACTTTAACTTTCTAGTGGACTCAGTCGATGTGCTATGGTTGTTTTTCTCTCCTTAATTTTGTAACATAAAATAAAATTTTGTTAACTAAAGGCAGTGATTATAAGAGATGGAGCAGGAAATATTGAAAATTTTCCTTCTTCTTTAGTTGAACAATCTAATCTCTAAGATTAAACAAATATTGATTCTTTTTTTATATAAATTTTTTTTGCGTTATTTCAAATTAAATTTATTTTTACTCCTAAATGTTTTACTAAAAATGAAGAATATGTCTAATTAAAATTTTATATTTGAATTTTATCATTAATTTTTATAAATAAAAATTAAATGTGGATTATTCAACAATCAACATTGTAAACTCGGACTCTCTTCAACTTCTCTTTGCACACAGACAGGTTGACTTCCAAGTTTGAAGTAATAGAATTATAGAAAAAATTCATTCTAGTCTTTGTTCCAGAACAAACAATCAATCTAGTTTCTAATAATAGTAATCAATCGCTAACCAATTCATAGTTTCTAGTGGATTAAGCTTTGTGGTTTTCATTTCTAATCCCTGACTATTGAAAACAAATCAATGCGTGCTGAAAAACAAAACCACACAAAATGAAGAAACTAGGTTGAAATTTGAATGAAAGAGAGAAAGAGAGATGAGAAAATGGATAGAACCTGTATTTTCTTCTGCTTCTCTTGTGCTTGAACGCGTTTAACGAGATCAGCAACGTTGCGGAACCTTCTGCGAGGGTTTTTCACCAAAGAAACAGCAGATCTCCATTTACTCAGAGCTTCAATGGAACGATCCTTATCGTTTAATTCGAACTCCTTCAACAAACTCTCCATTGATAATATATTCAACTGTTTTATTTGTTACTCTTTCAAATCATAGAGCATCCGTACCATAACCAACTAAACCACTTCTGAAGAGTGAGAAGGGGGGTGGTGGTGTATTTGTTTGTTTGGGGAGGTGTATGATAAGATGAGTGTGGCGCACAAATGAAACGGCAAGATACAGCGTGTCGTACACTAGTCCGTCTTAATTGAACGCGCTGGATTGATTGGAATGGAACGGATTCGGGGAAGGTTGACCATTCAATAATGTGCTCCACTTCCTTTTCAATATTCTGAAATGGACATTTTCATTTATGATGGACATTCAATTTGACGCGTTTTACGGGTGAGTTATGTTATTATTAGCAACTAGCAAGGTTGTAAAACCAGACCCGGATTAGGGACATATTTCGCTTGCTCTCGGGTTTGAACTTAGTATGTGGTATTTCTAATCTCCATTTCTTTTATATATAGTCATTGTGCTAGTCTTTTGAAGAAAAACAATGGACTGGATTGGGCGGTCTGATTGAATCCGACCATGTCCGGTTCAGCTGAACATTTTTTTATATCCAAAGTGGTTAGAAATTAGTGTATTAGTAATTAGAGGGAACAGGGAACGGAATAAGAACCCCAAACGACTACATTTTCACCAAAAATTAGGAATCACATAAGAAACTGGATTTCAACTTTTATTTGGAAAAAAAATGGTACATGATGTTTATTTTTTAAAACAAAAATATGATAAATGATATTTGTTCTTGGTATATGAGATATTTTTATGTTTTTAATTATTAAATTAATGAAATAAATCTTTAGAGTACAACTTTAATTATATTTTTCTTTTGTCGAACTAATTTTGTGTGAGCTTAAATTCTAATTATACTAAATCATTTTGTGTAGTTTTTATACTCTATCATTATGCATTTGTAATTAATTCGCTTATTTTGTTTATTCAAATGTTTCTCATGTTCCTACATTTCAGATATGGCACATGAGAATTTTGTCTCAATTGCTTACAATGATACTGTAATAAATTTAATTCTTTTTTATATGTATTCTTATCTTATATACAAGATTTGCATTCTAATGTTTCTTCATCTTTTATTCAGCGAGTGATTTGTCTTCCTAGATGCTTTTACGATACATAACACCATACTTTCCCCCCAAGAGCCAGTCTTGAGAGACTATTCTGTGACACATGCACAGATGAAATTATGGAACTTTTTGTCATTCAAGGTAGTGTTGTTAAAAAATGAAATATATTTTGTGTTGTCGTTTCAAGATTCGTGTTCTATTTCCTACCCGTTTAAGCCAATGTGATTGCCTATAATGCCCTGAGTCTGAAGCTGAAGCTGATGATGACCAACCCAATTTTAATTAGACTATCACCTTTGTTTTTTATTCATATGCACGTATTGTATTTTACTTTATATTCATATCTATGAACTCTATTTTCTTTAAGTTTGAACTTATCATTATCAACATATATAAATTAGCTAAACCCAATTTAAGTTTGCACGCATAAGCGATTTTATCATACAAGTGCTTATACATAAATTGTTTCGATAATAGAAGATAAAATAAAATCAATAGTATCTTATACAAGCTATAAGTTATTTTATAAGTCATCTTTGAGCGAAGTTCACTCTGATAGAATATTGCAGAGAGTGAAAGATTGAAAACTGAATTCATTACTTCATTGATCTGTAGTGAATGTACATTGTAGTTTATATTACAGAACGTGATTCACAAACTGATTCAGTTAGTGATTAACTGATCCTAACTGAGTAACTAATTCAGTTACACATTGGCTGCTGAGTCAGCAGCTGATGTTGACTTGTTGACTTGCTTTGACTCAGTTTGACTTGTGTTGACTTGAGTCTTTCCATTCTCTATTACTCCCCCCTCAAATGGAAGTTGTGAGGAAGGAACAACCTTCAATTTGGTCTAGAATTCTTTGAACAAAGTTGCTGGCAGAGGTTTAGTTAAAGCATCTGCAATTTGAGCAGTACCAGGGACATGTACCACTTGAAGAGCCTTGGCAAGTACTTTGTCTCTCACAAAATGTATGTCCAACTCTAAGTGTTTGGTGCGTGAGTGAAGCACTGGGTTGTGTGCAATAGCAACTGCACTGAGATTATCACATAGGGCCACAGGAGTGAAATGTCTCACTTGGAGTTCACTGAGTAAGGATTGAATCCAAAGTAGTTCTGCAGTGGCATTTGCAAGTCCTCTGTACTCAGCTTCAGCACTTGATCTTGCTACCAAAGTCTGCTTTTTAGAGCTCCATGAGACCAAGTTTGAGCCAAGATAAATGCAGGAACCAGAGGTAGATTTCCTGTCATCAGGATCACTACCCCAGTCTGAATCAGTGTATGCACGTAGGGATAAAGGTTTGTCCATGATAGCTGGCTGCAATAGGAGACCATGAGTAGAAGTGTTGCCAAGATATCTCAGGATTCGTTTTACTGCTTTCCAATGACTGATCAGTGGTTCACACAGAAACTGACAGACTTTGTTTACTGAGTAAGCTATTTCTGGTCTTGTCAGTGTGACATATTGTAAGGCACCCACTAGAGACCTGTAGGTATGCGGATCTGGCATTTTATCAGCTCCAAATTTGCTTAGTTTGGTTGTTGAAGCCATGGGAGTGGCTATGCCTTTGCAATCTGTCATAGAAGCCTTCTACAGGAGGTCTCTAATGTATTTTGATTGAGTGAGCAGGACAGAACCATTATTTTGGTACTGAAGTTCAATGCCAAGGAAGTAATCTGGTCTACCCATATGCTTGAGAGCAAAAGCAGAATGTAGCTTCTTAATCAGATCATGAATAAGTGTTGTAGCTGAACCAATTATCAAGATGTCATCTACATAAACAAGAGAAAATAACTGGACTCCTGGTGCTGAATAGACAAACAAACTGGGATCACATTTACTGGATTGGAAGCCAAATTGCTGCAGAGTAGTTTTGAGCTTTTCATGCCAAGCCCTTGGGGCTTGCTTGAGACCATATAATGACTTGTGAAGTCTGCATACCAAAGATTTGTCTTGATGGATGAATCCTGGAGGTTGCATCATATATATTTCTTTCTCAAGGTGGCCATTAATGAATGCATTGTTGATGTCTATTTGCTGGACATCCCATTTATTTGTGATGGCAAGGGATAGTAAGATTCTGATTGTTGTTGGTTTCACCACTGGAGCATAGGTTTCTCCAAAGTCCTTGTCTGGTAATTGATTGTAGCCTTTGGCTACAAGTCTTGCTTTGTATTTATTGAGAGAACCATCTGGATTTTGTTTCACTCTATAGACCCACTTGCAACCTATAGCTTTTCTATTTGGAGGCAGAGTGGTGAGTGTCCAAGTTTGGTTGTTCATTAGTGCTTGCAACTCTGTTTGCATAGCTTGCTTCCATGAAGGATTATTGATAGCTTGTTTCACTGAGGTTGGTTCAACTTCAGTGAGGAATACTTTTGGTTTGAGTGAACCAGTTTGAGACCTTGTAATCATAGGATGAATTTTGGTTGGTGGAGGTGGTGAATGTACAGCAATAGGAGAGGGTGGAGGTGAGTCATTTGTGGTGGCTAGTGATGAGGGTTGGGGTGAGGGTGGCTGTGTAGAAGTTGTAGTAGATGGATTATGAGTGCTAGGAGGGTGTTGGGTTTGAGTATCTGGTGTAGTAGTTGGTAAGGAGGGATTGAGTGAGTCAAGTATTGGTGAGGGAAAAGATTGTGAGGGTTTCTGGTTAGTGTCAGAATTGTGTGTTCTAGGAAATAGGTTAGAATAAGGGCAAGTGAACTCATCAAAGGTTACATCCTTTGAGATAATGACCTTTCCTTCTGGTGTGAGGCACTTGAAACCTTTATGGGTGGGTGAAATGCCAAGATTGACACATTGAGTGCTACGGTATTGAAACTTGGCTTTATTGTAAGGTCTAAGATTGGGAAAGCAAGCACATCCAAAGACTTTGAGTTGTTGGTAGTTTGGTGATGTGTGAAAAAGGGCTTGGAATGGTGAGGTATGAGAGGGTAAGCCTGTGGTAGGGATTCTGTTAATCAGATGTGCTGCTGTGGTTATGGCATGATCCCAAAAACTCAGAGGTAGTTTAGCATGAGACAGCATGGTCATGGCCATTTCTACAAGATGTCTGTGTTTCCTCTCCACTGAACCATTTTGGTGGGAGGTATAGGGGCAGGTAAATCTATGCATGATTCCCAAGCTAGTTAAGTGCTTGGTGAAAGGCAAGAATTCACCTCCTCCATCTGACTGAACTGCCTTGAGATTAGCTGAAAATTGAGTCTGGATATACTTATGGAACAAAGTGAAAGCTGTTAGTGTATCAGATTTTTGTTTAAGTAAATAGACCCAGGTAAATTTGGTATAAGCATCAACAAAAGCTACATAATAATAATAGCCACTATTAGAAGCCATTGGTGTAGGACCCCATAGGTCTGTATAGATTAACTCAAAAGGTTTAGTGTATTGTGTGTGTGAAGGTGGTGCATGGTATCTGTGAGATTTGCCTATTTGACAGGAATTGCAAAATTCAACTAATGTTTTATTAGAACAAGGAACATTACAGAGTTTCATCACCTGTGAGGTTACATGAGGGTTAGCATGCCCTAAACGAGCATGCCACAGTGAATAAGGGGAAACAGAAACTGAATTGACAAAAACAGAATTGCTAGGAGTATTATTAGCAGAAGAAACCAGTGAGGATTGCACAGTTTTAGCTATTGGCAACCCTTTGAACATGTATAAGCCATCAGATCCTAGAGTGCCATGCAACACCACCTGATCAGAGGCCTGTGATTTCACCAAACAATGTGAGGCATGAAACTCAAAGTAAACATCATTATCATAGGCAAATTTAGACACAGAAAGTAGATTTTTAGTGATATTTGGTACATGTAGAAAATTGTTGAGCACAAGATTAATGTGAGGATGTATTGGTGATGTGAAAGTAGAGGATCCTATGGACTCTATGACAGAACCACTACCATTGCCCATTCTAACACAAGACCTACCATGATACTTGAATTTGTGTTGTAGATTGGATGAATTGGCAGTGACATGGTGAGAAGCACCAGTGTCTCCACGCCAATCCTCATAATCAGACTCACTATTAGAAGGTAATTCAGAGTTTATACTTGTGGCATCTAAAGACAGTGCTTCTGCAAGGTTGACTGTTGGTGAGGCAGTGTTATCAGCATCACCAGAGGCTTGTGAAGCAGATGCAGTTGGAGTAGTGTTGCCTTGCACAACATTTGGAGGTGGGACAAATGTTTCATCAAATCTGAACCAACAATCAAGTACTGAGTGGCCGTATCTGCCACATAGTTGGCAGGTAGGGCGTGATCCTGAAGGAGCAGAGCTGCGTCCTCTTCCACGGCCACGATTCTGTCGTCCACGACCACGAGGGTGAGTGTTGGCTGCGAAATTACCTCGAGCACCTTGAGAGCGTGCATTGTTGGAGCCACTGTTTGAGTTAGGATTCGTAGAGACGTGCGCCACATTAGCAGTGGCATTGGCAACGGCCAATTCCTGCCGGAATTTGTCCAATTGCATTTCTTGAACCAGAAGTAGTGATTCCATCTCAGATAGTGATGGCGTTTCAGATTTGCTGAAAATCATCATGACGAAGGAGTTATACTCCTCTGGTAGTCCATCAAGAAGCACATCAGAAAGGTAGGAATCAGAAACGTCTTCTCCAATAGAGATAAGAGAGTCAGCAAGAGAGTGAATCTTGGTTATGAACTCTGAGATCGATTTTGCTCCCTTTTTCGTGTTCTTGAGCTCGTTGCGAAGTTGCCGAGCCTTTGCCTTGAGGTGAGAGAAGTAATGTTGCTGGATTCTCTCCCAAATTTCCCAAGAATGATGACAGGTTAGGACACCAGGAAGAACGCTCTCTGAAAGTGTTGAAAGAAGCCATGTGAATAAGGTTTCGTCTTGGACCAACCATTTCTCAAACTCAGGGGAGATTATGTCAGCAAGGCGATCGGCATCTGAAGCAAATTTCTGAGGAATCTTTGCATTTACCAGAAACCGATGCAATTTATGCATCTTGACCACACATTCAACTTGTTGATTCCAAAGCAAAAAGTTCTTATCATCGAGCTTGATGGACAACTTTGGTCCCGATGTGAATTGTTGAGAAGACGATGAGTATATCGCGCCTTGGAAGATCGATGCAGTGCCGGTGGGGGATCCTTCAGCATTAGTGGATGAAGTCGCCATTGATGAAAGCTACGATTTTCAGAGAACGAAACGTAGGGATTTGAATGAGGAATATGATTCAGTAATGCGGAGCGTGGTGCTGAGCGAGAGGCTCAAGAACTGAATTGGCGAATGATACCATGATAGAATATTGCAGAGAGTGAAAGATTGAAAACTGAATTCATTACTTCATTGATCTGTAGTGAATGTACATTGTAGTTTATATTATAGAACGTGATTCACAAACTGATTCAGTTAGTGATTAACTGATCCTAACTGAGTAACTAATTCAGTTACACATTGGCTGCTGAGTCAGCAGCTGATGTTGACTTGTTGACTTGCTTTGACTCAGTTTGACTTGTGTTGACTTGAGTCTTTCCATTCTCTATTACACTCTTTCAAGTAACCAAATTAACCTTAAGTTGGCGTAGCTCGTTGAGCGCGAAGTTCACTCTTTCAAGTAAAACTAAATAAGCCCGTTGCATAATCAAAGAGACTGACTTATTGAATGACTTAATTGAAAGGGATGAAAAGGTATTGAAATATAGGTGCAAAAAGTAACTTCCAAATAAAATTGAAACAATTTATAGGACTAACCTATGTATGCTCAGCCCAAAAGCATTAAAACAGGAAATGAGTACTTACTGTTTAATAGAGATCACCGTAAGTACTACTGAAACAAACATGTACGG
This sequence comes from Astragalus glycyphyllos, assembly GCA_963573325.1. NCBI lineage: Eukaryota > Viridiplantae > Streptophyta > Magnoliopsida > Fabales > Fabaceae > Astragalus > Astragalus glycyphyllos. The sequence continues at coordinate 42,838,747 of OY754309.1, forward strand.
AGAGAGAGATTATGGTGTTTGTTTGGTTGGAAGAAATGATGATTCAATCAAAGGACAATGGATGGTGTGAACATGGTGAAAGATGATATATGTGGTACCTCCTTTATATTTTTAGTCAGAAAGGAAAATGACTATCTGGATTCTGGACCACCTTGCCCCCTTACATAAATGGTTTGGCTGTTTTATTATTATGGCTAGGAAGTTGCAGTTTTTGCACTCAAACATGATTTGGGAAAGTGGTGTAATTAATACCCCAAATCAAACTTTCACATGTTACCATATTCCTAAATGAGTTAGAACTTAGAAGCTTAATTTGGATCAACTTAAGAAATTGAACCGTTTAGATTAACTTCATTAATTAGTCTCTAACCAATTTACTTGGTTTTTGCTTATGATTTTCTGTCATTTGCATTCTACTACAAACTTTGGTTGAAATCAATGAAGTTTGGTAGCAACAATGATGAGATCAGGGATTGTTTTAAAATCACACTAACTGATTTATCAACATAGTTATTGAGATCAGAGATGGTTTTAAAATATATATATGAAGATAAGAAAACTGATATTAATATTTATTCAGAAACTTCACCAGATGATGACTTAGAACAAAGAAAGATATGCATAAAATAATTTCTTGCCAAACCTATCTAGTTATATGAGCAATGAAAGAGTTGATTTCCATATGAGAAACTCCACCTTCATCCATGGAACTAAGGATGGTTTTTCTAAGTGCCATTGCTGTCTCTCTCATCTCATCACCTTCCTTTGTTTCCATCAACTTTCTCACAGCACTTTCAATATCTGAAGAAGTCACCAATGTTTGAACAGATTGAAATTGCAGTTTTCTTGTCTTCAGTTTGATTTGGATGGATGATTTGGGGACTGAATCTGCCCGAAACCATTCATTGTCCACCCCTAAGTTCAAGCAATCAAATGGATTAGAACACCAATATCATAATCCTCATAAGAGACTTCTAAACTTTGAGCAGACACATGTTTCCCGAATGCAACTGAATACAACACAACCGAATGCACTCAATCTGAATCCTTTTTTAGCCATAAAACTACTCAAAGATAAAAGTTGAAATCGCGAGACAATTAGGGTACAGACACTAGGGCCGACCATGGGTATGTGCGGGCTGTGCTACCGCACAGAGCCCAGTCTGATGTCATTTTTTAGGGCCCAAAAAATATTAGTTGTGCATATATGTACGTTTGTGTCTATATATACATTGATAGTTTGGCAATCAGTCTTTTAGGTAAAGTGGAGGGTGTTTTAGGATCAGCACGAATATTAGGTACAGAAGAAGTACACTATCAAGTAAAGGAGGATCAATCATTTTAGTCTTGTTTCAACGATGTGTCGAAGTTTGTGTTTGGCAATACCACATGATGAAAATGAACGAAGCCAATGTTAATCTAAAATTGAAAAAGCGCGAAGTTGTTAAACTCTATTTTCAACTCATGAAATCGCACGATTTCTGCACAAACTCAATTTATTTTTTTTGCGATTGCACTCAATTGAAATCGCGAGACAACTCGTAAACTTAGGTAAACTAAGCCGTATTTAATCGATTCTACTCAGCATAAATATTTAGTAATTTATTTATTGGTTAAATATGTTTTTGGTCCCTATAAAATTTGGATTTTTTGTTTTTAGTCCCTAAAAAAATTTCGCCAACTTTTTGTCCTTATAAAATTTGAATTTTTTGCTTTTAGTCCCTCATGACTTTTAATAGCGCTTCAAAACTTTTAATAGCGTTTTTTTGACCTTTAAAGCGCTATTAAAAGTCATGAGGGACTAAAAGCAAAAAACTTAAATTTATAGGGACCAAAAGTTGGTGAGAATTTTTTGAGGGACTAAAAACAAAAAACTCTTTATAAAAAAAACAAAAAACCCAAATTTTGTAGGGACCAAAAACGTATTTAACCTTTTATTTTTTTATGAATTTGTGTGATAACTTATGTAGTTTGATTCAAGTCTACACTTTATTGTGGGGATTTGCTATTTTACTTTACTATGGAGTTGATATTTTGAGTTATTGGTGCATTGATTGTATTATATGAGTATGAGTATGAGTATATATAGGTCATTTATATATTACTTTTAATTTTAGGTAGACTCGTACGAGTCTACGAGTCGATTTTACGAATTTTTTTTTATAAGCGTCGATTTTACGAGTTGAGTTCACCTAGGCAAAACGAGTTTACTTGAACTCTTGATTTTGTGCGAGAACTAGTTTATTGTTTACCTCACTTTCTCTAGTATTTAGTATTTACATATATAGGCTTTGATCCAACGGTAAAACACATATATGGAAGTAACATTAAATGACTTTATGGACATTATTTGATTTGACTCCATGAATTAAGGCATTGCATTTGGACAAGGGTTTTTTTATTGTACCCCCACCATCTTCCCATACCCCACGTACCCTGCAAAAATACCAAAATATCCTTCACAAAATTTAAAAAACGCCAACATATCCCAAGCTCAAAAAAAATAAAAAATAAATTGGAAATTGGATTTAGTTAAATCCGATTTTCCCCTAAAAATTTTAAAAAATTAAAATCGGATTTATCTAAGGTGGGGATAAATCCGATTTGGAAATCGGATGTACCTCCACCCATAGGTAAATCCGATTTTGTATCCAAATAATAAATAAATAAATAAATAAATCATTTAAAAAATTAAAATTATATTTTTTATAGAAAATAAATTAGATATGAATAATATGAATATCAGGCGTTTTTTGGTTCTGTGTAGGGTGTAATTCGTTAACACGTGACGATGTTATAGATCGAGCGAATAATTTAGGCTAAAAAATTGGTTTTCAGCCAACCTACTCCGATTGTAATGAAACCACAACCATTAAATCCGAAAAAAATCAAGGATCAATACTCCTCAAGAAGTGACTTCTTTCAAGATAGGGAGGCTCAAAATTCCAAATTCCATCGTTTACTATTTTTTTAATTTTTCATAGTTTCCAAAAAATCTAAAAAAATTTGCATAGCCTTATTTTGGTTTTATTAGATTTTCAGTGGTGTTTTTATAGTTTTTTGATTAGTTTTGACTCTTTAACGGATTTTTAGTAGCGTTTTTAGTAACCTTTTTTAAAAATTTAAAAAAAAAGTAATTTTTTTTAATAACAAAATCGGATCCGTTTTTCTTTTTTTAGGGAATTCGGATTTATATACCCACTAGGTAAATCTGACTTTAAAAATAACAAATAGGATTTATCCCCCCTAAGGTAAATCCGATTTGTTATTTTTAAAGTCGGATTTACCTATTGGTGGGGGTACAAAATGATACATCCGACTTTAAAAAATAACACATTGGATTTATCCCCCCTAGGTAAATCCGAGTGAGTTTATTTTAGGCTTGTGGGGGTATATGGGAAAATGGTGGGAGTACAAAAAAAAACCTATGGACAATAGTAATGTTATTTAACCAAAGTGTTCCAGCCAAAAACCAAGTTACAACACCAATTAACTAAGTATTATAGATCATTAACCAACCTGCTTTTTTACAGTTTTTAGTCAATGACCTAGAAAACTACGAAAATATAAGTTAGTTAATGACCTATAAAACTTGGTTAATTGATGTTGTAATTGGTTTTAGCTATTTTGGACTGAAACATTTTGGCTAAATAACATCACACTTTTGACAAATTAGGTTCCAACAACTTATTTCAATTGTCTTGATTTGATTAAGAAATCTTTATGATTCTTTACAATGTTAAATTTTAAAAAAATTTATACGTTGTTATTTTGTCTTGGCTCCTTCAGAGCTAAGACTAAGTTGACGATAGTCTAACTTAGTGTTTGGATAGTCTAGCTATGTGTTTAGATACATAGTTCATTGGTTCCTACGGATAGTCAAACTTAGTTCATTCGTCCCCATGGATAGTCTAATTATGTGTTTTCACACACTTTGACATGGTTTGACTCACGGTTAAAAATTAAATTGTGAGAAGCTACAATTTGTAGCTTCACTTGCAATTCAAATCTTCACTTTCAACCTTGCAATTCAAATCTTCACTGGGGACTAAATGTCCAAATTTTAAAATGGGAGACCAAATTGTCTGAATTTTTGAAATTAAGGGGACCAAAATCATAATTTAGCCTTTGCTTTACTATGGAGTTGATATTTTGAGTTAGTGGAGCATTGATTGTATTATATGACTATGACTATGGAGTTGATATTTTGAGTTAGTGGGTCATCTATATATTACTTTTAATATTAAGTAGACTCGTACGAGTCTACGAGTCGATTTTACGAGTTGAGTTCCCCTAGGCAAAACGAGTTTACTTGAACTCATGATTTTGCGCGAGTAGTTTATTGTTTATCTTACTTTCTCTAGTATTTGGTATTTCGTAATATAGGGTTTGTTCCTACGGTAACGACAAACGTTAAAGACCTTATGGACATTATTTGATTTGACTCAATGAATTAAGACAATGCATTTGGACAAGTTAAGGTTCCAACAAATTATTTCAATTGTCTTGATTTGATTAAGCTAAAACAACATAAGCTAATTAATAAAAGGTGAAATGATTGACTTAAATAGAAAAACAACATAAGCTAAAAATTAAAAACAATGGACTGAATTATTGATTGACTAATTAATAAAAGGTGAAATGATGATTCATGGAAAGATGAATACGTGTGACACACCTTATGCATTTTTTATTCTTTTTCAGAAAGGAAAATAACAATCTGGACCACCTTTCCCCCTTTTGAGAAATGGTTTTTGGCTGTATTATTGCTAGGAAGATGCAATTTTTGCACTCAAACAACATGAGTGGAGAAAGTGGTGTAATTATCACCCCCAACCCCAAACCAACCAAACTTCGACAAATGTAGTAGACTGTTATGTTATCATATTCTTGAATGAATTAGGAGCTTAATTTTACATTGCAAGTATCAGTCTCTAACCATAATACTTGGTGTTTGCCTATGATTTTCTGTCGTTTGCATTCTACTACAACAAACTTTGATAGAAAATCTATGAAGATAAAAAAACTCATTTGTAGAAACACTTAGCATACACATTTATTCAAAAACTTCACCAGATGATGCCTTAAAACACAAAGAGATATGCATATAATTTGCCAAACCTATCTAGTTATATGAGCAATGAAAGAGTTGATTTCCATACGAGAAACTCCACCTTCATCCATGGAACTAAGGATGGCTTTTCTAAGTGCCATTGCTCTCTCTCTCATCTCATCACCTTCCTTTGTTTCCATCAATTTTCTCACAGCACTTTCAATATCTGAAGCTGTCACCAACTCATCTTTTTGAGACCAATCCTTCACAACCAAACCAACCTTCAACACTTGTGTTATGAAAACACTATTTCTCGGTTGGTCAGAGTGCATAGGCCATGCTGCTATTGGCACCCCCATGGATAGACTCTCTAAGCAAGAATTCCATCCACAGTGACTCATAAAACCTCCTATAGAAGGGTGGTTTAGAATTTCCAATTGGGGTGCCCAATCCCTCACAACTAACCCCACCCCTCTAACTCTCTCTTCAAACCCATTTGGAAGTTCATGCCTTTTAACTTCATTCTCATCAAAAATGTCACCTTTATCAGCATCTCTCAGCACCCAAATGAACTTTTGCCTGCTTTGTTCCAATCCAATTGCAATTTGCTCAACTTGTTCTTCTTTCAAGGTGGTTGTTGTTCCAAAAGATACATATATAACTGAATTTGGCTCTTGTTTATCAAGCCACTCCATAATACTACTACTACTGCTACTCTTTGAATCTTTCTTTTCAATGGTTAAAGGGTTGAAAGGTCCTAGAGCCCAATGCTTCTTACCGCCACTAAAGCGTTCTATCAGCTCAAAATAAGGACTTTCAATTGCTTTGGTTGTATTGTATATGCTCCCATCACTGAGTTTAAGGAGTTCTGTTTGTTCATTGATGATATCCATGAACTGGGTCATGAAGCATCCTTCTAGAGAAGGAAGTTGAGGGAAATTATGTGAGTTTTCCAGTGGAGGTTTTCCGATTGTCTCCCAAAGGAAGGAGAAAGTGGTAAAAGCACAAGTGCTTTGAAAAGTGTAGTTCTCAACATTTGGTATGTTTGTGGCATCTTGTACAACCGATGCCATGAGGGAATCATGAATCACAATGACCCTTTTAGCCTCAGATGAAAGTGAATGGAGAAGTGAAGCCACGGGCTCACGTAGATGTGAAGAGGCTTCAAAAGAAGGAACCAAATGAGATGGGAATTTTGTTTCATCATTTGGGTTGGGAGGTGGAGAAACATAGTGAGGAACCTCGAATTGTTGAAAATGGATGTTTGAAATAGAGTTTGGGTTCCAACCTTGTACACGAAGTTTTGCTTGTCGGCTATGTGTGGGTGTTGTAACATAATGAACAGGTATGTTGGTGGTGTGTGATAAGATTAGGCGTGAGAGGTGTAGAAGCTGGTTGAGATGACCTTGTGCAGGGAAAGGTACTACAACCACCACTACTTGGTTTTGATGGAAGTTGTTGCTGTTATGGCTTTTTTCTTTGCTTTGGTAATTGGAAGTCACTTGTGAACTTTGGTGGCAAGAATCCATTGTTGAACTTTGAAACTGGAATGGGTAAGGGACTATGAGTGTCTTGGATATTTATTTATACAAAAATGAATAAATCTCTTTAGTTCTAAAGTTTATATAAAGCACAAGTAATTTCTCATAATAAATCTATTCTAGTAAATCTCATAATAAATCCAATTCCCATTAATGCGCATTTATTTGCAATTCACTTCTCAATGCACATTCATTAAATAATTTTACACAAAACAAAAAAAACATTGAATTAGAAAACGATAAACAATCTTTTGATAGGTAAATCTTTTATGTCTTAAAGATAAAAGTAGGATACTGAGGGAGAATTTTGGCTGGAAAAAGTCCGCCAAAATTGGGGGTAAAATAGGAAATCCATTTTTAAGGCATTAATGTTATTATCTAAGTAACCAATTGTTCAAGACCCTATCCAATTCCCATTAATGCGCATTTATTTGCAATTCATTTCCCAATGCACATTCATTACATAATTTTACACAAAACGAAAAAAACATTTAATTAGAAAACGAGAAACAATAGTTTTTTAAGAGGTAAATCATTTATCTTTTAAAGATAAAACTAGGATACTAAGGGAGAATTTAGGCGGGAAAAAGTCCGTCAAAACTGGGGGTAAAATAGGAAATCCATTTTTAAGGCATTAATGTTATTATCTAAGCAACCAATAGTTCAAGACCCTATCTAATTCCCATTAATGCGCATTTATTTGCAATTCATTTCCCAATGCACATTCATTAAATAATTTGACACAAAACGAAAAAAAAATTGAATTAGAAAACGATAAACAATCTTTTGATAGGTAAATCTTTTATCTCTTAAAGATAAAAGTAGAACACTGAGGGAGAATTTAGGCCGGAAAAAGTCCTCCAAAACTGAGGGTAAAATAGGAAATCCATTTTTAAGGCATTAATGTTATTATCTAAGCAACCAATAGTTCAAGACCCTATCCAATTCCCATTAATGCGCATTTATTTGCAATTCATTAAATAATTTTACACAAAACGAAAAAAACATTGAATTAGAAAACGAGAAACAATAGTCTTTTGATAGGTAAATCATTTATCTTTTAATGATAAAATTAGGATACTGAGGGAGAATTTTAGGCAGGAAAAAGTCCGCCAAAACTGTGGGTAAAATAGGAAGTCCATTTTTTAGGCATTAATTATTATCTAAGCAATCAATATTTCAAGACCTTATCTAATTCCCATTAATGCGCATTTATTTGCAATTCATTTCCCATTGCATATTCATTAAATAATTTTACACAAAACGAAAAAAAACATTGAATTAGAAAAGAATAAACAATCTTTTGATAGGTAAATCTTTTATCTCTTTAAGATAAAAGTAGAACACTGAGGGAGAATTTAGGCCGGAAAAAGTCCGCCAAAACTGAGGGTAAAATAGGAAATCCATTTTTAAGGCATTAATGTTATTATCTAAGCAACCAATAGTTCAAGACCCAATCCAATTCCCTTTAATGCGCATTTATTTGCAATTCATTTCCAAATGCACATTCATTAAATAATTTTACACAAAACGAAAAAAACATTGAATTAGAAAACGATAAACAATCTTTCGATAGGTAAATATTTTATCTCTTAAAGATAAAAGTAGAATACTGCGGGAGAATTTAGGCCGGAAAAAGTCCGCCAAAACTTAGGGTAAAATAGGAAATCCATTTTTAAGGTATTAATGTTATTATCTAAGCAACCAATAGTTCAAGCCCTTATCCAATTCCAATTAATGCGCATTTATTTGCAATTCATTTCCCAATGCACATTCATTAAATAATTTTACACAAAATAAAAAAAACATCGAATTAGAAAACGATAAACAATAGTCTTTTGATAGGTAAATGTCGGCAACCATTCTACAAAAAAAGGAAGAAAAAAAACAATCGAATAAATATTCATTCTGGAAATGCTTCAATCGAACGATAAATTGTTACAACGAAGCTCAGATTTTCAAACTATCATATAATCTAAAAAATGAGAAGTAAATATTATTTCCGTCATTTCGTGCAACACCAATCTTGATAGAATCTTGTCTTGATATAAAAGTAGGATACAGAGTTCGCCAAAAAGTTGTCATTTTGGCGAGGAAAAGTCCGTCAAAACCGATTGTATTTTTGTCCTTTCAATATTCTTTGTAATAATTGTTTGTTACAATAGCACTTATTGCACTAAGTAACACTTACTATTATTCCCAATGGAAATACAAATTGTTTGCATTCTCTTGCCATTGCAATTTTAAATTACAACTGCTCCACTTCCTTCCCAAAATAAATATTAAGTCATTTTAAATTTGACATCAATAATTGTGCACCGTATATGAGAAGTCACTTAATTATTGCGTTTGAATAATCACATGTTTCCAAGAAGCCCAAATTGTTTCTTTACATTTTCCTCATGCTAATAAATAGTTTGGGTATTTTCAAGACATCAAATCTTTTATGAATTAAAAAAAGCCATATAATAAGACTTTTTTGTTTTCATTCTTCCAATCTAATTACATACTTATCTATTCTTTTTTTGACGGAACACATTATCTATTCTATGATACCTTTATTATATTTATTATATGTTTTGATTAGTTTAAAATTTACTATGTTTCACAAAGAGTGTTGATATTGTCTTGAGAAAAATGAGAAAAACGCATAGTTTAGTAATAATGATAGTAAAAACAATAATTTGCTGAATATACTTTAACAAATTTTTTTCACGCTAAATTTTATTTTTTTTACGTCAAAGTGGAATTCTTAGTAACTAACAAGGGTTGGTGTAAGCCTTAACTGGGCTTGGATCTCACACAAAGGTCTCGGGTTCAGATTTTAAGTGTGGCAAAAAAACTTTGTTCAGAGGGAAGAATCATATGGACCGATAAAGCCGGGTACACATGTGGCCAGCCACACAAGCCGACGTAGTTTAGTCACCGAAAAAACTCATGGATACTGCGCATCAATTACACAGTAACAAAAAATGTAGAATTCTTAGTAACCAACGAGGGCTGGTCCGAGCAGTAATTAGGCACGGATCTCGCTCCAATTAGGTCTCAATTTTGAACCTTGGGTGTGGCAAAAAAACACTGTTTGGAGGGGAGAACCACACGGGCTGGTAAAGTCCTATACACGCTGCCAGTCAGGCAACGCAATGTAGATTAGTCATCAGCAAAGCTGATAGATACTGCACAACAATAACACGATAACAAAAAAAGTGGAATCCTTAGTGTTAGGTGAAAATAGTACACATATTGTATCCCAAAATACCTTCATTCTCACTCTTCCAATTCCCTATCACACTTCCCTCTCTTTCAAATTTTACACACTTAGTAAGTTGCTCGGTACCAAGATACAGAGTGTGTAAGATTTGAATTTCCTCTCAGATTTTTCACCTCCCCTCTCACACTTCCTCTCCCTTCAAATTTTACGCACTTGGTACTTTGGTACCGAGCAGTTTCAATACTAAGGTACCAAAATTGCTCAGTAGCAAAGTATCGGGTGTGTAAATTTTGATTTTCCCCGAAAGTTCAAATTTTGCACGCTTGGAAGTTTAGAAGAACATAGAAAAAAGTGGGTTTGTTGCGACGATTTAGAATAAAAATGGTGGATGGTATGGGTGAAATTTAACCTTGCTCAATCATTTGTTATCAGGTAGTGAAGGTGGAGGAGAATAGAGTGGGTGAAAGTAGGAGTAAGAGTGCAGAGGGGTAGAGGAACAAGACGAGTGACTAATGTGTAGGGGGTATTTTGTAATTTCACATAAGATTTAGAATGTGAAACAAAATTGCAGTTCATCCATAAACTAGGGATGACAATTGAGCACATGCTCATAGGGGACGGACACTACTGTGCCCAGCCCGCTCCGGGACCGCACCCATATATACATGCTCTCATATATATATATATATATATATATATATATATATATATATATATATATATATATATATATAATGTTTATCATGCCCATGGACACTTGGTGCCTAGAGGATATGGGAACAGGCACTACACATGTGGGGGCTTGGGCACATGGGCACTATAGTTCACTGCCCATTGGGTATCCATTGTCATCCCTACCATAAACTTACTATTTGTATGATAAAAATATTTCCAAATAAAAATTTGAAATTACTTTTACAAACTTTTCCCCGTGCATCGCACGGGTAATGGTCTAGTCTATCAAAAGGCAAACAACATTTTTAAATCTAATAAAAGACAAACAATCAAGTTCATATAGTGTAAGGACTCAAATAAAAAGTCCTCCATTGTGGCTGCTCTTAGTTCACGGTAGGCAAAGTGAACTCGGTTCATTTTCAACTTCTAAGAACTGAGTTCACAAACAAGCACTCTTTTATAACCTGCTAGTGAATTCAGTTCATGCACGTACGGCGTACGCAATACTTGAGTTCACTATTACATCTCAACAAGGATATATATTTCCAGTCCTAACAGTGAAATATTAATTTTCGACATAATTAATTTTTATATTTTATTTTCATAAACATCTTCATTATTTATAAATGATTATTTTCATTGAGTCAGCGAGAAATAAATTACTGTCACTATTCAAGTTAAGTTTACGCAATACTTGAGTTCACTATTACATCTCAACAAGGATATATATTTCCAGTCCTAACAGTGAAATATTAATTTTCGACATAACTAATTCTTATATTTTATTTTCATAAATATCTTCATTATTTATAAATGATTATTTTCATTTTGAGTCAACGAGGAATAAATTACTATCACTATTCAAGTTAAGTCTTACAAACGTGTTATATAATTTTTGTTATGTAACACGGCAAGACCCATGCGTATATACAAATATACAGCTAATTGTAAAAAACATGAGGGGTCGTGTTTTTAATCCTGACCTTTCATCCCCTATCCCCATATTTAATATTTTAGACAAAACTCTTCTCTCCAAGATAATGGATGAGGGGTTGGGACTTGGGATTCAAACATGAGAACAAATGAATACGAGGGGATTCATTCCCATTATATGGTCCCTTCGCACCCAAAGGGAGGGTTTAAAAAACAAAAAAAAGGTATGATGACGATAAGGAAATGACGGAAAAGACAAAAAGAAACCCAAAAGGGCGCTTTCATTTTAGTAAACAGTTCAGTGTATCCAAATCAGATTGCTCTACTGACATATATAACCTGTTCAATACGGATGGTTTTGCACTATAATTCAAGGGCTGGAAAGATTCTTTAAATCCTCCTCCTTAGCATACCAATTAGGTATTATTTTTGAAACATGGGGATAAAGATCCTTGTAGGAGTTCCTAATAGTTCCTTCTGCTACTCCTGTGGCAAGTGATATATCTGCATTCAGACAAGAAGTCAGATACATGTATATATAGCAGAGAAGCCAGCAGATGGACGTATCCATGTGGATTTGGCTTCAGATACTCATTCAATCTTGAAGACTAACTTTAAAAAATTTCCAACACAGAACCTATGAAATTGAAGAGGCAATTTTCAACTAAAAAAATGGATATGCCTTCAAATCTAAGTTATCCACTACGTGTGACATACCTTTCAAAGGCTTTTTATCATCAGAAAGTTGAGTTATGATGTATATAACTGCAGCAGCAATTGATATAGGACTCCTCCTGACAGATTAAAAAAGTTGTTAGGATTGATCATCAGAAAATAACTGTATGTTTGTGAAGAGTATCAGACCTATAACAAGTTAGAGTTGTTTTACAAATGCACAGAAGTCAATGTAATGTTAAACTCAAACTAAGCAAACACGGAATGCATATTACATTATCTCAAAGCCTGCTAAATCATCCTCCGAGATTTCACTTCATGTTCATACACACGTACTAGTATTTTGGGCACCCCCAAGCTGGGACTGATCCAAGGCCGAGACATTGGGGGCATTTTCCTCCCACTAAGATCTGGATCTTTCTCAATATTATATATATATATATATATACATACATATATACATACATATATATTATACTATATATTATATATTGCCTCTACTAAAAATTTCTGAACTATCACTGCCCCCAAGTGTTCCTACTCTACACAACATGGTTGTCAAACTCGAGATCTTACCAAAGATCGTTTGGGTATAGAAAAAGCGTAAATCGTGGGATCGTAACAGGGATCGTAAGATCCCACCAAAAAGAAAAAATTATATTTAAGATACTAGCAACATAACCTTAGCATAAAATTTTCATTAATTTGATCATAAGCCACAAGTTGTCATAGTCTCAATCATAAAATAAAAACACCATCAGCATCTAAAATATCTTAAAGCACTACTTTAACAACTCATCCAAGGCATTGTGGTGAAAACCAACATCTTCAATATAATCTTCAGCTCCTACTCCATCAATTTCATCATCAAGGTTAGGAATTTGAAGAGGTGTTTCGGTGTTTGATTGAGACTTGAGTCGTTGTGAAGAAGAGGTGAGAACTGACTATGATATTTATAGAAGAGAATGATTGATGAATGTATTAAACCATTTCACTGATATCGGAGAATAATTGATGAATCAGTTAAACAATTTCACTAATATCAGAGAATGATTGATGGATCTATTAAAGCATTTCACTGATATCGAATGAATGAATCTGAATGGTTGTTGAATCTAGGAATTGGGAAGTAATTAAAGATGCACGAGTCCCAAATAGATGTTACCGTTGCATTGAATTGATTCAGGGTACCTTCAATTTCGATTTTGGCCGAAATTAGGGTACAAATTTGAACCGGGTCACGTTTTGTGTTTCGGGTCGCGAACCGGGTTGTTGGTAAAATTGGGCTTTCTGTCGCGCGAGAGAGAGCGCAGCTCCCACGCGTTTGCACGCCGCGCCCACCGCTCTGCCTCTGCCAGCGATTTCTTTCACGAGTTGACACGGTGCTGAGAGTAAATCGCGTGAGATCATACGATCTTACGATTTAGAGCGCGCGTTTGACTACCATGCTACACAATACACATTTGCTCCTATTCCTTAGTTTCGACTTCTCGACCAGATGCAGCTCACTGTGTAATCTCAACCTTCATCTTGTTCTCAAAGGAAAACATGGAAAGCTAACACGACAGTAAGTCAAAGAGAAGAGGTAAAATGGACAAAACCACCCACAGGAAGAGTAACATAGATGCTTCTTTTTCTCAACAAAATAGAGTAGGTGTTGGGATCTGATTAAGAAATGAATTGGGATTGTTCATGTGTGCAAAAATGCATTGGTTCCAACCTATAGTAAATCTCAAGATGGGAGAAATCTATTGATTGATTAAGAAAATTGAATGGGTGCCTGAACTTGGATTCAAAGATGTCGTTTTTGAAATGGATTCTAAGATCATTGTAGATAGAATGCAAGATCCTATTAATATCATTGAGTTTGGAGATACTATCCAGTATTGTAAGTCGACACTAGCTTCTTTTTGTAAAAACTCTGATTTATTAGGAGAAAAGCTAAATTGGTTGCTCACAACCTAGCAAGGGCAAACCCAGGGGGTGTGGTTTAAGCGATTGGGGCTCATCCTCCTTTAACCAAGTGTCGAGGGTTCGATCATCGCCTTGGGTATAGAGCAGCTTTAAATCCCTGAGCCAGCCCTTCAAGGTGCCTCCAATCCAGCCAAGGTAGACAAGTTCGTAATCCTAGGTAGGAACGGTGAGGGGTCATAGGTTCGTAAAGCACGGGTTCGTAGCACGAAACGTAGATCCTATGAAATTGTCGAACTAGTATATATATATACATATTAAAACCTATGAATAGAGATAAAAACTATAAATAAGTGGGGAAAAAAATCACAAAACACCACAAATACTTAAAAGCTTCAATTTCATACACATATTTAAAGGTAATATTTCTGTTGAGAGGAAATAGAGAAATATTGGTGAAACCGTGAATTAAGGTGAAGGTTATTGGCAAAGGTAATATTGTTCATAAAACAGAGTAATGGTGCTTGAGAGGAAATAGGTTCGCTGAGAGGCCTGAGGGGGAAGATCAGAACAGAAGCCAGCGTTTAGAACAGAAGCCGGAGAAGAAGAACAGTAACTGTTAGGGGTTTTTTTAATTCCCTTAATGAAACACAGCCGTTTTAGAAAAAAGGAAGGAAATACCAAACATACCCTTACTGAAACACACGTTTTAGGAAAAAAAAAGAGGCCAGAAATACCAAAAGTACCCTTACTGAAACGCAGCGTTTTGAAATTAGGGTTTTTTCACTGTTCATCTTCAACCTAGGACGCGAAAATCGCCGCAGAGCACACATCCATGGCCCGCAACTATGAAACGCAACCCGACCCGCCGTTCCCACCGCTCCTCACCGCTCCTACGCGCTCCTACCGTTCCTACCGCTCCGGCACGACGAACCCACCGCTCCACTGCAATGACGCTCTTAAGCTAGCACGGGAACGCACGGCGCCCATAGGTTCGTAGGAGCGGACGCTCCTACGCTCCAGAGCGCGCTCCTGTCTACCTTGAATCCAGCGATAGGATTAGTCACTGCGTTCGGCGGTGGATACCCTGGTCTCGACAAAAAAAAAAAAAAACTAGCAAGGGCAGCCATATGGACAACTAGTCCTCAATTTTATTTTGAAATTCCAACATCTATTTCGAAAGTTATCGTTAATGAAATGAAATAACGTTTTACAGTCAAATAAAAGAACAATCTAGAAAAATTATAAATTCCCTAATCTTAATTAATATCCTTGTTTTATTTCATCACTAACACACTCCAGCATGTTAATTTTCCCACCATGTTTCCTCTTAGAAGTAAAACTAAATTTCATTAAGTTTTAGCTGCAACTATAAACATATTTACATTAGTATTGAAGTGTAGTGAATATCACAAACCAGACTTCAGCAATGAAAATCAATTTCAACCAAATTATACCTTATATCAAATTCTTCTGATTTCTTCACAGATTCCTGAGCAGCTTTAACAGCTTGATTATTCATACCAAGATTGGAACAAAATCGCCTCTAAAGTTTGAGATGAAAATATGGTTAGTAAAATCGAAGAAATCTAGTCAAATTTTAGATGAGGTGTCTTCACTAATAGGCTGCTTAGGATAGCAACTTAGCAAGATATGCTAGACATCAACAAAGAAAACTCACCATAAAATCCCCAGCATGTATTGTACCCATCTCCACAGACTGACCTTGCTCCAAACCCAGTTGTTTCACTATGTACTCTTTTGCTCGGCCAATTTCCTTCTTTGTGGCTCCATTGGCAACTGAGCAGATTTCTATTTGAAATCCATAGGTTCAGGAAAGCTCATTTACATAGGGAAAGATAAATTGGGAAGCATCCAGATGTTAAAAGTATCATAGGATGTACCCTTTACAGTCCGAGGTTTGTCTTCTTGTCGGCAAGCAATGTAGAGACAAGCAGCCAATAACGCATCTTGATTTCTACCTCTACTGGACTTTTGGTCTTCAACCCTCTTAAATATTTCATTTGCCCGATCCTTCACATCAATCCCAAAAGCAACATAAGAAGAACAAATATTCACTTTACAGCAACATGTGTCGAGCATCACAAACAAGGTGCATATGAATTGGCCCTTAAAGCCTAAAAGGCTTTATTTCCTTGAGTAAAGATGCGCCAAAAAGCACACACCTCATTGAATAAGGGTGTTAACATTAGAATAAATGAAACCATGTTGCGATATAAATTATCTACTCAAGAATACCATTCAAAGTAAAACAAAATTTAGGTTTCAATACACTATTTGAGTCCATTTAGATTGACTTCAAAAACAACTTATTTGAGCTTATCTACTAGCACAACAAAACACTTGTTAGAGTTTTTAAGAGAACCGGTGGAAACAACTTATGACATGTCCATAAGCTATTTTCGGTTTTTTTAGGCTCTCCAACATAACTTATGAAAACAGTTTAACTATAATTTCTCTTTGATTAGAGAAATAGTTTATACAACAACGCTTATACATAGCTTATCTTATAAGCACTTAATTAAGTTGTTTCCCCAAACAGGCCTGTAGCCTTAGCGTTTTCACGCATTTTGGTTTGATTTACTATATTTATTTCTTTTTTTGGGGGGGTAGGGTTGGGAGTGGAGGAGAGGGATTGGTCCCTTTATTTCGAAACATTTAGATTTTTGTTGCTACTTATTAAAGTCTTAGTCCCTATTTTCTCTGAAGTGGTTCCTATAGATCCCACTCATTAATAAGGTATTGGTCCCACATGGTAGAAAAACATAGGGACTTTTAGCACAAAAACACCCAAAAGGGACCAGTTTTGCATTAAAACCTGTAATATAAGATATTCATTTTACAAAAGTAATATAAACTTATGCGCCTCAAAGACCATGTGGTTATTCTTTAACATTTTAAGTGATTTATCCATTTCAGCACCACAGTAAGCAAGTTGCAAAATTGAGCTTTTAGTGTTTTTATCAATGTGAAAAGAATGCCTTGTCTGGACCAAAAAGGAATGCCAAAAGTGCCAACAGGAACCAATGAAGGACGACACCTTAACCAGCAAGGGGTGCTGACCCCATCTGATACCTATGTCTAAGCACATTCACTACACTACACATTAATTTCTCTATAAATTTTCAAAGGTCAAATCATACAAACCACACCAGGAGTAGCAATGCCCAAACAATAATATAACTCAATACCATATAATTCAACAAAAAACTGCAGAAACAGATGGAGAACACTATTTGAAAGATTCGATTAAAACTTTGCATTTAAGTTCGATCTTCCAAGCTGAAGCTAACAGCAGCGGTGGTATATTCAGATTGATGAAACATGTTGCGTAAACTAAAATGAGAAATGTGAATCAGTGTCCTAATAAATAGTGCAGTTAGTCCTCAGACAAACAACTTATGGGAAAGTACATTCATTGTGAAAGGATTACTCCAACCACAACACAAAATTTGACGTGTCATTTGTTCGAATATAATGTAATTTCAGTAAGCAAAAAGTTCAGGTTCCAACCTTAAAGTTAATTACAAGCAATCACATAGAGTGAACTATAGGAGTATCTAATTTCATGAAAGTTCTCCTGTAATAATAACGAAGAGAGAGAGAGAGAGAAGGGGCTACCCACATACCTTGATAGTTGCAACGAGTCCCAACCTGAAAATTCATCAACCGCATCACTCAATTCGCCAATCGTCTCATTCAATAAAATTCTCATAAGACAAAACTCAAATGCAACTCATAAACACGAAAGTTTAGATACAATAAAGCATGAAAAGTTTGAGGGTTGCTAAGATTAATTGGTCACCGATCATTTTCTAGCAAAAGCTACCGTACAAATAAGGAAACCTTAAAAAGAGATAAGAAAATTAGCGTAAGCGGTGACGAACCTATCAGACATGGTGGCGATGGTTTTGAAGGCCATGATGAGGCCCCGATCGGGATTAGAGCCACGATTCTGCCAGCGGCCAAGGGAGGAGGAGAGAAACTCGCCGGAAGATCCGTTAGGTTTAGCGATAACGGTGGAGAGACCACCGTCAGTTAAAAGAGGATTAGAAGGACCTCCGACACGGTTGGGATCGTTATCGTTTGATTCGTTGGCGAAGGTACGCCACTCGGAGGTTTCATCGATGGAGTGAGATTCAAGAACGAGACCGCACTCTGAACATACTGTGTCTCCTGCTGAGTGATCGAAGACTACCTCCGTTTCTCGCTTGCAATCGCTGCAGAATGCATCTGACATTTTCTTTTCTTCTTGCGCAGAGAGAGAGAGAGAGAATACTAGTACAGAATTACCAGCGGTTGGGCATTTAT
Source organism: Astragalus glycyphyllos (assembly GCA_963573325.1). Lineage (NCBI taxonomy): Eukaryota > Viridiplantae > Streptophyta > Magnoliopsida > Fabales > Fabaceae > Astragalus > Astragalus glycyphyllos. The sequence goes on from OY754309.1 coordinate 42,857,078, forward strand.
GGGGAGACTACGGCTTTGGAATTTTCCCCTTATTGTTCACGGATGGTAATAACAATTAGGCAAAACTACACTCGCGTCCTTTAATTTATTTAATTGTAACAAGTTGGTCCTTTAAGTTTTTTTTATCACTTAAATCCTTTAAGTTACATAATGTGTACACCGTTAGTCTTTTTTCATTTTTTATTACAAAACGGCTCAATTCGCACTAACTGAGTTGATGTGGCTGTGACAGAGGCTACCTATCATCTATTTAGTAAGAATTTGGTCCTTTAAGACTACAGTCATGTAACAATTTGGAACTTTCAACTTAATTTTTTTTTGAAAACGATGGTTCATCTTCTTTTTTATTTAAGTTGAAAGGACCAAATTGATACATGATAGTAGTCTTAAATGACAAAATTGTTACAAGACAGATGACATGCAGGCTCCGTCACAGCCACGTCATCTTTGTTAGTGCGAATTGAGTTTTTTTGTAACAGAAAATGAAAAAATGACTAATGGTGTACAGATTATGTAACTTAAAGGACCAACTTGTTACAATTAAATACTTAAAGGACCTAAGTGGTACGAAAAAAACTTAAAGGACCAACTTGTTACAATTAAATAACTTAAAGGACCCCTAGTGTAATTTTGCCTAACAATTATCACACTCGCTAATTTAGTCTCTAAATTATAATAAAACAATAAATGGCCCCAAAACTATTCTAAATTCATTATCTCTCTTATTTAGAAGTGATTGAGTGATTAAATTTACACATATAGAATACTTTAGTTACTATTTATATATATTTTGTATAGATTAAGGACCAAATAGATTAGAAACAAATTTGATCATTTAGCCTATATATATAGGTCCAGTCGAGATGGAGTAACTAGTAGTGACTCGTTTCCAAAATTAGACTTCTAATTTCTTGCTAATTTTTTGTTTTATAAATTTAATCTTAAATTAATTAGCTTCTTCCAATTGTACTCTTAATTAATACTACTATCTATATTTATATCAATATGGCTAAATTGCATTTTTTGTCATTTACCTTTGACTAAAGTTTTAGTTTGGTCATTTTTTTCCACTTTGCTCATTTATGTTTCAAATCTGTTTCAAAGTGGCCATTTATGTTTATAAGTTTCAGTTTGGTCATTCAATTGGTATGATATGTTTGAGTTTGGTTATTCAAAACAAAAGCACAAAAAAGATGAAGAACACTATGAATGTCTTCAAGAACACGAAGAACGCCTCAATTTCTTGTTTCTTAAATAACTCATGCAATACGTGACCAAATTGAATGAAGCTGGACTCTAACTTAAATAAATTTCGCAAAGATTTCAATAGAACCAATATAAGCTCAGAAAAGTGTGAATTTTCTTTTGGTCAAAAAAACTGTGAAGTTTCCTCGAACACCTTGAGTGCACGCGTTGCTTTGAGGATTCGAAGGACTAGAGTGCGCTGGAACTTGAGAAACATTAGCAGTGGCATTTACAACTTGTAGTTCTTGCCTGAATTTGTCTAACTGAGACTCTTGAACCAGCAATAGTGATTCAATTTCCTTGAAAGAAGGCGTTTTCGACTTATTGAAAATCATCATTACAAACGAGCTGGACTCTTCTGATAACCCGTCTAGAAGCACATTAGTTAGGTAGGAGTCACTGATCACCTCACCAATGGATCTATGTCAAGGAATCGGCCTGAGAATGAACTTTGGTGATGAACTCCGAGATGGACTTTGATCCTTTCTTTGTGTTTTTAAGTTCATTACACAATTGACGAACCTTAGACTTAAGATGCGAGAAGTAGTGCTGATGAATTTTCTCCCAAACTTGCTAAGAATGGTGGCAAGTCAGCACACACGGTAGTGCAGTTTTAAAGAGAGTAGATAGGAGCCAAGTAAAAAGCGTTTGATCTTGAACTAACCATTTCTCAAATTCATCAAAGACAACATCTGCAACACGATCAGCTTCCTACGCGTATTTTTGCGGAATTGTAGGATTTACTAGCAGGCGATGCAGTTTATGCATCTTCACCACACCTTCAACTTGCTGGTTCCAAAGCAAAAAGTTCTTGCATCAAGTTTGATGGAGAGCTTTGGTCTAGAAGCGAAATGATGTGAGGAAGAAGAATTTGTGGGGCCTTGAAAGGTTGAGGTATTGCGAGAAGGTGAGCCATCGTTGTTGTGTTGCGATGAGGTCGCCATTGTTAGAGCTCTAAAGCAAGGAGATGAACAAGGCAGCGATTCAAAGATGCGCGCGAGAGGAAGAGCGTGAGGCTCAGGAATCGGTTACAGCGAGCGATACCATGATAAGAAAATTGTACTGAGTATTCCATTGATTATCAAACTGTGCTTGTACAAATGCTTATATACATTGTGATATTTCAACTGTAAATGCCACGTCAACATAATTGCATAGCTGAATTGGTTATCAGATCTAACTATTCCTAGCTGGCAGTGAATCAGCATGCGAACATTTACCTAGCCGACACCATTGCTTACTAACAGCATCAACAGTATTAGTGTTGCGCCCGTGTGCTGGGGCGCATGCCTTTGAGTCACTAGCTTAGTTTGGCACCTGTTGCTTGAGTGCATTATTAGATATATAGATAGTAGGCACTTATAAATACCTACTATAGGCATATACTAATAACAAACTCACTTATAACTACCAACTATCTAACAAAGTCACTTATAACTACCTACTATCTATATATCTAATATGCATTCCTAGTCTAACCTAATTAGCAATATCTTAGTGAGTTGATTCCTTTGTGGATTGTACCAAATCTGCTTATATTAACAGTATTGGTGAAATGAATGACACATGCAGTTTCAATTAGTTCCTCTCTCTCTCTAACTATGTACTGTGTACTATTATTGCTCTCTCAACGGATCCTTCTATCGTGAAGGGACCCTGTTAGGGTAAGGAGGGTATTCTCGATAACCTGGTATTCTCGGCAACCTGAATATCCGAAATTTCTTTACAGAAAGATTGTTTAAATCCTCCTCCTTAGCATACCAATTTGGTATTATTTTTGAAACATGCGGATAAAGGTCCTTGTAGGAGTTCTTAATAGTTCCTTCTGCTACTCCTGTGGCAAGTGATATATCTGCATTCAGACAAGAAATCAGGTACATGTATATTTAGCATACAAGTTAGCAGAACAGACATATCCATACATATCTATGTGATTTTGGCTTCAGATACTCATTCCAAACTTGAAGTCCAACTTTAAAATTTGTCTAACACAAAACCTATGAATTTGAAGAGACAATTTCACAAAAAAATGTAGACATGCAAATCTACAGTTACCCACTACGTGTAACATACGGTACCTTTCAGTGGTTTTTCGTCGGAAAGTTTAGTTATGATGTATATAACTGCAGCAATAATTGATATAGGACTCCTCCTGACAGATTAAAAAAGTTATTAGTATTGATCATCAGAAAATAACTGTATATCTCTGAAGATTATCAGACCTATAACAAGTTAGAACACATGCAGAAAACAATGTAATGTTAAATTTAAACTAAGCAGATGCGTAATGCATATTACATTATCTCAAATAACTGCTAAATCATCCTCAGAGATTCCACTTCATACACAAGTGTTCACAATCATCCCCAAGTGTTCAGTGTTCACTTTCTCTACATTATATATTGCCTCCAGTCCTCCACTAATTAAAGGAAAACATGGAAGTCTAATACGATAGCTAATCAGCACAATCCAGATAATTTGTAAATTCCCTAATCTTAAATAATATCTTTGTTTCAATTTATCACTAACACACTCCAGCATGTAAATTTCCACATGTTTCCTCTTAGAAACAAAACTAAATTTTAGGAAGTTTTAGCTACAAGCTTGCAACTATAAACATATTTACACTAGTATTTAAGTGTAACGAATATCAGCAATGAAAATCGATTTCAACTAAAATATACCTTATATCAAACTCTTCTGATTTCTTCACAGATTCCTGAGCAGCTTTTATAGCTTGATTATTCATACCAAGATTGGAACAAAATCGCCTCTAAAATTTAAAGAAATGTAGTCAAATTTTAGATGAGATGTATTCACTAATAGGTTGTTTAGGATAGCAAGATATGCTAGAAACCAACAAAGAAAACTCACCATAAAATCCCCAGCATATATTGTACCCATCTCCACAGACTGACCCTACTTCAAACCCAGTTGTTTTACCATGTACTCTTTTGCTCGGCCAATTTCCCTCTTTGTGGCCCCATTGGCAACTGAGCAGATTTCTATTTGAAAAATCAATAGGTTCAGGGAAGCTCATTTATATAGTGAAAGATAAATTGGGAAGCATCCAGATGTTAAAAGTATCATAGGATGTACCCTTTACAGTCCGAGGTTTGTCTTCTTGTCGGCAAGCAATGTAGAGACAAGCAGCCAATACAGCATCTTTATTTCTACCTCTAGTGGAATTTTGGTCTTTAACCACCCTCTTAAATATCTCATTTGCCCGATCCTTCAAATCAAACCGAAAAGCAACATAAGAAGCAAAAAATATTCACTTTAGAGCAACATGTGTCAAGCATCACAAACAAGGTGCATACTAGTTGGTCCTTAACATTAGAATAAATGAAACCATTGTGCCGTATAATTAACTACTCAAGAATAACATTCAAAGTAAAACAAAATTTAGGTTTCAATACAATATTTGAGTCTGTTTAGATATACCTGTGAACAACTTATTTGAGTTTATATGTAGCATAACAAAACACTTGTTAGAGTGTTTAAGAGAGCTGGTGTTATGACATGTTCATAATCAATTTTCAGTTTTATTGTACAAACTCTCAAAGATAGATTATTATGAAAATAGTTTGACTATAAATTCTTTTTGATTTGAGAAGTGGTTCCAACCCTAAGTTAATGACAACAATCACATACAGTGAGTGGACTAGAAGCGTATCTAATTTCATGAAAGTTGTCCTGTAACAATCACATACAGTGAGGGGACTGTCGACATACCTTGATGGTTGCAACAAGTCCTAACCTGAAAATTTATCAACCACATCAGTTAATTTAATTCCCCAATCGTCTCATACAATAAAAATCTCAAAAGAAAAGGCTCAAATGCTACTCAAAAACACTTAAGTTTGTTATTGATTCTAGGGAAAGTTTGACGAAGAAGAAGTTTGTTAGCTGAAACGTTTGGTGACTCTCTCATTTGCACACTTGGCATATATAAACGTGTAGCCAAATAAAGCTGTGACAAAAAAGCAGTGACGAACCTATCGATCGGACATGGTGGCGATAGTTTTGAAGGCAAAGATTTTGAGGCCTCGATCAGGATTAGAGCCAAGGGAGGAGGAACCGAATTCGCCGGAAGAACCATTAGGTTTGGCGATGACAGTGGAGAGACCACCGTCGACATTGTCTTTGGACTCGTACTCGAAGGTTTCGTCGATGGAGTGAAAAAATTCAAGCACGAGACCACACTCTGAACATATTGTGTAGCCTGCTGAGTGATCGAATCCCACATCTGTTTGCCGCTTGCAGTTGCTGCAGAACGCATTGGACATTTTCTTTTCTTCTTGCGCAAGGGAGAGAGTGTGTGTGAGAAAGAAGGGAAGAAGAATAGTACAAATTTTACTGCTACAGCTTACAGTTTTACAACAATAATTAAGTAGTAGCACTGCTACAGTTTTACAATAAAAAGAACAGAACAGAACATGCAGACGCTGGCAGAAACCGTGTTTACATCGTCCTTTTCGTTTTGTTGTACCCAAATGGTAATCACAATTAAGTAGTAGTCGCTCGTTTCCATAATAGGAATGTTATTTGAATTTTCAACACAACTTTTTGACCCAAATACACCACACACCGATGAAGTGGCTCTTTTTCGCACAATGGTTGAAGTAATGTTTTGAAAATCAAACCGGACATTGAACCGGTGAGATCTCCGAGTCATCGTTCAACCGTTTAAAACCACTCAAAGTCGGATAAAACCGTTTTGAACCGTTGAAATAACCGAATCGGATAAGGTGTCGGCTATGGTTTAACCGGATCAACCGCTCCGGTTGGTTTGGTTTTTAAAACACAGATTTGAGTTGCAGCTTCAATATTTTTATATATGAGACATCTTTTTGTGCAGATTTTTGAGAGGTTGAGCCCGTCCTTTTTTTTTGTCTTAATGGTTTCTAATAAAAAAGCATAATAACGTGATGCTATTGGTATCTCTATATTAAGGGGTTGAGCCCGTCCTTTTTTTGTCTTTAAAAAAGTGCTACTAATGGTCGAGAATCAGTAGTGCTTTTTAAAAAAGCGCTATTTAAAAAGTGTTTCTGATTCTCTTTTAAAAAGTGTTTTCAGCACATTCAATTCATGTATTCACTCAATTGAAATAATATTAAATAGAGCTTATAGTAATGAAGTTAGGTCAATGCCAAGACCAAGAAAATTACAACTTTGACCCTGAAGAGTCGTTGGATCAAGATGGAGGTCCTAATGAGCATGATGTGTTCTTTTATCATGATTCAACAATGGTATTATGTTGACCTTTGATATATGAAACTTTTTCACAAGCGACTTAGACAAAAATACTTTAAGCTGAAGAGCTTCTGCAAAACTTTCACTATTTAGAAAATTAAGCAAATTTACATCAAATAAGTATGATGCATCAATACCGCACAATGAAAAATAAGGTGGTGGAAATACAAATCAGGTAAGCCTTATTAGTTTAAGATTATGTATCAAAACAGATTATCATCGCCATTATTTACCAAGCATCACGAGGATTTTATAATCCTCCATAATATTCCATTAAATTATGGCATTTTGCACCCCCATTTACTTCTCATTGACGTGAGATCAATTCACGAGTGTTATTATGTTGAAAACTTTCGTGAACTGAGTTCAGTGTAAGTATACTGAGCTCAGTTCACAATAGCTATTTTTTTCTTAAAAACAACTATATTAAACTGAGTTCATCATAGTTATAGTAAACTGAGTTTACTATAGCACTCATGAATTGATTTCACTAGTTATAGTGAACGCAATTCACTATAACTACAATAAATTCACTTAAGAGGTAGGGTCATTTTAGTCATAAAAATTTATTTTTTAAAACTAGGGGGTGTGGATAGCCAAGACGGAGTTGAAGATAGAACCACTAAATTGTTTTGATTGAAACATCTTTTGTTTTGTTGTTTTAAAGAATGACCTTTCAATAAGAAAAATGGGTTCTAATGGCGCAATGTTAAATTTAGGCTTACTCTTATTACACTCCCCTCCTATTGACTAAACAACCCCTGCCCTGCGAGAAGACAAAAATACTCGTCATGAATAAAAAGGTTTCAAGCATGTCCCTTTTTTTTTATGGCTTTCAACGTGTACGGTACAATAGTACTGAACTGGTTTGGTACGTTGGTACCATGGCATGTGGTTTTCTGCATACCCCTAGTACGATACTAAAGTACTTATCCGGTTCGGTACTATAGTACAGAACTTGTTAAAATCACAGAACCAAGTATTCTTTTTTGAATGTAGAATTTGTGTTGTGGTTCCATGAAAATTGTGTGTGCTCGTCTTTCTTTTCTCTAGCTCGATTTTTATTGATAGTCGTTGTAATTCCGGGATCTTAATGTCTAGTGGTTCTGTTTGGTTGTTTGAAAGGCCAAGCACATCATCAATGAGGAGAAAAGGTGATGAAGTTGCTACACACAAAGACAAACTTTGTAAGAGATGATGAGTTAGATGATAAGCCTCATTAGGTACTGTTTTTATTATAAGTTCGGTACTTTGATACTGTACACTGTTTTTGTATACCCGATAATAAAGTATCGTGCTTGTTCGACACTGAGGTACCATACCAAGTGAGGGTGTTTTTGGAAATAAGAGTGTATTTGTAATAAGAATTGACCTAAATTTAGACAACCAAGAATTTTCAAAAATATTAATTGGGCTCCAAAAAGTTGAGCTCTAAAGACCAACATCTAAGTCCAAGAAAAACCTTGGACATCTCAATAATAAAAAGGAGAAAAAAAACTTGTGAAAGAAAGACAAAATTTGGGTACTATAACAATTCATAACTAAATAGTTATATTCTCTTGCAGTAAAAAAAATAGTTATATGCCAGAAAAAGAAGCCTTCTGCTGTTATAAATAAAGGTAGGTTGTCTTCATACTTGGAATAGAATAGAGGTGTCTTTGCCATATTACCAAATATGATCGAAGTTTTATATTTGGATAGCACATTTTGAATTTTTTTTTCGGTCCTTAGCACATTTTGAATTTAAAAGAAATAAAACATTCCTCAATTAATCGAGTTAATACTATTGTGAACTATTGATATTCCTTCTCTATAACATGAATAAATCGAATAATAATAATAATAATAATAATAATAATAATAATAATTGACAACATAATAATAAATATAAATAAATAATAATAATAATAATAATAATAATAATAATAATAATAATAATAATTGACATGAGTTGTACCCAAGATGTCCTGGGTTCAACTCCCGCTATTCCCCTTGGGGTGAGGTAAATGTAGTTACCTTCGTAAGTGCTTAAAGAGTCCGAAAGTCTAAAGAAGTGCTTAAAGAGCCCGAAGGTCTTCCCTACATTTGATTGGGGCGCCATCCCCTCATCCTAAATTTCTTGTATCAAAAAAATTGACAACATATTATCAGGGCGCTTCTAGGGTGAGAGAGTAAATCAAATCCCTCATTGGTGAATCATTAAATATGACCGTAGGATGTAGTATAATAATTCACTAACGGTTGAAATTTAATACTCGTTGAGAGATTTGGTTCATTGGGTAGAGATTTGTTTCACTGGTCAATTGCGTAATAATTTCTTCAACTTAAAGTTGAAAGGAAAAAAACTTGTTTGTCAAAAACAAGTTGAAAGGGAAAAAATGCACTTTTTAAAGGATTTAAACCAAAAAACCTCCCACTCAGACATAAATCATGTCATTGCTCCACTTGACCAACCCTTTGGGTTTTTAATTTTATATTCTATTGTATTTAAAAAAAAACAGTACATGCTCGTTGATAAGGTTCAAAATTTAAATTATGCGTAGAAAGATGATCTAAATCGTACTGGTGGAGCTCAACATTTTTTCAGAATCAGGTAGAATTTTATATCCAAATTTTAGTCGTAGGCTATTATCCTTGTTGGGTTTGATGGTCAGATTGACAAGCGTCGAAACCTAACACACACACAAACGGAAAAACTAAGGCTTGACACCGAGGGATCAAACCTCGCAACCAGGCATTCATAAATGACAGTTCTGCCGCTGTAACGAATCAGCCTCAGTTAACCATAAGCTATTATGATATAATAGATTTTTTTCATTAGTTTTTTACTAATCATATTTTTAATGTATGATCAATTAAGTGGATTTAACAAAATCAAATTAATAGATCAAGTCTATAGTTAAAATGTAGGTTTAAAATTATTTTCCTAAATATATAAATACTTCACCTTTTATAATTAATTCAAATTTCAAAATTAATTTAGTTTTGAAAACATAATTTGAAAACAAATTTATTAAATAAGTTTTTTCATCCTCACATTTCTAGAATAGTTTTCAAAATACGATTACTAAACAAGTTTATTTATTTATTTTCTTTTCGAACGTTAAGAATGAATTAGAAGTGGAACTCTTTTCCTATCACCAAACTCCCATGTATTGTTATTAGGTCATTTCTTACATTTAGTATTGTGCCATTTAGCAACTTCAAGTACGAAACTACGTTAACATTAATGAACTAGAAGTGGAACTCTTTTACTATCACTAGACTCATGTGTGTTGTTATTAGGCCATTTCTTACATTTCATCTCGTACAATTTAATGGTATTGTTTTTTAAAATAAAATAATAAATTGTGTCAAAAAAATAATAAATAAATAGTACAAAAAAAAGTAAGTAAAAAATGTAAGAAAATAACTAAACTCACTCACTCCTCATTGTTGTCAAACAACTTACTTTTGTTCTTTCATACTTTTCTTATCACACCAAATAGTGGTGCTTTTTTTAAATAGATTATCTTATTGTATTTTTAAAATAAAATAAAAATACAAAAGGATTCATAGTACCATCCAAAAAATCGGACCTCGGTTGAAAAATGGGAGAAAATTAGGTTAAGGATTCATAGTACCATCCAAAAAATGCATTGCAACATAATATAGAAAGGTTCCTAAAGTGGGTATTACCTACTCCCCAAGTAAATAGAATACCATATTAAGAATATTGCCACACATAGTAATCCATCTGTAACCTTTCCCTGTAGACTCTTAATTTTGGTTACTCTTTCCTTCTTTGGTTTTCTATGCAGTGTCCTAATCCATTCCAACAAACAAAATACTCCTTCTTTAACTTGTTCTTTCTTTAGCCTCATCCCTCTTTCTCTTTATTCATTTTTTCTAAATATAATGTATGTTGTTGTTGGGTTTAGTGTTTGGTAAAGAAAAGGAAGGAACTTTGAAAGAAGAAAAAAACATGGGGAGAGGAAAAATTGAGATTAAGAAGATTGAGAATTTGAATAGCAGACAGGTTACCTTCTCTAAGAGACGCAATGGTTTGCTTAAAAAAGCAAGAGAGTTGGCTGTTTTGTGTGATGCTGAGGTTGCTGTTCTCATTTTCTCTAGCACTGGAAAGCTTTATGAGTTTGCTAATACAAGGTTAGGTGACCCTTTTAAACCCTTTTTAAGTTTTTGTTACCTAAACCTTAAAATTTTGTTGATTCTATGATACTGGATTGTTTTGTTATCTATGAATAAAAAAACTCCTTTTACATGAACAACAAATCATATGGACCTTGTAAATAGAATTACTGTTCTTTAAATTGTAACATTGTGAAAGTTTAAATAAAAGAAAATGTGGAGACTTTTATTGGGGGAAAATTGGGGAAAAATCTAGGCTTCTTTTGAATTAGGATTTTTCTAGGGTTTATTTTAGAGAGAGAGAGAGAGAGAGAGAGAGATTCAGGTGACTTTAATTTAGTACATTTTGTGGAAAAAAAACTGGTTTTGAATAGTGACTTTCATAAAATTCATCAGAGGAATTAAAGAGAAACCTATCTCTTAGCTTCCAAGGGAAGTTTTATAACTCTGTCAAGCAGAGTTAGTTTTGAAGTCTGTAACCGTTTTCTGTTTTCTGTTGAGGAGTTGGTTAATAGAAAATTAATCTTTCATTTTTATTCAAACAAAATTTGCAAGTCATCTTCTTGATAGGGGTAAGGGCACCACTTTGTCGTCAATTTTTAATTTCAAAAAGAAGATTATGATAGAAGATATATGATTCCAAGTTCCAACAAATTCCATGTTAATTTCCAAGTCAAAGCTCTCATGCTGTTATTATCTTTTTTTCAAATGAATAAATAAATAAATGTGCAGTGCTTTCTTCTAACCAAATAAATTTTATTTAATTTATTCATGAAGCATGGAGCATACCATTTCAAGGTACAACAAAGGCCTGCAATTGGTTGGTGCAGAACCTAGTGATGAGCCTCCAACAGATGTATTTTTCACCCTTCTCTTAATTATTATTTTATTAATTTCTCTATATATATTTTGAAGTGTTACCCTTATTTTTAGGTTATGGAGCCTGATACAAACCATTTGAAGGATGAAATAACAAAGCTTCGTTCAGCATACTTGTAAGTTACCCTTTTTATGTTATTATCTGCTATTATTACATTTAACAGAAACTAGAATCTTGGTTCAGATTATTTGTTTTGAATCTTTTGATAATATTTTTGATATTGTGTAGAAGGATGATGGGTAAGGAGCTTGATGGATTGAATTTTAAGGAACTGCAGAACCTAGAAAATCAACTTTCTGAAGGCATATTAGCTGTCAAAGACAAAAAGGTAAAAATAACAAAGACCAAAGTGTTGCAATTGGTTGTATTCTTTTTTGGGATTTGGATACCTATTGTATGGGATTTTATGTGGTTCACAGCTTGGAGCCATTGGATCAAGATTGGACGACTCTAATTTTGAGTTTGCTAAAATTAGGAACTATCCGGTCTTGATTCAATGACACTAAGTTGTTGACCGCGTAAACGTGGGGAATCTCTGAGTGTAGGGAATCCACATTTATTTTGATAGAATTTATATTCTCTAACATATGAGATTTCACACAGTCAACAACTAAGTGGTTGGATAAAGATCGAATGATTCTGATTTTGAGTTTGCTTCTAAAGTCGATTTAATGAGCGTAAAATTGGAATCGTTCCCATCTTGATCCAATGACTCCCAGCCATCATATAGTATGATCAGATTCAAATATTTACTAACATTTGTATTTCTGAAATTAAAATAAAAACTATTTGAGATGATGTGCTGTGCTCATATTAATTTGAATAATTGCATTGCAAGAGTTTGATCCTCTTAGTTCAAATGGCCAGAGTGATGCATTTTATTTCATTTATAATGATGTATAATGCCAAAGAGTTTGTCAAAGTCAGGATTCAGAAACATGTTAGTTCCCCTGCATTCAGTTAAAATAAATATTAAATATGTTATTTTTCTCCTCAATTTTAAATAATATCTTTATCAATTACATATTTAATCACTTCTTCAGTTCAAGACTTGTTAATATATAATATGCTTGCATAAACCTTCTGCACTAACACTAGCAATAATGTTGCAGGAACATCTAATTTTAGAACAGCTTAGGAGGGCCAGATTACAGGTACATTGGCACAACTTGTAATATAAATACACCTTTCGTTATTTATTTGACAATTTTATTAGAGTTTAATTACTACGCATTGTCGGCGTAAATTTTTTTATGCTCACAACAAATAACAATTCTTGGTACAAAATTTATCTGCAGGAGCAAAAGGCCTTGATGGAGAATGAAGCTCTGCGAAAACAAGTAAGAAACAAACCTAAATCAAAAATGTGTATGTGTGAAATTAACTTTTCATGTCTATCTTGTTGCTGATCTTGAATCTTATTCTGTAAACAGCTTGAGGAGTTAGAAAGTAAAAGAAGAACAGGGTTCCTTGAATTGAATTCGATGGATAGGACAATTTCCATGAATGGTTCAAAGCCTCATTTCAATTGTGCTTCAGAGGATAATGAGTTTTCAGATACTTCCTTGCAATTAGGGTATGCCACAATTTATTTATTCTAAATGCTTATTAGTACATAAACTCTCATATGATATAATAATGTAATTAAGTTAATCAATTTGTTGTTGTTTTAGGTTGTCATCGGATTATGGTCGGAAGAGGAAAGCATTGAAGATGGAACCTTGCAACGACTCAGGGATGAGTCAAGTGGCTTCACAATGACATTTTTGTACTGAAAAACTTGTGTCTTTTGAAATCAGAAATCATTCTCTAGTTCTTTCTTTGCTCATGCACTTCCAATTTAGTCATTTCCAGTTTAGTTAGCTATTGAAAATATTGGTCCTAGGTTAAAATTTACGATCACAAAACTCAAAAAAAATAATTAAATTCGAAGCCTTTGGAAACGGGAGTGATTGCTAATATAGGTTTGAAATGTAGAATGTAAATGATTCACCATGTTGAAAGTTGTTGGTCATTTTGTTCATCCAAACAGTTTTTCTTTTCAGGGTATTGAGGGTATGCCTGAGTGATAAGATAGAAAGGGTAACTCTGATTAGAAGTTTAAAGCAATAAATAAAATTCAAATGGACTGAAAGACTGCTTAATTGAGAAAAGAAAAAACATGTTGAAATGTAAAGAAGATAAATGAAAAAGGATGAAGTAAAAATTTAGAATTGAAATGGTTGGAAACACTGTAGTGTCCCGTCAATCTGCAAGCGCTAACGGGGACTTAGGATATGTAGACTTTAGAGTGCTTGCAAGTTTCAACAACCCATGATACATTGAGTTTACAACAATTTACAAGTAAAAATAATAACTTCCAAATCCTAATGAGAGAGATCATGACAACAATCTCTTGAGCAATTTCCCTAATCTATAACTTACACGTATCTTATTTAAAATAATAAATAAATTACTAATAATTTCTACGTATTAACTTCTATTTGAAATGACTAAGTGTGGTGATCATTTTATGCGACTTGATGACATATAATAAGATTAGGGAGTGCCTTTTAGCTCTATAATTCTTGTCTTCTTATTACTATTATTTCATACAAACCAGCATTCAGTGGCGGATCCAGGACCCCGGGGTCAGGGGTGTCAAATTTTTTAAATACTCAATTTGCTAATAATATAATTAAAACAACTATAATATATTTAAATAAATTACAAATTTCACAATTGTCCTCTACGTGATTTCATATTCTGAAATCGTTGAATAATAAGCTCAGAGTCATTTTTATTAGGGATGGCAAAACGGGCCAGCCCGCCCCGCCCTGCCCCGCCCCGCGTTTAGCCCGCAGAAAACGAGGCGGGGCGGGCAAGCCCGCAAACTAAACACGGGGTCAAAATTCTAGCCCGCCCCGCCAAAGTGATGGGCTTGCGGGCAGCGGGCTAGCCCGTCGAGTTTTTTTTGCAGTTTTTTCAACAGACTTTTCACATTTTTTTATATTTCAATTAGATTTTTCACCTGTTTTTTAAAACAATTTTTCTTAAAACCATAAAACCAACAATTGGAATTACTAGATTAACTATAAAACAACTAGAACCATCAAGAAATTTCACCTAAACTATCAACCACAATTCAAGTTTTAACCTTCAAGTAGCCAAAATAAGCATTTTGATTGCTTGGTGACTAGAATTAACCATCAAGCAACCAAAATAAGTATTTTTTAAAAAAAATGCGGGCTTGCGGGCATGCCCGCCCCGTATTTGTCTTTAGCCCGCGGTTTTTCCCTTTTGGCGGGGCGGGCTCAACGGGTAAACGGGCCCAATATCCTAGCCCGGCCCGCATTTTTTTGGCGGTTTGGCGGGTCGGCCCGCCGGGATTTGCCCGCTTTGCCATCCCTAATTTTTATTGAATACATCACTCTCAATTTATGTCACCAAACAGTGGTTCATCTATGTATCCCCCATCCGATTACGCAACCTATTCTTCACAATATTCATAGTAGAGAAAGCTCTTTCTATAGTTGCTGTTGCAACAGGCAAAACTAGTGTCAACTTCAAAAGAAGATAAACCTCTGATACACATTATGTCTTCCATTTTCAACCAACGTCTCTGAAACTTGTTGGAGTTCTTTCAAAGAAGCAAATTGGACATTCCTACGCATATCGGCGATGTAACAATCTAGTTGAGTATTAAGCACCACTAACTTAAATGGAGAGAACTCATCTGGATAAAAACTTGCAAATTCCAACAGCTTTGCCTTATCAAAAGCAGAGAACAATTTTGATGGATCCAAAGAAGCCAAACAAATGAGCAATTGAGTATTAATCTCACCAAATTTGCATTGAATTGATTATTGAAGAACAAAATTTGCATATTTAAACATTTAAAATTTTTCGACACTGAAATACTCCTTAAAATACAAAAGAAAGAAAAAAACCTGAAGCAAAACACAAAAAGAAACAAAAATACTTAAACAAAAAAGGAAGAAGAGAAAAAAAAACTTAAATGAAAAAGAAACTGAAGTTCGCGTTGAAAGCAACTTTCCTACCGGCCAACACTGAGAATCAAACTCAGAAGCACATTGCAAAATATAAAATCTAATAATGGTAAATAAAAATTAAATTATAAATATAAATTAAATAAAAATATTATCAATTTTAAAAGGAATATTAACAAAGAAATTTAAATTGAACATCCTCCATAGATAAAATAAGAAGAAAAAATCTAAAGAGCTTTAATAACATAATCTACATTCGTCAAATGCAAGTATAAAAAATTAACCCATAGTTAGAAGGAAAAGAAGACTACACAATTAAAAAATGAAACACGCGGGTATCATGCTTGGTTGAACGAAAATCCGTGATAAAATAGGACCAGTTATACAAAGTTGAAAAAGGTTAAGGAGGTTTTTTTTATAAATGTGGTTGAAGTTCCCGTTGAAAGAAGATGATGACGATTCTATTGTAAATGTGGCTGAAGTTTCCACAAGAGTCAATACAGCAATGTTGCACTCGAATTTTAAAGAAAGATAAAAATATAAACACCAATTAAAGAATGATTTAAATACCTGTTGGTGCGAAATGACTATAATATAGAAGAAAACAGAAATAGAAAGTGAAACACGTGGTATCATGTAGGGTTGGATGGAAATTACCAATAAAATAGAAGCAGCTATAGAAAAAGTTGAAAGAGTACGATTGAGGGACCTATTGTAAATGGGATTAAAGTTTACGTCAATAAAAATTAAATTAAAACTATAAATTAAATAAGAAGATTATTTTTTTGACAAAAGGTTATAAAATTAAAAACAAAAGGTTATTGAGGAACAAATTTCGCATATTTAAACATTTTAAAAAAGTTTGGGACCCTAAACTACCCCAAAAAAAAGAAGACGGGGAAGGTTCTATGTAATATGGTTGAAGTTCTCACGGGAGTCAATGTAGCAACGTTGTACTCCAATTATAAAGAAGAAAACACAAATAGAAAGTGAAACACATGGAATCGTGCAGGGTTGGATGGAAATTACCAGTAAATTAGAAACACCTATAAAAAGTTGAAAGAGTATGGTCGAGGGATCTGTTGTAAATGTGACTGAAATTTTTGTAAACCAAAACTAAATTAAAATATAAATTAAATAAGAATTATAAAATTAAAAAGAAAAGGTTATTGAGGATCGAACTTCGTCTACTTTAATATCTAAAAAAATTTCGGGACCCTAAAGTACCCCAAAATATACTGTCACCATCGCACTTAACACATTTTTTCACAAACTTATTATTTTTACCTCACCGATTATTTACGAAAAAACTTCTTTGAAGAGTTAAATTTTTTCGAATCCCAAAGTATTTCAAAACATACAACTTGACATTTCACTTTACGAATTTTGTTACAAAATAGTTTCTTGTATAGAATTAAGTACACAAAAACACACTTTTTAACATCTCAATTACTTTTTCAATGAATCGATTATTGAAGACCAAAATTTACATATTTAAACATCTAATTTTTTCCGAGACCGTAAAGTACTCCTCATGGGTTCGAACGCTGATCGGTGCGTATGGAAAAACATTTGTTGGGAGAGGTCAACCCTTTAAATGGATCTCTGATACTTTGAAGAATTAGTCTCTACATTCGCCTCGGAGAATACATTGGTTTACCAAAAAATATAAAAGAAGTAAAAACAAAAAAAAACTAAACAAAAAAAATTGAAATAAAAAAGAAGAAAAGAAACAAAAAACAAAAAAAGTGAAAGTAGATCTTATCGATGGATGTAAATACATTAAATCAACTCATTAATGTTGTGAGCAAGTGATTATTAATTAGAGATAGTTTAGTAAATCTATTTATTTTTTTTCCATGAATCTAAGTAAATTAAATGCATAAAACTACTATTATTAATTCTTAATATGTGTAAAGGTAGTTCTTTTTACTTATAATTATGTCCGGAGGGAGTACATCAATACATCATGCAGGGTTAAATAAAAACCACCATTAAAATAAAAACACCTATACAAAGTTGAGAGAAAATATTGGAGAGTTCTATTGTAAATGAAGCTGAAATTTCCCACAAAAAAAGTTAATTTATAAATATAAAATAACTAAAAATATTATAAAATAAAAAATAAACTTCAACACAGATATTAGATTTGAACATCTACTGATAATAAGAAGAATTTTAGTTTAATAATGTTATCTATATTCATCAGAAATATAAACACTTAACCCATAATTAAATAGAAAATAAGACAACACAATTAGAAAGTGAAATACATATGTAGATATCATGTCGAGTTTGATTTAAAAATAAACACCAATTTAAGTATGCTTCTAATACTCGTTGGTGCGACACTATCAAAGTAAAGAAGAAAACGCCAATTTGGACATGTAAATTTTTTTCTGGATTCTAAAATACCCCTAAACACAATGTCTGACAACCTTTATGTATTTTGTCACAATTTTTTTTGTTTTTCATCAAACAACTTATTGAGAAACAAATTTCGCATATTTAAATATCTAAAAAAAATTTGGGACAAACTTATTATTATTTAAATACCCCAAAATACATTGTCAGCATCGCACAATTTGACAAAATCACTATTATGTTTCTTTAATTTATATAAAACGAACAAATATGATTTTTATTATATGGGACACAGGGAGTATATTATAGTAATTGATACTGCATGTTGATATTTTTTTATAATAATTCCAAATATACTGTTCTTGCACACGTGGAATAGAAAGTACGTGGAATAGAAAGTACTGTTATTCTAATTAGTGGTAATGATTCTTCCCCTTGCATATCAAACGTTTTCTCGCCATTCATTAAATTAAAATGGTGGGCTAGTTTACCAATCCAAGGTTCTTTAGGCCAAACTGTTCTGGGTTTGGAACCGCCCAAAGTTAATATTCTTTTTTGCATGGGCTAATGATGACGACTATATTAAATTAGCTATTATTGACTATGTAGCTAAACTATATGATTTCGATTGATTTGAAGTATTAATTAATTTGTTTTTATAATCAATATTTATCATTAACTTCGGTTTCCAAAAGCATGGGGACAAAGTAGCTTCTCTCAAACCGTAAATAAAATCTTGCGTTGACCTCCCTTATCATGCTCTATACCCTCGTGTCATGCAACTTTCTCATATATTCTCCACTTTATTGGATGGAACAGTAGCACGCGCCTCCATATGATCATATTACTTTTTTTTTCTCAAAGAAAAATGAATCTAGCTACCGAATAAGTTAGTGTTGGAACTTTGTTAATTGTGAATTGAAAAAGTCCCACATTAGATAGAATAAACACTTTATGAGTGTTTATAAGTGTGGACTTTATACCTTGGGTTAATTTTGTGAAATGGAGAGAACGCACATAAACTGACCACCACACATGCGTGAGCGCCGCCGAGCTGGTACCGGGCTTGGGCTTGGGCTGTGAGGTGTAATTTAATTTTTTGCGAAAATAATTAATTTATTTTATTTTGGTGCGTTCCTCGTCTAAATTCGTTGAACCGACCGGATACGATGAACTAACCGTTGTGTATCTGTTCTTATCCGTTAGTAAACAGATTCGTTGAATAGAGTCGTTTTGCGTCTGTTCTTATCCGTTAGTGACTTGGAGCGCAAGCACTCCGTTCTTATCCACTGTTGCTTGCGCATCAAGTCGAATTTAAAGCCTATAAATAGGTCCCTCCCTCCCTTCATTCGACACCCCACTGGACGATAAATTACTCCTCCAGTTTTCTCTCCTCTCCCTCAATAATTCTCTTCTCTTCTGCTTTAAAGAATGGCCTACGAGCCATATTCAAGAGTGGTCTATGAACCATATTATAGAGTGGTCTACGAACCATATTCAGAGTGGTCTACGAACCATATTATTTGAGTGGTTTTTGAACCATATTTTGAAGGTGTATTTCTTGAGCGAAATTTTACTGTGCAGTAATATTTCGTAACAGTTTTGACTGGGCTGTTTTATCCTGGGGACGTCGTGGTTGATAGTCTGCCTGCACAATTTTGAGCAGTGCCACGAAACGTCTTAAAGAGAGCGACCTAGTCCGCGACTCAACCCAGTAATTTCTTCGGTGGATTGATTTTCTGAAATTATTTTCTGAAACTCAAAAACAACAATTTTAAGACGTTTCAAAATTTAGCCATGACTACCGAAGACATTACTGGCTTTGATTCTGCTGTTTCTAACTTCAACAAATCGTTTCATTTTCAAGAATGTCAATGGCAAGAAAATAAATTTTTATTAAATATGAAAAATGTTGCCAACATTTAAAAGATGATATTCATGTGCTCACTGAAATAGTTGATCAGAAAGGAAGGGATAAAATAGCTAAAGAAATATTCAAATAGAAAGAGAATTATTTTCTCTATACAACTTATTAATGGAAAGAGAATTATTTTCTCTATAGAAAGAGAATTGTTTTCTCTATATAATTTATTATCATTGGAAAGAGAATTATTTTCTCTATACTATTTATCGATGGAAAGAGAATAATTTTCTCTATACGGTCTTATAGAAAGAGAATGATTATCTCTATATTATTCTTAATTCTATGGAAAGAGAATAATCATCTCTATAAGAATGAATTATTTTAATTCATATTGTCTGGGAAAAGTTCTGGCTAGGAAAGACTTGGTACTTAAGCGTGTCCGTTGTGACCCACCTCTCTTTCCTGGGAACTACTCGACAAGAATGAATTTTCTTAATTCATATTGTTGCCGTTAGTGGTTAACGCTAACGGTTAATGATTTTAAATCATAGAATTGCTTTTTAGCAATAACATTATTTTTGAGAAGTTATACCTTTTACGATATATTGCAATATTGATTGCAATATAATTTTGAGAAAACCTTTCAAAAATTAAAACACTAATCAGGCTCAAAGGAAAAGCGACTAGAATGGGACACCCCAAATTTCCCATATTCTAAGCATCAACTACCACCACCTAGAAATGATGCTGCTCCTCTTTTTAATTGTTCCAATTGCGAGGGACCAGGTCATATGACACGCAAGTGTAGGAACAGGTGAAGTTCTGCGCCGCAGGCTAACCTGATTGAATAGCAATTTGTTGCTATAATTTTTGAAATCAACATTGTTGGTGAATGCGAAGGTTGGTAGATGGTCATTGACTATGTTTTGAACATAAACCGTTGTTGAAAATAAGAAAAGGATGCTGAGCCTGGTGAAAACTTTCTTTAAACAAATATTTTTTAACTCATTGTTTACTTCGTCTACCGGAAGTTTTGTGCGCTATACTATTATTTTACACGTACTTGATTTTGACGTTTAAACAAACGAACTCTTTCAGTAAGAGCTAAATAACATTTTTCAAAAGTTATTTTTTTAAATGACTTAAAAAAATTGTGATTTTTGAAGTCAAGCAAGAATTTTCAAGACTTCGCATAAATCAGTAAGGAAATCTGAGTATTAGTTTTGACTCACTCAGATATATGCGAATAAGATAGAACGTTAATCAGAAATGGAAAACGATAGTTTACCACTTTTATTTATAATTGTTTTGACTACATTGTAGTATACTTTGGGAAAAATAAAAGTGAAGTGCTTGACATATTCAAAGTTTTCCATTACAGCTTTTTGAAAATCAATTAAGAAGAAAGGTTAAGAGCTTTTATAGCACATGAGGAACGGAGTATGATTCCCATTAATGGAATTACACATGAAACGATTGCATCATATTTTTATGAAACGAATGGTACAGTAGAAAGAAAAATCTTTACTGGTTTTTGCTATTTTACTGAATTCTAGCACTTGATCTCTCTTGCGGTAATTTTTATAAACTGTTGGTTATGTAATGAATAGATTCACTGAATCTAAAGAAATTAAAATTTCCTTCAAAGATCTTGAAGAAAAGACAACTCATCTTGTCTTATTTTTGAATTTGGGATTGCTTGGCTTATGTCATAATTCCAAAAAGAGTTAAACTCGCCAGTAGAGCCTATGAATATGTATTCATTGGGTATGCAGTAAATAGCAGAACATACAGGTCTATGACCTGAATGCGAAAGTGATCATAGAGTCAAATGATGTTGACTTCTATGAAAGTAGATTCCCTTTTAAATCAAGAAATAGTGGGGGCACTGGAACTGCTCAAGTTTCTGTGCCTAGGAGCGTTGAAAACAACGTAGAAAGGAGAATGGAACCTCAAAGAGGTAAGAGAGCACATGTTGCTAAAGACTATGGACTCGACTATACGGTCCATACATTAGAGGAGGATCTTACGAGCATTCAAGAAGCTCTGCCTTCATTGAATGTTGATTTGTGGCAAGAAGCCATAAATGATTAGAAGGATTCTCTAGAGTCTAACAAGACACGACACTTAGTTGACTTGCCTCCTGGTTGCAAACCCATTGGTTGTAAATGGATTTTGAAAAAGAAACTAAAACCTGATGGCACTGTTGATAAATACAAGGTCCACCTTGTAGCCAAAGGTTTTAGACAAAGAGTGAATCTAGATTTCTTCGACACACATCCATAAGGGTACTTATTCCGTTGGCCGCTATTTACAATTTGAAAGTACGCCAAATGGATGTCAAATTTGATTTTTTAAATGGTGAACTGGAAGAAGAAATCTATATGGAGCAACCTAAAGGATTTATAATCCATGGGCAAGAAAACAAGGTCTGTAAGTTGGATAAGTCTCTGTATGGTCTTAAACAAGCCCCTAAATAGTGGCATGACAATAATTTGATTATATCGAATGGGTTTAAAGTGAATGAAAGTGACAAATGCATTTATTACAAATCCGAGAATGACATTTGCACTATCATATGTCTCTATGTAGACGACTTACTCATATTTGGATCAAACATTCATATTGTAAATAAATTGAAATCATTGTTGTGCAACAACTTTGATATGAAAGACCTCGGAGAAGCAAGTGTAATACTTGGTATTAAGAATACTAGGTCCGAGAAAGGAATTTCTTTGGATTGACCTCACTAAATTGAGAAGATCTTAAAGAAATATAACTACTTTGGTAGTAAACCCTCCTGCTCACCATACGATCCAATTGTCAAACCTTTTAAGAGCACTGGTAACAGTGTTAGACAAACGGAATATGCGAGCATCATTGGCAGCCTAAGGTATGCCACTGATTGTACTAGACCCGACATTGCCTATGTCGTGGGAATGTTGTGCAGGTTTACCAGTCAATCTAGTATAGAGCATTGGCACGCTATTGAGAGAGTCATGTGATACCGTAAAAGGACCTTGAATCTCGAAATACATTATCAGAGATTTCCAACTGTACTTGAAGGATACAGTAATGCTGATTGGAATACTCTATCAAATGATTCCAAAACGCCTCGTGACTATATATCTAGTATATATGGTGTTATTGTCTCCTGGAAATCTAACAAGTAGATCATTTTGGTTCAGTCCACTAAGGATTCTGAAATGATAGCACTGGCATCCGCCAGTGAAGAAGCTAGTTGGTTGAGATGCTCACTAGCAGAGATTCCTTATGGGAAAACCCACGACAGTTGTGTTGATTCACTGCGATAGTACCGCGGCTATTGCAAAAATAAAGAATCGTTATTACAACGATAAAAGGCGACAAATATGTCGTAGGAACAACATTGTTAGAGAAATTCTCTCAAAAGGAGCTGTGAGAGTGGATCATGTACACACTGATTAGAACTTAGGCGATCCTTTGACGAAAGGATTAGCCAAAAAGAAAGTCCAAAATACATCTCAAAAGATGGGACTACTGCCATTAGAACGATGAGTCACTCATGATGGTAACCCGACCTAAAAGACTGGAGATCCCAAGAATTAGGTTCAATGGGTAATAACAAGTTGTGAAGTGATAGGAGATGAACATGCTATTGAAAGAAAAGAAGCATGAGTCCTGAAGCGAAGCAGGTTGAGATAATAGAAACTCTTAATGAGATCTATACTCTATGTGGAGTGGAGTACCTAGCTACAGGAGTACTCTTGATAGACTCACCTTTGTGAATGTGGAAGTGGGGCCGCTTCCTATGGAATTTTGGGCAGACATTCCTAGAGCGTTCACTAAACTGGGATAGACGTGCAGGGCCATAAACGCACGGGCTTTTGAGAATACACCTATGGAAAAGGTTGTGTGTGGTTTTGACAATTAGAGATAGAGTTCAAGACTACGAGTCACTCTTGTTGAATCTAAATCTTAACCGCTACGCAAAGGTTCAAGTCGTATGACACCTCTGCTTATGCACAATCTTATGGAGGCGTTTGACGCTACTTCTGAAACTTCTTTTTAAATTCAAGTGGGGGATTGTTGGAACTTTGTTAATTGTGAATTGAAAAAGTCCCACATTGGATAGAATAAACACTTTATGAGTGTTTATAAGTGTGGACTTTATACCTTGGGTTGGAGCCTAACGGGTACCTAATTTTGTGAAATGGAGAGAACGCACATAAACTGACCACCACACATGCGTGAGCGCCGCCGAGCTGGTACCGGGCTTGGGCTTGGGCTGTGAGGTGTAATTTAATTTTTTGCGAAAATAATTAATTTATTTTATTTTGGTGCGTTCCTCGTCTAAATTCGTTGAACCGACCGGATACGATGAACTAACCGTTGTGTATCTGTTCTTATCCGTTAGTAAACAGATTCGTTGAATAGAGTCGTTTTGCGTCTGTTCTTATCCGTTAGTGACTTGGAGCGCAAGCACTCCGTTCTTATCCACTGTTGCTTGCGCATCAAGTCGAATTTAAAGCCTATAAATAGGTCCCTCCCTCACTTCATTCGACACCCCACTGGACGATAAATTACTCCTCCAGTTTTCTCTCCTCTCCCTCAATAATTCTCTTCTCTTCTGCTCTAAAGAATGGCCTACGAGCCATATTCAAGAGTGGTCTATGAACCATATTATAGAGTGGTCTACGAACCATATTCAGAGTGGTCTACGAACCATATTATTTGAGTGGTTTTTGAACCATATTATTTGAGTGGTTTTTGAACCATATTTTGAAGGTGTATTTCTTGAGCGAAATTTTACTGTGCAGTAATATTTCGTAACAGTTTTGACTGGGCTGTTTTATCCTGGGGACGTCGTGGTTGATAGTCTGCCTGCACAATTTTGAGCAGTGCCACGAAACGTCTTAAAGAGAGCGACCTAGTCCGCGACTCAACCCAGTAATTTCTTCGGTGGATTGATTTTCTGAAATTATTTTCTGAAACTCAAAAACAACAGTTAGTGTATGAACTAGCTTATAGTGGATGTGCTAATAATGGATAATCGATAATGAATGAGCTAGAAAATTGTATTCGGTCTCGTTGGAATAAATAGCTTAATTAACCGTTTATAACATAAAAAAGAGCTCATGTAAAGCTATTTGTATAATAAAGCACACAATAATGTTAAGATCAGTCAATGGATTCAAGTTTTACTTAGAATTACTGTTTTTACAAAAAGTTTTAAACTTGAAAGCAATGTTTTAAATATTGGATTGGACAACAAATCTGTGAGACTTATGGGTTATGGTTTAACCGTGTTAAACCAGGCCACTTGGACTAAGATGAAACCGGAGATGAATTGTTCAAATAACCGAACCCTAAGCGACATTAGTTCATGATTTAATCGATTTAACTATTTGGTTGGCTCGCTTTATATTAAGTACCCCTTTCTAAGGCTACTGCTTCCCAATAAAAAGTTGTGGCTGAGATCTTTACTCAACTTGCCCAAGAGTCTGGCCTCAAGGTGAGTGTTTCTAAATCTCGGGCCCTTTTCTGCAAAGCGGTGCCTCATGCAAAAATAAACAAAATTGCTTCTATCACTGACGTTCGCCAAACTGCTTCTTTTGACAAATACCTTGGCTTCCCCATGCTCCAAGGAAGAGCCGCGAAAGCTAATTTCATATTTATTGTTGAAAGGGTTCAATCTAGACTAGCATCTTGGAAGCACAAATTGCTTAATAAGGCAGGAAGGCTCACTTTAGCAAAACTGGTTCTCAATTCATTAGCTGTGTATTATATGCAAGTTGCTTGGTTGCCTTAAAACATCTGTGATAATATTGATAGATTGACTCACGACTTTGTTTGGAAGGGCTCCCAAGGTCGTGGTATTAATATTATTGGTTGGGACAAGATAACTAAGCCAAAAGCTGCGAGAGGATTGGGTATCTGTGTTGCTCGAGATATGAATACACCTATGTTGGGAAAGCTTCTTTGGGACCTCCATGCTAATAATAATAATAAAAAGAATAATAAACTTTGGGTGAACTTATTAGCTGAGAAGTATATGAGGAATGAGCCTATATTACAAGTTAGGAAGCACATAGGTTCATATAATTGGAACTCTATCATGAAGGCAAGGGATATTCTGAAGGATGGCTTTGAGTTTAGAATAAGAAAGCGGTTCTCTTCTTTTTGGTACACTCCCCAGACTAATATGGGAATTCTGTTCAAGCTTGTTCTCTATGTTGATATACATGACACTCAAATATGCATTTCTGATATCTTCAATAATGGTATTCAGAATCTGTCTATGTTGTATACTCAGTTTCCTCAGCACATTTTGGAGCACGCCCAAGGCATGATGTGGAGGATGCTTTCATAGGAAGGGACAACTTGATGGTATGTATTCCGCTAAGGCTGACTATGATTGGCTTCTTAAGAAAAGACGTAGCACTGCTACTGGTTCAAATGAGTGCTCGTGGAAGTGGATTTGGAAAACTTCCGGACCTGAAAAGATTAAATTCATGATTTGGACCGCTTGTCACAATGCATTTCCGACTTCTGCCATGCTCCATCACAGAGGTATGCTGAACTCAACTACTTGTCAACGGTGTCATAGAGGGGAGCAAACAGTGTTGACAAGTAGTTGAGTTCAGATAATATTATGGGAGAGGCACATGCTCTCTTTCTTATCTTTCTAACTTGGAGTTATTTTGTGTGAAATGAGTTAACTAAGGTTAACATTGATTTGCTCTATGTATATAAAGGCTTAGTTTTTCACTTTAGCACTATTACTCAAAAGCATATTGTATTCTCTCTAATTATTTTGAGTAATAACAATGAGTGAGAAAAGGAAACGCGAGGAGGAAAAGAGCATAAAGGAGATGGAGAAAAACATTGCAAAGGTGGAGTAATTTTTGCAGCAGGTTGTGGGCGACAGTACGTGAGTAATTTTTTCGGAAAATATCAACAACCCGGTTCGCCCACCGGTTTGCATGCGCCTTACTCGGCTGGTTCACTCCGAGTTGTGACCGGTTTGATGGTTCGCAACTAAGTTGCTGCATATCTGACCTGTTAGTCAACTCAAATCGGTCCTGTGTTTGGTTCCTGGTTGGACCGAACGAACCATTCGGTCCGAGCCGATTTTAAAACCACCGGGTTCAAGGGTTTGACTCGAGATAAATTGTGGTTGAAAGAATTAAATAACATTTTTTTGGCTTTGTAATATAATATATCGAACAATAACAAATAGAAAATAACATAATATTTCACACCATTAAAAATTAAATTTCACTTCAAGTGTTATTAGATAAGATATACAAAATTGTATATTAGACCAAAGCCAATATGGTATAATAATATTTTAATAATCAATAATCGCTTGTGTCAAAAAAATTCAAATAATCACAAATACTATAATGTAAATACTCTTGTGTTAATATTAATGTATACAGATTTGTTTTTTTAGAATTTATGATTTAACTCATTGCTGAAAAGTTAGATTTTGATCGACCCTTCTTTTATTGCTTGGATTTCTTAGCTAATCTCTTGTGTTCCGGTTTGATTATCGATTTTAAAATAGTCATTAGGTTCGTCAGCATCAAACATGGATCCAATTCTCGATTAAATATTTTTTGTAATTGGTAATATTAAATGTATCTAATTCTCGAGTGGTAACTAGATTCGGATCTGATCCCAATGTCCCGGGTTCGAATATTGGGTGTCGTAAAAACTCTGTTGGAACCCACGGACTGGCAAAACCGGGTACTTGCGCCCTGTTGGGTTTCCCTGCGTAGAATTTATTCGTGTTAAGTCTTGTTGTTTTCTTGTTTTCTTTTCCTTCTCGTATAAAAAAAAGTACCCTTTCTTAATTACGGGTTAAAGTTTGTTTGAGATTTTTTTTTTTGATAAGCAATGTTAGTGGGGGTGGGGGAAATGTTAGTTTCTGGGGTTTGAACCCGGGACCTCCTTCTTGCACTCTTTTGATACACTCCTTCGGTATCCCTTAACTCGCAAACTGAGCTACCTACTCGAGATTTGTTTGGGATATTAATTATTTAATTGTCAAGGACCTGGTTGGCTGGGTTTGCAAATAAACAATAGACATCAAATCGGTGGTGCACGTTTCATGACTACGTCCCTCTATCAGTTTTCCTAGTTTTT
This sequence comes from Astragalus glycyphyllos, assembly GCA_963573325.1. NCBI lineage: Eukaryota > Viridiplantae > Streptophyta > Magnoliopsida > Fabales > Fabaceae > Astragalus > Astragalus glycyphyllos. The sequence continues at coordinate 42,884,937 of OY754309.1, forward strand.
ATTTACTTGCGCGGATTTGATCAGCTGGTCCCATCACGCATGTTTGAACCACAGCTATCATATCCCTTCATGATGTCAAACCATAAAATCACATAAAATAAAATAAACAAATCTTAAATTAAACTGGGATATCAATATCGAAACCAGCTCACTTATGAGATTATCTTAAGGATATTTGCTCAATTGGTGGGTGAAGGAGTTGGCTAACAAGGAGGTCCGAGTCTATAGTTACATATTTACTAAGTCGCACACATCATTTAAACTATATAATATTATTTAATTCTTTTATCTCCTCTCTTCTTATTCATGTGTGTATAAAGGTTTTTTTTTTTACACCTCATTGACCCTATACCCCCCACTTTCTACAAATGACCATTTTACTCTTACAATAAAAATCCAAAACCAAAATCTCATTTTTACATATTTCCGAAAATCAGAGTAAGACAATTTTTGATATTTCTGGAAATACATTTTTTTTTACGTATTTTCAAGGTTTCGGAAATACGTCTTTTGAGGTACTTCCGGAAATACGGTCAATGAGGGAGGGTTAAAAAAAAGTTGTCTTTTTTTTAAACAAAAGAAAGGGATATGGAGCCTCATTAAAACCTTCTTTTCTGATGCAAAACCCTCCATAGGGAAAAAGCACTAGGAAGGAAAGAGTACTCCCCTTAAATTTTATTGATAAAAAAGAGAAAAACTACAGCAAACATGGGGGATTAGACCAAAACCCATGAGCATAAATGTCATTACAATCCCATGACCTCCGGGATATTTGGGATAACAATTTTCTGAGGGCCCACTGGGTACAGTAGACCCCACCATTGTAGCCTTAGATCCGGAACCAGACGAACTTTCGTAGCCTTCCTGATTAGGTCCCGCTGCTGCTGCGAAATCTGCCTCCCAGCGCATTGGGTCTTGAAAATGCGCCTGAGAAGGAGAGAATTGCTGCACTGCACGGAGACAGACGCTGGCCTGCACGTCTACTGTTTTGTTGGGATCGCACGCGGAACAAGGAGAACACGCGGGGGACAGAAATTGGAGCGCTGACCGAACCACTAACGCGCCAATCAGAGGCTGACTGTAACACCCCGATTTTCGCGCGTGGTGATTCCTTTATTACGTGATTGTTTTATGAATTATTTTGGGTTGATAAGATAATATTATTTTGATTTATTTTGTGTTTGAGGTATTAAAATTAGTTTAAATATCATTTAAATATATTTTTATGTGGTATTGATAATATAGATTATTATTATTATTATATATTTATTTTATTAATTAAGATGGTTGTAGGTTAATATTAAATTATTTAAGTATTTAAAAAAAAGGGATTTAGCTTTGGATCACAACTTCAAACTTACGGTAATAAAGTTTCAAAAATAATTTACTACGCACACTCCCTTTATTGCTAGGCGCACCTCCCTGCATTCTTTTTATCTTAATTTAGAAAACCTACTGTTCATCTTCCTCAATTTCACGACAACAGCGCCGTTACCACTTACCATACCCAAACCTTGAATCTTGTCCTTTCCCGTTCTCCTTCCCTAAGCCATGGTTTGGCCTGAAATTTCACCTCTCAACTCGAAATCGTCCTCTGAATCAGTTTCCAACCTCTGTTTCATCAAACGGAGCATCGTTCATTGCGTACCAAAGCTCCAGGTGAGCTGTGTTTTGCATTTTCCGGCCACCACAACCTCCGGTTGGAAAAATTGACATCGTTTTCGGATTCTACATGTCGAAACCTTCGAGAATCACTAATCTCTTTTTTGTTTCGGTAAAGTTGACGTTGGACCCCTTATGACCCGTTGTCTGGTGAGACATTCGTCGATCACTCTTTTTGTTCCGTTTTAATCTCGTTTCAGTTTTAATAATTTCCCAAAATTATTTAGAACTAGTTTTATATTTGTTTCAGCTGTTTTCCGCTTCCTCGCGGGTGACTCGTAAATTTTCCGCGTACTGGTTTGGCGCTAAATTCATTGCCCAAGACAAGTTGGTCCCGCTTTCAGTGATACTACAATTTTTATTTAACGAGGTACAGGGAAAGGGTTTCTTTTCTATATGGGGAATAGGACTATAATAGTATTGATTATCATGATTCATATTTGTTTGTATTCATTCGATTATTCGATTTATTAAATTTGGATTACTATAAATAATTTGGATAACTGTACTTATTTGGGATGACTGTAATAATTTAAGTGTCTGTGAACTACTTGGATGACTGAAGCGTTATTGTTTGGATTACTGTAACGAATATGTCGAGTTTACCGAATGATAGTTAAGTCAAAATTATACGAATTTAATATTGTTTAAGATCCAATATCCGTTGATGTAGCCAAGTTTGACTTGTAACTAGCAAAGTCATTAAATGACTTGACGTCGTGCTTATGGTGATTACTGGTTGACGTCGTGTAATAATAGGACTATAATAGTATTGATTATCATGATTCATATTTGTTTGTATTCATTCGATTATTCGATTTATTAAATTTGGATTACTATAAATAATTTGGATAACTGTACTTATTTGGGATGACTGTAATAATTTAAGTGTCTGTGAACTACTTGGATGACTGAAGCGTTATTGTTTGGATTACTGTAACGAATATGTAGAGTTTACCGAATGATAATTAAGTCAAAATTATACGAATTTAATATTGTTTAAGATCCAATATCCGTTGATGTAGCCAAGTTTGACTTGGAACTAGCAAAGTCATTAAATGACTTGACGTCGTGCTTATGGTGATTACTGGTTGACGTCGTGTAATAATAGGACTATAATAGTATTGATTATCATGATTCATATTTGTTTGTATTCATTCGATTATTCGATTTATTAAATTTGGATTACTATAAATAATTTGGATAACTGTACTTATTTGGGATGACTGTAATAATTTAAGTGTCTGTGAACTACTTGGATGACTGAAGCGTTATTGTTTGGATTACTGTAACGAATATGTCGAGTTTACCGAATGATAGTTAAGTCAAAATTATACGAATTTAATATTGTTTAAGATCCAATATCCGTTGATGTAGCCAAGTTTGACTTGGAACTAGCAAAGTCATTAAATGACTTGACGTCGTGCTTATGGTGATTACTGGTTGACTTATTGTGTATTCTTATCGGAGACTTGTCGCACAATGGACAAGTTATCCTTCGTCGATGATTAGCAAGTTGGTTCGTGTTGAAGAATCTTGCCGCAGCATGGGCAAGAACTCGTTGCAGTATGGACAAGCGGTATCTTTGTGATCGAGATTTGTTGAAGGAACCTGTCGCAGCATGGGCAATGACTCGTCGCAGCATGGGTGAGTCGTACCTTAAAAGTTGATGATTATAAGAGGAACCTTGTCGCAGTATGGGCAAGGACTCGTCGCAGTATGGGAGAGCCGTACCTCAATAGTTGAAATTGTATAGGAGGAACCTTGTCGCAGTATGGGTAAGGACTCGTCGCAGTATGGGCGAGCCCTACCTCAAGGATGGTAGGGATGATTATAGGTGGGGTGGTAAGCAAACGATTATGGGAGTAGTACTAGAGACGGCCACGACCCGGCCTTGCGGGTAGGCCTAGTGGGGGGGTCCTAAGTGGGGCACTACTGGGGCGTTCCATAAAACACTGGGGTACCCTGACTAGACTCTATCTATTTCCCGGGATGTGAGGGCACTTGCATCCGCTTACCCAGAGTTAGATGGATCCAAATTTATCGCGGAGTAGTGGGTAGGATCTTCTCGGCGTTGCACCAGATGGAAGGTGACGACAAAAGTTGATGAACGGCCGAGCACGCGTGGCATCTTCTCGTTCGTTGGATTCCTCGTGATGATCTTCGTTGATGATTGACCAAGTATACAGGTTATGTTTGTCGAGTATACTATAGTGAATTTTACGGTGTGATTTGACCTCATCACTCTTTACGTACGAGCCCTTGTGGCTTCACTTTGTGACATGTTGCTGTATCGACGTGTTGTGTCTTTCACTCTTTTAAGAGTCGCTGTTTGATATTGATTTGATGGAGTGTGGTTGTCTTTGCTATTTTAGTCTCGGTCTTATGTTCCTTATATGGCTTGGACGCTCTTTCTCACCCGTGCATCACTTTTTTAGATCGAATTCCAGGTGTTGTTGGAGTAGTCTTCTATGATCGTGCAACGGTGAAGATGTGGTCCCTTGGAGCATTGATGTTACTTTATTTTTATTTAATTTATTCAAGGTTTATTGCTCTGATTATGTGACATCGGGATTGGGTTCTATTTTTAATATTAGATGTCAGGTCATTCTTGTTACGGTATTAAAAGAAATATTTTATTGCTACAATTTTTGATGTTATTATAAATAATGTTTATATGATTTTATTGAAGAGAGGCTTTGTTGTATAGCCTCTATTATTACTATAAATTGTTTTAAGAGTTAGACGACATCTTTTATTCGCGGAAAATATTTCAAGAAATGAATTGACAATTTTATTTGAAAAACAAATTTACTCGTCTTTTCGCACTTTTTCAACTATAACTACTATCGGGGTAAAGGGTGTCACACTAACTCGATGATGGAAGGATGCGCCAACTGCAGGTCTGGTGGAACACTGTGCATGCCTAGCAGCTGTGAGCTGTGCACTAAACCCTAGCCAAGTAAATTTTAAGTAAATTAAAGTTGTGTCTAAATACAAGTATACGCTTAAATATGATCTTCTTATTCATGCGTGTCTAAATACTAGTATGCGCTTAAATATGATTTTACGGCACAATAACTACAATGGATAAGTCAATCCCTAACCAACACAGCTGGTTTAGTGGCATAAGATATTCTGAGGCACTGTAATAATGTTCTCAAATTCGATTCAGATTTCTGCAGTAGATAAATTAAGTGTTGGCCATGTGAAATTTGCATCTAACCACAAGTGGAGATTAATCCCTTTTATTTTTGTCCGATCCCTATAAAAACACACACGCACGCGATGGTTATTGTTAAGGGTGTAGGACCAGGTGCACAAAACAAAAGTCCAAGAAATGATGATGATAAGAAGCACAAGCCTCCACAGTCACCCTTTATATTCTTCCTCTCTCCCAACACTATCATCACTTTGTCGGCCTTTGGAAACTTGAATCACAATTTTCCTACTTCTCCACATCTCTCTTTCATACTCTCTCTCTCTTTCTCTCTCTTGCTACCTTCATTTCCTGTTGCTAACACAACATGAAACAACAACAACAAAAACAAAACCTCCAAAGAAGCACAAGCACCAACACCACAACAAGAAACAACAGAAGAATCATCCCTTCACATTTCCGAACCTCATCAGAATCCGATGATCATGTCTCCAACAAACTCCTCATAAAACAAACATCCACATCTTCCCAACAACAACAACAACAACAAACGAAACCAACAACAAATAAACTATCCTCACTCATACGTTCATTTCTCAACATCTTCACTTTCCAAACCATATTCCCAACATGCAACTGGCTCACAATCCCTTCCACACTCTCCACTTCAATCAAACCTCCAACCGGTCGCAAAGTCACCGGAACACTCTTCGGCCACCGCCGTGGCCACATCTCCTTCGCCGTTCAACTCCACCCTCGCGCAGAACCTCTCCTCCTCCTCGAGCTCGCCATGTCCACCACCTCCCTCGTCAAAGAGATGTCCTCCGGCCTCGTTCGAATAGCCCTCGAGTGTCGAAAGACTCCAGCAAACATTCCCGGCGGTGTCCGTCGGCGTCAGCAGAGGCTCTTTCACGAGCCTGAATGGATTATGTATTGTAACGGAAGGAAGTGCGGGTATGCTGTGTCCCGCACGTGTGGGGACCTTGATTGGCACGTGCTGAACACGGTGCAGAGCGTGTCGGTTGGTGCCGGAGTGATCCCATTGTTGGAGGACGGCGGTGGTTGTGGGTCGGAGGCCGGTGAGTTGATGTATATGAGAGCTAGGTTTGAACGAGTGGTTGGGAGCCGTGACTCGGAAGCGTTTTATATGTTGAATCCTGATGGTAGTGGTGGACCTGAACTTAGTATTTTTCTATTGAGAATATGATATAGATATATCCAACTGAAAAGAAAATTTCATACATATGACTTTCTTGTTTGAAATGGTACATTTAGGAAAATTAAATAGCGTGAGATTGATGTAATGTTTGCTGTGTTTGTCCATATATAAAGAAGAAACCATTTGTGATTTAATTTCAGATCAGATATATATAAATATATACTCATAGGCGTTGTTATTTTCTTTGCTTGTATGCGGGAAGTTAGATCAATAAGCTAACCGTTAACCAACCAAGGTTGGTCGTAATTGGACTCGAATCCCACCCTAAAGGTCTTGAATTCGAATTTTAAGTGTGGCAAAAATTCTGTTGGAAGGGGAGAATCATATTGACGGGCAAATACATGTTGCCAATCAAGTTTAATTAAATTATTACAAATTTGATCTGCATAAGCTACGTGTTTAATTATTATTAAAAAAAGGTGTTTAATTAATTCTCTTATAAAAAGGAAGTGTTTAATTAATTTTAGATGGGAGGTTTTGGATGATTGCGAGTGTGTTGGTTTGTTTGACTGTTTCTGCTCGTGAAGGCAATGTTGTGCTTTAACTAAGAGCAAAAGTTGCACTTTCCAAGCCACTTTGCACACTTGTCATTTCCTCGTGATGAAATGAATTATTTCGGAAATTAGCTGTTTGTATTATTTTAATTAGCGATTTCATATATGAAACAGGTTCGTTGGATACAACTTTAATCAATTTTTTTATAAGAAGAAAAAAAATTGCTGAAGGGATGACGCTTGCGCGAAACTGAGATTAAAAACCCTTTGAATACCTGTAAAGACAATTACATTTATTTTCCCTTGAAGAGACTAGGGAAGACTTGATCTTGCACATTAGAAGAAGCAAGTTTTGTCATGCTTCAAGAACCCAATAGAGGTACACTTAAACATCCCTAAGGCATGTGAGCTTCGTGGCCTCTCATAAACGAATTGAAATATTCTTTTGTAATAAGCATTTAGTAGCACTTATTTTAAGCCTTTAGCAGCGCTATCTATTCACCCGCTGCTAAAAGTGATCAGAAATTGAGAAAAGACAACACTTCTTCAAAGATGCATTGGCTTTTCCCTTTTTTAGTATTAACTAATTATAAATTTTGATTGACTACCAATATTCTTATGAGAGTCGCTATACATTTGACTTGAAAAAGAAGTCTTAGTAATCTTAATTTCACGTGTTTTATTTCAATAATATTTGTTATGTTTGATTCATAAAAATGGACCTACAGGACAAAATAAAAGCCAAAAAAAAAATTGAAAAGAGTACTGCAAATTTATTAAAGGATACACAACATAATAATTTAAGAAAGGGCATATCAAATTTACGTTTCTTTGGTTTTCATTACCCAAACAAAGAAAATGCCCTCTCTAAATTGGCGAAATAAAAAAGATTCGCCTAGGCTCAAATTGTTAAAACTTTTACATTTCATTGTATTAGGCCGATATTCAAGCATCTGGAAGAAAATTCAGACAAATTAATTGTGATTTGAATTAGCAGCTTCATCAATAGACAAGTTGGCCCTCAAAAGCACCAATATGCAAGTCGCTCAATTTCAAATTGCTAGCATATTGTGGATTTGTGGTAGTGGAAGATAAAATTTCCCAACATATGTGGAATAGTTACCTTTGTGGCACACATTGTATCAGATATCGATAAGATATTCCAACAAATATGTTCAACTATATTTGGAATGTGTGACCCGACACTTCTAAATTCTAATAGCATGTTTGAATCTCATTTCGCATTCAGTTTTATGGCTTCCGTGAGATCTAAGAAACGGGTGTATCGTTCATGCTAAAGTGGCTAGTTTTGAGTGGGTCGTCCGGCGGATTAAGTCATTGTCTTGGCAGTGGTTCCTTGCTCGGTCGCGGGGATCACAGTGTCTTTATTATGAGTGGCATGTTGGTCCAGTGTTATGTATTACCAGGAAATAGTTTTGTGTTTTTGCTTTGGCTCTTGTTGTAATTCACCTCGGGAACACTTTTTTTCCTCCTTCGGTCTTTTTTCTATTGAGTTTTGGCCTAATGAGATTTTAACGAGGTCCCTTATATTGTCTGGGTGGGGTAAGACCTGTACTCCGCTTGTGAGAATATATTCTTTTGCCTTTAAAAAAAAAAAGTCTAGCTTCCACAGTTAAGTTCAGCCAAAGTGGATTTTACTAAATATGTTTCCCAATAATATAGTAACAAAAAGAAAGAAAATAGAAGTGGCTTTCCTACCAAAAAAAGTCAAAATAGAAATGTCTTGTCGAAATGCACCATACATTATAGCCCCCTAGATAGGATACGATTTCTTTCATAAATAGAATAGTAATTATGTTCACCCTAATTTTTTGGCAAAAAACCACGTTACAATACCAATCAACTAAATTTTTAAGCCATTAATCAATCTACTTTTTCACAGTTTTTAGTCAATAACCTAGAAAATTATGAAAAAATAGGTAGTTAATAACTTAAAAAACTTGGTTAATTGATATTGTAATTTGATTTTTATCTATTTTAGGATAAAAAATTTAGGCTAAATAACATTACTCTAACTAGAATACTATGCTTTTGAGTGGTGTTGGTGGGCAAGAACTGTTGAATGGTGACAAGTTGCACTGTTAATGAAAGGTAACATGATCAATCACATGCGAAAGAAAATATTGGTCACTGTCGCGGTGATGAAATCAGACAATATATGACTCTGTTGAAGTTTGCTAAACATCATAGCAATAAGCAACATGCAGATAGTTCTAGGTGCAGCAATTTCTACCCGCACGTGGGGATCTCTACGAGGATTGCACCTCTTGGGGCTCCGTGGGCGGGGAATTTTTCCCTGCTGAGACGAGGATGGAGGAGAAAATCCCCCCGCAGTCAACTCGGGGATGGAGACGGGGTTCGTATCCCCCGCCCCGCAGGGACCCCACCCCGAATATGTTACATAAATGTTCTTATTATAGATATATCTTATATTGTAAGTTATAGATTTTTAGCCTTTTAATATGTGATTTTAAATAAAAACATTAATAAATTATTAAATTGTGTTAATTTTTATATTTTTAGTCTTATCTTTATACTTTTTAAATATTAAAATATCAAATTAAGACTAAATTTTATATTTTTTTATATTCAATGTTAAACTTTTGTTTTTTAGTCTTAGTTTTGCTAACTTTAAATGAATTCTTAGGGTCCCCGCAGGGACCGTGGGTATCCGTGGGATGGGGATGGGGAGGAAAACTCCCCCGAAGCGGAGAATGGGGATGGGGATGGGGGACAATATGGGAGACGGGGGCGGGGAGCGGGGAAGTACTCCCCGGTCCCGCCCCGCCCCGCCCCGCCCCATTGTCATCCCTAGATAGTCCAAATAAAAATCAATTTCTATATTTTCCAAAAATAGTGTATAAATTATCACATTTTTTGTTAACCGTATTTGTTGGGCATATGTAAATTTTAATGTGCTCCCTCAAGGAATAGATGGCGCTTCCCAAAGACATTTAGTTGAAGTGGTGCTCCATTTCAGAACATTAGCTAACTCATCGTTGACCCAATTCTGTTTAAACAGAATGTGGTTTCCCTGAGATTCGTTAGCAACAGCAGACCAGATGTGGCTTTCAGTATGGTCAATTTATGAGTGATCCTATAGTGTCACATACACCAACAAATCTAAGACCCTGAGTTAGAGGAAATTCTTCACAAAATTGTTGACACTTTAGTTATTTTATCTAATAGGAGTAAGTGATTAATATTTGACTGGAACCGTACCAAATAGTAACTGCACTGGATCCATATTTGACTTTCTTTCTCCGGTGTTTCTCTCCTCTCTCTCTCACGTTTCTCCAAACTACGTGTAATCAGCTAAAAGCAATTAAAAAATAAACAAAAAATGACCTTATCTTACAAGCACTACAATCATGGCAAAATTACAGACTCCTTCCAATCGAGTATTCTTTAGATTGTTCACCACGGCATATCAACACTATTGAGTAATCAAAGTTATCAATAGCCATTCTCTTCGCGTTATTTACAACTCATTCAAGGATCAGAAATACTCGGTTATTCATAAACAAATGTCTGACACATTGGCACAAAGTGTTATTCACTTAAATATATTATTATGGGCGTGTGAAAACTATTGTCTTTGCAAGTTCTAGAGCTAACTTCCGTCCAAACAGCTTCTCCACAATAACTAATGCAAACTCGATGGAGGTTCCTGGGCCTCTGCTGGTAATAAGGTTACCATCCATTACGACCCTGTTTTCTACTTCACTTTGATCTGATAACTTGTTGCACATGGCAGGAAAGGCAGTGGCCTTTTTACCCTGTATAAAATAAAATATAATCATGTCTCATATTAACACCACAATACAAAATCAAGCAGTAAACATTGAATCACATCTACGTGATGAAGTGCAATGAGATATTTAGGCCTATTAAGAATTTCATAACAAAATAAAATAATTAGAATGCAGAGTCCACAAAGGATTTAGCATCATAAGGATGTGTCTGCAGTAAAAATGCAGACCATGTAGGCATGTTGAAAGCAAAAAACAAAACCACGTGGGGCTGGTAAGAAAACCTCATATGTATGATTTTGTTTCATAGAAAGTGTTTTTGTATTGATGATAGGTTGACCCAGAAGACAATTACCTTTAGCAAGCCATGGGGCTCCAAAACTAAAGCTGGGGATGCACAAATTGCTCCATAATATCTGTTTGATTCACTTTGTTTTTTCAACAAACCAACCAATGTTTCCGAGTTTGCAAAAGCTTGGGCACCACCAAGTCCACCCTGCAAACAATTGGAATATATTACACCAACTAAATATCATAATCATAGACTATTTAATTACTACAAAGAGAGTAAGAAGTCCCCTTACTGGCAACACAATAAGGTCAAACGAAAGTTTAGCTGCTTCATCAAGGAGCATGTCGGCCTCCAAATTAACTTTACGTGAGGCCGTGATCCCTAGTTTGTCCTCAACAGAAGCAACCACAACATTTGCCTTTGCTCGTCGCAGAATATCAATGATAATGACTGCTTCCATTTCTTCTGTGCCATTAGCGATTGGAACGAGAATCTGAAAAGAGGGCAAGTGCAAATAGCAATAAATGTCGAAGACAATAATCCAGCATTCTGGTGACAAATGTAATCTACTAATCTTCTATAGACACGGGTCTATGAAAGAAACTTAAATAGAGATAGTCCTGCGCCTCCTTTCTCAAATATTCTTATCAAATACAGAAAATTTACCGAGACAATGTTCAGGCCAAAACCTCACCTTGGGTGGATTTTCAACTGTCCATTGCACTGGGTTTAGCTCCAAAAAAGTATATTCAGCACCTTGATTAGAAGGCATGACCTGAATGTTGAAGTGCAGCAGAATCCAATCAGAAAAAGGAGAGTAACAAGTATCATATAGGGAATATAATATCATCAAGCAAAAAAAAAAAAATGTCTCCAGCACTTGTGTTGTGTGTCAAAATTTAGTAGCAGAAAGCTCAATATATGCATACAGCCATACAAACCAGTGCATGACCGATAAGTCGACCAGTTAATTGTGAGAAGTATGAATCAAAGTAAAAAAAATTTAGTCATTTGGATCCAAATTCCAATGAGGAGGAGGAGGAGGGGGTAGACAATTTGCAAAGGTCCCCATACCTCCTTAAAGCAGGGGTGAAGACCCCATACCTCCTTAAAAATCATTATCATCTTAATTATTAGACTCGAACAATGGAGCATTTCAGTAATCTCAATCAACCTAGTCACCTCCCCCCATCTCTCTGTGTGCAGTGTGCACATGTCTTCGTGTTCAAATTGGTAGGGCACATCTAGCTTCTTTCAACAGTAAAGGCCGGTGGAATGTAATGCCTCTTTGATTAGGATTATTACCAGAGAAATGTTTTCTTTTTCTCAAAAGTTTTATTGCAAAGATGGCAACCTAAAACAATGATATGTACGAAACAAACTAATTCAAACACATATTCTAGATCTCTTCACTCCTTAAAAAGAAGCTGAAGTGTCAAGAATGAAGTCCTTACTTACCAGTGGACCTCCAACTTCCTCAGCTTTTTCCTTTCCATATAATTGCTCAACCAGTGCAACTGCAAACTCCATGGTGGTGCCGGGTGCACGACTGGTCACTACCCTGCCATCCAGCTGTACCCTTGACTCAACAGAAGTAGTGTACGAGGCTAATTTTTCCATAAATGACGGATGACAAGTTGCCTGCACAACAACCACATAGTCACACGACACAATCATCACCATCAACAACACAAAAACACAAAAGTACATTGTAAAACGAAATAAATATCAGACGCCAAAGTTACCTTCAAACCATTGAGTAAACCCCATGGCCCAAGCACCACTGCAGGAGCAGCACACACAGCAGCATAAAGCCGTCCATCTTCAACATGCTTCTTCACCAACCCTTCCAACACTCCGCAGTCTCTAAGATTATCCACACCTGGAACCCCTCCCTACGCACAAGTTCCCCCCAAAATCAGAAATAAAAAAAAAATCAATCAACAAAAAACAGTGAATTCTTTCCGACTAGTATTTTGTGAATAGTAACCACTGAAAAAGCAAAAAAAGAAACTGCAACATGATCTCAACATCTCTGCAGTAAGTGAAACTGTGAAACCAATGTAATATTTCCTTTATTTTTCTAATGAAAAAGGGAAGGAAAAAATCTCACACAACCTAAATTACTCAATTAACTTAAGATGTTCCAATAATGATTGATACGAACTACAAACTAGTCAACTAATCAAATCACGAAATCAAAAGCGTCTCTAATTTGATGATTAACAGGATAAACGCAGTTATAAACACAAATCCTAACAGTTTCAACTTCAACGCAACGAATAACAACGATATAGAGAGAGAGAGAGAGAGAGAGAGAGAGAGAGAGAGAGGAAGAGATGTACGGGGAGAGCAACGAGGTCAAAGGCAGTGTTGGCAACGTCAGAAACGGAAGCGTCGGCGAGGATCTTGACACCATGGAGAGCTTGGACGGAGAGACGGTCGGAGGCGGAAGCGACGGTGACGTCGGCACCAGATCGGCGTAGAACGTCGATGGTGATGACAGCTTCCATAGGCTCGGTACCGTCGGCGATCGGAACTAAGACCTTTCGAGCATTGGAAGCCATGGCGGTGATGTTGGAAGAAAAAGAGTGAGTGTGAGAGAAGGAAAAACGGTTACTGTTGTTAAGTTTGGGTTTGGGAGTGAAGCTTGTAGAAGCAAGTGTTTGAGGGAAGAATCGTATGTGACGCAGTGCCATTTGTGATTGCTTTTTTTCTTTATTTATCTTATTTGCATTCTTCACCACATGTCCGCTTCATAACTCACTCTGTTAGAATTTGGAAATGTGTCCGTAGATTGCACACTTGCGTCCAAGAGTGACTTGGGTTACTAAGTCAAAAGTTTAGTAATAAATATTAAATGAGTATATGAGTCATTTCCACAATAATTAAAAAAATTCAGTAACCATAAATATGAAGTCTATGGTTAGTGGCACTCATATTTATGGTTACTGGCACCACCATGGCCGCCGCCACCAGCCGCCGTCGGTCGCCGGAGCTCCGCCGCCTGTCACCAGAGCTCCGCCACCGGTCACCGGAGCTCCACCGTCAGCCGCCATGTCGGTCGCCGGAGCTCCGCCGCCGGCCGCCACTTGCAACCACCACATATATATTTATATTATATATAATATATTTATATGTATATATATAATTAATAAATAAAAATGTTTTTTATTAATGGATGGTTGGTATGTGTAAAATTACATTAGTACCCTCTTTAATTCACAACTTTTGGATCGGATTTAATTAAAAAAATATGGATCAAACGGCTGATATTAACTTAGTATAGGATACTAAGGAAAAAGCTTAGTAACCTAAACCAAGCCCCTTGCGTCCTTCCCGTCAATCGTGACTTTATCCGTTACATATTTTTTTCTTAAATATTTTTTTTACCAAAAACAAATCAATTCTCTTTTTATAGACAATGTTAGTGGGGTGGGGGCAAAGGGACCTCCTTCTTGCACTCATTTGGTGCACTCCATCAATATCATTTAGCTCGCCAACTGAGCTACCTACTTGGGTTAAAAGCAAATCACTTCATTTCATTCACATAACTTGTCATTGTATAGAATGGAACATAATGGAAAACTGTGGAGCTAGCATAAGATCTAACAGCCCAAGCGAAAAAGTGGGCTACTTGATTGGTTTGCCTTCGAATAAAACTTATTATAAAGCTTGTTGTGGTGCCTAGGACATCCTCGCAACTTTCTATTATACCCCAAAATCTGAATTGCTTCTATTATCATTTGAGAGACCGTCTACAACCATTTTGCAATCAACTTCGATGTCCACATTTGATGACAACCTACGGTGGATATCCTTGACAATAATAAAATCAAGACCGGCATGGAAAAAGTGGGCGCAACTGACAAATTCATTTTTAATTGACAATGACATGTTTGTCTTGTTTTTACTATATCTAAAGATCCAGAAGTCTGATTGGCGCGTTTCTTGATCTATTGGAAAGATAAGAAAGATTTCTACAAGTTTTGTTGCAGCCATTATTTTCAGATTCGGCAACTAATATGGTGCAAAACGGGCTGGAAGTTGAAGACAGATTTTGGTCAATATATTAATGTTTCTATTTTAATTTAACTAATAAAAAGAGGAAACCCTTGGCTTGCATGCCTTGGTGACTCTTTAGATAGGTTTATGCTTTCTGAATATCAACTTATAAGTTCTATTTGATTAGTCATTTAGTGAAGGTATTTATAAGCAACTAAGTAAAGATAGTTAAGACTATCATTAAGAATAATGTCACTTAAGAGTGACCTTTTGTTTACATCTCCATGCTTCCCAAAAAGGCTATATATATGTGCCTATCTAAAATGTAAAAAATCAGATTTGAATTATGAATGAAAATTGAGTTTCCTCCATTTGTGAGAGCTTCCCTTGTGTTCTTGGGTAAAAGAACCAAATCCGATCTTATCAAGGCAACTTGTGGCGATCAAAATACATGACTTATCACTCACTTTCTCATCCATTCTTGAGAGTGGCGTCAATATCCTTCTCTAAACCTCCCATTCAATACGGTTCCTTTTCTGTTCTCATCATTTGGTATTCAGAGCCAAGTTGTTGGTTTCCTAATCGGGGTGAAATACGCAACGAATGGAAAGGTCTGTTTATTTTCAATAATATCTATCTTATTTTCTTTTAATCATGCGGAATTTTAGATATAGAGACATGTATTATAAAAATGAATGTCTTGAAAATTCACTTGAGAAGTATAAGGTTAGTGATTGATTGAAGAAAACACACGAGAAAATAGATAGAGAAAAGGAGAAAATACAAAGAGAAAAAAAGAGGGCTGAAAGAGAGAGTGAAAGAAGAATGAGAAGAGAGGAAAAATGGAAAGAGTGATTGCTGCTAGTAATGAAATATTATGGGCGGAAATCCGTAAAGCCCAAGAGAAATATAAAGAAAAAAATGCTGAAAAGAAAGAGAGAGTGAAAAGAAAGAGCAATTGAGAGAAAAAGAAATAGATAATAAGAATGTCATTTTGGATTCTTGTTATAATCCTAACCTTTTTCCTAGTTGTGATGATCTCATTATCAAGAAGGTTGTGGATTATATTCCAAAGGAAGCTTGCAAGAAAGAAGATGAAGAAGTTCTTCCAAAGGAACAATGTATTGCATCCATTGAATTGCAAGGGAAAAACATTGGAAAATCATGGCATATTACTACACTAGTACCTACTTCTAAGTTGGTTTCTGTGGTCAAGTGTTGGAATTCTTCTAGTGTTATTCAATTGCCTAAAATTTCTTCTTGGCATGAAGGAAACCAAGTGAATGAAGGAGAATACTCTCTAGTAGTAGCTTCTCTTTGTGAGCTTGAAAAAGATGGTTATGTCAGACTCTAAAGGTGAAGCGGGCCAAGCAAATTGTTCACATGAATTTGTAATTTTTTCTATTGGGATGGTTGCCTATGGTGAGTTCTTTAGACTTATTTTTGACCCCGGAGATAATGGAGCTAGAAATTCGAGGTCGAATTCTCTCGAAGAAGGAGAGAATGATGACAACCTACGGTGGATATCCTTGACAAGAATAAAATCAAGACCGACATGGAAAAAGTGGGCGCTACTGACAAATTCGTTTTTAATTGACAATGACATGTCTGCCTTGTTTTTACTATATCTAAAGATCCAGAAGTCCGATTGGCGCGTTTCTTGATCCATTGAAAAGATAAGAAAGATTTCTACAAGTTTTGTTGCTGCCATTATTTTCAGATTCGGCAACTAATATGGTGCAAAACAGGTAGGAAGTCGAAGACAGATTTTGGTCAATATATTAATGTTTCTATTTTAATTTAAGTAATAAAAAGAGGAAACCCTTGGCTCTGATACCAAATGATGAGAACAGAGAAGGGACCGTATTGAATGGGAGGTTTAGAGAAGGATATTGACGCCACACTCAAGAAATGGATGAGAAAGAGAGTGATAAGTTATGTATTTTGATCGCCACAAGTTGCCTTGATAAGATCAGATTTGGTTCTTTTACCCAAGAACATAAGGAAAGCTCTCACAAATGGAGGAAACTCAATTTTCATTCATAATTCAAATATGATTTTTACATTCTAGATAGGCACATATTTATAGCCATTTTGGGAAGCATGGAGATGTAAACAAAAGGTCACTCCTAAGTGACATTATTCTTAATGATAGTCTTAACTATCTTTACTTAGTTACTTATAAATACCTTAACTAAATGATTAATCAAATAGAACTTATAAGTTGATATTCAGAAAGCATAAACCTATCTAAAGAGTCACCAAATGATGAGAACAGAGAAGGGACCGTATTGAATGGAAGGTTTAGAGAAGGATATTGACGCCACACTCAAGAAATGGATGAGAAAGTGAGTGATAAGTCATGTATTTTGATCGCCACAAGTTGCCTTGATAAGATCAGATTTGGTTCTTTTACCCAAGAACACAAGGGAAGCTCTCACAAATGGAGGAAACTCAATTTTCATTCATAATTCAAATCTGATTTTTACATTCTAGATAGGCACATATATATAGCCTTTTTGGGAAGCATGAAGATGTAAACAAAAGGTCACTCTCCTAAGTGACATTATTCTTAATGAAAGTCTCAACTATCTTTAATTAGTCTCTTATACATACCTTAACTAAATGACTAATCAAATAGAACTTATAAGTTGATATTCAGAAAGCATAAACCTATATAAAGAGTCACCAAGGCATGCAAGCCAAGAGTTTCCTCTTTTTATTACTTAAATTAAATTAGAAACATTAATATATTGACCAAAATCTGTCTTTGACTTCCAGCCTGTTTTGCACCATATTAGTTGCCGAATCTGAAAATAATGGCAGCAACAAAACTTGTAGAAATCTTTCTTATCTTTCCAATGGATCAAGAAATGCGCCAACAGGACTTCTGGATCTTTAGATATAGTAAAAACAAGACAGACATGTCATTGTCAATTAAACACAAATTTGTCAGTAGCACCCACTTTTTCCATGTCAGAATTGATTTTATTCTTGTCAAGGATATCCACTGTAGGTTGTCATCAACATTGTTGTAGCCTTCGTCTCGAAGCTAGTAAAGGCCCTGCAGCAAACTGAACGCTTCGGCCTCTACCGGTGAGGGAGTTCTTTTGTTGAGTTTGGTCATGGCTTTGATGAAAAACCATGTTGCATCCCGAATGAAACAGCTAGATCCAAAACAACTTTCGTTATTGAACAACGAAGCATCAATGTTGCACTTAAGGCGAACGTATGGTGGTGGCTGCCACGACGGTGTGTCTGGGTTGTGAACTTGTCGCTGCCGATCAGCTTCCTCCTTACTTGCTTGTTCCCATTCTCTCAAATATTCCAATGTACGTCTAATAGCAATTCTGGAAAATTCGCATCGCCCCTCCCAAATCTTGTCATTCCGCCGACGCCAAATAGCCCCCAGAAAGTCATGAGGAAATCCTGCTTCTTCTCGCCTTGCAAACTGTCCAGAATAGAGAACACCTGTTTTGTAAATTCGACTATAGGAACCATGAGAGGCATTATGGTTTGCAATAATCCACTTTCCATCCGGGCTCGGGTTTGGATGCAACCAAAAAATATGTGCTGATTATCCTCTATAGCTTGGTCGCAGTGAGGGAATAGTTAGGAACACTTCACCCCTTTTGATTGTAAATTAAATCTGCTAGGTAGACAGTTTTGCATAGCTCTCCAAGCAAGCCTCTCTACTCGACTAGGGACATTTACGCTCCACATGGAATACCAATTGCCAACAACTCTCAGGCGATGATTGTCGATGATGTCTTCCACTAAAAATCTATATGCGCTGCGCATAGAGTAGTTGCCGTCAGAATAAAAGCTCCACATAGGTACGTCTTCACCGATAATATTCAGCAGAGGGATTTTTTTAAGGTGCTACACATCTTGATCAAGGAATGTTGCATCTATTAAATTGTAATCCCATTCCTTCGAACTTGTGTTTATTAAATCCGCTACGCGCATGTCACGGTTCGCTAGGCTCGGCGTTGTAATAATCGTGGACTGATTCTTAAATGTTATACACATTTGTTTAGAAAATTATTTATTATAAACTCAACTTTTAAAGGGAAATAGTGTCTTCTATTTAAAATATCTTTATTATATTTAGAGCTATAATAATAGAAATAAATTAATTAAGATATCAATAAACAAAGTGTTATGTGAAAAAAGTAATTAATATTAAATAAAAAATTCAAAATAACAAGTGATTTGAGACGAACAATAATTTTATTCTGAATATATTGTTATTCGCTGGATTCTCATCTGCGAGTACGAAGCAATCACTTTTGAAAACAAGCGAGTGTTTGTACCATGCTACGATGGACAAGCGAGTGTGAGGGTACTACCAGTGTGATAATTGGAGTTTTTGATCCTACAGTTTTAACTACTGAATCTCAGGTTTGTTCATATGAAAGTAATTGGATTAATTGCAGAGGTATAGAGTCAAAATGAAGTTAGCCATTAGCCGATGCATGCAGAGCGTGGGGTAGTTTTGATCCTTCGTCGCATAATTGCTCAATTGGGTTGCACTGAGGTATTGCTGCATTTATTTTCTTCTTCTATATTATAATATTGTGTTATTGCTTTGTTTACAGGATATACTGGTGCCTTTAAAATTGATCCGCTTTTATCGTGCCGTTGATCAAAGTCAGTGGCAGAAGATAGGGTGTTCTGTTGAATGTTTTCCACTGTGTTTTTCAGAACTTGGATATGAGATAAAGGTGTTAGGGTTTGAATCTTGATTTGGAAAAATGTTAGGAGTTTGTTGTTTTTGTTGAATTTTGGCATGCGTAATCACATGGAAAAATATATTTTAGCAAGCAATGAGAAAGGTTAGACTTGTCTGCGCAATCACATGCAAATGTTGAAATAATTCAAATGGCTCGAAAATCGTTTTCTCGGAGGCCACGTGTTTAGCAAGCAATGAGAAAGGTATGATCTGATGGACATACTTATGTTGAGATTTGAGGGAATGAGAAAATATATTTTATATCTCTGCGTAATCACGTGGAAAAAATGTTAGTAGGATACTTTTTCAGCTACACAGACTCTTAATAAGACAAAATCTGTGGCATTTCAAGGATGGTCTTTCTTTCTTTGAAACTGCAAATGAAAATGTGTGGAAACTACGGAGGATAATTTGGTGATTCCTGGTTTGCTTGTTGCGGATGAACGGTTTGATATTAAAGTTAGGAAAATCGGCACGGAAAGGATTGCCGCAAGGTTTTTGCAAATGCTTGATCCTTTGGTTTCGCATGATATTTTCTCAATTTGGTGTGAATGGTTATGACAAAATATTCAAGAAGATGGTGGTCTTGATGAGTGAGAATATAGGGAAAATAGATAGATAGTTAATGAGGGAGAAAAGGTGACTAATTAATATTTTATAAGGTAGAGTGGCTTTGTTATCATGTATGAGAATCACGTGACAATCATGCTATCAAGCAGCATTATTGCGTTTTCTATTTAAAAGTTGTTACTAGTTGTCAAGTAAACATGCAATTTTATTTGCAAAAAAAACATACAATTCTAATGTGGTAGTTTTTAAAGCAAAAAATAAATGAAGACATAAGTTGATATTTTAACTTACACGTAATCTGTTAACTTGATTAATTGTCTTTAAAGAATTCAATATTATATAACTTGATTTTGATCGGTTGTTAAATTCTCTTTCTAATGATTTCCAATTCTTCAAATGTATAATTATAATTCTAATAACATAAATTTAAGAATTTTTGGTGCCATTAACAAAATGTGTCCTGGACGGTTGCCCTTCTCGCTCATGCTCAGGGCCACCTCTGGATCATATTATACCATTATCATATTCAGTTTCACTATTATTTCTCTTCTCTTTATTATTTATCTGAATCCCATAACTAGAACATTGAATCAGAGTCGACAACAACAAAAAACATGGTATCAGAGTGGTAAAACAAGGTATCAGAGTCCTTAACAATAAAAAAACAAGGTATTATGGTGGTAACATCCTCCCATAACTAGATACCGGTATCACAGTCAACAACAACAGAAAAATAAACAACATGGTATCAAAGTGGTAACATCCTCTATGACTTATCCTGTCACTATCCTATTTTCAACCTCTTGAAGTAAACGATATGAGAAAACACAACAACTTACAATCTGAAAATCAAACAGAACACTCTATCTTCTGCCACTGACTCTGATCAACGGCATAATAAAAGCAGATCAATTTTATAGGCACCAGTATATTCTGTAACGAAAGCAGTCTTACAAGATCAAACACGATTATTTTAATATATAAGAAGAAAATAAATACAGCTACCTCTTCTCATTTTGAATCTGTTTTACATCTGAGAAATATATCAATGAAATGAAAGTTTACAAAATAGTAATTGTATAGAATTCTTCATGGTATCACAAGGCTAGCACCACCTATGTGGTTCGTTCCTCCTCGCTCCCTCCTATCTCCACCACCAATGGCGTCTTCTCCACAACAGTCAACTCTGTTGGCCACAACCGTGACAAATACTCCATTATCAAGCTTCAATTACAAGATTTCAGTGAAGCTTGATGAAAGAAACTACCTTGTATGGTTGCAGCAGATCGAACCAGTGTTGCGCGCACACAGATTACATAGATTTTGTGTATCACCGGAAATCCCACCGGAATATCTGTCAGATACTGATCGCCTGAACAACATTGAAAATCCAGCTCACACTGCTTGGGAACTCCAGGATCAATTACTTCTCTCCTGGTTACAAGCTTCCCTCTCGTCATCCATTCTTCCAAGCATCATTGGATGTCGCTATATTTAGCTATGGGATACAATTCATCAGCAATTTCAGACCAAGACCAAGGCGCAAGCGCGTCAACTATGAATAGAACTTTGCACGTTCAAGAAAGGAACCATGTCAATCAACGATTTCTTCGCGAAGGAAAAATCGCTTTTAGATGCTGTGCTCTCAATTGGTGAATCTGTTAGCACTCAAGATCAATTAGATGTAATCTTGGAGGGTTTGTCATCGGAATTTGACTCTCTCACCACCGTAATCAACAGCAAGCTTGAATGGTTCAATCTTGAAGAAATTAAAGCTCTCCTCTTGGCGCACGAGCAACGAATTGAGAAGCAACGCATCACAAAAAAGGTTGCAACTCTCAATGTCACTCAATCTGTGAACCCTAATTCTCAAATTGGGGCTAATTATGATTCTGCTCCCAATTCGAACCCTAATTCCCAAATTGGGGCTCAGGGGAATTACACTAACCCTAATTCTCAATCCACGCAAAATCAGAACAATTGGCGTGGGGGCTTTGGTGCGCGTGGTCGTGGCGGCCGTTTTGGGCATTGTGGTGGTCGCGGGGGTGGCCCTGGTGGTCCACAGTGTCAAGTGTGCCATCGCTTTGGTCACAAAGCTGCTTCCTGTTATCACAGGTTCAATGCTGCATATTCTCCACAATATCCTCAAGGAAATCCATATCAGTACCTTCGTCTAGGCTTCTCCTCTGCAAATGGCTGACCAAATCCCTCTGTTCAACAGCAGCAGGTGCCTCAAGCTAACTTCACCAATCCGTATGCTATTCAGAATCAATTTCCTGCACAGAATCAATATGTTGCTCCAACGGACTGATAATTCTATTTTATATAGAGTTATTCGTGCTTCTACACTTAGATAATTGCCCAAAATCAAGTCTAATATGTGTTAAATATGCTTGTATGAATAAAATAACAACATTTATGGTTTTTAGATAAAAGATGTCCATAACTTAGCATTCTATATGTATATTGGTATGTTTGATGTGTTTGTTCAGTGCAACTCCAAATTAGTGCATCTGCACTAGAAAACAAGTTGGTGCAACTACACCTGAAATAAAGATAGTGCATCTGCACTTGGTGCAACTACACCTTCCTGCACCGAAGCAGCTCACAACCCACATTGGAAGCACCTCAATTCTTACCATTACCATAATGCTTTGTTGGCATGCTGCTTGCTTAAGAGTCACATGGGGGCACATGGCCACTTGCAAAATGCGGTGCCCATAATCAAACGACCATCATGAAGGATCAATCTTAAAGGACACGTGGCAACTTATAATTGGACCTCTCTTTAAGGTTGAGTGTTGGATTCAAAGTTTATCTTCACCTTTTGAAAAGTAACCATGGTTAACACCTTTTGGTTAACTTAAATCATCAAGGAAACCCTCACATGAAGGAAAGCTCCAAGGCTATAAATAGGACTTCATTCCTCACTTGAAGAAATACTTTTTCATGTTCTTTCCCGTCCTAGTTTCTCATAGTTCTCTAGTTTATTTCTTCTAGTTCTTTTTACATATTTTCTTAGTTTAAATTAGTGTTAGTTTGAGAGGAAGGTGAGAAGAAATTGACAACTTCTCTCTCCACTTCTTCAAAGAACTAATAGGTGCAAGAAATTAGTTCTTAAGCAAATATATGCAAGATTCTTTCATTTGGTGTAATTCTTACTCTCTTGAATACTCTTGTAATTTCCTTTATTGCAACATGTTTTCTTTCAAATATATTTGCTTTGCTATGCCCATCATGAGCTAAACTTCTTAAGTTGGGATGTTCTAACTTTCCAATGATCTTTTAAGGAAAGTTATCAAGTGGTGTAAGCCCTTTAGTTCTTGTGTTTAAATTCTTAATCTTGTTTTAAGGTTGATCACTTAGAACAAGTAGAGTTATATTCACTTAATTGGCTTATAACTAGAAATCAAGAACTAAGTAAGGATAAATGTTTAATAAAGCCTTTGTTAAACTTGTTTTGATAAAGTCAGCTTGTTAATTCCATGTTAATTCCTAGCCTTAGGTTAACATAGTCCTTACAAGTAGTGTAGTGAGATCTTAAGATGCAAGAGTGAACTTATTTAAGCAACTTGGATTATCTGTAAGGGGGCGAGAAAGGAATTGACAACTTCTTTCTTTACCGCAAAAAAACAGGATCATAAGAGCTTGTAACGAAACTCTGAAGAAAGTAGCTGACCAGCACACACTGATGCAGCTGCACCAAAGTGCATCTGCACCACAAGAAAACACAATACACTCAAAAGTGATTTAGTTAGTGAAGACATCTCAACTATCATTCTCAACTGATTTCCTGCACAATTTACTTGCTTTCCTTTAATTTATTTTCATTTCAACTTCAACCAAAATTGTGAGTAGTGTAGCTGCACTAGCTTACAAGTCTTTGCAACATATAAGAGTTAATCCAATCCCTGTGAGTTCGATCTTTTATACTACTTGTTTGTGACTGTGTATACTTGCACACGTTTTCCACACACCACGGACACAACAGTATCACACCATGTGACCACACTACCAGCACCAGCAAGAGCTCCTCCTCCTCCCACACATCTGGAAAATGTTTTCCTCGGCAATGACCAAGTTTGCTTGTGCACTCAACTAGTAACTTCTCCTTTCCATCTCCTATTCAACCTAATACTACTTTACACCTTAAAAATGTTTTACATGTTCCATCCTGTGGTTTGCCTCGGTGATCACACCAGTAGTACCCTCACACTTTGGATAGAACGACTGTTTGATATGTTTGTCTGGTCCACCATAGTATGGTACAAACACTGGCTAAATAGTCATGTTGGAATAGTACCATTGTTGCAACTCAATTCTAAAGTAATTATAAGACATGGTTGTTTCTGGAGCACTCCAAATAATGTTTCACCTCTTCAATTACACTTTTTGGAATAGTCGGTGGTTATTACTGGAAAATGAGTGATTTCAATTTAAATTTCAGATAATTTTTTTATTAATTTCAATTTAAATTATAAAGGGTGGTTATTACACTTTTCACAACGCATCCTTTGAAATCAGATAATTTGATCGCACATTCTCTCAATACAAAAGTTTGTATCTTATATATAAAACTACTCTCCAAGCTAATTTTCCCGCCAAAATGCACATGTATAAATTTGTAATTCTCATAGTCTATCTATCACACAAATCCATAACTTCCTCTCTTAATACAAAAGTCTATGTTGTCATGTCATTCTCTTATAGTTTTTCAGATCATCACGTCATATCCTTTAAAATAGTACAAATGGACAACTCATTCTCTTGATTCAAAAGTTTATATTGTCAAGTTATTCTCCCTATTTATTTTACATCAAATTACGTCCTTCAAAATCATGCAAATCTATGACTCCTTCAAAATATAAAACTCTATATTATCATTCTTCAGTTGTTTTTTTAAATCGCATCATATCGCATCCTTTAAAATTACGCAAAATCAAGCATTCATTTTTCTAAAATAAAAGTTTATATTGCCATCCTTTCATTATATTTTTTCATCTTCTTATGCGTCTCTTCATATTCGAGTATGTAGATGGTGAATTTTATCATGCTCAGACCGCATACAGCTTATAAAATCAATAACTCATTATCCCAATAAAATAGTCTATAGTCTATAGTGTAATGTTATTTTCCCTTTTTTTTTTATAACATCACATATTTTGAAATCACGTAAATTGATGACTCTCAATACAATTTTGTTATTACCATGTCATTTTTTTCTCCATCTTTGGACATCGCATCATTTAAAATAGCAACAAGTATACACATAGCAAATATGAATGAACAACTTTTGTAGGAAACAATCAGCATATCAAATTCAACTCAAAAGTAGAGCAAATATGAAGGAAGAAAAAAGCATGGAAATCGGGACCAAATGACAAGCGAAACATGACCAAAAGACAAGCGAAACCCTTCCTCAAGTTTCAAAAAAATCAGATATAAAAAATAAAATAAAAAAGGTTAATCAGAATCCATGCTCTCCCTTTCTCACCCATCCGAAATACCTCTCCCAATAACTAAACCAGATGTCCAAATTATGTGAACATCCCCAGAAGTTGGAATGGGACCAATTTTAAATAAACTTTTTCCTTTAGTAATTGTAGAAATATAGACAAGATTATAACTGCAGAAAAATTCCAAGTAGGCAAGAACTACATTGTGTTGCCTAAATATACTTAATGGTCTGCTAATAATCAAATGGCTCAACAATATAACAGCCTTAGCCCCTTAAATCAATTTTTAGACAAGAACAAAAAACCTCTTAACCTTAATTAGATTCGAAGAGAACAGATGGACCAAACATCTCACAAACCACAAAACAGATGGAAAGAAAAATGAAATATAATTTAGTGAAACTAGAATTCAGACAAGTAAGCGAAGTTAAGCAAACTGGTTATAACTTGGGATCTTCATTAGAATCCATTGAGCAGAATACTCATCCATTCAAAAACAGTATGTTATAAGATCATATTTATTCAAAATTTCATGTAGGAAAAACAGAAACTATATTGGGAATAAAATACAAGAACAAAAAAGAGACAAGTAACAAGGTACAACTTCAGTATAACAATTACTATGAAAACAAATAATATGATAGAACAAAATTCGGCAGCTACAAAATCATCTGCATCCCCTGCATAGAAAATAATTATTTTAGTTCCACTGGTAGCTCAAGAACACAACAATTTCTAAGATCACAAAACATATTATCTAATTAGATTAATCTGAAATGGCAGCAAAGCAAATGGACTACTAGACAACTAAAAAATCAGTATTCTAAAGCTACATGAGCATGTAATGAATTTTTTGAAGTGTGCTGACTTGCAACATGATTAAGTAAGGTAAGCTGCACACAAAAAAGAACATTACCAATTTTAGCGCCTGTCCGTCTTTCCAGATGAGCGTTTTCCAGAATACAAGTGCTTAGGCTTCAGAGTAGGTATGACTCTATCAGCTTCTCCACGACGGGCATCCTTGTTTCTCTTCTTGACAGATTTCTTTGCAATTTTAATTGCTTTAATCTTCTGAGCAGAATCCCTTAATCCCTCTCCGGGCACAACTTCATGTGGTGGGCGCGACATCGACCTGGAACGTGACATTGACATTGATCTACTCCTGCGCTGTTTCTTGCTAGGTGTGTCATCATCGATATCCATCCCATCTCCACCATCAACTGACCTCTCCCTTTTCCGACCTTTCCTAGACACAGATCTGCTGCGCATTCTGTTAATAGCCATGGAGGGATCAAGGCCCAAAGATGACAGTTGCCTTCCCATTCTCTCTGCAGTGAACTTCTTGTCCTTGTCAAATTTCCTTGGAACAGTTGGTCGGCTCTCTGCTGTGCTCTTTTTTATCCTATGCTCTTGGATTAGCAAGCTTTTCTTCCTCCTAATCTCAGCCAAAGCCTCTTGCTGTTCTGGTGTCAATTCAGCTCCATCTATCTCAAAATCATCCTCCTCCGCTTCTGCCTGTCTTAACCCTTCTTGTCTTTCCAACTCTTCAACTCTGTGTAGAATATCAGGATCAATAAAATCATACACATTGTGGCCATCCAAAATTTCTGGTAGTATATCTTCTTTCCATTCATCATCAGCCAATATATAGTGTTTTCGCAAGTTCATGGAATATACACCTGCCCCTCCATTTTCATTCTCCAAATCCTTCTCAGTTTTCCTCTTTTCCTTCTCAGCTGCTGCTTGTTTAGCCCTAGCTTCCAAAACTGCAGGAGGAATACATGGTGGCCTTTCCTTCTGGTCACGTGGTTTTGGCATTGCAACATGAAACCTGTTCAGGCAATCATTTATTTTCTTCGACTTCATCTTTATCTCCACCCTCTGATTCAGTAATCTATCACAAGCAGCATTTTTTACCGCAATCACACCCTCTTCAGTCAAGGTGCTCATAGTCAACAACACATCGTCGCCAGTCCCCTCACCTCCATGACCAATTGCAGTCTTCAACGCTTCAGCTTTCATCTCCATAACCAACTTCATGTCTTCCTCAGATAATCCCTCCAGTGGCTGTAAATCAGTCTTATTGCAGACAACAATCAACGGCTTGTTCAAGAACAAAGACTTAATACTCTGAAATAGAGCCGCCTGCTGGGCAATGGTGTAACCACAAGACCCGGATATGTCCAAGAAGAACAATATCGCTGCTCTCAAATGCGCAAGAGCAGTGATACTGCACATCTCAATAATATTCCGATCCTCAAAAGGCCTATCCAAAATACCCGGCGTATCAATCACTTGGTACCTCAAGTATTTGTAATCAGTATGCCCTACAAAGAGAGATTTTGTAGTAAAAGCATATGGCTGCACATCAACATCAGCTCTTGTAATTTTGTTAATGAAAGAGCTCTTGCCAACATTCGGATACCCACATATCAAAACTGTCCTCGTGTTCGGATCAATAGAAGGAAGCCTAGCCATGTGCTGCCTAACCTGCTCAAGGTAAGCCAAACTAGGACCAATCCTCTTAATAACGGTACACATACGTCCAAGAGCAGCAACCTTAAGACACTTGCAGCGGTACAACGAGTCACCATACTTCAACAACTTGACATAATCTTTTGCAATCTTACCAATAAGATTCCTGGCAGTGTTGATTTGACCAAGTGCAAGCTTGTAGTGATCCTTATTGTAGAGGACATGGAGGAGATCACCGTAAAATGGATGAATACCGTCAAGGCGAGGAAATTCATCAACTATTGTAGAGAGCTTTTCGTGAAAGTTTTGCTGTGTGTACTTGACTTTCCGCATGTAAAACTGACGGAGGCGCGTAATAGCATATCCCTTGTGAACCACCGTAGGTGTTTGGCGCTGGGTTCGAGACAGAATTATGTCTAC
The DNA here is from genome assembly GCA_963573325.1 of Astragalus glycyphyllos. Classification (NCBI taxonomy): domain Eukaryota; kingdom Viridiplantae; phylum Streptophyta; class Magnoliopsida; order Fabales; family Fabaceae; genus Astragalus; species Astragalus glycyphyllos. The sequence goes on from OY754309.1 coordinate 42,913,198, forward strand.
GAAGTCCTTCCCATTTGGTACCACCGTGATCTTCTTGAAATTGTATTGCACCATCTTCTACCATTTTAAAACACAAAACAATACATAAGTAACATAAAATCTCAGTACACACAAATAAATAAAAGTAAAATAAACAAAATAATACTAACAAATCAACATCATGTGGACAAAACAAAAACACGAAATCTAAATCTAAGCATGTCTCTGCAGATGCAATAAATACAGCATGACCGAAATACGAATACAGCACATATAGCTCAAAATTGACATCTTTAGGATATTCACTTGCTTATATATGTTTAAACACGACAAAGTAAGACACTAAACCCCTAGGTGATACCCAAATCAACGGATTAGTAACAAATAGAAAACTCAATTAAAGAATAAAAACAAATCTCACACTATCAGGATTCGAATTTGCAAATTAACAGACACAAATCTCAATCAGAATCAAATCGAGCAACACAGCGAAAAACAAAAATAAACCGAACAGCGACTATCATTCCTACATAATCATAGATGTAAATTAAGCTGAGCCTAAAACTTAGACACAGATATTATTTAAAAATATAAATAAGAAAGGAAATCTGAGAGAGGTTTACCACGAATGAGAAGCTGCGCTAAGGAGTGACTCGACTTGCCTGAGAATAGTTTACGTTTGTGTTTTGAGATTTTGTGGCAGAGGCGGTGAAGCGAAACACAAAGTGTGTTTGGTATGTTTGAGGGACAACAAGGGTTTTAGCATGAACCGAAGGATGAAAAAGTTCGTAGTAAAGCTGACCCAGCCCAGTTAATCATAGTAATGGGTTGTTTTTTGCACCCCATTTTTTAATGACTTCCGCTAAGCAATATTATTTTCTAAAAAGGGACTATTTACATATATAATTATTAATGTTTATACTAATATATCAGATAGTAGATAAAATTCAAGGCAAAATACAACTAATATATCAGGTAGTAAATAAAATCTTTTTTCTCCTGTGATATGTATTTCCGAATGTAGTCTCACTACTTGAAATGTTTAATACTTCTTGTATATGTTTTCATCCTCCATTATCTTCCGTTACTTCCCCATGGTCAAGCATGGATTGAAGAATAACATAAATAGTGAGATAATGTCGCTTACAAATAACAGTGCAACATATTCAATAATATAAGCACCAAAAGTACATGCATCTGAACCAAAATTAGTCCAGAAATATGTAGTTTTGCTTCTTATATTTGAGGGCAGAGGTATTAAGTAACATGTAACATACCATTTTCCCGAAACTTAAGTATATGTTAATTAAGTTCACGAGTGTTTGGACGTGTGATTTGGGTAGTTAGAGACCAATAGTGGGGGTTAAAATGTTTAAATGAACAAACAAACAAAATTAATATTTTAAATATGGCATGCTTGCCATGAAAACGAGATTTACATTGAGTACGTTTATGACATGAATGTAGCAAACATTTTCATCGTCAGTCGCTCAACACATGTAAATTAGACACGTCTGTCTTCACAATGAGACGTGTATCCCCTAACACAAATAGGTTCTCTCAAATCGCTTAAAATGTTGAGATATTCAATAAGTTTGTTCTTAGGGACTTTGTTACAAGCTTTGCTCTTTGGACTTTCTCATAATATTCAGTAGAGTTTGTTCAATAGGAGGGACTTTCTCCTACTATTCAACTGAAAATGTGTTCAATTAGAACTTTCTCGTGATATATTCGATAAAGACTTTGCTTCATATAAGGACATCATAGCTAAAGCTCCATGTTTCTTCTTCATTCTACGCATAGTAACATGGAAAGCTGCTTAAGCAATCTCAATGTTATCAATACAATGCCTACCGGAAATGAATTTAGCTCGATTAAGTGCAGTTAGATCTCCCATGAAACTCTTTTTTTTGTCAAGATTTTATGATTCTCAGATAATTAGATACTTACGATCTTGTAGACGACGTTACAGAACCCAATGGGTCTGAATTGGTTTAGGGTGTGGCCCTTTAGGGATCACAAGACTAAAGTAGTCAAAGTGCCATATCAAAAAGAGCATTTTTAATTTCCAAATTAGATGGCAGATGTTGAATCTGCAATTGCAAAATAATAAAGCCTAACATATCAGTTAGGAAGCCTCCTCATCTCATGGTTTAATTATGCAATGAACTGTAACAGCGTTACAAAAAGAGTGCTAGGGTTCTCTTCAAACCGGTAGCTCTTAAGCTCTTGGCAGGAACAATAATGGAAGAATATCGTTCGAGGGAGAAGAGACAAGTTTCATGATAGAGACATATAGGGGAGAAGTTTGTATTAATTGGTAATGATTAGTTGATTCATTAAATGCAGCGGAAGAATATCGTTCGAGGGAGAAGAGACAAGTTTCATGATAGAGACATATAGGGGAGAAGTTTGTATTAATTGGTAATGATTAGTTGATTCATTAAATGCAGCAGTGCTGCTATATAAAGGCAAGTTGGCCACAAATGATTGGCTAATCATTGCATACGATTCCCTAGGAACACGAACATATTCCCAAAGTAATTTTGAGCCATGCCACGAATCATTAAGTCACTATTATTCAAAATTAACAACCATGAATTCAGATTACTGGAAAATGAAAGAGAACAAAAGCAATACATCGACATCAAGACAATCGTGTGTTTTGCCGACCACTGACACAATAGAATCATCTATTTAAGGTGAGATCAAGAAGTAATTTATGCAGACATATAAAAATAAACGTATTTATGATAGGTTACATTAAATTTGACATGAACCTGTCAACAATATCTCACCAAAAAAAATGTCAAAATAATAAATATGAACAGTCACTTCAGCTTGGATGATGACATTATGTGTATCATTTCACTCACCACAATGTCATCAACGAGAAACCAGTAACTGGATTTGCTGAATTTTAAATAGGAAAAATGTAATATTTAACAATCAAATCTACAACAGTATTTGGTAGCTCTACATGTACATTCTATGAAAATGCTGATTTCAAGGAAGAGTTGTCAAAATTGACAGCACTTTTCAGCTGGCCAATATGGAAAACAAAATTGAATCACAGAATTCGGCTATCACCCTCGAATGTTTTTATGTACTTCTATTTATTTGCCTCAATGAATTCTCGGTATTCTCTCTTCATTTTGACTCCTGAGACAGTCCTGCAAAATCAATGTACAGACATCAGTAGTCAAAAATTAAAACAATATTCATAGCGCAAGTCCATCACATGATAACATACTCATGCTTGAATCAAACATCTTAATGAAGATGATAAATGATAGGGTAAGAGAAAAGACTAAGCAAGCAAATACTAACTTAAGCATCTCCTTGTTTTTAAAATACTGCACACATGGAGTACCCATGATACCAGCTGCTTCCGCTACTTCTGGATCTTCCTCTATATCAATTTCAACAAAATGTACATTCTGATCAAATTCATCAATTACCTGCCAAGGAAGATGTTAAAAAAACATTAAAAGCATTATTATTGTTTAATTTAAGATTGAGAATATTATGAAATATTGAAGGGAATGGTTTCATATATAGTTCCGCTGTGATGCATCAGATGAGCATTAATGTATTCTCTTATATTACCATTGGCGGCATCTCACTTCAACAATATAATATGGCTAACTCTAAGGTTGAGCACACAAGTTGATTTTTGACACAACAATTACATGCATCAATTTCGCCAAGTTCAAACAGCTGCAAGTGATTTGTTAAGAACACACTACATCTTGGTAGAAATATTCCTTTAGAACCTTTTCACAAGCAACAGATGGACAACAAATAACCTTATTTGGTTTCTTGGTTCACATTAACATAATGCTCACTGAATTGCTATCATGGATAAGATGTACATCAAAATGCAGGCCAGGAATGAGCCCATTTATATCTATGTTATTAAGGAGGAGATATTCAATTTTTTATAATAATTAGGTAACATTATCAAAAAAATTAAAATCTAAAAAAAGGCAGCTTAGTGGGTTCCTCAGAAGTTAAAAAGAGCAGCTTCTGCACAACTCAAAAAAACATATCATAAACCAACTATACTAGCTTATCCAAATGCACCCTGATCCACGTCAAAATATCTTATAATAGTTTCTTATCATAACATATCTAAGACTTTCTTAACAATAGTTTCAATTTTTTTGTAATTGTCATGATTTGTTTACTTATTTATAATAATGCAAGGCTCCAAATGCTAATTAAGTAAACAAATCATGATAATACTTTGACCATGAGTACTATGATATCTACCTTTGGAATCATAACATGCTTTAAATTCACCTCCCCTCCTTTAACATACCTTACTAAGAATTGGCTTCAGCGTCCGACATGGACCACACGATGGTGATGTGTATAATACTAATATAAGCCTTGGACTTTCATGGTACAATTTTCGTAGAGCATACTGTAGAGTAGCGGATATCACATGGGAGAAGAAAATATATTAGAATACAAACCAAAGAATCAAATAATAAAGGAATTAATTAGAGATAAAATATATTAGAATACAAACCAAAGAACCAAAGAAAATATATTAGAATGCAAGACTTAATCTAAAATTAAAAATAAGCACTTAATAAGGAACACATACCTGTCCCTTATGCTTTGTAATTGTAATGTCAAAGCCTTCTTGAACATCCTTGTCGGTTGGTTCTTTCTTAACCTCTTCCGTTTTGGGCTGTTGAAAGTAAATAAATTGAAAAGCTCAGATTCATAATGGACTGTACAGCGTGAATCAACTGATTTAATGCCAAGTCAGTTCCTTATTATTATTATTATTATTATTATTATTGCTATTTACTACCAATAGCTTTATTCCCGCCAAACCTTAAAAGCTTCCGGCCAAATGAAAACTATTGTATATCACTAGATAAGTATAGTGCTTATCAAAAAAAAAAACTAGATAGGTATATAGTTCAGTAAATCAATTCTACATATTTGCTCTAAACTATTTCTTTCCTTTGGAAAGAGTCTGATTCTTGAAAAGCAATAGATAACATATTACTTAGTAAAATCCTATTCAATTAACAAAGTGTAGTTGATAATGGCCTCCTTAAAGCATGTCCTCAGGTAAAATAATTTACAGCTAAATCATTCTCACATAGAAACACAGTGTCCATTTGGACCCTCGCTATGTTATCAAATTAAGAATGCATTGCATGTTGATGAGATGAAAGAGGCCCCCAATATTGGTAATCGAAAATTGTCCCATTTAATTGAACTTCAAAGCCAACTGATAACTACTTAACATTTCCCACCAACAAAAGTTCACCTCAAGAAACTCAGTAAAGTACCCCAACTAACTTTGTTATCAAGTAACAGTTAGATACCCTATATCACTATCTTTATGAAGTTTTGTAAATTCAGCCAATGTGTAAAACATCAAACTTTTACAAACAAATCTTGCTAAAGTTGCATCTGCTTCTGTGGAATGTACTAAGTATTAGGAACATGAATAATAAAGATATAGTAATTTGAAAATGTGGTATGAACAACTCATTCAACAGTACTATATGCAAAACGGGTGCATATAAAATTGGAGCTCTTTGAATTCAAATACCTGGTGGAACTCTATAAGAAGATTTCTGCTGACGAGATATCTCTCAACTGATAAAGCAGCAATGCATCCAGATCCAGCAGCAGTTATGGCTTGCCTCCACTCACGGTCCTATGAAAGTAAGAAAAAATAACCTATATGAAACAGTTACGACTTTACATACCAGGTAACATCAAATCAAAAGAAAAATTCAAATAATAAACTTCACGATAAATTTGCACAATTTGTAACTGAACATATGCTCAGTGTACATATTAACAGAAATTGCAATTATTTTAACGGAAACGGGCCAAAAAATTTCCACCTATAATGGCATTTCAGAAGTTGAAGAGGCTCCATCAACAAATAATAAGAAAGCCTTACTTCACTAGGTGAAGTTGGCTATGCAGATCAAGGGATGCCAACGTGATATAACGACTGTTAAAAAAAATATTATAACATAAATCAATAAGTTAGTCAAATGGTGTCCTACTCTAGCAGCCATTCCTTAAAACGTTTCTATTTTACCTAACATTACTGCACAAAATAATGTGGCAATGCAACTAGAAAAGAATGGCACTGAACTAACGGAATCTCTATTGACAAAACACACATTATCTGAATCGATACTAAGGTTATACTGAACAGAGATAGCACGGTAGAACACAAGCTACAACTCACCAAACATTCAAGAAGCTGTATCTCCTCTATCAATTACTCTCCCCTCCGGCCTTATAAATACTTTGTACACTGACCAACTAAACAGGTACTACGACTATTCTGTTATTTTTACTAATGAAAACTGTTATTTCTATTCATTGCAGGTTAAGGCTCTAACTCCCTAGAATCCCTCTTATTCTTCCTAACGTAGACTCTCCTCCTAACAAGCAAGTATATTAGCACAAAGCATCCAATAGGTTACCTGCACATCTCCAGCAGCAAATACACCTTCAACTGAAGTTTTTGCCGTACCCTCCTTAACTAGTACATAGCCAGCATGGTCAAGTTCAACTTGGCCTTTCAACAGATGGGTATTTGGTGAATGGCCTATGCCATAAAACAGCCCTTTTGCCTCAACCACAGATTCCTCCCCAGTATCAATCCTTCGAACTTTTATGCCAGACATCTGTCCTTTTGTATTGCCCACAAGATCCACGGCTTCAGTATTGAAGTGCACTGTGACATTTGGATTGTCAAACACTCTGAAACATTCGTGATAATCAACCTGTTAAACAAACATTCAGGAGTTGAAAACTCACATACAAAATGTTCATTAGTAGACATCAACAACGTAAACAAATTCAAATAGAAAACTCCACACAAATAAGCACAGACGGACAGGCAATACGAAAAGAAAGAGTACGTAGTACAAACTCTTTCTTTTTTCTCCTTTCTAATACACATTTCAACAGAGTCAAGAAACATGTTGAGTAGGTCTAGAGAATGCCCTGAATGCATAGATGAGTAAAACATAAAAATATACACATTTTACTCACTTAACATATCATATCAGAATCCAGACATTTAATCTCATTGCATGAGTTCATGCCGCCTTATTGAAAGATAGTACAGACAAGAAATGCTATACGGTTCTAGTATTTAGTGAGTAATGCAAATTTTCATGTTCTAAAAAATTTGCTTCCAATTTCCTGCAAAAAAATGGTATAATCACCTGATATAAATATAAATATTTTTGCAACTCTATGAGACCTATAGACATAATGACAAACATCATCAATCAAGAAACCACACTTGTATTCAATGAAGCATTTTGCAAGCACATGCTTTTGGCAGATATATATATATATATATATATATATATATATATATATATATATATGGAAAGACAATGAACATGATTTCCCATATGTGAGAAGATAATTCTGATCAAACATGTTATGTTATTAGGATAAATATATTTTTCATCAGCACTAAAAATCAAAGCACAGGCAAACCTTAATCTAGGAAATATTTTATTGACACAAACAAAATGCCTAACAAATCACTTAATAGTAAATAGCACTAATTATCCATCAAATGTATTATGCATATGAAAAGAAGAAAAAAGGAACAAAAAAATCATTATTATACAATGAAGCAAAAACAAAGGAAAGAAAAATAATAATTCATAAGTGGCCTAACTTCAAGTAAACATAAGGCAGCAAATAAGAAAAGGGACATGTTATGACTGATGATTAAAATATAAAGGTTCAATGATAGAGAACCGAGCCACAGTCAATGACTTTACAAGATTGATCTAACAAAGTTTGCTTAAAACTCTATCTTTTAAGCAGAATATTTTGTGTGTGTGTGTGTGTGTGTGTGAGAGAGAGAGAGAGATGATAAACTTAAAGGCATACATTGTGAAGTTTACAGGAGCTGGTAACAAAGTAAGACAATTTCAATTTATAGATCGTAATTGATAGGGACAGAAGTCAGATTATTCACATGTATGGCAACTATAGATTTTAACATACATTGCATAGTTAGTTATTCCTTTACAACTAGTCAACTACCAGGTAGAGAGTTGGGAAATGTCAATCAGACACACCTATCTTGCATGGCTCTGGAAGCCCTTAGTTGGTCTCGACGTACAAGTAAGTGAACATGACGAGCATACTTTGTCAAGTATAATGCCTCCTCTGTAGCTGTATCCCCCCCTCCGATGACAGCAAGAACTTGACCCTTAAAGATAGGCGATGCTCCATCACAAATTGCACAAGCACTAATTCCTCGGCTCCAAAATTCATCTTCTCGGGGTAACCTAAGTCGTTTTGCAGTCGCTCCAGTAGCAAAAATGACAGAATGGCACCTAACCTGAATTGTAATAGAATTAAAGAAACCTGACATAACCACGGCAACTACTTTTATTCCGAAGAAACACAACTAGAAAGATACTATGATTAAACAACAACTGGATGTCAGAACTCCCATTATGAGCAAATAATTTTGTTAGATGGTCTGCAATTTTGATGACTTTCTGGACTCACATTATGAGCAAAATACTCAAATCAATTTCCAAATAAAAGTGATTACCAAATACGTATGACAATTTGTATTAATTTAACTACATAGCAGATCACAAAGCAGATTCAAATAACCAAAGAAGTTAAAAGATACGATCTTGAAGCTTCGAAGATATCAATTTCATTGCAATCATTAAATTGAAGTCGGCATGCTGCTAATGAATATATCACCTTACGTTCACTGCTTTGGACAGTGAAAGGACTACTTTTCACATCAACAACTTCAACGTCTTCTTGATGCAATTCTGCTCCCCAACGTTCAGCTTGCCGCCGCATTCTAGATAAGTAGAAAATGTGTGAAATCTAAAATTATTGGGAAAAAAAATGTTTGAACTCCAAGGTGTCTGCAAGTAAAATATAAATTGCAAATTAACCTAAATTTATGACAAGATTTTACATCTTTTATGATACCTGTCCATCAGATCAGGTCCACTTATCCCATCTGGAAATCCTGGAAAGTTCTCCACTTCAGTTGTAGTCATCAACTGTCCCCCAGGAACACCACCTATTTGGTAACCCTCAAACACTACAGGTTTCAAATTGGCACGGGCAGCATATATTGCTGCTGTATATCCTGCCGGACCTGAACCAATAATTACCACATTTTCAACTCCTTTTCCTGTAAGAGGGAAAAAGAAGTCACAGTCAACTTTACTTTTTGATTTAAGTAAAAAGAAAAAACCAACAACAAAAAATTACATCAGCATACAGAAAGAAGGAACTCTGAATAAGAACTAACAAGCCAGAGTATGTCCTCAGTAACCAACAAGGCATTTGTATTTCGATCAGAGAAACCCTAAAATCTCTATACAGTGCCATTAAAACAACATCTGCTAGAAGGTCAACCCTAACTCTGATATAAAAAAACTGGATTAACCAAATAAGAAAAAACAATGACGTATTGTCGCTAACGATGACGTTGACGATACGATGACAATGACAATGACAATGGCAACAATGCGACATAGCTGCCCATATTAACTGGCATAATTCTCTAACTGAAACTGCAACCAGTCCCCACTTAGAGAAGCTACTACGTTTATTCAACACAATCGCACAAGTCAAGCTTTCCATTATGAAAATCCACAATCATCTTCACAAGAATTCCAAATATCTATTATCTGACAAGTGACAATGAAGTACAACTTGTCAATCTCCATTGCTTCTACCAAATACATCTCAAAATCCTTTAATTCCCACACCAACAACAACACTTACCCTCACCTTAAATTCAATTCCACATTATGAAACAGCAGGTTAAGTTCACCAATCAAAATCAACACATCAATTAACAAACAAATAAAATTTCGTAACTGCATATGCTACTCAACAAACATTAACAATGAAGGTTTAGTTCCAAACGTTAGCACCATTAAATCTTTAACTTTCATTCCTCAATAGTACCAACACCAATCCGCCATAACTGAATTACAATTTCAAGCCGAAAACAGACAATCAAAACGCATCTCAACCTCGTTTTCACCGAAACTTCACATTAATTTTTAAAATTAAATAAAAATCGCAAGCAAGCATTGAATACATCGCTATCACTTAGTCGCATTTATTCAGCAACATTCAATAGAGTAGAGTGAGTGGTTACAGGGAGTAATCAACCTGGTGAGTCCACGGAGGAGGAGGAGGAGGAGGTGGAGGAAGAGGAAGAAGAGGCTCGGAGTATGAGTGAAGAAGGACGAGTTCGGAGGGAGCGGCGCGAGTTGATGAAGATGAGACGGTGTGAGGGAGGAGGAGGAGGAAATGCGGCGGAGGAAAGAGCAGCTGCGGTGGTGACTCGGTGAGTGGGGACTCCTCCGAGTCCTATCTTCGCAGTAGCCATTGGTTCTTTCAGACCATACAATCAGCAGAGTGAGAGAGTAAGGAAAACGGTTGAAGCCGCAACTATTTATTCGGCGTTTGTGGAACACGCGTTTCAATAAATCCTTCTTTTTCTTTCTTTTTTTTGTCAAGTTTCATTCTTTTTCCAAGTCTATTATTCATTATATTAATTAATTATTTTACGAAAGATTTATTTCAATATTTTTATTTTGTGACTAGTATGTCATAAAAAAAGAATATATTTTTTTGAAATGTGTTTGACAATGCAGGATGATATTAATAAAGAGAAGTGCTAGCATTATCTATCTTGTTGGTAGAGTTCTTAAGAAGAATGATTATGCTTATCTTGTTGAGATGGTTAAAACTAAGTTGTCAAGTTGGAAAGTTTCACAGTTTTCATTGGTTGGGCGTATAAGTTTTCAAAGGCGGTAATTGAGGTCCTTCCTCTGTATTCCATGATGACTTCAATGATTCATAAAACTTGTCTTCGGGATATTCAGCAGATTCAGAGAAGCTTCCTTTGAGGAGATACTAATGAGCATCGTCGCTTTCATGTTGTGGGCTTGGCCTGCAATCACTCAACCAAAAAAGCTTGGAGGTTTGGGAATCTGCAACCTCATAAATGTGAATTCTGCTTGTGTTATGAAACTTGGTTGGTCTTTGATGAAGAGAGATAATAATTCGTGGTGTCAAGCTCTCTGTGGAAAGTATGGCAGAGAGGAATCAGATAATGACACTCTTATTATTAAATCATATGATTCTTCAATTTGGAAGCAGGTTGCTAAAATTAGGCCAAAGCTGAATAATAATTGTTTTTGATCTATAGGAAATCGAGTGAGTATTTCAATTTCGAATGATTTGTGGGTCCTTCTAGGCATAAAGCACTTGGATTTTGTGAAGGGTATTCCTAATTGGCTAGTTGACCTTAGAGTTTGTGACCTTGTTGGGATTGATGGCTCATGGGACCTTCGACATTTAGAAGCTTATACCCCTTCTGATATTGTCTCCAGAATTCATGCCTTATTACCTCCGAAATTGGAGTATGGTGATGACTTGAGTTTGTGGCTGGCTAATAGTTTAGGTGAGTTCTCTATTGCTAGTGGTTTTCATCTTCTTTCGAATTATGATGTGACTCAAATTAATCCGCCTTGGACTAGAGTTTGGAAGATTCAAGCTCCCAAGTGAGTTAGAGCTTTGTTTGGCTCCTCGTGCATGACAGGCTTTTAACTAATTTAAGGAAGAGTGCTATGGGAACGTGAATTCCTTTTGTTCGCAATGCAGTACGGTTACGTGATTGTCCCCGTGCTTTGCATTTGTGGTTGGCTTTAATTAAAGTTGAAGATCGAAGTGCTTTCTTTCGTGGTGATCTGATGCAATGGCTTCAATACAATTTGATGGAAGCTAACTCGAGTAGAGATGCTGGTGTTGAGTGGGCATCCTGTAATGTTGGGTTGTGGGATGTCATTTACTTTGGAGTTGGAAGAATAAAGAAGAACATGATGTGTTATATATGCGCCCCTTTAGACCTGGGGTCTTGGTCACTAATTATGTGAAGGAGTACCATGCTGCAATGGTTGCTTCTCGGTCGGTGCAATATCGTGTCATGGAGCATGTTAGTGTTAAGTGGGATCCCCTCGATGATGACTGCATGTGTCTTAATTGTGATGGTGTCGTGAAAGCTTCTACTAAATTGTTGGGTGTGGTGATCTAGTGAAACTCTAATGGTGATTGGCTCACTGATTTCTTAAATCTATTTGTTTTTGCGACACTTTCGTTACTGAATTTTGGGGTGCTTTAATTGGCTTACAGCTTGTTCACTGGGTGGTGGTGCAAGTCGATGCCAAGTTGGATTGAAGGTAATCCTGGGTTTGGAGAGTGGACACATTTTTGGGGTGGAGTATTGTTAGAGAGATCAACAAGCTTCTGGAGTTGCCTTGGAAAGTCCATTTTGTTAGCATCTACTGAGAGGCTAATCGTTGTGCGGATGCATTGGCTAGTATTGGGTGTTGTCAAGCTGATAATTTGATTTTTTATGAGCAGTACTTCCGTAGGATCGTTATTTCTTTCTGATGTTGTAGGAAACTCTATTTTCAGACTTGTTCCAATTTAGTTTTTTTTTGTATTGGGGGCTTATCCCCCCATTTTATACAAAAAAAAAAAGAAGTGCTAACAACACTCTCTTTTATACATTCTCTAAAATTCATATGAGACCCACTAAGTTAATGCGTCTCAATTTCAAAATGGGAAAACCCACGTGAATTTTAAACGATCATAGAGTGAGTGTCAGAGAGTGTGTATAAAATAGACTGTTGCTAATATTCCTCATTAATAAAAAGTAACCCTCACCATAATTATTCAAATTTTTTGACTGTGTGATAATTCTATTTAATATCTCATTGTTAGTATGAATCGAACTAATTGAGTCCCTAAAATAATTTTCTTTTGAAAAAATTTAATCGGCAAAATATTACTCTTTCTTATTTAATCCCAAATTATGAAAATCTGCAATGTTCTCTTTGCACAACCATAAATTGAGTATTGTGAATTCGTGACTGCTACAAGTTGGAGAGAAGTCCAGTGCGACAATTTTGCAATTGCCATTGTTACATTATAAAACGTGTGCTATACGAGCTCCTTTTTTAGGGAGATAAGAAATCAAACAAATGGATAAAGAAGTGGGAAAATATGATGTGAGCCCACATAGAGTTTGGATGAAGGTCACAAGGATAAGAATTAAAAAAATCAAGAGAAGACTCAAAAAGTCAAAGTCAAGGGAAGATACATTAATGTGCTTAATCTAATTATTAAGACTAAAACACATTAAAGGTGGCTATGTAAATAGTAGGGAATTTCTAGGATAACCAAACCCTAGTGTTTCCTATACTTTGTTTTCCTTTTAATATTTGTAAGATTCTTTCATTTTGGGCCATGTGGCTTTGAGTAGATGGACTGTGGCCTAGACTAGTTTTTGTAGCTAAAGGCCTTACTTGTAAGGTTCATGCTTCTCCCACTCCCCTACTCACAACACACCCTCAAATCCTACGAAAATGCCAAAATACCCCCAACATTCTAAAAGGTCCCCCCTATCCTTCATCCTTCTTCTTCCCCTCCATCTCCTACACACTCCCCTCTAACACTCACACCTCCCACCATCCACTCCAAACCCTAACCTCCTCACCTACCTCATTAACTTTCTACTTATCTTATCAACATTGCCAACTTTAATAAAGTATCATCCGTAATAACCATTTTTCATTTTCTCCCTAAAACTGTGTGTATTTGCTAATTTTTTCTGAAATCGCGCTTGGTTTGGTAAGTTATAACCGAACTTATTCGGCCAACAACTACCGAACATTTAAATATATGTGGTTTAGGGGTGTTTGGGTGAGTCAATACACGCAACTGTAATGTGTCAGACGGGTTCGGTTGTATGAAATCGTACATGTATTTGAATACATGCCTGGTTCCATAGAGTTGAACTTGTCCGGCACATTACTTCCATACCTATGTATATTATCAGAATGTGCAGTAACATGTTTTTTCTTCTGTTTACAGTTTTTGTTAGAGACTTAGGAGTATAAAATGAAAAAAATGGTGCGACCTCAGGAGGAGATGACATCTCAAATGCACATTAGTTGTAGACTTTACTAGTTCGTTCACAACTGAAAATGTAAAATATTGTAGGATTTGGGCTTTATATTGTGGGCCTAGGATCCAATAAGCCCGTGATATAAATACCTCATCACTTAGTGTAATTGGGGAGAACTCTGAACTCATTTCTTCATTTTTGCAAAGTTAAAAGCCTAGAGAGAGACCTAGTGAGAGGTGAGAGTTGGTGAGTACATGCACAAGAGAGAGTGAGATTCATCATGACGATTCTCCATGGTTCTTGAAGGAGGAGACATTGCTCACAACCTTTAAGCTAGAAGAGCCCAAGGCTAGTCAATCTTATCACCTTCCAAGAAGGTCTGGTGATCTTTCATCCCACATCCACCTCTAGTCACATCCATATTTGATTCTTTCTTCTACTTTTGCATGTAAGTTCCTTGTGTTATGTGTTGTATGTTCTTCATTTTCATTGATTTGTAAAGAACACTTGCTCTTGATCTTGTTGTGAGAATTCTTGAATTGTCAATTTTCTAGATCCAATCCTTCATGAGCTATTTTAGATCATATCATGTGTCACCAAAGCACACTTGGATTCTTAGCAGAATAGGTGTATAGTGTTGGAATAAGAATCTCATTCTAAGTTTTGATGATAACAAACTAAGTAAGATTTAGGTTTTCTAATAAAGTGTGATCTAACATGTTTGCTAAGTGATAAGAACAGATTTCCTAACATAGCAAAATAAGGCTCTACCTTGGTTCATCAAGTTGATAAAATGAAAGGGTGGAAAAAGCCTTGAGAAGGTTAAAATATGATAAGCTTAAATTTAGTCAAAAGAAGGTTTGACCAAATTAACACACGGTTGACCAAATTAACAGACGGTTGACCAAAGTCAACAGAAGGTTGACCAAAAGTCAACAGAAGATTTACCAAAAGTCAACAGAAGGTTTGACCAGAAGTCAAAAGCAGGTTGACTCACAAACACCTTAGAAGCATAAGTTCATACTTGAGAAGGTTAATGTGTAAAGAGAAACAATGTTGAGAAGGTTGTTGGAAACCGTATCAACTTAAAGGCAAACACATTAACTTATCTTAAATGTCCTTCACCTATATTAAATGATGATATCTTGGAATAAATGTGTTGGAAAGTTTTAAGTAATAAAGAGGGAATGCTTTATTATTCCCTTTCTACATTTGGAGTGTTTGTTCATACTAGGAAGCTTGAGAATGTTCTTTTAAATCAGTTCCAGGCTGGCCAACAGTAGCAACTCAAGTCATAGTTGTGTAGTAGGATACTAGGAGAGTACATATCCAGCTCAAGAAGGTTCAGATGATCAGATAAAGCATAAAGCAACTCTTGAGAAGGTTCAAAAGCTGACAACTTTTGTACCTTACATCAAGTCACTCCTATGGACCATTGGATATTCCAAATGGCTCTCTTCAAGTTTCTAACGGCTATATTCATCTTCCTTGGCTATTTAAAGAGCTCATTCTGAAGTTCCAAGGCATGAGAGTTAATTGCAACCTACACAAAGTCAAGCTTCTCAAAGCAATCAACATTCTCGTCCCACACTCAAAGCTTCTTCAAGTTCAGATCTGGGATCTTTTTCTTGAGTGTGTGTTAGCTTGTTAGAATCATTGTTTACAGTGTATCTATATTTATTTCAAGCTCATAACCATCCCAAACAAAACACCTTATTGTAAACATCATTGTGTGAACATCTCATCAAACTACCTAGAGAGAGGTGAGTGTTGGTGGTGATATTACTTGATTAAGGAAACTCTTAGGATACTAGAAGAGAGTTTCTAAGAGGTGGAAAACAGCAAGGTGTTGCTGTGTAAGAGTGTGCTAGGCTTTTGTGTGTGATCAAAAGCTAGTATTGTGAAAGTCTTTTGAGTGTGATCAAAAGCAAGTGTAAAAGCTATTTGGAGAATAGTGGAAATAGTCACTTGGAAGTGAGGAGAGGAGTAGCCTATATTGGGTGAACCTCCATAACTCCTCTGTGTTCTTTAAACTGCTTTCCTTAACTCTTTTCTAAACTGATTTACACTTAAGATTGTTTTCAAACCAAGAGAAGGTTAATTTCATCAACCTTCTCAAGACAGTTTTTGAACCAATACTTGATCTTTCAACCTACTCATCATTGTTTGAAAACAACCACTCTTGCATAGTGTGTGTGTATATATATATATATATATATATATATATATATATATATATATCTTATGGTCATTGTTAGTCTTCATCTTTAAAAGGTTTATATGTTTCTATATATTGGTTTTCAATCCAAGAGAATGTTAGCTCATTCAACCTTCTCAACTTAGGGTTAAATAAAGCTAAATTACTTTGAACCTAAAACCAAGTTAAAACCAACATATCTCTTATATAGACTTATTATTTTTTATCATTCTTCTTTGAAGAAGGTTTGTCTCTGTGTGAGGAAATTATTATCACTAACCTTCTCATGTCCAAGTTCATTTTTAAAAACACTTTAAGAAGCTTTTCAGGTATCAAGTTATAAAAAGGGCACACAATTCAAATCCCCCTTTCTTATGTAATTTAGTCACTTCAAAAAGGAGTTTGATAGTCATAGGGACCCTAGATCTAAAAATTAGGTCTGAGGTGAGTGTGAAGGGGTGGGGAGCAAATAGAGGGCTAATGGGTAGGATTAGAGGTATTCCTAATGCGGCTTAGTTCGGTTTTGAGCCTAAAAACCATCCGAACCGCAAGGTTAAAATACATGCAGTTGGTTTGGTTGACTTCTTAAAAAATTTAAATCAAACCAATATGGTTTGGATTGGTTCTTTTGGTTCGATTTTCTGTGAAACAAAACATAATTTAAAATAGAGTTAAAGTTAACTAATTGAATTCTAAATTTAAATATTAATACTTTTTTATCTGAGCAAAAGAAAACTTATTAAAAGCACCTAAGGGCCATAAGGCCCGTGAATTCACACGATTACCACTTACAGGGTCATAAGACCCATGAGCTCACATGATTACAACATCCAAATTAAAACAACCCTGCATCCAGATAAACTAAAATCAATTAAATGTGGGAGAATAAATGATAGTTTTCATATTAGTTTTTGGCTTTTTTTTGGTCCAATATTAGTTTTAGGCTTGAATGATTTGGTCTTGTGGATTGTAACAAGACATGCTAAGTTGCGTGACATTAACCAAGCAAGCATATTGGAAAGGGTTTTTTTTTTACCCCCACACTCTTCTCATCTACCTCTACGTCCCCTGCAAAAATACCAAAATACCCTTAAAAATTTACAAAATTACATAACATTTACCATTTGTTACCTAAATACGATTTACCACAAACAAATTCAGAGAAAATCGTATATACATATTGAGACGTATATACGATTAGGAGGAAAAAATTCGCTTCGTATATACCTCCATCTTCACATATATATGACCTTGTCCAAAAAGTAAGTTGTATATCTCTCTCCCTCACATATATACGATTGGAATTCGTATATAGGTATATACGACCTTGGTTTTTTTTTTACAGTGTCTCATAAGCATCGAGGGGAGTCTTCGGCTTCGGCGTCAGCTCCGTCTACACGCACCCGCCACAGGATTGCGGGACATGCGTCTACGAGGCGTAGGTGCACAAAGAGACAGCAGCCGGTGGAGGAGGTCCCGGTCCTTGAGTTTGAGTATGAGGAGGGCCAACAGCCGCACCCATACTATGGTGACCAGGAGCAGTCTTTGTCCTCAGACCAGTCTATGTCTGAGGACCAGTCTATGTCTCAGCACCACCACCACCATCAGCAGCAGTATCAGCAGCACCACCATCAGCAGCACCACCATCAGCAGCAGCAGCCTCAGCAGCAGTATCAGCAACAGCCTCTCTTTATTTTAGCAGGCCATGTCTGTTCTCGTGTACTGACAGACCCGGTAAGTTGAATTTATTTACATTGTGTTGTTAGTTTAATTTATTCTTGTACGTTGTCTTATTTTGTTAATTTGTTTTTAATTTAGACATTTGGACGTGTGGTGAAAGCATGGAACCATGGCAACAAGATATTACCAGAACCAGCAGTTGTTCAGCTATGTCAGAGGTTCCAAGTTATCCTCCCTTGTCTCCACCGGACATTCCACGGTGGACCATGAGCTGCTGTCCGCCTTCGTTGAGAGATGGCACCCGGAGACGTCGTCATTTCACTTACCATTTGGTGAGATGACGATTACTCTTGACGATGTGTCCTGCCTGCTTCATCTTCCCATCCAGGGAAATTATTTTAGAGCTCCACCCACTTCTGTGACCACGGAGCAGGCCATCCACCTAGCACACGTTTATCTAGGTGTGAGCATTGAGCAGACTCGTATGGGGTGTGGGAGGACTACTGGTCCAGGGGGGGACATGGATGCTGCTGTCAGGGCATATATACTTTTGCTTCTGAGCTACTCCATCTTCACTTGCAAGACTGGAGACAGGGCTGAGGCTAAGTGGCTGCTCCTACTTGCGGAGATCAGTGTTGATGTTGTTGGAGGGTATGCATGGGGGGCAGCAGCACTAGCTTACATGTATGATGCACTAAACTACTCCTGTGTGGAGACTTCACAGCAGATAGGAGGGTATGCGAGCCTACTACAGGTACAAATTTTAAATTATTTTTTTCATTTTTTCCGAGTTTTGATAAATTGTTTTTAATTAACCATTTTGTTTATTATTAATGGAGGGACCACTGTGTGGACGTTGGAGGAAGAAGAAGTCAGACGCTGTGAAGCTATTAGATTATAGGCAGCTGCTTGATGGGCTGACCTCCGATGATGTCTGTTGGCAACCATTTGAGGGGCTCCGGGGGGATAGAGACTTTGAGATGATTTCACTCTACTGGGGCTTCATCAGCTGGGGGGACATCAGAGTTCCCTACCTGCCTGATAGGTGCCTGCGACAGTTTGGGTATGTGCAGGGCTTCCCACGTACCCCTCTTACTGGTCGTCCGGCCCATGCAGACGTCCTCTTTCAGATTGCGCACTACTTGCCATTAGTGCATGACATTCTGGCAGCTACCCGTCCTGCTGAGGAGTTGGGTGAGGTTGGTCCAGGCTACTTGCAGTGGTATGTGAATGCGTCGATTCCGAGACTCTTACCTGCAGCAGCACCACCAGCAGCACAGGCAGCACCACCACCACCTGAGGAATGGGCGCACAGTATGGCAGATTTGGTTAGGAATGGGCTTCGTCATGGACATATTCGTATGGGCACCACCACGTACACTGACCTTTATCAATTGTTGCAGAGGCTAGGGCTTGATGACTAGGGCATTTTCTGTACTTTTATTTTGTGTTTGCACTTTTATGGATTCTACACAGTTGTTGGATTTTGTGTTTGTGCTTTTCTGGATTCTATTTGTACTTTTATTTTATGTTTCTACGTTTCTTGCGAGTTTCCTTCAAATTTCGGTCAGTCGATTTCATTCATGCGATAAAACAACGTTACATATCAGTCCATTTCTTTCATGCGATAAAATAAAGTTATATAAAAGATAAAACATAACAAACTAAACCCTAATCCTAATACTCTGGTGCTCGCAGACGACGTAATATCTCATTCATGCTCCTTTGTGTTTCCAAGTACAGCTCCAAAGGCTTATACCCCGTAAGCCTGTCATGAATGTCGAACATGTTCGCCACGTCTTTGTCGGTCTTGATAGACATGGACGAGTAGGAATTTTGGTGTAATTGAGAGTGAAATTTTGGTGTGAAAAGAATGAGGGTGGGGGTGAGTATTTATAGATTTCGTCAATGATTATCAACCGTTGATATTGTCGGTGCAATCTACACCGTTGATTAACATTGGAAGTCAAATCCTAACCGTTAGATCAATAATTTTTTATTATAAAAGTCGTATATACCTAGGGGGTGTATATACGACTTTGTAACATACAAGTCGTATGTACCCCCACACATACGTATATACAACTTGTATCTCACCAAATCGTATATACGTATGTGTGGGGGTATATACGACTTGTATGTTACAAAGTCGTATACCACCCCCCCCCCCCCCCCCCCCCCCCCTAATTTTTTTTTACACATATGCGATTTGAATTAATCAAAGTCGTATATATGTATGGTATGGTATATACGATTTTGGCTCAAATTTTTTAGGGGTATTTTCGTCCAAAAAAATCTTGTGGGGGTATATGGGAAGATGGTGGGGGTAAAAAAAAACCCTATTGAAAAATAAAAACAAAGTTATTGGATAAAACAATCCAAACATATCCAATAAATATGGATTTTTTGCAGTTTTTGGTTTGGATCGACTCGACTTGTGGTTTTCTATTGGGTTGATTCGATGTTGAACACCCCTAAGTAGGATGTTGGATGGTTGCGTGGGGGAAATGCTCTGATGTGGTAGTTGGCTTCGTAATGGAGGGAGAGCGGGTAGAAAAGGGAGAAGAGAATAGAGTTCCAGCATGGAGAAGAGAAGTGGGAAAGTTTTGGAAGCAAACTCATAGATGGACTAATTAAACAAATTTCAAAAAACTATAGGGACAAATAGGGATGTATTTTACAATTTCAAAATTGACCATTTCGCAAACAGAAGGGGGAAGAATAACAATAATCAAAAATCAGCATTTAACTGTAATACTTAGTGAGAAGTAGCAGTTAGTGAAAAGTCCTGCGAATGCAGAAGGTGGCAATACATAAATTACAAACATAACCAGTCAAGGCCAGTCATCTAGTTCAGAAACAGCTTTCCTCACCACTCTCTTGAATTACTCTCCCAACAAGAATATGCATGCAGTAAACAGCCTTTAATGTTCTCAGCCTATTAAAAGCATCAAGCTTGACAGACCCTGATTTCCTCTCTTTAGTGCTTCTTCCTTAGCAGGAAAGACAAACACAGAATCCTGCTTATAATCCTTTACTATCCCAACTGCAGTTACAGATACCATAGGACATTAGGACAAAACCGACTTCCTCTGCTGCGTCAGCCGCACCTACATTACAGGGAGATATGCGGTGCTTCTATGAACTGTTTTACCAGCTTGAGTACCTTGTAGCTCATCTATCAATTTCTTTTGAACTTCCTTTTTAACATGGGTGGCTTCGAACCTCGTCTGCGTGCAGGAGATGCTGCTTTATTTTTCTCCAAACTTGTTGGCACTACCTTTCTCTTGCTACCACTTTCAGTGTAACTTTTGTACTGGCTTTTACTGCCCACGTTACTTCTTTCTGACCTTACATTTGAATTTTTATCATTAGAATGTCTACTTTTCTTGGCTACTCTAAAGTCAGTCTCAAATTTATTCTTTCTCTTATTCAGTTTAGCCGAATCTCTCTCTTGGGAATCTGAACTTTTCGGTTTCCTCCACTCTGATCTGCAAAGAAGAGGGAGAGGGAGGGATAGAGAGAATAATTTTAGCTTCCAAGAACAACAAATGAGCTTACATATCTTTTTTTCACAAACTAGATCATACCCCTTGGCAGACGAAACGTCAGGCATATTTTCTGTATCATTCGGGACTGCTTCACTTGATTTGCCATGTCGATTCTGCAAGTCAATAAACACCATAATTATTTTTATCAAACAAGTAATCAGTCCGATGTACACCATCTGCAGATACTACGAATTTCAAATGAGTCCGAGTTGAAAGTAATGCAAAATCCAAACAAATGGTATTTTCCAAAGTAATAAGGATTCTGTTCATTAATTAAAGCTTTGCGATAAGGATTCTTTTTAACATGGCGTCTACTTAATTGCAACGATTCTATTAAAAGATATGATGCAAACACAATATAAATAAATGTATACCTCAGGCGTAAAGAGCGATTAAAGAAGAAAAAAGTTTTAAGAAAACCTATAAATAAATATGGAACCTTCACTATGGTTTTAGCTTCCGAATTGAATAGCAAATTGATTTACCTTTTTTGTTTGACTGTACATATTTTATAATTTATAATTTAAATTATCAATTTTTTCATTTAATTGTCAAGTTTTAATTTTTAAATGCATATTATGATACAAGCATAAGAAAATTGTAGTTTATATACTGCACTAATGCCTCAGTCATTTTTATCTTCTAAAAAAATAACCCTAATCATTTTAGAGCTCAACTTTAGTAACAAAATTTTAAGCCCATGTCAATAACTTTCACGCTATAACACATGGCTAGGTTCAGACTAAACCTAAAGTATAATACCACCACCGTGTCCTTTAATTAATTTAATATTAAAAGGAGCAACTCTTTTCACCAAAATAAAAGGAGTACCTCTAGAACTGTCTTCAGAAAATCCTTGTACTTCTCTGGGGTAACCACTCTGACCGCAGCAGAACCGCACTTCCGTATTAATATTTCTAATATGACAGTGACCTATAGAAAACCAAGAAAACATCATTCTTATGGTTCAATCCAGTATACCGATGAATGAGTTCGTGTTGTATGTTGCGTATTTATTTAAATAAGTATCATGCATGTTTAGGACCAAGAGCTTAATATTAGAAATTAGACATGCCTTGGATCTAAAATGATTTCTTGATACAGATGACCAGCGGATGATTTCAGCAACAACATCGGAGAGAATATTCTGCAACTCTCTTGCTTGTACGCAAGAAACCGTCACTTTAACAAAGCCCAACACGGCCTGTTATAGATGTAAGATTAAACTCTAAGCAATGACAAATATGCTCAAACAGTTATCTGATCTTGAAAAAGTACGAGAACACTAACTTTTATGATTTCCACATCTTTGGTGTGCAGCAAAGATAAAAGAGAAGGGACAAGATCAGAAATGGAGAGACAGAGATCTGCATCCTTATATACCAATACAGACAGCGCAGACACAGCTCCACTTTTTATATGGGGAGATGCACCGGAAAGATATCCCATTATCTGTATAATGAGAGCATTGAGACTATGACTCGTTAATACAATCAGAAAATGCAAATTATCAAGTCCAATTATTATTACATTATAGGAGTTTTTTTTTAAGTTCAGCCAATCACCAATAGCACGGAAATTGTATTGGTTGCAAAAATTTTGCCTTGAAAAACAAGGAAAATGCATTATTGTGGGAAAATCAAGTTATACTTGATTGATAAAATAAATAAAGTTAAAATCAAGAATGTACTTACCATGCTAACAAGTTTGTGATATGGTTCAATAGGACCAACACACGATACCTCCCTCAAGTTAGAACTTATATTTAAAAGTAAATCACAAGCTTCTTTCCTCGCTTCATCATTTCCCTACATAGTAACATTGTGTATGAATTAGTACAGCTATTATTATCTCTCCTTATTGAGATACGATACATAGCGGACCAAGCTAAACCAGTGAACTAAAGAAACGTGCAGTTGTATGTAATTGAACTTACATCTTTTAATGTGAGAATAATTTCATTGAGAATAAGAAAAGCCTTTGAGTTCACGTCCTCTTCTAAACTAATCTGCAGAATTCATATCAAGATAAGAGCACTTAATTATCTGAGAATGATTTCATTCATTGAAAATAAGAAAAGCCTTTGAGTTCTCATTCTCTTTTAAACTAATCTGCAGAATGTATATCAAGAAAAGACCACATAAGTGTATATGTTGTATGCCCCCTCCCACCCTCCTTCAAATATCCAAAATAGAAAGCATGGAAATGACTTGACTATGAACCACCTCCGAAGCAAAGCTCAGATTGAAACTGTTCCAATATGCAAATGAACCAGACTCTTGCAAAAATGTAGGGCAGATATGTAAAAATAGCACCATGTTAATTTGTTAACCCAGTTTGACTGTCAACCAGAGGCAATCAAAGAGCTAAGCAATTTTTCAAGAGCATAAATCACGTAAAATGTTGTATTATTGTTGGAACATTAGTAACAACCAGAATTCTGAAACCTACATCATATAAGTGAAAAGAAGCATAGCAAGTGATCTTCCATACTGCATGTCCATCACAATAACTTTAACATTGAGTTAATTTGTGCAAAAAGTATGAGGCGCTAAGCCTAAGAATTTCAAATTCAATTTCTAAACCACTGTTGATAGAAACAAATTAAATATTTTTAAGCCTAAAAATCCCTACTCCCTCTTCAACACAGTTATCTATTTTGACTACTACTCTCGTTCCTTCTCTCCAGCAGAGTTAGAAGAGAATGGAGACAGTGGTTCCTCTTCATCTAACTTCGGACTCCGCTGAAATTTTAAACTACAAACAAAACCTATCAGAGCTTAAGTTGTTTTTTAAAAAAGAAAGAACTATGCTTTTTTTCCCCAAATGAAAAACCCTTAGGTCGCTAATGTACTTCTTTTGAAAAATGAGTAGAAGTACATTTGCAATACCAATTAAAATATCAAGTTTACAGAATCACTAAAGACGCCTACAACCTTTTTTTTGACATGGACGCCCACACCCTTTCTTAATCCCAACACATTCTGACAAAACCTCATTACACTGCACATAGTATGGTAATTGAATACAATAAATAATTTAAATATTGAATTTCATTACCTTGTTAGTTGTATCGGAATATAGTTAAATAGTTTTATTTGTAATGTTTTATAATTAAGGTTAGACACTTTTTACTATCATTTCAATTGATCGTGTACTTTAAAGTTTAAATAAATCAATATTCCTTTTCTTTTACCATTAATGTCAATATTATAACAATATTCATGTTTTATAAGCTTTTCAAAAATGCATGTTAAAGGAGACCATGCACAAGTTACCTAAAATGCGGGTAGTAGATTCAAGATTGAGACATAGATTGAGACATAGTAGTTTTATTTGTAATTGAATACAATAAATAATTTAAATATTGAATTTCATTACCTTGTTAGTTGTATCGGAATATAGTTAAATAGTTTAGTTGTAATGTTCTATAATTAAGATTAGACACTTTTTACTATCATTTCAATTGATCATGTACTTTAAAGTTTAAATAAATCAATATTCCTTTTCTTTTAGCATTAATGTCAATATTATAACAATATTCATGTTTTATAAGCTTTTCAAAAATGCATGTTAAAGGAGACCATGCACAAGTTACCTAAAATGCGGGTAGTAGATTCAAGATTGAGACATAGATATCCAATGGGCGAAGGTATGGATATCTAATGAGAACGCTGCAGGTAAGGGGCAAATTGGGAAGGGTCCTAATGTTTATGAAAGAATGAAGTGGAAATCAATCAAATGGGAACCACAGATTCAGCACTCAATATGAGGAAATATAAATGTTCTGTTTAATAGTGCAAACATAGGAGATAATTAAGTAGTAGTGGAGGGAATAAGAATAGTCTGTTTAATAATTAAGTAGTAGTGGGGGAATATGAACGTTTTGTTTATGAGAGAGAATTTAAAGAGTTGAAGAGTAGTAGAGAGGTTAGGTTAGAGAATAAATAAAGTTGGAGAGTAGTAGAGAAGGCAAGCTTGAACTGGGATAGGATTGGGCTTGGGACTTGGCATTCTCTGTGCCATTTTACAGTTTTCATTTCGTCTACATAGTAGATTCTTCCTTGTAAACATCTTATACTCAATTCTGAGAGATCCTCAGAATTGAAGTCCATAATACAAGGAGTTATTTCAAATTGTTCCCTGTTTTAACATACCCATCAAGTTCTCAGAATTGGAGTATAAGATGATTACAAGGAAGAATGTAGATGAAATGAAAACTGTAAAATGGCACAGAGAAGAAGCCCAATCCTATCCCAATTCAAGCCTGCCTTCTCTAACAGAACGTTCATATTCCCCCACTACTACTTAATTATTAAACAGACCATTCTTATTCCCTCCACTACTAATTAATTATCTCCTATGCGTGCACTATTAAACAGAACGTTTATATTTCCTCATACGGAGTGTTGAATCAGTGGTCCCCATTTGATTGGTTTCCATTTCTTTCATAAACATTAGGACCCTTCCCAATTTGCCCCTCACCAGCAGCGTTCTCATCAATATCAAATTGACGCCATGTCAATATGGATCTAAGTCTGGGTATTTTTAATAAACAAGTATGGGGACAATAACTTTGGTACTCTATCCAGATCCTATCCATTGACCTCTCTAGTGACTTAGAAGTGGCGGAAGCTGAAAAATGAATTTCTAAGGAAAAAAACAGCTGCTAAAATATTTTCCAAAAGAATGTTGCCCATCATATCTAAAGGCCTATGAGGATTGACATGTATTTATAAGCTCTGCAGTTAATAGCAGCGGTAGCGGCTGCTATCACAGTATAGCATTGCGTAGCAGCCCCTTGGCGCTCCACAATTTGCCTTGCGTCATAGTTTTCAAGTAGCAGCCATAGCACCGCAAATTGCACTTGCTACAGAGAAGACCCAGATATACCCAAACTGCAACTCTGAAGATGCAGCAAGAAGTCACAACTAGGAGAAGTGGAGAAACCATTTTCGGTGTTGTGGGTGCTTCAATGTTGAAGAAATGGGCGACATAAGATAAGAGAGAAAAATACAAATACAGAGAGAGTAAAGGGCATGCAGTGGAAGGTAGATTCTACTCCTCGGGACTGTACCGATAATGGCATAGCTGTAAAAACTGCATTTTATAGTATATAAGAATGAACCCCATGAACTTAATGTGCAAATGACTAAGTGCCACATCTGCAATGGAAGTGGCACTGCTTTCTAGAAATCACTCTAACTTCTTTTTTATACAAGCTGCACCACCTTCATATCTTAGTAAAAAAAAATCTATAGAAATTTGAGTTAGTTTTGTCATGTTAATTTTATTCACAGATTCTTCAAATCTTTAAAATATTTAATTTAGGTGTAATTTTGAATCTGATGTGTCATGAGTAATGACACTTACCATTTACAAGGAACATTTAATTTTTAATATTATAAATTACTTAATGTTTTTTAATAATATCTGATATCTCGAAACTTCAAGGTAGCGTCCATACTGATACCCACTATACCGCTATGGCGTTTTGGAGGTTGGCCGCTATCCACAACTCACTATATAGTAGTATATAACAATTGAAATAATATCATAATTAAGAATTCTGACCTTTACTATGTGTACCATCAGCATCTGAAAACAAGCAAACCGACTTCTAAGAGATAAGATAGCAGCTGGAGGTTTTAGACCAAGTAATATATCAATTAGCTCCATATACTTAGGAGAAGAAAAGCACGGGTGCTCCTGCATCATTCAGCAACAACACTGAGATACATATTAAGAGAATGAAACAAAAAATGCCACGCAAATGCATACCTCCAAAATTTTGCTCAAAGTGTTGTATGCTTCATGACGAACACTCTCATTAGTTACCTACATAACAAGCATATGTTAATTATTCTTTCAAAGTTATATATGTTAGTAGAGAGAATTAAAAAGGGATAATAATAACAAAAATAATTGTCTCAAAAATAATAATAATAACAAAAATAAGTACAGCTCATTCTCAATCTTTGAGAAATACCTGAAACGACTGTATAGTTAAATTATAAATTATCTCAACAAGATTATCATTTGCTCCTTCAACAAGACAAGATGCTATCTCCAATATCAGACACCTGAAGAATAACGAGACTTTCAGTGGACAGGTTTCCAGATTCTCCAATTAAATTTGGCAAAGGTCGGACTAGAGTTTAGGAAAATGTAAAAGCTCAATCATATTTAGGTTAGCTAAAAATTAAAAAAGTTGCCAATAGAACGGGATAACAAATGAAGAATTCTCAATTATTTTTATCCAGATATGGAAAACTGTTATGAATTTAATGAACCAACTCCCTCTAAAATTTAAGCAGTCTGGTTTGATAGAGTAGATGATTAGTTGCACAACTACTTTGTAAAACTGTTACAGTTAGTTATATAAAACTGTTACAGTTAGTTTGACTTTAAGCTTTTCTGTTATGCAATCTGTTATACTGTTATCAAACAGTTAGTTAAATGTAAGCAAGTCTGATTAGTATATATATACTATCAGCATATGTACATTCTAATCATGAAATGAAAATATCACAATTACACAATATTCTTTAATTTCTTCATGGTATCCAGAGCTTCCTAAAACCACCTCTGTGGTTCTTTGATCCTTCTTTCTTTCTCATGGCGACACCGCCACCTGCTTCGCCGTTGATAACGGCTAACGCCATCAATGCCACCACAAACACTCCCTTGGCAAGCTTCAATTACAAAATTTCTGTGAAGCTAGATGAAAACAACTATCTGGTTTGGCTTCAGCAGATAGAGCCAGTGCTACGTGCACATCGTTTGCACAGATTCTGCGTTTCTCCTGATATTCCCCCACAATATCTCAACGATGCTGATCGTCTTTCCAACACAGAAAACCCAGCCTATTCTGCATGGGAACTCCAGGACCAACTGCTTCTGGCCTGGTTGCAAGCATCTCTGTCTCCGGCGATCTTACCCTCCGTCATTGGTTGCAGGCACACATTTCAATTGTGGGAAAATATTCACCAAACTTTCCAATCTAAGACTAAGGCTCAAGCAAGCCAATTGCGCACTCAATTGCGTACGACAAAGAAAGGTGCAACATCAATTTCAGAATTCCTCGCCAAAATCAAACATCTCAGATTCTCTCATCTCCATTGGTGAACCAGTTTCTACTCAGGATCAACTTGACGTCATCCTTGAGGGTCTTCCACCAGAATACGAATCTTTGGTGACGCTAATCAATTCAAAGATTGAATGGTTTGGTTTGGATGAGATTCGTGCTCTTCTTCTTGCGCAAGAACAGCGATTGGACAAACAGCGTATCGTCGAGGAACTTCCTTCACTAAATCTCACTCAGACGCAATTAAACCCTAATTCCGAGTCTCAACATCAAATTCCTCAGGCCAATTTCACTTCTAATTCATCTGGAGGACAAAACCCCAATTCTTCTGGTTCGACGAACCCTAATTTTGCTGGAAACAAGGGAAATTCGCAATTTCGTGGCCGTGGTGGTCGATTTGGCCGTCGTGGAGGTCGTGGTGGTGGCCGAACCAACGTCACGTGTCAAGTTTGCCAACGCACAGGACATGAAGCCTCCTATTGCTACCATAGATTCAATCCTGCGTTTGGTGCTGTTCAGAACAACTATTCCAGTGGTAATCCCTATCAGTACTTACGCCCTAATACTGCTAATAATTCTGTTTGGCCACAAATCTCTGGTGCAGGACTTCCTCAGGCAAATTATACTGGGGTTTTTGGCACTACTCCTCTGTTGAACAATGCACTGGACACTGCTGCAACACAGCATGTTACTATGCAACCAGCACCAGCAGGAGCAGCTCCACCTCCTACACACTTGGAGAACATCTTCCTTGGCAATGGGCAAGGTTTGCCTGTCCAATCTCTTAGCTCATTTTCTTTTCCCTCTCCTTCCCATCCAAACAATATGCTTCATCTTAAAAATGTGCTTCATGTTCCTTCCTTAAACAAAAATCTAGTTAGTGTTAGCAAGTTTGCTCTTGATAACAATGCTTACATACAATTTCATCCTTTCCATTATGTTATGAAATCCCAGGACAATGATGAAGTGCTTTTGCAAGGGCGCCTGGATTCAAATGGTCTTTATCCTCTTCAGTCAAGCAATCTGTCTAGCTCTCAGTTTCCTTCTATTAACCACACTGTACCACACACTTCCACAGATTACTTCAAGTGGCATCATAGGTTAGGCCACCCTAGTATTGACACTTTAAACAATGTTCTAAAGCTGTGTAATCTTTCAACATTTCAAAGAAATGAGAATTCCTTTTGTATTGCTTGCTGTCTTGGTAAATCACACAAATTACCCACCACTCCTTCACAAACTGTATACACTGAACCTCTTGAACTTGTTTTCTGTGATTTGTGGGGCCCTGCTCCTATGTCCTCCTCTTTAGGTTATAAATACTTATAGTAGATTCACTTGGATATATTTTTTACACAACAAGTCAGAAACTCTAACTATGTTTAAGCAGTTTAAAGCATTGGCAGAATTGCAGCTAAACAGAAAAATCAAGTCCATCCAATCAGATTGGGGTGGAGAATTTAGGCCTTTCAAGGATTATCTCACCAGTTTAGGAATCATTCACAGAATAATATGCCCACACACCCATCATCAAAATGGGGTAGTTGAAAGAAAGCATAGGCATATAGCTGACATGGGGCTATCCCTTCTTTCTCACTCCTCTCTTCCCTATCATTTCTGGGACCATGCCTTTCACACAGCAGTATATCTCATTAATAGACTTCCTGCTGCCAGTTCTCATTTGATTCCATTTCAAGTCCTTTATCACAAACAGCCAGATTACAATTTTCTCAAATCTTTTGGGTGTGCCTGCTATCCTTTGCTAAGGCCATATAACAATCCTAAATTCCAATTTCGGTCTAGTGAATGTGTTTTCCTAGGATACTCACCTTCACACAGAGGTTATAAATGTCTTGACTCTAATGGTCGTCTTTTTCTATCTAAAGATGTTATCTTTAATGAACATCACTATCCCTACCAAGCAAAACAACAACCTGCCACTACAGTTCCATCTTCTACCTCTGTTACTGCACCTCTTAATCTTGTCTCTCCTCTCACTACACCACTCAATACTACTGCTACATCACACACCAGCTCTCCTCCTCCCTCACCATTGCCAAACTCACCTCACCCTACTATACACTCAGAACACTCTTCACATAACACTCTACCTTCCACTGCTTCTAGTACTATAGATCCTGACTCTTCTCCTTCTCCATCTCCTTCACCCTCACCCCCTCATAACACTCATCACATGCTCACTCGTTCTAAAACAAACAGCCTTAAACCTCCTCTATTTCCTACCTTAAACCTCACTACCACAGAACCTTTCTCTGTTGATCATGCCCTGGCAACTCCTTGCTGGGCAGAAGCAATGCAATGTGAGTTCAATGCTCTGCAGAAAAACAATACTTGGCAATTAGTCTCCCTTCCTCCAGGCAAGCGTGCAATTGGCTGCAAATGGGTCTTTCGCATCAAGGAAAATCCTGATGGATCCATTAATAAATACAAAGCACGTCTTGTGGCAAAAGGGTTCAATCAAAGGTATGGTACAGATTATACTGACACATTCTCACCAGTGATCAAACCTGTCACAGTGAGAACTGTCATAACTCTGGCTCTATCCTATAAATGGCCTATAAAGCAAATAGATGTGAATAATGCTTTTTTAAATGGAACTCTCACTGAGGATGTTTACATGCAACAACCTCCTGGTTTCACATGTGGAGATAAGAACACTGTCTGCAAATTGAAGAAAGCTATCTATGGATTGAAGCAGGCTCCTAGGGCCTGGTATGAAAGCTTAACTAAAACTCTGCTCTCATTTGGTTTTACTCAGTCAAAGTGTGATCCATCCTTGCTCATTTACAATCATCGTGGATGCTGTCTGTTAATTCTTATATATGTGGATGACATCTTAATAACTGGGAACTCTGCCACAGCTATTCAGTTGGTTATCAACAAACTTCATGCTGCTTACTCTCTCAAACAACTTGGCAATCTTGATTATTTTCTGGGAATTGAATGCACTGCCACACCTTCTGGTGCTCTCCACTTATCTCAGGCCAAATATATAAGAGATCTTCTTCATAGAGCAGGTATGGATGACTGCAAAGGGATCTCAACTCCTCTGCCTGCCAATTTAAAATTATCCAGATCTGGTGCAGACTACTTTGACAATCCCTTACTCTACAGAAGCATAGTTGGTGCTCTGCAGTATGCTACTATGTCTATTACTAGGCCTGAACTTGGATACTCTGTCAATAAAGTGTGTCAATTTATGGCACAACCATTAACTTCACACTGGACTGCAGTAAAACGAATTCTCAGGTATCTTAAAGGTACTATTGACCTTGGTCTGACCTTACAACCTGCCTCCTCCAGCTTTCCTCTTAGCATCAGGGCATTTTGTGATGCTGATTGGGCCTCTGATGTTGATGACAGAAGGTCCACATCAGGGGCATGCATCTACCTTGGTCCAAATTTGATATCCTGGTGGTCTAAAAAGCAATCCCTGGTGGCCAAATCAAGTGCAGAGGCAGAATATCGCAGCTTAGCCCTTGCTGCTTCTGAAGTTCTTTGGGTCCAATCTCTCTTACAAGAGCTCCAAGTCTCAATTCCACCCCCTATTATCTACTGTGACAACCAGAGCACTGTTGCTCTGAGTCACAATCCTATTCTTCATAACAGAACTAAGCATATGGAACTTGATATATTTTTTGTTCGTGAAAAAGTGCTCAACAAGTCACTTATTGTGTCCTATGTTCCTGCCCAAGCTCAAGTAGCAGATATCCTTACAAAACCTCTCAGCAGGAACATGTTCTGTGCTTTCAGAGACAAACTCAGAGTTCTCAGAACTTCTGAGCTTGAAGGGGAGTGATAGAGTAGATGATTAGTTGCACAACTACTTTGTAAAACTGTTACAGTTAGTTATATAAAACTGTTACAGTTAGTTTGACTTTAAGCTTTTCTGTTATGCAATCTGTTATACTGTTATCAAACAGTTAGTTAAATGTACGCAAGTCTGATTAGTATATATATACTATCAGCATATGTACATTCTAATCATGAAATGAAAATATCACAATTACACAATATTCTTTAATTTCTTCAAAGGACGTGAATGTTTTATTGGATTGCATTACACCCTTCATTTCACACGACCTTTTCAGGGCTGAAGCGTGGATATTACAAGTATGCCAAAGAGAGAATAGAAACTGAAACGATGAAATTCTGGTTGCCACTTTAACATACTGACACAATTATTCTTGCATAAATAAGTCACTAAGTTCACCTTTGAGAACAACCCTGCTCATCAATTGGCTCACTGTCTAAT
Source organism: Astragalus glycyphyllos (assembly GCA_963573325.1). Classification (NCBI taxonomy): domain Eukaryota; kingdom Viridiplantae; phylum Streptophyta; class Magnoliopsida; order Fabales; family Fabaceae; genus Astragalus; species Astragalus glycyphyllos. Next base: position 42,945,976 of record OY754309.1, read on the forward strand.
GCTCTGCTGGTACTAGTCAATATATCAGCTTCACCTTCACCTTCACAATCTAAAAACTGAAACCTCTTGAGAAGAGACATAAACACTTCTTTGGTTACAGAAGAATCGGTGATACAAGCTAGGCACCTGATTGCACCCTATAAAAGAAGGGGGGAAATTCAAATTCCTTATAAATACAGTCCACACATGCATCAAAGTGCCATTCCCTAATGCAAGTATTAAGTTTTAAACAATCATACAATTAGAGAGCAAGAGAAGTTAGAGACAGTGTTAATAACAGAGTAATGTTAAGCCTAAAATTTCTAAAAAATTATATTAAATAGCACAGGTAGTGTATTTTAAATTTTTGAGCAAAACAAACAAGTCCTGGATTTTCAGCACAAGAGAACATAAAAGAACGGTGTCATTCCACATGGGAGGATTGGTAATAATAATAATAATAATAATAATAATAATAATAATAAATGTGAAACCTTTAAAGAAACGCGTGTTTCAGGAAGTGAACTGATAAATAAATCTGATAAAATATGAAGCAATTGATTCGAACAAGATGCCAGGGACTTCAAGTTTCTCGTAGCAGCTTTCTTTGAATAAGCAGGTTGCTTGCCGAACTCTAATGAAGAATCATGTTCTGCATGGAAATCCGACTCGCTCTTTTTAGGGCTAAGTGCAGCCTTGTTCTCGTTCACAAGAATCTACATGAATTCAAGAACATTCACATGGAAAGTCAATTGCCAAACTAAACAAATAAAACCACTAGAAGTACAAAGGTGTCCTTCAGTTTATGAAAATATGACCTGTAATGACATGGAAACATTTTCATGCATGGAGGGGTCCTTTTTAAGAAAAGTAGTAAGGACGTCACAGAGACGACCAATACTTTGATAACTATCAGTTGCATGACGACAAAAGCTAGGAAGCAACCCCCACAATTCATGGGCACGGGCAAGTAGATCTTGACTAATCTCGGGATTTTTGACTGAAAAGAAACAGGAAAAAATCGCTCAGAATTAGACTAAATTAGTGATAACGTCATAAAAATAGAAATTGCATGACCAACAGCTAAAGGAAAAAATGTCGGAAGTAAGAGTAGAAAAACAATACCAAAACTTTGATACAAAATACATTTCTACTACATAACAGTATTCCAAATTTACTAATCATCAAAATTTTATTTCCATTTACTATTTTTTCCCCAAACAAAATGTAAAGAAATTATTTACTTACAGTTCATAAACTCGAAGTTAACTTGAACAAACTACTCTGATGCGAAAGCTTGTTTTCCACTTACCACAAAAGGTTATTTGTTTAAATCAAAGCAGCACAGACACTTCACAACAATAGTTGTTTCATGTTGGTCTCGTATCGAACATGCATCTGTTGTGTGGGACAATGGACAGATACTTCTAATTGTATGTTACATTGTTTTACTTTAATTAAATTTACACCAAATAAGATTTTCTTGATCAAATACACCAAATAAGATAAGATGGGAATGCCACTTAAATTTGATAAAATTCTATAACTCATTCTAACATTTAGAATATCAGTTTTCTTTAGATTAACATGTGTTTTCATATTAATTTTAAACTAATTTAATGTGTTCTATTAAATCCGTCTCATGTTATGTTTTACAATTTTTCAGATTTGTTGCATGTGTCGATTGTAATCTTTTGTTGTGCGGCTGCTTAGTCATTGTATAAGAGTACTGTTCACAGGTCAAATTGTTCTAACAAAAGTACTATACTTACTACAGTAAAGTGAGTATTATAGCAGTGATATCGGTCGGATATTGCATTTATTGTTTACTTTCTTTTATTACCTTGAAAAGGATTATATTTATTTTAAGGGTAGGAATTTCGTTTGAAGAAAAGGAGCTTTGGCACAACGATTGAAGTTGCTGAAGTGTGATTAGAGGACCATGGGTTCAAGTCGTGGATTAGCCTCTCGCAAATGCAAGGTAGAGTTGCCTACAATGAACACAACAATTCCAACCATGGCAGCAAAAATAGAAGTGCTCTACATTTCTAAGCAAAAAGGAAAGGAAAAGAGGAGAAAAAGAAATCCCGACCAGAGCAGTAACGGTGACGAAGATAGGGGGGCCTTCAGCCAAAAGTATACGAGCTTGCTCAAACTTTAAGTCAAAAGAAAAGGAAAGAAAAAAAAAACATCATGCTCGAAGTAGTGTGTGTGTGTGTGTGTGTGTGTGTGTGTGTGTGTATTCAAGTGTATTTCCTTCACAAAGGATGAACTTTATCTATTCACACGTCTATAGGGAGAGTAACGTATGTGCAGACAAGTTAACCAATTTTGGCACAACCATGCATGGCTATGTTTGGTGTGACTTAATCACTCCTTTCCTTATGGAAGACTTTTCTCGGAATAGTTGGGTCTTCCAAACTATAGGTTTAGCTAATCTCCCATGGCTGTGGGTCAGGTCTATTTATTCCCCTTCATGCTATTGTTCTGTTCGTTTCTATTTTTAATAAGATTATAGTGTGTTTCAAATAACAAATAATGCTCCCGACTTTCTTTATTGTGATGCTTTTGCATGTCAAAAACATGTTGCAAATATACCTTTACGACTAGCCTTCTTAAAGGACTTTGCAAGCGGCATGATATGCTCCATGTAGTATGCAAGTGACGCTCCAGAAACATAGTGCTTCAAGACTGGTAGTAGCCAAATATTTGAATAAGTATAGCAGTGTTCATTAAGAGAGATAGGTACAAGTGTGAGAAATTTCTCAGGTCCCATAGCAGAAACAGCAGACCCAATGCATTTCTGAAACTGCATAAAATTGAAAAGCAGATGAACCAGTAATCAGCAGAGTAGCTTTAGCATATACTGTACCAGAACACAAACAACAGCAATAGTAGCTGTCTAAGTTAAATGGCGTTTGGTCCTTTAGGTATATCAATATGATATGTTGAATATTATTATAGATAACCCGACACCAATCCTTATTTGCAAAAGCAACAATCTCTAAATTCTAATTCAATACGAAATAGATCCCAAATGTAAGCAAACATGGAAACTAACTCTAAAAATATAATCTAAGATACTCTTAACATAGCACCACAGTCACCGTCAGCCACAGATCCACGTTATAAGAATTTGGGGCAATTTCCCCTGCAAGCTAATTCTTTTCTTGAATATGCTTAATAAAATTAACTTTTTTCCCCCCATAATAAAAGAGGCCCCCATAAGACAAGTCTTTTATGAAATGAATGTCTAATGTTACAAAAGATAAATGAGAGAATAAATTGGGACTAATTTTATTTCTTTATCCTTCTAGTTTTTATCGCTCCTCTAATACAAAATACACATTGTGACACAACACATATCAAATTTTGTGGTTTTTAAATAATTTTAATAATGCAATTATGCATTTTGCAAAAATTATTATGTTTCTTTTGTAACTATTTTTTTGCCCCCACTAAACAATATTATGGATCACGGGTCACCGACGTGTACCACTCATGGAGTTGAATACTCTCACTCTCCTCTCATTGTCCCAACCCAAGTCGATGCCACCGTTGTGTCTCACCACCACACATCATCGGCGTCCTAAACCACCACCCCCCCCCCCCCCCCCCCCCCCCAAACACTTCCATAGGTAGAAGAACACTTTCACAGGGAGCATGAAAGGTAGACAAACTTTGGATGAAACGGGTAAGGCACAAAAACCTTAGTAGAATGGCACCCTTTCACCCATGCCAAGTCTAATCATGTTGAGCCATATGATATTAGAATATATTCAGACATTTTTTTTAAAATAAAATAAAGCTATATATCCAAGTAGGTATGTGCACACCGCTCACTTTGGAGTACCTGTGGTTCAAAGAAATTAAAACATGATAGAATATTTGCATGTTGCAACAAATCTCTTGGATTATGTTTTTTAAGTAAGTAAAATTGTGAGGGTAGCATTTATATGATAAACAAATAATGGCCACGCTAATGAGTGCCCTAATGGCACTAGTTAAGGATCATTTAACACATTACTCCCTCCGGTCTCTATTATAAGCAGTGTTGTTAATGGCGGATGGCGGTTTATGGCGGCGACACAAAAATCCGCCATAAGCATATGGCGGATGGCGTAACGGCATATGGCGGACGCTATGGCGGACCAATTTTTTTAAAAAAAAACTAGAAAATATATGTACTAATATACATAAAAGCCTATCAATAAATGTCAAAAACCATAGACTTAATTGGTAGAAAATATCATTAGTCTCATCAAATTGTCCTAAACAACTAAGAACCACTTCTGATTAAGTTTAAGACATCAAAATAACAACAAAATTATAAAAAGCAATGAAAAAACAATAAAGAAGATTAACGAAGAGAACAAATAAAAGACTAACATATTAAAGCTTCATAAACTAAATATTAAAGCTTGCTGAAGAGTATATATTGATATAGAAACAGAATAGAACACCTATACAGCATATATATATATATATATATATATATATAAACAGAGGAAAAACGTGTGCAGAAGAACAGAAATTGTTTATATATAATATATAGAAACAGAGGGAAAATGTTTGCAGAAGAAAAGAATTTGTTTTTGAAAAAAACAGCAGTTGTTGCTGACTTGCAGTTTCAGAGAAGAGTGATGGTTGTCGCTGGTGGTCGTCGGTCGCAGGTGGTGGTACAATTGTCGGCGGTCGTGCGGTGGTCACCGGTCGCAGGTGGTGGTGTGACTGTGGTGAGATGAGATGAGAAAAAATGATGGAATCGTGAAATGAGAGAAAGCATCGTGAAAATGAAATAAGACCATTAGAGAGAGGGGTTTAAATTAGGGTTTTCTTACATTGGGCCTGATTTCGGGTCGGGTCCCATGGCCCAGATGCAAAAAACACAAAAAAAAACCTAGTTTTGGTCGCTTTTTCCGCCACGGCGCCATGGCCGCTACAGCCGTGGCGGCCGCCATAACCCCGCCATTTGAACTCCGCCATGTAACCGCCATTTGATGGCGCCCAGCTTAAAATCCGCCACGCCATTCCGCCATGGCGCCGCCATAACCGCCATTTGACAACACTGATTATAAGCAAAAAAGATGGTCCAATTCTTGGTCTCTTTTATAAGCAAAAGTTAACTATTTTTGCCATATTTAAGAATGCCCTAATGCCACTTAATTGAGTGGTTGGCAATAGAGTGAAATAAGAGATTCTTTTCATTAAATATTAAAAAGGGTTAATTTATGTGTGTAATAATATATTTTTATATATATAGACAGAGAGAGAGAGAGGACAAGGATCGATTGATGAGAATAGATATACAGAACAAATACATCATAGTGTAACTCACTAACAATTTGGCGAGCATGAGGCCAAATTAGCAAAATATTTCCAACACTATCTGCATTATAATCAATTGTTTGAGTTAAATGTTCCATACCTCTCTATAAGGAGAAATTTAGATATATTAACTTCCTAAATTGAACTAACCTAGAATTTTAAAATGAGTGAGAAGAAATAACACAATAAACCAAAAGATGATATGATGTATGTATAAAGATCAACAACAAACATTTAGATCAATGTCGTAACAGCCAAAGAATCTTTTACCAGTACTTACATGTTCAATATTAATATTGCTTCCGGAAGTTTGAATCATCAAGTCAGCAAGTTTAAGCACAACATTCTTCATAGCTACAAATGAGGACTCTCCTGCAACCAACAAAGATTAGAACAGAGTAGGATAAGTATGAAATGTAGTTTTGATTACTAGTTTGTTTAAACAAGAAAATATTATTGATAAAGAGAAGTGCAATAGCAGAGGATAGGACATTATCTCCTCACAAAGTAACGAAGAACAAAACATAGAGCAGAGAAAACTGTCAATGCAATCAAGCCCTTCAATCCCTCAGCACAATTGAATAGATAGGAAGAGACTATCAAGTGTTTTTTTCTTCTTTTTTTTTGACAAAAAAACAATAATGAGAAAAGAGGGGAAGTACAATGAGGTGGATGGACAAGGAATCCTGCAACATAAAGAAACTAAGAGAAAACAGCGAGCCCAAGAGGCTTGAAATTACAAGTTGTCAAAACTGTCTTTGTATTAACACTTTTAAAACATGTGCAGAGCACCAAAATGAGACCATAAACACAACTATATCCTACCCAAAGCATCAATGAAGGACAGAGAAGAAGAAACTTGCATAACAGAATTATGCGATTGAGTATCTAGCAATCAAAGAAATTGAAAAGAAAATATTACTTCGACTGTGTTAGTATAGTGTTAGACAGTTCCGTACCAAGCTCAAGAAACAAAACAGAAATGACTGACAAAAGATGCTCATTTGGGATTCCATCAGTAGCCGAAAGGGTGTTCTCAAAAACTTCACACGTTGATTTAATTGCATTGCCTTCCATACTTAGCTGACTGTTATCATGAAATGTTTGATTTGTACCAATTAATAAGCTTTGGGGACCAACACGATGCTTGAGCACATCTATCAAAATACTTGAAGCCTGTGATGTTGTGGTTCCCTCAGAAGTTAAGAGCCCTAAGGTCAACATTGGCAAATTATATCAGAAGATTATAATACAGAAAAGGGAATATACAGCGAGGGAAAGCACCAATACTAATGCTAAAAAAAGTACATGAAAGATAACTTTTACAACATTGTCTCCATAGTGACATTATCAGCAAAACCTGTGATTTTAACACTAATCAGCAAGCAAGTACTTTAGACATTACAGTAGAATCATACTAAAGAAATCTTAAACTTCGAACAAGACATGGCTTCCCATAAAAGTTTGTGCAGGCTGCAGCAGAAATCCATGGGAAAAACCACCAACCAATGCACCAGAGTTGCATTGAAAAAATTTTATAGTTGAACTGTCAATGGATTTTGATTTCTAATTTAATTGATTAATGTAGTGACATGATCAATTCATAACCCGGGATATCTTTTTTTCCATAGCACAATCAGAAGAAAGATGGCGATAAACATAACCAGGTGAAATAAAATAATCTGAACAAAATACCTAACTAGATTAATTAAGATTAAACGATACCCACAAGGGATAAACATAGTAATATCATACATACCCATCACAGATTGACTAACTAGAGGAAGTTTCTTGATCCATAAGCTTGATTGTCCAGTATAAAGTAAGTCCATTAACAGTCTTAATAAGGTCGCTGCAAAAATCACAGTATCCAAGGGGTTCTTATCTCCCAATGATACAAAAGAAGCAAGAGAAACTACAATGTCCTCTGTCTCTAGGACTATATTTCGGACTCTCGAAGCTTCAAAAATAGCTTCAAAAGTTTTAAGCACATGCTTTGTAAGTGGCAATATCTGAGCACCAAATAATTTATGCACTTCGTAAAGAACTTTTGGAACAACTTTTGCAGAGAGACTAGGAGCAGCCAGATTGACTATGTTAAGTAAATGTAGGACTTCCAGGTGCTCTTGTTTCGAAGTCCCGTTATCTTTACATTTATCAACAGTCCTCAAAGCAGTTAATTTCATTGTCAAGTCAACAGAACGTTTCAGCTCTGACAAAATCAACTTGCTAGCTTCCTTGATAACAGTGGAGGATTTGAGAGAGCCAAAAAACTTCTCAAGAGACTCTTGAGCACATCTTCGTACCTAAACAAGGGAACAAGCAAACCAACCAACTATTAACCAAGCAGCATAGACACATCAAAACTGTAGCCATATTCATGTCGTATCCGTATCAGAGCGGTCTTCTTATAGAACATTACCAATAATCTAGATACACTTGAATTTTATAGTCTTTTTACTTTTATTTCTAAAACTTCTATACCGATACATATGAGAACATCGTAACAATTAGATAAATAACATCTATCATCTCCTTTCATTTCAGATTTTTAATTTTATAGTACACTAATCTTAAGTGTAATATTATGGCCGTAGATACAATCAAGATAAATACACAATGCAGGGACCAGTGTCAAATGCCCACTGCCCAGTGCTGATTGGGTTGCAAGATAAAACTAACATCTAATCAAGCATCCATATTCTAACCAATGCATAACTGGATATAAATTGAACACAGAATAAAAAAAAAGACCATAGATTGTGTGACCTTTGGGCGCTTGTCAGTGGAGAACTTGAGCAAAGTTTCAAAACCTAATTTAATAGAATCCCAATCCTCCAAGTCACAAAACCCAAGTAAAACCCCAATGCACTTCACGGCAGCCCTTGCCCCGGAGACGCCCAACCCCTCCCCCTCCCTCGCCAGCAGGGGCACCACGATTTCGGCAGCCTGGTGTGCCTTCTCAACAGTGATGGCTCCAGGTGGCACGAGGGGAAGGGTGATAGCCATGAAGGCGGCGAGAGAGGAGAGGGCTACTGTGTCGAGCTCCTTGGACGATGCGGCGGTGGAGATGGCGGCGGCGAAATAGGCAGGCGGCGTGAGGGGGAGAGACTCGGCGGCAAGGTTGGAGCGCAAAGCGGCAGCGGCGGCGAGAAGGTGGCGGTGCTGTGGTGCTGGGGATTTGCCGTAACGGTCCATGAGCTGCTGGCAGAGGTCCGAGCCGGCCTTGAATTGTTCCACGTGTTCCTCTTCCATGGATTCGAACGTGTTCTTCCTCCACTCGGAGAGTTTTGATTTTGGCCGGTGGGTGAAGAAAACGAAACGACGGCGGAGAGGTGTTGAAGGGTTTAATCGTTTTAAGGGTTTATGCTTTCCAACCAGCAAAGCATAGAGCCATAGAGAAGAAGAAAAAAACTTGACAAAAAATTTTATTTAAAATATTTTTTTTGTCGAAACCGGATATCCACCGCCGAACACAGTGACTAATCTACTCGCTGGATTGGAGACACCTCGAAGGGTGGGACACCTCGCTGGATAACTGGATACCCAATGTGATGATCGAACAATCGACACTAGGTTAATGGAGCGCTCAACCACACCCCTGAGTTTAAATTATATTAAAAAATTAAAAAAATAATAATAAAACCTAAAATACCCCTACCAAATTTTTTTCTTCCCATTTTATCCTTGCTTTTTTTGCCAAACGGGTTTACCTTTTAGTAAGATAAATCCGTAGTCTAAAAAAATTCAAAACAGATTTATCTAATAACTAAAAGATAAATCTGTAGTCAAAAGGTAAATCTGTTAAAATTGATAACAGATTTATCTCTCTACAAAACGAGTTTATCATTTTATTAGATAAATCTGTTTTGCACTTTTTAAAACCAGATTTATCTTCTAAATTGGATTTTTCAATGTCACAAAAAAACGGATTTATCTATTAAAATGATAAATCCGTTTTGCATTAAAAGATAGTATTTATTTTCTTTTAATTTTTTTAAAAAAATGTTATAAAAACACTACTGCAAATACACTAAAGAATCAAAACAAATCTAAAAATTATAAAAACACCACTAAAAATCTAATAAAATCAAATTAAGAAAAATTTAATAATAGAAAATAGTAAACGATGGTGGGATTTTGAGCCTCGCAATCTCAATAAAAGTCCCTTCTTGGGGAGGTATGATCCTTGGTTTTTCAAATTTAATGGTTGTGGTTTCAAGAAAATCGGAGTAGGTTGCCCGAAAACCGATTTTTTAGCCTAAATTATTCACCCGGCGTACAACGTCGTCACATGTTAACGAATATCTACACACTAAACGGAATCAAAAAACGTGTGTCAACCTAATAGGCCCATATTTCGTACAACCCCCTCTACTCAGTGGACACCCCCTAAAACGCGTGAAAAGACCAAAGTGCGATTAATGAATTTTGTGATCCTTTGATGGTTTGGAGCAGCGTGCTCCGAACCAATTCGGACTAGCGTACTGAACCAGTAAACAATGCACAGACACTCCCCGTTTTCCTTTCAGTTATATTAGAAGAGACCCGGAGCAGTGTGCTCCGAACCAGTTTGGACTAGCGTGATCCGAACCAATAAACAACACACAGAAACACCCATTTTTTCCGTTCAGTTATGTTAGAAGAGGTTCGAAGCAGACTAGCGTGGTCCGAACCAGTAAAAACCGATTATATTAGAAAAAGGGTATTTTGGGGATTTTGAGAGTGAGAAGATGTCTACAGAGTAGCTAGGCGGCTGTACGAAGTATTGGCAACCTTTTTTTTTTGGTCAAGGGAGGTATGATTTCATTAAACAAGTGGGCCAGGCCCAAACCATACACCCAAAAGGTACAATCAGTTGCCCAAACACACAAACCCAGTTACAATATGCAAATGAAAGTGGGTAAACCCGAGCCGAACACAGGCCAAAAACCAACTGAGAGGCGACTACAGTACACTTACAACAAAAAGCCAAATTAAGATAAAAATAGATTTGATGGCACGAAGATCAGATCCCAAATCAGGTAAAAATACCCTAGCCACAAAGTTCACAAAATCCACCAAAGATTCTTCATGCCTCTTGCAACTGAACCAAAAATAGCCAAAGAAGGGCTCCAATAAGATGAAAGAGCAATTGTACCAGCTGAATATGAAAACAATGTCACGAATTGGAAGATCATTGAACAGAATCAGTGGCAAAAAAATTCATCTCCAAAGAGCTTGAGCATCCTTTACAATGGCGCGACGGAGAAGAGGAGGAGGACGAAGAGCCCACTAGGTTTCAGAGCATCTTTACCCCCAGAACTGAGCCAATTATCTTTAGATATATCAATCTGACTCCCAGAGCCTACAATCCATCTACCAGAGGCTTTTAGGAATTCCCTCCCTTGAGACAGACTGCTCCACACACAAGAAGCACCTCTAGAGGAGGAGGCTTCCCAAAATGAGCAGTTTGGAAAGTAAATGGCTTTTAAAGTTGAAGCCCAATAAGAGTTAGGGTCGTGGGCCAATCTCCACACCTGCTTAGCTAGTAGGGCTGTGTTCATGTTACTAAAATCTTTAAATCCCAAACCCCCTTTATCTTTAGGAACACAAAGAGCTTCAAATTTTTTCCAATGGATCCCATTATACTTGCCATTAGACTTCCACCAGAATTTTGCCACTGTTGAAGTAAGGGAATCACAAAAGGTTTTTGGAAGAGTTAGAATAGACATGATGTAGCTAGGGATAGCTTGAATCACTGCCTTGATTAACACTTCCTTTCCAGCCTGGTTAAGAAGATTCCCTTTCCACCCTTCTAATTTACTAATAACCTTGTCTTTGAGCCAGTTCAAACTCTGAACCTTAGAACCACCCCACTCAGCAGGAATTCCAAGGTAATTCCCAAGATTTGACCATATTGGAATGCTTGAGATGGTTGACACACTGTCTCTAACTTACTGAGATGTCTTACTTCCACATATAATTCCTGACTTTGAGAGATTGATTTTCTGACCAGAAGCACTAGTGAAAAGGTTAAGAATCTTAATAATTTGGCAGACATTTTCAGTGCTATCCTTAGAGAATAAAATTGCATCATCAGCAAAAAAGAGATGAGTTAAATTGGGTGATGTGGCAGCTAGCTTAATACCTTGAAATTCTCCATCGTGTGATGCTTGAGTTATCATTCTTGAGAGCACATCAAAAACCAATATGAAATGGTAAGGAGACAGAGGGTCTCCCTGTCTCACTCCCCTATTAGGATAGACTTTTCTTGACGAGAACCCATTAACTTGGTAGGAATAAGAGACTGGATTTACAAGACTCATTACTGAACTAACCCAGGTACCATCAAAACCATAAGCAAGAAGCACTGCTTGAAGAAAATCCCAGTTGACTCTGTCATAAGCCTTGTTCATATCAAGTTTAATAGCAATACCCCTACCTCCATCACCTTGCTTCTTCTTGAGGAAGTGAAAAGCTTCATGCGCCACAATTAAGTTATCTTGAATTAATCTACCCCCTACAAATGCACTTTGTTGGGGAGAGATTACTTTAGCAATGATTGGTTTAAGCCTGGCAACAAAAATCTTGGCAATAACCTTATAGAGGAAGGAACAACAACTTATAGGCCTGAGTTGAGAAATAGATTCAGGGATAGGTACCATAGGGATGAGAGTAACATTTGTAAAATTGATATCTTCCCCTAGGGTACCTTAGATAAAGAACTCAGAAATGGCTTTGAATACATCATCCTTAATAGCTGGCCAATTTTTCTAAAAAAACAGTCCATTCAACCCATCAGGGCCAGGAGCCTTGTGAGTACCAAGATCAAAAACTGCAGCCTCAAATTCATTAAACATGACTGGCCTAGTTAGGGAAATGTTCATATCACTAGTAACAAATTTGGGGATGTAGCTGAGGCACTTCTCAACATTAGATGGTATTTCATAGGAATATAAATCATTGTAAAACTCCCAAATGGCATTCATAACATCAGTTCCTTCCAACCAATTTCCTGATATATCCTTGATTCTGAGGAGCTTATTTCTATCCCTTCTCTGAATTGTAGATGCATGAAACAATTTGGTATTGTTATCCCCCCAATTAAGCCATTTGATCCTTGATCTCTGGCCCCAATACATTTCTTCCTGCTTCCATAATCTATCCACTTCTTTCCTTGCATAATTGACCCAATCCCAATCTGTAGTGGCATGTGGCTTATTTAATTCAAGTTCAATCTGGGATGAAAGTCTCTTAATCTCCTTAGATGCATTTCTGAATGTCTTTTGATGCCACTGATTAAGATGAGAAGTGCAAGACTTCACTTTGCTATCCCAATTCCTCCAAGGATCAGTATGATCAGATTGAGCCCACCCCTTGGAAACTTCAGCTCTACAATTTACATTCTCTTCCCAAAAAGCTTCATATCTGGAAGATTTACCACTTCGAATTGGAGGATTAGGTTTAAAAATGATAGGAGAATGGTCAGAATTAACAATAGGGAGGGCAGTTGCTAGAACGTGTGGATAGATATTCCTCCAGGGATAATTTGCAAGCACTCTATCAATCTTCTGTCTAGTCACAAAGCCATCTCTAGGATTACTAATCCAGGTGAATCTACAACCTTGCAGTTTAAGATCCATCAAGCCCGAATCTTCCAAAAACTCCTTGAACAACCTCATTCTAATTGGTTCCACCTCCTTAAGACCATCCTTTTCAGCAGTACTAATAATTTCATTAAAATCTCCCAAACAACACCAAAGAACATTGTTTAATGGTTTGAGCCTCAGAATCTTATTCCATAAATGTCTCCTATTGGCAAAAGTTGGATTCCCATAGATAAAACTCATTTGAAAACAATGGCCAGACCTCCTTTCTCTAACTGCAGTGTGAATATAGTTGGAGCAAGATTCAAGAATTTGAATTCCAAAGAAGACACAAGCCTCCTGAAGTGCCATGAGACTCCACATAGAAGAGATGTTGATACCTATACTTTCTTTTGACTTTTTCTACACGATCCTTATGGGCTCTGGTTTCCATAAGGAATATTATGGCCGGCTTATAGTCCCTAATGAGACTTTTAAGCTCCCTATTTGTCGAGGACGCCGCCAATCCCCGACAATTCCAGCTCACACAAGTCATTTAGGGGTTGGGGGCATGGTGTGGCCCGCCTCCTCAGCCTCAGATAAGTAACATTGATTGATTTGTGAGTTGCCAGTGAAGTTACTGTGAGCAAGAAATCTAGTCACTGCTTCTTTTTTTGCTTTTTTTGACTCAGTTCCAGCATCTTTACTAGGGCTTTCTAAGTCTCTCTTTTTTCTCAGGTTCAGCCCACTATCCAGATTCAGAGCAAGATCTTTTTCCTCCTCATGCTGAAGATTATACTTGTTCTCTGCAGAGTTGCTTTCATCAGAAGGGTGTTTCACGAAGTACTTATGTGGCTGCATAGGTAAAAGCTTTGGTGGTTCCCTCCATGCTTCACTTTGAGCATTACTAAAACTCTGTCTTTTAACCTCCACTCTTCTGCCCTTTGCTTGAAAACTCCCAGAAATACCATCCTGATTGTTATTAGTAGAAGCACTCACCAAATCAGTTTTTTCAGGAGGAATTCCTGGTAGATTGACATAGGCTAGAGCTCTGAAGACAGAGGCTTCACACCCTTCAATCAGCACCTGTGAGTGCAGGTTTGGGGCTTCAATTGACAGCATTGGATTCTCCTTTTGTGTTATTAATCTCAGATTGTCTACTACTTCTTCAGTCAAGAAAGGATTGTTCAACTGCATAGGTACTACTTTGCCCAATTGACTCCTAACACTTTGCATAATGTCGTCTATCTCTTTATTTGTTTTTCTTTTTTCATCCATTGCTAATTCTTCTAACCTCTGTCTTCTCCACTGAAGGTCAGCTTTAACTTTCATTTGTGCACAATGGATCTCTACCAAATTTGGGTGAGGGGTATCTGTTAACAAATGTTGTTGTTGAAGGTTTCTGAAGTCAGCTAATTCCTCATCAGAGAGATGTGCCTCGTAGGGCATGGGGTAATCTTGATCAGGTGAGTTTTTTAGAGAATCTTCCAGGGTAAAATCCCTTATGTGAATACCTGCTGCTGTCTTACCAAAAGTATTGGGAACAGTACCTGTTCCAGAAGAACAGTTAGCTATCATCTCAGCCCAGGCTCTTCTAATTCTTTCCCTGACCAATTCTTCACTCTCCTCAGGTGTCTCATTCCCATCCTGGTTATTGCTTGAATGATCCTCCTCTCCATACTTTGTTTGGAACTTGTGTGCTGTATTTTTAGTTGAATCTCCATACCTCTGTTTATGCTCTTTTAAGATTGTCATTATAGATTTTGCTGGCTGTGCTTGAATATGCTGATCATACTTTGGGATAGACCTACAATAAGTAGACATAACTCTAGGGATTTTACAATATTTCTGATCATGCCCCATACAGCCACAATTAAAACAGATATCCTAGATTCTTTCATATTTGTATTGTACCCATACTTTTGGTAGATTTTTCCTTGGGATCCAACAGCCTGCCGGAATAGGTTTTGTTACATCTAGCAAAACCCTAGCTCTAAGGAAGGTTCTAAGGACTCTTCCTTCCAAGCGAGTAGATGAGATTTAGGGTTTTTCTTTGTGGGACTGATTTTGCATGTTTGTTTCCATGATTGATGGTTTATATATGCTGGTAACTAGTAAGCTTTTAGATCTTTAGCTTCCACTGAATAAATGTAACGGGTAACTGCTGTAATAGAGGATTGGTTTGTTAAATTTTGAGAAGTTAAAGGAGAACAGTGGTGATAGAATGAATCTAAACCAGCATTAAATGCTGTTTCCTTGATGGAAACACCCTAAACCCTAATAGAGCTATGTACGGGTAGCTTACCCTAACAGTATTGGCAACCTAAATACTGCCGATGACACTATGACAGGGGGCCTAGCCCATTAGATACGACTATAACATATTTTAAGGCTTGCTAACTGCACCCTCTTGATTACTTCCCACATATCCTTTCCATTTTATTTTATTTTGTTAAACTACTCTTGAATTGTAATTTTTTATCCAAATATGTGGATGTTTACAGATCCAAATATATGGAAGTCAGTATATGGTGTAGTCATTACGGACTTGTGACCATATTTACATAATTGGTGTAACTTGGGTTATACAGTCAAATTGATATTTTTGGTACATATGACATTTTTATATTATATTATTATTATAAAAATATAAAAAGACGTCGCCTAAAAACATTCCTCACATCCCTTTGTAATTTTGTTATTGATATTCTTTATTTAATTCAATCCTAAATTAAAAAGCATTTATTTCATCCATTCATTGGTAGACAATGCAATAAAAGTTGCAGCTGTTTCTTTCAAAGAAGTGTCCCTTGAATGCGTGTGTATCAGAATGGATGGTTAGGAAATTGGGATGGATTCTATGGATAGATGAAAATGGGAGATGACCATGCATGCAACTGTTCTAATGCTTGACGCCAAAATTGGAGTTGAGGTAGTTTCCACCCATCTTCCTTTGCCAATAGCTTCTTATTTTGTCGGCAGGAACAGGAAGGACCAAATAACAACTGTTTTTGATGGCTTATAAAAAAAAAACTGTTTTTGATTTTCAACTACAATTTGTACTGATAATATATACTTTGAGATTTTTTACCCAGACTTTATATATACTACAACTGATGAGTATATGGTATAATGAGAGCATGGACCTATTGGGACTTTTGAATACTAGCATGGATCCCAATTCCTTTTATTATGTTTATAATAAGTTTATATAACATATATTATAATAATATAATTAAAAAATAAGAAATAAAAATGTGAGAGATAATATAGAAGAGAGAGAGGGGGACAGAGATCATGAGATTAGAATATAAAAGAGTGTTTGACTTGGGTTGCATCATAATCCCAATGACAATATTGTGGAGCACTTTCTATCTTTCGGTGCTATGTTTTTTGGGAAAAAGGCACAAAGAACAAGATACATTATCTGGCTTGCAACTTGTTGGGGGTATTTGGATTGCTAAGAACAATTTAATTTTTAAGGGGGAGGAGCCTAATGTAGATCCTATTGTATCGCATATTAAATGTATCTTTTGGAGTTGGTATATCCATATGGCGGATAATCACTCTTGTTTCTCTTTTTCTTCTTGGTGCCATAATGCCTCCCTTTGTATTAACCATTTGTAATTGTTGTTGTGAGCACATCTAGTGCTCGTTACAAGGAATCATTGCTTATTAAAAAAAAAAGAGGAAATCAATTTTATCTAATTGCCATAGAGTTTTGCTCTTTCATTAATTAAAATTCTCCTCCAAACTCTTACCTTTTACCATAAAAGATGACAAATTAAAAATGGAAACAAAACAATGAACGACAATACAATGACTGCATCATGTATTTGGTGTGCATGTAAAAAGTCAAATAACAAAAGTTACAATAGTAAGCTCCAGCAAGAGTAAATGAACAAAACAGCCTCATAAATCCACCACTCCACTCTCTCCTCATAAGCCCCACTCAACAGTCTCAACTCACTCAACACAACACAACACAAACAGAATCAATCCTCAGCGACCACTAACACACCAAGACAGACAGACATATAGATATGGGGTTATTGGCAAACACCACCACCAACACTAACACTTCCTATGACAACAACATGGGTGGTGGTTTTCTCTTAGTTTTTTTCCCCAAAAAAAACACTAACAAAACCAACTTTTTCTCTTCTTTATTAAAAAGAACTAATTCCAATCCTCTTCTCTCCAAAACTCAATCCACCATTTCAATATGCATATTCCTTCTTTTCACCACTCTCCTCTTCTTCACTCTCTCCACTTTCGAATCCACCACAAACACCAAACCTCAAACACTAAACAATAATAATGCTTCAAAATCATCAACATCAACAGCACTTCAACGCATGGGAACACTTTATCGAAGAGGAACTAAATCAATGAACGACATTATCATTTGCCACGTCATTGAAGACACAACAGAAAATGACTTCACATTATTCCTTAGACTTCTTCACCGCTCTTCCATCACTTCTAAATCCGACGTCGTTTTCATCCTCGCTTCTCCTTCGTTATCGATTCGGTTCGACTCCATTATCCGCGAGGAGAACGAGTCGTTCTTGTCACTCGTTCACCTTCACCGTGAGTTGAATTCGACTCGGTGGAGTAAAGACCTTGACTCTGGTTTCGACGTGACTCGGTTCTTCAGGAATGTGAAAATTCAGAAGAAAGTTGAAACCAGTGAACCACTTTGGGGTAAGAAAATGAAAACCAATTCTAGTGGTGAAAATGAAGATGATGGTGAGTTGACTCGGCTAAGTTACGGATCGGTGCTGAGTTTCGACGCAAATGAACTCGACCCTGAGAACTCGCTTTCGGGGTTTATGAATCGAGTTCCGTTGAGTTTGAGAAGATGGGCGTGTTATCCAATGTTACTTGGACGAGTTAGAAGGAATTTCAAGCACGTAATGCTTGTAGACGTGAAGAATCTATTGATTATCAATGATCCACTCGGACGAGTTAGGAATCGGAGTCCTGAGTCAGTTTTTCTCTTCACTGCAAACTCGTTGGGAAAACATGGTAAAAAGACTCCGTTTCAAAACCTAGTTTACTCAGCAATTATAATGGGAGGTGCTCGCGGTGTTCGGCGATTCTCAAATTCAATGCTGGTAGAGATTGTTCGAGTTACAATGCAGCATAAGAAAAGGAACTCGGTGTCTGAGTCAGCGATTCTGAGTCAACTCGTTCGTAATCAGTTTGTCTTGAAGAATGTTGTTGATTTGATTACTTCGAGCGAGTTAATACCGGAAGCGAGTTCTCTCGCTGGAACGAACTCAGTTGGTTCGTGGTCATTTTCAGATTATCTAATAATTCAACGTGGTGTCGGTAATTATGACCTTAATTCTATTGTTAAGAAGAAAATTTGTTCTTCATTAGTAGATTCTTCTGTTTATAGAGATTGTTCTTTAGTCATTAGAAAAAAAGTAGAAAATTAAATGCGAAAGAAAAATAGGTAAAAGTAATATTAAGAAAATTCATTTTATATTGTCCTTCATAATTAGTTAGCTTTTTTAGTAGAAAATTTTTCTCATGTCCTTTGTGACCAGCTTTGTTGTTGGTTGTATATATTTATTTTTCATGTGGAAAAAGTTATGGACCTGTGTAAATCAATGAATGCTTGCAGGTAGATATGCAAGAGGCATTTTTCAATTGTATTATTGTATTTATTATTCATATAAACAGCAATTTCAAAAGAGAGTGTTATAAATGACTAGTTTTATTATTATTTTAATGAAATTGCTGTCTTTTTGAGAAAATTTTATGTGTGTTAGATGCAGCTTCAAAATTGGAGTGTGGGTTGGCTAATGCAAACACTATAGAAAGTGACTCTAAGAATAATACTAGCTACACTCTTTATTTTTTTCAATATTCTAGTATAGAGTGAAATTCATATAAAATTTGTTACTTTGAAAATATGACCCATCATAAAATGAGAATTGATAAAACAATGTCAAAAGAGAGTGTTATTAGCACTCTTCAATTAACATATTAACAAATCTATCTAATCATGTAAGCTGAACTTGTGATGGCCGACATTTTTAACTCTTGTATAACAAATTGAGGTTTTCCCTCAAAAGTTGGCTGGAATTCTCCATAATCATTACAAATATTATTATAAACCTTTTGGTAGGACAATTATGAATCTTAACATTGGACTGAAAATTAGATCGAACTAACCGATCAACAAATTAGGTTATGAATTGATTACTTCTTTAATTATTGGGTAGAATTATAGGCTTACAATAATTTCAGTTGTGCCAATCAAACAGTAGCTCAAAGTGTTGCAAATTCACTTTTACTGTTCGTTTTTTAGAATATTTACCACAAATGTGGAAGGCCTTGAGCTGGGTGCTGCTCGCTCACCTTTATAGGGAAAGTGGAAAACAGAACAGAGTGTGCGAAAATGGGCAAGAAAAAGAAAAAGAAAAGGAAGGTGTGTTTTCATGAAAGGAATGTGAGACAAGTATGCGAGGTTAGCTGTAAAGCGCGTTCATTAGTGTCATGTGCTCTTGATCTTTATGGCTAAGGAGCACAAGCTCACCCTCTTCTTTTTGTTTTGGTATTAAAATGGACAACGAAGAAAGTATAAACTAAGCGGAGTATAGAGGCATTATAGTACAGTTGGCCAACATAAGATTTCTAGTTTTAATAATAAGGGGGTAACAGTAGAAGCTGAACACCCAAGACTTGGGTATTACATTGATTAGCTAACCATTTAGCGCACATATTTGCTTCATTGATAATAGGCATGTTAGAAATGAAGATATTGTCCTTTTCATCCAACTGTCAATTTTAGAAAGAAGGCAGTTTTTGCTCGTGTTCAAGGTGGAAAATAGGTTCTATAAGGCTATGGTTATGACATTCTATCACTAGCTTTTTAATGACATGCTCTTAACGGCATTCATTCATTCATTTATTTTTTATTTTCTATGATGTATGAGGCAGAATATATAGCTGGTTCATATACGGCTTGTCAAGCCCTTTTATTGAGAACTTATTGGTAAAATTGAATATTGATGTTATAAGCAAGTAATCAAAACTGGATCAAAGGATGAACCGGAAAAGGTAGTGGTTCAAAGTTTTTAGGGTCCAATTGGAAGGCCTTTAAAGCTCATGATAGAAAACAAAATAGCAATAAACTTGGCCAAGAATCTAGTCTCACATGGTAGAAGCAAGGACATAGAGACTACATTTCACTTCTTGAGAGATTAAGTGACTAAAGGCTTGAAATTGGACAGATTTGAAAGTTGAGGTTGCAACTTGGTGTTGTGTCTTCCAAGTACTTGAATTAAGGGGGAGTGTTGTGAGTTAGTGTAATTCAAGTAGAGTCAATGTAACTAGAAGTTAGTTAAATTTGTTGTAAAATGTCAAAAAAATTGGATATAAAATGTCAATTCTGTATTAGGAGCATAACTGATTATTAAGGCAGTTGCTCTATTTTCTGAATTCTTAAAGTGTTGGGATCATCACTACGTGCTTAATCCAACAGTTTTGACATTATGAATGTTTACCATAGGATCTTTTTGATTAAATTTGATCTACGGAAAGACAAAGAGAAGGTGATAATGATCTTCGACCACTACTTAGCGGTAACTAATTGGACTCTAAAGTTGGTGACCCGTGACCCCGAATGCAACAATGGACAAAAACTATGGTGTGAATCAGATTTACTATCTGAAACTCAATCAAAGTCGAAAAGAATACCTTATCTGTTGATAGAGGTAGGTTTGCTAGAGTGTTTACTCGCCTCGTTAATAGGAAGGTTTGGGTGAATGGTTATTGGTATAACGTGGCTTATGAAACAAAGCTAGTAAACATGCTTGAAACAAAATTTACCGGGATACAATAATTTATCAGTGAGCCAAAAATCCAACTTCGCATCTTTTAAACAACAACACTACCATTTACATAAGTTAAAAACTAAAACAAACCTTTTTTTTTTTCGTTTTTTTTCTTTTTCTGTTTTTCATTTTACTGGAATCCAGTACAAAATAAAATGCAAATACATGTACACCCGCCTCTCTAACCAATAACAAGCAAAAAAAAGAAAAACGTGTATTTAAAATACAAACTCGACAAAATGAAAGAATTGGCCCAGTCGACTTTCTAATGTCTTCAATGCTACAATATGCAAACTGTCAAAAAATGCTACAATATGCAAACACTCCAAGCGGCAGCAGCAATTTAAAGGAGAAACTAGAATCACTCTCCATGCACGTCACATTCAAACTTGGACACTAACCTCAGCTCCGTCCAATATATAGCCCAAAGAAAAACACTATGCATAGGAATCCAAGTATGGTATACCAATAAAACACACACACTATCTATCAGATAAGTGCATTTCAAGATAACCGATGAAAAGTGGACTAGCTAAAGAAGCATATATGTCACCCATTGTTTCAAGTTTAGAACAATTCCAACTTCTTTTTCAGCATGTCTTGCTTCCATCTTGGCAATTTATAAAATGTTTCTTTCACCATTCCAAATACAGTTTTGAATTCCTCGTCTGACAGATAGGCCTGACGCAGAGATTAAGAAAATGTGTTACATCAATGCAAAGCATAAAATCAAAAGAGAAATCATATAATTGTCCCGAAAATTTGAAATATAGCATATTAAAGATTAACAGCAAAACCGATTACAATTAAAAAGACAACTTAATAAAATCAGAGGGGTGGGAAACTTCATGGGAGCACGTGTAATCTCTGCCCCATTTTAAGGTGCTTGTAATAATTCACAACTTCTGGAGAGATATACATATTCCAAATTAAAATTAAAAAATAAAAATTAATTAAATCAATAAAAAGCAGGACTAACCTCTCTCCGCTTAAGATCAATTCCAGAAACATTGTTACCAGACTTGGTCTTTAATTGATCATAACTGAACGTCCTTTGACATTCATTTCCATTTCCATCCTCTACATTTTCTTGTTTTGGTTCGAAATCCCAGTTAGCAATGGTTTCAGGGGCAAGTTCTACCACTTCCTTGGCTTCTGCAGCGTCTTCGACTTCAGAAGCATTTCCACTTTTAGCTTCTGCAGCAAAAACTCCAATGAAACTTATCAGACGAACACTGGTAAGGATCGTACACATACGAGAGAAGTATTTTTTTAAATGCAACACTAGCAATTAACTGGCAAGAATTTTCTCGGGGGAAAGAAAAGGCCAAGAGTTTATTATATTGAAATATGTTGTTTATTCTCTTCGATATCAATAGGCTAGGGATTTTAAAGGTATTCTGAAAATGTAGCACGAAATAGCACTAAGATCTCCACATTTGTTAGTTTACTTGCCCATGGTCAAATACTATCCATTTAAAGGAATTCAGTGGACTACAGCATTTAAAATTATAATTAAATACTTCACATATAACTAGAACTGAACAAAAATAATTTACATTTATTATTAGAAAGAAATACAAAAGAGAAAGGTGGGATTTTGAAAAGTGCAACCCAGACAAGCCATTGTTGAATTTTGAGAAAAAAAAAAAGAAAGAGGACCAATGATGGTATAACATGTATTCAACATCTGATTTTGGATAACAAGAACTACATTTATTACCAGAAGTGCTACTCTCCACAGTGAGAACTGATGAAAGAGCTGCTACGGCTGCTGCTCTTTGTGAACCTTGACCTTTTCTGGATGGTCTTGGAGTGTATGTCTTCGAGGTAGATGATGAATTAAATGCAGAGTTTAAAGCAGCCAAAGCTTCAGCTCTCTGTCTTGCTCCTCCTTGGTTTGATCCATTTAATCTGTCCTGTGACTCCAAGAGACAAAGGTTTTAATGGCAAGTAGAAAGATGAGAATCCAATAATTGCAATATTAAATATATAATGCAATTACATCCCTCCACTGTCCACCGGTCCACGTATAGCATAAAAGAAATGAGCAACATAGTATGCTGCATGGTCTTAGAATGTGGTTTGGGCCTAACTCAACCCCACAAAACCAACTTGTAAGGTGAGGGATGCCTCCCACTTATATACTCTTTTTCAGGCCATATCGCATACGATGTGGGACTCCTAACACATGGGATGAAGAATTTACACCCCTTAAAGAGAAGAGTGCCTTTTAGAGAGTATTTAATTAATAACCATTGATGAGAAAAGTAACATTCAGTTAACGATTTAGGATTTTATAAAATAAAAAACACTAATATTACAAATGACGGATATCTTAAAATGAAATCGATCATAAAAAGTTACTACCTCAGTCCTATTTTATAAGTTGTTTTAGCAAAATCAATTTGTCTCAAATTAATTGTTGTTTTACATTTTCAAGAAAGAATCTAACATGTTTTTCCACTATTGCCCTTATTAATCATGACAACTTTTTACATTTAATAAATGATTCACGTTTATCTATGTAGAGAGATAAAGGGTTGAATGGTAATTTAGACAATACTTTTTATAAAATCTAGACAACTAATCATTTTTCTTAATATGTGTGCAACAACCTTAAACTGCATATAAAATGGGACGGAGGTAGTACACATTAACTTTATTCTCCAAATCGCACCCTTCATTTTAAACGATCCAAATCTTATGTTAAGCCCCACAATACCTTGTATTGTAGGTATTGTATCCTTTACAATAGTAGAATCTGCTTTTGATTTAAACATTGATGGCCATATTTTATTCCGAAAACAGAGCGTGGTTCATGCATAATTAGCCATACCATATTGGAAGCTTTCTCAGATGATGAGCTAAAAGCAGAAGTCAAAGCAGCCAAAGCTTCCGCTCTTTGTCTAGGTCCCCCTAGGCTTGACCCGTTTGACTTTTCCTGCCATCAGAATCAGCAAACTTGTTAAGCAGATGAAGGCACAAACAACAAATCAATTATTGTAACAAGTTCAGAAGAAGAAAATATCTGGCCCTTGATCTTGGTGAGTGTATTTAGACTTTGAGAACCCATAAACAGATCTAAATAACTGTGAGGCTCTCAAAGGGTCGAAGTCTAATGCACTCAAGCGGTGAGTTTATTTGTAAAAGGACTTATAGTTGATCAAGCAAAATGCGAACGATCTAAAGAAGTGTGACATGAAATAAAAACTTCATCTCTTGAATCAAGCAAATAATGACATTTCTTAAAGTAGGAGCTACTCTCCGGACTCGTTTTTAAACTATAGGCCAAATACATTGGTTATTCAATGAACCTAAAAAGTTTTTTTTTGCTTAAAATTCAACTGTTGAATTTTTATAATAAAACTATATTTTGTTAACAGAATTACTTTGCAACATTGCATGTTTCAAATTTTTTATCAGCGCCAGTTTTCCCAAAAAAATTAAAATCGGGACTATACCTCCACAGCATGGCCAATCCCAAAGAGTAGTGACACCTTTTTCTGGAATGAGTTCCCATGAACCTGCAGTTAGTAAGGAAAATAAAGCATGAAAAATCAACAACTACCCGTTTTCCTAAACAAGAAGCCTTTTGTCATGTTATGGTGAATTTCTTCTTTAAAAACCTGATTGATCACTTCATCATTTTCCCAAATATATACACCGGATCAATTCTTACAATGTACATTCACTAACAATCACTTTAGACTCTTATATTCAATAATTATGCTCTATTCTCAACCAACACCGAAATGCAAAAATTGCGACTTACAGTTCAAGATAAAGAAAAGAGCAAAGTACTCGGGGTAAGTTTGATTAGCTTTTTAAAAAGAGTTTTCTGGTTTTAAAAATTTTTAGAAAGAATAAATTTTGATCTTTGTTAAATTTTAAAAACAGAAAACTGTTTTTAAAGAGTATAATCAAGCAGACCCTTAGCTTTTAGAAAAAAAGAACTAACCAAAAGGGACATTTCATGCCTAAGGACATACCATTGCTTTTGCATGATCCCATGAAAAATATGTTGTGAAAAAGCAAGGTTCATTCCCCTCTGTTACTTTATATAATGGTACATGTGGAGACAGCCCCTCCAGAGATGCAGCCATATCTATGTATTTCTGAGACAAATTTTATAGGATTTATCAAGCATTTCAAGTAGGAGGGAATATTGGAAACAAAAGCATTAATGTTTAGCATGTTTACCTGGCCAATTTCAAAAGCATTTTGTTTTTCTTTTGGGTCAACACACTGACCAATCCAAATAAACACTTCTGCATGTGTGTCGAGTATGAGGATATCCTCCGTTAACAAATCGTCTTGGGAGAAGTTGTAAACCTCCTCTACCTGCTCATTAAAATGTAAAAATAGATTTAGAATTAGAAGGCATAAAGAGCCCTCACAGGTTACTGCTGACAAATAAAGACGGGAGGAAATTTTATTTATTCAAGTTGTAGTAGCAAACTCACATGTACGTTTCCTGGTAGATCCACAGTATAAAAGAATAAACACAAAATGTTAGTATGTTCAAATATGAATAAACAAGTATGTGGTTGATAACATTTTATGTGAAGTAACATGAGAAGAAATGCTAACCTTTATTAAATGAGAAAGTGAATAGATGTGGATCCCTAATAACCTCATTAGTAACTTTCTTGCTGGTGTAATTTTGTTTTCCTCCTAGTGCAAACCAGAAAGGTGAGCTTTCTGTACCTTCTTTAGCATGTTTTAAAGCAACTCCTGGCTGAACATGGACATATATCACATTAGAAAATTATGTAGACAACAATACCACAATTGTTTTATCTTCTCTAAACCAATATTTGAGTTCATCATATGTGGAAAAAAAGCAGTCTCAAAGATTATAAGAAATGTACTTAGGATCAACCAGAAGGATATAGTCATATTAAGTTAGTTGAACAATTGGATCTTGAGGCAACCAATGCTATATAGAAGTTCAAAGCTTAATCGAAGAAATATAAAATAATTCCAAAAGTACATTTCTAAGTGTTGGAATTAGAAGTAGAGATTAATAATTAGATTTAGTATCGATAAAAATAGATATAATTTATATTACAGTATAATTAATAAGGATGTTACTTCCTAACTTCTAATTTCTACTGCTATAGCCGATGTACATCAACAATTTAACCCATAGATACATGTATATAATTATTAATTTCTACAGCTATTCCGAATACTATGTTTTCATGTGTTCAAGAGTTGAACTTATTCCCTGAAAGGTAATCTTTACAAGTCAAGTAAAACTATGTAAAACTGATCTTATATTTGTGCTTTATTATGCTTTAAATTTTTATATTAGTGCTTCCCTAGTTAGCAGATTGTCAAAAACAAGAGGGTAACAGATCTTACCCTTAAAAATTCTGCGACCTTTGTTGCTAGCTGCTGCTGCTCAAAGGAACACTGATTTCCATGCCAAGAGAAAATTGTAGAGCCAGATTGCAAGACAAAACACTCGGTAGAATTCAATGATGATGGCACCTGAATAACAATATCATAATTATGGTGGACTAGAAAGATAAGCCCTAGCAACATACTAATGGTGGGAAAAATGAAAAACTGAATGGATACATACCGCATCAACTTGCACTGCCTTATTGTTATGAATGGAAGTTCCAGAAATTCGAATAAGTGCAATACACTCCTCCGTGTATGTCTCATCAGATAAACCTTTGTCTGCTACGAATGTTTTGTATCCTGTGCTCAAACCTCCCTAAAACAGGCATCACTCAGTTAACCTAGTTAGCTTCACAAAGTTATAGTAGATATGTAACTTAAAACACCATCAAACTTTGCTCCGTAATACCTTAAGGACTACCATGGGTTGGAAAAGAGCAACAAACTGTGGTGGCTCCTTACCTTCGAATATGCGACCCTGAAAGAAACTACAATCATTATACACAATTTCCAAGCAACATCCCCAACTCGACTTTCAAATTACAATACCTGAACAGGTCTACCCTTTAATGAGTTTGACATTGTATTAGCCAACCGAGTAGCCATTGTTTGATCCTCCTGAAAATGAAATTTAACCAAAGTCAAGCATTGAAAACAACTAATATATTATATTTCCCAATGAAGTACTAATGAAAAAAATACAATTTGAACAGGACAAGCTGTGAGAAACAATCATAATATATATATATATATATATATATATATATATATTCTTGACAAAATACAAAATAAATATTCAGAACTACTCCCTTCGTTACACAATACATATCAACGGATATGCAAAATAGACCGGAGAACAGAGAACTGCATTTGTACTAATGGACTTATTTGTTCTCTCTATGTTTTACTTCTCCTTAAATGAGCTATTTATTTTGCTCACCAAAATTGGGGGTTATGAATTTATATTTTTTCCTTCAGAAATTCATCAAGTCAAAATAAAAGTATAAGGAATTTGGGGCATCATGGATACTCATTAACATACAAAGAAAACAAAATACAACAAAGAATAGAAATCATCGGTTGAACAACGCTACCCAATTCCTCAACATATCTGAGTTATGATGATGGCAATTCTTTCGTAAGTTTCTAATTTTGTGCTTTGGTCCATACCTGGTAACAACTAACAAGTTACTTTATTACTTCAAAAATCCCCAGTCTTCAAGAGTCCTATTTTTCATAGTAATCTTATATCCCTAAGCTTGAAGGAAAAAAATTATGGAGAGGACTATGGGGATTTTGCCACCAAAGGCTGTGTAGGACACATTGCTTAATATAGTTTGTACAGATATAGATTTTTGGATACGAAATCATGCACCGTAACACTATTCTACAAATTATACTAATGGATGCAGCATATAGTTTGACCACAGCTATCCAAGATATCTCATCATTACCACTAAATAAAACTAAGAGATTTTGTAGTCTATCCCAAAGGCGGAACCACATAGTGTTCCTGGTTTTCCTAGGAACACCCAAACATCCTAGCAAAATTGGTAATACCCCCAAATTTTACGCAATAGGTCAAGGGTTCGAGTCCCACGGAACCTACTTTTACAGTTTTTTTTCTTCTTTTAAACTACTGCCTATTGAAACGACGTCGTTTCACGCACGCCCTTCTTCAGTAACGTTTCACGCATGCTCTTCTTCTCACGAACCAAATTTTCACGCATAGTGCTTCTTCTTCTCTAATTCATCAGGTATTTCCTTCTCTGTTTCTTGATTTCGCTGGTTCTGAATTCCACAATCCCTAAATTCGTTAAATTCCTTTTTCAGTTCTTCTCTGTTTTGATTAAAATTCCTTTTTCAGTTCTTCTCTGTTTTGATTAAAATTGGTTTTGTTCTTCTCTGGTTCGTTAAATTCGTTTTCGTTTCTATTTTGAGATTCAACGATTTTTGTTTCTGTTATTTCGTTTGTTATTTTGTTTCTGTTTGGACTTTGGTGATTCAATCATTCATGGATTCAATGACATCGAAGCAAGACAGCAATGGAATCCAATGTTACTAGGAATTCAATCATTCACGCACAATGGATTATTTCTGTAATCTGTTTGGTGTGATTTAGCAATTTGTTGCTTTGTTTGGTGATTGATTATTTGTTAATTGATTTGTTACTTTGTGTGATGTTTGATTATTTGTTACTTTGTTTTTTGATTTTTCATTGAACAGGATGCTTAGGTATTTTTCCAAGAAACCCAATGTTCCACCACCAAATCCGCAACCGCTTCCACAAGATCATGACCAACCAATTCCACAAGATTATGACCAACCAATTCCACAAGATCGTGACCAACCAATTCCACCACCGATTACTCAAATTCGTGAACTCACAAATGATGATATTATTGAGAAATGGGCTTATTTGGAGATGGATCCCTCGAAAAAAAACAAATTCTTGAGTATCATCCAAATGTGCAAGATGAAGTAAGAAGAGCTTACCTTTTAAATGGTCCTAACCAAATACGTTTGACCAAGTATCCTGTTACAAAGATTTCGGGGGAAAATCGTAGTTTTTGTGCAAGTTGGTTTGATGAATAGAATTGGTTAGAGTACAGTGTTAGAAAGAATGCTGTATATTGTTTTCCTTGCTATTTGTTTTATAATGAGTCTTCAACATTTGGAATAAAAAAAAGAACTGCATTTGTGAAGGATAGTTTTAACATTTGGAATCAAAAAAAGAAGTTAAAGGTGCATCAAGGAACAACACCGACTAGTCATCATAACAATTGTGTGAGGTTATGTGAATCTCTTATTAATCAAAAATAGAGTATTGAATCATCTTACAAAAAATACACTACACAAGAGAAAGAGTATTATCTTGTTCGTTTGAAAGCATCACTTGAAGCAGTCAAGTATCTTATTAGAGGTGGGTTAGCTTTTAGGGCACATGATGAAGGGAAGAACTTTGTATATAAGGGTCATTTTCTTGAATTTATTGATGTTTTGACGAAGAATTGAAAACACATAGCTGCAGCAATTAAAGGTGGTGGAGAAAATCATAAGATGACTTCTCCTCTTATTCAGAAAGATCTTGCAAATGCATGTGCTGCTGAAACTGTTAAAAAATTGTTGAAGAAATTGGAGATGATATTTTTTGTGTCCTTGTTGATGAATCTGGTGATTGTTCTGGAAAAGAACAAATGGCTGTGGTTGTACGTTTTGTTGATGGAAGAGGTTTTATTGTAGAAAGATTTGTTAGTATTGCTCATGTCGCAGATACTAGTGCAAAAGCACTTTTAGAGGCTCTTGAAACTTTATTATCTGGATTGGGGTTGTGTATGTCTAAAATTCGAGGTCAAGGGTATGATGGAGCAAGTAATATGCGAGGTCATCTTGGAGGTTTGAAAACTTTGATTCAGAATGAGAATCCACAAGCCTACTACGTTCATTGTTTTGCTCACCAACTCCAGTTGGCTCTTGTTTCGATTGCTAGACATCATGAATATGTTGATTGGTTTTTTTGTGAAGTTACTCGTCTTGTTAATTTTATTCGGGCATCTAACAAGCGTCAAGCTATGCTTTGTAAAAAACAAGTTGCTCATATTGCAGAGTTAATTGATAAAGAGTTGGTGGAAACTAGTACCGAGTTGAATCAAGAAATGTCTATTACAAGAGCTGGGGATACACGTTGGGGATCTCACTTTAGGACTCTTAACAGGTTGCATGGCTTGTTTAATCCCATCGTTCAAATGCTTGAAGACCTCAAAAGTGATAGATCGTGTAAAGGTGAACCGCAAAGTTTGTTGTTCGCAATGCAAACTTTTAGTTTCATTTTTACGTTGCATCTAATGGTTGATGTGTTATCGGTTACAAATGATTTGTCTCAAGCATTACAAAAGGGTGATCAAGATATAGTGAATGCCATGGATCTTCTCCGACATAACAAGGCAAAGTTTCAAGAAATGAGAGATGGTGGATGGGAAAGGTTTTATGGAAAAGTCGTATCTTCTTGTGGTAACCTTCAAATTGATGTGCCGGATATGGATTCACAACATGTGAAACATAACAAGTCCAAGCGTCGTTCTTCGTTGGTCACAAATTTGCATTATTTCAAACATGATTGCTTCTTGGGTATCATAGATTTAGTGTTGAAAGAGTTGAATGAACGATTTACTCCTGAAAATATTGAGTTGTTGCATTGTGTAGCATGCTTGAGTCCTTGTGATTCATTTAAAGCGTTTGATTCAAAATCACTTGTGAGGTTAGCGAGATTGTATCCAGCTGACTTTGATGATGTTGATGATGTGGAGTTGTCTAGCCAACTTGATAGTTATATTAGGAGTGTTAAAGATGATGATAGATTTTCCAATTTGAGGGGGCTCTCGGATCTTTCTAAGTCTCTTGTACAAACAAAGAAGAACAAGACCTATAGATTTGTATATATGCTTCTGAAATTAGCTTTATCTTTACCGGTGGCAACCGCAACTGTTGAGCGAGTATTTTCAGGAATGAAGTATGTGAAAGATGAATTGAGAAGCAGGATGTCCAACCCTTGGCTTAATGATTGTTTGGTGACATTTGTGGAGAAGGATGTTTTTAGCACAGTCGATGATTTAGACATCATCAAACTCTTCCAGGCTATGAGAAAGAGGAAAATTCAATTAAACTTGGATTAAAAGGTACTTTATTTTGGAACATTACTTTATCGTTGATTTTTTTTGAACATTAATTTATCGTTGTTTTTTTTGTTTGTATAATCGTACAATTGTTAAATCTTTGAAAAAAAAGGAACACCCTATTCTAAAATCCTGGATCCGCCTCTGGTCTTTATATTCCATGCACAGAATGACAATCGACAAATTCACATTCAACTGTAAGTTTAATTTTAAAAAAACTCGCTAAGCATGGTAGTTCTTGGTCAGCCCTAATGGTGTTAGCACTGAAAAGCGAGTGGCAAATTGAAAATGCAATGCTCACAACATATTTTGGGCTCAAATCAAGGAAACAAATTACCTCAATGCTGTCTTTGCCAAACCAGCAGCACAAGAAGTAATCTTCCTTCCTCTCACCAGAATGGTATGTGTAAAGTACAATGTAACAATCTCCACAATAAAATTTACCAATATCCTCCTTTGGTAATGGGGTCTTAGCACTCCCATTGATTCTCCATACCTTCAGTTTTTTAACTATGTTAAAAGTTTACAGGGTTAATTCAATTAAAAACAAGGAAACTTTATGGAGAAAATTATAAACTCACCTCCATCTTCCCACCTCCTTCAAGCAAAGGTGGAATTTCCTCATTTACAGGGGTATTTTTTGTCATCCCCTTGACACCCATCCCTTGTTGCTTAAGCAATGCTGGCAGTACATAAAATAGCACACTTATCAGCATGGCTTGTTAGACACAATGGCAAACCAAAGTACTATTGAGAATAAACTACGTCTACCTGCAACTTTTCCTCTTCCTTCCTCAGCACCAGTACTAACAGATCCTGATGGCCAAGAACCAAAGTTGGACTTAAATGAATGTGTCTCATAACCTTGAATAACTCTGGTTATCCTTGTTGATTTTGGCCTTTTTTGACTCGCAACAAACTCCTGAAGATAATAGTAAAATTAATGAATCATATTTTTACAAACAAATAAAGACCTAGATTCTATAATGACATTACCTCAGCTGCTTGGCAAGCTGCTTTTCGTTCTTCCACTTGTGTTACTCGGCCAAACCAGATAAATACCTCAGCACCACAGTCCATTAAATAGCATTTGTTGTTTTCCAACAATGATTTAGAAAGTTCACCTTCCACAGACTTGACCTCATTATCAATGATACTGCAAGGAAATGCTAGATGAGTTATTTTTATTTTCAATTAACAGCATGTAACATTGCAAATGACATAAAAAACTATCCGTTGTGCTAATCAACGCATAATGGCATGATTATAATTCACCTCTTATAAGGCACAAACAACTCTTCATAACATTGTATCGGCACGTCTAAAGCGCCTCAGATACCGACACTTCTCAAACATGCCTTAGACAAGTATCAGACACCCCTTACGATGTCACAATTAAAATATAAATATTTTTCAGCTCGGACACCTCTCAGACACAGACCAAGAGAATGAGGACACCCAGGCCACTAGTTGTTTTAAGAGACATAATTCATCATTTTGGGATTATTTTAGTAGGGGTTGCCTTGTGAAGTGGGACTCTGAGATTTTGTTTTAAGCACCTACAAGCTGTTTACTTTGATTTCACCAAAAAAAAAACTGTTTACTTTGAGGACAAGATGAATGTTTAAGGGGGTATTCATAGGTAACCCCCCTAGTTAATGAGATGGAGAGTGTGAATTAATAACCTACAAAATAAAAGGAAGGAAGATTAGTGGGGGTTATACTTGGCTTTGAAAAGAACTTTAGGGTGTGGGAGAGAACTAGGTCCCTCAAATAGCAAAAATATAATAAAAATATGGCAAAATATCTCTCCAGGTCCCTTAACTTATTTTTTGGTAACGAATAGGTCCCTTAATTTTTTTGTAACGCCTAGGTCCCTTAACTTTTAAAAACGTTATACCGTTGTTCCTTTTAACGTTCTTTTGTTAACACCGTTTATCAGTCATTGATGTGGCTATTAGACTACTTATTTGGCATGCCATCTAGGATATTTCATTATTTAATAATTATTTTTAGTTAAAAATTAAAGAAAAATGTGAATTTCCTTTTTTATCCCCAACTTCTTAGTTTCCCCTTTTCCAAATCCTATATTCTACAATTCCAATAATTGCATAGAAGAAGGGGGAATCAACGAATCTGAAAAACCAGTTTGATTATTTGCAATTGCATTCTGAACAACTATAACACAAGAGAAAACCTGAAATTCTCTCACGCAACCAAGAACACTGCTCCATCAAACGTAGACAACTAAGCTGACAATACTGAACTACCCATAAATAAAATTGCATAAATAAATGTATGCACAAAAGGGTATATGATCAAATAATCAAATATTTCAGTTGTTGTTCAGAATGCAATTGCTAATAGGGTATAAAGTAAAGTGTCTTGGTTTCAAATTACCACTAACTATAACGCAGCTTTTGAAGAAGCTACAAAAAACCAGGTTGATTATTTGCAATTGCATTCTTCTTGTTCAATTTTGGGGAAAACGAAACCCTGAATCGTTTGGTTCTTGATAACCAACACCCAGATTTGTTCTTCCCGTTTGATTTCCAGATTTGGGCAAAAACGAAAACCTTGAATCATTTTAACAAACCGAAAACGAAAAGCCAAAGAAGGAGAAGATGATTATATAAAATGAATCAAACCGAAAACGAATCAAACAGAATACAAATCAAGCCCTAAATCATTCTAGATTTGTTCCAGATTTGTGTAAGTGGTCAAACCCAAACGCATTTCCATGGCTGCTGAACGATTGTTGGACGATGAAAGGAAGAAGATGATTTTTTTTATTTTTAATTAAACTAATTATAAAATAATGAGTCAGCAAATAAAATGTCACATAAGCATTAAAAAAAGCCACATAAGCAATCTAACAGCCACTTAAGCATTTTTGTATTGGTGTTAACAAAAAAACGTTAAAAGGGACAACGGTGCAACGTTTTTAAAAGTTAAGGGACCTAAGCATTATAAAAAAAAGTTAAGGGACCTATTCGTTACCAAAAAATAAGTTAAGAGACCTGAGGAGATATTTTGCCTAAAAATATTCTATCGATAAACACCATTTTCTTCCATATTTTGCCCCAGTTCCTATCCAATGACAAATCAGCTGATTATAAGTAACTTTTCTTATCGTCTTTTATCTAATTTGAAAATGTAATGATTTACAGACTTAAATAATTATAATGCAGCTGACATATTCCATTGTTTTGATTCAACAATTTGATCTTAGTAAAAAAACAGCCAAGTGTTCAAAACCGAACCAACCCAATAGAAAACCGCAAACCGAACCAACCTAAACCGAAAACCGCAAAATCTATTTGATTTATTTTTTCAATCAACCGCGCGGTTTGGTTCGGCCCGCAGTTTTTGTTCCACCAACCAAACCAAACCAAACCAAACCGCAAGTAACACTAAGGCTTATTGACTTACAACCTTTCTTTCTAACTTATTTGTCCAAATCCAACTAAAACCCAACTCTCACTCACTTACTAGCCCAAATCCAATTGATTCCTTGACAAACTTACAAACAATCCATATTGTTCTTGTCCAAAAAAAATTCATATTGTTATGATATATTTAAAAATTACAATAAAACATTTAATTCAACTTCTTTTAAACATAATTGTAGTCATCTTAAAAGAATTAAAAGAGAGTAATTTATATACTACATATATTTGAGCAGACTTTTTCTTTAAGATTTATATTAGCCGTTTTCATTTTAGTTAATTTTAACTCCGTTTCAAATTATGTTTTGTCTTGGAAAAAGCGAACCAATCCAAACCACATTGGTTTGGTTTTTTTAAGAAGCCAACCGAACCAAACCAAACCGCATGTAGTGTTACCTTGCGGTTCGATTCACTTTTTGCCCCAAAACCGAACCAAACCACACTGCGAACACCCATCTCTAGTTATGTAGTCTTTCGGATACAAATAATTTAAGGAAACTAGAAGCGGGAACAGGAGCGGCCCAGGGAAAACAAAGTCAACTTACCTGTACAACTGAGCTGGTATTGCTTCTGGAATGATATCATCCTCACTAATTACCTTCTTTCCAATGGGAGCATAACCGCCAAAGAGGACCCAAAATTCACCTGAATCTGACTCGGTGTCTAACTTGCCATCATCTGCAATGTGGGATAGATTTTATAAAGTTAGACACAAATAAATGCACATCTGAATGCAGATATATAGAACTATATAATAGGTTCACTTACCAACAATAGCAACATCACATTTCCCTTCGTGATATTTTTCTTTCAGAAACTGTATAACTTCCAAAGCCTTCGCTCTTTCCTGAATATTGGAATTTGCACCATTGAATTGATAAATCTTATTCTGGGTGTCAAGGATGAACACATCATCATGGTTCAATGAAGATCTTGCAAAAGGGACCTGCCAAAGCATAATGTTAAATTTTTTTTTTTTTTTTTGGTGAGAAAGCATAATGTTAAATTACATGTAAACTGAATCAAAGAAGTTCATGAAAGGCGAACCCAATACCTGTTTCAATCTGACAACTCTTTTCCCTCTGCATATATACAAACGTGTTTCAAACTCCTCCTCTTCTGGTTCTCTAAATCCAGATGCAACACCCCCCTCTAATGGTATTATACATGGCTTAAAGTATGACAAAAACTTGTCGGATTCATGTCCTTGAATTTCCCTGTGCTGCACTGCACGTCCTCCAAGAGCTGCATCAAGTTCAACAGCTTTAATGGCTGCTGTTCCAGCCTCATCCTACAAGAAAATTTACGACGTCAGCCAAGATTATTCTTTCACCAAAACAGTGTTGGTTCAATGACTTTGAAATAACTGGGAACAATGAAACCCCAGGCCCTTTATAAACAATAGTGCAAGCTAAATTAGGCAAGATCTAGGACCAAAAAGGATGAAAGTGAAGTCCAAACTTACCTGACTGGTATCCTTTCCAATCCAGAAGTGTAGATCATATAAATAAGTGCCTCCTTTGCCTTGTGTTGTCTGCAAAATACACAAAATGAAGACCCATACACTTTTTAAAAAGAAAAGGCAGAGAAAAACAAATACCCCCGTACTAATAGAAGCTGTACCACCAGAATTATAAGCTGGAATTAGTCTAATATCATGGACCATTGTGAATAAAAGTATTGTTTTTTCTATTTTTCTGTTCATGTGTTTTTATTGTGAATCATATTATGATAATGACAGAACTGGTCAAAATTGGGAAAGTACATGTTTGGAAAAGTAAGAATACCCGCAAGTAAGAGCCAAGTGGCTCGGGTCCTGTGAATTGGGCCTTGTTTGCTACAGGTGTTAGAAGAGTAATTAGAACAGACTAATTCTTTAACTTAAGTTGTAAAATATAAATAGAGGAAGATAAATTCTTCCTCTTCTCAACCTGGAAACTATTGATCCAGAGTTCGAGGAAGATACTCAATAAAACGTACTTCCTTTCTTTCTATTCAAGCTCAATTTTCTGTTCCAAAAGACAACAGATAATGACCACGGTATTGTTTGTTAATTGTTACCATCACAGGAGAACCAAAAAAGGTAATTTATAGCACTGTGCACAGCCTAAACAGAAAAGGATTATCTATTTCCAGAACATTCAACCATTATTGTTGCCATAGATTGACACCATATACAGCCACATACATACACATCAAAGGTAATATTGGATATAGCTCATACTTGCAAGACGATGTATGAATCTCCCGAGTAGAATTTCCCATGTTCAGCTTTGGGCAATGGAACCGGCTGAAAATTCTCAATCCTCCATATTTCAGTTCCTCTACAACAAGTTAAGATTAAAACCTCTCAAAGTAATTGTATATTCAATATATAACAATATAGGATGAATATTATATATAAATCTGCTTGTTCTTTCACCCAGCAGCTTAATCTTCTTGGTTGTTTGGTTCATGGTATTAGAGCCTCTATATATTGGTCTAGAATTTGATCGTGTCCCCCATTCTTCAAAATAAAAGTTAAATTTCAACAAAAGGTAAGGTGGGTCTATGCATTGTCGACACTTCAAGCCCAAAAGGTAAGGTGAATTTAGATATAAAACCATTCACGTGATTTCAAGTTTCACCCAACAACTTAAGCTTTTGGGATATTTGGTTCATGAAAGTGATTAAGTCATGCATGCAGCATATACTTACTTAAGTTTCTCTTGGCAGGAAATTTTAATTTTAATTTCCACCTTTTACTTTCTTCGTGAAGAAATTTTAAAAATAACTAATAATTTCAATAACTTATATTTTATAAATCACCAATTACTCAAAGGATACACTCTCTGACCCACTCCCTGGAATGCAGGATCCAAAACTTTTGTAGTGCTAGACATGGCTAATTCTTTCTTTTAAAAAACTCCTTTTTCCTGCAAAAGCCAAATCCACTGCAGGAGAAAAACATGGGTAACATTAAATAAGCATGGCAAAAACGTTTATCATTATGCAGATAATGGTCATAGTTGAATAATCTCTGATAGTACAATATCATACGCACAACTACATGATTGAAGTTATAAGTATCAAATTGTGTAGAGAAGAGCAGCAGCAGCAGTAAGCCATCATTTATCAAAACATAAAATATTTTTTATATCTATTATTACAATTTTAAGGATGACCGGCCAGAAGCTTGGTTGAATGTCTTTCTTCTTACTTCTTCAGAGAATACAATCCTTAAAAGCTACCTTTCCACCATCTACTTTTAATAGAAGTTGACTTCCTATATTTTTAATATTGTTATATGCAAGTAGCAAACAAATGACTTGTCTATAAATTCGTAAAATGAGCAAACCAAGGACCACAGAACAAAGGATCTTATACCAAAATAAGAGTATACAATCAAATTGGCCCTCCAGAGCTAAATTGTTGTCAAATATTTAGAGAACAAAGGTACCAACATTCTAGCCTATGGAAGACTAAATTGAGAGATTATTTTAGAAAATAAAAAAGGTTATCATTTCTCATTTAGAAGAGAAAGAAAGGATCTTCAAAATCAAGAATACTTTTTGATTATAGCTCATGAAAATTTTCA
Organism: Astragalus glycyphyllos; assembly: GCA_963573325.1. Taxonomy (NCBI): domain Eukaryota; kingdom Viridiplantae; phylum Streptophyta; class Magnoliopsida; order Fabales; family Fabaceae; genus Astragalus; species Astragalus glycyphyllos. The sequence goes on from OY754309.1 coordinate 42,983,818, forward strand.
GCTTTTAGCTTCCTTGAATATAACTTAGATTTTAAATTATTTTAGAAAACATAATGAAAGGAGGAATTAATTAGAATAGAAAATCTGAGCACTGGGTAAATATGGCCATTCATGCTGAACAAAATCCATAATATTGTGAAAGTTTGATGGTCGCACCTAAATTTCAAAATGCTATTTTATATATATATATATATATATATATATATATATATATATATATATTGGATTTTTATAGTGTATAATAAGAGATTTAGACTACATTTGGCGATGTGAGAATATCTCACACTTGGATACCCTACATCTCTCTTGAAGTGTGAGTCTCGGGCCCATATGCGTGCAACTCGTTATGTGAGAGTAAGGATTGTTATTGGGTTATACACAAACCGGTAATTATACCACTTAATCTGGTATTATCAAACCTTGACCAACATAGATGATATCAGTTTAGTGGGTGCAGTCTTATTCAAGTCTTATACATTTAATGAAGATTTTCTGTGGATCTCGAGAGTATGTCATAGGTAAGGGCAGCTTAAGAATATTTACTGGGGTTTAAACCAAGTTTTGCTATGTTAAAATCGGTAGTCCAATCAGCTTATCTACAGGTTTTCATCACCATATATAGAAATAAGCCAAGAAATGGTGGCATTATTAAAGAATATTGATGGAAACAAGGGCAAAGAAGGAAAGAAACAGACAATTGGCAAGGTTTACACTAGGAAGGGCAAAAAGGGGAATCATGCTAAGTAGTGGAGTAGTGGAAGGAATCTCATAACCAACTTTGCTGAGTTGGCATGAGAGAGAACATTCCATCTCGTAGGATTGCTCACACATGTGTGATGCATGGAATAAAAGTAGGGCATCATGCCATTTGTTTAGGTAGGCAGGTTTTTACCTAATTGGCTGGGCTGGGATTAGGAGTACAGTATTATACTGATACTTGTACTATTTTTCCTCTTTATTCACTTGTAATTGTTCCCTGAATTCTATGCAATACAAGTACCAATTCCCCAGCAATATTCATTGTTCCATTGATTCTACTAATCTCTTTTAATATTGTATTTGATACTCATCAATTGGTATCAAAGCTCTCGGTCCTCCGGAGCTTGAAGCATGGTGAAGAAGACTTCCATGGATGAACGCGTTGAGAAAATTGAACAAGAGCTTCAAGACATGAAGCTGCACACTGACGCTCGCTTTGATGAGCTCAAAGCTCTACTTGTGCAACAGAGCAGACCTCGTCGTGGAAGACCACGACCACCTCGCCGGAGAATGCCGACGGAGGGTGATCCAACTATTGAAGATGCCGACGGAGAGGAAGAAGGTGGTGACACTCCTACTGATCCAGAGTCTTCACTGGACAGTAGCCCTGCAAGACACCGTCACCGTGTGCGTGGACGCAAGCTAGAGATACCTGTGTTTGAAGGGGGGAGGCGTATGGATGGTTGGTGAAGGTCGAGCGTTATTTTCGTATCAATGGTGTAGAGGAGGATGAGATGTTGGAAGCGGTGGTGATTGCGTCAGATGGAAGAGCTCTCAATTGGTATCAATGGTGGGAAGATCAGAACCAGAATCCCAGCTGGGATGAGTTTAAGCAAGCTGTAATTAGACGATTTCAACCTTCGCTGGTCCGAAATCCTCTTGGACCGATTTTGAGTATCAAGCAAACGAGCTCAGTGATGGAATATCGTGAGCAATTTGAGTTGTTCATGGCGCCGTTGAAGCGAGAGGAACGCGTCATGTTGGAGAGCATTTTCCTGAATGGGTTGCGCGAAGACATTCAGGCGGAGTTGAAGCTCCACCAAACGCGAGGGTTACAGCAGTTGATGGATCGTGCCATGTTATTCGAAGAGAAGAACGTTGCGCGAAAGAACGATAAAGTGACGAAGGAGAAACCCGAAGGGAGTAAGTGGAAACCCGGATCTGCTGGATCGGGTTGGGATCCGGGTCGAAATAGGGTTTTTGTTACTAAACCCAAAATTGAAGCTGGACCCGGTACTGGGGGCCCAAAGGAGGTTAAGGCGAATACAGGGGGTGCAGAAAAGAAGCAGGGGGTGGGGAAGAAATTGTCTGAAGATGAACTGAGAGATCTCAGTCGCAGAGGACTCTGTTTTAAGTGTGGGGAACGTTGGGGAAGAGACCATATCTGTAAGATGAAGCATTACAGAGTGGAATTAATTGTTGAGGCAGAAGAGGAGGTTGCAGAAGAGGAGGAAGAGGTGGTGGAGGTGAATTTAGAAGATGAAATTGAGCTAAAAACTCTGTTGTTATCCTTGAGAAGCAAGGAAGGGCCCACTTCAAACCAATCTTTTAAAGTGTGGGGGATAATTAATGGCAGAAGGGTGCTCATTTTGATTGATTCAGGAGCTTCCTCCAATTTTATCTCTTATAAATTGGTGGAGGAGTTGCAATTAGAGCTGGTTGATACATCAGAATATACAATTGAGGTAGGGAATGGAGAGAAGATAACTCACAAGGGGGTGTGTAAGGGACTGAGGGTGCAGGTACAGGGGATAAACTTCACACAGGATTTTTTCCTGATGACTTTGGCAGGAACTGAATTAGTTTTGGGGATGGATTGGTTAGCTAGCCTTGGTGATATTAAGGCGAATTTTCAGAATTTGGTGATCAAATGGAAGGGTGGGGGCCAGAAGTTCAAGATTAGAGGAGAACCTTCCTTGAGCAAGAGTCAGTCTTCTTTTAGAACTGTGGTGAAGTCCCTGCAACAAGATGAAGAATGTTATATGCTCCACTGTTGTAGTGCAGAGGTTCAGAAGACAGAAGGAGGAGGAGGAATGTTTGAACAGATTCTGAGTGACTTGGCAGAAGTGTTTCAAGAGCCATCTGGTCTACCTCCTACAAGAGCACAAGACCATGCAATCACCCTCAAAGAAGGAGCTCCAATCCCCAATATACGGCCATACAGGTATCCTCACTATCAAAAAGATGAAATTGAAAAGTTTGTGACTGAAATGCTGTCTGCTGGTATTATAAGACCAAGTATTAGTCCTTTCTCTAGTCCTGTATTATTAGTCAAAAAAAAAGATGGAGGGTGGAGGTTTTGTATTGACTATAGGGCTTTGAACAAACATACTATACCAGATAAATTCACCATTCCAGTAATTGATGAATTATTAGATGAGATTGGTGCTGCTGTAGTCTTTTCTAAACTAGATTTGAAGTCAGGATACCATCAAATCCGAATGAGAGAAGAGGACATTCACAAGACTGCATTTAGGACTCATGAGGGACATTATGAGTACCTAGTGATGCCCTTTGGACTCACTAATGCTCCCTCAACTTTCCAAGCTCTCATGAACAAAGTATTGAAGCCTATCTTAAGGAAGTTTGTGTTGGTTTTCTTTGACGATATTCTGGTGTACAGTAAGAGCATGGCAGATCACAAAGAACATTTGCAGATAGTCTTGGGAATTCTGAGAGACAATCACCTGTATGCAAATAAGAAAAAGTGCACATTTGCTCAAGCTCAAATTGAGTATTTGGGCCACTTGATCTCAGGACAGGGGGAGTGGCAGCAGATCCAACAAAGATAAGTGCTATGGTGAATTGGCCTACTCCAAAAGATGTGAAGAGATTGAGGGGATTCTTGGGGTTGACTGGGTACTACAGGAGATTTGTAAAGAATTATGGGAAGATTGCTTGGCCCCTCACTCAACAACTAAAGAAAGACAGTTTTGCTTGGAATCAAGAAGCACAGGAAGCATTTGAAAAATTAAAGGTGGCTATGACCACACTACCTGTTCTAGCTATTCCTGATTTCTCCAAACAGTTTGTAGTGGAGACAGATGCATCAGGGAAAGGGCTAGGGGCTGTCCTTATGCAAGAAGGGAAACCAGTGGCCTACATGAGTCAGACTTTATCCAATAGGGCTCAGAACAAATCAGTTTATGAGAGAGAGTTGATGGCCATTGTCATAGCTATGCAGAAGTGGCGACATTACTTACTTGGCAGGCATTTTATTGTTCATACGGATCAAAGAAGTCTTAGATTTTTGACTGACCAGAGGGTGATAGGGGAGGAGCAGCAGAAATGGATAACCAAGCTATTGGGTTATGACTTTGAAATTAAATACAAACCAGACACTGAGAATAGAGCAGCTGATGCACTATCCAGGAAGTTGCAATATAGTGCTTTCTCTACTGTGCAACTTGAAGAGTGGGAGGGGATTGAAGAAGAACTTCAGGCAGATCCTAAGTTGAATGCAATTATTCAGGACTTGGTGACTAAGACTCACATGCATGAAGGGTACAAACTGAAGCATGGCAGATTGTATTATAAAAATAGACTGGTGCTTCCTAAAAGCTCTCCTAGAATCCCTAAAATTCTAGATGAATTTCATAACTCAGCAATTGGTGGCCACTCTGGAGCCCTCAGAACTTACAAAAGAGTTTCTGCAGTAGTATACTGGGAAGGTATGAAGAGCAGAATTCAAACTTATGTGCAAGCTTGTGAAGTGTGTCAGAAGAACAAATATCAAGCTTTAAGTCCTGGTGGATTATTACAACCTCTACCAATTCCAACTCAGGTGTGGAGTGACATATCTATGGACTTCATTGGAGGGTTACCAAAGGCTATGGGGGTTGACACTATCCTAGTGGTGGTTGACAGACTAACCAAGTATGCACATTTCTTAGCACTTTCTCACCCTTATAATGCTAGAGATGTAGCTGCTGTATTCCTCAAAGAAATTGCTAGATTACATGGATTTCCCTCTTCCATAGTATCTGACAGAGACAGGATTTTTATTAGCTCATTTTGGAGTGAATTGTTCAAGTTGGCGGGGACTAAGTTGAAGCTGAGCTCTGCCTACCATCCACAAACAGACGGACAGACAGAGGTGGTCAATAGGTGTGTGGAAACTTATTTGAGGTGTTTGGTTGGAGGAAAACCCAAACAGTGGCCCAAATGGTTATCTTGGGCAGAATATTGGTACAATACCAATTATCACTCTGCTATAAAAATGACTTCTTTCCAGGCTCTCTATGGTAGGCAACCTCCTGTGATCAGAGGAGATGTTAACCTTACTGCAGTGGATGAAGTGCAAGTGCTAACTAAGGAGAGGAATGAGTTACTGCATGAACTCAGAGAGCAGCTGGGTAAAGCTCAAAACCGCATGAAACAGTATGCTGATAAGCATAGGAGAGAGGTCAGTTTTGAAGTAGGAGAACTGGTGTATTTGAAGATACAACCATACAAGTTGAAGCAGCTAGCAAAGAGGGTGAATCAGAAATTAAGTCCCAAGTTTTATGGTCCCTATGAGATAATTGAGAAAATTGGCCCTGCTGCATATAAACTGAAACTTCCACCTGACTCAAGAGTCCATCCAGTGTTTCATACATCTCTGCTAAAGAAAGCAATTGCTGCTGAAGTAAATGTGCAGCCACTGCCTGCCTGCCTTGCTGAAGATTGGGAACTCCAAGTCATTCCTGAGGAGGTGCTAGCCATCAGGAAGAATAAAGATGACCAGATGGAAGTGCTTGTCAAGTGGAAGCAGCTGCCTGATTTTGAGAATTCTTGGGAGGATTGGCAAGAGATACAGGAACAGTTCCCTGACCTTCACCTTGAGGACAAGGTGAGTTTCAAAGGGGGGAGTGTTGATGGAAACAAGGGCAAAGAAGGAAAGAAACAGACAATTGGCAAGGTTTACACTAGGAAGGGCAAAAAGGGGAATCATGCTAAGTAGTGGAGTAGTGGAAGGAATCTCATAACCAACTTTGCTGAGTTGGCATGAGAGAGAACATTCCATCTCGTAGGATTGCTCACACATGTGTGATGCATGGAATAAAAGTAGGGCATCATGCCATTTGTTTAGGTAGGCAGGTTTTTACCTAATTGGCTGGGCTGGGATTGGGAGTACAGTATTATACTGATACTTGTACTATTTTTCCTCTTTATTCACTTGTAATTGTTCCCTGAATTCTATGCAATACAAGTACCAATTCCCCAGCAATATTCACTGTTCCATTGATTCTACTAATCTCTTTTAATATTGTATTTGATACTCATCAAATATATAAAACAGGAAGGAGATAGGCAAGCAATAAGATCAGAAAAAAATTAAGAAGAAATAAACTGATTTATTGACATGAGAAGATGAGATAAAATAGTTCCACCTCCAAATAAGACATGAATGGGATCTGTGTTCAAGCATGTGCATGAAAAAATAGCTCAAAATAACAGCAGAAAACAAACACTTGCTTTCCTTAAACTGTCTAGTTCATGGGTAACATTTAGTTGAGTAACAATTTTATTTCTGTATATTTAGTTTATGTGTCATTATTTTTTGTACAGATTTAAAAGCTTTCTTTCTTAATAAAATTCAGACATGGTGTTGTCAGAACAAGACACGAATTCCATTCTTGACCTTCGGGTTTCTTTCTTTTTTTAATAGCTATGGTTTATTCTCCTATTCCTATCACAAGTGCAAGATCCTAGCTTCTAAGAATTAATTCTCCCATTAATAGAAAGAAAAAAAACTTTCGCATAATCAGTTGGCAAAACAGCTGTTTTACTCGAACAAAAGTTAGGATAGGATGAGAAACTTAATTCCATTCTCTTTGAATGTCCAATCACCCAAGTATTTTTCATTAACAGAAGTTGGAAATACTGTACAGAGGGGATCACTTTTCCATAATTATGACTGAGGTGTATATCAGAAGAAAGCAAAACTAACAACTTATATTTATTCCCAGAAGCATGTAATGTAAATAATTTTATAACAATGGTAATATATTACTAAGGAAGCACAAACTTTCAAGTCCAGATCCAATTCAATGAATATTATGATTTTTCAACAGTACATACCCAAACAAGGTTTCCTATCCACTGTATCTTTCATAGCAAGGTTTAGACTGTCATTCTACTTGGTAACATAAGATGTCTTGAGTCAATTTTCTATAGTAATGTTGTTCAAGATGGTAATGAATTAAAATTTATTTTGGTATCTGGTAAGTACATTTGAATCAAGCATCCATGTTAAGGCTGTTGCAACTTGCAAGCAAAATATTTCATTTCATCAGCCTCAGAACTCCCTACCCTCTACACTCTCAGAATCCCATCATTTCAAGTCAACAACCTAAGCTTAGTCTCCTAAACTTCAACCCACATTCACAAATCACATCGACTACCAATAAAGAAAAATTATGTTGTCTACTCTTTCTTTTCCTCTATTTGATACATTTTGTCAATCAATGTCCATTCGCAACTTAACATACATGAGAAAACTCCCAGTCTCCCAAAGTAGCATTATTTTGACTATACTACGACCATTGTCTCACAGTCAGCTACAGATTATTTCTGCGACCAATGAAGCAAACATCAACAAGTTCGCCGTTACCAAAACAACCCATATATAAGCAATGTTCAAAGCTGCTAAGTTCTCTAATTAGGCAAATACAGCAAATTGAGACCAACATCACCAGCTTAAAGCACTCCGGCATGAAGACTTGAGCAAATAATTGCTCTTCAACAGCTTGTTCCACCATACAGCATGTGACTCATAGTTAACTAACTAAAGCATTCCAATCTTTCAAATTCTATTCAGTATTCCAAAATCTGAGATGCTGTGCACCGTTTCTAATCAGAGATAGTATCAAATAGCAATGAAAAACAAACACAGGAAGGGTTTAAAACTACAACTAGTCATCGACTTGAATACTAAGATCTACAAGCACCATTTCTACCTCAAATTAAAAGAAAATTCAAAAACACAACTATTAATCGAAGATTCAACAAAAAATGAATCGCAAAGCACAATAAGCGAAAAACACAAAGAAAGAAAATTTAAACGTCTAAAAATCAAAAGCCATCCCAAACAGAAAAGCAAAAAGATGGAAAACGCGTCAGAGTTACATAGCATAGCATTACGCAAATCATCGCTCACGGCACTCGATAAAATTGGGAGGAGGATAAGAACAGAAACAACATCAAATCATATAAAAAACAGTAAAGAAGAATAAGGAGTAGAGATCAAGGATTACAAATAGCTTAAAAATTGAATTGAATTTAGCAAAATGATAATTGAATTGACGTATACCTGAGATCTCAGCTGTGATGATGGAATTGTAAGAAGAAAGTTGGAAAGGAAAGTGAATTATTGCTCTGGCTATGTTGTGCGTGCGTGCGTAGTCCTTCTCTTTCTCTCTTTCTCTGTCTAACTTTTGAGGCTTTTGAGATAAGCAAATTCAGAGAGAAAGAGAACGAGTTGCAGCCTTGCAGGCAAAAAAGAAAAAGGTAAGCTGTTTATGGAATATGAATGAATTATGGCGACGATGATGAATGGAAAGGGTGGTGGCGATGAACAGAAAGGGAAAGGGAAAAGGAAGAAAGATTAATTAAATTTAAATTGAATAAATAAAACCGATAGTAACAGATAGGGGACGGGGAGGTTTTGCTGTTTTTTTTGTTGTTATCCATTTGTTAAGTTATTTTGTTAAAGACAAAATTAAATTAAGGCAGTGATCCGTTCACAATGCCACCGCCCATCAGGCACCGGCCATGTTTCTTTCCTCTTTCTTCATTCACTTTTTATTTATTTATTTATATTTTTTTATAATGCTCTTTTCTTTCTCTTTGCCATATCATTATCTCGTGCCGTATATTGTACATTAATTAGCAATTTTTTTTACAACAGTCAGCAATCTTTTTACTCCATTCATCTCATTTTATAAGTGGTTTAACCTTATATGTGGGTGTTAAAAACATGATTAGTTACGCTCATTTTTATAGTAAAAATTTGTGTTAGAACTAGGGGTGGACAAAATGTTTAATCAGACCAAAAATCCGAATTACCCGAAGTGTAAAAGTCTAACCGAACTCGGATAATCATGGTCTTATTTGGACGAAATCGGTTGCCAAATGTTCAATTCACTACAAACCGAACTCGTCTGTCACCCTTTGAATCTAATACAATATTTATATCACACCATAATATTACCAAGAAGTTAGAGAGGCTGGCTAGGATAGCTTTTTGGTTTATTTCAACTCTAGCTGGACATATTGCTAGTCTGTCACGCCTTTTCACCGTCATAGCCAACAACTTGAGTACTTTTCTTCTAGTAAATGTATAATATATAAGTATAAGTATTATTATAATTAATGAATTAAAACATTCAACTAAACTTCTTTCTCTTTCTTCCCTGTGAGCCTCTTTCTTCAACCTTCACCTTTTACAAAACACTGCCACATTTTTACAGAGAACGAGAGACGACCGGAGAAGAAGATGTGGAGAAGATCAGTCACTGTATAGAACAAAAGAAAACCGAAACTAGCCTCCCCTGTCGAAACTGCACCCGCCAGACCCGACACTCATAACAGTCGGAGGTGGTTGTTTTTTCTACTACTCAATTTTACTTCGGATGGGAACCTTTCAAATCGAATCCAAACTAACCCGACCGATTGTCGAGCCCTAGTTAGAACTAAAATACTCTAATATTATCAATTCATTAGTATTCTTTAGTTTGTTGGGGTTGCGGCAAAGTTCAGTTCAACTTCTTAATTAATTAGTTAGACTTGTATCCATCTTTTTTCTATATAAATATAACATTAGTTTTACGCGCGTGATGATTTATTTAGTCAGACTTGCATCGATTTTTGTTACCTGCATTTTCGACAGACTCAATTAAATGCAGTTAATGAGGTTTGACTTACTTTTAAAATTTGACATTGTATTTCAAGAGACAAGTATCAATTTCGACACTGAAATGAGTTAAGTTATCAGGTTGCATCAAGCAGATTTGGACCTTAGATTTGGCAAAGTCGAAGAGGCTGAAGGCAGAGATTTCGACAAGAAGAAGTTGAAGGCTGATGATAACGAAGTAGAATCAAGCAACCGTTGTCGAAAGCACGTAGCAGTTACATTTTTTAAACTTTCTACAGTTATTTTCTATTTGTATAAATAATAGTTTTTATAGGAAAAACGGGTCACAAACTCATATACAGATTCTCACGCTCTAACTTCCAACATCACAGAGAAAACGAGTCAGAGATGAATGTATGATCATGTGTACCAACTCTCTTTTCAATTAATGCATTTTACTTTGTTTCTTTAAGAAATTTTCTGCATTTTTATTTGTTCTCTTCATCTCTGTCTGAAGTAACTTTGATAGTTTCACGCGAAACTGCCAGTTATCTTCCTTCTTTTCTTTAAAACTGTAAAAACATTCATAATTTCTAGAAAAACTTTAACACAAATGGTCTTAGGATTTACTAGTTGATCCTGCAAGCAGAAGAAATTTCAAACTAGCGGTGTTTACAGAAAACCACGGTAAACAAATTGGCACGCCTAGTGGGACGTTTGTGCTAATTTTTAAATTTTTAAAGTTTTTCGTTGAAATCTTAAAAAATTGTGCTTATCTGTGCATGCGTTTAATGAGTGGAAAGCATCTTTCAGAGATGGCGCGCTCTAGTACAAATAATGCTTCTGCATCAAATGCACAAAGTACACAAGAACAAGCGTCAGTTAGTGACGCTAACGCTGCAAATGTTGCAGGCATAACCGTTGCTATGCCTTCTTCGACAACAATGGGAGTAATTGCCATAACTTCTCCCATAATTACTCCTGTGTCAATGATGACTACTACAGCATTAACAAATGTTAATACTATGGCTTCTGTGCCACAAATATTAGGACCAACAAGTCCTTTAATGGCAAATCCATTGATTGAAAACATGCCATTTAGTATGAGTGGTAGGGCTTTCCCATATGGCATGCCAACAACATTGATGGCAGGCCTTCAGACAAATTCGTCTACATTTGCAGATAATGCAATCACAGGGCATTCTCCTACTCATAGTTCATCAGAGGGCATTCATAGTCGAAACGCCCAACTTAATCTGACTACAACATCTTTGTTGGCATTAAGGCAACAAATGGATGATAGTAACCATGATATGGTTAATATGTTAACGCAACAAATTGGTACTGTGTTTAATCCTAAAATACGAAACAGTAATAATAGTTACCAGATGTTGGAGACACAAATGGGAAGAATTGCTGATTTCTTTGGCACTCCACTAGTGCATAACCAGCAAATTCCCAAAATTCAAAATGTTAGGCCTGTCGAAATCCCTTTAGAAAGGCCTAACGATGCAATTCCCATAAATCAGGGTAATCAGGGACAACAACATGTTGTCGAAGAGCCTATGAGGATAGAGGCAATCCCTGATGTTGTGTTAGTAAATAGAAACCAAAATGCAGACGAAGTGGTCAAACAAGTGCAACAAAACAATTTTGGGGCGCAAAATAATTTGGCTAACCTGGTCGAAAACATTCTAGCCCAGAATGGCCTTAACTTAGGCTTGCACAGGCCTAATTTTGTATCACCTTTGTCGGAATACACCTTGCAAACAGAGCTACCTAGGGGATGGAAAATCCCTAAGTTCACAAAATTTGCTGGAGAAACTAGCGAATCCACTGTCGAACACGTGGCTCGTTATCTTACTGAGGCTGGTGATATAGCGCATAATGAGAATTTAAGAATGGATTATTTTCCAAATTCTCTAACTAAGAATGCGTTTACATGGTTCACCACTTTGCCTCCAATTTCTATTTTTAGTTGGAGTCAGTTAGAAAAGGCCTTCCACGAACAATTCTATATGGGCCAGTGCAAGATTGATTTAGACTTCTCAAAGCAAGGTGTTTTACTCAAGTGCCTGAACATGAGTTAGTCGAAATGGCTGGTGGTGGTCTAGATTATTCTATAAGAAAGAAGCTACATACATTGCACTTAAGAGATATGGCACAATTAGCTGATAGAGTTCGACAAGTAGAAAGACTTCAAGCTGAAAAAGCCAGAACAGGCAGGTTCCAAAATAAAAAAGAAAAGGTTTCATATGTCGAAACTAATGACAGTGACCAAGAATTCAACATATCTTATGAAGATGTCGAAGAGGAGGTTAATATAGCAGAATTAAAATCAGGACCTCCTTATACTTGTAAATTGTTAAAACCTTCAAATGGAAAAAAACCCCGTTGAGCCTAAAAATGATAAGTTTGTTGCAAAAACTTATACTTATGATGTTTCTAAGTGTGATGAAATATTTGATCTGTTAGTTGCTGATGGTCAGATTTTGGTGCCTAAGGGCCTGAAAGTACCACCATTGGAACAACGACAGAAAAGAGGTTTTTGTAAATTTCACAATTTCTTAGGCCATAACACTTCTCGTTGTGTTATTTTCAGGGATTTGGTTCAAAAAGCCCTCAATGAGGGAAGACTGAAATTTGGTGACAAATCGAAGCCACCAATGAAAATTGATGCTGATCCTCTACCAACAACTGATGCATTGCTTGTCGAAGTTGACATCAACGTGGTTGAAATCACAGGAGTTGTTGCTAAAGATGCTAAAGTGGAGAAAGCTATTGACAAAGTGGATGTCGAAATGGTCACTGAAGACCAATATGCTGAAAAAATGAAGACAGTTTACCCAATGGCAGAGGAAGAATTGATTGATTTCCTTAATCGCTGCAAAATTAACAATACTGAAGTGATGCTTTGTCCAAGATGTAGTTCTGTCTTCGACAAAGAGGCTGCTAAAAATCTTGAGGGTTTTAAGCCTCAACTGAAGCGCAAAGGAGAATGGGTTGACAAGAGGCCAAAGTTCAGCTACAGCAACAGAGGTATTCAGTACAAGGTCACTTCGACAAAGAATCCTCAAAAAGAACAGATCAAAACCTATGTACCTCCAGCAAAGTCTCCTGTTGAGAAATGGGTACATTCTGGCGGAAAGAGTACTGGCTATTACCCAGTATATTATGCTGGAAAGATTGTTGGAAATCAGCAGAAATCGGCAAAAATGGTCAAAGGTAGTACTACTGCTACTGGCCAAAACAAGGCATTTGAATCTAACAAATATGCCTATAATAATAACTACAAAGGGAAAAATCCCATGACAAGAACACAATGGCGCAGGTATCAACGCCAGAAGAAAGCTGCTGCTGCTATAGGCAAAGTAGAGAATTCTAGCAAAGATAAAGGTAAGCAAGTACCTTTAAAGCCTCTTGAAATGACTAGAAAGCCAGCTACTAAAAGGATATTTCCTCCACACTCAGTGATCAAAGAAGGTCTTAACTTAGATGAAGAAATGGACTCAGATTTTGCCGATTCTGGGTCAGAATTCGACGTCTTATGTGGCGTGGTCTCAATTCTACCAATTGAGTATGATGTAGTTTCGGAAGTGAATGACGTCGAAGAAGATTTCGACGAAGAGACTACTTATAAGCCAATCTATTAATATGTGCTGAAGAATGGTTGCGTGGAGGAACAACATGCTGTGTTTGAGAGACCAGATTTTGGAATGATGAATCATCTCAAACCCTTGTACATTCAAGCAAAAGTGAATAACATTGGTGTCAACAAGATCCTGGTCGATGGTGGTGCTGCTGTAAACTTGATGCCACAACATATGTTGAAGAAAATTGGAAAGTGTGAAACTGATTTGAAAACACACAATGTAATACTTACAAACTATGAAGGCAAAAGTGGCCATTCACTTGGGGCCATTGAAGTTGAGTTTGCTGTAGGAAGTATTAAGAGACCAACATTGTTTCTGGTAGTTCCATCAAAGGCAAATTACAACTTGCTGCTAGGAAGGGAATGGATACATGGTGTGGGGGCAATACCTTCGACTGTCCACCAAAGGCTTATCATTTGGCGAGAAGATGGTTTGGTCGAAAATATTGAAGGTGATCAGAGTTATTTCAAAGCTGAGGTAAATGCTATAACCAAGAAAACCTTCGACAAACAACTGGCGAATATTGCGCCATGTGCATCTTCTGAAATTGGATATGAACATCAAGACAATATTAGATCTTCAGTTACACTCCACCCCAATTATGGATTTATTTGGGAGAGAGAGGTTATAGATGAAGACAACCACCCACAAGGCTTTGTCAAGCCTACAGGGTGGGATGGACCAAAAATAGTTATTTATGGATAAGCCTAGAGCATGGGATAGAATTACGGCCTATGTGGCCGAAAGCAAACAAAAGGCGGCTTTAGAAGCCGAGTTACAACAACAAATGGTTGCTGAAGCCATTGAAAATGAAAATAAAGACAACTTTGTCCAAAACCAGAGGCTCGATTGCGTCTATGATGATGAGCCTCTAGGTTTTGAAAAAGATCCATTGGGTTCGACCAAAAGGATTCAGGCACAAGATCCCTTAGAAGAGATTGATTTAGGAGATGGCTCCATAAAAAGGCCAACATATATTAGTGCAAAGATTGATCAAGCATTGAAGGTGCAGATTGTCAAATTGCTGAAGGAGTACAAGGATTGCTTTGCTTGGGACTACAGTGAAATGTCAGGATTAAGTCGAGAAGTGGTTGAGATAAAATTACCAATTCGACCAGGAAACAAGCCAGTGAAGCAGACTCTAAGAAGATTTGCACCAGAGATTCTGTTGAAGATCAAAGTAGAAATAGAAAGATTACTAAAGAGCAAGTTCATCAGAACTGCCAGGTATGTTGAATGGCTTGCTAATATAGTTCCTGTAATTAAGAAAAATGGTACACTTAGAGTTTGTATAGATTTTAGAGATTTGAATAATGCTACACCTAAGGATGAATATGCCATGCTAGTGACAGAAATGCTAGTTGATTTAGCAGCAGGTTATGAATATTTAAGCATGCTTGATGGTTATTTTGGTTATAATCAAATATATATTGCTGAAGAAGATACATCAAAAACAGCATTTCGTTGCCCTGGGGCTTTAGGCGTTTATGAATGGGTAGTAATGCCATTTGGCCTAAAAAATGCTGGTGCTACATACCAGAGCGCAATGAATTCTATGTTTCATGATTTTATTGAAAAATTTATGCAAGTGTACATAGATGATATTGTTATTAAGTCTTCGTCAGAAAATGGTCATTTAGACCATCTTCGACAATCATTCGAAAGAATGAGAAAATATGGATTGAAAATGAATCCACTGAAATGTGCCTTTTGTGTGCGTGCAGGTGATTTTTTGGGTTTCGTTGTACACAAAAAAGGCATTGAAATCAATCAAAACAAGACGAAAACAATCTGGAAACGAAAGCTCCTTCGACAAAGAAAGAGTTACAGTCATTATTAAGAAAGATTATTTTCCTTAGAAGATTTATTTCAAATCTAAGTGGCAAGACTCAAGTATTTTCGCCGTTGCTGCGACTGAAGAAGGCAGATGTGTTCAGATGGCATGCAGAACACCAGAAAGCTTTCGACGAGATTAAAGCATACCTGATGAAGCCTCCTATTTTGTTACCTCCTATTAAGAATAAAGTAATGAAATTGTATGTAGGAGCATCAGAATTATCTATAGGTAGCATGTTAGCACAAGAGGATGAAAATGGTGTCGAAAGAGTCATATATTACCTCTTAAATGATGCAGAAACTAGGTACCATCCTATAGAAAAATTGTGTTTATGCTTGTATTTTTCTTGTACAAAACTGAAGCAATATATAAAGCCTGTTGATGTGTATGTTTATTCGCATTATGATATTATTAAACATATGCTGTAGAAACCAATTTTACATAGTAGAACAGGTAAATGGGTTTTAGCTCTTTCTGAGTACTCCTTAACTTATCAGCCTTTAAAGGCTATTAAAGGCCAAATAGTGGCTGATTTTATTGTGGACCATTCATTGGTTGAAACCACAGTAAACTTAGTGGATACTCAACCTTGGAAGTTATATTTCGACGGTTCAAGCCACAAAACGGTGTTGGAATTGGAATTTTAATTATCTCACCAACAAAAATTCCAACAAAGTATAAGTTTAAAATCGAAGGATCTTGCTCCAATAATGAGGCTGAATATGAAGCCTTGATAGCAGGACTTGAGATCTTGTTAGACTTGGGGGCAAAACATGTCAAAATTAAAGGTGATTCAGAACTAGTTGTGAAGCAATTAACAAAAGAGTATAAGTGCATTAAAGAAAACCTAATAATGTATTTTGTTACTGTCAATACATTGTTAAAACGTTTCGATAGTGTTCAAATTAAGCATGTGGCTCGACTTGACAATCAAGAGGCAAATGATTTGGCACAAATTGCTTCAGGATACAGAGTTTCTAAAGAAAAACTAGGAGAATTAATAGAAATAAAAAATAAACTAATTTCGACAGATTATACTTTAAGTGAATTGTCAAGCCAAAAACTGGGGGGGGGCGGGGGGGGCGGGTGGAGGGGGGCGAGGAAGTATCGTTATCTCCAGTTATTGAAAATTTTCAGAGTTTTGAAGTTTTTGCCATTGACAATATGTCGAATGATGATTGGCGAAAACCAATTGTCGAATACTTGGAAAATCTAACAGGAATAACCAATAGAAAAACCAAGTATAGAGCCTTAAGCTACGTGATTATTGGAAATGAGTTGTTCAAAAAGACTGAAGGAGTTTTACTTAAATGCCTTAGTGAGAGTGAGGCATATTTAGCAATTTCCAATACTCATAGTGGAACTTGTGGGGGTCATCAAGCAGGCCACAAAATAAAATGGCTTTTGTTTCGAAAATGAGTGTACTGGCCAACTATGTTAAAAGATTGCATAGGGTTCGCTAAAGGTTGCCAAGAGTGTCAAAGGCATGCAGGAGTTCAACACGTGTCTGCAAGTGAATTTCATTCAATAGTGAAACCTTGGCCATTTAGAGGTTGGGCTTTAGATTTAATTGGTGAGATTAAGCCAACTTCGTCGAAAAGCCATCGTTACATATTAGTTGGGATAGATTATTTTACTAAGTGGGTAGAAGCTATTCCTTTAATTAATGTTAATCAAGAGGCAGTAATCAATTTTATTCAAAACCATATTTTGTATAGGTTTGGAATTCCAGAAACCATTACTACAGACCAAGGTACGGTTTTTATTGGTCGAAAAATGGTGGATTTTGCCTCTGAAACTGGTTTCAAGTTACTGACTTCGACACCATATTATGCTCAAGCCAATGGTCAAGTAGAAGCAGCTAATAAAATCATCATTAATTTGATTAAGAAACACATTGGGCAAAAGCCTAGAAATTGGCATAAACTCTTGACCAAGTTTTGTGGGCTTGTCGAAATTCTCCTAGAGAGTCAATTAATACTACCCCTTTTAGACTAACATTTGGACATAATGCAGTCTTACCAGTCGAAATTTGTTTACAGTCAGCCAGAATTCAAAGGCAATTCGAAATTCCATCAGATTATTATTGGAATATGATGTTGGATGAGTTGGTTGATTTAGACGAAGAAAGACTAAATGCGTTAAATGTCCTGATAAGGCAAAAAGAAAGGGTAGCTAAAGCCTATAATAAAAAAGTTAAGTCGAAAACTTTTGCCTTAGGAGACTTAGTTTGGAAAGTTATACTGCCTATGGACAAAAAAGATAGAGTCTTAGGCAAATGGTCACCGAATTGGGAAGGACCATTTTGAGTTTTGCAAGTATATACTAACGGTGCCTATGAAGTCGAAGAATTAGGCACTGATGGTCGAATTTTGCAAATAAATGGCAAGTATTTAAAAAAGTATAGGCCAATACTGCAAGAAGTCAAAATAACGCAGGACTAAAATTATAAAGAAGATTTAAACATGGCATTTAGAAGTTGGTAATTGCCAGAACATTGTCGAAGTTACAAAATTGGAAATAAAGAAAATTACAATTTAAAGTTGAAGGTTGGCTTTGAGCCTTTCTAAAACAGATTTTGAATGCTCTAGTTGCTTCATGTTGGCTGTGTCTTTCCAAGTGCTCGATTGCCAAAGCTGCCTCTGCATTAATCACCGGTTCCAAAGATTCAGGAGTTGTCTTACGAAGTGAAGCTTTCTTCTTTTCTTCTGCTTTGAGCTTCAAATGCAAGTTCTTGATCTGTTCTTGATATCTAGAAATAGCTCTGTCACAATCAGCCATCTCTTGAGCATTATTTGCTGCTTGGGTCTCAAAAGAAGAAATTTTGGCTTGTGAAGCTTCGACAACAGCCCACTCTTCTTGTTGCAGTTTAGCCTCGCGCTCTTTGTTTGCTGCGTTATCCTTTTTCTTTTGAAGGTCCCTGGTGATTTGTTCTAAGAGAGGCTCGAATTCGACAATGAAGTCGATGAGGGATTTGCTTGATGTCGAACTGTTGAGTTTACGCAGCAGCGTTTTGATCTCAAAAGCTGTTATATGATTTTGCTCGATGGCCTGAAATAAGTCAGCTTCAAGAACTCTAGCTCGAAATTCCTTAAGGAGGTCGTCCTTCGAACTATCAGACATTTCGCCAATGGAAGTGGTCGAAGAGCTTTGCTTAGTCGAAGATGCCCTACTACTTAACATGAATTTCAAAGCCTCAAGAGGATTCTTACTTATCAGTTCTATCAAAGCCTCTTGGCTCAGAGTGTTGCTTGATGAAGGTGCTGCTTTAGAGGTGTTTTGGTCCTTTGGTGATTCGTTGACGTGCTCTGAGTTATCTTCAGATACTGCCATTTCAGAGTCGATAACATCATCATCAATTTGGTCTTCTTCGTTGCCTTTGTCTTGATTTTCTTCTTCTTCTTTGTCACTAAGATTAGGAGTTAGAATCAGAATATCTTTCTCAAACTCGACACCAGCAGTGTGATCAGCTTCATTCATCTCGTCATCTTTCTGCTCTTGATCCTGCTCAGGAACTTCTTTTTCAAGTGCATTCTTGTCCAATGAGGGTAATTGGTTGTCAGATCATTCATTTGTTGGTGAAGAGCCTCTTCTATGATGTTAATGGGACTGGTCTGATTTGGTTACTCCTAGACCACGTTTTCAGCTATTGGTTCGAAAGAAGGGGAGAGAGTCGAAGTTGGTGTTGGTTGTTTTTGCTGAAGCTCAATCTTGCTAGCTTCATTTCCCTGTTATAACAGATTGATGAGTTTATTATCATATTGAATCAAAACGATTAAGGGAAAAATGAAGAGTTTGTTAATTACCTTCGAAGCTGTCTCTCAAACACGAGAACCTGCACTTTTAGGTTTCTTAGGAGCTTTTGCTTTCTTCTTAGCAGGGGGAACATCAGTAGTAGAACTGCTTGCCCTCTTTCGACTCTGCAAAACAAAGATTAGTTAGGTGTCGAATTTAAAGTTTGAACATAATGTTGCAAAGATTTCGCAAAGACAGTTACTTCTTGTTTCTTGGTTTGTTGAGACTTGCTTTACTTCGAAGCAATGCTAATTTCTTTCTTTGTCCCTTTCTTTGGAGACTTGGTTGAACCAGTGGTTGTTGGAATGGGAACAGCTACAAACATTCGACAAATTATGTAAGTATATTTGCACATGAAAGAAAAATTGAAATTTTTCTAAGAGTCCTATGCATCACCTGTTGCGATGGGAGATGTGATTCGAACATGTTGAATGTCCAAATGGAGATCACCTCTAAACGTGTGTATGTCATGCTTAGTCGAAATCAATTTCTGGGCTGTTTTAGTTATAAAATAATTTTGTAACGCCATTGTCGAACCACACACAAACCATTCAGGAATTGGTGGTCGAAATGCCAAAGCCATTTTACTGGTTGGCAAAGGTGGAAACTTAATTTTATATTTTAAAGCATAATCATATTTGTTTGTTATATAAGATGGAATATGCATTGTCAGAATCTTTTTGAGGATTTTTTGCTTTAAAACATCAGCAGCCCCAGAAACTGTTAGACTAAGACAGTTTGGATCATATACAGTTTCGAAGTAATTTTGAAAAGCCTAAATTTCTCGAATATGCGTACCTTGACTTTTATCCTTCTTGTTCTGCAAAGGAGGAAAAGCAGAGATTAGGTTGGATAACAAGATGGACTCTTCGACAACAGCAAGCTGAGTTGTGTAATAATTGGTCCACCACTTAAGGAATTCCTTGGTACAAGCAAATGATGGCTCATATTTTAAGGGATTAAAAGTGAGAGTGTTTTGGGCAGCAGGGTCGAGACGTTGCCAGAACTCTTTTTCATTGTCTGGAAATTTCAAAGCCTTTTTTGATTTAAAAAAGGCAGCAGGTCGAAGTTGGCACAGTTCGAATTACCTGGCCACCAAATTTGGTTGGTATCCAGCCATGCCAAATTGAGCTTTTCCCTTGCTGTGTGAAATTCTGATTGATAGGAGGTTTGGGGTTAAATAAGCTTGCCAGATTTCGTTTACCTCTTCTTCATGTTCGATAGATGTTGCAGGAAATTCTTTGGTGAACCAACTTGGTCCACGAGTCCTTGTAATAAATGGTGCCATCGAAGGCGTGAAGGTATCACAGTTTTGGAACATGGTGAAAGCATCAGAAAATAGATCTTCTATAGACTGACCTATTTCCCTGGGTTTTAAAACGGCAAGTCTTAAACCTTCGATACTCCTTTGTTCGACCATCTCAACATGGTCATTTAGGCAGAACAGTTGTAATATTGACTCGAAAGTGGCAATGAACCACAATTGAAATAGCCAAATGGGGCCTAAAATCAGTAGTTTACCTTGAGGTTCAAATTGTTTCAAGTCGAGAACTCCATTTCCTAAGGCCTCATAGAGAGAGGCTAGAATGAGTTTGCTGAGACAGAGGTTTCGACCTTCATGAATTTGAATGGCCAAATTCACATACATTTTGGCCACTTGAAGTGACGAAGAGCAAAAAATGTAGAGAGACAGCCACAAGGTGAGGAAAGCTATGTGTTCTGTGTCGGAGACTTCTTCAGTATCAGTGATGTGTTGGTCTTCGATGTACCCAGAAAATGTGGCACGTTTGAAGTTGAAGTCATAAGTGTTGGTGGTGTTGTTAGGGTTGAAGATTTCTCCCGTGGGTCTAAGCCTAGTGATGGCAGCCACATCCAGCAAGGTAGGAGTGAGCATGCCACACTTCAGATAAAGGCTATTGGTGGTGAGTTCCCAAAAATGGAGTGCTGAAATGAGCGTAGGACTTTGGTACTTGGGGCCATACCTCGACAATTGGATTAGGTCGAAGATCCCTTGGGTTTTCCAAAATTCGCCTTTCTTCGACTCAACTTTGTTGAGCCATTTGACATAAATGTCATTTCCTACATGAGGCGCAGACCTGAAAACCCTGGCAGGGGCACTCATAAACCCCATTTCGTAAGACCCTTCCTGGAAAATCCTAGGACTATAGCGGTGATAGCCAGGGAAAATTTCCTGGATTTTTGGTGTGTCTTCAAGAGATTCAGGAAGAGGCCCAAGGAAAGCATACTTATGAGGTTCAGGAGAAGGAATGAGTACCTGAGATTTCCAAATCTGAGCACGTGTATCCTCAATATCAGGTTCAGCAACGAATTATTGTTTTCCAGAAACACTAGAACTGGAAGCAAAAGCCAATTTCAGCGATTGAAATGGAGTTTGAACAGTTTTAGAGGTTCTCATAAAAAAACAAAGAAGAGATTTGGAGCTTTAATGGAGTTTGACAGAGTTTCTATGGTGGTTTTGGGTTTTATCTTAGGGAAGAAAATGAAAGAGATTTGTGAAGTTCAGTTGCAGAGGGTTTTGTTTGCAATATCAGAAGATGAAGAGAGTAAAAGAGTAGAATGAAGGAAAAGCAATGCCTTTTATAGTTGCTAAAGTAAAAAATAAAATAATAAAGGCTATAAACGTTTGGGTTTTTGGCAACTTAGAGAGTGGCCCACTAGCAACCATGGCCTGACAGTTATGGAGAAGTGGATATTGTGGGGAGTTCCAAAGCAAATGTGGCCCATTATCTCTGAATAGTTGGCGCAAAAAAACTGTTCATTTCAAAAAGTGTCTTTTCAATTCTGAAAGCTGATGGTGGTGACGTTAGCAGACTTGACATTAAGCTATTAAGTGAATTCTCAAAAACGTCATTTTCTTCCTTCATTTAAATTTTAGTCGAAAAAGACATTTTTGGGGGGCAATTTATTAGTCTGCATTTTCGACAGGCTAAATTAAATGCAGTCAACGAGGTTTGACTTATTTTTAAAGTTTGACCTTGTATTTCAAGAGACAAGTATCAATTTCGACACTGAAATGAAGTAAGTTATCAGGTTGCATCAAGCAGATTTCGACCTTAGATTTGACAAAGTCGAAGAGGCTGAAGGCAGAGATTTCGACAAGAAGAAGTTGAAGGCTGATAACGACGTAGAATCAAGCAACCATTGTCGAAAGCACGTAGCAGTTACATTTTTTAAACTTTGTACAGTTATTTTCTATTTGTATAAATAGTAGTTTTTCATAGGAAAAACTACTCACAAACTCATATACAGATTCTCACGCTCTAACTTCCAACATCACAGAGAAAACGAGTCAGAGAAGAATGTATGATCATGTGTACCAACTCTCTTTTCAATTAATGCATTTTACTTTGTTTCTTTAAGCAATTTTCTGCATTTTTATTTGTTCTCTTCATCTTTGTCTGAAGTAACTTCGACAGTTTCACGCGAAACTGCCAGTTATCTTCCTTCTTTTCTTTAAAACCGTAAAAACATTCATAATTTCTGGAAAAACTTTAACACAAATGGTCTTAGGATTTACTAGTTGATCCTACAAGCAGAAGAAATTTCAAACTAGCGGTGTTTACCGAAAACCACGGTAAACACTTTTATATGTTTGAATATGTTTAAAGCTCATATGTTTCATTCTATTATTTTATATATAAATATAACATGAGATGGGCTGGATATTTTTTTTATAAGCAGCTGGACTGGATATTTGCTTTACAATGGAGTATATAGTGGATGATGGTAAGGTTGTTGATAAATTGAGAAGTGGAATGGCCGGAGAAAGAGCCATGAATGTTGAAAAAATAATGATAATAATGTTGAAAAAATAATGATGGTAATGATAATAATAATATACTAAATGAGGGTATTGTTGAAAAAATAATGATAATAATAATATTGTATTAATATTTTAAAGTGATAAATAGTTTGAGACGAAAAGATGACATGCAGGACACATAAAATGAGACGGAGAGAGTATTATTTGTTCATCTTCTCTAAGATTTTTGCTACATTAGCTTTTGATTATGCACACCACCACTTTAGGTGGCGTGTGGTACAAAAGGTTGAAAAAAACATAATGCAAATTTTGAGACATTAAAATAGTTAGATCGAAAGTCTCACACGATTATATAGTGGATTATTTATATCAAATATTTTCTCTTCTCTTCTCACTCTCCCCTCATCCCTTGCCCGCTTTTACCATCTAACACAGAGCTGGTGTCGCCTTGTGAGTTGTGATAACTGATAAAAGTGACCCAATGTTACTCATCTTCCAAATTGTACGTTTTTCTCACCACCTTTCACATAACTGGTGTAGAGCAACCGTCGGAGATGGCCCTTGACTCGACATCCCTCTGGACTAGGGTTTATGACCTCCCGCTGCGCCTGCGTACTGAGAACATGGTCATGAGATTGGGGAACATGATGGGGAAGTTTGAAGAAGCTGATAATCGTGACTGCAACAGGTTAGGGAAATTCCTAAGAGTCAAAGTTTTGATTGATTTGAAGAAACCTGTTAGGAGGGGCACAGTGATTCGTTTCCAAGGCAAGGATCTGAAAGTGTTCTTTCGATATGAAAGACTTCCTGCATTCTGTTTTATATGTGGGAAACTGGGACATCAAATGAAAGAATGTGATAAAGGGAATCTTCCTGAGGACAATGATTATGATGAATTGGAAGAAAAAGACCTTCCTTATGGACCTTGGCTTAGAGCATCTCCGCTTCCTAAGCAGAAATTTGAACCCCGCAAGGAGAGCCAACCAGGTTCCTGTAGCAGAAGTTTGTTTGCATCCAGTGGTAGCAGCAAAGCTGAGGTGAGTGGCAATGTAAAGGAGGATGATGAAGTTGTGAAACCCTCTCCAGTGAAGGAACCTACTCTTGCTCAGTTGCTGGTTCAATGCAAAACTGCTAGTAAAGAGGTGGAAGAGGTGGCAGAATCTTTGGGATGCATTGGAATCACACCTAAGGTGCCTGCAACCAATTTAGAAGAAGTGGATAAAGGGAAGACTGATCCTAAAACCAAAGCTTCTGGTGGCAAGGCAAAAAGCAAGCAGAAGACTTGGGTGAGGAAGAAAGGTAGGAAACCCAAGAAGGGCGATGCAGGGGTAGCTAAGAATGTGGATATGGGGAAGAGGCAGTTATTTGAGGTTGAAATCTCTGAGGGCACCATGGATGATGCAAGAGGTGGTGCCCAGAAGAAACAAGCAACAAGGATGGAGGTGGATGATACAAATGAAGGTTTAGAGGGGGTGTTGGTGAACCAACACCTCCTATTCCAATGAAAATCCTCAGTTGGAATTGTAGAGGGTTAGGGAATCCCTCTGCAATTCGAGCCTTGTCAAGGCTCACCCAATTAGAAAATCCCAGTGTGGTGTTTGTTATGGAGACTAGACTAAAAGCTTCTGAGATGGAAGCAATTAGAAGGAAGTGTGATTTTAGCAATGGGCTTGCTGTGGATTGTGACGGATGAGGGAGAGAAAGGTCTGGGGGAAATGCTCTTCTTTGGACTGATGCTGTGGATATTGAAATCTTGTCATACTCTATCAACCATATCCAGGGTAAGTGTGCTGATGATGAGGGAGGGTCTCATTGGAATCTTACTAGTTTGTATGGTTTCCCTGTTGACCACCTGAAATGGAAGACTTGGCAGCTAATTCGCACCATTGGCTCTACCATTGATGGTAAGTGGATCTGCTTTGGAGATTTCAATGACATTGTGGACAATAGAGACAAGAGGGGGGAATGATAGATCTGCTGCTCAATTAAACCTGGGAAGGGACTGTCTGGAGAAATGTAAGCTGATGGAATTGGAATATTTGGGGTACCCGTTTACTTGGTCCAATGGAAGACAGGGAGATAGTAACATCCAATGCAGATTGGATAGAGTGTGTGTGACTAATGATTTCTCTAACAGGTTCTCTCCAATCCAAGTGACTCATCTTCCAAGGTTTGGTTCCGATCATGCTGTTATTATGATTCAACTTGAGATACAGACCAATGAGAATAATAACAGGAGGAGAAGTAGGTTGTTTAGATTTGAAGGGGTGTGGGCTAAAGATGAGAGATGTATGGATGTGATCAGAAGGAAATGGAACTTGGGGCAGCAGACTTGCACTCAAAAACTTGAAGCTATGCAAGGGCTTGACATTGAGTTTGAGGAGTACAGAGTGAGCAATATGGAAAGAAATCAGTAGAGTCGAGCTTAGTCTCAAGGAGAGAAGTATGTGGGAAACTGATAACAATCAAATATGATTGTTATTACCTCTTATTTCAAGCTTAAATCATTGTTAATTCTCAAGCAATTTAGTGATTAATGTTGTAAATATGTTAGTTTAGAATAATTAAATGTGCAAGCTTAATTATGTTATTAATGGGCACTTTTGTGCCCAATTGTGGTTTAATATGTGTGTTTAATTGCTGCAGCACCTGTGTGGCAGCATTGCCATTTTACGCAACATGAGAGAGAATGTAGCAAGAAACACAAAAATCAAGGCAAGGACAGCTGTCAGCGTGTGTCATGCGTGGGTGTGCGTGCCAATCATTGGTGATGCGTGAATGACCTAGGGTTTTGGGCAAAAAGGACATTGTGCCTTGAAAAGGACAAAATGTGCCTCCACCATTTAGGGTTTCTCTCATCCCAAGGCCTTCCCTATATAAAGGCACTCACCCCCAGAATTAGGTTAAGCCGAATTCCTGAGGTATAGACATAGCCTCAAGTTTTTGTGCCTCCATTGTTACTTAAAGTCAATTGCTGGGATATTGATTGCTGCAGCAACGTTAGATCTACTTCATCTTCGAAGGAGCTACATTTTGAGAGCTGGAATTGCTTGGTGGATCACCATTGAAGCTGTCTCAGTAGCAAGACTTGTAGCTGAACTTCTCTTCTCGGGTTTTAGTATGAAATTCCTACTTCCCTTGATGTTTAGTTTAGTTGTAATGTTGTGTAAGCTCAATATGAGCTAAACCTCTGTAGTTGGGATGCTATTATGAATTTAATGAAGTTAATTTGTTCTTAATGCTAGTGTTATTGTGTTGAGCACTTTATCTTGTGTGTTTTTACTATTTCCATCTTAGATTAGGATTGGCCGTCTAATCTAAGTAGATATACATTCACAGACATGGTTTGTATATATATATCACAAGATAACATGGTATGTTGCACTATAGACATATAGTTGTTCCTTGCTTGAGTCCTAGACATAGGAGAGGCATAAGCCATGAGGTAAAACACTTAGGTGTAATGCTGCTTGTTCTCCAGTAGCCTAGGGAAATAATCTCTTCCGAATTAGACATAATTTGGGGCGACTAAAGCCTAGTGTTAAGCATTAGACATAATGCACAATTGCGGCAGCACCTAGTGCTGCAGCACTTAACATAGCATTTTGAGCATTTTAATGGATTTATTGAAGTATTGCATCTCAACTTGTCCCAAATCTGATTTCCACTACCCTAATACCTTTTTAGTTGTTTGTTACTTGTTACCCAACCAATTGTGTGTCATTTACTTTTGTTACTAAAATCACTAATTGTTACTTTGATTAAACTCTTGTTTGGCAAATTAATCCTCGTGGGAACGATCTCTACTTTCATTATATTACTTGTTACGATTGTGTACACTTGCACAAAAGAACGTTCACGTTTTCAAGCAACAGAAACTAGTGAGGAGGATCTTAACAAGTATAGAGACTTGGATAAGAGGAATGAGGACCTTCTTAAGGCTGAAGAAACTGTGTGGCATCAACGGAGCAGGGCAATGTGGTTGAAAGATGGGGATAGAAACACCATGTTTTTCCACAACAAAGCTAACCAAAGAAAGAAGGTAAATGAGATTAAGAAGATTAGAGATGAGGATGGCGTTTGGTGGAGGGGTGAAGATCATGTGGAAAGGGTGTTGGTGTCTTATTTTTCATCACTTTTTACCACTTCTAATCCTTCTGATGTTGAGGATACTTGCCAGGCAGTCAGGTGTAGGCTTAGTGATGAGATGAGAGGCTGGTGCAGTGATGCTTACACTGCTGAGGAGGTTCATGAAGCCATTTTTCAGATGCATCCACTTAAAAGTCCTGGCCCAGATGGCCTGCTCGCTCTGTTCTTCCAAAAATTCTGGGGTATCATAGGAAGGGATGTTTCTGACCTTGTTCTCAATATTCTGAATAATGACAGGTCTCCTGAGGACATTAATAGGACTTTTATTGTCCTTATTCCCAAATGCAAAAACCCCAGCTCCCTACCCATTTTAGACCCATTAGTTTGTGCAATGTGGTAATGAAGATCGTCACTAAAACAATTGCTAACAGGATTAAGCAAATTCTCCCTGAGGTCATTGATGAGGAGCAGAGTGCATTCACTTCTGGTAGGCTGATAACTGATAATGCTTTGATTGCCATGGAGTGCTTCCACTGGTTGAAGAAAAAGAAGAAGGGGAGGAAAGGAACAATGGCTGTGAAGCTAGACATGTCAAAGGCATATGATAGGATTGAGTGGAGTTTTGTGGAAGGGGTTCTCACCACTATGGATTTTCCTAGTCAGATGGTTCAGCTAATCATGAGATGTATTTCAACTGTCTCCTACAAGATCCTCATTAATGGACAACCAAGCAGAAACTTCATTCCTGAGAGAGGTTTGAGACAAGGGGATCCACTATCCCCTTACCTCTTTATTTTGTGTGCTAATGTTTTGTTTGGTTTGATCCACAGGGAAGTTAATTTGGGAAATATTCATGGTATCAAAATTGCTAGGAATGCCCCTCAGATCTCACACCTTCTGTTTGCTGATGATAACCTGCTGTTCACTAGGCCTAATAATACTGAAGCGGATACTGTCTTGAGAATTCTTGCAACCTACCAAAGAGCTTCTGGCCAAATGGTCAACATGGAGAAGTCTGAGTCCTCTTTTAGTCAAAACATACCTGAAAGTGCTAGAAACATTATCTGTAACAGGATGAGAGTAAAGACAATGGAGACTCACGGCAAGTATCTTGGACTACCAATCCCTTTTGGTAGGTCCAAGAAAGTAATCTTCTCGTTTGTTCTTGACAGGATTTGGAAGAAGTTAAAAGGGTGGAAGGAAAAGTTCTTATCAAGAGCAGGGAAGGAGACCCTCATCAAAGCAGTGGCACAAGCAATTCCCAACTACATTATGAGTTGCTATAAGTTTCCTAAAGGTTGCTGCAAAGACATAGAAGCAATGATTGCAAGATTCTGGTGGCGCTCAGGGGATGGGCAAAGGAAGATACATTGGCTCAATTGGCAAAAGATGGCAAGAAACAACACTACAACATTTAGACCCTATCGCAACGGTCGAAAACCGTCCCCTAATGTCAGAAAACCGTTGCCATAACCTTTGGGAACGGTTTTGAAACCCTTGTTGTTGCGGCCGTTGCCTAAACCAAAGGCAACAGTTTTGTGTATCCTAAGGCAACGCTGACACAAAACCGTTGCCATTGACAGTTAAAACGCAACGGTTTTGATTTCCACGCTATGGCAACGGTTTCAAAGCGTTTTCAGTTATAGCAACATTGAAGAACCGTTGCCAAGTTTGGCAACACGTAAAAACCGTTGCTGGTTATGGCAACACTTGATAACCGTTGCCTGAGATATTCAAATAAAAACCGTTGCCAGATATGGCAACATGCTAAAACCGTTGTCGTTGATAAAGTAACAAAAAAACCGTTCCCTTTGTATTTTAACAGTCCTTATCGACAACAACGCTATAAACCGTAACCTATTATATATCATTTGCATCTGAATCACATCACTACTTAATCGAAACAATTTAAAAGACATAATGATCCTTATATTGCTACTTCAAGGACGCAATTACATATCTTAAACGAAATAATGTTACTTCAAAAAGTACAAAAAACACAGCAAAAGTAACAATCCATTATCCAAAAACACATAGCAAAAGTACAAAATAAATATTCAGTCTATGTCTTCAAACTCTCCATCATCGAAGCCATCAAGATCTTGATCTACACCTTCATTATTTCCCTACAAAAGTAGCAAAACTCTATTAATGCAATATACAATACTCCACATGTGTAATTATAAGTGAGAAGCAATATACAATACTCCAAATGCAAGATTAGATGGTGCAATAAGAATGAAGAAAATTGTCCATCTGTAATTATCAGATAAGAATTTAAATTTAACATACTAATCACAAAAAAAAAAATTAATCTCTACAAATATTAGCTTTTAGGAATCAAACTAAGCTAGTAAAACAACAATATCAACTTCAAAATATCCACTATCCAGTACATCTGTTTCTGTGAGTTGCACAGAGATAACAAAAGATACACAATTCTATTATAAACCACTTTCATGCATCATTTAAACTCAGAAGTACAACATCATACACAATATGTATTTTTATACCCAACACTTTCCCAAAAAGACAAACAACCCAATCAAAGTTTAACAAACAAATACCAATAAAGCGACTCTTACCCTATGAGCTTCTGGGGCATGTGTTGATGTCGAAGAACGTGGAGCACTATTAGCATCAGGCGGAGTTGAAAATAATGCTGCCAAAGCCTGAACATTAAATCCTGAGTTGTTTTGATCTAATGCAGCCTTTATAAAAAGCTGCATTTTTTCCTTTATTTTCTCTTCTACTTTCTCTTCTAGTTCATTCATCTTTTTGGCATATTCTTCTTTTAGTTGTTCCATATCATTTGCATGTGCTCTCTTCAGTTCTGCAATTTCTTCATTTCTCTTCAACATAGTAGCTGTTACTGCTCTTCCATGGAGGCGTTGTCTCCCCGGTTTTTCTTTACCAAGCACATTTTGAAAAGCTTCCGAAGAATATTGCCCAGAACTCACCAAGTTTTGAAGTTTTGTCTAGCATATTTAAAAAGCAATCATAGGTAAAGATATACGTTATTATATTTGACATGATAAAATCATAAAATAAAACTTACAATTGTATCATCTGTCTCTTTGTTTGATGGCTTTCCTTTTTTACTTTGTCGTGTTTCCATGAACAACTCAACTGGAGAAGGAGGTTGTCCATCCTCACTACTTGCACACTAGCAAGAAAATAAGGTCATTATAACAATAGTATAGTCAAAATATTTAAATATTCATGTACAACATTAAAATTGGAATACCATTGTCTCCTTTATGCGAGCAAAGCTTACAGAACCAGCTCGATGTCTGCATTTTTTGTTGAGCTATATTTTCAGCATTTTGCTGGCTGATTTCCTAAGTTGATTAATGGACATTACAATTTATTAAATTTGAGAAATGAATGTAAGACAAAATAAAAATGACTAAGGGTTTGGCTCTCATCATGCTTTAAGTATAGAGAGCAAAAATAAAAATAACTGTTAGGAAATAAATGACTGTTAAGAAATAACTTATAGCTTTTCTATTTACTAACGATTAATGACTATTAATAAATAAATGACGTAGAAAAATATGTTTTGAAGCCAGAACAGAGAACACATTACTAGTTTAAAAAAACTGCACATTATTACTAGTTTAAAAAAAGTAAAGAGCCTTGTGCACTTCACTATCATAGAGAAATGGTTGTAACATGTTCTTAGGTCACTTTTATTACAACTACATCTTCAAATACCCAGTTCAATTCATTCTCTCTTGATGAAGCAACCCAAAGTGAGCCTATGTTTATGTCCACAATTGAAAAAGAAAGAGGAAAATTAACTCTGTTGCTCACAAGCTCAGCCCACAATCCCCTTACTCCAGCATCATTGATCTCCTGTGGATGAAATTCAAGAAGTCGATTATCAGTATTGTGGAACCAAACCAACACTTATTAGTATTTTCAACTAAGTTATCAGTATTGAATGATTCTGTTCTGATTTTAACAATACCTTTAAGCACTACAACTTAAGTGAGATAGTCTTAGTGTTGATTTGGTTTTAGAGTTTACACAGAATGATTAAAAGAATATTGCAATAACCATAGGTTTTTTAAACAATAGCTTCTCTTATATTTTCAGATTAGCTTCTGCATCTCAATTACTTTGGAAGCACTCTCATTTAACTTATCCAAAAATACCTATAAGCTTATCAAGACTTTTTCATAGGTAGCTTATTTTAGCCACCAATTTGTCACCACCTAGAAGCTAGACCATGTTCCCTTAATTTTTTTATGCTATTTTATTTAACTATTTCATGGTTATTTTTATTGTTTCACTTGTATGGATTTTATTGTCTTGTTCTTATTAATCTGTTTTGCAGACATTGATATACTTCTATGATCCAATAGAACTGGAACAAGATCAACTAATTGAAGGTTTAGTGAAGTTGACACAAAGCAAAGAAAATGCTCTGTTTATGAATATTCACCTTGAATACAACTTAATGTCTTGGCATTTACAAATAGACTAACAGCTATTTACTAAGACTATCTCACTTATTGAATACATTCAAATGAAATGTCATAAACTATACTACCACAGAGATTTACCTAAATTCCAAGTCAATGATTAACAACTCATAATATTTCAAATGCTAAGAATTATTCCCATAGAAAGGGTTTCACAAATTAATCACAGATCTTTATATAGCCAAACAAATTTAGCTATTGAACCCACGATTCCCAATAATAGAAAAGGTTGAAACTTGATACAAAATCCAATAACTCATCACAGAGAACATATATTGAACCCTAATTTCAAATGAACATATCTCATTGTTATAACTCAAAACATCTTCAAATGAACATATATTGAAACCCTTAACCTAAAAAACCTATTTTGAATCTTTAAAAACCTAACTCTGATTTTCAAATCTTCAAACATATATTCAAATCTTGTAAACGCTAAAACCAGAGAGAGAGAGAGAGGCAAACCTGAAATCGGTGAGAGAGAGAAGAACTTGATGAAATCGCTGAGAGAGAGAAACGAAAATGAAGCTTGATCCCCGAGAAGAACTCGATGAAATTGCTGAGAACTTGATGAAATTGCTGAGAAGAACTTGATGAAAACCTAAAGCGTGAAAGATTTCTTGATGGGTTCGCGTGAGAGGAAGGGTTCGCGTGAGAAGAAGGGTTCTGTTGGTTCTGTTGTGTTAGCGTGAGAGGAAGGGTTTTGTTGTGTTGTGTTAGCGTGAGAGTAGTGACAGTGTTGTTGAGGATTGTAGTGTTGAGTTGTGTTTTTGGTTCTGGTTCACGAGAGAGAAGTGGGAGTGTTTCAGTATTTTGGTTTTTGATATTTGATTTTTTTAGTTTAAGATTTTTGGGTTGAATTTTTTTGGTTTTTGGCACCAAAAATTTTGGTGAATCAGAAAACACGCTACAATTTAGCGCCCAATTTTTTTATTTTTTTAATAATTGTCCCAATGGCAACGTTTATAAACCGTTGGATTTAGCTTAAACAAAAAACCGTTGTCGTAGACCTTATGGGAACGGTTTTTAGCCGTTGCCAATAGAGAAAAAATTAAAAAAAATAAATCAGCAACGGGTTCAAAAAACCGTTGCCATTGTTGGCTAAGGCAACGGTTTTTTGAGGGTGGCAATTTTAGGCGTTGCCATAGGGTCTAAATGTTGTAGTGCAAGAAGAAAGGAGGCCTGGGTTTTCGGGAATTCAATGAGTTTAACTCTGCACTCCTGGGGAAACATTGCTGGAGGCTCATTACAAAGCAAGGCTCTCTCATGGAGAAAATTTTCAAAGCAAGGTATTTTCCTCACTCCACATTTATGGAAGCTTCTATTGGATATCAACCTAGCTATGCATGGAGGAGCATTTTTAGTGCTAAACCAGTTATTGAAAAGGGGGGGAGATGGCAGATAGGTAATGGAAGAAATGTGAAGATCTGGGGTGACAAATGGCTGCCTGAATAGTCAGGTTTCATGATCAGGAGCCCAATGAATTCTATGAATCCGGAAGCTTGTGTTGAGGTCTTAATTGATGGTGAGTCTAAACAATGGAAGAAAGATGTTGTCCAAGCCTATTTCTCTGAGTATGAGGCAAAGCAAGTGCACAACATCCCTTTGTCTTTTAGATTGCCTGATGATTCCTTCATATGGCATTGAGAGAAAGATGGTGAGTACTCTGTTCGTACGGCTTATAGATCTTTGTTTGATGCCAAGCACATTGAAATGCCTAGCTCGTCCAGTAATGCTTCTGAAAAACTTTGGGATGAAATTTGGAAAGCTCAAGTTCCAAATAAAATCAAGAATCACTTGTGGAGGTTATCCAAGAATATCTTACCAACTAGGTCTAACCTTAGGAAGAAAGGAATCATTTTGGACCAAGTCTGCCCTTTGTGTCATGATGGCTGTGAAACTGTGAATCACATGCTAATGGAGTGCAACTTCATGAAACTTGCTCTGTTTTCGTCTCAGATTGGTGCACATATTCCTCCAAAAGTGCAGTACCAAGATTGGTTAATTCACTGGTTGGCAGGAACTGAAGTGTTTGGTGCCCAAATTTTTACTGTGTTGCTGTGGAAAACATGGTTTGCTAGAAACCAATTGATTTTCAAAGCTGTTACCCCTAACCCTGTGCAGGTGGCTTCTTCTGCTGTGTCCTTTGTACTGGAATTTAATCAAGCTAATCAAAGAGAACAGCATCAACAAACACAGGCAGTTAATCACAGGGTCTTAAATACATCTGCTGCTCTATCCATTGTTAAAGTTGATGCAGGGTGCTTTGTGGAGGGAAGGACTGGGTGGGGTTTCATAGCTAGAAATACTGCTGGTGATATTGTGGCAGCTGCTTGTAAGGTGGAAGACATTAGCTTGGACCCTCTCTCTGTTGAGGTTCTGGGAATCAGATGGTGCTTGGCCAAAGTTCGCGATCTGGAGCTGCCAAATCCTACTTTCCTCACTGATTCTGCTGTTGCTGTTAGTTGTATTTCAAACAGGAACAGAAGAGCTATGGTGGAGCCCATTGCCCAAGACTGTAGAGATTTGCTGAGTAATTTTTGTGATGCCTCAGTGAGCCATATTAGAAGAAATCTAAATTCTGAGGCACACAAGTTAGCTAGTTTATCTAGGACTATTGGTGACCATGTTTGGTCAAATGTTGCTCAAATTGCTATGTTAGTTTCCACGTTTGGCTTTCAATCTAATTGTAATGATTCTGTGTTTTATCATTGAAAATTGCAGTTCCAATTCAAAAAAAAAAACCTCCCATATGAGATAACTATAAACAAAAAACAGAAAAAATATGTTTAAGAGGGAGCTTTTACTCTAGTTGGGAGAAACAAGATAAACACCCAAATCGCAAAGGAGTGTGGAGTGGGACACAAATTGTCATCTATCTATCTCCTCTCTCTTTTCCACTACTATTTAGAGGTCTAATACTCACCACAACATGTGCCAAAACAACACATAATCAGTGGCGGATACACTCAAAGAAATATGAGGGTAATTCCCCCATGAACTGTTTTCTTTTTAGTCACACTTGAATAGTAGTTTTATACTCTGCCCCCATGAATCCATGACAACCCACAAGACAAATGCAATGTCGCATCAAGTCATCCCATTGTGCATGCATGAGTTAACTTCCTATTGCGAAGTTTTATTTTATTTATATTTTATAATTACACTTTTCTATTTCTAATAAAATTTCATAATGCATGCAACTGCTATAGAGAATTTGGATTGAAGAGAGCTCCAGCTCAAGGAATCTTAATGGATTGAATAAGATTCGGAGGGAGAGAGAGAGAGAGAGAGAGAGAGAGAGAGAGAGAGAGAGAGAGAGAGAGAGAGAGAGAGAGAGAGAGAGAGAGAGAGAGAGAGAGAGAGAGAGAGAGAGAGAGAGAGAGAGAGAGAGAGAGAGAGAGAGAGAGAGAGAGAGAGAGAGAGAGAGAGTAAATCTAGCTGAAATCTTAGAGTAAAACAGAATTTGAGAGAGAAGAAATGAGTGGTCATTCAATGTGTACTATTCATTCATTACTGAAGTGTATATATGCACTTTCAGTGTAGAGATATTCCAGTACATCATCTTAGGATAAAATGGTAAAAGTAATTGTAAAGTAATTGTAGTACAGCTAACTAGTAGTGTAGTACAACCCTAACAAAGTAAATTTAAATGTAACAGTAAATAGTAAATGCAACAAGTTACTGTGGGCCTAATATATGTGACATACTGTCACAATACCCTCCCCTCAACCACACTCTTGTCCTCAAGAGTGAAACTATGGAAAATCACAGAGCAAATCATAATAAAACTCCCAAGTAGCAAGTTCCGCAGGTTTGTTTTTCCATTTGACTAGTACTTTG
This sequence comes from Astragalus glycyphyllos, assembly GCA_963573325.1. Taxonomy (NCBI): domain Eukaryota; kingdom Viridiplantae; phylum Streptophyta; class Magnoliopsida; order Fabales; family Fabaceae; genus Astragalus; species Astragalus glycyphyllos. The sequence goes on from OY754309.1 coordinate 43,018,904, forward strand.
GTTGCAGCTACACGCCCTCGCTTCACCATCTTGCGATCCAGAGTCTGTTCAGGTTCTCCCTTATCAACATCAGGATGAGCAGAAGGGTGATACACAATAGCAGTATCAGGCACATGGCACAACTTCAACTGAGATACATGCACCACATTATGAATACTTGTATCAAGAGGAAGCTCCAACTGATATGCAACTTTTCCCACTCTGTCAGTGATTTTGTAAGGTCTAAAGTACTTTGGACTGAGTTTATGATGAGCATGATTCCTTAATGAAAACTGTTTGAATGGCTGCAACTTCAAATACACATAATCTCCCACTTTAAACTCTCTATCAGATCTGTGTCTATCAGCCACTTGTTTCATCCTATTCTGAGCTCTTACTAGATGAAATTTAAGCATCTTCAAAGCTTCTTCTCTAGCAGATAATGAACGATCAACAGTCATAGATTTTGATTCACCAGGTAGGTAGGGGAGGTGTATAGGAGGTGGCTGACCATATACTACTTCATAGGGAGTGCATTGGGTGGCTGAATGCATTGAAGTATTGTACCACCATTCTGCTAGAGGAAGATACTGGGACCATTTTACAGATTGTTCTGAACACATACAGCGTAAATAAGTTTCCAGGGACTTGTTGACAATCTCTGTCTGACCATCAGTTTGTGGGTGGTAGGCACTAGATTTAGTGAGTGATACCCCTTGCAAGGAGAAGAATTCAGACCATACCTCACTAAGGAAGATAGGGTCCCTATCAGAAGTAATAGACAGAGGTAAACCATGCAGTTTAAATACAGAGTCTAAGAATAGTTGAGCAACATCTAGTGCAATATATGGATGGGCTAAGGCAAGAAAATGGGCATATTTACTCAACCTGTCAACAATGACTACTATCACATGTTTACCACTTGATTTTGGAAGACCTTCTACAAAGTCCATGCTGATGTACTCCCAAATACGCCCAGGTATGGGAAGTGGCTAAAGTAACCCTGGAGCAGCAGCCTGGTCATGTTTGTGCCTCTGACAGACACTACAATTTCTCACATACGCCTGAATATCTTTTGTCATCCCCTTCCAGTAAAGTAATGCTTTAACTCTAGCATTTGTTTTGTCCCTTCCAGCATGTCCCCCTGTAGATGAATCATGAAGCCAATTTAAGATGAAAGCTTTGACAATAGTGGAGTTGCCTACCACCAGTTTTCCTTTTCTTCTAAGCACTCCATCCACCCAAACAAATTTTCTGTGTGAATTCACATCCTTCTCAAGATCATGAATGATCTTAGATACATGTGGATCATTGGCCCAGGTATCCTTAATTTGTTGCATCAGATCAGTATCGACAGAGTTAAGAATTAATGTCATCAACTCAGCACCTTCAACTCTAGACAATGCATCTGCTGCTACATTTTCTTTTCCCTCTTTGTAGAGTATTTCAAAGTCAAAACCCATCAATTTTGCTACCCATGCTTGCTGGAATGGAGTATGAAGTCTCTGCTCCAAGATATGCTTAATACTCCTCTGATCAATCTTGATAATAAACGGTTTGTGAGCTAAGTATGTGCTCCATTTCTGCACGGCATACACTATAGCCAACAGTTCACGTTCATAAATTGATAGAGCCTCCTGCCTAGGCCCTAATGACTTACTGATGAAAGCCACAGGGTGATTATCCTGCATTAATACAGCTCCAATCCCCTTCCCTGAAGCATCTGTTTCAAGGACAAATTTCTTAGCAAAATCAGGCAGTGCTAAGACTGGTGCTGTAGTCAGAGCGTGCTTCAACTGTTGAAATGCTACTGTTGATGCTTCTGTCCATACAAAACACTCCTTCTTTAACAGGTCAGTTAAAGGTTTGGCTAGTTTACCAAAGTCCTTTACAAACCTACGATAGTATCTAGCTAGCCCAAGGAACCCTCTCAGTTGCTTAAGAGTTGTTGGCACAGGCCAGTCACACACAGCCTGTATTTTTGCAGAGTCAGTAGATACCCCTTGGTGAGTGGTGAAATGTCCCAAGTACTCCACTCTGGTAGTAGCAAAGTGGCACTTAGACTGCTTCAGAAATAACTTATTGATTCTAACAGCATTAAACACCAATGATAGATGATGCAAGTGTTCCTGCAAGTTAGCACTATAAACCAGAATATCATCAAAAAATATGATCACAAACTTCCTTAAAAAGTCCTGGAACAGGTGATTCATCAGTGCTTGAAACGAGGCAGGTGCATTGGTCAAGCCAAATGGCATTACTAAGTACTCAAAATGATCGCTATGAGTTTTGAAGGCAGTTTTGAATTCCTCTCCTTCACTCATTCTTAATTGGTGATATCCTGATCTTAAATCAAGTTTGGAAAATATAGCAGCACCAGCCAATTCATCCATGAGATCTTCAATAAGGGGTATGGGAAACCTATCCTTGACTGTGTAATGATTAAGTTTCCTATAGTCTACACAAAGCCTCCAAGAGAAGCAAAAGGGTTGTTACTGTGTCTAATTACCCCCTGGTTAAGCATTTCTTTTACCAACTTATCCACAATATTCTTTTGGATGACAGAATACCTATAAGGTCTCATGTTTACAGCTATACTATCCTCTTTTAATGGAATCTTATGGTCAAATCCAGGCCTAGGTGGAGGTAAGCTATTTGGTTCACAGAAAATATCTTGATATTCTTCAATTAACATAGAAATTTCCTGAGGAATGGAGCATTTATACTCACCTGCACTTGACAGATTGCAAGTGGGAACCACAAACTGAGGAGAAGAGTCATTTACTTGCAAGAAACATAGCTCTGCACCCTGGTCTACAGACTGATTCAAAGCCTTGTTGGAAATCAACTTAACTCCAGGAGTTTTTGCACCTCTCAGCATGACCTTTCTTCCCTTGATAGAGAACTCCATTTGCAACTTGTTGAAGTCCCACATAATTGGTCCCAATGACTTAAGCCATTGAATCCCTAGTATCAGATCACATGACACTAAGGGTAAGACTATCACATCAGCCACAAACTCGTGATTGTGCATAGTCCATCTGAACCCCTTACACATGAATGGAGCCTCCAACTTGTGTCCTCCTCCAGTTGTAGTAGACATTGGTTTGACTTGAATCAGCTTGCAACCCAATCTCTTAGCCATATGTAAGTCAAGAAAATTGTGGGTACTCCCACTATCCAACAATATCTGCAGAATCATTTTAAGATACAGGCCCTTCACCCTCATTGTTTGGTAGTTAGGTGACCCTGTCATGGCTTGTAGAGAGATCTGAGGTGTTTCAATCTCCTCCACAGGGGTTAGCACCGGTTCTAGGTCTGGGATAGGGTTAGTGTTTGAGGTCTCTTCTGGTGTAGGTTCATCTTCATCTGCCTCCATCACCATCAGTTGATGATTTTGGCCCTTATGTTTCAAATGGTGCCCTGGGGTGTATTGCTCATCACAGTACCAGCATAACCCTTTAGCACTCCGTTCTTCCAACTGAGCTCTGGATAAAGGCTTATTGGTTCTGTTGAGTGTAGGGTTAGGGTTAGGAGTGGTGAGTAGTGGTGGTTGGTTTGTGTTTTTGGTGAATGGTGACTGGTTTTTCTGGCTAGTGAGTGGTTGCTTGTAGGTGTTCTGTTTAGGGTGAGTGTTTTTTGTGGATTCACACAGCTTGGCTAAATTTGCGGTGTGCGCTATATTTGTGGGGTTGAACATTCGAACATGGGCCTGTGTGGTTGGATCTAAACCAGCTAGGAAGATACTCAGCGCATTTTCAGGAAGGATGTTCACTTGAGTCTGTGCGAGCTCAAATTCATCAATATACGCTTGGACAGAGAGTGAATGTTTTACCTGTATCAGTTCTGCTAAGGGATCTTCAAAGAGATCTCTGAAACGTCTTCTAACATCCGCAACATATTGTGGCCACAACGGGTATTGATCGAATCTTCCGCGCATATAATTCAGATGCCACTGCAATGCTAGGCCTTCGAGATGGATCGACGCCAAGCGCACTCTCGATTCCGGCGGAGTTTCATCGAGCAGGAAAAATTGGTCGCACTTGTAGAGCCAATCTTTCACTTTCTTATCGTCAAATTTCAGGAAATCAACCTTAGATATCCTCGTGGAGTAGTTTCGCTGATGATTTCCATGCGTCGGTGGTTCGTTCAACGGATCTGTTCGCGGTGGTGTTACTGCTCGAGGGATCGCGCCACCAGGAGGTGTATGACCTTCGTGATTGTTGCTGTTCAGTGACGAACTCCTTCCCTGCGCAATTATGAGCTCACGAAGTTCATCAAGTGTATTCTGCATTTGATCCATGCGAGAATTCACCTCAACACGATTCTCTTCCACGCGACGCTCAAGCTCAGCAACGGATTGTGAACGGGTCGTCATTAGGTACCAGGCGTGCTTTGATACCAATTGCTATAGAGAATTTGGATTGAAGAGAGCTCCAGCTCAAGGAATCTTAATGGATTGAATAAGATTCGGAGAGAGAGAGAGAGTAAATCTAGCTGAAATCTTAGAATAAAACAGAATTTGAGAGAGAAGAAATGAGTGGTCATTCAATGTGTACTATTCATTCATTACTGAAATGTATATATGCACTTTCAGTGTAGAGATATTCCAGTGCATCATCTTAGGATAAAATGGTAAAAGTAATTGTAAAGTAATTGTAGTGCAACTAACTAGTAGTGTAGTACAACCCTAACAAGGTAAATTTAAATGTAACAGTAAATAGTAAATGCAACAAGTTACTGTGGGCCTAATATATGTGACATACTGTCACAACAACGTTAATCATCAAAACCATAAAGTCACTTCAGTAAATTTTATAATTTATGCATTTTCATCACCAAACAGTGAAGCACTTTAGTAAAAAAAACATAATTTCACCTATTTATAAGACACATAAAGCTCATTTTTCTTTCACATTAAATTTCTTTTTCATATATTTATTATTCGCCTCTTATTTTCTTCTCCTTGTCAAAAATAAGAAAACTGTTTAGATGACTTCTTAATTTGAAATTTGATTTTTTATTTATTGGATAATTTTTTCTATTAAAAAATATTTCTTCAAAAGAAATTGTTAAAATTTAAATATTACATTCTACATTTTTTGCCCCCCACGAAACAAATTTTCTAGATCCGCTACTGCACATAATATAACCAACAACAAAAAAACTCATTTGTGGGGCTATATATTAGTATAGGTAATCTGAAAACTGAAAACCTAAAAATTAGGAGACAGTGTGGAGGATTTAAAACACAACAACTACAAAACAACATCAATGTAAGAAAACCTTACTTCAGGGTAATAATCACCACAAATCATGCATAAGGCAAGTTAACTAATTCACCACAAACGCGATGAATTTCTGGGGACTTGGTGAATTTTGAATTTCTTGGGATTTGGGGATTTTTGAACCCTAGTTCATCTCAATTTAGGGATTTTTGAAATTCTGGTTTTTTAGGGAGGTTGAAGATGAAGATGAGCCAAAAAAAATTGGGACATGTCAGCTCCATTACGGACATATCAACTCTGTTAGTGCCAACTAGGCTTCTTTGTAACGGAAAATAAAAAAGGACTAACAGTATAAACATTATGTAACTTAAATGAGTTAGTCGGTACGACAAAAAATATAGAAAGACTAACCCGTTACAAAAAAAAAAACTTAAAGGAAGTATCACCCATAAACTCACAAACTCACACACACCAAGTAGAAATGCCGGGTTTGAACTCGGGTAGCCACTGAAAAAAGCCAACCTAACAATATCGATTTTGCCTGTTATGGCCATCGAGATTCTGTCGTTATTTGAAAGGTAAGAACACATGCAAAAAACATTTCACCATTGAACAATTACTAGTCCTATTTGAGTAGACTTTAGAGTTTTAGTTAGAATATCAAATGTTTTGGGGCTTAGATGTATTGTCACCAAAAACCTATTTAGATTGACTTATTTGAATTTATCTATTGACACACACTTATATGAGACTCTTTAAAAAAACTTACAAAAACAATTCATGACATGTCCATAAGTGGTTTTCAACTTATCTTCGGTAGCTCTTTAAGATAACTTATGAAAACAACTTATAGCTTTTATGAAAACAATTTGTCTTTCTTTTATGTTTTTTAGAAATATATTACACATAAGTACTTTTATATCAAAAGCAACTACGTTATAAGTGTTTAATTAAGCTGTTTATCCAAATAGTGCAGAAGCCCAATTTTACTTGTCTATACATTTTCCCTTGCAATTAAACTCGTTAACCAAAGTGGTTCAAATGATGTTGGTGATTGCAGTTGATAACATGACAGTGTTCTCACTAGACATTTTCAACTACACATCTTATAGGCACTGCCTCCTCAGGTGAGTTTCTTAAGCGTGATGCCCATGCTTCCAACTTCTCTTTTAAATCACATATGCTATCCTTTACAAAAGAACTTGTTTCCTCAAATTCAGAAGCAACTTCAGCAACACTATCAAATTGCTTGCATAATAAATCAAACCTTTGTATCTGAGGTTGAAGCTGCTTGACAATGTAGCTAGTCTTTACATACGTGTGCTTCCTCTTCATGTTTTTCCTCCATCTATCCAAGATGTATTTACAAGGAATCTCCTTTACTCGTTCCCGAGAGAGTATAGCAAGTGAGTGCCTACAAAGTATACCTTTAAATTCAAACATGTTGCACATGCACTTTACATCACAGTTAACCCTGTCAAATGTGACTTCAAACATGGCTTCCTTGGGTTTATCCCCCACCATCACATCTTCAATAACATTATAGCGACAAATTGAACCTTCTTCACGAACACTACAAACATTACAATCAGCTTTTCCTACAAATTCTTTCTGAACCTCTAGAAACTTTGTATGAGTGTATGCAGATTGGAATAGCCTCTCAAATGGAGATTTTGTAGCACAGGCAAGAGTGCTGCAGAATGAACGGAAATCAGCTTCAAACTCTTTTTCTGATTTGGCTTGCAATGCAATATCATATTGATCAACAAACTGCTTCAAAGTTGTTTGGTCATTTATAAACCCATCAAAAAAAGCATGTGTGGTTTCACCACTTAGGGTAGTAGACATTCCAGCCAAAAAACTACATCTTATAAATGCAGGAACCCATCTGTGTCTTTCAAGGAACAACTCCTTCAACCATCCATTGTCCTCTAGGCCAAATTCCTCCACAATCTTCTTCCAAGCCATTTCAAATTCATTTGCAGTGAATGAATCATATATAGCATTCTGTAAATGGAAACTTATAGACCCATACTCAGCATGTCCACCTATTTTTTGAGGAAGCTTTTTCATAATATGTGATAAACACCAAGAATGTCGGGTGGAGGGGAATACAATTCGGATGGCACTTTGTATAGTCTTGCATTCGTCTGTTATGATACCTTTGGGTGGAAGACCAGACATGCAAACTAGCCATGACTGGAACAACCAAACAAATGACTGTGTGTCTTGGCAAGACAAATATCCACACCCCAGAAGTATAGATTGTCCATGATGGTTAACTCCAAGAAACAATGTAAGAGGCACTTTGAATTGGTTAGTGAGGTACGTAGTATCAAATGTGACCACATCACCAAATGATTTGTATGCAGCTCTACTCCTTCCATCAGCCCAAAAAATATTCTTCATACAAAAACAATCATCAAAATCAATTACATAAAAGAAATTGCTGTCCAGTTCTTGCATCCGCATAAAATACTTATAAAGGGCATAACCATCTCCATCCTTCCCAACAAGTTGTTTTTCCTTCTGAATGTAGTTTCCAAAACTGTTTTCACAAAGATTTTGATAGACTTCAGCTTCAAGCACATGAGACCCAAAATTCTTTTTATCTTGTTTCTCAGCTTCATCGTTTCTATCTAACGTCGTTTTCGATCTCATGTTAGATTCAACACTATGTCTAGACTTGACTTGACATGGACTCAATTCATGATTGTGATTAAGTTTAACAGATTTAATTAGGTAGGCTCCATCTTTACATAAAAAAGCATTGATTCTGGCTTCACATTTCTGTTTCCTTGATGGACCATTTCCGGCAGGATTTTTTTTACTTATTTGCCTAGTATTTCCTTCTCTGGAACATGCAAGTTTTAAATATAAAAGCTTACCATTGGCTCCCCTTTTTGAGCTTCTTGTCATGATTTCAAAACCTTCTTGGTTGGCATATTCTTTATAATATGATTTTACTTCATCCACTGAACTGAATACCATCCCATCCCTTGGTGTAGGAACAACATCATACTCATCTGAATCATGGATCTCTAGTTTACAAACCGTTGGCGGATGACGTCTCAACTGTTCTCCACACCTATCCACTTCAATATCTAATGGAATGAATGAATTGCAATGGTCTTCCATTACCTGAAAGGCTAACAAGTATATCATTGTTCAATGTTTGAGAAATCCAACATATTAAATTCAAGTATGTAGCTTGAACTTAGTAATATTTCCTTGCATAGTAAGTAGTTTGTATTTATGCATAACTGTCTTATTATCTCTAGCTTTCATGCATTTAAATTATTTTTGAAATAGAATAAATCACTACGGTTTTTATTTATTTCTTCATTGTTAAGATTGATTACAAATTCGAAGAATAGAATTTGGCAAATATTATAAATGCTAGTAACCCTTCTGAGCTAACATGTAGTTTTTACACAATGAAATTCAAATGAATCTCATACCACATACTTTACTCATTTAATTAATTTTATTTTAACACTAGTTTAATATATTCTATGTTCTGCACCCTAAATTATCAATTGATCATACACTGTAAACCCTAATTGTGATTGGCAACAATAACGAACTCAGCCATTTAATCAGCACATTGACGATGAGTCGATGAGACTAATCTGAAACCCAATATAATAATTCATGAAAGCTAACATACATTGCTCAGAGAACTTGCTTTCTAGGTAAATTATTTTTACTATGCACACTTTCTTCATCAAGCACAACACTTAAGACTAATCACAGAGCATAGAAAAGTTCAAAACAGCACAAAGTGAGTTATGTGTTTCAACTAGTGTTCATTGTTCACTAACCAAACGAGCTTTCTTGAAAGTTAAAAAATAAAAATAAAGCCAATTGTGAGAGTTTGTGAATGAAATGTGTGTGCAAACATGACAGGGAAACAAGAGGAAAACTTCAATTTATATAAAGATACCAGCAAATCCGAGGTTTATAACAGAATCCTGAAAAAGTATTAAAATACCAAAACCCACCAAGAAAAAATCAATTACATTCAGCTCCAAATATGCTATGAAGAACCTCGATTTCCAAATATGCTGTGAAGAGTGAAGACCCTGTTTCTCAGTGCAAATTAGGTTTGAGACAGTCAAGATACATTCTATGAGTACTCTTCACTCACGATTTCTTCTACGCCTCAGGTGACAGTGATTTACGGCGAAGCAAGTTGATAAGTTGATTTCTTGCTGCACGCACGACTATGCACTCACGATTTCTAGTTGTACCTGTTTGATCGGTACCGGAATGGAGAGGGAGTAATGGACTTGACAAAAACCTAATTGCTTGCACTGAACACTAAACCATGACACAACCAACTCTTTGTCTACAAACTACTTTGTTTTTTACAATAAAAAATAAGTGATGTTGTCATTAAATAATTTAAAGGTTAGTTTTTTACCAAGTTTAAAAAAATGAGAAGTTGCGTCAAAAAAATAGGAGTTATTTTGTGTTAATGTAATCTTTTAAAAATCACTTATTTTTATAAAAAAATTATTCTTGGAAAAATAGTTTTTTTTTAAAGTTATTAAAAACAAATTCTCATTTAAAACAATTTTTTTTTTAAATGGTAACAAATAGATTCACATTTGTGTTAATTTTTAAATTTTTACTCTTGCTTTTATATATTTGTCATATCATCAAAGTAAGACTAATTTTTCTTGTTTTATATTAAAATTTAATTTTTTTGTTTTTTAGTCTTACTTTTATATATTTATTTCTATTTTATTTTATTTTAATTTATATTTTTACAAACTTTTAATAAATTTTTGGGGTCTCCATGAAGAGTTCGGGATCTGTGGAGATGAGAATTGGGGAGGAATAACTCCCTGAGGCGGGGATCAAGGCAATTTGAGAGGCGAGAACAAGGAGTGGAGGAGTACTCCTCAGCCCCGTGCCGCTATCGATTCTCTCTCCTCTCTCTCTTTATCCCCTCTCTCTACCCTCTCTCTTCCATCTCTATCTAAAATACCAAAATACCTACGAGCGCTTGGATGAGATGGTTCAGGTCTCTTTCAGCCTAACTAGAGGTCCTGATTCAAATCTAAATGTAGCAGTGTTAAAACTCTTGAGGGAAAGCTTTACCGCCCATTTGTGGTAGGGATTTAGTTTGTATTGTTGCGCGCATGGATTTAGACAAAAACATATCAAAATACCATTTTTATGTCCAGTACTATATTGTCATGAAGTTGTTTTCGTGCCGTTTATTTGTTAGAATGTCCTATAAATCAAACGATTGAGAAATAACGCAGGTTTTTGAGTGGGGGTTATGTTTCTTTTGTGTGAATAGAAGGATGCATAATTGCACCAAAAAATAGAGGGACGCAGAATCAATACATTTAAAATTATGACCCAGAAGGATAGCTTACATCGTTTAGTAAAAGAGATAATGTTGGTAGACATGTAGGCATACAGGGTTCGAAACCTACTCCCCATCTTTTCTCATAACTAACAAATTAATAACTAACCACTTTGCCTATAAAAAATACTTTTAAAATTAAATTGTTTCTTGTATAGTTTTAATTTTTTTTAAAAGCAAGTCTGTGTCATATCACTATAAACAAAATCTATCATACAACTAGGTAAAGCAAAAAACATAAAACATCTGGTATCTCTGTTATTTCACTATAAATATTTGATAGAACTGAAAAAAACATCACTCTACTTATTAGTTATATAAAACAACTATATCGGTATCCTTTTTTCTCAACCATACCATAGAAGCCTCCAATTTTTTTCTTCTTTCAGTTTAGAAATAAGTATTTTAGTAAAAAGGTGGGGCAAAGTGAAGTTGTTACTTTGGAGAGTGGCGAGGGGATGCTTACCCACTAGAATGAATTTGAGACGCATGCATGTTCCATGTGAGGAACAATGTCCAATGTGTAGTGAGGGGAGTGAGGATGATATGCATTTATTTTTTAAATGTGGTGAATCTCAAGCCATATGAGAACGTAGTCGCATGCTACCTACCGTCATTGCTTGTAGCGATCACCGCAATGTTTTTACTGATTGTTTCTTTGCTCTTTTTGACAGTTGGACAGATTCAAAAAGGAAGGAGGCAACCATGAATTTTTGGGCGATATGGAAGAGACGCAATGACAAAGTATGGGAGGGTACAATGAAGCCGACAGCTTTATCTCACCAGTATGCGCATGACTATCTTCGTGAGTGGGAATTGGCGAGACATCAGCCAAACTGTAGCAGGAACACAACTGCTGGTGCTGCGGTTCCTTACCCGCGATGGCACAAACCGACGCCAGGTACTTTGAAGTGCAACGTTGTTTGATCAAGATAGCAAGTTTGGTATTGACATTTGCATTAGAGATGAGAATGGAGTCTTTATGGAAGGAAAAACAATGTGGTTTGAAGGAATTCCGGAACCCCAAGAAGTAGAAGCAATGGGTCTATGGCAGGCATTGAAATGGTTGATGGAGTTAGGCTTGGAGGCAGTGGCCACTGAGATGGATTGCATCTCGGTGGTCAATGCGGTGGACAAAGCAACGTCCATCAATACTGATTTTGATGTCATTATTTCTTATTGTAATAATTTACTATCTATTGTTCCAAGCTATAAGATAAGCTTTATTAGGACGCAAGCAAATCTTGTTGCTCATTCTCTTGCAAGGGCATCAAGAAACTATGCTAACTCCCGATTCATTATTATAGTCCATCTTGTATTACAAACATTATTGAAAGTGAAATGATATGAGTTTATTTGCGTAAAAAAAAAGTAAAAAGGTGGGGTGTATTAGAAAAAGGGGTGCAAAGAATATCCCCGCTGGGTTTTGTGTTCCAGACTCATTTATTTAGGAGGTTTAGCGTCTTTTACCAAAAAAAAGGGATTTTTTACCCCCATCCTTTAAAAATATACCCCCACGAAAAAGCGAAATCCCAAAATACCCCTGGCAATTAAAATTTCGCGCGTATTTATCTCCCATGGAGATAAATACGCTTTGTAAAACATTTTTTTGTCGGGGGTGTGGAGGAAATCGTATTTATCCCCCATGGGAGATAAATACGCTTTGTAAAATTACAAAGTCGTATATACCCCCACCTTAGGTATATACCCCCACCTTATGTATATACGACTTGCATTTTAAAAATCAGTTTAGAAAATCAGTTTTTGGGCAATCTACTCCGATTGTAATGGAACCACAGCCATTAAATCCGAAAAAAATCAAGGATCATTACTCCCCTAACAAGGAGTTCTTATGGGACTGCAGGACTCAAAATCCCAAATTCCATCGTTTACTATTTTTTATGAATTTTTTTAATTTTTCATAGTCTCCAAAAAATCTAACAAAAATTGCATAGCCTTATTTTGGTTTTATTAGATTTTTAGTGGTGTTTTTATAATTTTTGGATTAGTTTTGACTATTTAACGGATTTTTAATAGTGTTTTTTTAAAATGCAAGTCGTATATACCTAAGGTGGGGGTATATACGACTTTGTAAATTAACAAAGCGTATTTACCCCCCATGGGGATAAATACGATGCGATCAACACCTCCACAACAAAAAATGGAAATCGTATTTACCTCCCATGGGAGATAAATACGATTTGTAAAATTACAAAGCGTATTTATCTACCATGGGAGGTAAATACGCGCGAAAGTTTATTTACAGGGGTATTTTGGGGTATAAAAAAAATTCCAAAAAAAAGGAGGTTTTTTAGCGTTCATGTCTTTAGAAAAAGGTTGCTTGCTGCTACGGGGTGTTGAAGAGGCGATCAATTGCAGCGTCAATTATGGAGGTTTCTCATTTCCCTCACACCCCTTTTTATTGGTAAGTCTTTCCACCTTATACAATGCTTTCTGTTCTGATTATGCATGCTTCATGGTACAGATCAATTTCTTTTGAATTATTGTATAATTATTAGAGCTATGTTTTTTTTTTCCAATTATTTATTTGTAGTGAAGAGAATGTATACACGCTTTGCAAGAAGTTGAGCAGCGATGGAATAGCAAATTCAGAAGGATCCGATCTTTATGTGGTTTTCATTTCCAATGAAAAGAAACAGGCATGTACTATTCCTTCATTTCAGAGGTGATTCATTTCATGACATAGACTTGATTATTGTGAATATTAATTGACACTCTTTGAGCCTATTTTGCTCCATGTGGAACATAACCAATATTTACCTTTAATGGTATTTGCTTCTTTCCTAATACTCTATTGCTAGCATGTGGTCAGAGTGTGCAAACTTCTTTTTTCTTTGCACTGCCACTGTATATATGAATATATGAATTGAATACACTTGATGTGCTAGCTTAGTGGTAAGAGTTTAGCCTTGTTTTCTCAAGGTGATGAGTTTGAATCCCCTCGGGGACAGTTGTAAAATGACCATTAGTGTCACTTTGATTAACAAAATTTCCCCCTTTCCCAACTTTTAAAATAAAAATACATGAATTGAAGAAATATCCAATTTAACTTGTTACAAAACAAAATCCATATTCAATTAGTATTAAGCATTTGTCTAAACAGATCCCACTCTGGAAACAAAGGGCTAGCCACAGGGCAGATGGGGTTATTCTCTGGGATTACCATGTCATTTGCGTTCAGGTATTCACAAATATGTATTTCCTTTCAATTTCAATGATTTGAATTGAGGCAGCTAGTAACTAGTTGATTAGCTTTTAAGCACATTGATTATTAAATATGTATTTGCTTATTATAGGGATCATTTTTCATATTTTGCTTGTGATTGGTATTGCAGATAAAGCAAGGAGGTCTCCCTCCACTAGTGTGGGACTTAGATTCAAGTCTTCCTTTTCCCTCACCTCTAGCTACATATGTGTCTGAAACAATTCGCCCATCATTTCAGCTTTTTTCCGATTATAATAGGTAAATGCACTATCCAATTCACCTGTCATTTTGTTCTGCTCTGACTGGGTATTTTGGTGCTTTATAATTTGTTCAGTGATATTGCAAATTTGCATTTGGTAGTGATGCATGTCAGCCTGTGCAGATGTCACATTATAGAAGCCATGGTTTTTCTGTCCAGAAATTAAAATCTAAATGCCCTGGGGTGGGTGATGGTAGCCTAATGGGTTTTGTCTGTGTTTTGCAACATGGATGAAAGACAATTATGATCCTTACATTTACTTCTTTTCCCCATACTTCGTTTCCCTGAATGATTCAAGTACTAAGAAAGATATTTAGAAACCCTAGTAGTAATCTGTTATGATCCTTATGTTATATTTGCAAAAGGTCAATTCCATGATCCAAATATGTCACTTTCTAGTCACGCAACAACAACTCCAACCATCCCTTCAAGGCCCCTTCATGAACTGAGACTAAAATGTTGATGCCAAAATATAAAATAGATTATAAAATACGTCAGGAAAATATTGAACAAACATTCAGCGTTTGTATTATTGTTGAAAATTTTGAGTGGCTGGAGCAAAATGAAGTGTTCACATTGTGCCAAGGAACTAGATAACTAGTAATGCAAAAATGAATTCCAACTGTCTAAGCTAGATCTGATGATTGCACACAAGATATGTTCGAAAAAGAATGATAGTTCTACGAATCTTCTGCAAGTCATTGATATTAATCTTGTTATTCACTGTTATACAAACAAAGCATTTGACCGTTGAAGGAGCTTTGGATATCCGGTTGGGTTTTGTCAAGGAGCGACCTTTAGAGGAATCCGAAGTCCAAAATTTTTGGATATAAATTCTCTGTGCACTAGACTCAAATGATGCCAAATGGGATTTATATGGGTGTCTGTTTTTGTTGTATGTTCTTTTTAACCACAATTTGGCCAAACAAATTTTGATGCATTCTTGGTACATTGTCAAGCAACAAGTAGGTTGGTTTTTTTTGGCAAAATTACACCAGAGGACCTTTAAGTTATTTATTTGTAACAAATTGGCCCTTTAAGTTTTTTTTGTAACAAATAGGCCCTTTAAGTTACCTAACGTTGACACCGTTGGGCCTTTTAGTAAAATGTCATATCGTTGATTACATCAAAATAGACCAAAATATGCTTGGTTGCATCAAAATACATAAGCTAGAGTAATCACTAAAAGGGTCTATTTGTTACAAAAAAAACTTAAAGGGCCAACTTATTACAAATAAATAACTTAAAGGTCCCTAGTGTAATTTTGCCTTTTTTGTTTTCTTGCATTCATTAGATATGTTTCCTCAAATTTGTTGATGATATCACCTGCTAATCGTTAATCGATGAAGTAGATACCTCAATTATTTCGGTGTATGAGATTATTTTTTTTTATTACAGATTATTCAATTATTATTTAGGTGTATGAAATGATTTCTTTTGATTACAGATTATTCAGAATTGTGCATGCTCCAATATTCCTTCATTGTTTTGCATCTGATAGAAGACACATGAAAGATTCTCATGGAAACTGGATTGAAGATCCTCCTCCACATGAACCCATAGTTGCTGAAGGTAATGACTTAGAATACTTGTACGATAAAATGAAGTTATTTGGCTCTGAATAAACAGATCATTATGCCATACCATGTAAGCCATAAAAACTCTAGTACAAGTTTAAACATCGGATCATATTATTATTATGTGATTATTTGTTTATTTTGAGAAGGATTACTCTGCTATATTTATAGGATGAACCAACATGTTTGTTATTATTGAACATATACTGTGACTTAATTACTCACTCTTACAGTATCTTCATCAATGCAGATGGGACAGTGCACAACCTGAATGAATACTTTAGCGTATCCGCTTCCGATGCTATTACCGATATTGCCACCGGTTCAGTCAAAGATGTAATTTTTAACCAGAAACATGGGGTGGTGATAAAGGAAAACCAACTGGATGAGTTCTTTTCTCAGATATCTTTGCAATAGCCACATGCACATGCTTCTTGTTATATATCATGCATCAATACTTCCCCGGTGTGTACATCTTCAGTACCATTTTTTATTATAACATGCTGGTTAAATGTTGTATCTTGTTAAATTTCGGGTATGAATTCTCTAATTTTGAGAGTTAGTGAATTTAAAGTCACCAAAGTCACAAACTCTCAAAGTTAGTGAATGTAAATCTTCAATTTGAACTGTGAAAGGTGTTTCTTTTGGAGTGGGTCGCAAGGAAAGCAAATATATGCTCCATTTTGTTTTTTAAGGAGCAGAACAAAATGTTTCCAGTACTCTTCACTTTTATTTCTGGTTTATAGCAATTATATGGGGGATGTCATTCTTAGAACTGGAATGAAGAGTGCTTTCTTACTTGAGTTGTTATTCAAGTGCATTCAGGTGTAAAAATGCCGCTGGTCTTTAATTTCTTTTAGTCTACTCAGATGAAATAATAAATAAACACCATGCCCACATACTACCTGTTCACACCTGGGTTCGAACTCGGGAGTCGACGTCCCCATATTGTTGAAATTGCCAAGACAACCAACATTGATGGACTGTGGTCTTTATTTACGGAAGAAAAATATCTCTTACCGTTTATTTTTATATAAATAAATTAAAATATCTCTTATTCGTTAGTAGCATGGCCAGCCCATCACTAATTGAGGCCCAAAGAGTTCGAGCCTTTTATATTTTAATAACAATATTCTGTTAAAATTTTTATATTTTTGTTTAAATTTATCTTTAAAGCTTTAAATCATTTATAGTGGGGATCTAGTTACTCCAAGAATAACTTTTATAGAGTTACTCCACTTAATATCTCTTTGTAGACATCAAATTTTCAATCCAACCGTTGAATAGTTTCATATTATGTTGATGATCATGCATACCAAAAGTTATTAAAATTGAATATCCGTAGCTGTAGAATCTTATAGTCTCTATTTTACTTGTATCTTTAAAAACATAATATACGTTGAATTGAACTGAACTTATTTGATCAACTATCAAATATTTTTAAAATTTTATAAAAATTTGCATATTTGATCTACTTATTTAGAGCTATTAATTTAACGGTTGGGATCGACGAAATTTAAAGTGTGCGAAGAGATATCAAGTGGAGTAACTCTTATAAAAGTTACTCTCGGAGTAACTTGATCTCCACCTATATATATATATATATATATATAATATTAAAAATAATTCATCATTTATGCTATGTTTGGTCGAAGAGAAATAGGGATGAGAAATGTAGGTTAGAGAACTAACAAGGGTTGGTCCGAGCGGTAACTGGTTCAGATCCCAACTCAAGGTCTCATGTTTGAGTATTGGGAAAGGTAAAACTCTTTTGGGAAGAGAGAACCACACGTACTAGAAAAGTCAGGTATACGTGGTCAGCCAAGTTCCTCGCGTACTAATGACACGGTAACCAAAAAATGGAAGAGAGATGTAGGTTAGAGAGAAGTTAGAGAGAGAGAGGACTTTTTTTGTTTGGTGCAGAAGAGAAGTAGGAAAGAGATAATTCAGAGTTATTGATTTTTCATATTTTACAATCTCTTGTATCATGGGAAGAAAGGACGGAGAAAAGCCCATAATCAATAAATTTATCATTTTATCTTTATTATTTTCATATTTTGTTTTGAAGTAAGGGCAGTGTTGTCTTTTGATAAATAGTGAAATATCTCTTATTCTCTTTTCTCTCTTTCTATTCAATCAAACAAAGGAGAGAGAAACTCTATTCTTTCTATCCTCTTTCTCTTATACCAAACAACCTGTTTATTCTTCTCTATTTCTCTCATTCTCTCTCACCTCTTTCTCTATATTCCCTCATGTGTTAGATGACAACAGTACACCAGATGATTAAAACAACATACAATCTTCAATTTCAAGAATTAATTTTTCATTTCTTAAAATTTTGGGTACTAAATTACCCTATCACTCCAACTTTAAGGACCAAATTAATTATTCACTTTTAAGAAAATATGGATTAAGAAAAAAAATGATAATCTGACTTTCTAATCTTATATACCTTCAGGCACCATTTTATATGGTGCATACTTTTTTGTCCTCAGTTCAAACGGTCGAGAGTGGGGGTGGAGAGGGGGAAGTGGAACATACTGAGTTCGAACCTTGCTCTAGCATCTACATAGAACTTATGTGTGATTTACCAATGGACTATGACCTCAAGGGGTATGGCGTATTTGATCTTGCACCTTCAATTTATTTACATCTATATTTGATGAAAATTCTCTTACTAATTAACTTTATGGTCTTTTTTTAGACTTTTTTTATCGGCTTAGACGAATTGATAAATAACTACTACAAACTATCACACATTCACACTTGAATTCGAATTTGAGAGCCGATGTTCCTTGCTAAAATTTGCCAATCCATCCGGCAATTGTGGGCTTCATTGGTTATTGTTGTTTATAAATTCATAGAATAATCTAGTTTTAAATATTTGATCCCTCCTGCAAATATATTCATTTTCCATTTACCCCTGTAAAAAAAAAGTTTACGATTACCCCCTGCAAATATAAACAGTTTTCGGTCACCCCCCTCTGTTAGATTGTGTAGTGTATAATGGGTATAAACCATGTACGGTTACTCCCCTGCAAAATATAAAAAGTTTACGGTTACCCCCTGCAGGGGTAACTAGAAACACTTATTATTTGCAAGGTTGATTTTAAAACTTTTTTTTACATGGGTGTAAATGGAAAATTGGGATATTTGCAGGGGGGTCAAATATTTAAGCCAATAATCTATTGGATTTGGTTAAAAAAAGGATAATCTCTTGGTTAATGAATAATAGTATGCAACATTGATTTTCTCAAAACCAATATTAAATAATAAATTAAATAGAATATAAATCACTATTAACACAATAGAATAAAATAAAAATATTAAATGATAATATTTTATAGAGTAATTTAAACTCATCACTTAAAAAAACTAATTATAGAGTAATTAAAACTCATCATTTAACAAAACTAATTACACTCCTATTTTAACAAAATGTTGCATACGCGATTATTTTAAACCCTTTTGTGTGAGTATTTTAAACCCTTTAATCTCACACTTTTAATTTAACTTCTAACAAGAAAAGAAAAATGACAAGTAAACAAAAACGACGAGCAATTTAAGGGACCCACATTAGTAACCTGTGGTGAGTGAATTGAAAACGTAATTTTGTCATTCCATACATAAAAACTAGCCCCATAACCCGTGCGATGCACGGGGTTGACTAAATTCTAGCGTATAATCAAGTAATTAAATCTTTTCGAAAGACTAATATCTCATTGTGCTTAAAAGCAAATTTCACACTGGCCAACCCCGAGTTTGTCAACTATGAGAATCAAACTCAGGAGCACGGGATCGAATCCCGTGCCCCAGGGTAGCCTATGCCATTGGACAAATGGTGTTAGTTTGCAAAATATAAAATCTAATAACTGTGAATAAAAATTAAATATAAATATAAATTAAATAAAAAGATTATCAATTTTAAAATGAACATTAAAAAAGACACACATCCTCCATAGATAAAATAAGAAGAAAAAGTCTAAAGAATTTTAATAACATAATCCACATTCATCAAATGCAAATATAAAAAATCAACCCATAATTAGAAAGAAAAGAAGACAACACAATTAAAAAGTGAAACACGCAGGGTATCATGCATGGTTGAAGGAAAACCCATGATAAAATAGGAGCAGTTATACAAAGTTGAAAAAGATTATGGAGGTTGTATTGTAAATGTGGCTGAAGTTCCCGTTGAAAAAAGATCATGAAGGTCGTTCTATTGTAAATGTGGCTAAAGTTCTCACGAGAGTCAATGCGGAAACGTTGTACTCGAGTATTAAAGAAAGATAAAAATGTAAACAAAATGGTTTTAATACACGTTTGGGCGAAATGACCAATATAAAAAAAGAAAATACAAATAGAAAGTGAAACACGTGGCATCGTGCAGGGTTGGATGGAAATTACCAATATAATAGAAGCACCTATAAAAACTTGAAAGAGTTCGACTGAGGGATCTATTGTAATTGTGACTGAATTTTTCGTAAATAAAAATTAAATTAAAACTATAAATTAAATAAGAATATTATAAAATTAAAAAGAAAAGGTTATTGAGGAACGGACTTCACGTATTTGAACATCTAAAATGTTCTCGGGACAATAAAGTACCCCAAGATTGTCAGCATCACACTTTACAGATTTTTTGACAAACTTATTAATATTTTTTACCAAACCAATTATTTACGAAAAAACTTTTGGTATCCGAAGAGTTAAATTTTTTCGAATACCAAAGTATCTCAAAACATACTACTTAACATTTCACTTTACGCATTTTGTTACAAAATAATTTTTTATCACCATCAAGTACATTAAAACACACTTTTTAACATCTCACTTTACGTATTTTTTTCATGAAATTAATTATCTTTTCACTGAATCGATTATTGAAGAACAAAATTTACATATTTAAATATCTAAAATTTTTCAAAACCGTAAAGTACTCCTTCAAATACAAAAAAAGAAAAAAACTGAAGCAACAACAAAAATGAAACAAAAAAACTGGGAAAAAAAGAAGAAGGAAAAAAAAACTGAAAGAATAAAAAAGCAAATGAAAAAAAAAGAAAAAAAAAAGAAGTTGGCGCGGCATGACAAGCCGCATTACATTCTTAGATATCAATCTCTTATTTTCAATATCAAACTAGTAGGATACCCTGCATACGCACGGGTGCCGTAGCATTTTTTATGAATGAACTTAGACATAGTTTAAATAGTTTGAACATTATCCCGTAAAAATAAAGACAAATTTTAAATAGATAAAAAAGGAGTCTCAAATAAAAAATAGATAAATATTAGAATCTAAAAATGTAAAAGTATCATTTAAAAACAATATGTGCATTTATCCGGTGTATTTTATATACCAGTGAAGTATTTTTATATATCAGTGTTTTTATCCTGTGTTTTTTATATATCGGTGCAACTATTCTATGTTTTTATATATATCATTGCAGTTATCCCGCATTTTTTTATATATCAGTACAGTTATCCCGTATTTCTTTATATGTCAGTGCAATTATCTCATTGTTTCAATTGATTATTTTAGTTGATTAATAGATTATACTAGATAGTAAAAAATAGATAGTAGAGTATCAATAAAAAATATTTATCCTGTGTTTTATTACATATCAATGATTATTATTTGTCCTTTTTTGGGTATCAGTGACAAATATTTGTCACGTGTGTTTTAAATATTAATCAGTAGTTTAAATAGTCATTAAGTCTTCTTGTTTTTTTAGATAATAATCTCGTGTTTTTTATATATCAGTTCAGTTATCCCGTGTTTTTTATATATCAGTGCAGTTATCTCGTTGTTTCAATTGATTATTTTAGTTGATTAGTAGATTATTGTAGATAATGGGTAGGTTTGGTTTGAATTTTGAAATTTGAAAAAAAAATGTAGGAGAAAGTAGAAAAAAAAGGGAGTGAGAAGAAAGTGCATTGATAAAAGAGATTTGAAAAAAATGATATAGTAAATTACAATGTTGTCCTTAGTTAGTTGAGTTGTCAAATAAATATAAAGGTTTATTTGAGAAATTTAAGTGTAGTTTGTATGTATAAACAGATAAATAGATATTAGATAGATTAGATGACAATTATTTGTCCTTTTTTTGGGTATTAGTGACAAATATTTGTCACATGTGTTTTAAATATTAATCAGTAGTTTAAATAGTCGTTAAGTCTTCTTATCTTTTTAGATATTAATCTCGTGTTTTTTATATATCAGTTCAGTTATCCCGCGTTTTTTTTATATATATCAGTGCAGTTATCTCGTAGTTTCAATTGATTAGTTTAGTTGATTAGTAGATTATAGTAGATAGTAAATTATCAATAAAAAAGATTTATCCTGTGTTTTATTATATATCTGTGATAATTATTTGTCCCATTTAGGTATTAGTGACAAATACTTGTCACATGTGTTTTAAATATTAATCAGTAGTTTAAATAGTCATTAAGTTTTCATATTTCAGATATTACTCTCGTGTTTTTTTATATATAAGTGAAGTTATCCCGTGTTTTTTTTTATATATTAGTGCAATTATCTCTTAGTTTCAATTGATTATTTTAGTTGATTAGTAGATTATAGTAGATAGTAAAAGATAGATATTAGATTATCAATAGAAAATATTTGTCCCGTGTTTTATTATATATCTGTGACAATTATTTGTCCTTTTTAGGTATTAGTGACAAATATTTGTCACATGTGTTTTAAATATTAATCAGTAGTTTAAATAGTCATTAAGTTTTCATTGTTTAGATATTAATCTCGTATTTTTTAATATATCAGTGAAGTTATCCCTTTTTTATATATATTAGTGCAGTTATCTCGTAGTTCCAGTTGATTATTTTAGTTTTTTTTTAGATAAGCAAATTGATTATTTTAGTTGCTCAGTAGATTATAGTAGATAATGGAAAAAGAAAGTGGGTGGATTTGATTTGAATTTCGAAACTTGAAAAAAAAAGAAGGAGAAAGTTGAAAAAAAGTGGGAATGAGAAGGTCACATGTGCTTTAAATATTAATTAGTAGTTTAAATAGTCATTAAGTTTTCTTTTTTTAGCTATTAATCTCTTGTTTTTTTTTATATATCAGTGAAGTTATCCTGTGTTTTTTAATATATTAATGCAGTTATTTCGTAGTTTCAGTTGATTATTTTAGTTTTTTTAGATAAGCAAATTGATTATTTTAGTTGATCAGTAGATTATAGTAGATAGTGGGAAAAGAAAGTGGGTGGGTTTGATTTTAATTTCGAAATTTGCAAAAAAAAGGAAAAAGTTGAAAAAAAGGGGAATGAGAAGAAAGTGCATTGGGAGAAGAAATTTGAAAAAAATGTGATAGTAAATTACAATGTTACCCTTAGTTAGATGAGTTGTCAAGTAAATAGGGAGGCTTGTTTAGGTAATAATTTAAGCGTGGTTTATTTGTATAAATAGATATTAGATTAGATTAGATAAATAGATATTAGATAGATAGTAGATTAGCCATAAGAGATATTTATCCTGTGTTTTATAATTTATCGTTACAATTATTTGTCCTTTTATAGGTATTAGTGACAAATATTTGTCACACGTGTTTTAAATATTAATCACTAGTTTAAATAGTCATTAAGTCTTCTTGTTTTTTTAGATATTAATTTTGAGTTTTTTTATATATCAGTACAGTTATCAGTGTTTTTTTATATATCAGTACAGTTATCTCGTAGTTTCAATCGATTATTTTAGTTGATTAGTAGATTATAGTAGATAGTGAAAAAATAAAGTGAGTGGGTTTGATTAGAATTTTGAAATTTGAGAAAAATGTATGAGAAAGTAAGAAAAAAAGTAGGAGTGAGAAGAAAATTTGAAAAAATGTGTGATAGTAAATTACAATGTTGTCCTTAGTTAGATGAGTTTAAGTAAATAGGGAGGCTTGTTTGAGTAATTTAAACGTGGTTTGTTTGTATAAATATATATTAGATTAGATAGTAAATAGGAGTTAATCGTAAATCATTTAATATTAGTTTAATTATATCATATTATATTGTAGATTAAAAAAAATTGGGAAAAGAAATATTTTTAAATAAAGGATGTGCGGGCCACAAATAGTATATATTGGGAAATGTGATATTGAAAGAAAGAAAGAGAGTTAGAAAGGAAGAGAAAATAGAATTAAAAAATAAGAAATAAAATTGTGATGCGTTAAAAAATAAAAATACCCAAAATGATATTGTAAGTTGTTTGTTTGATTAAATAGATATTAGACACAAACTCAAAAAGCAAAACAACTATCTTTTTGCAAACAATAACACCCCTCTCACACTTTCTCTCTCCTCGTCATCCTCCTTATAATCTAGACATAGTGAAATCCAACCCTGCCAATCAAAATGCAAGAAACTCCATCGTAATAAGCTCAATAGATAGAGATATGGAAATAGAGAGAAAGAGAGTGACACCAAGGAACACACTCCATGTAACACTGTGAACCTCAAAACTACTGACTTCAGTGACTCCTAGGTTCGCCACGTGGTCTTACTCCTCACCACTAACTATACAAACCGTTTTGCTCTTCTTCTCTTTCTTTCCCTCCACATAAAATCTCATAGCCATTCATCTTCACAAAGGAGAAAAAGAAACTAGAGGAGCAACTGCAACACACACTTTGAAGTTTTGAACTGAGTTGTGTGTAGCACACAACTTTGTTTCAACAAATTAGAAGAAAATAAAGTGTACCCATTTTTCTCTCCTCTTCTCTTATTTTGAAAAGAGAAGATTTTTATTTTTTGGTTGATGATCTATGGCTTCTTTAGTATCATCCCCATTTACTTTACCTAATTCTAAGGTTGATCAACTTTCTTCTCTTGCTAAAAGACACCTTTTTCTTCATTCTTTCCTTCCAAAAAAGGCCAATTACAAGGGAAGCTCAAACTCAAAAGCTTCACTTAAAGTGAAATGTATAGGCAATGGTCTTTTCACACAAACCACACAAGAAGTTCGTAGAATTGTCCCAGAGAACAGTCAAAATTTACCAACGGTGAAAATTGTGTATGTTGTACTTGAAGCTCAGTACCAATCATCACTCTCTGCTGCTGTAAGGGGTCTCAACAGCAAAATGAAAGATGCTTCTTTTGAAGTTGTTGGTTACTTGGTGGAGGAGCTTCGTGATGAATCTAACTATAAAGCATTCTGCAAGGATTTGGAAGATGCTAATATCTTCATTGGGTCTTTGATTTTTGTTGAGGAGCTTGCACTTAAAGTGAAAGCTGCCGTGGAGAAAGAAAGAGAAAGACTTGATGCAGTTTTGGTGTTTCCATCAATGCCTGAAGTGATGAGGTTGAACAAGTTAGGGTCTTTCAGTATGTCACAGCTTGGACAATCGAAGAGTCCATTTTTCCAGCTTTTTAAGAAGAAGAAGTCTTCTTCTGCAGGTTTTGCTGATAGCATGTTGAAGCTTGTGAGAACGTTGCCTAAGGTATTGAAGTATTTACCAAGTGATAAAGCTCAAGATGCTAGGCTTTATATTCTGAGTCTTCAGTTTTGGCTTGGTGGATCACCTGATAATTTGCAAAATTTTTTGAAAATGGTTTCTGGGTCTTATGTTCCTGCATTGAAAGGTACAAAGATGGAGTATTCAGAACCAGTTTTGTACTTAGACACTGGAATTTGGCACCCTCTTGCACCTTGTATGTATGATGATGTGAAAGAGTATTTGAATTGGTATGGAACTAGAAGGGATACTGATGAGAAGCTGAAGAATCCAAATGCACCGGTAGTCGGGTTGGTTTTACAAAGAAGTCATATTGTTACTGGTGATGATGGTCACTATGTGGCTGTGATCATGGAATTGGAGGCTAAAGGTGCTAAGGTTATTCCGATTTTCGCTGGTGGGCTAGACTTTTCAGGGCCAGTGGAGAGGTTCTTTATTGATCCAATTACTAAGCAACCATTTGTGAATTCTGTAATATCACTCACTGGCTTTGCTCTTGTTGGAGGCCCTGCAAGGCAAGACCATCCAAGGGCTATTGAAGCTTTGATGAAGTTAGATGTTCCTTACATTGTTGCATTACCACTGGTTTTCCAGACAACAGAAGAATGGCTGAACAGTACTTTGGGTTTGCATCCAATTCAGGTTGCTCTTCAAGTTGCACTTCCTGAGCTAGATGGGGGCATGGAGCCAATAGTTTTTGCTGGTAGAGATCCAAAAACAGGTAAAACTAGTCCTCCCTTTTTTTAAAGTTTTGTAATGACTTGTATGATATCTTTAAACCATTTACGTATGAGAGGAATTCGAAAGATTTTTACTTTCAGAACTAGTAAATTAATATTTCCTATTAGTGTTGTCTGTTCATACTTTTAGTATGTATATTCTTTTATTTTGTCTTCATCCATCCTTGTTTTATCATTTGTTCGACAAAATCCACTAATGTTTTTTGTTAATGGATATGTTTTTCAGGAAAGTCTCATGCTCTTCACAAGAGAGTGGAGCAGCTCTGCACCAGGGCAATCAGATGGGCTGAATTGAAAAGAAAAACAAAGGTATTTGTCATTTTTTGAGTCAAGTCATGATACCTGGTTCAAGTAAAATCTTGACAGTGCCTGCAAGATTCTATCCTAGATCTAATTAACAACCTTCATGTTCAAATCTATATTTCATAAGGTTGTATGGAAATAATCTAACACAGATTGAAGCTGAAATCATTTATGTTATAACAATTTGCCTTATTAAGAGCCGATCTCAGTGATTTAGAAAATAATTTTTTTCTCAAACCGTAAATGACATTAAAGTAATCTCTAGTGGTGAATTCTGTTCTTTGAAACTCTATTTCATATTTGTTGGAAGTCTTACCTGTCTCGTTTTGTTGGTAACGAGATAATTCTCTAAAGTTAGGGAAGAGGTTGAGTGAAAAGGCCTCCTATAAATGAAAGGAAATTTCTATTGTATAGTATAGTGCACACTTTACTTGTTAGCCACAAGTTATTTCAATTTTCATCCTTACCCCTCTCTGTGAGTGTGACAGAAAGAATAAACTTATATGTTTTCTCTAGATTAACAGTAGTAAGTAACAAAATGTTTTCTTGACATTATATAATGTGGAACAATATCAATGCTCATTGCATTCTTACCCTTTGATTCAATTTTTATAAAGGAACTTATTTGAACCTCATCTTTCATGTAAATATTCATGTGGGTTCTTGTCTCATCAGTATCTAAAAAACCTCTTTTGTTGTTCTCAATTTATCATTGTAATGTATAACCAGTATGTATTTTGCAAGTCAGTAAAACTTTCTTTGGATCAACTGCATTTTGAATTTACAGCATATTGTCATATGTTTCCTTAGAGAAGTTTGACTTATATTGTTTAAATTCTCTTGAAATGTACTCACTCATACAGGAAGAGAAGAGACTAGCAATCACCGTCTTCAGTTTCCCACCAGACAAAGGAAATGTAGGAACTGCTGCCTACCTGAACGTTTTCTCCTCCATTTTCTCTGTTCTAAAAGAACTTCAAAGTGATGGTTACAATGTTGAGGGTCTTCCAGAGAGTTCAGAAGCGTTGATTGAAGATGTATTACACGACAAAGAGGCGCAATTTAGCAGCCCAAATCTGAACATTGCTTACAAAATGAGTGTCCGTGAATACCAAAATCTCACTCCCTATGCCACAGCATTAGAAGAAAATTGGGGAAAGCCTCCCGGAAATCTGAATGCAGATGGAGAGAATCTATTGGTATATGGGAAACAATATGGTAATGTATTCATAGGGGTTCAACCCACATTTGGCTATGAAGGCGATCCTATGCGGTTGCTTTTCTCCAAATCAGCAAGCCCACATCATGGTTTTGCTGCATATTACTCTTTTGTTGAGAAAATTTTCAAAGCTGATGCTGTTCTTCATTTTGGGACACATGGTTCCCTTGAATTCATGCCTGGAAAGCAGGTAGGTATGAGTGATGTATGTTACCCTGACAGTCTGATTGGGAACATTCCCAACGTCTATTACTATGCCGCTAACAACCCTTCAGAGGCTACCATAGCCAAACGCCGAAGCTATGCAAATACCATTAGCTATCTGACTCCTCCAGCAGAAAATGCAGGACTTTACAAGGGTCTCAAGCAGTTAAGTGAGCTCATCGCCTCATACCAGTCCCTCAAGGACAGTGGCCGCGGGGCACAAATTGTGAGTTCAATTATCAGCACTGCTAAACAATGTAATCTGGACAAGGATGTGGATCTGCCGGATGAGAGTGTTGAGCTCCCAGCTAAAGAGCGCGATCTTGTTGTTGGAAAGGTGTATTCGAAGATCATGGAGATTGAGTCCCGCTTGTTACCTTGTGGACTCCATATCATTGGTGAGCCACCCTCAGCCTTGGAAGCAGTTGCTACACTGGTGAACATAGCTGCACTTGATCGTCCTGAAGAAGGTATTTCCGCCCTCCCTTCTATACTGGCTGAGACTGTTGGAAGAAGCATAGAGGAAATTTATAGAGGGAGTGACAAAGGAATATTAAAGGATGTAGAGCTTCTTCGGCAAATAACCGAAGCATCTCGTGGAGCAATCACTTCCTTTGTGGAGCGTTCTACCAATGAGAAGGGTCAAGTTGTTGATGTTTCTAATAAACTTACCTCAATCCTTGGGTTTGGCATAAATGAACCTTGGATTCAGTACTTGTCAAACACCAAATTTTACCGAGCTGATAGAGACAAACTCAGAATTTTGTTTGAGTTCTTGGGAGAATGTTTGAAGTTGATTGTCGCTGATAACGAATTGGGAAGTTTAAAACAAGCCTTGGAGGGCAAATATGTGGAGCCAGGACCTGGAGGTGACCCAATTAGAAATCCTAAAGTTTTACCAACAGGGAAGAATATTCATGCCCTGGACCCACAATCTATTCCTACTACAGCAGCTATGCAGAGTGCCAAAATAGTGGTAGAAAGATTGATTGAGAGGCAAAAAGCTGATAATGGGGGAAAGTATCCCGAGACAGTTGCACTTGTACTGTGGGGAACAGATAATATTAAGACCTATGGAGAATCCCTGGCTCAGGTCATGTGGATGATCGGTGTGGAACCAATAGCTGATGGCCTTGGAAGGGTCAACCGGGTAGAACCTGTAAGCCTTGAAGAGCTTGGAAGGCCTAGGATTGACGTGGTTGTTAATTGCTCTGGAGTATTCAGAGACCTTTTTATCAATCAGGTATCAGTTCCCTATCTGTTTATTTATTCAGAAATGATCCTAAGATCAATTTAGTTGTACTTGTGTTCATCATTGGTTGGAGCATTCTTTTGTTATTATTACGCAGAAAGTTGACATGAATTTTTCATATTTCAACATAAAATAGTCATGGTGTAGGTAATATTTAACCTGTTTCTGTATATCAAAATAACAACATCCTTGATTGAAATCATATTAATGATTATACAGGTTACGTTTTTGAATAAAAACTCTCTTTTACCTTATTATGCTGAGATTTTGATTGTCTGTTGCTTTGCTCATATTTTTATTTATTTTCCTTCTTTAGATGAATCTTTTGGATAGAGCAGTCAAGATGGTTGCCGAATTAGATGAACCGGCAGAGCAGAACTTTGTAAGGAAGCATGCATTAGAACAAGCTCAAACCCTTGGGGTTGAAGTTCGAGAAGCAGCAACAAGGATCTTCTCCAATGCCTCGGGGTCCTACTCCTCAAACGTAAACCTGGCTGTGGAGAATTCTTCATGGAATGATGAGAAGCAGCTTCAAGACATGTATCTTAGCCGAAAGTCTTTTGCCTTCAATTCTGATGCCCCTGGTGCAGGCATGACTGAGAAAAGAGAAGTCTTTGAGATGGCTCTGAGCACAGCAGACGCCACGTTCCAAAACCTCGACTCATCAGAAATCTCCCTCACTGATGTCAGTCATTACTTTGATTCAGACCCAACTAACCTGGTTCAAAATCTAAGGAAAGATGGGAAGAAGCCAAGTTCATACATTGCTGACACAACCACAGCCAATGCTCAGGTAAAAGTTGTTACATTACATGAATGTCCTACTTGCATGCTTGTTTTTGACAAATTTCCCATAATTGAATTATGTATTATGGTTGTCACTTGTGAATGGTTTCTATTTTATCTTATGGAAATATTCATTCCTTTCAGGTGCGCACACTTTCTGAGACGGTTCGACTTGATGCAAGAACCAAGCTGTTGAATCCAAAGTGGTATGAAGGTATGTTATCTACTGGTTATGAGGGTGTTCGTGAGATCGAGAAGAGACTTACCAACACAGTTGGGTGGAGTGCAACTTCTGGCCAAGTTGATAACTGGGTGTATGAAGAAGCCAACACGACTTTCATTAAAGACGAGGAAATGCTGAAGAAGCTCATGAACACAAACCCCAACTCCTTTAGGAAGCTTGTGCAGACATTCTTGGAAGCTAATGGACGTGGATATTGGGACACTGATGAACAAAACATTGAGAAGCTCAAGGAGTTGTACTCTGAAGTGGAAGACAAAATTGAAGGCATTGATCGTTGAAGTACATAATCATAATTGAGAGATGAATATAGAGACTTTTGTTGTTGATTTAACTGCACCTTCTTTGTCTCTGAAGCTTTCTTACTATGCTGAATTGACAATTGTTGCCAATGGCATCCTTATTTTTACTCATTTCAAGGATCATGCATTCATGTTCCTTTGTGCAGTTGCAAATACCAACATAACTTGGCAAATATAGCTTCCAGTTGAAAATATAAATGATTCCCTTATTTTGATTGCTCACGTGTAAAATTGTGTGATAGTCAATTTGATACGAAGTATTAATATAAACTTAATCACCAAAGTGACACACCAACTGAATAAGAGGTTACTACTATGTACGTCTCTTTTTTTGGATCTGTTTAAAGCTTCTATAACTGAAGAGAATGTATCCCAAATTCCCAAATGATTTTCTAGAGAAGCTTTATTGGTGCATTTTCTTGTGCCGAGATTAGGTGGAAAACCTGGCTATTAACCAAGTACTGGAATAATTAAAGATATAGGGTCTATCGTCTTCACATTCCTATACTCCTATCTATTTTGCCTTAACAAAGAACCTTACACTATAGTAACAAGGTTGATGGTAAAGTCATAAATATACCCTATAAAATGTCCTTCATGCGGCACTAATCTGTTTAAAAAGGGAACGCACTGTATATGACGATTCAAGATTAGGTTGAAGATCATAAGGTAAAAAGAATCTCTCAATGGAGAGCTTGAATTGCAATATTCATTACAAATACATTTCATATTTTCACAAAAAAGAAGGGGCAAAAGGATTAATACATTTTCTCTGTGGAGCGAATCTACAATAAAGGGGGAGAAAAGAAAAAGGGTTAAAAAACCACCCAAGAAATTTTAGAGAAAAAGAAAACAAAAATGAAAAAGACTGAAACACTAGTTTTGGTTGAGAAGAAACCGTGTAAGTTGTATCCAAGTATTACATGTTTCTAGTGCCCTCTCTCCTCAGGAAACAGTTCTACTTTCAAACCAATTCCATTAGGAGTGGATCCCCTTCAGCCATTATTCTGATAAGCTTTATAAATTCTTGTTCACTTGATACACTCCATGGATGAACAGCAGGGACTTTAGCCGAATAAAGAGTTGAGGAATTAGCAGGAGGATTTTGCTTGTAGATTGTTGTATCAAGAACAGGGTCAAAATTCTGTGGAGAATCCATGGAGACAAAGAACATAGGAATTGCAGCCTTCTGATGGATATCTAGATTCTCCACTAAGTTAACAAGCTCAACAAAATCGCTGACAAAGCGCTGAGGAACATAGAATACCTCAGAACTGCATAATAAGAGGTTCTTGTCATTGTTATTTGTTTCTTTGTAATTGACTTGAAAGTGAGCTGGCATCATGCCGACAACTTTCTTTACCATGCCTACTTGTTGTGATAACCAATCTGAGTTGTCTCCGGTGGTTACTACAGAAGCCCAAGACTCGGGTACCTGGATCCCAGTAAATTTGTCAGAAAGAGAAAGAGCTCTAATGGCTTTTTAAGAATTAATGCTATGCTTTTCAGTATGGCTGACTGACTTAGGAAAAATAGTACAAAAGAACATCAATACTGGGATTTACTTTCTCAATTGGATGTTGGTGCAATGTTTTTTAACACTATCATCCACTGATGCGAGTTTAGCAATAATAAAGAAGAGTTTGACCTTGATATCACAACTAGAGAGGCCAAACTCTTTTATTTAGATAACAACATACGATTGGATGATAGTGGAGAACAACTTTACACAAGCAATATACTGAAACTGTACTCTAAGAAATAATTGTACAATCATTTAGAACAGGGGCCAATAAGCCTTATTTGTTAACAATGTTTTTGAGAAGTTTGCATAGGAGAAGGAAGGGAGCATCTATCATGCAAACACAAGGGCTAGTTTAGTTTGAAAAAATATTTTCTAATTCCATTTTCTGTTTTCACATTGCTTTCATTAGAAAAAAATGATAACATGATACTATTTTTGTAATGAAAAGTTAAAACATGGAATGAAAACAAAAAAAAGTTTATAAAAGCAAAAAGGACTCAACATACTTTGGTTCTGCGGAAACACAAGAACAGGTTACTGGATTACCTTATTAGTGATCCACAGTTTGGTTTTATCTGCTTGCAGTAAGTTCCAATAATTAAGAACTGTATTATCTTGTAGGAACAAAAATCCTTCTGCGCTGCTAAATTGATCAAATATTTTTGGCAGGTATCTGGAAACAGGAGATGATCTAAGTTAGAATTATAACAAGTAGGAAAAAAATAATAGCAATCATAAGTGCAGAACTGCAGCTCTGGTTCAAAGACTACTTGTCAGGTTAGTGCACTTTCAGAGTTCGTCCTATCAAGGAAGAAGATCACAAGTAGTATTTCAATCAAAGAATTCGTTCCTTCCCTCCACAATCCCCTTTTCTTACTTATTTCTAATCAGAATCCATCTACAATCCACTTTAATATTTAACATATACTTAACAATCAATCTCTTTCCCAGATCCTTTTATGAATAACTAAAATGTTTATGGAGATAGAAATAAATGCTTCCCGGTAAACACAGGTAATGCTTCTAAAGATTACTCTTCCAAAATTCCATTGCTAGCGAGTAGTGATTCATGCTACATACCATCTCATATACTAATGTTAGCATTACGATTTGAAATTGTGGTCATAGTTGCATTGCAATCTTTGATATTGTGGAAAATTGCAGTCAAATGATGCTGCTTAAATCGCAACCGCAAAGCAGCCGCGGAGACCTAAAAAATCTTATAGATGCGGACCTTGATTTAAAACCTTGGTTAGCATGCTTAATTAAAGTGATGGGAGTTGTATCCTAACTTCTGCCCAATAATTCATATTTGAGGACAGCCCAATACATAAGCGATTATCTGTATGTTACATAATAAGACAGCTAACAACTCAAAGCGGTTATTACTTATTGTGTTTAACTATCTTTCTCCTACTACTGAAAAAAATAAAACCATCACATGTAATTGGGGAGGCCAGCATTCAGTTTTATATTTACGTGGACAAAATATCAACCATCATTAATAAGTAGCTTAGTCATAAAATAACAATCATATAACTAAGCGAGATAGGAAAATGCAAAATAAAACCAGACTTACTTGTATGCTTGGTCCAAGTGGCCTTCCTGTACTACAAGATCTACGTCCTTCTTTTCTGATAAAATAACTACAGTTCTGAATATTCTCCCATAAAGCAACCTCCACTCAAGGGCTGTGCGTTCCACAGGCCCATTGCAATACAAGATAAGCACAATATTTCCAAAAGTTTTCCTCCATCGGATTAAATTAGCAATCTCATAATTCACAGTTCCCGTTTCTTCAACCCCAAGATGAACTGACGGCAACTTTTGTGGGATAAACTCTCTCTGGTCGCCGTGACCAATGTTTGCTCGTGGACGCCCAAGTTCCAAAGACATCAACCTAGGCTGCTGATAACCAACAGCTAGCAAGTCCTGCAGCCAAGCAGCAGTAAGTTTAACATCCTTGTCAGTCCAAAATCCCTCCTCAGCCATTGCATAACTCAAATCCAAGATCTTCTCAAACAATCTATGCTTATTCGATCTCCACAAAACCAAATACTTGGTTAAACGACCGACATTCACATGAAGATCTTTCTCTTCTGAAAATGGATAGCCCTCAACCCTGTCATACCTATGGACAGTAGGGGGATAAACCGCAACATAACCACCAACTTCCCAAAGAAGCCTCTGTCCCCAATAACCTCTCAACACATCAGAAGCCATTGTACTAATCGACGCTGGAAGCATCAAAGCCCAAAATGCAGGAGAATGGTACAATGTATTAAAAGAATTAACCGGTACCATCACACCTTGCGGCAACGCGACCTTAGGCGCATGCTCATCAAATCGAATATCAAAGGCTTCCAAACCCGACTTCCGCGTAAAATAAAACACCGAATCAACGTCCGGAAGGCCATTAGAAATACCCTGCTGAATAAACTGCTTCCCACCAAATACCTGAGTATAAAACTCCTCATGTCCAATCTCACCTACATTTTCCAATGGCAACCCTCTAGGCCAAACAGAACGTTGTCCAAAATGAACATAAGGGTTCACAACAGTTCTATTAGGATTATCATGACTATACTGCAATAAAACCTCTTGCCTAGCACCCTCACCAACCAATTCCACATCAAAATGTTTACCTAAATCCCCATCAATAATTTCCCCTCTATCATCAGCATCAAAAATCTTCTTAGCACCATGTTGAATAGCAAACAAATAACCAACATTCTTCCTAACATAAGAATCATAAGGCAAGTAATCAACAACCCTAAACCCCAAATTAGCCTGTTCATCCAAAGACAAAAAGATCGCACCTTTCAAATTCCAATCCGACGGCGTTCTAGAATCTCCGATCGCAAGAACCTGCCAACCTTTCACTTTCACAAGCTTCTTCAACGAATCGCTAGGGTAACCAGACACCGAAACCACGATCCACTTCTCTGACCTAAAATTCGCAAACCTCGAGTTCCTATCAGCAATTGGAGCAATATTATTCCAATCCACGCGCGGAAACTGGATCTTCTCAAGATCACGCGCTTTATTCTCGAAGCAGAGTAGTGCCGCAGTGTCACCAACGTTGCGAAGGAAGAATAGCGCGGCGACGGTTACTACTAGTAATACCACCGCCACGATCTTGTAAAGATTGTCGGAAACCCATACGGAGAAGTCGAGGTTCTTGGTTTCAGTGAAACGGTTAGTGGGAAGTTGCGTGCTTCTCAAATAGGGCTTTGGATTCGGATTCGAATTTGGATTTGGATTTGAAGGTTTGTGATTTGGAATTCGCTCTTGGACCAACATTGAGAAAAACTAAAACCACCACAGTGTAAGTGTTTCACAGTTGAGCTAGTACTAGTAGCTTGATTGACTTGAGAAGAATCAATTCAACTATGAGATTTAGCGTAGTTTGTTTTCTTATTCATTTGCCAATGAGAATCGAAACAGAAACTACAGACACTGGTTTTGTTTTGGGCAGGGTTGTGGTTACCGACAGGTATGTAAGTTTATTGGTTGTGTCGGTTCCTTAAGCTTGAATGCAACTGCAACTAGTAGTTTGGTGTGGTTGTGGTGGAATCTTCGTCTTGTTCACTTTTCTGACACCTACTTTTTATTTTAATTTAATTTTAGTTTTAATTTTATATGGGTTTGGTGTTGTGGAATGGTCATATTAGGTGATGCTTCACATTATTGTATTAATTGTCATTACTGTTGTTATTATATGTAAATGTAAATGTTACCGGCGGTGTTATATTGGAACTTCGCAGTGGTTTTTTCTTTCTTTATGAGTGTTGTTATTATATGTAAAAGATTTGTATGGTAACCACTTTTGATGGGATGGATTTCTTTCAAGTGTTTTGTGCGTCGTGGACAAGTTTGTTTTCTATTCAATGAATGAATGTTAAAGATAAATCTCCAACACTAATATAATAAGAAAATCAAACCGATACGGGAATTAAGTGTCACGACCCAAAATGAAAAGATTTAAGATAGATGAGAGGAGAGAGGTAGAGAGGGGGAGTGAAAGAGAGAGATGAGGGAGAGGTAATGAGATGAGAAGATATAAGAGAGGTGAGAAGAGAGAGGGACAGAGACGAATGGGAAAGCAGAGAGAGGGAGAAATAAAAAATAGAGAAGAGAGAAAAAATTATTAATCAAAAAATAAAAATAAGATTTTGGTATTTTTTTGTGTGACAGAAAGTTGTATTCTGGGACAGAAAATTGTGTTGCAGTTTTGTGATGTACATGAATTTAGGTTTTTATCGAGCCTATTATCTCCACTTTTGTCAAGTACTAGGTATCAGTTGGAACTGATACATGTCATTGTGGGCACATCAAGTGATTCGTCACATACCAAGGAAAATAGAAAACACCCTTAACGAGACATTAGGAAAGTTATTTTTGGGTGACTCGCATATTTCCTTATAAGTTTTTATTACCTTGTGAGACAATTTACCCTTATAAGAGACAATTTAATTTATGGGTTTTAGTCTCATTCCTTTTTAGGTTTTGGAAACATTCTCTTACTAATTATCCCATTAAATGATCGACTGGATTTTCTTTAAACCTCACATGATCCATCCTCACAACCCTAATAGTGAGAAATTAACTTACTGTGCTATGATTGGGTGTATTTCTCTTTTATCATGTTATTGCCATCGATCAGTTTGGCTGAAGCGCCACACATATGAATATACAACAATAGGTTTCTTGACCATGTTCGCATGCTTAGTTTGATTAGCACTCTCCCTAGTGTTCTTCAACATCTCACAACCCTAATCTCAAACCTGTATTGTCTGACATGATCAACAAACGCCAAATCCCTGATTTTTGCAAATTAGAGTATTCCCATGATTTCCCATTCATAAACTTCCATCAATGTCTTGAAGTCCAAAGTTGATGAAGGGTATATGTTATATGTTAATTAAATACATTGCAGTACTTGAAGTACCACCCAAATCTTAGGCAATCCCACTTCTAAAATTAATCATACATACGACCCTCTCCAAAATGGCCATATTCATGAGCTCTACTTAGCCCTTTTTTGTTGTGGAGTCCTTACCACTGTCTTACGCCTCTTGATTCCATATTTTCTACAAAACTTATTAAACTACTCTTAAATAAACTTCAGGCCATTGATAGTCCTTAACACTTTCATCTTAGTTCCCAAAT
The DNA here is from genome assembly GCA_963573325.1 of Astragalus glycyphyllos. Lineage (NCBI taxonomy): Eukaryota > Viridiplantae > Streptophyta > Magnoliopsida > Fabales > Fabaceae > Astragalus > Astragalus glycyphyllos. The sequence goes on from OY754309.1 coordinate 43,055,754, forward strand.
GATTTTCAATAAGAGTGTTCCATCCTTTAAATTTTTGAAACGTTTTCCATATGTTTTTCAAAATATAATCCACACTCTTCAATAAAAATAATCAATCATCGTGAGAAATATTAGAACCCTCTCCGGGAGTCATCACTCTTGATGAACCCCCAAAGATTTGAGTGAACATACTTCAAAGATTTACTGTTTCATACTCTTGAGTCTTGATGAACCATTTTTGATGAGATTTCTTTGAAACTGTTTCATGCGTGAACAAGTCTATTTTTAGATTCAATGAATGTTAAGGCAAATTACCAACACTAACAAGAAAATCAAATTGAGCCTTGGGATGTATTGGATTGATATATTAAAAGATGATGTAAAATTGGGTTTGCTTAAAAGATGATGCAACAATGTAATGGCCTATAACTTTTTTAAATGACTTTTTTTTCAGATAGGCTTAAATATTTGATACCCCTTGCAAATATCTCAATTTTCCATTTACCCCCTGTAAAATAAAAAGTTTTAAAATCAACCTTGCAAATAATAAATGTTTCTAGTTACCCCCTGCAGGGGTGTAACCGTAAACTTTTTATATTTTGCCGGGGGTAACCGTACATGGTTTATACCCATTATCATACACTACATAATCTAACAGGGGGTGACCGTAATTTGTTTATATTTGCAAGGGGGTGACTGTAATTTTTTTTTTTACAGAAGGGTAAATAGAAAATAGGTATATTTGCAGGGGGTAACATATATTTAAACCTTTCAGATATAAAGAAGGTCAAACACGACCAAAACTAGACAAGCAAAACTCTAGAGGTATTACACCACTTAGTGTATGTTTTATTGAGAATTAAAATCTTGAATTCCAAAGCATAAAAATCGTAGAAAAGAGAAGCTTTTGTGTGTTAACTTCTCTAAATCGAGGAGAGAAACGAAATTTCCAGAGGTAAAATTTGAAATAAGTAATTTGTTAGAGTACGCTGTGAGACAACATAAACATTGAAATAACCACTTCTGTTGCAATAGAATGAACAAAATACCACTTGAAGGTGAAAGTTGAAGAGACAAAATTGAAGTTAATGAAAGTATGACATGCCACATACCACTAATTTATTTCCCAAATTTTAATTTAAAATATATGTTCTTTATTCAAGAGCAAATGTTTTATGGGTCATCTGTTTGTATAGATATAAGATTTTGTAAAAGTGGTGAATTTTGAATAATCAAAAGAATGCTAGTAAGAGAGTGTTCAAAACTGGAGGATGTTAAAAGGAACTAAATCTTGTGACTAAAGCAATTATTGAAGATGTTGTTTTGGGGATTGAGTTTCGTTCTAGGTGTCTTATTTTTGGATTGTGATTCACTGCAGCCATATTGACTGCAGTTACCTGCATTCGGTGTTAATTTAAGGGTAATTTTGTCATTTTCATATTAATTATTATTTTTTTAGGTTTCGCTCTCCTATTTTTTACACTAAATGCAGGACCTACAGTCACAGTCACATTGTGACTATAGGGAATCAATATCACTTAATTTTTGTGTAAGCTATAATTTGCGCTATTGAGTTAAAGACTTCAAAGATAAGATTAAAATTACTGTGCATCATTACGTTGGAAGGCACTAGGTTGTTTTAAAATTTATTAGTCACTTTTACCAGTGGTCAAATTAGATGACTAATACTTCCTCCGTCCCAAAATATAAGGCCTCTTTTTCAATTTTACTTGTCGCAAAATATAAGACCCCTTACAACTATCTAGCTACATTTATTACTCTTTTTCCAAACATATCCTTATTAATAATACCAAATTGTGTTGGTATATGAAAAGTTCTCATTAAATGTTGGGGTAATTTAGTAAAAGTAATACAAAATTTTAACATATTAATTACACCAACAACCTTTCTTAATAACCGTGAAAAATGAAATGGGGCCTTATATTATGGGACGGAGGGAGTAATCTCTATTATACATAACCATAAATCCGTTCACCTATCTGCCACATATACAATGCCAGCTCAACCAAGTAATCCACGTCAGCTTCCCTGCCATGTTCCATTGAAATTAAACAAAAATCGCAGCCTTACTAAAAATACAGGGAGTATCGAACCCCTTCCCTGCTGGTGGAAGAAGCAAATTTTAGCCAACTGAGCTATAATTTAATGTTGGTATTACACGGAATACATTTTACTTAATACAATTTATTATTCTCAGATTTTGAAAACAAACGTTAGTTGCAATCTTTAACCATTAATTCATGAACTATGAAATTGTAACATAAATATTGACATAAAAATCTTTAAAAATACATTTTTTTTAGAAATACTTTTTTATTTAATCTTTAAAAATACATTTTTAAACACAATAAATGTGGACACAAATATTTTAAAAATACTTAAAAAAATAGATTTGTCATTCTTAATATGTTATATGAAAATATATTTTTAAACTATATTGCCCAAATGTCTATTTAAGAATATGGAATCAAAAATAAGATTAAAAATAATTTATTGGGCATTTTTAAGGTATGACAAAAAAATGTGATTTGTGATTTTATACATGCTATGCCTATTTTTATTAATCATTAGTACTGTCACAGGTCATGTGGGCTAACTAATGCCTATTTTTATTTAATCTTTAAAAATACATTTTTAAACACAATAATGCCCAATAAATTATTTTTAATCTTATTTTTGATTGGTTGTGACTTATTATGTTTATTATCATTTATTCATATGTTTCCTTAATTTCATAATTTTGCTGCTAAATTATTGCGGAATAATATAAACTTTCCTATATGTTACGAATTTGCATTTGTGTGTCACATTATTACATATTTCAAATATGCAAAAGTGATTCATTATTCATTAACGAGTCTCCACAAAATAAGTCATAACGTATCAGTTTGATAAATTTTAATATTTGAATTTGGAATACTTTAACCTTGGCCAGCAATCTCCATTTAGTTCATCTCTTCATTTTCTTCATAATGGTCATATACAAAACAAATCATCTCCTCCATAGCAAACGCTTCCAAGGGTTGATCCGGTATGTGGTCATTTTCTCATTTCTCCTTTTCTCTCACTGAATCTTAATATATGTTAATAATATATTTTGCTAAAATTATTATAGAACATAATAGCTAAATTTTAGATAGTGTCCATAGTATTTAATATCTCACACAATGCACTTAAATATACAGCTTCTGTTTTTTAATTCCTAAAAAAATTGTCAATTTTTTAAGTTACAAGTGAATGTCGACCCGTGCTATCACGGGTGAATCATACTAGTAAATAAATAAATAAATTAAAAATTATTTTATTTTGGCTAACATTTTGGGTCGACCATGGTTCAATGGAATTTTTTTTATTATAAAAATAATTAAAACTAATAGCTCATTACCTACTTATCATATTTTTTTTTTAGATAGGCACCTACTTATCATATTATTTCACACCGTTAAAGCCACATCATCCACCTAACACACATGTCAACGTATTCAAAGAAGAGGATGGGAAAAGGAAAACTTTGTGTTCAAATTTTAAGAGATAAAGAGCTAAATAAAAAAAAAACACTCTAAAGAACTAACATGGTATTCAAAAATAAATTGAAGGATCCAAGAGATATTTTGCCAAAAATGACCGTAAAATAAAAAATTAATCTCAAAGAGTCTGAGTTAGTTTTTTCTGAAAGCAAAAATGAGTTTGAGTGAGCACCTGCAGCGGATGGTGCTTATCGAGTTTCGTAAATTTCTGAACGCAACTTTCAGCCGGTTCACTGTTGGTGGCGAGCGTTTCTGTAGCGTAAATTGCTAGCGTGTAGCAACAGTGTCGGAAATAAGCAACCAGATCGTAAAACTTTTTTAACGAAAATTAATTGAAAAATTCTGAAAAAAGAATGGGAAGATAATGCGGATAATATACAAACAATTTAATTGAAAAATTCTGAAAAAAAGAACACCAATGCTTTGACAATAAAAAAAGAAACAAAATCAACAGATTTGAGAGAAAATTTACATATCTCTTCTCTTTCAGAATAAAAAAAATTAAATAAAATTACAAAAAAAGTTAGAACCCTTCATCTTCATTTCTGGTACAGATCTGAGAGAAGAGGAAGAATAGAACATCATCCATGACCATCAGGCGCTGAGCCACCGATATTCCTCCGCTGGAGCACCGCCGTTGCTCCATTGAGCACCGTCGAGTGACTGTGTCGGACCTGACTGAGCTGTGACGGCGAGACTGTGAGCCTGTGAAAGGGAGATCTGTGAGAGATGACGGTGTTTGGGTGATGAGTGGAGAGTTTGGGTGATTAGTGGAATATCTGAGTTAGTGAGTTTGAGTGGAGAGTTTGGGTTTTTTGGGAAGAATATCTGAGTGAAGTGGAGAGTTTTTTGAGGTTAAGTAAAAAGAGTGAGATGAAAGAGAAGGAAGGCTCTAGAAATTAATATCTATAAACATACAAAGTAAAAAGTCTCTATAGGCTTTTTATCCTAGGTGTTAATCATAGGTGAATTTCACCAAAATTTATTTAATGCAAATCCTAATTGGCATCCTTTCATACTAAAAAATAAATTAAAAAAACATTTAATGAAAAAACTATACAAAAGATAATTAAAAATAAATGAATTTCAATGACCTTATAAATTTTCAAACAGTAACGTATGATTTTAAATTTAATTCTCAAATATAAAAATTTCTTTAATTATCATTAATCAAATTGTTTCCTAATCATTATCGGTTACTACTAACAATGATTGCACAATAATATTCACCATTAATTCTTAATTCAAATAAAAAACATTTCAATTTTCAATTTTCATTACTCAAAATCTATACCTATATACTAAACATTTCAATTTTCAATTTTCATTACTCAAAATCTATACTTATATACTAAACATAAAAATAATCTCATTAAGTTACATATTAATTCATTCAAGTTTATATTAATTTTTTTGACTGAAAGTATATATATATATATATATATATTTTGACGAAGAAAGTTTATATTTATTTTTATATAATGATATTCATTAATTTTATAACCAAATAGTTCAAATTTTTTAGAGTAACAATTTGCTACTTGAATGACCTTCATTTTTATTTACATTACATATTTTACATAACGTTTTGATTTTTAATACTACTTTTTATTACTTTTGTTGAAAGAGTGCCAAAACCACAAGATGATAGAGAAGTACAACCATATAAGGATCATTGTTTCATGCTTCACTGGAGGTTTTTGAAGAGACAAAAATTATTATCTTCTACTTAATTTTTGGTTTTGATTTCGGGTATTGTCTGTGAAGTTTTAACGTGTTTGTTCTGGAGTGCACAAGTCCAAACACGGTGCTTTGAAAACCTTAAGGAGTAAATTGAATTTTGAATTGCATTAAAAATCTACATGAATTTACTTTCAAGACAGGTAAATACAAATGGTAACTCTATTTATATCTCCTTGAAACATACTTTTCAAATGATAGATTAAATATACATTTTAAGGAAATTAAACATTGACATGAAATATTAGCAAAAGTTAATAAAACTGATGAATTTTTTAAAATGATTTACAATATTGAGTGTTATTAATAAATATGTTTACAATTAATGTTTAGTTAGGCAGATTCGGGGTGGTTATCGACATCCCAAATCTGGCGCCTGGTCAAAGCAAATTTCCCCATCAAAATTGGGCCACGGTTTAATGAGTATCTGTTGATTCAGGTTTTGTTGACATGTTTACTTATAATAAATCCAAAAGACTACATAAGTTATTAGTTACATCATGTTACTAAAGCTAATGTGTTTTTTTTGACAATGCTAAAACTAATGTTAACAACTTAATGTTACAAACATAATCACCATCCATCATATCTCTTTTCCAAGTTTTTTTACAGGATCATTATCAATTATTAAATAACTTATATTTAACTGATCTATTTTTATAACAAATGAAATATACAAATTATATTATAGATTTACAGATGTGTATAACTTAATATATATGTTATATGTATCATATTTTTAATTTTTAATTTTTAATAATACTAAAAACACATGTTCCCTGTGCATCGCTATTTCATATCATATTATTTTCAATAATTTAATATATTTATTTTATCCAAAAATTTAATTTAATTTCGTATATTTAACTGAATTTGCTCCCCGTGCATCGCACGGGTTACATACTAGTATTAATTAAAATAGAAAGCTGAGATATCTCTATTATATATAACCATAAATCAGTTCAAAGATCTGCCACATATATAATGCCACCTGTAAAACACATGTGATTTTCGAAAAGTCCAACTCAGCAAATAAAGTCCACGCGTAATCCAATAATGATCAGGAACCAAATCCAACGGCAGATGATGCATCTTACACCTACACATGTCCTGAATTTCTATATCAACGACTCAAAATCATTTAGATTTCAGCTACCAATCTGACGCACAGGAATAAAACAACAATAAATGGCTCCCACTAATTTCGGGTGTCATAAACCACCAAATTAGGCAAAAAAACCATGTGGGGGTAAAAAAAAAATTTATTTACCAAAATAATGCACTTTGTGGGTTATTTACCAAAGTGGGCAAATTTTTTTTATAGTTCAGAAGTCGCCCCCCCCCCCCCCCCCCCCCCCCAGGGTGACTTCTGAACTGTTTTTTGCAATTTTTTTTTAAAATGCAGTTCAGAAGTCGCCCCCCCCCAGGGTGACTTCTGAACTGTGTTTCGCAAATTTTTTTTAAAATACAGTTCAGAAGTCGCCCCCCCCCCCCCAGGGTGACTTCTGAACTGTGTTTCGCAATTTTTTTTTTAAATACAGTTCAGAAGTCGCCCCCCCTAGGGTGACTTCTGAACTGTGTTTTTTTAATTTTTCAATAATTATATATTAATATATAAATATCTAAATTAATTTATTTTAAATAAAACAATAGTTATTTAAAAGAGTAATCCGAAATATTACAACACATTAATTGCGGTTAGGACAGTTGTTTCTGTTGTGACCCTCATTTCTACAAATTCCGCATCTTCTGGTGCGTGTACCCCTTTCTCTTTGATCCATCTCTGTACGAATACGGGTAGACTGTGGACGACCCTTTTTATCTCTCCGTTTAGTGGGATCATGCTTTAGTTCTAAAGTATTGAAATAAGGCCATGACGTCTCAGTTGGCAAGGGTGGGAACTCGACAATGTAAGTATTGAAAACATTCTCCATTGTGTACGGTGGATCCACGAATTGCATGTGGTCGTAATTGCATTTTGAGCATGCTGCGATGACATGTGAACAAGGGTAGTGAAGTGCCTGGAATTCCCCACACTCACACGTTTTTGCTCTGAAGTTCACCACGAATGTTCGCGCAGGTCTACCACTTTGTGGTCGTACAAGTTCTTCAACTCGGAACAATTGTTGGGCACGATCGTGAACCGCGACGTTATGGGTTTTTGAGACATTTATGTTCCTGGCAATATTTTCCAACAATTTTTCAGAGTACATAGTTCCGGACGTCAACATTGCCTGTGCCTGTGTTCCCCTTTTGACGAAAACCTCGTTCATCCTGAAATATGTTGCATCTATCAATGAACGAATAGGGAGATTCCGCACCCCCTTAAGAACATTGTTGATGCACTCTGCAAGGTTTGTTGTCATGTGCCCCCAACGGGAACCTCCATCGCACCACTGCAGCAATTGTTCTGCGGTTATGTCTTCAACCCAAGCCACCCCCTCAGGACCTACTTCCCGACCAATTTTTTGTTTGTAGTGATCGGCCGATTCTTCCGTCATTGAATATGCTGAAGAAAAAAAAAGAAGATGTTGGTAAGTATGGAATGGAAATTTGAAACCAATTAATTAAAAAAAATTGTTAAAAATACTCACCCATATTGATGACATGTTTCCTGGCAGGAGTGTTTTTGAAGTGTCTCATGAAGTTTTGTGCTATGTGGCGAACACAGAAGACGTGTTTCCAATTGGTGTTTAGTTGCGTAACAGCACTTTTGATAGACTCGTGTCTATCTGATATCAAACAAATACCCTCCTGTGGTGTCACATAGTGTCTTAAACGAGATAGGAAGAAAAACCAAGCCTCCTTTGTCTCACCCTCGACCACTGCATATGCAATTGGGAAGGTGTTGTTTCTTCCATCTTGTGCGATTGCCAAAAGAAGACACCCTTTGTACCTACCGTACAACCATGTTCCATCAACAGAGACAACTGGTTTGCAAAATTGAAAGCCTTTAATGCACGGGCCGAAACTCCAAAAGATGCGGTGGAATACACCTTTGCCGGCAACTAGTTGTCCATTCTCATAGAATGGTTTGTACTGCCAATCGTGAACTGTGTCTGGAATATAGTAAGAGAAAGCATGTAGCCACCTGGTTACTTCATTGTAAGAGTCCTCCCAATTACCGAAGATAAGCTCGATTGCTTTTTGTTTAGCAATCCAAGCCTTTCTGTAGGAACTCTGGTACGTGAACCGCTCCTTGATGTGTGCAATCAACACAGCCACTGATATTGTCGGGTCCTTCCTTACAAGTGGAAGTATATGAGTACACATGAGGGAGGAGGTCAACTGGCGGTGATCTTGGGAAATAGTAGATGTTGTACATGTGTGTGGGTGAGTCAACTGTGTAATCCCCCAATATCCAGTTTTTGCTCCTACTCTCACTACACACCTCCACAAACAGGTTTCATGAACACAACAAACGGTCCATGTGTGTGGTTTAGACTCACAGACTTTGTATGCAACTGAATGGTTTAGGTGATATGTTTGGATGAATTGTTGGGCTATTTCTTTTGTGGGAAATTTCATTTTGAGTTTGAGTTCGTTTGGGTCTTCGTTGGATAATAGTTGGTTCCTGTCCATGGAATGGCCAAACTCTACATCATAAGGTTCTGGGTTATCAGCTGTGACGTTTTGAAAGTGTGGTACAGGCTCGCGGAATGCAACACCTATGTTGGGGTTAGTTTCAATTGGTTCCTCATCGACGTCACGCTGAAGAATTTCATCTTCATCTTCGCTATAGTCCCCAACGTCTTCATTATGGACACCAACAAACATACTAAACGGTGGGGTATTAGTTTGAGTATGTAGAGGGTGGCTTGTGTTAAGGTCAATGGGTGTGTTTGAGGATGATGGTGCAGAGTGATGGTGAGGTGTTGAAGGACTGTAATGCATGTCAGTTTGGTCTGATGAAGGATTGAATTGAGGGTAAACAGGTGGAATGAAGTCAGTGTATGGTATTTCTGTTTGTTGAGATAAACGTAAGTTCTGTTGTGATGAAGATGGAATAGAGTGGCCGTGACTTACCTGGGTGTAGTTAGAAGGAGCCTCAACCAAATCTGCGTATATTTCTGGTGTACATATACCAAGGTGTCTATCTTCTTTGAAATGCTCTATCATAAGTTCAACATCATCGTCGGAATTTATTTCGAATCCCCCATAAAAGGTATGGCCAGTACTGAGAGTTGTGGGGTACCGATATGTAAGACTAGCAACCATTTTTGAATGGTCAGGAGAGATTTTTTTTTCAATGGCTTGTTTAACTTGAGCTAGTTTGGAATTAGAGTTTACTTTGACAAGGGTGTTGTTATGACACCTAAAAAATATACCCTCAGTATTTGTTTTTTCAACATAACCATTGTAAAAGACCGTGATGAAAACATTCGTTGGAGCCATTGACGAAGTTGGGAGTAGGAGGGTGTGTTTGAGTTTCAGTTGGTAGTAGGAGAAACTATGGCAGTTGGGTGTTTAGTGGTGAGAGATTTAGGGCCTATTTATTGAAATTTGAATGGTCTAGATTTCACCGTTGGTTTTGAAGGCCAGGATTGCACCGACATTTTTAAAGGCCAGGATTGCACCGACACTTTTAGTCATTTTTTCGAATCTTGTCAACGTGGGTTATAAGTCCGTTAGTACTAACTCAAAACATGAAACCGTAGTTCTATAACTCTACTATAATGTGATAACTCTACTATAATGTGATATCATTTTTTTTAATTTGGTCATTTAACAAAATTGGTTAGAATTGATCTAAACATGGTAAAATAGTCATTTTTTAGACTTAGGAAAAACCTTTTTTAGTCATTTTTTCGAATATTGTAAACGTGGGTTATAAGTCCGTTACTACTAACTCAAAACATGAAACCGTAGTTCTATAACTCTACTATAATGTGATATCATTTTTTTTAATTTAGTAATTTAACAAAATTGGTTAGAATTGATCTAAACATGGTAAAATAGTCATTTGATATTCAAAGTTCACGTGATATATTATATATGGTCTTTGGTCTTGAAGATTATATTCCTTCTTGTTTTCTTCTTCAAAATTATTTCCACTTGATATTCAAAGTTCACGTGAAGTGTCATCACCATTCCCATGTGCACAAACATTGCATACACTTCCTCTAACTTCTTGTGCACATACGTTGCATCCACTTCCTTTAACAAAATTGGTTATAATTTATCTAAACATGGTAAAATAGTCATTTTTTAGACTTAGGAAAAACCTTTTTAGTCATTGTTTCGAAGGTCAGGATTGCACCGACACTTTTAAAGGCCAAGTTTACACCGATGGTTTTGAAGGCCAGGATTGCACCGACACTTTTAAAGGCCAGGATTTCACCGACACTTTTGAATTGTTCAATGTGCATTGTTCACTGTGCATTGTTCAGAGTGCATTGTGCAGCGTGCTTAGTGCAGAGTGCAGTGTCCCATGCTGAGGAAAAACCGGTTTTAGTCATTGTTTCGAATCTTGTACACGTGTCAACAAAATTTAAACTACGATCAAAATTCTAAACACGTGTCAAAAGATTTTAAACTACGACCAAAAAACTAAACGCGTGTCAAAAAAATTTAAACTACGACAAAAAAACTAAACGCGTGTCAAAAAAATTTAAACTACGACAAAAAATCTAAACGCGTGTCAAAAAAATTTAAACTACGACAAAAAAACTAAACGCGTGTCAAAAAAATTTAAACTACGACAAAAATACTAAACGCGTGTCAAAAATACTAAACGCGTGCACCGACACTTTTTAGACTTAGGAAAAACCTTTTTTAGTCGTTGTTTCGAATCTTGTAAACGTGGGTTATAAGTCCGTTAGTACTAACTCAAAACATGAAACCGTAGTTCTATAACTCTACTATAATGTGATATCATTTTTTTTAATTTAGTCATTTAACAAAATTGGTTAGAATTGATCTAAACATGGTAAAATAGTCATTTTTTAGACTTAGGAAAAACCTTTTTGGGTCATTTTTTCGAATATTGTAAACGTGGGTTATAAGTCCGTTACTACTAACTCAAAACATGAAACCGTAGTTCTATAACTCTACTATAATGTGATATCATTTTTTTTAATTTAGTAATTTAACAAAATTGGTTAGAATTGATCTAAACATGGTAAAATAGTCATTTGATATTCAAAGTTCACGTGATATATTATATTTGGTCTTTGGTCTTGAAGATTATATTCCTTCTTGTTTTCTTTTTCAAAATTATTTCCACTTGATATTCAAAGTTCACGTGAAATGTCATCACCATTCCCATGTGCACAAACATTGCATACAATTGACATATATTCCTTTAAATATGTCTTCCTGAACATTCAAGTCACTAAACTCAAACATAACTCAAAGGCAGCAACACAACCACATAACTCAAACATTCAAGTCACCATAACTCTTCAACAACACTTCCTCTAAAAATGTCTTCCTTACTAAACGAAGAACGTCACATTTCCATGCTTCTCAACAATGACCCAATGGAAGTTCACCACGCTTTCAAACTTCCAGAACCAGATGCCTCTATATTACCTTTGATAGAAAGAGCTGGATTTCGTCACATTGCTTCAATTGGCGCATTCAAAATAAATCCAGCTTTGGTGGCAGCAATGGTCGAACGCTGGAGACCAGAAACACACACTTTTCATCTTCCAGTAGGGGAGTGCACAATAACTCTCGAAGATGTGGCGTTGCAGTTGGGACTTCCCGTTGATGGAAATGCCGTTACTGGAAGTTGTGAAAAAAATTGGGATCGAGTATGCGAACAACTTTTGGGTAAGCCAATCCCAACAAATGGCATGGTAGGCAACCAAATTAAGTTCACTTGGCTACAACGTGAATTTAATAATGTTCCAGAGGGCGCTTCCAACCAAGTGCGAAGACAATATTGTAGGGCGTACCTATTGCAGTTGATCGGGGGATACATACTCCCAGACAAATCATCAAACAGAGTCAACATAAAATACCTACCCCTATTGAAAAACTTCGATGAAATTTCAAGTTACAGCTGGGGGTCAGCATGCCTAACGAACTTATACAGAATGTTGTGTAAGACAGCTACATGCTCCTCACGCACCATGGGTGGATGTACTCTTTTGTTACAGTCTTGGGTCTGGTACCGCATGCCGTTCCTAGCACCAGACTGCAACCGTCCTTATGAATGGCCACTAGCAAAGAGGTAAAAAATTGACACAACTTATGAATACTAACAATTATATTTCTTCTTTACGTTAACAATTTTTTTTTACCAGATGGGTTCGCACGCCACTTAGCCACACTAAGTGTCCAAAAAGCCTTGTTTTGTACAGATCAACAATAGACCGCATGACACATGAAGAGTTTGAGTGGTTGCCATATCGGGAATTCAATTTGCCAGAAATAGCATATCGGCACCAAGGCATATGGACTACAAACACGGCTATGGTCTGTTTCCATATTGTAGAATGGCACCATGCGGATAGAGTGACTTTGCAATTTGGCCTCGTCCAAGACATACCATCAGCACCAATAGATATCAGCCATATGCACAACATCACCATGCAGGGACAAACTGATGTTAATTGGGCTGTATATCACAGCCACTTAATTGATTTATGGAATGATAGAGAAAATCGATGTGTTGTGGGTCGACCGTGCTTTGCTAAACCAACGCAGTCAGATAAATACATGCGCTGGTTTCTAAAAAAATCAAGGCCATACATTTCAGCCGACCAACATCTAAGGGATCCACGTGGTCTTGCAAATGTTGGTGATGTGGATGAAGATGATGAACAACACGTGCCAGCTCCCCCAACTACTCAAACCGAACGTCGAGAACGTAACCGTAATCGACATCGACGTGCACCACCAACTCAACAGAGGACCCAAGAAGATGTGCCTCACCGCCACTCTATCTCCCACACACCAACATTCCAAGAAGATGTGCCTCACCGCCACTCTATCTCCCACACACCAACATTCCAATATTACGAACAATACAACCAGTCAGTGGAACATACTCCTTTTCAAGATACATATCGACATTCTACCACCGAAAGGGACCCCGATATGTTCTATGAGTGCTTTGGGGTCCAACCCGGCTCTGCGCAATCTGTGGCGTTGCTTCATCAAATTCAAGAGCAGGCCGGCGGTGCTAGTTCTTCATCAGTTCCCCAAAATTTTCCAGAGCCGCCGCCGCCTGCCCCGACTGAGGAAGAACATCAACTACCACGTCGGCATCAACGTCCACGGCGTGTCCCCCAACCTCGAAAGTGTGGAACTGGGTCTCATCTTTGTTAATTTTTTTCTGTACTGTCTTTTTAGTTTAATTTATCAAGTATTGTAATTTTATATTAACTAAGTTATTAATTTTAAGGGTTTAATCTTATGAGACATTTATTACATTTGGATCAATAATTTACTCTTTTATCTTTAATAGTGCTTTGTGCATAGTGCACTTTTAAAGTGTGCATTGTGCAGAGTGCAGAGTGCATAGTGCAGAGTGCACTATTACAGTGTGCATAGTGCAGAGTGCACTATTACAGTGTGCATAGTGCAGAGTGCACTATTACAGTGTGCATTGTGCAGAGTGCACTGTTAAAGTGTGGATTCTGCAGACTGCATAGGTCTTAATTTCTTTAATGACGTAGATTTTGCCGACACTATTTAACGGCCTAGATTTTGCCGACACTCTTTAACGGCCTAGATTTTGCCGACACTCTTTAACGGCCAGGATTTTGCCGACACTAAACCCTAAATTCAATGGTTAAGATCATCCAAAATCAACGGCTTACATACGATCACCCCTATTATTAATACGTTCTAACATTACACTCAAATTCACACCAACAGTTTACCCTCAACCTATATTTCTGATTAATCTTCTCTTCTTTGGTTCTTCCCAAACACTGTCGCCCAACCCGCTGAAATGGAATGGCAGTTGTGCCCAACCCAGTACTCAAATGACAAATTCCTAACCGCACTTTATCACAGTGGAACTGTAACCACCGATGAACATGGTGTTGTCTTTCGTTGTCCTAATCATATCTTTTGTAGGATGAATAAGGACATCACATTCGCCCAACTCAAGGAGAAGGCTGAGAGAAAAATACGACCAGAGGGAGGGTGGCGTAAAGACGTGGAGCGTATCCGTTACAGAAAGTACAATTGTGGAGATGACGGGACATTCCGTTATTCTGTCATGGAGATCCAAAGCGACCACGACGTTCGCGCAATGATGGAAGGTCATGCTAACATTCCAATGGGACATAGTCTCTTGGAGCTGTACGTAGACACAATACGCACTCCGGAAGAAATCATTCATCTTCTGCGACCACCCCCACCACAACAAGTCATACCGGAAACAGTCATCAACCACTACTGTACACTTCACTGTCAGGCCCATGTTATGTACAGGGAAGAAGATGGTGTGTATTTTAGTGGTCCAAACACCATTTATTCCAGCCTTAAGAACAACATCACCTTCGCCGAACTGAACGAAAAGCTAACGGAAAAGGCGCAGCTGGAGGGTGAGGAGCAAACGATCACTCGTATCGTTTATCGCTGCCCCCGGACCGGCGAAGGTAATCGTATTCGGTGGTGCGTAATGACTATCAAGACTGACAATCACGTTCGGCAGATGTTTCAGCAGCATGAGCTGTTTCAACCTCATACTCGGAGTCCTATCGAATTGTGTGTCGAAACAACTATTTCCACCCATGAAATCATCCGTCGGGTTATCCCTCCAGCGGTCCAATGGCCACTACCAGAAAATGTTTCGTGGAAGTAGTTTCGATCATGTTTTCCTCCCGTTTCGTTTTTAATTTTCTATTCTTGTATTTCTGAAAATTTTGTTGTTTATTTCAGTCTTTTTTCTATATTATATTATGTTCCAATTTTTAATCTCTTAATTTTTTGTCCTAAATATTAACGTAATTAAATTATAAATAGGTATAATCATTTTTATAAATTTAAAATAAATTAATTTAGATATTTATATATTAATATATAATTATTGAAAAATTAAAAAAACACAGTTCAGAAGTCACCCTGGGGGGGGCGACTTCTGAACTGTATTTAAAAAAAAAATTGCGAAACACAGTTCAGAAGTCACCCTGGGGGGGGCGACTTCTGAACTGTATTTTAAAAAAAATTTGCGAAACACAGTTCAGAAGTCACCCTGGGGGGGGGGGGGCGACTTCTGAACTGCATTTTAAAAAAAAATTGCAAAAAACAGTTCAGAAGTCACCCTGGGGGGGGGGGGGGGGGGCGACTTCTGAACTATAAAAAAAATTTGCCCACTTTGGTAAATAACCCACAAAGTGCATTATTTTGGTAAATAAATTTTTTTTTTACCCCCAGTTGGTTTTTTTGCCACCAAATTAACTACATTTAATTTAGAATTCCATTTGTTCTCCATTTAGCACTATTCCTAAAAATAGGAGCAACCCCCACGACAAATAAGTCAAACTTTATAATATATCTCTACTCAAATTCAAAAATTTTATGGGAATGATTAATTTTGCTAGCCGAAATCATGAGATTCAATCAAACGTTTTATTCACATTTATTTGTTGATTCAAATCTGAATTTAAAACCACTTTTGTCAGCGTGATGAAGACGTCTCGGTTATGCACTCTCAGATCCACTCAAGAGCGTGATGAAGATGACTCGACAGCTCCAATAAAAACCACAATTTCGAAATCATCTCTAGCCGTCTCCCCATGGTAATGAACTCTCACAGTTTCTATTTAAACAATATTGTATTGTTTTGTGGTTTTTTCCTTCTTTTAGGTGGGTCAATACTGTGTGTGCAAGCAAGAGCTGGTGACGATAGCGATGACTTGGTCGAGGTCCTGAACTCAATGGCTTCCACTGCGAGGTATTGATAATTTGAGCAATTTGTTTACAGCTTCTCTGTTTTGTGCTTTGATCTGTTTCCTTTGGCCTATCGTTTATCGTCTTTTTTCAGTTGTATTGTAGCTTCTTAATTTACTATCCTTTGATCTGCATATACACATGCTTGGAATTCCTTATTTGGGTGGGATTTGGTTTGACAAATATATCTGTTGAGGCTTAATTGTCTATGTTGAACAATGCGTAAACTGTTAATACATTTTGTCAACCCAAGAATTTTTCCTTCATTTAGTCATAAAAAAATCATTCAGTGTGTCTTAAAAATGCATTTTCTAGCCATATCTAAGTTTATTAGTTCATGAATGATGTTCCATCAAAACAATTTTAAAATCTGTGCATGTTTTTTGAAGACTTCATAATTATAGATGCTAAAATCATCACATTGATTCTGTTCTGGATCTCCTTACAAGCTGGAGAGTTCTTTCTTTCTAACAGCATTATTGTAGTCCGTGCGGCACAATGGAACCTTTACCGATTATAATGTTGTGATTTATAAATAATATAACCGCATATTCTACAAAAAAAGTTTTTGTCAAGGTCAAAATATCCACCGCCGAACGAAGTGACCAAAACCGCCGATTGCGCACATTCTCCATCAAAGTTAGGAAAGTTCTCTGCAAACAAATGATTGGTAATTAAAAAGGTATATTCTTTCACTGTTTTGGAATTTGTTTTGTGGTCTTTATTTAAGTGTTATTGGTTTTGTGTTATTTGTTTTTTGTTAAAAGCCTAAGATTAACCAATTTGATTAATAATTTGTCAATGTTCAGAGTGTGGAGTTTGTTAAGGTTTGATTATATTCCCTATCTATTTCAATTTTATTAGTTCATTTGAGAAAGTTTTACAATTACCCTTCAAACTTCCAAGCTATCCGCAATAAAGTTTTTGAAAAAATAAAGAAACAATTTATCTATAGAGAGATACAAAAAAAAATATGGGAAACGTGAAATTGTTAGAATCACTTGATATCTCCTTATATCATATTTAAGGTGAAATCTAACAAAGTTTGTCTGATTTGTCCTTTCTAGGCTTCCTGAATCTATCGTATAACAACTTCAGAGCTTTGAAGGATTAAGCTATGTAGGTAATCTTCAACTTTGTGGTCCTCCAAGTGGGTAACAACCGTTGGAGGGTGCTAATGTTGGAAACTCTGATGAAAATTTCATTGAACTTGGAGGCATGCTTATTTTCATTTACTTGACATTTGAAAGATCTTATATATGTGGAAATAATATCAAGGACAATGTGTCAACTTATCAGAATCAGCACAAATAGCAAATCATATCAAGGACAATGTGTCAAGTTTCTGCCTATCTACTCCATTTTTTTAAGTTGGAATTTCATATGAATTTTGTGTTTCAATTCAACAGTTCATAGAAAGTGTACTTGCTGATATGGTTTCTAAAGTAGAACGTGATTGCGTTTCTGAAATTTAAGAAGTTAAGTATAAAATGTGTTTTTGTCATGTATAGAATGTGTCCATGATAGGTTTTAAAAAGTAGTTGTCATCTTAGTTATATATGTCTACTTTTTCTGCTATAACTTAAAGAGCTTCAGTTCCTTGAACTTTAGAAGTTTTTCTCAATATATGTACTCTGCGAGCAAATGATCGGTAATTAAAACGTAGTAGTCATTTTAGTTGTATATGTACTACTGTTTCTGCTATATTTTTATTTTTTATTTTATACTATCATCATCATCATCATCCTCATCATCATGGAGTTTTGCTTATGGATATGATATAATGATGTTATATTGGGGTGCATGTCGATTAGAGAGTGCTCTCTTTCTTTGAAGAAGATGAAGAAGAAACATAAATGAGAGGAAATGGATTGAGTGAGAGAGCTGGAAACCACATACGGGGGAGTTTTTTTAAATCAATTAAATGAGAGATTTTTAAATCCCTCAAAATCAGGAACAAATCAACGGTGTGTGGGATATTACATTGTCAACATTGTTTTTTTTTTTTTGTTTTGGTGAGATTGTCAACATTGTTATAAAGAACTAAATACGGGTGATGCAGATTCATTTTGACCTCTATTTTTACTTCTGATTTTTTTATTAACCCTACCATTTCCTCAAAACCAAAAACACCCATCTCCATGTTACAGTTAAATTTTCGTTAATTATTTGTTACAACTACAAAATTCTTTTTTTATACAATTATGTTTGTTGAAAAAACATTAAGGAATTAGTTAATATAAACCTCATATTATGTCCCAAAATTCAATTTTGTATCTCCTATGTTATTATTTTTGTTTTCCACGTCGATCTTTCCCTCGAAAATCAATTAACACAATTTGTATGACATCTTGATAAGTATATGTTAATAATATATTTTGCTACAATTATTATAGAAAATAATAGCTTAATTTTAGATGAACATTTTTTCTTATAACACACAATACACTTAAATATACAATTTCTGTTTTTTTAATTCCAAAAAAGATTGTCAATTTTTAAGTTACAAATGAATGTCGACCCGTGCTGGCACAAGTGAATCATATTAGTTAATATATTATTGGTAAAGAAAGAGAAGGCCAATATAGGGGATTGGAGCAATTGTGTAACACATGGAAATATGACATATCTTTTTGTCGACAAAAAAAAAACTTTTTTCCTTATTAAAATTTAGTCAAAATAAAAATAAAAAAGTTATTTAAATAAGGGTGGTGGTAGGTCCCATTTTTAGTTCTTTTGAAAATTATGGTTGGAGTAAAAAGTAAGTAGATTGCTTTAAAATGAATTGGAAGTGGTAAGACCCACTTAAGCAACTCACTTCCAAATCACAGATGTAGTTGCTCTAAGTTATTTTGAGAATTGACTAAGGTTCAATTTAGAATATTAAATTAAATGGGTCACCTTTTATATTCAGCAAATCATTCTTAACCATTCATTCAATTTTATTGTTGGACAAGAATCGTTCTTAACCATTGAAATCCAAATCCCTAATAATGACTATCAAATTACAACATCCAACCACAAAAGTAAAATGAAAAAACCTGTAGTTAAGGGGGCGGGAATTTTATTCAAATGTAAAAAGTGTGTGTGTACACACACATATACACACCAAGTAAAAGGAATGGGGTGAGTATACATTTTTCACTCAGTCTGTGAACAATAATAGTATCTTGTTCATGAGCTATCTTAGGTTGATCGATCCTTGTCGACATTCTGTGGGGTATTTATGTGTACATGGGAGCATCATTGGTCAATTTGCATAACTTAACGCCAATTTCAACAACATGGGGCAACTTATAATGTACTACACAAGCTTCACTTATAACTGAGAGATCTTCATTCTCCAATCGTTCATGCAATGCCCCGAGATGTAGGCAATCTATGATGTATATGACATAGGATACATTTTTAGTTTGGTACTGCTTACCTTATCATGTTTTCTAGCAATTTTTTCAAGTGTTAACAATACTCATTGCAGAGCGTATAGTTACTTAATTGGATAAACAACCATTTTGGTCTCTCAATGAGTAAGCCATTAAAATTATAGTCTTTGAATGTATTAAAATTGCATATAATCACCAAGTGTGTCTTTAGTTAGTCACTTTTATCCTCAAATGTGTTTTTTGTTAATCATTTTAGTCCCTAAAATTACTAACAAAACAGACACTTAAGGACGTGTTTGCAATTTTGATACATTTAGGAATTATAATAACAACACCTCACACATTCAAAGACCAAAATAACTATTTACCCTTACCAAATTTGTTTCGTTGGTATGTGTATTTTTTTCCTTTAACATGCAAATTACCAGAGTTCAGAGGTAACCTTATTTGAGAAATGATTGTGTATTAAATGTGAAGAACCGAGATTATTCCTATGCTCTGTACCGATTAACCTTTTCTTTTTCAGATTCTTTTATAATTTTCCTTGTGCGTGAATGTGTTAAAACGGTTACACAGATCAATCCTACATTGGTTAAAAACATAAAGGCTAAAATACTCCTGGAGTCTTTTAACTTTATTTATTGTGTTTTTTTGTTTCAAATAAGTCTTTTATCTTTCAAATTTTTGGCACATAAATCCTTTTCCGTCAATATCCATCCAACTCTATTGACGGTGCTCATGTGACTTGCTGACTCATTATTTAATTTAAATTAATATTTTTTTACATGTAATTTGCTTCCATCTTCTTCTTCATGCTCACCCCTAATTTCTACCCTCTTCTTCTTCTTCAATTAATATGATTTCTTCAAGTTTACAACAAAATCGTTTCCGAATCCAAAATCATTCCCAGCAATTTCGTTTCCATCTTCTTCTTCATGCCCATATTCTCATCGTGTTCATTCCCAGCAACACAACAACAATCGTTTTCATTCCCAGCAACACAACAACAATCGTTTCCATCTTCTAATCAACAACAATTCTGTTCGCAGCAACACAACAACAACAACAACCACTTTCGTTTCGTTTTCGTTTCCAACAGCAGCGCAAAACAACACCAATCGATTCTGGGTTTGAAACGATTTTGGGTTTGTAATGATACTGGATTCGGAAACGAGATGATCTTCCAAGTTTCTTAGGTTTTATAGAATCCCCAAAATTGAAATCAAGCCTTAATAAAATAAAAAATTGGAAAAGAAGATGAGTGAATCTGAAGAGAGAAGTGATGAACGAATTTGAAGTGGGAAGAGAGAAGAGAAAAGAAGATGAAAGAATCTGGAAAAATAGATGAACTGAAGAGAAAAGAGAGAAGAGAAACGAAGATGAAGAAGAGAGAAGAGATGAACAAATCTGATTTTTTTATTTAATTTAAATAAAATAATGACCCACTAAATGACATGTCAGTAAAAAAATAATAAAAAATGACATAGATATAACACATATGCAGTTTTAACGGAGTTGAACGGTCGCTAACGGAAAAGGGCAACGTTGCTCAAAATTTAATTGGTAAAAGATTTATTTGAGACAAAAAAAAGATAAAGGACTAAATCGTTATTTTAATAAAGTTAAGGGACCATGGGAGCATTTTAACCAAATATAAACTATAAATATGGATTTTGTCTTGACCAAAAAAAAAATATATGAAAAGCTCGGAAAAACTATAAATACATTGAAGTTTCACTATCAGTCAAAGAAGCTAGCTACACAAGTGGGATAACCAAGCTGCAAAAATTTCAACATGTTCTATCATAACTTAGATATATTATTTGTAATTTAAAACAAGCATATAGTTTATCCAACACATTATTATATGAAATTACAGAGGACCAGTTCTAAATGCATTGTCAAGATCAGCAATGAGATCTTCAGCATCCTCAATACCCACGGATATACGAACAAGACACTAAACATGACACTAGGTCGAAATGATCACTGATAATGACTTACACAGGAAAGTAACAGGGAAGAATATACCGAGGAATTATATGGAATCTAACACAGCAGAAACAATAGAACCACTGAAAATTGATGGTACTACAGTGTTGAATCAAGTCTTTTTAGAGACGAAGTGTGTGGAAGACTTGATCTCTCATTTATTGTTTGAGGTTAAATGTAGTCAATGTGAGCAAACAAGGGGCCAATGAGTGGGCAGCACACACTTCGTTAAATGAGGTTAAATGTTTGAGGCTACTATGGCCTCTCATTTATCGTTATTTTAATAAAGTTAAGGGGCCAATGAATATCCCAACAAAGAAGAAGCCCTCTGTGGATAACAACAAGTTTAGCAAAAATAATCTCTTTTTGATCTAATTTGCCATAGTAGCCATAAACGAAGACACCATCATCATCTCTAATCAGCCCACTGTAACCAGGTTACCCACTATTACTAAACACGCTGCCATCAACATTTAGCATTACAGCACCTCTTGGCGGCCTTGACCAAGAAATCTGCCTTGGACCACTCAAACTCACATTCCCTTCTGCCAATGCAAGCGCCCTCTGCACTTGATGCAAAGTAGCAGCACACTGCGCCTCTATGTCAGCAACGATAGCCTTCTTGTTGTCAAAAAGAAATCGGTTCCTAGCGCACCACAACGTCCATAACATTATAGGGATCAAAATCCCCACCTGATGATGCATCCGTTGAACCCATGACATCACTTCCTCAAAAGTCACGGGACAATTATCTGTTTTAAGACTGAGCCAAACACTCTTGGCGATATCACAATCAAAAAGACAATGGATAATTGATTCTTCAGGTGCACCACATAGAGGACAAGAAGGATCACATGGAACATTTCTCCCGTGTAATACACCTCTCACAGGCAAATAATTGTGCCCCATTTGCCATAGCCTTCGGATCATCTTTAGCCTGCGCCTCTATGAAGCATATTACAGTCAAATGTGTTTCACGAATATGATTTTAGCAAAATTCTATATATCGAGAAAAATAATATTGACAGAAACAAGACATGACACTAGTGCCATTAGATAAATAGAATCACTTAAAAGAATGTTCCAAGTAGCACCTGTTGCTTCTCAACTCGAAGGGCCATCGGATTTTTGTCCAAGGGTGCCGACGATAAAATGTATGACTTAATGAAATACATTTCTATAAATAAAATTGATACAGGTAATAATACTAGCCAAGTAAACCGTGAGAATTATATAGATACTAAGTAATAAAAAACAAGAGAAAGAAAGGAAAGTAGATAAAAATTTGATCTAATCTATAAAAAAATATTGTTAACAGAATGATATAGAAGATTTGAAAAAGAAAAAACAAATGAAAGATTTGGAAAAAAAATTAATATAGGTAATAACACTAATCAAGTAAAACATGAGAATGAGATAGTGGGGCATAACCAAGTCAACCGTGAGAATAATATAGTGACTAGCAGTTCCACATTGACGTAGTGAAAATCCAAACTCTGAGTTTTTAACAATTCTGAAAGTGTCGTACCTAATTTTTACTATTTTATTTTTAGTTTTAGAGATAGTAGAGGGGAGCCTTTGAGTATTATTTACATAAAACTAATATTTTTCAAAATTTTGGGGGAGACCATAACCCCACCAGGTCCCCCCTCCCTCCACCCCTGATCGTCTTGATGCCTCGCAAACAAAGCCAACGGTCAAATGGAGCTAAGCCTGACCCCTCTGAATTGTGTAAGAAATATATTTCTTTTGCCAACCTTTAAGAGAATGAAGAAAGGAGGTAAGCATTTGAAGGGGGTACGGGCTACAAAAAAATAATTTGGGTGGGGATGAGCCTTATGAAAAATTGTTTTCATTAATAATTATAAATATTTGTACAAGAAAGGGAAAAAACACCATTTTGTTGTCTTAAATATTTCCTTAACAACCTTTCGAAATAGAAAACAAAATGAAGACAAGGTGGTATTTTTGTAATTTTTAATGAAAAAATAAAAAGAGAAATCATCTCTACAAACTAAACGCACCCTAACTTATTGGTACAACAAAAAATCAATAGAAGCAATAGAATATGTATAAAAATGGAAATTATACTAAGTACAATAGCAGGAAGTTTATGAAAGCATAACATTTTCAAAACAAAATGGCTTAAATAAGTTTTGCAAAAGACAGAAAGGTGTAAGAAAGAGAAACAAAAATACTGCTTCATAATTTTGAAGGAATTGAAGGACATGGATTTAACAGAGAAAACCCTACAAGTTCCTTTTCTCTCTAGCTCGTAAGAAGCAGGTCATTGTTTCTATTAAAAACACCCAGATCATAATCAAAGTCATGATTTTAAGTCAGCACATGAAATTCTTCACAGCAAACCCTTGAAATAATTCACACAAAAGCGATTAAAACATTCATTAGTCGATATCGTGTAGAAGATTGTGAAAAATTACCAACTTATTCAGTAAATTAATCAGACAAAATTAGGCAGTTGTAATCAGCAACAAAAAATAGCATACAATAAAAATTTGATTACTGCTTTCTTTTGTGAATGTCTGATTACTACAAATAAGAGCTACAACCTTTCACCTTTCACAGCAAGCACACTTGGATGTAGGGTTTCTGCTATTGATCAAAGTTGTAGCTGTTACTTTCTGTGTGACCTTGTAAGCATCCCTAGCAGCAAGGCAAGGATCAACAACAATGGCTGCATTTCAAATATGTTTACAGATTTGGATGGCAACTTCTTTGCTAGCTGACGGATTGGCTGTTGCTGGACAAATAAGAACTTACTCCCTCGGTTCCAAAATTTTGGTCCTTTTGGCCTCTTTTTTTTGTTCTAAAACTTTGGTACTTTTAAGATACTAATGTACAATTTACCTAATATTTCCAAGTGTACCCTCTATCTTTAATTAAATGTCACTCTTTACAATATTAACTCATTTAGTGCTACAAAGGGTGCTTTAGTCATTAGATATTGAAAATTTATGGTTACTTAATTTGTGTGAAACACTCCAAAAGGACCAAAGTTTTGGAACGGAGGGAGTATTTCTTTAGTAACATATAACTTCGACAAGTCGCAGGTTCAAGTCTCCACTAGTCTCTTTGGAGTGATGTAAACGTAATTCCCTTTGTAAGTGCTCAAAGACCCCGAAAGTTTTTGCTTCACTCTCTTGGACTCGGGCGCCATCCCCGCACCCAAAAATTTAATTCATAAGAAAAAACTACAAACAGTACATTTATGACTTAATATCATATCTGGCAACTGCAAAACCAAGCAGCAAATATACCGACTCTTGGTTGATATATCATTCATCATTCATTTGTGTTTCTTAACTTGAGATGATTCTACTTATTTTAAACTATTTTCCTTTTATATATACATACAAGTTGATATATACCCTAATGAAAAACTCCCTTTAGACCATTATTGCAAGTGCATTTGCAAGAAAGGATTATGTTCTGCACCGTACTTCCGACTTTGATGTATGGTCCGAGGTAGTTAGTGGTTTGATGTCCTTGATTGATGGTTGATATCCGATCCGGACTGGAGTTGTTCCTGCGAAGATACTCCGATGCTTAAGTCAGTATATTGTCTTTATAGAGCAATAAATGTGAGAAAATGCTTACCATAAATGAGGCATTGAATGCTGTATTTATAGAGTGGGGTGGGGTTGGTTCCAGTGAATCAGGACCGTTCGATCTTGTGGTTCGATCTGAGCCCTTGATGTCTGGGTTGGGCCTTTATGATATTGGGCCTATGAGGGGTGTAAATAGTGATAAAAAGGGGTGTGTATACGGCAGAAAGCTTCACCATAACAGTTGCCCCCCAAGTCTGGTCGTCTTTGGAGGCGATCTTGACTTGCTAAGGCGGAATGTGACGTTCTGTCCGACTGATGTTGATTTTGATGTTTTTTGCCGATGTCGAGCTTGGCCTTGTGATAGTGATGAAGTTTTTGCTGGCCGTAAATCTGGTCGTTTGTAAGATTTCGAAAATGTGACCTTCCGCGTGTCTTTGCATTTATTGCACCTGTCAGAGCACGTTTCCCAATGGTGGCTAATGATGGTGACGTTTCGGTAGGCGTGCACGTGCGTTGAAGTTCATTGATGGGATGCGCGATTCGATTTAGGCCCAATCCAGGTCTATGAGGCCCACTATATATAGGGGTTATGTGTCTTCATTTTGATTCTGATTTTCAATTTGCTCTGCATACCGATCTTCAGACTCAAGCTTAAGTTCGTCGATCAGGAGGGTAGTGGCTAGATTTTCAAGTGTTTGAGTTCATTGGAATCAATATCGGCTTAGTTCTTCTTTTGACCAAGGTTAGTTCTTTTTTTTTTGTCTGTCTATTGCATGTTTTTGTTTTCTTTGAATTCGTCTAGATTCGTCCCATTTCTTTAGTCGTCACAGGGTGGGGGTTGTCAGGTTGGGTTTCAGGATCGGTATGGACCCGCTAGATTTTGTTCCTGACTTCCCTATGCCCCCATTCCTGCAGGTTTTTAAAACTGGCGGTTACTAAACAAACTCGTAGGCAGATTTCACAACAACCCCCGCAATTTGCGAAAACGATGGCTTCTGGAGGAGAAAGCGGTGAAGGTCGTCGTTCTGAAGGTGCGCCCGTTGTTCCTGAAGTTCAAGATCATCCGGATTCGGCTCCGACCAGCGAACAGGTGGATGAAGATTTTGAGGTAGATCGTCGTAAGTCTCTGGGTCCTACCGATGAGGCTGACGGTGAAGAGCGATCTTCCGAGGATGCGGTCATTGTTGGTGAAAAAGAAGCCGAGACCGATGTTGTTGTGGAGACGGGTTCTTCTGAACAGACCCATTCTGATGGTGAGCAAGGGTCTTCGCATACTCAGGGAGTGGAGAGATCCGAACAGGAGTCGGAATCCGGAACAGGTGGTGGGGTGAGAAGTTATACAAATGACGAGGTTGGTAAGGGCAAGAGACCTGTTGAAGAGGTTGCCGACGATCGAGATTCTGTTTATACCGATGGTTATTCCAGTACCGGTCCGGGCCGAATTGATCTTCCCATGCCCTATGATGTGAACCTACCTTGTATTCTTAGTTGGGGAAACAAGGTCTTTGTATGAGGCGGGGGAAGATATGAGTGCTTTTGTGGATAAGTTATCCAGAAGAGGGCGGCTCTGGAATGTTGAGGGGATGGGGTCTGATGAGCATGTAGCGAGCTGGCCAGGAGCTTTGAAATTCATTATGTACGATGTTCTGGTGTCGGACATGCATATTCGTCCTCCCTTCACTAGTCTTCAACAGACTGTATTGGCGAGGTTGGAGTTGGCACCTTCGCAGCTTCACCCCAATGGTTGGGCGTTTCTTCGGGCTTTCGAGTTGATCTGCCTTGAACTCGATCGTCCCGTGTCCGCCGACCTGTTTTTTCACTTATTTGAGGTAAATAGGAACAACGAAAAAGGCGAGGAAGGGAATGCTTGGGAGCATGTTAGTCTTCGGTCTTTGAGAGGTGCTAAGATTTTTCGAGCTTATTCCGATTCTTTGAAGGGGAGGTGGAAAGAATTTTTCTATTATGTCGAGCCGGTA
This sequence comes from Astragalus glycyphyllos, assembly GCA_963573325.1. Taxonomy (NCBI): domain Eukaryota; kingdom Viridiplantae; phylum Streptophyta; class Magnoliopsida; order Fabales; family Fabaceae; genus Astragalus; species Astragalus glycyphyllos. The sequence continues at coordinate 43,082,798 of OY754309.1, forward strand.
AATAGCGAGGCAGTTGATTACGTGGGTAAGTACGGTTCAGATGGGCGAACTTTGATATCCACCAAGTTTCCCATAGGATGGGGACTTGGTCACTACAACCGATCTCCTGGATCGTATCATGTTGGTGAATCTCATCTTTGTCGTGCCGACATCCTGACCAGAGATATATTGTTGTTTATTGCATCACAAGTTCCTTATACCAAGCATAAATACCGAGGTATTCCCGCTGATCGTCTGGTTAAGTGTGCTACTAGGAGAAAGGTCATGAATGTCTTAGGTAGGGTCGTATTTTTGTTTGTTCTGTTACTTTTGATTTAAGTTTCGTCGATTTAAGTCTCGTCAGTTTACTGTTTGACTCACTCTTCCTGTTTCTTTATTGTTCTAGATACAATGGCAGGGAGCAGGATCGCACAACTGAAAAGGATGGCGTTGCAGAATCTGGGGGTTGAGGAAGGCGATCCCGAGCTTCAACTGATTCAAAAAGATGCTCCTGATCTGAGTGCTGCTGTTCGTGTTTCCCCTCTTAGGACTGTTCATGATGATCAACCGGAGAACCTTGGGGACGATCTTCAACCTCGTAAGAGGAAGCTTATGACTGAGGGTGCTTCCTCTAAGCAGGTAAAAACAGCCCAGCCTGCTGGGGATAAGAAGAAAGTGGTCATTCCTGCCGATCCCAAGTCTTCTAAAAGGCATAGGACTATTAAGAAATCAACCTCTGTTCCCGTGGATGCGAGGTTCATGGAACAAAATATGGAGGAATATCTTAGTGATCCAGTTAGTGCGGCTGCGAACTTGTTCCTTCGTTTGGCCGATGTTACCAAATTGAAAAGGGAGGAGATGGAACGTCGCCACGAAGGTAAGTCATCTTTCCTGGGTTTTGTTTGTTATTCCTTCTACCCGGTTTATTTACCTTGTATTTTTATTTCTTCAGAGTTGTTAACTACCGAGAGGTCCAAGCTGTTCAACGTTCTAAAAGAATTGGCTGAGAAGAATAAAATCCTGGACAACACTCTCCATGATTTGAAAACTTTGAAGGCCTATGCGGACGATCTTGAAAAGTCCTATGATTCGGTTAAGTTGCAGGTCGAGGATTATGTCGTTCACATTGGCAAGTTGAATGACCGGATTGGAGAGCTTGAAGAGGAGAAGAGGAAAGCTGAAGAAACTATCAAAAGCTTGGAGGATCGGGTGCAATAGCTGGTGGCATCTCTGAGGAAGTTTGAGGAAGACAAGGCCGAGCCCAGTTCTGCTCCCGAAGATCGATGTGCCCTATTGGAAAAAGAGCTCGCCAAGACTCGTGCTGAGTTAGCAAAGTCTAAGAAAGAGGCGCGGTCTGCTGCCGACCTTGCTTTGGAAATGGCAGGAGATGGTTTCGACCTTGCACTCAATCAGATCAGTCTTGTCTACCCCTCCCTTGATCTTGACAAGGCAATATTCAGCGTGGATAACGAGATTGATGGAGATCGGATAGTGAAGGTTGATATAAATACTAATGAGAAGACCGTCATTTTCCCTAAGTCCTTCTGATTTCTTCCGAGGCTTTCTTCTGTGAAAAGTTCCGGGTTTATACAATGGATTTTGCATATGTTTGGAACTTTTCGAGTTTTTGTAATAGTTTTAGGGACTAAAACTTGTATCAATTTTTTGTAATTAAGATTTTTGCAACAGTTTATTCCTTTGTCTATTTGTGTTCTGAATGTTTATTTTATCCGCAACACAACGAAGAACAGTTGATTTCAAGGAAGGATCCGTAAAGGACCTTCCGATCCTTAGGGGTAGTTTACCAGGACTCGGCCCGGATTTAACTCACCCTTAAGGGTTATTGGCTGCTAGGGCCAACGGTCGGTTTAGGGAAGGATCCGTAAAGGATCTTCCTATCCTTAGGGGCAGTTTACCAGGACTCGGCCCGGATTTAACTCTCCCTTAAGGGTTATTGGCTGCTAGGGCCAACGGTCGGTTTAGGGAAGGATCCGTAAAGGACCTTCCGATCCTTAGGGGTAGTTTACCAGGATTCGGCCCGGATTTAACTCACGCTTAAGGGTTACTGGCTGCTAGGGCCAACGGTCGGTTTAGGGAAGGATCCGTAAAGGACCTTCCGATCCTTAGGGGTAGTTTACCAGGACTCGGCCCGGATTTAACTCGCCCTTAAGGGTTATTGGCTGCTAGGGCCAATTAAAGGAGTAAATTTTGTTGTTTTCATATCTGCTCATGATTTTGATGGGATCAAAAAAGATAAGATAGGAAAGTAGGCATTACACAAACCTGCTTATTATTTTGATGGGATCAAAAAAGATAAGACAGGAACGTAGGCATTATACATATCCGGCGTATTCGCGTGGCGATTTCAAATGTAGTAGCCTTTCAGTTTTGCGGCGTTCCAAGTTCGGAGGATCTCCTTTTTGTCCAATGTTTCCAACCTGAAAGCCCCTGTGCCGGTTTTTGTTTTGACCCGGTAAGGTCCTTCCCAATTGGGTGCCAGTTTTCCTTGAGATGCGTTTTTGTGTCCCACATCGGCTCTTCGGAGTACCAAGTCGTCGGTCTCAAAATCCCGGGGTACGACCTTTGCGTTATATCTGGATGCAACACCCTGTTTGACGATGGCTTCACGGAGATTGGCTCGTCCTCGAACTTCGTCTATGAGGTCGAGTTCTTCCTTTAGAGCTTGGTTGTTTTCTGTCGCAGTTTTTGGATTAGTTGTTCTCCAGCTTAACTCACCGACTTCCACTGGAATGACTGCCTCGCTGCCGTATGAAAGTCGGAATGGTGTTTCTCCTGTGGAGCTTTGAGTGGTAGTTCTGTAAGCCCAGAGGACATATGGCAGTTCTTCTACCCAATTTCCTTTGGCGTTATCCAATCGTCTTTTCAAACCATTGAGGAGTACCTTGTTGGCGGCTTCTACATGACCGTTGGTTTGCGGGTGTTCAACCGATGTGAAATGGTGCTTGATCTTAAAGTCGGACATCACTTTTGTGAAACCTTTGTCGGTGAATTGGGTTCCATTATCAGTTATCACTATTTCGGGGATCCCGAATCTGCTCATGATGTTTTTTTTGAAAAATTTCACGCAGTTTCTTGCTGTGATGGTGGCTAACGGTTCTACCTCGATCCATTTGGTAAAGTAATCAATTGCTACTATGAGGAATTTGTTCTGGCCAGGGGCAGTTGAGAAAGGTCCTAAGAGATCCATTCCCCATTGTGCAAAAGGCCAAGTTGAGGATAGATTGCGGAGCTCGGTAGGTGGAGCGATGAAAACGTTGGCGTGGATTTGGCATTTTTGGCATTTTTTAACGAATTTCTTTGCATCGCTTTCCATGGTGGGCCAATAATATCCTGCGCGCAGAGCTTTTCGAGCCAGGGAGCGGGCGCCAAGGTGTTACCCACATATACCTTCATGAATTTCGGTCAGGACGTAGCCCGCTTCTTCTCCTTCTATGCATTTTAATAACGGCGAGGAGAGGCTTCTTCTGTACAGTGTTCCATCTATGGTTGAGAAGGCTGAGGCTTTCCTTCTGATAGCTTTCGCTTCAGCGGGGTTTGCAGGCTCGGTCCCCGTCTCAATGTATTTCAAGATCGGAATGATCCAGTTTTGGATTTCGTCAACGACGAAGATAGTGGAACCGTGAACAGGATCGGGTGAGATGCTTGGTCTACGGAGTAACTCTTGGATGACCGTTCTGTGGTTCCCTGGGATCTTGGTACTTGCAAGTTTTGACAAGATGTCCGCCCTTTGGTTTTCCGATCTGGGGACGTGTTTTACTACGGCTGTTTTGAATTGTGTCAGTAACTCTCGTATCCGAAGTTGGTATTTTTGTAGGGTTGGATCCTTGGTCTCAAATTGATTGTTGATTTGTGAAACGACTAAGAGTGAGTCCGTGAATAGATTGACTTGAGTGACTCGGAGGTCAATTGCTAATCTTAAGCCCGCGATGCAAGCCTCATATTCCGCCTGATTGTTGGTCGTTTGGAATGTGAAGGTAAGAGAGACTTCAATAATGACGTTATCCGGGCTTTCTAACATTAAGCCAGCGCCGCTTCCTTTAGGGTTGGAGGATCCGTCGACGTGTATAGTCCAGGTTTCACTGATAGGATCGGTGGGAATCATTTCAGCTACGAAATCCGCTAGAACTTGGGCTTTCATTGTTGAACGAGATTCGTATTTGATTCCGAATTCGGACAGTTCCACAGCCCATTTAATCATTCTTCCGGCAAGATCAGGTCGGTGAAGGATCTGTCGTATAGGATAGTTGGTACGTACGACAATCTGGTGGGCTACGAAATAGGGTCGAAGGCGTCGAGCTACGACGACTAATGATAGGGCGATTTTTTCCACTCTTTGATACCTGCATTCTGGTCCCTGTACAGCTTTGCTTATAAAGTAAATCGGTTTTTGCCCGGTCTGTGTTTCTCGGATCAGGACAGCACCTAGGGCTTCTTCCGAGATTGAAAGGTACAAGTACAAAGTTTCTCCTTTGCAAGGCCGAGTCAGGATTGGAGGTTCTGAAAGGGCTTTTTTGAGCTGTTGTAAAGCCTCGTCTTGCTCTTGTGTCCGATTGATTCTTCTTCTTCTTTTTCCTTGTCTTTTTTCAAGAGTTTGAACAACGGGAGAGATTTAAATGCCGCATTTGACAGGAAACGCGACAAGGCGGCGATTATACCATTCTATTTTTGAACTTCTTTCTTCGAGGTTGGGGTCCGCATTTTGGCGACGGATCGGCATTTGTCTGGGTTTGCTTCAATTCCCCTCTCCGTTAAATAGAAACCGAGGAATTTCCCAGCTCGGACCCCGAAAGTGCATTTTTCCGGGTTTAGTCTCATGTTGTTTTTCCTGATCTCTGTGAAAATTCCTCGAAGGTCTTCTACATGGGTGTCTTCTTGTTCACTTTTAGCAATCATGTCATCAAGATAGACTTTGACGGTCCTGCCGATTTGTTTTTGGAATACTTTGTTCATCATTCTTTGATAAATGGCACCGGCGTTTTTCAAACCGAAGGGCATCACTCGGTATGCGAAGTTGCCTTGGTTTGTCATAAAGGCCGTTTTTTCTTGATCGGGAGGGTACATGGCGATCTGGTTGTAGCCGGAATATGCGTCCATAAAAGATAGTAGGCGAAAACCTGAGGCATTATCGACGAGGCGATCAATACTTGGGACTGGAAAGGCGTCTTTGGGGCAAGATCTGTTTAAGTCTGTGTAATCGATGCACATTCGCCATTTACCATTGCTTTTTTTTACCAATACCGGGTTTGATAACCAGGTAGTGTATTTGACTTCCGATATGAAGTTTGCTCTGACCAAATCTTCGACCGTCTTTGCGGTGGCCTCTGCCTTTTCCTGATTTTGTGTTCGTCTCCTTTGAGCAACCCATTTGGCTTCTGGGTCAATGGCGAGCTGATGACATGCGACTTCCGGGGGAATTCCCAGCATGTCTTCTGCCGACCAAGCAAATAAGTCGGCATGATCCTTTAGGCATTGAGTGAGGCCGTCTTTTATTTCTTCTGAGAGGTCTGCTCCAATTTTTATCGTTTTTGTAGGGTAGTCTCCGAGTTGTATTTTGATGGAGTCTCCGTCAGGTTCTGGTCTTCTCATTTTCTTTTTGAGTTCTTTGGTTAATTCGTCGTCATCCTCTTCCTCGGAGCTGTCCGGATCGTACCTAGCATCCAAGTCAGTTAGATTGACTTCGGTTGATCTTTTTCCTTTTTTGGTTACAACCGGGGTTATAACTGGGGAAAGGTCTTCACTTTCTTGAGCTTTCTTTTCTGTTTTCGTCCACAAGAAGAAACATCTCGATGCGGACTCGAGATCGGAATTTAATGTAATCACTTTGTTGCAAAGGGAGTGGAATTTGATTTTTAAGTGAGTGGTGGAGGTTACCGCTCCTAGTCTTCCCAAAGTTGGTCTTCCGATTATACAGTTGTAGATTGATTCACATGGTAAGATGAGGAATTTGGTTTTGATAATTCTTACCAAAGGTTCTTGACCGTATGAAACCATCAGTTCAAGGTGCCCAAGAGGTTTAGTTCGAGATCCGTTGAATCCGGATAGCGCGGATCCTCGGTACGGAGTGATGTCTTCTTTGTCAATCCCCATTCTTTCCACTAGGTCGAGAAAGATGCTGTCCGAAGAGCTTCCTTGGTCTACTAGAATTCTCCTAATCTCTTTGTTAGCAATTATTGCCATGACTAGGAGCGGTACGTGTTTGTTGGGCTTTCCATCAAGGAGATCTTCATCTCCGAAAGATAACGGAGGTCGATTTGAGGGAGTTTGTGTGGCCGATGTTGAGGCAATGTTCAGTAGCTCTTTCCATTTTCTCTTCATTGTTTTCCCGGTTTCTTCATAGGGGAGGCCTCCCGTGATCATCATCATTACCGATCGTCCCTTTGAGCTCCTCGGATTAAACTCGTCATCATCGGATTCGACTTTGACTTTATTTTTTGCCTTCGGTTCTTGTTCTCGATCTTCTTTAATGTTGGTGGGTTGACGGCCAGTTTTGCTCACATAGCCGATCAATTTCCCCCTTTTGATCATGTCCTCGATATCATCTTTCAAGGCATTGCAGTGGTTGGTATCATGTCTGTTGCTTCTGTGATATCGACAGTATTTATTGGATCGCTGACCGGGTCTTTGGGTGAGTGGCTTTGGGAATTTTTCGTCTCTAAACTCTGTGTTCCAACACTCACCCAAAAGTTGGGCCTGACTTATGTTAAGCTCGGTATAATACTGATGACGGTTTCGAGGTCGGGGATCCCTGTTGCCTCGGCCGTCAGTCTTGATATCTTTTCCGTTTTGATTTTCGGGTCGCTCTATTTGTTCTTTCCCGATCCTGGTACTTTCTTCTTCATTGATGAAGCATTGAGATAATTCCAGGAAATCTTGGAGGTTCTCAGGTTCCCAAGTGTTTATGTGTTTTTTGAATGGGCTTCCGGATCGCAATCCCATGCCCATAAAGTAGACTCGGAAAGAATCGTCGAGGTTACGAACTTGAACTGCTTCTTTGTTGAATCTTTCTATGTATTCTCTCAATGACTCGGTATTTTCTTAGACAATAGATGCTAAAATGTTCTTGTTTTTTGGTTTGCTTTTGGAATGTGAAAAATTGGCCGAGAATAATTTGGCCAAATGGTCCCATGAGGAGATTGTGTTTGCTTTGAGAACCTCAAACCATTCCGAGGCTACTTTCTCCAACGTCAGGGGGAAAATACGACATTTCATTTCCATGGGAACATTTCTATATTTCATCACTGTGTCGAAATAACTCAAATGCCTGTCGGGATCTCCTGTCCCGTCATAAGTTTTTAGTCCTTCCGGTGGTTTTTGTAGAAATCTTGGAACCGGGTATTGATCGATCTTCACGGTAAAAGGTTCTTGATGTCCTGTTCGTTGAGCCACTCTCTTCGAAGGACGACCTTGATGGTGAGGGTCGGAACATCTGCGATCCTGATGTTGATATTCGGGGGGAGAATAATCCCTGTTTTTCGGGTGTCGTATTGGTGAGGATGATGCTAGAGATGAATCGATCTCCGCTTCATCATCATAGAACTCGATTCTGGGAGAACGGGAACTCTTCTCTCGGCGTCGACGCGGGGGGGAGCGATGGTAGAGGCGTCTTCTTGGGGGAGATCGGTGACGCCTGCGGGAGGGATTCCTCCTCTCAGGGGAATCTGGATCTGGGGACTCCTGGTCCGGAACATTTCGAGCTTTGAGTTCTGCCATCTGTTCTTCAAGGTTGGTAAATCTGTAGCTTCTTACTTGATTAGCCGCTTCATGTTGGTTTAGTAGAAGAACGAGCTGTCGAACTGCGTCGGCTGGAATTGGGAGCGGAGGTGGAGGAGGAGTCAAGTTATTTCTGGCGGAGCTTCCGGTGAGTAAAACGTGGTTCGGATCCTGTTTTTGGTTTTGGGCTTGCGTAGAGTTTGGAAGGTCTTCCACAAATCCTTCGGGGGTTGTTTGTGGCATGGTCGGCCTGGTCGGTGGTGCGGGGGGATTGTTTACCGTGAGGCTGTTAGCTTTGGAACGGAGATTTCGAGTGGTCATCTATCAAGGGGAGGGGAGAGGATATTGAGTTTTAAGAACTCCCACTGTGGTCGCCAATGTTCTGCACCGTACTTCCGACCTTGATGTATGGTCCGAGGTAGTTAGTGGTTTGATGTCCTTGATTGATGGTTGATATCCGATCCGGGCTGGAGTTGTTCCTGCGAAGATACTCCGATGCTTAAGTCACTATATTGTCTTTATAGAGCAATAAATGTGAGAAAATGCTTACCATAAATGAGGCATTGAATGCTGTATTTATAGAGTGGGGTGGGGTTGGTTCCAGTGAATCAGGACCGTCCGATCTTGTGGTTCGATCTGAGCCATTGATGTCTGGGTTGGGCCTTTATGATATTGGGCCTATGAGGGGTGTAAATAGTGATAAAAAGGGGTGTGTATACGGCAGAAAGCTTCACCATAACAGATTACAACATGGTCATCGCATCTGCTTCACGTGTGCTGCAGGTATTTCAACTTGTTACCCTTCATAGTATTTTGTTACCTATTCATTATTCTCTTAATTCACTTTACTTGAGTCATTTTGATTCTGCAGCTTGGCTTGATTCTAGGACTGGTTCTTTCATTCCTTCTTTTTTGTTTACTTCCATATGCTTCTAGATTATTTACAAACGATATCAGTATTTTGCAACCTATCAGTATTGGTATTCCAATAAGTAATGTATCTATGCTTATATTTTCTTCTCTTTTTCTCTATGCCTCTATGATATAATTTAAAAATGTTGATATATTTTCCTTTCTTTTTCTCTATGACTGCTTTCTAGTATGTTGCAGCAACTCAACCCATCAATGCCTTGGTGTTTGTTTTTGATGGAGTCAACTATGGAGAATGGAGCACTTGTCCCATATCTTTTATGAATCGGTTGTAACCTTGTGATCGATTTGAGGCACCTCTAGTGCCATCATTAATAAATTTCTTTGACTTATCAAAAAAAAAACTATAGAGTTTCTGATTTCATATACTCTGCTTACTCAATAGTAAGTTTAGAAAATTATATCTTCAGTAGTATGAACCATAACAAGCTGGGCCAGCTGTCCCACCCTTCGAAGTGCCTCCAATACAGCGAGGAGATTAGTCAATGCGTTCGGCGGTGGATACCCTGGTCTCAACCAAAAAATGAACCATAGCAAGTTTCTGAGATAGGGATCACAAGTCATGAATGTTGCTCAGCCTTACTAAATGTGTTTATTATTACTTGCAGATTATGGTGGCATTAGTGAGCATATTTAGCTTATATATGCTATCCTCAAGCCTTGGCTTTACTGGTATCTGGATTGCTTTGTCTATTTACATGACTCTAAGGATATTTGCTGGCTTTTGGAGGTAACTTTTTTAATTCTTTTGCTACCATAAATGACTAGGGGGTACACATGTAGTAAATGGGTAACTCATTAGTCAACTAGTGTGTATATCCAGAATATTATTTATATAGTTAGTTAGAAGTTAGAGAGATAGTTAGTTAGTAGTTACAAATGAGTTTGTTAGATAGTTGTTACTAATTAGTGAGTTAGTTAGTAGTTAGTTTTATGCCTATATAAAGAGGCTTCATGTAATCATTTCACACAACTCTTCTCATTTTATATCAATTCCATTTGATGAATATTTGATCTCTTAATCTTTTCTCTTTTATCTTCAATGGATGCCATATTTTTCAATATGGTATCAGAGCACACATGGTATCCACCTTGAGTCTGAATTCCGCTGCAGGTTCTTTTTTCGTTTTATTAGTTTTCTTTCCATTCATTTCCTTTTCCAATTTATTCTTTCTTCCATTTGCATCTTTTTTTGCTTCCGTTTCTTGATTTATTCATCTATGAGAAACAGTTTCTTTACATTCTTTCCCTCTTTGTTCATGGCGTTTGAAACCAATATTTCGCAATTCACCATTCAGTTTGCATTTTTTGTTCTGTGATTCAAGTTCTGATTTTTCATTTCATGATTTGCCTTTGATTCCTCATTTGTAACTACTAACTAACTATCTCTCTAACTTCTAACTAACTATATATCTAATACAGAACAAATCATGGAAATATGTATATGAAAGATATCTAAAAGATGTAGCATTTATGAAAATTTGATTTACAGGATTGGTACTGGATCATGACCTTGGAGTTTCCTAAAGGAGGACAACCATGCACAACTCCAACATTTCCATATACTATTACATCACTGTTCTGGAGTGGGCCGCGATTAATTCGAGGAAAACGACCATTATAGTGGGCGGCCCAACAGAATGCCTCGCATAAGGCAAATCAACGGCTCATCAAGGTCCGTACGCGATCTAACGGCCCAACGCTGAATCCGGGCGCTATAAAAGCATTCAATGCGTCATTGTCAGGTACACACACTATTCCATAAAATATATTATCTTGGTCGTTCGCTCTTGACTTGCGCGTTGGAGTGTATTCGCAGGTACACCCGTCCGCATTTCTACATTGAAGAGCGACCAAAGGACATACAAGAAGACCTGGAACTTGGCAAGCCCCTTTAGGCGACCAAGGTACGGATCAATCACCATTATGAATTTTTGTATTCAGAGTTCTGTGCTCAGCAGCACAATCCTCAATGAAAAGAGACTGGAATATACTGGGGGGAATTCTGTTACCCTAATAACAGATGGCAATTAAACACGTGCACGGCAGACCTACTCTCTAATGAGGGTGATCAAACGCCCCCTGAAAAAATTAATTTAGGATAATTATTTTTTTCACACCATGAAACAATAGTTTTCAGCCAAAAAGCTTATTACTTTTGCAGTCACACAATCTCCTCTATGAAATTCCTCTCCTTCTCCTATGCATAGAGAACAATTACGAGTTTTGTAATTTAATTAACTAAATGTACTAAAGTTTTATTTTTATTGATGTGTGATTTTTTAAAAAAGTTGCCTTCTCTGCCTATGGGTCCTAGGTCCCCATTGAACACATGAAAATTGTTGTTATGTCATTCTAAATATTGATTAATGAAGCTTATTAGATGGTTAGTGAACTATGACACATGATATATCAATCACACAAATTCAACATCTCATTAACAAGTGTGTGAATTGTGTTAACTATTTAAATATTTGTCGAACTTAGATGTACAAATTGATGTTTAAATAACATAATTGAAATTAATAAATAAAACAAGTTACACATTACATCGGGACACCATTAAACATACTTTGTGAATTATTTGCAAGCTATTAATAAGAAGTAACCAAGGTCACGATTTGATTAATGTTGAAATAATATCCAATTTGTAACTTGGAAAAAAGAACTTACCTTTTTTTGGTCTACTTAGCTAAATTGACAAATAAATACCACACACGCACACTATAACTGGCCACACCCGGGTTCGAACCTCGGAGCCGACGTCCCCATGTCGCTGAAATTGCCAATACAACCAACGGTGACTAACAAAATAACATAGTGTGCGACCCCATTTGGCAAAGAAGCAGAGACTAAAGTCAAAGAAGACATGAGTTTTTTTTATTGTGTTATTGGAGTTGTAATATAGTGGCGGATCTTGGATCCGGAGTTAGAATGAAAATTTATTTAAACACACACATCGTTTAAAATGTAATAAAAATAAAGCTTTAATATATTTAAATAAATAAATTATACAATTCGTAATTGTCCTCTATTGTAATACATTAGTATGTAATGCCACAATCTTAATTCGATTTTCGGATACAATGACAATTCATCTAAACTAACCTCAAGACGTTGTTGTTGTTGTTGTTGTTGTTCTTGTGATTGTGAAGTTAATCCACATTGCTCGTTTGATTAAGCAAGTTATTCCAAACCCAATATTGAAGTATATGATTCCAAGACCAACATTTGAAGATGATTCTAGAAACCCAACATGATGATACGAAACCCAATATGATGATACGAAACCCAACATTAAAGTAGATGATTCTAGAAAGAAAAACACTATCGAGTCATTTGTTAAAAAAACATTTAGGCCAAAATAGTTTGTCACTGGCATACTACTCCATTACAGAACATAAACAAAAATTGGTCAACAAAAGTTAATGTATCTGGTTTACATCAACTTCTGTTGACCAGTTTTTGCTTATGTTCTGTAACGAATGGAGTATATAAAAAACAGAAGATAGATCAAATATTTTCATGTACTTAGCATATACTATTTAAACCAAATACTCCCCAATATTGGAGTATACAATTCCTAGATTAACTTTGAGAAAGATGATTCTAAATCCAATATTGAAGTATGATTCGAGACCCAACATAGAAGTAGATGATTCTAGGGACAAACTATTTTTTTCCTAGAATCATCAACTCCAAATTTCTACCACTTTATTTAATTAAATCTACCTAATAGGTTAAATTATTTAAAATAAAAGCAATATCGATGTTTATCTAGAATAAAAAAAATACGTAGTGATGTTCATGGAGGCTGGAATGGAAGCGCGACTTTTTGATCGTTGGCTTACATGAAAAGAATAAACGAAATGAGAAAAGCAATTGTCGAAGATGGGAAAGCGGAAATTAAAATGCAATGGTGAGGGAAGAAAGCACAAAATGGTGAGGTCCACCAAAAATTCCAAAATTGTCTTTCTTCAGCATTTCTTTGACATGGAAGATTCTTCATTTCTTCCCTTCCTTAACTAATCCATTTCAGTAGTTCTCGGTCAAAAGTGCATTCCTTTCGTTCTTTGAACTTCGAGTTTGATATTTCTCCCACAGAGAAGAAACATATGGCTGAATCCCTTCTCTTTGGCGTCACAGACTCTTTCATCGGGAAGCTTGTTTCTCATGCTGTTCAACAAGCTGCTCTTGCACTCGGCGTGGACGACGATCTTCAGGGGATCAGATACACCGTATCATTCATCAAAGCTGTGTTGTTGGACGCTGAATTGAAGCAGCAGCAGAATCATGAGTTGCAAGAATGGCTGAGACAGGTGAAGCGCGCCTTCTCCTATGCCGAAGACGTAATCGATGATTTCTAGTGCGAAGTATTGCGGAAACAAGTGGTCAGCACTTCCGGCAGCATCCGAAGGAAGGTACGCCGTTTCTTCTCGAGTTCTAATCCTCTTGTTTATCGACTTAGAATGGCACATGAGATCAAAGCTATCAAAGAGAAGTTAGATAAGGTTGCAGAAAATAGGCACAAGTTTGGCCTTCAACCTATTGACAATGATAATCGTGTTGTGCAAAGACGGGAAACTTATTCCCACGTAAATGATTCAGATGTGATAGGGAGAGAACAAGATAAACGGAAAATCATAGAGTTGTTAGTGCAAGACCGTGATGATAAAGTTCGCCTATCAGTTGTTCCTATCGTAGGAATTGGAGGCTTAGGAAAGACTACACTTGCAAAGTCGGTGTTCAATGATATAAGTTTAGACGAGCCATTTCCATTGAAGATGTGGGTGTGTGTCTCCCATGATTTTAATCTTAAGAACGTGCTCGTTAAAATTCTCAACTCTGCTATAACTACTAAACAAATTCACCAAGAGAAGTTTAAAAATCTTAATATGGAGCAACTGCAAAATCATATGAGAAACGTACTTGCCGGCCAAAAGTTTTTGCTTGTGTTGGATGATGTGTGGAACGAGGATCGTGTCAAATGGGAAGAATTGAATAATCTAATACAAGTAGGTGCTTAAGGAAGTGTAGTCCTGGTGACTACATGTAGCCACACTGTAGCTAACGTTATGGGAACTCAGACACCTCAAATTTTGCAAGGTCTTTCTAGAGAAGATTCATTGTCTGTATTTGTCAGATGGGCTTTTAAAGAAGGAGAAGAGAAAAAGCATTCAGAGTTGATGGAGATTGGGGAAGATATTGTTTGTAAATGTGGAGGGATTCCTTTGGCCCTGAGGACATTGGGTAGTTCATTGTTCCAAAAAGTTGATATGCAAGAGTGGATGTTTGTGAGGGATAATGAGATTTGGAAATTGCCACAAAAAGAAGAAGACATTTTGCATCAAATTAAGCTACGATCAATTGCCGCCTTATTTAAAAAGATGTTTCGCTTGCTTCTCCCTCTTTGAAAAGGACTTTGATTTTCTCAGTTTTAATGTTATTATGCTTTGGGAGGCACCTGGTTTTCTTCCCTCACCAAAGATGGGCGAAAATGTGGATAATATTGGCAATCAATATTTGCTTGAACTATGGTCAAGATCCTTTCTTCAAGATTTTATTGATTATGGTAGTGTTTGTGAATTTAAAGTACATGATTTAGTGCACGATCTGGCACAATATGTAGCAAGGGATGAGTTTCAACTGATGGAATCCAACATGGAAAATCCATCTCAGAATGTCTTGCATTTGTCATTTCTTAGAAATGATTTGCTTCACCAAATTCCAATTCCCAAAGATCTGAGACTTAGAACTGTAATTTTTCCTATAGGAGCCGATGATGAAGTATTCTTGAATACTTTACTGCCAAGGTGCAAATATTTGCGAGTTTTGCAAATAAATCATTCTGGATATGAGAGCTTGAGCTGCTCTTTTGGTAAATTAAAACATTTAAGGTGTCTCAATCTTGAATATAATCAAAAATTTAAAAGACTTCCAGATTCAATGTGCAAACTCCAAAATTTGCAGACCTTGATGCTCACAGGCTGCACACAGCTACAAACATTGCCAGATGGAATAGGAAACTTGATCAGTCTCCGACAACTACACATAACCACAAAGCAATCTAATTTTCCTGACAAAGAGATTGCAAAATTGACTTCACTACAAGTTTTAACTATTTTTTATTGTGACAATTTGGAGTCATTGTTTGAATGAATACAACTTCCTAGTCTTAAATATTTTCAATTCACTTATTGTGGGAATCTTAAGTCTGTGCCACTACATATTGTTGTGAACTTAGAGACTTTGCACTTGATGATTGCAGTAAGCTGAAAATGTCAATGGGCCATGACAACCAAATCCCCAAGTTAATGCTAAAGGTGTTGGCCTTTGAATCTCTGCCACTTTACTGGCGGATTTTCGGCTAGTAGTTACTAGTGGATTTGCCAGTAAATCCGCAAGTAACTATTGGCTGAAAATCCGCCAGTAATTACTGGCCAAAAATCTGCCAGTAGCCGTTACCTGCAGCCGTTTTTCTAGCGGATTTCTGACGGATTAAATCTGCCAGTAATGTCCTATTTCAGGCGGATTTTAACCATTACTGGGGGATTGGGTCAACCAGTAATACACGAAATTCTTGTAGTGGGGCAACATCACCATGAGAGAAGATGGTGTCTACTTTTGGAGTCTGAAGTCGGTGTCATGCATAATCCACCGCGCGATGGGGTTTGAAGGTTTGAAGGATAAAGTGTGGTCAAAAGTTCAAGTAACCGGCGACGACCGTGACGTCACCAGTATCACTTATTAAAAGTAACAACACAACACGTAACTGTTTGCAATAGACCAGGCGCATGTGCTTCGCATAGGAGGTGCATATAAAGTGTGGTTATAAAAAAGAATACGAAATGTGGGATACATTGATGCACAATTATTGCTGGAGGAAGCTCCACAGTCTCTTTACTTTTTTTTTGTGAGGCAGCAAATGAACATAATAAACCACTTCATGCATCTCAGGAATTTCCAAGCAGCAAAAGTGTCATCCAATTCAAAAACAAATGAACATAATATACCACATGTCCACATTTCTATATAACTGCAAACAAAATTATAACCTTTCCCAACCCCACCCCACCAACTTTCACAATGTTACTGTCTTTGTAAATAATGAAATACAAAACTCCCTTATATTTCACATTGACATTGATTTGTCAACATAAATGCAGATATTCTTCCGTGAAGGTTTTACTATGAAATCATAGGTTTGGTTTTGGACCTATAAAGGAGTTTCTTCTTCTGGGATGTTTGGTTATCAATGGTGAGCACAACCTTACTAGCTTCACCAATTTTGAAGTTGTTGCTAATCATTGTTTCATCAGCTGGTTCAATTTTCCCGTTCTTCTGTAGTATCACGGTGTATCTATCTTGGGCACTTGGCACAAATTCAGCTCCATAGCTCACATCCCAACCCACAACTCTAACTTCCCATACCAAAGTGCTTTTCTGTACATTCAAATATTCAATAATTAGGTTAACATACCAACTATGCACTTAAGGAAGTCTTTAACATAGGATGCTACTTAAGAAAATAAGAGTGTCAAACAATTATTTGTGTTTCTTACCTCAGAAACTAGAAACTCCACAGTATGTTTTGTTGTTGGTTTGATTGTAAGATGTTTGCTAACTGCTACACAAATTTCCTCCTCTAAATTTAATGTGCATTATTCTCTTCATCAGAAAATGTTTTCTGATACAAATCCTTATCTTGAAAGTCACCAAACACGTTATAGCAAACAGTATGTCTTTCTTTATCATAACCATCAGTGAACACAACTTTGTCCCAATCATTTCCTAGATCTTCTTCAATAAGTGCTTCTATTTAGTATTTTTTTTCCTCCAAATCACCGTGTTTTTAATCATTGTGAATGATTCATTCACTTTAAAATCCCTTCACCATATGACCACTTAGAATCCACAACTCATTCTAAATTCAGAATTGAGAACGTATTTGGGTAGTTTTCATGCAGATATTCGACCTTGTATCTGTTGGATTAGGCTTGTCTCGTTTACAACTGTATATCTCTTTGGGCTTACTGTAATAGTTTGTAATGGGCCAAACCCAATAGAGTAGTCTGATTGTTAGTTTGTGTTAGTTGGAATGTGCCAACTAATCAATTAGAATAAACAGTTGTATATAAAGCTTTACTGAATGAATAATACACAGTTGAGGATTCAGTGTTACAATTGGTATCAGTGAGCTCTCGCGAAATCACTGAATTTCACACCAACAGAATCATAACAGAATAACAGCAGTTAGTTCACCTCAACTGACCAAGATCGGAGAACAGAAAATCGACGAAAAATTCATGACGATGACGGAGGAGAAAGCCTTCGTTCAACCAGCGATCCCTCGATTCGACGGTCATTATGACCACTGGGCCATGTTAATGGAGAATCTCCTTCGATCCAAGGAGTATTGGAACCTTATTGCTGAGGGAATTCCAAAGTTGCCAAACGGAGCCTCGCCGGAGCAAATCAAGATCGTCGAAGAAGCTAAACTCAAGGACCTGAAGGTCAAGAATTATCTGTTTCAGGCGATAGATCGAGGAATTATCGAGACTATATTGAAGAAAGATACAGGCAAGGACATTTGGGACTCTTTGAAAACGAAGTATCAAGGAACCACAAAGGTCAAGCGCGCACAATTACAGGCGTTGCGCAGAGATTTTGAACAATTGACCATGAAAGAAGACGAAAGCGTGAACGAATACATAGCAAGAACTCTCGCAATCACTAACAAAATGACGGCACACGGACAGAAGATGGATGAGACTGATGTCGTGGAGAAGATACTTCGCTCAATGCCGGAGAAGTTTAACTACGTGGTATGCTCCATTGAGGAAGGAAATGATGTTACCACGCTTTCGATTGATCAATTGCAGAGCAGTCTACTTGTTCATGAGCAAAGAATGAAAGGGAACAAGGGAGATGAGGAACATGCTTTGAAAGCAACTGTCACCGGCAGAGGAGGCTGGAGAGGCAGGGGTCGTGGCGCCAGAGGAGGCAGAGGCAGAGGCAGGCAAAGCCACAAAGAATCCATTGAGTGTTACAAATGTCACAAACTCGGACATTACCAAAATGAATGCCCAAGCTGGGATGAAGATGTCAATTACGCTGAAATTGATGAAGAGGAAGAACTGTTATTGATGGCCACCTCTGATGTGAAGAATTCTGCAGAAGAAAAGGTATGGTTTCTCTGGTTCCTAGACAGTGGTTGTTCTAATCATATGTGTGGAAATAAAAAATGGTTCTGCAAGTTAGATGAAAGTTTTAGAGCATGTGTAAAATTAGGCAATGACTCTACAATTATGGCTATGGGAAAGGGAAGTATAAAAGTGAGAATTAGGGGTCTAATTTAAGTAATTGAAGATGTTCTGTACATTCCTGACTTAAGAAATAATCTGTTAAGTGTTGGCCAGTTACAAGAAAGGGGTTTATCTGTCACTTTTGAAGATGATATGTGTATAGTCAGACACAAGAAGAAAGGTGTAATAATGAAATCTCAGATGACAAGAAAGAAAGTGTTCCCTGTATCTGCTTCAACTGTGGAGTCCAAATGCCTCATAGCAGAATGTGAGGACCTAGCTCAGTTATGGCATTGCAGGTATGCTCATCTTGGTATGTCTGGTTTGAATATCTTGGCTCAAAAGAATATGGTAGAAGGACTACCTATATTGAATGAAAAAGGAAAGATCTGTGATAGCTGCCTTGTAGGGAAACAACACAGGGACCCCTTTCCAAAACAAAGCTCATGGAGGGCAACTAGGAAACTTGAGCTAATCCATTCTGATATTTGTGGACCCCTAAGGCCTGTGTCCAACAGCAAGAAGAGATATTTCATCACCTTCATAGACGATTTTACAAGAAGAACATGGGTGTACTTCCTGGTAGCCAAATTAGAAGCCTTTGAAGTATTCAAAAGGTTCAAAGTTGAAGCTGAGAATGAGACAGGTGAGAAAGTGGGATGCCTCAGAACTGACAGAGGTGGAGAATACTTGTCTACAGAGTTTGAGACCTTCTGCAACACCCATGGCATCAAGAGGCAGCTCACAGCTTCTTATACTCCTCAACAGAATGGAGTTTCAGAAAGAAAAAACAGAACTATATTAAATATGGTGAGAAGCATGCTTGCTGATAAAGATGTGCCTAAAAGATTTTGGCCTGAGGCAGTTAATTGGAGTGTCTATGTTCAGAATAGATCCCCCACTATAGCTGTCAAGGACAAAACTCCTCAAGAAGCCTGGAGTGGCAAAAAACCTTCAGTACATCACTTCAGAATCTTTGGTTGTGTTGCCTATGCACATGTCCCAGAGATTCAAAGAAAAAAACTTGATGACAGAGGCATGAAATGTGTATTGCTTGGGATGAGTGAAGAATCCAAGGCATACAAACTGTATAACCCTACTACACAGAAGGTGATCATCAGCAGAGATGTGGTCTTCAAGGAAGAGGAAAAATGGAACTGGAAGGGAAAAGAAAAGGCAGATGAACAAGAGCTACCTTTAGTTGATGAGGAAGAAACTGATGGTGAGACAAGTAATGGCAGGAATGGGCCAAGCAACTCTGAGAACAAAGAGCCATCAGATGAAGCAGAAAACACTGATGAAGAAGAAGTTAATAACCAGAATGAAGATACTCAGAATCAAGGGAGGAGAACTGTGAAAAAGCCTGCCTACTTAGGAGACTATTACACAGAGTTTAGAAAACAAAACAAAGCCAGCTCTTCAAATGCCAATCATGAGGAAGAACTGAGCTTGACATTGATGATAAATCCTGAAGAGGAGCAAGTTCTGGCATCATTTGTAAACTCTGAAGATCCTATCAGCTTTGAAGAAGCTATCAAGGATAAGAAGTGGAGAAAGGCCATGGATCAAGAGATGGAAGTTATCACCAGAAATGATACTTGGGAACTAATAACATTACCTGCTCACTCTAAGGTAATAGGTGTTAAGTGGATTTTCAAAACAAAGTACAATGAGAAGGGAGAAGTTGATAAATACAAGGCAAGGCTAGTTGCAAAGGGATACACTCAAGAGTATGGGATAGATTACACTGAAGTTTTTGCTCCTGTAGCTAGGTGGGACACAATTAGGACCATTCTAGCTATTGCAGCAACAAACAATTGGAGAGTGTTTCAGCTAGATGTCAAGAGTGCCTTTCTCCATGGTGAGATAAAGGAGAAGATCTATGTGGAACAGCCACCAGGATATCAAAACAAGAAAGCCAGAGACAAGGTCTACAGACTTAAGAAAGCCCTCTATGGACTGAAGCAGGCTCCAAGGGCCTGGTACAGCAGGATTGAGTCACAGTTTACCAAGACAGGGTTTGAGAGATGTGATTCTGAGTATACATTGTTCATCAAAAGAGGAATTGGTAAGAAAATTCTAATAGTCTCCCTATATGTCGATGATCTCATATTCACTGGAAATTGTGAGAGAATGATAAATGAATTCAAGGAATCCATGATGAGTGAATTTGCCATGACTGATCTTGGTAAGATGAGTTATTTTTTGGGTGTTGAAGTAGTTCAAAACTCTCAAGGAATCTTCATTAGTCAGTGCAAGTATGCTAATGAAATTCTGGAGAGATTTGGAATGTCAAATTGCAAACCTGTGGGAATTTCTGTGGTTCCAGGATTCAAGTTATCCAAGGAAGGTTCTGGTGATAAGGTTGATGCAACAAGTTACAAACAAATTGTAGGAAGCCTTATGTATCTCACGGCCACGAGACCTGATCTGATGTATGCTGTATCCTTGATTAGCAGATACATGGAATGTCCCACTGAACTACATATGTAGGCTGCAAAAAGAATCCTACGATATCTAAGAGGCACAGTTGAATTAGGAATACTGTACAGCAAAAATGAGAATGATGAATTGCTGGGATTTACTGACGGTGATTATGCAGGTGACTTTGATGATAGGAGAAGCACTTCAGGGTACGTTTTCACCCTTGGCAGTGGTGTTATTGCTTGGACATCAAAGAAACAGCCAATAGTAACTCTGTCCACCACTGAGGCAGAGTTCATTGCTGCTGCTCTTTGTGCCTGCCAGGCCATTTGGCTTAGGAGAATAATGAAAGAATTGGGACATGATCAAGAAGAAAGGACTTTGATCATGTGTGATAATACCTCTACCATTAAACTCTCCAAGAATCCAGTGCTTCATGGTAGAAGCAAACACATAGATATTAGATTTCATTTCCTTCGTGACCTTTCCAGAAATGAAGTGATTGAGATGGTGCACTGCTGTTCTCAAGACCAATTGGCTGACATTATGACCAAGGCATTGAAGATGGAAAGCTTCTGCAAGCTGAGAAGTTTACTAGGAATGCACAGTGGCAGCAAACTCAATTCTGATGCAGTGCCAAACTCTGAACAGAAGAAATTCTGATGCAGAGATAGTTCACTGAACAGAGTTGAGTTTGAGGGAGGAATTGTTGGATTAGGCTTGTCTCGTTTACAACTGTATATCTCTTTGGGCTTACTGTAATAGTTTGTAATGGGCCAAACCCAATAGAGTAGTCTGATTGTTAGTTTGTGTTAGTTGGAATGTGCCAACTAATCAATTAGAATAAACAGTTGTATATAAAGCTTTACTGAATGAATAATACACAGTTGAGGATTCAGTGTTACAGTATCATATGAGGGCGATGTTACAAATACTAATAGCTTCAGTACCTACCTTTCTATTGCTTTCAATCATTATAGAGTATATCTCAATCTATAATAGTCTTTAGAACATGATAATTTCATAATTAAAAAGCAACCAATAAATATGTGTTGAGTGAATATAGAGTACTTATTGGATCAATGGGTTATGGGTATGAGTAAAAAAGAGAAGTCAGATGAAATCATGATTAAGAGATACATGTAATTGTAACCTCATATATCGGTGAGGATACATGCTTCCACTTTTTAGGACTGAAATGAAAAAACTAGTATATTCGCGATGTAATGCATATAACAAATGTGAGATGAAATACTTAATTGACCCTTTTTATGAAAGATGCAAACACCCAATTAACAATCATCCTTTACACATCCAAGTTCTACATTTCCACCAAGGTATCTTGAAATGATTTCTACATCAACACTGCCAAATTCACCTGGAATTTTTTTTATGGAAGTCAAACATAGATCTCTGTCTTCGTGCATGTGTAAAGTCGATTTTAAGCATACCTATCATTTTCTGTTAATGTGGTAAATGAAGGGTGCTTTTGCAACTCATTCATAGAAGCCTGCAATTGAAAAATGGCTAGCATTAGCAATTACAACGCGACAACAATTAGAAGTTGGAAGATTATAAGAAAATATGACTTTGAAGTTGGAATGAATATACCTTAGTTTTTGGTGTTAGAGGAGTCCAACTATCCTTTGAAGCTGTGGAAGAACCATCAACAACTCTTGTAGTTTAAAGTTTCCTCATTACTCTAATGAGTGCAAAAGTTAAGGGACATTTGAAGTGACTTAGCAATTGATATCTTTTTTCTTTTTGAAGGCTTATTATTGTTCGTTGGATTTGGGGTAGCAATATTATCTATATTTGAAACAGTAGGAGCACTGGAATTGATTGTTGTAGAGAGGAATTTGGAGGGTCCACATTATCCAATGAAGAATTTGGTACTTTTTTCTTTGCCATTGAATGCAAAACTTGCTTATCAAAGCATGAACCTTTCTGCAATAACTACTATTGTGTTATTGCCATATCCACAAATAATATAAAAGTAAAAAGTTTCATGGAAACAAATCAACATGATTAAATGTATAAACACTTACTTTAGTCCCTAAATTAACATCATCTCTCCTATTTAGTCTCGAATTTATATGAAAATAGTAATTAGTCTCTAAAAGTTTGAGAAATCTATCTCATCAGTCCCTGAAGTTTTTTAGAATTCATCTAATTAGCCTCTGATACTATTTATGAAACTTGAGGTGATTAACATTTCAATAAAAATTGCTTTCAAAATTAAGAATTATAAGAGAAACCAAAATTCCCAAGCCTTTAGCCTGTCGCAACTATCAACAGGCAATTCAAAACAGCAAGTATCAAATATCATATGAAAATTACCGATTTGCCCTCAATTCCAACTCAACCGATTTGCCCTCAAGAATCTATGAAAAGGGAAAAAAAGAGATTCATTCTTGTTTGTTTGGATTGAACAAAATTCTTACTTGTTCTTAGAAATAATTTTCTTTACCTGTTCTCAAGGATTCTATTATGGAGGCTCTACAAGTTTTAATTGGTACCTCTACCGGCTTCTTCACACTCAGAAACACTTAATTCCAAGTTGTTCCGAAGAGAGCGAGACCACCGCCTTTGTTGCTTTCATCTCCACCACAAGGACTTCTGGAATCATGATTTCTATCACCTAGTTGAACTAAGATGGCTCTAATCTACAAGTTTTCTAAAGCGGGCAAAAGTGAAAGCCATAGGAAGGTGGCGCGTGTAAAACACAAGGCGGAGATGGTGATAGAGACGGGTGGCGCATGAGATCGCGTGGTGCAATTGATGGTGTCTAGAATCAAAGGTCTGGTCGTACACCCACCAGAAAGAAATTGACGGTGGAAGCTTTTTCTCCCATCTTTCTGTCTCTCGCTCCATCCCTCTGTCTCACTCTCTCTTTCCGATGTATTACCACTTGCATCCGCGATTTGCAAAAGGAAATGGAAGGAGGGAGGTTGGAGAAGACCAGACTAGTAGAGAGAGAAAATGGAGTTTGTATGGGAGGTTGGAGAAAACCAGGCTCAGTAGAGAGAGAAAAGGGAGGTAGCGTGAGATTCGAAATCTTTTGTCAGTACTCTTCGGTAACTTTTGCTCCATAGCAAAAAGTAATCTTCAATAACTTCTTTCTACACAATGAGCATGGTAGAGTGAGTGGCTGGCGAAATTGTGAACCATACGATGGATGGCGAAATCTGCTTTCCTCTCATTCTAATTATTGGGTCCCCAGTTGTGTGAGTCACTACTTCTCATGGTGACACAAAAGCAGATTTTCAACCTTGTATTATATGAGGGCGATTACATATTGGGTATAGTAGGAATTTCACATTTGATTTAATGATGTGGCAGTCCACATGTGCCACCCAATCTGTTAAAAAATAAAAAAAAAAGACAAATCAGCTTAAAATGAGGTTAGGGACCAAAATGAATCAAAAAAACATTTTGCAGGGACTAAAATGGATTTCTGTTGTATTTACAGGGACTAAAATGATATTTAAGCCTTTAGGTGTTTACCAATTTAGTAGAGTTCCACCATGTTTGATGCATCAATTCTTAGAATCACAGCATTTGCTAATAATGTTTGGGCCGACAATAGAAAGAACATTCAAAAGTAAATTAGACGTAACTCTGCACTTCTTCATGTAAATAAAGGTGTATATTTATCTTGTGAATAGATAAACTAGCTTTGAATATTTAGAGTGGTAGAGATGACACAAGACTTTCTCATTCTTGCACCCCATGAAGACTCCTTCATTCAGAAAACTTTTGCAATATTATTTGTGTGCTTTTATTTTGAGCTTCTGTTTGTAAGATTTAAAAGAGGTACAAAGTTTTGAAGCTAGTACAAACCTTTTCTTTTAAATTGAATTAATAACGGCAAAATAATACTTGTAAATGTATTTATTAAGGTTTGTCAAAATAATTAACAATTATAAACTTCATTATGGATTACATTTTGACCAAATTAGTAGAGTTCCGCAATGTTTGCTGCATTACTTCTTAGAATCAAAGCATTTGCTAATAATGAAAGAGGGAACAATAGGAAGAATCATCTTGTTATTATTCGAATAATGGTGTATTATATCTATCTTATGCAAGGAGAAACTACTAACCTAGCATGGATTAGAGACCGGTGCATATTTTTAGAGAGGTTTAAATATGTATTTAGTCCCTGCAAATGTCCCTGTTTTCGATTTAGTCCCTGCAATTTTTTTTTAAATAAGTCCCTGCAAAATAACTTTTTTTTAAATACGTCCCTACAAAATAAATTTTTTAAATACGTCCCTGCAAAATATCACAATTTTTTTTGTTGGGACGTATTTAAAAAAAAGGTATTTTGCAGGGACGTATTTAAAAAAATTTTATTTTGCTGGGACGTATTTAAAATTCCAACTTTCGAAAGGGCATATTCAAAAAAAAGTTATTTTGCAGGGACGTATTTAAAAAAAATAAATTTGCAGGGACTAAATCGAAAAACAGGGACATTTGCAGGGACCAAATACATATTTAAACCTTTTAGAGATGACCCGAGACTTCTCATCTACTTTTTGTCGATGATGTGATGTTGTAATTGATACCTTGGATGAATTTCACCAAGTTTATGGGTTGGAGTTAATCTTCCCAAATCCAAAGCAATCTACTATTCTATCTACTTCTCTCTATCGAGGGGATACTGATTCTCAGTCGTTATCATAGTCTATCTCTCTTTGAAACTAATTTTTCTTTATTAATTTTTTTAAAATAAATGGATAGTCAAGAATTTTCTCGCAATAGATCTAATGGTTGTTAAGCGTGTGAATGTTGTGACTACAGTCAAACTTGACTGTAGTGGATCATCATATATTTTGAAGAGAGTTACTCACTGTCAAAAAATCATTTTTACCCTTGTTAACACCCAAAAATAAATAGGTCGTAGGCCGAGGAGTTTCTTCTTTCACAATGTTACTGTCTTTGTAAATAATGAAATACAAAACTCTCTTATATTTCACGCAAAAATAAATAGGTCGTAGAGCTAGTGGTAGAGGCAACTTGGCCTACGCTACAAACTAAAATGCTTGTAGTGAGCTTTCCAACACCTTTTAGAGAAGCAAGCGAAGCAATAACCTTGGGTAAAATTGGTATTTCACTAGGTTAGGGGGGGTTGGGTGGGTTATAAAGGCTAATGGTAGGGGGTGTAAAAAAAGTTATCGACTTGCGGTTACCCGTATTTTAGCCTGATTGATGACCACCGACTTGGCAACAATTCTTTCGAAAGCCTATATATAAGTCTATCTAGAATCAATAAAAAACCTAATTTCATCTCTAGGGTTCATTCATCTCCCCAAAAGACGAAAAAATGGCTCCTGTTGATGGGAAGAGTGCATCCAGGGGGAAAAATCCTGACGTTTACGGTGCGCAAGGGGTTACTGATGAATTCCCTTCTACTTATGTTTTAAATCGTATGCGTGCAATTGAAGTTGCACTGCGACCGTCTTTTTATAATCGTTACACTTATACTCCATGGGCAGCATAATTTATAAATTGTTATCCTACTGGTAAAGATCTGTTGGAGACCAGTGGAACCTTTGCTACTACTGCGAAAATTGCATGGATTGTTTCTGCGGCAGCTCATACTTTGGCCAGAAAAGTGGCTCAAGGTTTATCAGTAGTCTCTCCCTCTCCCTTTCTTTTGTTTCTAGTACCTTCATCAAAAAAAGCTGGCAAGGTTAGATCAATTTCCTCCTCTTCATGCTTACAATTTCAATGCTGCTTCTTATAGACTTATAGTTTCTTTTTTTTTTTTTTTTATTATTATTATTATTTATAAAAGCCGCTATTTAACAGAAGGCAATGTCAATAAAAGGGAAGGAAATTTCACTAATTTTACTTGTTGCTGTTGTGAGCCTTTACTAAATTTTGATTTGTTTGTTGATAACTTGATACACAGGTTCAAACAGTTTGCAGGCCTTTGAAACCTTTCGGAATAGATACCATCACTATTAACCCTGATGCTTCCTTAGATAGTCAGATTCAAAGGTAATTGTTAATTTTCTTTTCATTGTATGAAGTATTGATGAATCACCTTGTTTGGTAATGCATGCTGCTGCTCTTTTATTCATGTTCACTGACTTGTAATCTTCCTTTATTAACCTGTTTTGGTAAGATTTCCTTGGGGCTTGTTTGCGAGTTTGGAGGGAAGGGGAGATGGGAGTGGAATAGAGAGAAACATAGAGAAATTTTTCAGGAGTAATTTTGTTGACGGTGATAAGAGAATAGTTATGATTGATATATACAAGGTAAGGGGGTATTTAAGTTGACAAAAGAAACCAGAGCACTCTAAGCCCAAACTATAAGAGACATAACTGAACTAAGCAAAGCTTGCCAATCTCTCTTTATTTCCACCTGTAGATATTGATACCAATTAGGCTTAGAGCTCTTTTCAGGGACGGAGGGAGTATTTTGACATTAATTTTTGTGCCGCACCCTTCGATTCGCAAATGACATTCCAAGAATTTACATGATGATAAGTATGCTAAAGGATTAATTTACACAAGAAAGAAAAAAGGGAACAGGGGAGGTATTGTAGACCATGTTGCAGGGAATAGTATTCCTAGTAACTAACTAATTATGGAAAGTTGTGGGAGTGCGCACCTCTGTTGAGGTGGCGAAGTAAGAAAGGAGTGTGGAGAGAGAATCAGTAGCATCAGCAATGAATATAAGGTGATTCTGTTAGTAGTGACAAATTAGACTGGAAATTGGATTGAATTCCCTGGAGAGACTGGCCTCTCGAAAAGCCATAGACACTTTTATTTTTCATTGTATTTTCTTGTATTGTTCACAGAATTACACTGATTCTGCTGTAATCTTCATACAAATCAATACAATTACTATCTGCTGGTTAAAGCAGATTCACATTTCTCTTCTTACTAAATTGATTTGCATCAATTTGGTATCAAAGCACTAGATCCTGTAGTGCATTGTATGGTCACTACGCGAAGCAATATGGATTCTCGTATGGAAGTAGTGGAGCAGAAGGTAGCGGGAATCGAGAATGTGTTAGCTGAGGTGCTCGCGAGTGTGAAGGAATTGGTCGCAGAACGAAAGCTGAAGAAAAAGGACGTCATCGGCAAGTCTAGCGGCGTTTCCGCCGCCGGCGATGGCTCCCCTCTCATCCAGTCACACGGAACACCTCACTCTCCCAGATACCACGATGGATTTGACATAAATCATCGTGGAGGACGACGAAAGTTAGAGCCACCCGTTTTTAAAGGCGATGACCCGCATGGCTGGCTCGTTCGGGTCGAAAGGTATTTCCGGGTTAATCAAGTGCGCGAAGGGGATAAACACGATGCTGTGGTGATCGCATTGGAAGAAAAGGCTCTTAACTGGTTCCAGTGGTGGGAGGAACCAGCTCCGTTGCGAACTTGGGGAGAATTTAAGAACGCAGTGATTCGCAGATTTCACCCAGATTCTCTGCAGAACCTGTTAGGCCCGTTGCTGAGCTTGAGGCAAGAGGGGACAGTTATGGAGTACAGGGAGAGGTTTGAGCTCCACGTTGCTCCTTTAGCTAGAGAAGATAGATTGTTGTTGCAGGATATCTTCTTGAATGGTCTGAAGGAGGAAATTAAGGCTGAAATCAAGTTATATGGTTATGATGATCTATCAAGCTTGACGGATCGTGCTCTTCTGGTGGAGGAAAAGAACACTGCCTTGAACAGGAGGAGTAGAGGGATGAATGAGTGGCGTGGAGGTGGAACCAAGTTCAGAAATACTTGGGAAAACTCTAAGTGGAAAAAAGAGGAGAGCAATGCTAGCTCTAAGGAGGTAGAGAAGGGTGAAGGGAAGACAGGAGAAGGAGTGAAGAGTAGGAATGTGAGTAATACTGAGTTACAGGAGAAGTTAAGGAAGGGGTTATGCTTTAAGTGTGGGGATAAATGGGGTAGGGATCATGTGTGCAAATTTAAACACATGAGACTCATGCTCTGTGAGGGGAGTAGTGATTCTGAGGAAGAGGAGATTGTAGTGGAGGCAGAACCTGAGGTAGTGGAGGCATTGAAAACCTTGCAATTGTCACTGCAGAGCAAGGAAGGTCTCACTTCTAACAAGTCATTCAAAGTATGGGCCTACATTGGAGGGAGAAGAGTGTTGGTGCTCATAGATTCTGGAGCCACCAACAACTTTATATCACACAAATTGGTGGAGATTCTGAAATTATTGGTGGAAGACACTCCCATTTATGTAGTTGAGGTGGGAACAGGAGAGCAGGTTAGGAATAAGGGGGTGTGCAAGGAGTTAAAATTCACTGTACAAGGAGTTGAATTCAGTCAGAACTTCTTCTTGATGGAGCTGAGAGGAGTAGAATTGGTGTTAGGAATGGATTGGCTTGCTAGTTTGGGCAATGTAGAAGCAAACTTCAGGAACTTGACACTAAAGTGGAGAGTAAATGGTGATAGACATGTGATTCAGGGAGAATCCTCACTGAGCAATACCCAAGCATCTTGGAAGACAATGGTAAAGACGGTGAGTCATGAAGGGGAAGGTTACATGATCCAGTGTGTGGAGGAGGCAGGACACACAGAAGACAGTGACCAGATAGAGTCAATTTGGGACATTCTGTTGCAACAGTTTGCTGGAGTGTTTGACATGCCCAGTGGATTACCTCCAGCCAGGGTTCAGGACCATGCTATTGTCCTGCAACCAGGAGCACAGATACCAAATATCAGACCATATAGATATCCATATTACCAAAAGAATGAGATTGAGAAGATTGTAAAAGAAATGATGCAAGCAGGAATTGTGAGACTTAGCACAAGTCCCTTCTCAAGCCCAATTATTTTGGTGAAAAAGAAGGATGGAGGATGGAGATTCTGCATTGATTACAGAGCCCTCAATAAGGTAACAGTCCCTAACAAATTTCCTATTCCAGTCATAGAGGAGTTATTAGATGAACTGGGTGGAGCCACTATTTTTTCAAAGCTTGATTTAAGATCAGGATATCATCAAATTAGAATGAAGGAAGAGGACATTCATAAAACTGCTTTTAGAATGAAGGAAGAGGACATTCATACAACTTGCATTTGAGCAACTGAAGCAGGCGATGACTACAGTGCCTGATTTTGACAGAGAATTCATTGTGGAGACTGATGCTTCAGGAAGGGGATTGGGGGCTGTGTTGATGCAGGATGGTAGACCTGTGGCTTTCATGAGTCAGACTCTGTCTGACAGGGCTCAAAAGAAGTCAGTTTATGAGAGAGTTAATGGCTATAGTGTTGGCAGTGCAAAAATGACGCCCTTACTTGCTGGGTAGGCATTTTAAAGTGCACTCAGATCAGAAGAGTCTGAGATTTCTCACTGAGCAAAGAATATTGAGGGAGGATCAACAGAAATGGGTCTCAAAATTGCTTGGCTATGATTTTGAGATACTGTACAAACCTGGCAGGGAGAACAGTGCAGCAGATGGGCTTTCCAGAGCTATGCAATTCTCAGCAATTTCCAGTATCCAAAGTGAAGCATGGGAAGGGTTAGAAGAGGAGGTTATGAATGATGAGAAATTGAAGGTGATTGTTCAGGAACTGTTTGTGGACCCTGCTAGCCACCCAGGGTATTCTCTGAGGAAAGGAAGATTATTCCATGGTGACTGTATTGTGTTGCCCAGTAGCTCCCCTAGAATTACTTGAGTCTTAAGGGAAACTCATGACTCTCCAAGTGGTGGTCACTCAGGTGAATTCAGAACTATTAAGAGGACAGAGAATTTTGTGTTTTGGGAGGTCATGAAGAGAAGGATCAGGGAGTATGTGAAAGCCTGTGAGATATGCCAGAGAAACAAGTCTCAGAATTTGAGCCCAGGGGGATTATTACAGCCCTTGCCTATACCTACTCAGGTGTGGAATGACATTTCTATGGATTTTATTGGTGGTCTACCAAAATCTATGGGCATGGACACTATCTTGGTTGTAGTTGATAGACTTACCAAGTATGCTCATTTTATTCCATTGAGCCATCCATATAATGCTAAGGGTGTTGCTGAGTTGTTCCTCAAAGAAGTAGTGAAGTTGCATGGTTTTCCTAGAACAATAATTTCTGACAGAGACAAGATTTTCCTGAGCAATTTCTGGGCAGAGTTATTCAAATTGGCAGGGACACAGTCGAAATACCGCAGTGCTTACCATCCTCAAACAGATGGTCAGACAGAGGTGGTGAATAGATTGTTTAGAAGTTTACCTGAGATGCTTGACTGGGCAGAAACCTAAACAATGGTCAAAGTGGTTGAGTTGGGCTGAGTATTGGTACAATACAAATTACCACTCATCCATCAAAACCACACCCTTCCAAGCTCTCTATGGAAGGGAACCTCCTGTGCTAGTAAAGGGGGATATGCATCAGACTTCTGTGGGAGAACTAGACAGACTCACTGCAGATAGAAATGATATGCTGTCAAGGCTCAGGACAGAATGAAATCACAGGCTAACAAACATAGAAGAGAAGTGGCATATAATGTTGGTGACATGGTCTATTTGAAGATTCAACCATACAAAATGAAAAGTTTGGCTAAGAGAATTAACCAAAAACTGAATCCTCGTTATTATGGTCCCTATGCAGTTGAACAGAAAGTGGGTGCAGTGGCTTATAGACTGACCTTGCCTGATGACAGCAAGGTACATCCTGTTTTTCATGTGTCGTTGCTTAAGAAGGCTATCAGCCCTACCACAGTGACTCAACCATTACCTACTTGCTTGAATGAAGAGTGGATGTTGGAAGCATCCCGAGGAGATACTAGCTTACAGGGAAGATGATCAGGGTGATAAAGAAGTTCTGGTGAAGTGGAAAGATCTTCCAGAGTTTGAGAACTCATGGGAGCAAGCTACTAAGTTGCAGGCACAATTCCCAGATGTTATCCTTGAGGACAAGGATCATGTTAAAGGAGGGGGTATTGATAAGTATGCTAAAGGATTAATTTACACAAGAAAGTAAAAAGGGAACAGGGGAGGTATTGTAGACCATGTTGCAGGGAATAATATTCCTAGTAACTAACTAATCATGGAAAGTTGTGGGAGTGCGCACCTCTACTGAGGTGGCAAAGTAAGAAAGGCGTGTGGAGAGAGAATCAGTAGCATCAGCAGTGAATATAAGGTGATTTTGTTAGTAGTGACAGATTAGACTGGAAATTGGATTGAATTCCCTGGAGAGACTGGCCTCTAGAAGAGCCATAGACACTTTTATTTTTCATTGTATTTTCTTATATTGTTCAAAGAATTACACTGATTCTGCTGTAATCTTCATACAAATCAATACAATTACTATCTGCTGGTTAAAGCAGATTCACATTTCTCTTCTTACTAAATTGATTTGCATCACATGAACAGCTCCTTCTTTGCATAAATATTTTGGGAATGTCCATGCACATTAATTAGTTGTTTAATGTTTTCTCAACTTATCCTATATGTTACGTAGCCAGTTTCATATTCAACATTTGTTTTGTCTTCTTGACAGTCTAAAAAAGAGTTGTGACCCTGAGTTTCTTATTTCTACTCCCGAGAGGCTCTTGGAGCTTGTTTCTATGAAGGCCATTGATATTTCTTGTGTCTCTATGCTGGTAGGTTTTCTTTCCAGTCTCCATATATAGCAGTCTTTCTTCTTTTGATTTCTATCTTACGCATATTCTTTGTTGTTATCCTTAAATAATTATGAGAGCAAGCAACGATGAAGATGAAATATGAGAGTACCAACTTGTGTGTTTTTAGTTCCAGATAATGTTTTGCATTTATCTAACTAATCTTAAACTGGAACTTGCAAGCACATTTCTAATGGTTAATATGTTCTAGTTTCGTGTTTATTACTTCTCTTTTGTCATATTCTTGTTAGTATGCATTTGTAGTTATTTAACTCGTGATGCTTTCTTTTAGTTGTCTCTTTTAAATTTTCAGGCATCAAGCAGTTCTGTCCGGCATTTTACAGCATGCCACATATTTAAAAACAATTTGCAACAAACACACCCCAACTGATATCTCTGATTATAAATGTAATAGAAAAGTAAATTCTCTTTTGGTGGTAGAAACTCAGTTAATTTGTGCTTATTTGTTATCATTTTAGCCAAATTATCTCCTTAGAAATTAAGTGAAAATTATAAGTATCTTTTTGCGTGAAAATTCTTGTATGTGATGGCATATGAATTTCTATGAATGAACTGCTACCTATATTCTTTACAAGTCAGTTTCAAACATCTGTTTGTCATAACTTATTCTATCTATTATATTTTATTAATTAATCAACATTTTGGTATTAAATAGGTTATTGATGGGATCGAAGCTCTCTGTAAAGCTGGCCTCACGGATGCAATAAAATCTATCAAGCAGTCGATTTCTGGCAATCCCCGTCTTGTGGTTTTCAATGATAGCTTCAGCCATACATCTATCCCAATGGTTCGATATCTTCTGACAGGATCTATTATTAGACTGTCTCTCAATAATTCAATCACCAGCCTAAGTTCGTGCATTATCCAGTCTGTTAAAGTATTTACATCAGAAGAAGATAAAATTGTTAAGGTAAACTTATTGGTATGCTAGCCCTGATTTCTATTTTGTACTTGTGGGTACCTGATTTCTGGTTAGTTTGTATCAAGAAATTCTAACGTATGCATGCATGATCTCATTGTTCTACTTATTATATATATGTTTGAATTATTTAATAGTTTATAATCTTTTAAAAGCATAAATAAACATTATTCTTTTCCCATTATCATATTAGGTTTTTATTTAATTTTTATAGTCAATACAGCAATGTAAATTTCTTACATGTAGTTCTCCATTCGCTTAGATATGCAAATTTTGAAAGCACTTGTTTGTACTATAATTCTTGCAGAGCATTGAAGTCCTTGATCAATTTCGGAGCAGCCATTCTCGTAGTTCGAACCTTTTATATATTTTAAGAAAGGATGCCAAGTGCTATAAATTGGTCAAGACTCTCAAATCCAAGGGTTGTTCCACTTCTGGCACTGCAAATTTTAATGATAGGTAAAGCATCAAATGTTTTATATATAGCTTCATTTACAATTATTTTTGTCTAATGATATGTACTACCACCTCATAATGATATGAACTTCCTGCTGTACAAATGTTTGCACCCATCTAACTATTTCCAAAGCCAAAAGTCATATTTGTGTTTGGTCCTATTAAGAAGGTTGATTTTGTGCACTAGTAGTCAATGTTGTCAAGGCCGAGATCTTGAGTAAGATCGGGAAGGGGGTGGCAAGATTATAAGATTCTACCAAAACGAAAATAGTACTAGTGTATGCATGTGCATATATCCCATCTGTCCCCATCAATTTTATAAATAGATTTGATGAAAGGATTTTGTTGTAGTTGAAGAGAAATAGGAATGGATGACATTCGAGATGATGTACAAATTTAAATGAATGATCATGCAACAAACTCATTTTCATATTAGTATCAGAAGATGCCCTAACATTTACACTTTTATGCATCACTGGTTTTTTGAATTCATATGAAGCTGGGAAATCTGATTGGGAAGTCTTTCAAACTACTTATCTTTTTATTGAACTTTTTATAAAAGCTTATTATGTGCTGTTATGTTTTGCAGTGTGGATTCAAAGAACATATTACAACCTGTGGTTTCCATGATCGATGTGGAGCATATCTTTACTACAGATATAAAGATGTATGATGTGATAGTTCTGCCGAGTTTTGTGCCCTCTATGGACACTTATGTGCATATTTTGACAAAGATGGCCCGCGAAAGTGTCAATGGTGTTTTGCATTCTTTCTTTACAAAAGGAGATAGAGAACTTGCTCAACCACTCATCTCAATTCTTGAACAATGTGGACAGGAAGTGCCTCAGACTTTACAGGATCTGCATGATGCTCACGCAGTTGCTCAACCACTCATCTCAATTCTTGAACAATGTGGACTTGAAGTGCCTCAGACCCTGCATGATGCTCACGCAGTTATGTCGGAAGATTGAGCGTTGAAAGTGCTCGGTCATCATTTTCATATGCAACTTCTTGTTTGGCACTAGGGAGCTAGGAATTTGGAATTTGGAAACTTGCACCCTATATTTTATGCTTTTGTTTTGAATACTATCGGCCAATAAGTTATTAATAGACGCAGTGCTTTTCGCTATTGTTACGGAGGTCTAAAGCTCATACAACCTTTATCTTCTAAACCGGAAAGAATATTTGTTAATAATGTTTGGTACAACCTTAATTACTTACAAAGTAATCAAGGTTTGTAAAAATCATTACAAATTTTAAATTTCATTACGAATTAGATTTGTAATTTTGGTCCTTGCAAATATAACGAAAATCCATTTTAGTCCCTATAATTTTTTTTAAAATGTTCCTTGCAAAATGTACTTTTGATTCATTTTGGTCTCTAACCTCATTTTTAAACTGATTTGTCACTTTTTTTTTTGACAGATTAGGTGGCGAATGTGGACTGCCACATCATTAAATCAAATGTGAAATCCTTTTTATACCCTAATAGTATCTCCTTCTTCCTCATTTCATCTCTCTTACCCTATCAATCTCACAGTCGCGATCCAACCCCTCTCTCTCTCTCTCTTCTCTCACCTGCACCTCTTCTCCCTCTTGTATTTTCTGTTCGAGGATTTTGCCTAAAACATAAAAGATACCAATTGAGTTCTCCTCGGTAGCAGAACAAAGCAAACAAGGAGCTTACCTTATTGAGTTCTTGAATGGCAGCACTTGCAACACACTATACAATAAAATTTGGAATTTATTGATGCGGTTAACCGATAAACTATACAGAAAGCAATATACAATAAAGTTGATATCCATAAGCACTAAAGGGGAGACATTGTTTTTTATCCATTTCCCACGTGTATTCTTGTTTGGCTAATTGTACTTGAACCCATAAAAGCAAAATTTATGCTTCTGTTGTAGAGAAGCAGCAATGAGTAGAAGCTCAAGACTATACGAGGAGTTTAGGAAAAATGATATGTAAGCAACGAATGAGTAACAAGTTGAAATCATCCCCCCCCCCCCCCCCCCTCCCCCCCCCCCCCAAAAGCATGGAAATTAAAAACTTAGTTTCAAATCACAAATCAGAAAGAATTGAATAACCCTGTGAAATAAAAATGAGATTGCTCAAAAAAAGGCAACATTACTTGAGGTTATAGGTGTGTGCTTGTCGTTCCCTTTTGGTTATGGGCGCAACAGAATCCCTATTAATGGGCCTGCAAAATTGATTCATACAAAAATCTTGAAAATAGAATTGCTTGAAATACCAATTTTCATTAACCACTGTCACTAGACAATGTGCCTGTGCTAACGCACAGAAAGCAGATGAATGAGACGACCCTCGTTCTCATCATAGTAACCCCTGACACTTAATTTCTTACTCTTAAAAATAAATTAACAACTTAAGATTTGGATATAACCAACATGCATCACATAGATAAAGACATAATATTAATAGTTTACAAAATATGTGGCAATATTAAAGCCACTCATACATATATCAGAGTATTTCAAAACAGCAGAAAATAAGAACATGAAACAAGGCCGGTTAAAAAGTTATCTTAACGTGACTCGAAAGACTGACACACTGGCTAAACAAAATACAGGTTCTCCCAATGAGACACCTGAGTCCTTCGTCATATAGCATCGGCATCCTTGATGCCTTCAAAGCCCACTGTGGAAGGAAAACCACCACCATCTGCTACAACTGGTTCCTCGACTGGATCTAAGCGATAAAAACAAACATACAAAAGAAAAATACACAGGGCTAAGATACATGTAGAAGCATGAGGTGTTCAATTCTTTTTTGGTGTCATGATGAAAGGAGATTTTGGGGTGCTGACGTGGCATAATTGTCCAATGAGATGATGACATGTGGCATTTATTATTAATTTAATTTTTTTTGGATGGAAAACTGACCGAGTGGCCTAACCGTAAACAATTTATATTTACAAGGGTTATTTTAAAGTTTTTTTTACAGGGGCCTATGTGGATTGTGCGTGTATTTGCAGGGACCGAACGAATATTTAAACCTATATTTAAAACTATTTTATTTTATGAGAAAAATTATTATGAACCGTATATATTTGGAAACAAAAATTAATCGTGTACTACATTCAGATAGTGATATTAGGTATTTAGAAAATTTTGATGGTTTGCTTGAGAAAGAAAGAAGTAGAAAGGCCGAAAAGTATAGGATTTTTTCTTTTGTACCCCCACCCTTCCCCCCCTCATGGGAGATAAATACGATTTGTATTTTTACAAATCGTATTTATCCCCATGGGAGATAAATACGATTTGCATTTTGGGTGGGGGTGGGATCACATCGTATTTATCCCCCATGGGGTTAAATACGATTTGTTATTTTACAAATCGTATTTACCTCCCATGGGAGATAAATACGAGCGAAAAAAAATTTACGGGAGGTATTTTTGGGTTTCACATTTATGTGGGGGTATGTGAGGGAAAGGTAGGGGTACAAAAGAAAAAACCCAAAAGTATAAGTCCAAGAGGAGCAAAACTCAAACCCAAAAGTATAGGAGCAAAACTCAAACCCCTATAAGCCTCCACATTTGCAAAGGCAAGAGGAGAATAAGTTAGATACCAATGATGTGTTGACAAGATTTATGGAGCAAACAAATGGAAAATTTGAAACATTGGAGAAGAAATTGGAGGGACAAATTGGAGCCATGAACAACAAATTTGGAAGCTTGGAGGGCCAAATTGGAGCCATGAACAACGAATATGGAGGCTTGAAGGGTCAAATCTCAAATTTCGTTACTGTGTTGTCTCAAAGGCCTCGAGGCTCACTGCCTACCCAAACTGAGCATTGCAAAGCTGTCACTCTTAGGAGTGGCAAGGAGCTGGTTCAAGAAAACAATCAAGATGAGCGAGCGCCCGAGAAAGAAATACAAACTTCTACTAAGGGGAGCACTTATGAGGAAAGCAAAAAGAAAAGCAAAAAATATGAGCAAGCAAAGGTAAATGTTCCTTATCCTCAAAGACTTAAAAGTGAGCAGCATGATATGTAATTTGCTAAATTGAAGTCAGTTTCAATTTTATCAAATAGTCTTGATTATTCTTTTGAAAACACCTCTTCAAATTCTTTTGACAATGAATCATCACAACTAAACAAAAGGGTTAGAGTAAAGAGAATAACCGGAAGTAAATAAAGGGTTTGAGTAAAAATCTATGAATTCTTTCTCAAAAATACCTTTAAAATTTTCCTCATTATCTCCCAAATATTGTACCTCGACTTTTGAAGACTTTCCTTCGTTACTTGAACTTTTTTCTTCCAATTGTGTAGATCTCTTTTTCACACTCTCTTGTTTTTCTTTTTCCTTACTTTTCTCTTTCGTTTCAAGGACACACTCCAATTTTTCTTCACTTTTTTCTTTCAATTTCATCTTTTCTCTCAAGGCTAAAATTTCCACTCTTTTTGCTTGTTTTTTTAGACCATTTTCATAAAGATATTTCACATACTCTGGATCCATTACAAAATCTCTAATATATATGGCATAATCTCTTTCTCTTGCCTCCATCATGTCCATTTTTTGAAGAACAATGATAATTTTCGAGAGAGAAAAAAAGACAAACAAAAATTCACTATTGGATCCTTAGCTTTAATACCACATGATACAAAGAAAAAAAAATTATTCAACCCAACAACCTTGGCTTTGATACCACTTGATGACTATCCAAATGAATAGTTTTTCATCTATGTGAATTCGGGTTGAATAACACAAGGAATATATGCGCAAACAAAATTGTAAAAGTAAAAGATAAGAACAAGAAATAAGAAATGAGGAAAATATGGAGGAGGTAATAAATGGGAATGGCGCCACACTCTAAATTCATTGAGAGAAAGAAGAAGTGATAAGCCCAGGGAATGATCGCCACAAGAAAACTTAGTTTCTTGATAAGATCTAAACAAGGTTCAATGAAGAACAAAAGAGAGACATACTCTCACAATACACAAAGTATTATTTCATAAAATTCTGAGTTGTTGTTCTCATAGATTGCTCCCCCTCTATATAGGAAAGGATAATGATGGGCTGATTCAATACAAGGAAATACAAAGTGTTGGACTATATGATAACGTTAGGGGGGGGTGAATAAGGTTATATGCTAAAAATGACTTCTTTTGGATTTTCGAAAATTAACGATGCAATTTTAAATCGAATGCGGAAAAGATGATTTAAACTATATGCAACCACTTATGCAAGCTATAACAACGATAGGAACAATTATATTGATATTGAAATCTACGCACGCGATAATATCAAATACAACGACAGTTAATAATAATAAACAAAAAACAAGGAAAAGATAAGGGATAGGAGTACACCGTGATTTTTGCGAGGTTCGGGATAAAAGCCCTACGTCCTCGGCCTCCGGCTTTGCAACCTTTGGACTTGATAATAACCACTATATGAGAAGATACTTTTTCAACGTCTTACAAGCAAACAAATTCGCTATAGCTAACACACCAATCTCAATTTTCCCCAAATTGAGAACCCAAGCTAGCTCCCCGCTAAGGATTTCGCTACAACTCAATCTCCCCGATTGAATTACCCAAGAAAACTTCCCAGGATTTCACAACAACCAAGTATTAGATGATTACAAAATGAAAGCTAGGATCCAATCACTCAAGCAGTATAACAAATGTAGTTGAGAGAGATGAGAGATTTGAAACCCTAGATGAAGAACGTGAAGAAACAATGTGACGGTGAGTGTTTGCGTTCTTCTCTTTTTGATTTGTGGGTTGTGTGTTTTTCATCGTGAAAAAACCTAATCCTATTTATAAGGATTGTGAAAATATGACCGTTGAAACATTATTTAACACAATTGTGATAAGTGAATAATCGATTGATTGTTTGAAAGAAATAGTATGAAAATCGATTTTGTTCTTTAAAAAACAAGTAGATAATCGATTGCTTGCTTCAAAAAGCAGGATTGAGGAATCAATTGCTTGCTTTGCTTAAGGGGGAAATCGATTTTCCTCTTTAAGGAGGAAGACACAAATCGATTCCTAACTCTAGAAAGGAAGTCCACAATCGATTTTCTTCTTTAACAACACAAAGTCATCAATCGATTGTTTTCTTTCCAAAACAAGTTCTTTTAAAACCAATCAAGCAACTAATCGATTCATTGCTTAACAAAAGGAGGTGAGAAATCGATTTTATGCCTTTTAAAAACAAGGGACAATCGATTGTTGGCTTTCAAAACACAAATTCATCAATCGATTGTTTTCTTTTCAAAACAAGTTCTTTCAAAACCAATTAGGAAGTGGGAAATCGATTGTTGGCTTTAAAACAAAGGTGGGAATCGATTTCTTGCTTATAAATCAAGAGGGAAATCGATTCTTGGCATTAGAAATAAGTGAGAATCGATTTCTAGCTTTATGTACCAAATCAAGAATCGATTCTTTACTTCAAAAACAAATTCTTTTTAAAACACTAACTCGTGAATCTGTTTTCTTTAAAAACACTTTGTGCCTAACCTAATTAAACATGGTTTATATAAAACTAGTATGTATGACCCGTGCATTGCACGGGTATACGTCACCTTTTTGGGTTATAGTAAATAATAATTGATTTTTATTCCAATGTTACCTTAATAGACATGATTCTGACATGAAGAATGAATTTAGATTTACACTTTGACTTAATAGATTGAAATGGGTGGAATTTATTTCGTAACTAAAATAATAATGTATAAACCCAAAACAATATTGTATCCCTAAATAACGTCTAAAGGTTATCAAATACTTCACGATACACTACACTTTTAGTGGATCAGCACAACTCTTTTTCCTCGTCAAGTATTAGCAACTTCAGGCCTTATCTTGACTTGACACGTGACAGTGCAACATGTAACTGTCCATGAG
The DNA here is from genome assembly GCA_963573325.1 of Astragalus glycyphyllos. NCBI lineage: Eukaryota > Viridiplantae > Streptophyta > Magnoliopsida > Fabales > Fabaceae > Astragalus > Astragalus glycyphyllos. Next base: position 43,123,024 of record OY754309.1, read on the forward strand.
TAAACATAGGCTTAGGTAGTCAGTGTAACGTTCTACATGCGAGACAATTATTACTGCAATGATCAACTCATATTTTAAAAAAGTAACATTATGTTGCATATCATGTTCAGGAGAGCCTGTTGGACGTCGTTTAAGGATGACCCCTTGCTGCTATAAAGCACCTATGATCTGAGGATTTCGGTCCTCATCCATTATGTTAATAGTCACTGCAACGTTCTACATGCGAGACACTAAAGTGGAGACCTATAAAAGATAATCAAATATTTGGTAGTTTAGTGTCACAGAAAGGAACATTTTTCAACAGATTTTGAAAGTTATTTTATGTCTTCCTCACAATCGAAATGAACAAATAATGTATTCAAAAATACCAAGGGAATTCCTTACATGATATGGTGATACATTTAACTGATAGCATAGGGAAACCGATCATACCAATTCAGAATTCCGTCCCATATGTCCCATTTTATGTCTTCTTAATAACTCTTTTTAAAAAACCTCAAATCTGAGTGGAAGATATCTACTTATTCTAAGCCAAAACTAAGAATTATTCTAATTGATAGAGGGAACACAAATTTGGTAGAACCTATAAAGAGTAAAGTTAAAGCAATCAATAAAACATTACACAATTTATGAGATATAGGAATTAGGTTCACCGAAGTCCACAAATATCATTAACAAATGCTCTTATAAGTAAATCACTTTTAAAGAAGATTAGTTTTATTTCTTCAAACATTTTGCATATCGAGTGCTAATTAAAAATATGAGTGAATTAAAAAGACTAATTGAACCTTTTAATTTTTACATTGATATACCTCATCATACAATATAGCAAATCCAACTCTATGCGTTGATCACCTTGATAGACTTTAGGCAAGAAACATCATGTAGTTCATCTCTACTTTTTCAATCTCTGCAAAATCATAGTTGTATGTGACAAAATTCTATTATGTGGGGTAAACAGTAATAGTGCTAGGTTTCTAGACAAATATCATCATTTTGGCTTCACCACTCTCTGATACAAAATACAAAAACATAACTATTGCTTCATTTTCCCAGAAATATATATGAACTAAAAAAAATGAAAAGAACCAAAGATAACGAAATGCTTGCGTACCTTATGAAACCACATACAATCATGTAAGTCATAGCATATTGAAGCAAATGTTTCACCTATAGCTAAGGAGAATATGAGTTATCATCATTAAAACCATCTTCTAATTCTTGCAAACTTGGGTATGGTAAACCAAATCCACAACATGGTTCAACCGACTAAATAGAAGCAACCAAGCAAAAGAGGAAGCAACGTTAATGTCAAAACTGTAAATATAAAAAAAACTTCAACAAAATATGGATCAACGATGATGATATAGATGAGTGATACTGTATGAAAGACATTGTTGAAAATTGCTCGAAGATGAGAGATAACAGAAAATTTTCACCAACACAAAACCTCAAATCTGACTGGAAGATATCTTCTTATTCAAAGCCAAAACTAGGAATTACTCTAATTGGTAGAGGGAACACAAATTTGGTAGAACCTATAAAGAATAAAGTTAAAGCAACCAATTAAAAATTACACAATTTATGAAGATATAGAAAATAGGTTCATCAAAGTCCACAAATATCATTAACAAATGCTCCAAGTAAATCACTTTTAAAAAAGATTAGTTTTCTTTCTTCAAATTAACATTTTGCATATCGAGTACACATCCATTATTATTGAAAAAGTAGAAAATTAAAAAAACTAATAGTACCTATTAATTTTTATTTTTATATACCTCATCATAAAATATAGCAAATCCAAATCTATGTGTTGATCACCTTGATAGACTTTAGGCAAGAAACTTCATGTAGTTCATCCCTACTTTTCCATTCTCTGTGCAAAATCATAGCAGTATGTGATAGAATTCTATTATGGGGGTAAACAGTAATAGTGTTAGGTTTCTAGACAAATATCATCTTTTTGGCTTCACCGCTAACTGATACAAAATACAAAAACATTAATATTATGCATTTTCACAAGACATATATGAACTAAAAAAATGAAAAGAACCAAAGACAACGAAATGCTTCTCATACCTTATGAAACCACAAACAATCATGTAAGTCATAGCATATTGAAGCAAACGTTTTACCCATAGCTAAGGGGAATATGAGTTATCATCATTGAATCCATCTTCTAATTCTTGCAAACTTTGGTAAAGTAAACCAAATCCACAACATGGTTCAACCGACCAAATAGAAGCAACCAAGCAAAAGTGGAAGCAACGTTAATGTCAAAACTATAAATATTAAAAAAAAACTAAAACAAATATGGATCAACGATGATGATATAGATTCATGATATTATAGGAAACACATTGTTGAAAATTGCTAGAAGATGAGAGGTAAGAGAAATTGTTCACCAACACATAGCTCATCTTTTTCTTTCTTGGTCTCTTTGTTCATCTCCTTTGTCGATACAACTCTGAAATAAAGCCAAGAGAATTAGATAAAAAAAATGAAAAAAAAACAAAAACAACACAGTTTGAGAGGGAGAGAGAACAGAAATAAGAAGGAAGAGCTTAATATCAATATATGTTTACGTTGTTGAAAGTTCTGAGTCTTCTCTCAATATATGTTTATGATGGATGTGAAGTGATTGTTTTGAATAAGATGGAAAGAAAATAGATACTTTTATCGTATCAAATTAAAATTGAGAGAGAATAAAAAACCAAAACTTATAAATTATGGAAAAAAAAATGGCCCTCAAATTGGTGATTCTACTTTTTTTTTTCAACGGAAGCTTCAAATTGGCAATTGATGAATTGCTTCCTTGAAAAGGTTAGTAGTTTTGAATCCCATGATTTGAGGCCTAATATTTTGCACTGTGTTGCAGTATAATGGAATTGTGTTTAAAACGGTTGATTGAATCCCATTAATCACGGCCAGTAAAATAATTATGAAATACAAATAATTATGATACAAATATTATTTCAGTTTTTTTATCGACTATGAAGGATTTCCTTATATAATTCAGCCAAAATTTTGTCAAACATGAGGCGTTGATCTGGTGTACGTAGACCCTGTGATAAATGACAGTCGTTGGATGCGTTTTTTATGTTGACGTGTAAGGCATTCGTTGGTTGCTAGCTGACGTGGACTTTGTATAAATCTGACGTATTTAAATTGTTTTTCTGACGTGGACGACTACATGGACATTTCCATGGTTTAGTATAATAAAGATATTTTTCCAAGATAGTTCTATTTAAAAATCATCTCTCAACTACAAAAGTTATAAAGCAGAAGTGACGAGATCTTACACGCGTCCTATGCAAAGCAATATAACACATAAGTCTTGAACGCTTGAGCAACTTCTCCTTCGAGCTTCCACACTTTAAGATATCATGTCAAGCGCTTTGCTTTATTGTGATGTGCTTTGGTTCATGCCCTGCGCTTTTGATTCTTGCCTTGTGCTTTGTATCAACTATAACCATTAGTAAACAGATTGTAATTTGTTATCATTCAAAACAAAGAGTGTTTGACCTTAGTTCAACAAACTCCCCCTTTTTGATGAGAACAAATTACCTTATGCATAGGGAGGCGATAAACAAGAAACAACAACATAAGCTCCCCCTAAGCATAAGCATCAAGAAAAATAAATAGTTGACACGCAAGAGAACCAAACAAGCAACAATACAACAAGTCTTTCTCCCCCTTTGTTTTCATCAAAAAGGAGGGAATACACACAAGACACATAGCCTATAATATAACAAGCACATAGCACCTCAAAAAATACATCACATAATCACAGGCTGGCAAAATCAAGCATACCGAGCTCTCTTCGGATCTTACAAAATTGAGCTTCGGCTAGTGGTTTCGTGAAGATGTCCGCTAGTTGGTCATCGGTGCCTACAAAGTTTAATACTATGCTCCCCCTAGAAACATGGTCTCTAGTGAGATGATGCCTTATGTCTATATGCTTAGTTCTAGAGTGTTGGATGGGGTTCTTAGCAATGTTAATGGCACTAGTGTTATCACATAGAACAGACACATTGTCATATAACAAACCAAAATCCTCCAAAGTCTGTTTCATCCACAGAACTTGTGCTACGCAATTTCCAACCGCCGCGTATTCGGCTTCAGTAGTGGACAAAGCAAGCAACACTGTTCTGCTTTTTACTAGACCAGGAAGTCAAACAAGGTCCTAAGAAATGACAGGTTCCACTAGTACTCTTCCTATCTAATGTACATCCAGCAAAATCAGCATCACAAAAACCAACCAAAGCAAATTGACTCGATTTCGGGTACCACAGTCCAAAATCTATGGTTCCCTTAACATATCTAAGAATCCGTTTTACAGCTTTTAAATGTGATTCTTTGGGACGTGCTTGAAATCGAGCACACAAGCACACAACAAACATAATATCAGGTCGAGAAGCAGTTAAATATAAGAGACTGCCAATCATACCTCGATACATCGTTTCATTTACTGGTTTACCTTGCTCGTCCTTATCCAACTTTGTTGTAGTTGCCATGGGAGTACCAATCTCTTTTGCATCACTCATGTCAAATTTCTTTAGTAGCTCCTTTGAGAACTTGTGTTGACAGATGAAGATTCCTTCTTTCATTTGCTTCACTTGAAGTCCCAGAAAGAAGTTCAGCTCCCCCATCATGCTCATCTCAAACTCGCTAGTCATCATGTCAGAAAACTCTTTGCACAGATCATCATTAGTAGACTCAAAAATAATATCATCAACATATATTTGAACTACTATGATATGTTTGCCGTTGGTTTTAAGGAATAAGGTAGAATCAATCTTACCCTTTTTGAAACCATTTGCAAGTAAATGTTTGCTTAGTCTCTCATACCAAGCTCTAGGAGCTTGTTTTAATCCATAAAGTGCTTTGTCAAGTTTGAAAACATGGTTTGGGTTTTTAAAATCTTCAAAACCAGGGGGTTGTTTTACATATACTTCCTCTTCTAAAAATCCATTTAGGAAGGCACTCTTGACATCCATTTGGTGTAGTTTGAAATCCATGTAACTAACAAAGGCTAGGATGATACGAATGGACTCCAACCTAGCCACCGGAGCAAAAGTTTCTTCAAAATCCACCCCTTCGATTTGGTTAAAACCTTGAACAACTAAACGACTTTTATTTAATAAAATAACACTATTTTCATCAAGTTTGTTGCGAAAAACCCATTTAGTACCAATGATGGTTCTATCAACAGGTTTTTCGACTAAATGCCAAACTTTGTTCTGTTCAAATTGTTCAAGTTCTTTTTGCATTGACAAAACCCAGTCAGGATCACATAAAGCTTCCTTAATATTATTAGGAACTATTTGAGAGACAAAATCACTATGAAAACATAAATGATTAAGAGAAGAACGAGTAGTTACCCCCTTTTATAAGGTAGAGCAACTATGAGTATCACGTGACAATCATGTTTGCCATCAAGCAATACTATCGTGTTTTCCTATTTAGAAGTTATTACTAGTTGTCATGTAAACATGCAATTCTACTACGGTAGTTGTTGTCATTTAATCATGCAATTCTAATGTGATAGTTTTTGAAGTAAAAGAATAAATGAAGACATATGGTGACTTCTATAACATTTTAACTAACACGTAATATGTTAAATTTTTTTAATTTTGCTAGCCTTTTTCAAAAGATACATCGATAAGTACACATAAAAAAGTACGTTGGTAAGTCAAAAACAATTTACAAGAATCTTATTATGGCATAGAGAACTCAATGCTAAGTTGCATATTCTTATGCATTTATCTGCTCTCTCACTACCCTAAGATACGACTAATTCTGAGATATTGGGTATCATATCCTAGACGAACAAAAAAATGATGCCCCCGTAGTTATTTGAATAACATTCTTGTTGCATTTTTGTATAATTAAATTTTTTTAAAGAATTATTTTTAATAGAAATTAAAGTGAAACTATTTAATTAATTTGCGACATTATAGGTTCCCAATAAGTTTTTAACAAATTCAATTTAGAAAAATATCTTTGTAGTAACACTAATAGTTTTTTTGTTGACCAATAACAATAATAGTTAATATTATGCTATATATTGGGAATTTGTCTTTAAATATTTTAAAATTGTATAACTTGATTTTGATTCGGTTGTTAAAATCTCTCATTTTCAATTCGTCAAATATCAAATTATAATCGTAATAACATAAAAAAGTCATATATATATATATATATATATAGCCCCTCTAGCCCATGCTTAGAGCCACCCCTATTCTCATCCAACATTCACAACCCTTCTTTCTCCCTCCACAAAACTCCACTTTCTTTGTCATCAAAAACTCTACCCTTAAAAACACTTCACTCCCTCTTTGTTTCTTCAAATCTCTTCTATTTTACCGTATTATTACCTCCAAAACTTTTACGCAAGTTTTCATTTCCTTTGTGCTCTTGATATCAAACCCTTATATATACTAGGGGAGAAGACGGGCCCGTCTTCCACGCTTTACAGTAGATACTTATTATGTAAGGGTTTTTTTTGTACCCCCACACCCTTCCAAACAACCCCCACCACAATTGTTTTGACGAAATTACCCTTGTGAAATTCCCACAAAATCGTATTTATCCTAAACCCATGTATATACGATGTTAAAAAAAATCAAATCGTATATATCAAATAACACTTAAATACGAAAATATTGTGAAATTCGTTTCGTATATACGTTGGTCAGGGTATATACGACTTTGTCTTTTAACAAGTCGTATGTACCCCCACACCAATGTATATACGACTTTACTAATCAAAAGTCGTATATACATGGGTGTGGGTGTACATACGACTTGTTAAAAGACAATGTCGTATATACCCAGACCTACGTATATACGACTTTCAATTAAAAACAATTTTAATCCAACGGTCAGGGTTTGAATTCCAATAGCTGATCAACGGTGTGGATTGAACAGATTAGATCAACGGTTGATATTCATTCACCATTTCTATAAATACCCACCCCAACCCTCATTCATTTCACACCAAAATTTCACTCTCAATTACCTTTTCTCACTCAACCAAAATGAGCATTTGCTTAACCCAACGGTCTGCTGAGAATAGGCTGTGCGCTATTCATTTTGGGGGCAACATCACCACGAGAGAAGATTGGGTCTACTTTTGGAGTCCAAAGCCGGAGTTGTGCCGGATCGACCGCGTCATGGGCTTTGACGGTTTGATGGATAAAGTGTGGTCGAAAGTTCAAGTGGCGGGGGACTCCCGTGACGTCACCAGCATCACCCATCGGAGACCCGCTCTCGAAGATGATGCTCGCATCTCCTACTCGTCCATGCTATCAAGAACGACGAAGACGTGGCGAGCATGTTCGACGTTCATGACAGCCTTATGGGCTATAGGCCTTTGGAGCTGTACGTGGAAACACAGCGGAGCGTGAATGAGATTTTGCGTCGTCTGCGACCACCACCGGACTATTAGGATTTGGGTTTATTTTTTATGTTTCCCATTTTATGTAACTTTTTGTATCGCATCAATGAAATTAACGTAGTTGAAATTTTATCGAAACTCGCAATAAATACTAAACAACTAAAATATATAGTTCAAAAATAGATCCATAGTAGAATAAAAGTACATATAATAATCTCCTACAAATCAAGGCCTAACATATGCGTGTACTCCACAAGACTGGTGTAAGTGGGGCTCCCGTGCCTAATATCACCACGTCGTAGGCCCTCCCTAACCACAGCTGCCATGCCGGGTGCCCACTCCTCAGCTGGTGGTGCCTGTGCTGGTGCTGCTGGTGGTGGTGCTGCAGGCGTCAGTCTGGGAAGTGAGACAATCACATACCACTCCGAGTACTCTGGACCAACCTGACCCATCTCCTCCGCGACACTAGTAGCACGAAGAATGTCCTGCACACACGTCCAGTAGTTCTCGATCTGAAATATGATGTTTTCATATGATGGTCGACCAGCCAGAGGGGCACGTGGGATGTGCTGCACATACCCAAACTGTCGGAAGCACCTGTCAGGCATGTACCTACTGTGATATCTCCCCATCTGATGAAGCCCCGGTACAACGAAAACATGTCGTACTGTCTATCTCCCCGGAGCCTCTCATATGGTCTCCAAGAGACATCATCAGCCGTCAGCCCATCAATCAACCGCCTGTAGTCTAGGAGCTTCACAGCATCTGTCTTCTTCTTCCTCCAGCGGGTACACAGTGGTCCTCCATCAGCAACAGTACCCCTCTTCCTCTCAACCAAACTGGGAAAATAAAATAGTATCCACGCCTGAAATAAATCAAATAAAAAAATCACAATTAAGATTTATTTATAAGTACAAATTAATTTAATGATAAATAACTATTTATAATTAAATAATAATTTAAAGTAAGTACCTGTAATAGGCTCGCATAACCTCCAATCTGCTGTGAAGCGTCAACAGATGCAAAGCTCAGGGCATCATATAGGTAAGCCAGTGCTCCAACCCCCCATGCATACCCTCCAACAGCCTCAGGCCTCAGATCATCAAGCATGAGCATCAACTTTGCGTCAGCTCTGTCTCCAGTCTTGCAGGTAAAGATGGAGTAGCTCACAAGCAACAGTAAATATGCCCTGGCAGCAGCCTCCATGTTACCCCCCGGCAGTGTACCCTGCCTAACCAACTCCTCCAGCCACTCATAACGGTAGTATGGGCCACTAGTCCGCCCACACCCCATACGAGTCTGCTCAACAGTAACCCCGAAATACTCAGTCGCTAGCTGGATGACCTGCTCCGCGGTCACTGAATTAGGTGGACCTCTGAACAAGGCCCCCTAATGGGAAGATGCAGAAGGCATGAGACATCGTCCAAAGTAATCGTCATCTCACCAAATGGTAAGTGAAATGACGACGTCTCTGTGTGCCATCTCTCGATGAATGCAGACAGCAACTCGTGGTCCACCGTGGAGTGTCCGGTGGAGACTAGTGGGATAACTTAGACGCAGTGATAAAGTTAAAGAACAGCTGATACTGAGCCTCCTCGCTGTACTTTTTAAGCCTGGTACTTATCTTGTTGCCATGGTACCAGGCTTTCACAACACATGCGTATGTCTAAATAAAATAAATTAAGAACATAAATTAATAAAGTAAAAAAATAATGTAAATAAAGTAGATAAAAAAATTTAACTAAACAACCTAAATAACCTAAGTAAAAATTGTAAATAAGCTATATAAACAACCTAAATTAATAAAGTAAAAAAATATTTAAGAAACTAAACAAATAATGTAAATAAACTATATAAAAATTACTTTAATCTAAATAACCTAAATAAAAATTACTTTAATCTAAATAAACTACATAAACATAATTTAAGAAACTAAACAAATAATATAAATACCCTAAAAAATCTAAATAAACTCACCTGGTCTATAAGTATGCGTGAGCATACATGAGCATCTAATGTACCAAACAGAGGCTGGTACTGAGGATCCTGAGGGTGCTGCTGGTGGTGGTGCTGGTGGTACTCCTGCTGGTCGTGGTGCTGCTGGTGCATATGCTGCTGCAGCTGATGATACATCTGCTGCTGAGAGGATGACTGGTCCTCAGACCAGTCTGTCGAAGACGACTCTGAGGACTCCTCTTGTTGTGGAACCTGATACATCGGCGAAGGAGGGGGCGGGACATATGACGCCTCCTGTTGTCGCCTACGCCTCCCAGACGCGTGTAACGCATTCCTGCGTCGGGTGCGTGTAGACGGACCAGGTGTGTCGTCGTCAGCCTGAGTCACCTGTCGGTTTCTATGGGACACTGCAAAAAAATTACACTAGGTTAATAACACGCATCATTTTTAATTAAAAAAGCAAAAAAAAAAAGTAAAATCGTATATAGGTGTATACGATTTAATACATAACAAATAGTATATACATACGATACACGTATATACGACTTACTTTTTGTCAAAGTCGTATATATGTGTCAACAGGTGAATACGAAAAGCTTCAAAAACAGGGGATTTCGTATATATCTCTGGTGGGGTATATATGAAAAGAACAGAATTTTGGTGGGGTCAAACGTATATAGGGTAAAAATGATAAGTGTTTTGAAATTATAAATTTTTTTTAGGGGTATTATGGTCTTTTAACCGTTAGTGTGGGGGTATGAGGGAAAGGTGTGGGGGTACCCAAAAAAAACCCATTATGTAATAGTGGTTTAATGTGAGTTTTGGACTTGGTCAGCTCAGTTCAAATCTGCTTCGCTCCAAGGGCCCGATAAACACATTGCTGCAAGTCGATGTGCACACCTAATCTTATAGAAATAATACTGATGGTCAACCTAAGAGGGAAACATGAATTTTGGGAATTAGGAATGAAACCTGGACTTATCGTGAATCTGCAGTAGAAGTTCTAACATGTTGTCTACAAATAAAATAATCAACATCAATTATTATCTCTTTGTCGAAAAAATATTTGCCCAGCAAAATCAAATACAACACAACACTATACATTGAACCAAAGGCCAAATTACACTAGAGGTCCTTTAAGTTATTTAATTGTAATAAGATGGTCCTTTAAGTTTTTTTTGTATCACTTAGGTCATTTAAGTTATTTTATTGTAACAAGTTGGTCATTTAAGTTTTTTTGTACCACTTAGATCCTCTAAGTTATTTAATTATAACACTTTGGGCTTGAAAAATGTAAGTTATTTGGCATTTAAAAGTTACAATTAAATAACTTAAATGACCAACTTATTACAACTGAATAACTTAAAGGATCTAAGTGGTACGAAAAAAACTTAAAGGACAAACTTGTTACAATTAAATAACTTAAAGGACCTAAGTGGTACAAAAAAACTTAAAGGACCAACTTATTACAATGAAATAACTTAAAGGACCTCTGGTGTAATTATTCCTTGAACCAAATAGATACGTTTGACACAATAAAGTAACTAAAAGCTGTAGAAAATAAAAAATTGCATAGAGGATGAACCCCCTCCATCTCTCTCTGTTTCGCTGACAGGGACATCACGTAAGCAATCCCATAAGCACCCTATTCTATGTCTGTTCATACTCTTTGTCCCAATCTGATCTCTCTCACGACACAGTTACAAAGCAGTTTGCTTGGTAGTAAAAACTGCTCTTTGGTTATTTTGTTTGTGTGTGGTGGTTACTTGTAAGGGTATTTTTGACAAAAAACGTGATAAACAAAGGGTAAAAAAGGAAGAAAAATCTGACACCAAAAGTGATAGTTTTTTTTGGAATCTCCTTTATATATATATATATATATATATATATATATATATTTACTCGAAGAGTAACTTTTGTAGAGGTACTCCGCTTAAAATCTCTTTATAGACATTAAATTTCGTCAATCCAACCATTGAATAGTTTTATATTATGTTGATGATCATGCATACCAAAAATTGTTGAATTTGAATATTTGTAGCTATAGGATCTTATAGTCCTTATTTTATTTGTATTTTTAAAAGCACAATATACGTTCAATTGAACTTATTTGATCAAATATCAAACATTTTTAAAATTTTATAAAAATTTGTGTATTTGGTCTACTCATTTAGAACTATTAAATAGATGTTTGGTTCAACAAAACTGAAAGTGTGCGAAGAGATATTAAGTGGATTAACTCTTACAAGAATTACTCTTTGAGTAACTTGATCCCTACTCTCTCTCTACATACATACATACATACATACATACATACATACATACATATTTTAACCGAACTAGGAATGTTACAATTCACCCCAGCTTAAAAAAATTTGTCCTCAAAATTGTTCAAGTCCTAACTACATTGTTGACACGAGACCAACAATCGTCGATTGATCGACTATACATGATTGTCCTCTTAGCCTCATACCTATATGTTAGGTATCAGATTGAGTTAAATGGGGATGGTTGCTCCAGGCGAGTGCAAATCACAAAACAACTTTTAGTTAAATTCTTTCATGTAGTCTTCGCAGAACGTTTTAAAATTTATTAGTGGTTTCGTGATTTTTACTCGATCTAATTTCGTAAATCGAAATTAATCGAACTAGGGATGTTACAATTTGTCTGTAAAGTGATTGTCTGTAAAGTATCTAAGGTATACACACCCTTTGAATTTCAGTGGGCTAAGATCATAGTGCATTTTAAATTAAGTTTAGATATTTTTGTAGTGCTTTTCTCAACCAATGTATATCTTGAAAAATCTCACAATGCTGAACAAATGCACCATATTGTGAAAAGAGCATCCATATGCGTTTGACTTAGTAATTCTCGCACCGCATGAGCCTTAATCTTCTTGTTAGCAGTTTAAAATTGATACATATTTTAGTAAATGAAAAATAAAAATATTTTTAGACATTTACACACACATATATATATATATAGAGAGAGAGAGAGAGAGTACAGTAGAGGCTCCGACTAGTGAGGTGAGGTCGTAGAGTAGAGGCTCCGAGTTTCTATGGATTAGGCTTAATTAGAACCGTTGATCATGACTAATCCAACGGTGGGCAGATGTAGGCTCGAGGAGTGGCCAACAAAGACCATGTATATATATATATATATATATATATATATATATATATATATATATATATATATATATATAGTATAACACTTGTACATTTTCAAACACCCATCAATCAATACACAAGTATTTACATATTCTATTTTTCTTTATCGCTTTTTCTTTATGCTTTCTTAGTTTCGTAGATAATGCAAACCGCACCCCCTCTCACACCTAACCTAACAACTCTTTGGAGGAGTTAGAGAACCCATAGTCGAGGAATAGAGTTCTTTCCTCGGCGCAATCGCTTGAAGAAAGAAGAATGATTAACTACCCAAACCTCTAGTCGATTCCACGGCTAGGATCTAAATGTTTGACGAGAACAAAATTGTCACGCCTGGTGGGACAGACATAGGCAAATAGAATTTTGAGTTTAGTTCGCCTGACCTGGATTATCATTGGCGTATGTACTTGCGTTCTGGTCGAACCCTTAGCATGGAACCTAATTCTGCAACCATAAAGACGGTTACTGCAAAGGTTGTTACAGAGCCTCATGACCAGTCGATTGAAGAAGAGTCAGTAGTGATGACTACGTCGATCATTCAACAGTAGATAGATATGGGGATCCACGACATCATGTATCAAGTCTCCCAACAATTGGCCGACATAGTTAAACCTATGGTGCACAATAAAGTGCAACTAGCTAAAGAACACGAGCAAAGACGTGCTTCATAGGCCAGCAACGCAACAAGTCTTTGTGTCCCCGGCCAACCACATGGAGGATTACCCAGCCCAACGAGGAGCGTGCAACACACTCCACTGTATGCTGCTACGGCCGGACCTCAACAAGCACCTTCTCATGTCAGGGAAGTACTCAACATAATCATTTAAACCTAATTAGTCAAGTGACTCAACCCTAAATTATTGAAACTTAAGTCATTGTCACCAACTAGATAGTCCAGTCAATAAAACCTTACTCTGTCAACCTAACTGATTTTCAGCATCCACATAGTTCGGCCAATCAAACTTAATCAATGAAGGCCTAACTCAATGCAACTAACTGACTAGTCCGGTCAATCAAACCTAACGATTGAACCCTAATTCAATACAACTAATTGGCTAGACCGGTCAATGAAACCTAATGATTCGGCCTTAAGTGAAAACAGATAACTGTCTAGTCCGGTCAATCAAACGTAATCATTGAAACTTAAGTGAAAACAACTAACTGACTAGTCCGGTCAATGAAACTTAACCATTGAACCCTAATTCAATGCAATTAACTGGCTAGTCCGGTCAATCAAACATAATCAATGAAAGCCTAACTCAATGCAACTAACTGACTAGTCCGGTCAATCAAACCTAACGATTGAACCCTAATTCAATACAACTAATTGACTAGACCGGTCAATGAAACATAATGATTCAGCCTTAAGTGAAAACAGATAACTGTCTAGTCCGGGTGGGACGCTAGTGAAAGAAACATGGAAACTCGAAAATCTAAGAAGTCTAAATACGAGATATTTCAATTCCCCCCAATTTTTTATTTAGTTTCAATTGACCAGATATTTCAATTGCCCGCTCATTTTTCGAACACTGCACCTTTAAATTTCTACTTAGTCTTTTAAATTTCTGCTATCGGTTCAGCCCTGACATTGTCTCTTGATTTTGTGTCATCGACTCAGCTCTGACACCACTTTTTCAATCGTAACACTGCACTTTTAATGCTACCGACTAAAATTGAGGTTCATATCTACGCTAATTTTTTTACCACGATAATACAAAAAACATGGTTTAAGCATGTTATCTAGTAAAAAATAAGCATAGAGGGGCAACTGTGAACACCGAATTTTAACTGGTACCTATTGTCCATTTTCTTTTACTAAAAAAAAAAAATAAAATAAATCCCTTTTCGCACATGTTGGATTTTTACGCGTATTCATTGTGTAACACTTCTGGCGATGGTGCGCTTTATTTGGTTACGATTATTTAATCGTTACGAAAGTGCGGTTGGTTACGCGTGTCGTGCGTATTATTTTTATTAGTGTTATCGTTATTATCATTATTATTACTATTATTATTTAGCTTAACTTTTTTTAACTAAAAAATCAATAAAATAAAACAAAAAAAAGACATAATAATATTATAAATTAAAATGTGTGAATGGCGTGATGGTGTTGTTGTTGTTGTTCAGGTTATCACATGTTTTTTAGTCACAAAACCAAAGCTAAAAGTAATATAGTACAAACTCTCAAAAAAAAAGTAATATAGTACAACTCAAATAATAGAATATAAACCAAAGCTAAAATTAATATTACTTTTGTCCAACAGATAAAACACAGCTGCATCATTAAAATACTTTTACGGCTGGTTGAACCACTGTGGGGCTACAATTCGTATTATTCTAATTTTTGGGGCTAAAACTTAATTTCCATAAAAACAGGTAGTACATATGGCAACCTGTTGTAAGTCCACTAGACCAACTTGTGCACGGTATCCTAAAAGAAGGATTTGTGCAACTTAAACGCCACCTGTAGCAGGTCATCATATTATTACTATGACTGCAAGATGAGTGAAATAACAAAATGCTTTAAGAAGAATAGAAGAGGGAAGGAAATAACAAAAACATTTATATATTTATTTTTTTACAATAAGAGTCTCCACTTTAATATCCAACCATATTTGCTATTTTGTTTTTGTTTTCCTTTAAAAAGTGTGTTTAATGACACTTTATACACACACAGATATATATTTATATATTTATTTGTGTGGATGTAAATATATAGGTTCTGATTAGCACATCCCATCCGGTAGAGGGTAGTGGATGAAACTTGCAGGTGATGAGTATACATGTTTGGTAAACACTAGCATTTAGCGTTTTTTCTGGTAGCATTTAGCATTTTTTTAAACACTACTTTAAGTAGTGTTTTTTCAAACATCCACAAATCAAGAGGATGGATCACATGTTTAGTGTTTTTTTAAGGCTTAAATATGTTTCAGGCTCCTGCAAATACAGAGTGTTTTGGTTTAAGCCCCTGGAATTTTTTTTAATCAATGAGGTGAAGACGCAGAAAGAGAAAGGGGTTTAGATATGGTGAAGACGGAGAAAGAGAAAGGCGTTTAGATGAAACAGAGATTGGGACGAAGGAGAAATAAGGATAGAAAACTCATTTAATCTGTTTTTGCTATTTATTTAGTTTGTGCGGGAAGAAGTGGAATAAATTGTTTTTTGTTTCTAAAAAGTAATTTGAAGTCATATTCAAATTAACTAGGTCTAAAATTATATTTTTAAAAACATTATTTAGTTATTATAAATGTTTAATAATTTTCTAAAAATCAATTTCAACATTTGAAAATTATAATTAATTTACTATATAAGTAATTTAATTATACCAAATAAAAATTATTTTGTCATAATTTTGTTATGATTATAGATAAGATTTCTTAAATTTATAATTACTTATTTTGTTTGTATTTCGGTGTCAAGGATATTACTTGATTATTTTGTGCTCTCATAAAAAGAGACTTTTTTCTTTTATATTTATGGTTTGTAAATAATTATTATAAATCTGAGACTTGTGGTGTGGTGTGCTCTCAGTATATATATATATATATATATATATATATATCGTTTGTAATTAATTATGAATCTGATTTCCTAGAGAAAGTAAATAAATTTTGTAGTTTTACTTTGCTCAACTTATCTTCAACTCAATTTTCTCTCTTTTTCTCTTCAAAAATTGAGCCACCGGTTCCCGTGTATACCGGAAAATTCATCATAATCTGATCATGTAATAAAAAAAGTTTGTTTCTTTTAAGCGGACTGATGGTACTATGGGATAATTTGTTAGTAATGATATCGAACTGATGATACTATGTAATTTCAAAACAACTACCTTATGAAATGAAACAAGATTGGTAATATAGGAGAGCCACTTTATATGTTTATTTTTGACAATAAGATTCCCCGCTTTAATATGCAACCATAAATGCTATTTTGTTTTGTTTCACATTCAAAAAGTGTGTTTAGTTACACATGTTTGCTAAGCTCTAGCGTTTAAAGTTTTTTCAAAAGCTAGCGAATAACATCTCACTTTTTTTTGGCATTTTTTCCCTTTTTTATTTTTCTTAAATGAGTTTTCTATCCTTATTAAACAAATATAATCATTAATTAAATATGTCCTTTTATGACATTTTACATTTATCAGATAGTTTAACCGCTAGTTTTACCAAACACATCAGTGAGCTCATCCGCTATCTGCTACTTTTTATCAAACATAACGATAATATTAATTCTCAGTTAGCTTTTGATTTTCTTTCATTAACTTCAATAAATGCATTAGAAAATTAAGAAACGACACTTCAAGTTCAAGGATTCGAACATGTAGTACATTGAGATTTAATTGATAATATCAAGACTCTCAAGCTATTTTGTAATAAAAAGGAACCTCGAGCTAAAATTGACCTTAGATAGGAAATAAGTAATATTGTAAAACATGGATAAATAGAACTTGTTGGGGAGTCCGGGGGAGCACGGGGAGAAACACCGAGCTATCCAATGAACCAGACCACTAAGAGATTTGGACACCACATATCAACCCAAAACCTTAAGGTATCAGGTACATGGGTCCCCTCTCTTATATGTCATTCATATAGCTCATTCATAGCCGATGTGAGACTTATAACCACTCACACTTGAATTTCCAACATCTCCCCCCAAGTGTGAGTCACCCACATCACTATACTTGATCCAAACCAGGATCCACTACCCGCTCCCCCACCAAGCCGAACCATGGCTCTAATACCACTTGTTGGGGAGTCCGGGGGAGCACGGGGAGAAACACCGAGCTATCCAATGAACCGGACCACCAAGAGACTTGGACACCACATCGTTGTTGGGAAAAACAACATAGAGAAATAAAAGGAGCACAATCGGAACACAAGAAAAACCGGAGAAAAACCACAAACCGCTGCCTAATGGCAACCAAATAATAACACTATGTGAAAATTATTACAACACATAGACTTTTCTCACACACCCAACGACCCCAATACACCCACACCCTCCAAAGAAATATTTAACTACATCTCACAACACTCTAAAACAAGAGTATAAGAGAAAAACAAAGTCAAATACAACTTAAGGTATTTCTGACTGGTGCACTTGTAAAGGAGAACTTGAGCCCCTTTATATAGCATTGGACTCCTTCTTACTTCACAAAACTAGGCGATGTGGGACTATTTCAAGATGCCTAAATTGCAATCAACTCCAACAATCTCCACCTTGATTGTAATTGATACCAAGACATCTTCGGTTTTCATTGTCTACACCGACAATCATAGTTCAAAAGAGCTATCATACTCCACCGTAGAGAGTATACCATTTGGAGCTAAACCACTCCAAGAATTTTATCCATGCCGAAAGCCATCGACATAACTTCTTCAAGATGCTCAATTCCTATCAACTCCAACAATCTCCACCTTGATTGTAATTGATACCCGAGACATCTACCACTTTCATTGTCTACACCGACAATCATAGTTCAAAAGAACTATCATACTCCACCTTGAAAGAGTATACTTCACTTGAAGCTAAACCACTTCAAGAATTTCTTCATGTCGAAAGTCATCGACATAACCTCACAACACACCTTGCATAAAGCCAATGCCCATGTGTTATCTTGAACCCTTTGGAGCAATTTGTCGGATCTGCTCCCCTGGACAATTTTTCTTTACATGCACAGAATTGTTTCCTTGCAACACCTTGTGAAACCCGATTCCATCAACACATCCATGACTTGAATTTTCCACAAGCCAAAATTGATTCTTCCACCAAATTTCTCTATCAAACTTCTTTTCTGATGTGGAAGATCAGGCAAAGCTGCAACCACAGAGCATACTAAGAAATTTATACCCCACCGAACCAAAAGCTCTTGATACCAGTTGTTGGGAAAAACAACATAGAGAAATAAAAGGAGCACAATCGGAACACAAGAATTTAACGTGGAAAACTCTAAAACCGAAGAAAAACCACAAACCGCTGCCTAATGGCAACCAAATAATAACACTATGTGAAAATTATTACAACACATAGACTTTTCTCACACACCCAATGACCCCAATACACCCACACCCTCCAAAGAAATATTTAACTACATCTCACAACACTCTAAAACAAGAGTATAAGAGAAAAACAAAGTCAAATACAACTTAAGGTATTTCTGACTAGTGCACTTGTAAAGGAGAACTTGAGCCCCTTTATATAGCCTTGGACTCCTTCTTACTTCACAAAACTAGGCGATGTGGGACTATTTCAAAATGCCTAAATTGCAATCAACTCCAACAGAACTAAGGAGTTCAGACTACTCGAGGAATATTTTCTCCATAGAAGTAAAAATAGTAAATATTCACATGGGGATCCAAAAGGCTGACTCACATACAATTGACAATTATGTGGAGTAGAGGTTGGTCACCCTAGACATGAGTTATATTTAGAGAAACGCTTAATCTTGCGATAAAGAGTATCGTGAATTTGCCACAAGTGCCATGGCTTAAAACGTTAGTTAATAAGAAAGAAACTGTTTGGTTTCTGTCGTATTACACATCAATTAACATATTAGGTTTCTTTTTGCTCTTAAAATATTGGGTCTTTTAGGGTGTGTTTGGATTAGGAGAGAAAGAGGGAGGAGAGAGTGAGGGAAGAGAGAAAGAGCCCATTTCTCTCCACTTTCTCTCCATTTGTGGAGAGATTATAAAAAGCACTAAACTAATCTTTCCTCCCTATCTCTTTCCTATTTCTCTCCTTAACCAAACATCTTAAAATCACTCTTTCTTCCCTTACTCTCTATTCGCTCACTCTCTCTTCCCTCTTTCACCCCAAACAAACACACCATTTCTGCCCTTATGTGGCAGCCGAACCCGGTAACTCTAATAAGTGGGTCTTCTCTTTGGTTAGAGTTTTTCCATACGAAAATGCCCAAAAAACGGCGAGAATGTCACCATGATTTGGCGCGCGATACGAAATGATCCTCCTACACCCGAGACGATCCTGCAACCTCTAATCCTGTCAGCCACTGAGCACAAAGAGGGACCCTCCCCGACTCGTAAGATCCTACGACCCTTCGATATAACTCGTGATCTTGCTTACAGTGGTCCAAACTATTTCACTTTCAAGCTGCTTTGATAGAGCATCCTATTCCTAAATATGCAAGGCACTGGACCTGATTAGGGGTGTCAAGATGGATGGATTGGATGAATATGGATTTAGATTATAATGGATGGATTGGAGAAATCCATTTAAAAATTTATATCAATTAGGATTGTACCAAATAAATCCAATCCAATCCTTCCATGCATTAACAACTTTTTGATAGATGGATATCCAATCCATCCACTAGCATCTTTATAACATAAAAAAATCTTTTAATAAAAACATTTTTATGAATTTTTTTTAATAGTGCAGCAATTTATTTTATTTTTTTAGAAGCATTTTTTTTAAAATTTTTAAAAACAAACACACACACACACATATATATATGGCGGCCACCGGCGGCGGCTTATACGGTGACTGACAACGGAGCTCCGATGATCGACAGGCTGGCAGCAGATCTCCGGCAGCGGACAACGGCGGTAGCGGTGGCTGAAGGCAGTTACAGTGGTGGCTGCCATTTAATATATATATATATATATATATATATATATACATATTAAAAAAACTGAAAAGTAGTTTTATTTTTTTTTAGTCAAAAAAATGTTTTTTATAATTATCCAATGGGTTTTGATTTTGTACATATTTGTGATCCATTGGATTTAAAAAAAATTAATGGATGGATCACAACCATCTACAAATCAAGTGGATAGATCCAATCCAATCCGTTAATATTTTTTTTTTGTAACGAACAGATTTGATGGATTTTTATATGAACGGACTGAATATCCAGTTGACAAATGGATCACTTTGAAAACGAGGTAATAGCCAATTAGGTTCCTGACATTTCAAAAATATTCAATTTAGTCCCTGATTTTTCACCAGTGTCAATTCAGCTGATATTTTGGAATTTATTTCCAAGTCTTTTCTCAAATAGACAAAACAACTAGAAAAACCAAACATGGTTTTGCCTTTTAGTAAATTGTGTGTGGTGTCTATGTGCAAAATAAATTGAGTTTATAATGGTAACATTTAGCTATATAGCTAGGCACGTAGCATCAACTTCTTCTAATGTCAACATTTTCAGAAATCAAATATGGTCACGTCACAGTTGATCTTCCTACAACTTTAGTGACCATGACATGTTGTTAGTGCAAAAACCAAATATCTTCCTCCATGCCTGTGTGTATAATTGTCATTTTCAATATGACGAAAAAACAATTATTATCATTTTCATGAAGATGTTATATTATTGTTTGCAACATTAATCTCCATTTTAGATATCATATTATTGGTTATGTGTGTATTAGTTTTTTATCAACTAGATAACAGAAAGTTAAAATTTCAAAACAAAATAAAGGCCTTAGTATCCTTATAGTTTTTTCTTCTCTCCTATGAGAAAATTTCAGATACTATAGTGTTAGCATATACCTCTAAATTCTTACCAATAAGGTTGGTCCGAGTAGTAAGTAGACTCAAATCCAACCTGAAATTTTCGGGTTCGAATCTTAGGTGTGACAAAAACTCTGTTGGGAGGGGACAACCACAAGACAGTATACATGTATGTACTCAGAGAAGGATACCATTGGTAATGGGTAATGTATGTACTCACAGAAAGTTTTACTATTTTGGTAGTGGGTAATGTATGTAGTCAGAGAAAATTTAATTAGTCCGAACATTATTCCGTGAAAATCAAGACAATTTTAAAGTTGAATTATTTAATTAGCCAAAATATTACCCCGTGTAAAAAAAAGATATTAAATTTTTGTCAAAATTTGAAATTTTTTAAAAATAGTAGAGAGGAAAAATGAAGGTGAGATGTAGATGAAAATAGAGAAACGAGAGAATTGGAAGAAAACAGAGGAGGAGAGAGTGAAAAACGTGAGAGAGAGTAAAAAAGTGAAAAAGTTTAAAAAGTGTGAAAGAGCTAGAAAGTTTGAAAAAGTGAAATTACCTAAATATCATCCAATTATTTAGTTGGGAAAATGATAAGATTTGTACTTTGATAGTAGGTAAATGATATAGATGGATAGTAGATTTGGTTGTTTTTAAGAGGTGGAGTTGAGATAGATTTGAAGAGATGAGTCTTGACTCTTAAGGTCCCGTTTGGTTGAAGAGAGAGAGAAAGAGAGAAGAGAGAATGATTTTCTTTTGTTTGGTTTAGGAGAGAAATATGATGGTGAGAAAGAGAGATTTTTAATTTAGTATAAGAGTGTGTTTGTTTAAGGTGAAAGAGGAAAGAGAGAGTAATAAAAGAGAAAAAGAGAGAAGATAGTGTACAAAACAAATAAACAATAGAAAGACAGAAGAGAGAAAAAATTCTCTCTTCCCTTTTTTCTTCAACCAAATTATAAATGAATATCAAATAACCACATATAATAGATTCCAAGCTTCTTTTTTTTTAATAATATCAACATAACAGTGATCGGCTATCATATATTCATGGGTCCTATAATAATAAGGGTTGGTTCGAGTGATACTTGGACTCGGATCTCACCCAAAGTCTCGGATTCAAATCTTGAATGTGACAAATATTCTGTTGAGAGGGTAGAACCACACGGACCAGCAAAGTCGAATATTAAAAAAAAATTCATGGGTCCTATAAATATCCAATATTGCAGCATTCGATTCTCATGAAAACTATATACACATTTACAATAGAATCCTCATCATCTTCCTTCAACTTTATATAACTGCTCCTATTTTATTACATCTTTCTATCCTCTTATTACATACAAGTTTTGGTATATGTACCCTTACTTGTACGAATCTTAGATTGTGTATCTCAAATGTTGGTTTACATTTTTTTTCTCATTAAACAAATGATAAAATATTTTATTCCAAATTATTATTAAAGTTGTTTCGTTAAACCAAATGGAAATTTCTTAGGCTAAAAGCCACCTTTAATGTAATCTTTTAGTATTAGAAAAAACTAATTCATTTTGTTATACATTTCGTGAGGAGGCTCGCTAGAAGAAGGAACGTCGTGTTAACGAAAAAGGAAGAAGGTTTATTTAGTTTGAAAGCAAAAATGAAGGACCTTCAGAGCAGGAATGAATAGATCGAGTAGTCACTACCCAAGTATAAAAAATTCGTCATTTTCTTTTTTATTTTATTTTCTCTCTATTATACTAGTATTGTGTCTGGTATGGTTTCATAAAAGGGAGATTTTTACCCGATAGCACTTGGACGAGATGATAGGGTCTTGGGTTCGAATCCGGTTCTTAGCATGCAACAGTGTTAAATCTCTTGAGGGAGAGCTAGCTGGTTTATACCAATTAAAGGGAGACTTTTTTTCTCTCTTCTTTTATGCTTATGGTTTGTAAATCACCGCCCCAATTACACTTTGGACACGAGTAAGTCGTCTGTGGTAGGCCTATAACAGTTCAGATACATCAAACTCAGCACTGTAGACCGAGGTGGATGGAAGTCGCCTATTATACAGACTTGGAAGTCATTCATAATGTTAGGCTAGGCATGTCGCCCTTATGGGCCAAGACCTATTACGTTGACACAACTAGTCCGACCTGTTGGAGGTCTTACCTTATTTAAGTGACTCTCAGACAAAGGAGGAGCGTACATCACTCGTACACAGGTATGCATAAAACTCATATAATATACTAGAGGAAGCTCTAACTTGGACGTCAGAGTGGCTTTGTAGATACCCGACAGCGCTCCACCTCCAATCGGGAGGGTCCTCTCCATCAATCCTGGTTTGGATCAAGAATATATGGTTATGTGGACTCACACTTGGGGGGTAGATGTTGAAAATTCAAGTGTGAGTGGTTAGTCCCACATCGGCTTCGAAGAACATATAAGAGAGGGGACACATATACCAGATGCCTTAAGGTTTTGGGTGGAGATGTGGCGTCCAAGTCTCTTGGTGGTCCAGTTCATTGGCTAGCTCGTTGTTTCTCCCGGCCCTCCCCCGGACTTTCCAACAAGTGGTATCAGATCCATGGTTCGGCTTGGTGGGGAAGCGAGTAATGGATCTTGGTTTGGATCAAGTATAGTGATGCGAGTGACTCAAACTTGGGGGGAATGTGGAAATTCAAGTGCGAGTGGTTAGTCTCACATCGGCTATGAATGAGCTATATGAATGATATATAAGAGAGGGGATCCATATACCCGACGCCTTAAGGTTTTAGGTGAAGATGTGGCGTCCAAGTCTCTTGGTGGTCCGATTCATTAGCTAGCTCGTTGTTACTCCCGGCGCTCCCCTGAACTCCCCAATAGTATCTCCTAGAGTTCTAGACTGGAACATAAATAAATAAATAAGTAAACTTCAATTCAACTTATTATAGCTTGTTTCAAAGCGCTAAAGGTTTGACCCAAGGAAAGTTACAAAAGGTATGAAAGAAAGAATAAGGAAACATAAGGTAGAACTTAGGAAGGACTATACGCTATTGGTTAGTAACAATATCGAATTGAACATTGTAATTAAAAAACAACTACCTTAGGAAATGAAAAGACACTTGTGATACGAGAGGACAACTTTATATGCTTATTTTAGACAATAGAAGGACCACTTTTATTGTATGACATTGAAAAATAGTGTTTATTGACACTGATGCCCCCGGGGGCAAAGTTGATAATTAATATTTTTATATATAAATTGTTTAGCATTTTATCATAAGGCTCGGTTAGTTTTTGCTTTTCTTTCATTAACTTCAATGAATTCATTATAAAATTAAGAAAAGACACTTCAAGTTCAAGGATTCGAACAAGTAGTACACTATGATTTAATTGATAATATTAAGACTCTCAAGCTATTTTGTAACAAATAAGAACCTCAAGCTAAAATTGACCATTGAACTGAACTGATGAGTTTGGACTACTCAAGAGGAAAATTTCCTCCATAGAAGTAAAAATAGTTAATCATTGGTTTTGGAAAGGATGAAAGGGACACACACATGATCTTCCTATGACATGTGGTGGCAGAGACGGTTGAGAATCTCTTTGAATAATAGTCAAATAAATATTACATAAGTACGCCTATATATGGTTGGGCCTAAGACCATGTAAGAATTGTGAGAAACTAAATTGCCTATATATCCCCTCATTTCTTTTTTGTTTTGCATGAAGAAGCTAGTCTTACTTATGCAATCAAAGATCGAAACCAACCAATCTCAAATGTATTATTATTTAATTATTATTGAGGAGGCCAAAATAATTAAAAAATAAACTCATTAGTGAAATACAAATCACTAATGATTAGAAAAATATAATTTACAAACAAAACTCAATGATTAGAAAATTGATTTTGATTTGACAAAAGAGTTCCAAATTTTTTGGCTAAAACAATATGATAAGATGTTACAAATAGGCCATATAATGAAATGGCTCCTATTTCGACAAGGTGTCTATTGGCCGACTATGTTAAAAGATTGCATAGAGTTTGCCAAAGGATGCCAAGAGTGTCAAAGGCATGCAGGAATACAACATGTGCCTGCAAATGAATTGCATTCTATTGTAAAACCTTGGCCATTCAGGGGATGGGCTTTGGATATAATTGGTGAGATTAAGCCAAACTCGTCGAAAGGCCATCGTTTCATATTGGTAGGGATAGATTATTTCACTAAATGGGTGGAAGCCGCCCCGTTAAACAATGTAAATCAAGAAGCAGTGATTAATTTTATTCAAGACCATATATTATATAGATTTGGTGTGCCTGAAACTATCACCACAGACCAAGGTTCGGTGTTTATTGGTCAGAAAATGGTCGAATTTGCTGCCGAAAATGGTTATAAATTGTTAAGTTCGACGCCATATTACGCTCAGGCAAATGGTCAAGTTGAAGCAGCCAATAAAATTATTATTAGTTTAATCAAAAAACATGTTGGGCAAAAACCCAAGAATTGGCATAAGACACTTAACCAAATTTTATGGGCATGTCGAACATCTCCCAAAGAGTCAATCAATAGTACTCCTTTTAAACTTGTTTTTGGGCATGATGCAGTATTGCCAGCAGAGATTTGTCTTCAATCGACTAGGATTCAAAGACAATTTGAAATCCCATCTGATCATTATTGGAATATGATGTTAGATGAATTAGTTGATTTAGATGAAGATAGGCTAAGTGCATTGGATATGCTCACAAGACAAAAAGAAAGAGTGGCTAAGGCTTATAACAAAAGAGTCAAATTGAAGACTTTCGACGTGGGAGATTTAGTTTGGAAAGTTATTCTACCTATGGATAGAAAAGATAAAGTCCTAGGTAAATGGTCCCCAAGTTGGGAAGGACCATTTAAAATTTTACAAGTCTATTCAAACGGTGCATATGAAGTCGAAGAGATTGGCGTTGATGAAAGAATTTTGTGTATAAATGGCAAATACTTAAAAAAGTACAAGCCAACATTGCAAGAAGTTAAAATAACATTGGAATAAAGATAAAGAAAGCGTAAGTACATGGCATTCAAAGGAAAATTGTGATTGCCACATGGGCATTGTCAGAATTACAAGCAAAACTTAAACCATTGTCGAAATTACAAAGTAAGGGCCACACAAGATTAAAATGAAAGAAAATTTCATTATGGTGTTGCCAAATTATATATGCCAAAGAAAGCATCTTTGAATTACATAATGTCGAAGTGCTAAATAAACTACAGATAGATATAGCACTGCTTGATAAATGGTCCCTTTCGACCAAGAAATCGGCTTGTTTATATGCAGGTGGGAATTGGACACCTACATCGTCATAAGCAACCCCTTTGTTATTAAAGACACAAAAGGATGAGCTTCCCGGGCGGGCCAGCAATCCTTTTGCTATATCAGGTGTTCCAAGCCAGGACCAGGAAGCAATGTTGAAGGCGATTTTCTTGATGATCTTCCATTTAGGAGCGCCTATTTCGAGCTTTCTGCGTAAACCCAGAAAAGGTTGAAACTTGCAGAGAAGGAGGAGGAGAAAAGCCACAGTTCTCGAAGATCCAAAATCTTCACTTCGAGCGGCCTGGTAACCTCATCAAACTCAAGGAAAATGAGGTTACGCAGAAAGCTCGGAGCAAGAAGTTTGGCCTTGAAACGAAAATGGTGATGGAATGAAGACATGGGGAGTAGAAGGTGAAGATTGAAGTCTCTCTATTTATAGTTGGAAAGACTGGTAACGCGTGGATTATAGCATTCATGGTAATTCATTCCAGATCAAAAAACGGGGCTATTCAAAGGTTATTTATGACGCTGTTCAAAGCTTGAAACAATGTAGTCAAAGATTATTTAGTCAGATGCAGAGATCCCAGACAACCGAAGTGTGAGATCCCAAAGCGGAGTATTGATGACGACTCATAAAGAGGAGGAGAAGGGTTTTTATAACCGTGGAAAAAGTGTGGTGATCCAAAAATCTCTGAATTTCCTTCTTAATGAGCAGTTACTCACAATGAGTAGTGGGAAGTTCCAAGGTGAAACGTGGCCCACTAATTATGAAATGGAGGCGCTAAAAGCTGTTTCCTGCACTAGAACATCTCATCAATGCTGCAACGTGATGTAAGTAATGTCATCAGAGCAGTTGAAAAGGGTTTTCAAAAAATGATCTTTCTCCTGCCACCTAGGGTTCTCGTCGAAAAAACATTTTGAGGGGGCAATTTGTTAGCCTATAATTTCGACAGGCCAAATTAAATGCAGTCAAAGAGGTTCAACTTTGATTTTGCAGAAAGAGGTGTTAATTTCGACACCTAAGGGCTACATCAAAAAAGGGATAGAGTGGATATGGCCTTAGACTTCACGAAGAATAGAAATGTAACAATTTCGACAGAAAATAAGGTAGGATTCGATTAAGCAACGGAAATGTCCAAGGTCGAAATTTAAATGGTGGTTCTGGTAGAAAGACGGAGCAGTTTTTCTTTTTAAATTTTCTAGGCGGTTAGTTAGTTTTAGTTTTTCCCACTGTGTATAAATAGTAGTTTCTGAGAAGAAAAAAGGGTCACAAAAACTCATATTTTACTTTTCACGCTCTAACTTCCGCATTGAAGAGAAAAACGAGTCAGAGAAACAATGTATGAATTTGTGCACCATTTCCTTTAAACTTCAATGCAATTTTAATCTGTTTTCTTTCATTTTACTTGTTTTTTATCATTCAAGTTCTTCTTCTCTGAAATACTCTGATAACTTCGCGCGAAGGAATCAGTTATTTCTTTCTTCTTTTCTGGTTAAAACGTGAAACAATTCAAGAACATCATAATAAACTATAAACTCTAAGCACAAATGGTCTTAGGATTCACTGGTTGATCCTGCAAGTTAACCAAATTGGAGATCAGCGGTGTTTACCAAAATCCCAGGTAAACATACTCCCGGCGCTCCCCTGGACTCCCCAATAGTATCTCCTAGAGTTCTAGACCGGAACATAAATAAATAAATAAGTAAACTTCAATTCAACCTATTATAGCTTGTTTCAAAGCGCTAAAGGTTTGACCCAAGGAAAGTTACAAAAGGTATGAAAGAAAGAATAAGGAAACATGAGGTAGAACCTAGGAAGGACTATACGCTATTGGTTAGTAACAATATCGAATTGAACATTGTAATTAAAAAACAACTACCTTAGGAAATGAAAAGACACTTGTGATACGAGAGGACAACTTTATATGCTTATTTTAGACAATAGAAGGACCACTTTTATTGTATGACATTGAAAAATAGTGTTTATTGACACTGATGCCCCCGGGGGCAAAGTTGATAATTAATATTTTTATATATAAATTGTTTAGCATTTTATCATAAGGCTCGGTTAGTTTTTGCTTTTCTTTCATTAACTTCAATGAATTCATTATAAAATTAAGAAAAGACACTTCAAGTTCAAGGATTCGAACAAGTAGTACACTATGATTTAATTGATAATATTAAGACTCTCAAGCTATTTTGTAACAAATAAGAACCTCAAGCTAAAATTGACCATTGAACTGAACTGATGAGTTTGGACTACTCAAGAGGAAAATTTCCTCCATAGAAGTAAAAATAGTTAATCATTGGTTTTGGAAAGGATGAAAGGGACACACACATGATCTTCCTATGACATGTGGTGGCAGAGACGGTTGAGAATCTCTTTGAATAATAGTCAAATAAATATTACATAAGTACGCCTATATATGGTTGGGCCTAAGACCATGTAAGAATTGTGAGAAACTAAATTGCCTATATATCCCCTCATTTCTTTTTTGTTTTGCATGAAGAAGCTAGTCTTACTTATGCAATCAAAGATCGAAACCAACCAATCTCAAATGTATTATTATTTAATTATTATTGAGGAGGCCAAAATAATTAAAAAATAAACTCATTAGTGAAATACAAATCACTAATGATTAGAAAAATATAATTTACAAACAAAACTCAATGATTAGAAAATTGATTTTGATTTGACAAAAGAGTTCCAAATTTTTTGGCTAAAACAATATGATAAGATGTTACAAAAAATGCAAGTTAAACATATGGTAAGCTATATTAGATAGCGGATAAGCTAGCTGATAACAAATTATGTGTTTAGTAGAGAAAGAAGTAAATTAAAGAGGAACCAATGAGGCTTTGTGAGTGAAACGATACACTCACTCACACAACACTCATGAACTATAAGTGTCACTATTATGTGTGACAAAAATAGCAAAACGTGTGTGGAGCATTGTGAGAAAGGAGCATTGTGAAAAAGGTATAGTCTTCTTCTCTTCTCTATTTATCATCTTCATCTGTGTCTCTCTGAATACCCATTTCTCCTTTTCATCTCAAACTGGTGTTCTTGCTGTTCACTTTTTGGTAAAGGTATTTCCTTTTAATTTGTAGTAAAATATTTTCTTCTCTCTTTTATTTTAAGATAAATTGCAAAGTGTTTTGAGAGCTACTTTTCCACTTTGCTTCATATTATGTGAAAAAAGGTGTAATATTCTTCTCCTCTCTATTATCCTTTTTGAAAAAACTCAAATGCAAGTTTTAATTTTTTTATCATCTTTGTTTCTCTCTTCATATTCAATGACTCATTCATTTTTTTTCTCTCTTTCTTTTCCTCATTAAAGTGCACTTCACACATGTTGACTAAAGTCCAATTTAATCACTTTACATTTCATTTAGTCTCTTTTGGTGATTTGATGAACTTCTGGCTATTTGATCATATCTTCTTTTTTCTTGACGACATTTTTTTTGGGTGAGTTCATGATTTTGGCCATATTATGATATTTGTTTCTTGTATTGTAGGTACATTTGGCCATCGGATTAGGTTTTATTTTTGTATTTGGAAATTTCTATTAAACTTCCCTTTTTTCTTCCCTATTCTCTTCTTCCAGATTCTACAAGAACCACAATCTTGTGTATCATCGTTCATCATCTACTTCTTTGCTTGAAAAGGTATGTACTTCTTTTGTGTATTTGTTGAGCAGCTTCAATATTCACTATGAAGTGAAAGACATTTCATGTTTACTTTCAGCTAATATTGATGGATCTGTTTTTTGTTTCTTCTGTTTTTTGTTTTTTTGTTGTTTGTGTTGTTGAGAAGCTTCTTCTGTTGTTGTTTGCGTATTTGTTGAGGAGCTTCTTCTGTTTTTTTGTTTTTTGTGAGATGAGATTAAAATACAAGTACATCTATCTAATTTGATACGGAGTTGAGAGTTGTTTTTTGAAAATATCAATTGTTCACATACATGTTGATTCAGACAGTTAAATTTGTAACATTTTTACTTCACTTTCATTAGTTAATGAATGGAACACGCGCGCACGCACGCGCGCGCAATCGCGCGCACACACACACATATATATATATATATATATATATATATATATAGTTCACTCGATACAATAATCCCTTTACTCCTCTTTTTTCTTTATTATAACATGAGAAGAGAGGGAGAGATGAGATTAAAATATACAAGTACATCTAATCTAGTTTATTTTATCCTTATAAGTAAATATAATTAGTTTTATAATTTTTAAATTTTCTCTGTTACTTTTTTTTTTATAATTATACAACAATTCTCTAACTATAATTTAAATTATATAACAAATATTTAAATTATATTAAAATTTCATCTTCCATAATTTTCCTTCACTAAATTTTGATATTCCATAGTTGCTACTTATTATATTTACCTTTTCAAATTGCTTATCACTAAGTTGCATTGCAATTTAAATTATATTCTCAAATTATAATTTTAATTTAGATATTTTACCCTTCACTAAATTTTGGTATTCCATCATTGTTGCTTATTTATTATACACAGTCATGTGACTATTATAGTTTCCTTCACTAAAAAAGAACATCAACACAATTAATTATTATTATTTAATTTGAAGGATAAAAATGATTTCTACACAAGTGAGACCCATGTGACGGTGTGGGTTAGGATGGGGAAATGCAAAATTTTCTCACCAAACACAAATGGTAATCTTGACCATTGATATATTATATTTATAATGTGTGGCTGAGATGTTTTACCAGCTATCTGTTTATGCTTTTAATAACCACTTATGCTTTATTTAATAGAAGGTCCTTGTCTATCATTGTTATTAATTATAACACTTTCGGTTATTCCCTTGAGTTCACGTTTTTAGTTGTCAAAAAAATTAGTTTGCGTTGAATTTTTTTTGGATTAGTTTCATCTTTTTTTTTTTTGAGATTGATTAGTTTCATCCTTTTCATTGTTTAACATTATTAGTTTTGGATTTTTTTGTTCGAATATTTTATTTCAATATCATAAATAATAGGCATGTATTCTTTATTAATTATATTAGCTATTTATCGATTAGGAGTCTTGATTAATATGTGATCAAAATAAGTAAAAGGCTATATTGGATTTCTAATTATATAATTAATTAATTAATTATTATTGATATGGGCCCAATATGAGTGGATGTCAGTGATAGCCCATTAGAGGGATAATGAGAACCCTAATAGACTGTCACACTATAAGTAGGCTATGGTCCCCAATATACCGGACTAAACGCAATACACACATATACTCTCCTCTCCCCATCTGAAGAGAGTCTAAGGCATTAGGTGTCCCGGTTGAGGACGAACCATAAAGCCGATGAGTAGCTATTGCTCGTTTATCACTCACTCTTTCTTCTTAGGATCCGTTCTCCACTTCTTTTCTATGGATCCAGGTATTTATCTAATCCTTGATATATCAACATGTCGTAGATCCTAAGGTTTATCAAGATCATAGTTTTGTTCTTGATTATATAAAAGCATGCTTGTATGTCTTTGTTTTCCGCTATAGTATATTCGTGATTATAAGCATGTCTTGTAAATAGATTAATTCCTACAAGTGGTATCAGAGCTGTCTTCTATGTTGATTTATTGGGATTTACTTCGTTGATACCTTTGGTTTTCCTCTATGACTTGCTTTTGCGTTCCTTTTGTTTCATTAAGTTTTCGGATAATCGTGTATCATTAAGTTTTCAAATGGAGTGAGTTCGTAAGAGATTTTTTTTCTCACTCATATATCGGTATCATGTGAGCAATCATCAGAGTGATTGTTGAATTATTTTTATTGTTGTTTGACGCTAAACTTTCTGGAAAAGAAAAAAAAATACTCACTCATTGAAAACAAGGAAGCATAGCATTAAGGGTTCAATTTGTATCAGGTAATATTTGTTTTTAATTGATGAGCTTTAATGGTTCAATTTGTATCACGTAATATTTGTTTTTACGTATCCAGATGTTAGCTTTATTGAATCAGGATCATATCTCTTTATATATGGTAATAAAGATTGTATCTTGTTAATATTTGTTTTTACTATATATCCAATAATATTTTCGATGTTCTTATTATTGAATAATTTGTATTGTGGTGTGTGGTTATGGCTTTAGTACCTCGATGTTGTTTATGTGTTTATTTATTTCGGGCCGACCTGCGTGTCGAGATTTTAATTTAAATACGGTCTGCGCACCGTGACTCTCTCTTTATTTATTTTATTTTATTCCAAATATTTTAATTGATCGAGAAAGGCAAAAGAGAACAACACCATATGAGGACGCGGCTCGGAGAGGCTAATTTTGTGCCGAAGAATTGTAATTTTTGTAATTTCATTTTTTTGCATTTAGGAGGCCATAACTGCACTTTCAGTTTTTTTCTCTACGCTTATGTGTAGGATATATGTGAATTTAGACCCTTTCCCATATTTTATTATTATTAATAATAAAATTGTCTAGTATATTTTAATTGAGTTGATTGAAATAACACGTTGCCAAAGTAACCTCTGTTACGTAGGTCAATTTGAATGAATTTACAAAAGATGTAGCGTGAAATTATTCATGCGAATTGTTGTCGGCCCAAAGGAAGGCGCAACTTGGCCGAATAATAACATGCATGTGATGGTAAATGTGTGGTGATTATCAAGTTATTTATCCATGTGAGCAATTGGGGTGCCCAAAGGCAACCATTGTTTGACAGGACTTATCACCAATGTTTGATCATTGCGTTGAGAGTACTGCTTGCAGTTAGTCTTTGCAATCCAAAGATTGGGGACTAATGGTGCGCTTAGTATCTTGTTTGGGACTTTTAATTCACAATTAAAGTTGTTTTTGCACATCTAACAATTATTTATAATTTGATGTGCTACTAATGTTGATTGTATGTTTATTTGTTCTCTTTTTTTTTAGTTGCTGTTGCTAGCTCTCAAAATAATGTTACTGCAGAAGGTTCTTCTAAGAAGAAGCAGCAGAAAAACCAAGATAAGGGCTCAACTTGTTTTTTCTGCAAGAAGGCAGGACACATGAAGAAAGATTGTCCGAAATACGCCGCATGGCATGTAAAGAAGGGGTTGCCTGTGGAGCCGACCGCCTAGTGATGCTGAAAGATTCCTCTATGTGGGCGATGGCACTAAAGTTGCAGTTGAGGCTATAGGAACTTTTAGACTATTTTTAGAGACTGATTTTTATTTGGATTTGTTTGAGACATATGTTTGCCCGTCAATTAGACGAAATTTGATTTCAGTTTCAGTTTTGGACAAATCTGGTTATGATTGTTCATTTAAAGATGCCAAAGCTAGTCTCTCTTATGGTCCAAATATTATTGGTTACGGGTCTTTAATTGATAATCTTTACACTCTTGATGTTAAGCATTCCTGTTATACCCTAATTTTGTCAGGCTAATTTTAAATTCTCTTAGAAAAAATCAAAAATATTACTTATTGTGCATTTTGAAATTTTAATCTTTTGACTTTTATTCTCGTTGCACACGTGTCGTTTCTAATCATGTACCCATTTTTATTTTCGTTGAGCACGCACGTCTTTTCTAATTGAATTGCGCACACGTGTTCGCGTCTCGAGTGTCTCGTTACTTTATTGTTATCATTATGTTTATTAGTTTAAGTTATCATCATTATTTTTGTTATAATTAAGTTGATTAGTCAAAAGTGTCCTTTTATTACAAAAAATATATCAAAGTTACAATTTTTGTTACACATGTAGACAAAAAAACACAAAAGCAAGAAAATTACAAAATTAACTAAAACAGAATTTAGTACACAGCACATGTTGCTGTTGGTGTTGGGACTTTTTTTTTGGGTAATAGGTCCATGGCTCTTTCTCATTGTCTCTTGCATTTTACCACTTCGGCTCCAATCAAGCCTTGCCACAGGCTGCTGCTTCACCACGCCTCTGCAACCACAACACACCTTCAATAATTTCTTTTACAACCAGCATTTGTACCATTTGGCATCTAGCATCAACATGTAAACAGTCTCAACACACAGCATTTCAAAAATCCATTATAAATACCATGATACAGAATCAGAGAAGGGGGGAGAATGTAAAAAATAGAGAGAGAAGGGGAGGGTTCTGAAAAACACAAAAATTAGTAGAAAATTTAGAGCAAGAGGAAAAGAGAGGAAAACGTAGAGACAAAGAGAGTTTTCAGTTCCATAATCAAAAAACCATTTTCTCTTCCGCATTATCATCTTCACCCCAAGCCAATACCCATTCAAAACAAAAGAAAAAAACAGAGCACGCAAAAATCAAATAAATAGAGAAAAATGGGAGGAGAAAAAAAACTAGGTTTCGAAAATCAGTAAAGAAAAGGACTAGGCCTTAAGTTCAAAATTCCGAGAAGGGTACGAAGGCAAGACCAGTAGTCACAGTGTCAACAAGTAGTAATAAAAACAAAAGAAGGTAGTTTACAGAAGCTGGATGTGAGGTTGGTCATCCTCTAATCTTGTATATATCTATATTTTGTTAACTAAATAGTTTAGAGCGTCAAAAATGTGAATATTAGTGATGTATGTAGATTAAGTTCTTTTCTAAAAAAAAAAGCATGAATAATTTAGTTGATTAGAAAAAAATAACAAAAAGATTAATAGACTAGTGTTTTCGAAAATAGTGTTCACATTAGTTGATTAGAAAAAATATTAGTGTGCAAATAAGGACTGTGAATAGGTTAGGATTACCAAAATAGGTCTTGTAATATATTTAGTTTCCTTAGAAATTAGGTTTTTTTAAAAAAAAGGAAGTAGATAAGAACCTGTAGAAGAGAGAAGAAGAGGTCTGACTGAAACATAAAAAAGAAGAGGAAAGAAACTACCCCCGGCCACCGCGTACGGTGGTCGTCGTCGCCCAAACGCCGTCGCCATCACCATCGGAACCACCACCGTTGTCATCATCATCGTCTACCCTCTCTCCGCGCATCTATCATCACCCGTAACCGGTGTTCAACTCGCCGGAGCTGTCACCGTCGCCGTCACGAACCACCGGACGCCTCCATCTCTCTCCGCCGTCGCACTCACTCTCCGTCGCGTCACCACCGGCCATGGCGCCATCGCAGTCCCCCACCAACACCGTCGTCATCTCCCTCTTCCTCCCTCGCAACCACGAACTCCCTTTCTCTCCCTCGCGTAGCTTTCTCTCTCTCATGGTGCAAGTCTTCTCTCTCTCTCTCTCTCCCTCTCTCTCTTGGTGAGAAGAAAACGGCGCTGGAATTGAGAAACTAGGGTTCCCTGATTTGCTCTTTACCTTTTATATCACCATTCATTTATTTTAAAGATTAAAATTAAAAAATCAGATTGCTTTTGACACTCCCCAGGTTTTACCTCTTACACCCCACCACTTAAGCCCAATTTTCGTGGATCAGCTTGGAAGCTTAAAAATAATAAAACTGAACTGGGTTGCTAAATGCACCCTCCTGTTTTAATGCAACCCCCTGCGTTTTTTTAAAAAAGGAAAGTACACTCTTTTCTTTTATTTTTACTTATTTATTTGTTTTCATCCCTCTTTAAATAAATTAATCTCTTTTTACAAAAAAACCTATAAAATACATAAATAAATGATTTCGAATAAGGGATTAAATCGACCGTACGGTCGGGTTAGTCAGCTCTTTAGGGTCACGAATGAACCGTTACGGATCAGACCCCAAAGCCTCTATTTGAAATGAACAATTTTAAAAATAAAAAATACCTACACATATCTTTCAATAAAATAAAACAACAAATTTTCAAAATAGGGGAATAAGTCGATCGTACGATCGGGTTAGCCAATGTTCTTGGACGGATTAACCGCTACGGATCAAAAGTCCTAGAACCCCCTAAAATAAAAAAACACAAACCAACAAACTTTTTCTACCCAGAACTACATAGCTTTGATTTCTCCATCGCACCTGGAGATACGTAGGAGCGGGGCCCCCTCCTGTCAAGCGCAAAAAACTAAAATTCTTATTAAGTCTTTTATTCAAAATAAAAAGGGTAAAATAAGCATTTTCAAAATTAACATTCTTTTACGCAACTAATTAGAAGGTAATCTTCCCTAGGAAGGATGTTGTGGGGTGCTAATACCTTCCCCAAGCATAACCGATTCCCGAACCCTAATCTGGTCTCAAGGAACCTTATCCAAATCAAAGGGATTTTCCGATGTTTGCCCTTAAACTAAACTTTGGTGGCGGCTTCATTTTTGAACCTTCGAGGAATCCTCTCCCGGATTTTTCGGTCGCTACAATTCCTATAACCAAATATTGCAAATAAGTTCACATGGTACGAAACGAAAATTAAATGAGAATTCCGCCACTTTATGGCATAAGCGCTTAGGCCACATCTCTAAACAGAGAATTCAGAGGCTTGTGTCGGAGGATATTCTTGGACCCTTAGATTTGTCTGACTTTCAAGTCTACGTAGAGCGCTTAGGCCACATCTCTAAAATAAGCATTTTCAAAATTAACATTCTTTTACGCAACTAATTAGAAGGTAACCTTCCCTAGGAAGGATGTTGTGGGGTGCTAATACCTTCCACAAGCATAACCGACTCCCGAACCCTAATCTGGTCTCAAGGACCCTTATCCAAATCAAAGGGATTTTCCGATGTTTGCCCTTAAACTAAACTTTGGTGGCGGCTTCATTTTTGAACCTTCGAGGAATCCTCTCCCGGATTTTTCGGTCGCTACAATTCCTATAACCAAATATTGCAAATAAGTTCACATGGTACGAAACGAAAATTAAATGAGAATTCCGCCACTTTATGGCATAAGCGCTTAGGCCACATCTCTAAACAGAGAATTCAGAGGCTTGTGTCGGAGGATATTCTTGGACCCTTAGATTTGTCTGACTTTCAAGTCTACGTAGAGTGCATTAAGGGAAAACAAACAAACAAAAGGAATTTAGGTGCCGAAAGAGCTAAAAACGTCTTAGAACTAATACATACAGATATTTGTGGTCCTTTCCCTACAAAAGACGTCTTAGAACTAATACATCACTTGGCGGGGCGGGACAGACTTTTGAACTCGCAGAATTTGGCGGGCCAACTCGCCCCGCGCCGTTTTTAGCGGGCTGAAGGCAAGGCGGGGGGGGGGGGGGGGGGGGGGGGGGGGGGGGGGGGGGGGCATTTTGCCATTCCTACTAGAGGTCGTTTTAGTTATGTAATTGTAATAAATTGGTTTTTTTAAGTTTTTTCGTATCACTTTTGTTCTTTAAGTTAAACAATGTGTACACCGTTAGTCATTTTTTCATTTTTCATTAAAAAACCCAAGTTAGCACTAATAGAGCTGATGTGGTAGTGAGTCGTGACGAAGTCTACGTATCATTTGTCTCGTAATAATTGGTTATTTAAGACTACTGTCGTGTAATAATTTGGTCTTTTTAACTTAAATGAAAAAGAAGATGAATCATTTTTTTTAAGTTGAAAGTACCAAATTGTTACATGACTGTAGTCTTAAATGACGAAATTGTCATTTGGTGAAACATGTAAACTCTGTCATGACCACGTTAGCTCTATTAGTGCCAACTTGGATTTTTTATAGCCAAAAATGAAAAAATGACTAACGGCGTACTTAGTGTCAACTTGGATTTTTTGTAACTAAAAATGAAAAAAGGACTAACGATGCCTAAGTGATACGAAAAAACTTAACAAACCAATTTGTGACAATTAAATAACTTGATTTCTAGTGCAATTTTTGTTTTTTTTAATATATTTAAAATAATTTTTTTTGTCAATTTTTTTCTTCGTCTCTATGGCTCTATGCTTTGCTGATCGGAAAGCATAAACCCTTAAAACGATTAAACCCTTCAACACCCTCTCGCCATCTCCACCGCCGCATCATCTGAAGAGCTTAACACAGTAGCCCTCTCCTCTCTCGCCACCTTCATGGCTATCACCCTTCCCCTCGTGCCACCTGGAGCCATCACTGTTGAGAAGGCACACGAGGCTGCTGAAATCGTGGTACCCTTGCTGGCGAGGGAGGGGGGAGGGTTGGGCGTCTCTGGTGCAAGGGCTGCCATGAAGTGCATTGGGGTTTTGCTTGGGTTTTGTGACTTGGAAGATTGGGATTCCATTAAATTAGGTTTTGAAACTTTGCTCAAGTTCTCCACTGACAAGCGCCCAAAGGTCACACAATCTGTGCTCTTTTTTCATTCCATGTTCAATTTATGCATTGGTTAGAATATGGATGCTTGATTAGATGTTAGTTTTATCTTGCAACCCAATCAGCACTGGGCAGTGGGCATTTGACACTGGTCCCTGCATTGTGTATTTATCTTGATTGTATCTACGGCTATAATATTACACTTAAGATTAGTATAAAATTAAAAAAATCCGAAATGACCGGAGGTAATAGATGTTATTTATTTAATTGTTACGGTGTAGAAGTTTTAGAAATATAAGTAAAAAGATTATAATGTTCAAGTGTATCTAGATTATTGGTAATGTTCTATAAGAAGACCTGTCTGATACGGATACGACATGAATATGGCTACTATTTTAATGTGTATATGCTGCTTAGTTAATAGTTGGTTGGTTTGCTTGTTCGCTTGTTTAGGTACGAAGATGTGCTCAAGAGTCTCTTGAGAAGTTTTTTGGCTCTCTTAAATCCTTCACTGTTAGTTGAAACGTTCTATTGACTTGACTATGAAATTAACTGCTTTGAGGACTGTTGATAAATGTAAAGATAACGGGACATCGAAACAAGAGCACCTTGAAGTCCTACATGTTCTTAACATAGTCAATCTGGCTGCTCCTAGTCTCTCTGCAAAATTTGTTCCAAAAGTTCTTTCCGAAGTGCATAAATTATTTGGTGCTCAGATATTGCCACTTACAAAGCATGTTCTTAAAACTTTTGAAGATATTTTTGAAGCTTCGAGAGTCCAAAATATAGTCCTAGAGACAGAAGACATTTTAGTTTCTCTTGCTTCTTTTGTATCATAGGGAGATAAGAACCCCTTGGATACTGTGATTTTTGCAGCAACGTTATTAAGACTGTTAATGGACGCACTTTATACTGGGCAATCAAGCTTATGGATCAAGAACCTTCCTCTAGTTAGTCGATCTGTGATGGGTATGTATGATACTACTATGTTTATCCCTTCTGGGTATCGTTTAATCGTAATTAATCTAGTTAGGTATTTTGTTCGGATTAATTTATTTCAGCTGGTTATGTTTATCGCCATCTTTCTTCTGATTTTGTTATGGACAAAAAAATATCCCGTGTTATGAATTGATCATTTCACTACATTAATCAATTAAATTAGAAATCAAAATCCATTGACAGTTCAACTATAATTTTTTTTCAATGTAACTGTGGTGCATTAGTTGGTGGTTTTTCCCATGGATTTCTGCCGCAGCCTGCACAAACTTTTATGGGAAGCCATGTCTTGTTCGAAGTTTAAGATTTCTTTAGTATGATTCTACTGTAATGTCTAAAGTACTTGCTTGCTGATTAGTGTTAAAATCACAGGCTTTGCTGATAATGTCCCTATGGAGACAATGTTGTAAAAGTTATCTTTCATGTACTTTTTTTAGCATTAATATTGGTGCTTTCCCTTGCTGTATATTCCCTTTTCTATATTATAATCTTCTGATATAATTTGCCAATGTTGACCTTAGGGCTCTTAACTTCTGAGGGAACCACAACATCACAGGCTTCAAGTATTTTGATAGATGTGCTCAAGCATCGTGTTGGTCCCCAAAGCTTGTTAATTGGTACAAATCAAACATTTCATGATAACAGTCAGCTAAGTATGGAAGGCAATGCAATTAAATCAACGTGTGAAGTTTTTGAGAACACCCTTTCGGCTACTGATGGAATCCCAAATGAGCATCTTTTGTCAGTCATTTCTGTTTTGTTTCTTGAGCTTGGTACGGAACTGTCTAACACTATACTAACACAGTCGAAGTAATATTTCCTTTTCAATCTCTTTGATTGCTAGATACCAATGGCATAATTCTGTTAAGCAAGTTTCTTCTTCTCTGTCCTTCATTGATGCTTTGGGTAGGATATAGTTGTGTTTATGGTCTCATTTTGGTGCTCTGCACATGTTTTAAAAGTGTTAATACAAAGATAGTTTTGACAACTTGTAATTTCAAACCTCTTGGGCTTGCTGTTTTCTTACTTTCTTTATGTTGCAGGATTCCTTGTCCATCCACCTCATTGTACTTTCCCTCTTTTCTCATTATTGTTTTTTTTGTCAAAAAAAAAGAAAAAAACACTTGATAGTCTCTTCCTATCTATTCAATTGTACGGAACTTTCTAACACTATACTAACACGGTCGAAGTAATATTTTTTTTGATTGCCAGATACTCAATGGCATAATTTTGTTATGCAAGTTTCTTCTTCTCTGTCCTTCATAGATGCTTTGGGTAGGATATAGTTGTGTTTATGGTCTCATTTTGGTGTTCTGCACATGTTTTAAAAGTCTTAATACGAAGAGAGTTTTGACAATTTGTAATTTCAAACCTCTTGGGCTCCCTGTTTTCTCTTAGTTTCTTTATGTTCCAGGATTCCTTGTCCATCCACCTCATTGTACTTCCCCTCTTTTCTCATTATTGTTTTTTTTGTCAAAAAAGAAAAAGAAAAAACACTTGATTGTCTCTTCCTATCTATTTAATTGGGCTGATGGATTGAAGGGCTTGATTGCATTGACAGTTTTCTCTGCTCTATGTTTTGCTCTTTGTTACTTTGTGAGGAGATAATGTCTTATCCTTTGCGACTGCATTTCATACTTATCCTACTCTGTTCTAATCTTTGTTGGTTGCAGGAGAGTCCTCATTTGTAGCTATGAAGAATGTTGTGCTTAAACTTGCTCACTTGATGATTCAAACTTCCGGAAGCAACACTAATATTGAACATGTAAGTACTGGTGAAAAATTCTTTGCCTGTTACGACATTGATCTAAATGTTTGTTGTTGATATTTAGACATACATCATATCATCTTTTGGTTCATTTTGTTATTTCTTGTAACTCATTTTAAAATTCTAGGGTAGTTCAATTTAGGAAGTTAATATATCTAAATTTCTCCTTATAGAGAGGTATGGAACATTTAACTCAAACAATTGATTGTAATGCAGATAGTTTTGGAAATATTTTATTAATTTGACCTCTTGCTCGCCAAATTGTTAGTGAGTTACACTGTGATGTATTTGTATATATTTATTCTCATCAATCGATCCTTGTCCTCTTTATATAAAAATATATTATTACACACACATAAACTAGTGCCATTAGGGCACTCATTAGCATGGCATCATTTGTTTATCATATAAATGTTACCGTCACAATTTTACAGAGTACAGAAATAAGATTCTTGATGATCTATACGAGGTAATAAGAGCTATGTTTACTCGTTATTCTATCAAATTCTTGGTTGTGCTCATACCGTTTCAAATATTACATTCCTAGATAGACAGAAAGAAACAAAAATCATGCAAGTTTTGTTTAATTTTATTTATTTCTTGCTAATCAGGATGAGCTTATGATGAATGTTTCTATCAAATTCATGCAGAATTCTTTGTCATCACTGTGGCCAAAACAAGTAAGTTATACTTTTGTGTGCTTGCTCTATTTTAGGGAATACTTTTGTGTGCTTGGCCAGAGAACACAATTCCGAATCTGCTGCACATAAAATGATACTTGCAGAAGCCGTCTATATCTGTAAAAAACAATATTACTCACGTTCAGTCTTTGATAGAAAAAACAAAGTATTAAATCAATCTTTGATTTCCAGATAGAAAAAACATAATATTACTCACGTTGTTCCCTTCCCACTCCCTGCCCGGGAAAAGTAAGTCTACTGTCTACAGCCAGTATTACGTCAGTATCTGATTTTATCACAACTGCAGTTGTGCCATGTGGTGCCCCCACTGTCAAAACCAAAACCAACATAATGTAATGTTCTGGAATAACTTTAAAGTTATGAGCTTATGAGCTTATTTAAAGTTATTCCAGAACATTACATTATGTTGGTTTTGGTTTTGACAGTGGGGGCACCACTTGGCACAACTGCAGTTGTGATAAAATCAGATACTGACGTAATACTGGCTGTAGACAGTAGACTTACTTTTCCCGGGCAGGGAGTGGGAAGGGAACAACGTGAGTAATATTATGTTTTTTCTATCTGGAAATCAAAGATTGATTTAATACTTTGTTTTTTCTATCAAAGACTGAACGTGAGAAATATTGTTTTTTTTACAGATATAGACGGCTTCTGCAAGTATCATTTTATGTGCAGCAGATTCGGAATTGTGTTCTCTGGCCAAGCACACAAAAGTATTCCCTAAAATAGAGCAAGCACACAAAAGTATAACTACTTGTTTTGGCCACAGTGATGACGAAGAATTCTGCATGAATTTGATAGAAACATTCATCTCATCCTGATTAGCAAGAAATAAATAAAATTAAACAAAACTTGCATGATTTTTGTTTCTTTCTGTCTATCTAGGAATGTAATATTTGAAACGGTATGAGCACAACCAAGAATTTGATAGAATAACGAGTAAACATAGCTCTTATTACCTCGTATAGATCATCAAGAATCTTATTTCTGTACTCTGTAAAATTGTGACGGTAACATTTATATGATAAACAAATGATGCCATGCTAATGAGTGCCCTAATGGCACTAGTTTATGTGTGTGTAATAATATATTTTTATATAACACAGAGAGAGAGAGAGGA
Source organism: Astragalus glycyphyllos (assembly GCA_963573325.1). NCBI lineage: Eukaryota > Viridiplantae > Streptophyta > Magnoliopsida > Fabales > Fabaceae > Astragalus > Astragalus glycyphyllos. Next base: position 43,165,960 of record OY754309.1, read on the forward strand.
CAAGGATCGATTGATGAGAATAGATATATACAAATACATCACAGTGTAACTCACTAACAATTTGGCGAGCAAGAGGTCAAATTAATAAAATATTTCCAAAACTATCTGCATTACAATCAATTGTTTGAGTTAAATGTTCTATACCTCTCTATAAGGAGAAATTTAGATATATTAACTTCCTAAATTGAACTACCCTAGAATTTTAAAATGAGTTACAAGAAATAACAAAATGAACCAAAAGATGATATGATGTATGTCTAAATATCAACAACAAACATTTAGATCAATGTCGTAACAGCCAAAGAATTTTTCACCCGTACTTACATGTTCAATATTAGTGTTGCTTCTGGAAGTTTGAATCATCAAGTGAGCAAGTTTAAGCACAACATTCTTCATAGCTACAAATGAGGACTCTCCTGCAACCAACAAAGATTAGAACAGAGTAGGATAAGTATGAAATGCAGTTTGATTACTAATTTCTTTAAACAATAAATTATTATTGATAAGGAGAAGTGCAGTCGCAAAGGATAGGACATTATCTCCTCACAAAGAGCAAAACATAGAGCAGAGAAAACTGTCAATGCAATCAAGCCCTTCAATCCATCAGCCCAATTAAATAGATAGGAAGAGACAATCAAGTGTTTTTTCTTTTTTGACAAAAAAAACAATAATGAGAAAAGAGGGGAAGTACAATGAGGTGGATGGAAAAGGAATCCTGGAACATAAAGAAACTAAGAGAAAACAGGGAGCCCAAGAGGTTTGAAATTACAAATTTAACTGTCTGAATCAACATGTATGTGAACAATTGATATTTTCAAAAAACAACTCTCAACTCCTTATCAAATTAGATAGATGTACTTGTATTTTAATCTCATCTCACAAAAAACAGAAGAAGCTCCTCTACAAATACGCAAACAACAACAGAAGAAGCTTCTCAACAACAAAACCACAAAAAACAGATCCATCAATATTAGCTGAAAGTAAACATGAAATGTCTTTCACTTCATAGTGAATATTGAAGCTGCTCAACAAATACACAAAAGAAGTACATACCTTTTCAAGCAAAGAAGTAGATGATGAACGATGATACACAAGATTGTGGTTCTTGTAGAATCTGGAAGAAGAGAATAGGGAAGAAAAAAGGGAAGTTTAATAGAAATTTCCAAATACAAAAATAAAACCTAATCCGATGGCCAAATGTACCTACAATACAAGAAACAAATATCATAATATGGCCAAAATCATGAACTCACCCAAAAAAAATGTCGTCAAGAAAAAAGAAGATATGATCAAATAGCCAGAAGTTCATCAAATCACCAAAAGAGACTAAATGAAATGTAAAGTGATTAAATTGGACTTTAGTCAACATGTGTGAAGTGCACTTTAATGAGGAAAAGAAAGAGAGAAAAAAAATGAATGAGTCATTGAATATGAAGAGAGAAACAAAGATGATAAAAAAATTAAAACTTGCATTTGAGTTTTTTCAAAAAGGATAATAGAGAGGAGAAGAATATTACACCTTTTTTCACAAAATATGAAGCAAAGTGGAAAAGTAGCTCTCAAAACACTTTGCAATTTATCTTAAAATAAAAGAGAGAAGAAAATATTTTACTACAAATTAAAAGGAAATACCTTTACCAAAAAGTGAACAGCAAGAACACCAGTTTGAGATGAAAAGGAGAAATGGGTATTCAGAGAGACACAGATGAAGATGATAAATAGAGAAGAGAAGAAGACTATACCTTTTTCACAATGCTCCTTTCTCACAATGCTCCACACACGTTTTGCTATTTTTGTCACACATAATAGTGACACTTATAGTTCATGAGTGTTGTGTGAGTGAGTGTATCGTTTCACTCACAAAGCCTCATTGGTTCCTCTTTAATTTACTTCTTTCTCTACTAAACACATAATTTGTTATCAGCTAGCTTATCCGCTATCTAATATAGCTTACCATATGTTTAACTTGCATTTTTTGTAACATCTTATCATATTGTTTTAGCCAAAAAATTTGGAACTCTTTTGTCAAATCAAAATCAATTTTCTAATCATTGAGTTTTGTTTGTAAATTATATTTTTCTAATCATTAGTGATTTGTATTTCACTAATGAGTTTATTTTTTAATTATTTTGGCCTCCTCAATAATAATTAAATAATAATACATTTGAGATTGGTTGGTTTCGATCTTTGATTGCATAAGTAAGACTAGCTTCTTCATGCAAAACAAAAAAGAAATGAGGGGATATATAGGCAATTTAGTTTCTCACAATTCTTACATGGTCTTAGGCCCAACCATATATAGGCGTACTTATGTAATATTTATTTGACTATTATTCAAAGAGATTCTCAACCGTCTCTGCCACCACATGTCATAGGAAGATCATGTGTGTGTCCCTTTCATCCTTTCCAAAACCAATGATTAACTATTTTTACTTCTATGGAGGAAATTTTCCTCTTGAGTAGTCCAAACTCATCAGTTCAGTTCAATGGTCAATTTTAGCTTGAGGTTCTTATTTGTTACAAAATAGCTTGAGAGTCTTAATATTATCAATTAAATCATAGTGTACTACTTGTTCGAATCCTTGAACTTGAAGTGTCTTTTCTTAATTTTATAATGAATTCATTGAAGTTAATGAAAGAAAAGCAAAAACTAACCGAGCCTTATGATAAAATGCTAAACAATTTATATATAAAAATATTAATTATCAACTTTGCCCCCGGGGGCATCAGTGTCAATAAACACTATTTTTCAATGTCATACAATAAAAGTGGTCCTTCTATTGTCTAAAATAAGCATATAAAGTTGTCCTCTCGTATCACAAGTGTCTTTTCATTTCCTAAGGTAGTTGTTTTTTAATTACAATGTTCAATTCGATATTGTTACTAACCAATAGCGTATAGTCCTTCCTAGGTTCTACCTCATGTTTCCTTATTCTTTCTTTCATACCTTTTGTAACTTTCCTTGGGTCAAACCTTTAGCGCTTTGAAACAAGCTATAATAGGTTGAATTGAAGTTTACTTATTTATTTATTTATGTTCCAGTCTAGAACTCTAGGAGATACTATTGGGGAGTCCAGGGGAGCGCCGGGAGTATGTTTACCTGGGATTTTGGTAAACACCGCTGATCTCCAATTTGGTTAACTTGCAGGATCAACCAGTGAATCCTAAGACCATTTGTGCTTAGAGTTTATAGTTTATTATGATGTTCTTGAATTGTTTCACGTTTTAACCAGAAAAGAAGAAAGAAATAACTGATTCCTTCGCGCGAAGTTATCAGAGTATTTCAGAGAAGAAGAACTTGAATGATAAAAAACAAGTAAAATGAAAGAAAACAGATTAAAATTGCATTGAAGTTTAAAGGAAATGGTGCACAAATTCATACATTGTTTCTCTGACTCGTTTTTCTCTTCAATGCGGAAGTTAGAGCGTGAAAAGTAAAATATGAGTTTTTGTGACCCTTGTTTCTTCTCAGAAACTACTATTTATACACAGTGGGAAAAACTAAAACTAACTAACCGCCTAGAAAATTTAAAAAGAAAAACTGCTCCGTCTTTCTACCAGAACCACCATTTAAATTTCGACCTTGGACATTTCCGTTGCTTAATCGAATCCTACCTTCTTTTCTGTCGAAATTGTTACATTTCTATTCTTCGTGAAGTCTAAGGCCATATCCACTCTATCCCTTTTTTGATGTAGCCCTTAGGTGTCGAAATTAACACCTCTTTCTGCAAAATCAAAGTTGAACCTCTTTGACTGCATTTAATTTGGCCTGTCGAAATTATAGGCTAACAAATTGCCCCCTCAAAAAATGTTTTTTCGACGAGAACCCTAGGTGGCAGGAGAAAGATCATTTTTTGAAAACCCTTTTCAACTGCTCTGATGACATTACTTACATCACGTTGCAGCATTGATGAGATGTTCTAGTGCAGGAAACAGCTTTTAGCGCCTCCATTTCATAATTAGTGGGCCACGTTTCACCTTGGAACTTCCCACTACTCATTGTGAGTAACTGCTCATTAAGAAGGAAATTCAGAGATTTTTGGATCACCACACTTTTTCCACGGTTATAAAAACCCTTCTCCTCCTCTTTATGAGTCGTCATCAATACTCCGCTTTGGGATCTCACACTTCGGTTGTCTGGGATCTCTGCATCTGACTAAATAATCTTTGACTACATTGTTTCAAGCTTTGAACAGCGTCATAAATAACCTTTGAATAGCCCCGTTTTCTGATCTGGAATGAATTACCATGAATGCTATAATCCACGCGTTACCAGTCTTTCCAACTATAAATAGAGAGACTTCAATCTTCACCTTCTACTCCCCATGTCTTCATTCCATCACCATTTTCGTTTCCAGGCCAAACTTCTTGCTCCGAGCTTTCTGCGTAACCTCATTTTCCTTGAGTTTGATGAGGTTACCAGGCCGCTCGAAGTGAAGATTTTGGATCTTCGAGAACTGTGGCTTTTCTCCTCCTCCTTCTCTGCAAGTTTCAACCTTTTCTGGGTTTACGCAGAAAGCTCGAAATAGGCGCTCCTAAATGGAAGATCATCAAGAAAATCGCCTTCAACATTGCTTCCTGGTCCTGGCTTGGAACACCTGATATAGCAAAAGGATTGCTGGCCCGCCCGGGAAGCTCATCCTTTTGTGTCTTTAATAACAAAGGGGTTGCTTATGACGATGTAGGTGTCCAATTCCCACCTGCATATAAACAAGCCGATTTCTTGGTCGAAAGGGACCATTTATCAAGCAGTGCTATATCTATCTGTAGTTTATTTAGCACTTCGACATTATGTAATTCAAAGATGCTTTCTTTGGCATATATAATTTGGCAACACCATAATGAAATTTTCTTTCATTTTAATCTTGTGTGGCCCTTACTTTGTAATTTCGACAATGGTTTAAGTTTTGCTTGTAATTCTGACAATGCCCATGTGGCAATCACAATTTTCCTTTGAATGCCATGTACTTACGCTTTCTTTATCTTTATTCCAATGTTATTTTAACTTCTTGCAATGTTGGCTTGTACTTTTTTAAGTATTTGCCATTTATACACAAAATTCTTTCATCAACGCCAATCTCTTCGACTTCATATGCACCGTTTGAATAGACTTGTAAAATTTTAAATGGTCCTTCCCAACTTGGGGACCATTTACCTAGGACTTTATCTTTTCTATCCATAGGTAGAATAACTTTCCAAACTAAATCTCCCACGTCGAAAGTCTTCAATTTGACTCTTTTGTTATAAGCCTTAGCCACTCTTTCTTTTTGTCTTGTGAGCATATCCAATGCACTTAGCCTATCTTCATCTAAATCAACTAATTCATCTAACATCATATTCCAATAATGATCAGATGGGATTTCAAATTGTCTTTGAATCCTAGTCGATTGAAGACAAATCTCTGCTGGCAATACTGCATCATGCCCAAAAACAAGTTTAAAAGGAGTACTATTGATTGACTCTTTGGGAGATGTTCGACATGCCCATAAAATTTGGTTAAGTGTCTTATGCCAATTCTTGGGTTTTTGCCCAACATGTTTTTTGATTAAACTAATAATAATTTTATTGGCTGCTTCAACTTGACCATTTGCCTGAGCGTAATATGGCGTCGAACTTAACAATTTATAACCATTTTCGGCAGCAAATTCGACCATTTTCTGACCAATAAACACCGAACCTTGGTCTGTGGTGATAGTTTCAGGCACACCAAATCTATATAATATATGGTCTTGAATAAAATTAATCACTGCTTCTTGATTTACATTGTTTAACGGGGCGGCTTCCACCCATTTAGTGAAATAATCTATCCCTACCAATATGAAACGATGGCCTTTCGACGAGTTTGGCTTAATCTCACCAATTATATCCAAAGCCCATCCCCTGAATGGCCAAGGTTTTACAATAGAATGCAATTCATTTGCAGGCACATGTTGTATTCCTGCATGCCTTTGACACTCTTGGCATCCTTTGGCAAACTCTATGCAATCTTTTAACATAGTCGGCCAATAGACACCTTGTCGAAATAGGAGCCATTTCATTTTATGGCCTATTTGGTGAGCTCCACAAGTTCCACTGTGAGTATTTGATATTGCCAAGTACGCCTCGTTTTCACTAAGACACTTGAGTAAAACTCCTTCAGGGGTTTTCTTGAACAACTCATTTCCCATGATCACGTAACTTAAGGCTCTGTACTTGATTTTTCTATCAGTTATCCCTGTTGGATTTTCCAAGTAGTTAACAATTTGTCTTCGCCAATCATCATTTGACATGTTGTCAATGGCACAAACTTCAAAGACATTGTTACAACAACCTCTGTCGAAAACTTCATCAAAATTTTCATTGAAATTTTCAATTAAGGGTAATTGATTTAAGACTATAGGGTAGTTTTCTGCCCCCTCTTGTTTTTGCCTTGACAAGGTCTCTTGTGTCATTGCTGTCGAAATTAACTTGTTTTTAATTTCAATTAGCTCTGTTAAATTTTCTTTAGAAATTTTATAACCAGAAGCTATTTGTGCCAGATCATTGGCCTCTTGATTTGCAATTCGAGGCACATGTTGAATATCAACGCTGTCGAAACGTTTCAATAAAGTACTGGCAGCAATAAAGTAAGTAATCAAATTTTCCTTAATGCACTTGTATTCTTTAGTTAACTGTTTGATTATTAATTCAGAATCACCTCTAATTTCGACCTGTTTTGCCCCCAAGTTTAACAGAATTTCTAGTCCCGCTACTAAGGCTTCATATTCAGCCTCATTATTGGAGCAACTTTCTTTGATTTTATACTTGTATTTAGTTGGTATCCCCTCCGATGAGATGATTAACATCCCAACACCAGATCCATTTTTATGGCTGGAGCCATCGAAGTACAATTTCCAAGGTCGAAAGTGCATAAAGTTTATTTCTAATTCGACTACTGAATGATCAGCAATGAAATCCGCAACGACTTGGCCTTTGATAGCCTTTAGTGGTTGGAATGTTAATGAATACTCAGATAAAGCTAAAGCCCATTTGCCTATTCTACTATGTAGGATTGGTTTCGACAGCATATGTTTAATAATATCAAAATGGGAATAAACATACACATCAACAGGCTTAATATATTGCTTTAATTTAGTACAAGAGAAATACAAGCATAAACACAATTTTTCAATAGCGTGATATCTAGTTTCAGCATCATTTAAAACCCTACTGAGGTAATATATGGCCCTTTCTACACCATTTTCATCCTCTTGTGCTAACATACTTCCTATAGACAATTCTGACGCTGCTATGTACAGTTTCATTGTCTTATTTCTAATAGGAGGCAATAAAATAGGAGGCTTCATCAGATATATCTTGATCTCATCGAAAGCTACTTGATGTTCGACATCCCATTTGAAAACATCTTCCTTCTTCAGTCGAAGTAATGGCGAGAATATTTGAGTCTTGCCACTTAGATTTGATATAAATCTTCTAAGGAAATTGACCTTTCCTAATAATGACTGTAATTCTTTCTTTGTTGTAGGAGGTTGTGTTTCCATGATAGCTTTCGTTTTGTTCTGATTTATTTCGATGCCTTTTTTGTGCACAACAAAGCCCAAGAAATCACCTGCACTTACACAAAAGGCACATTTGAGTGGATTCATTTTCAATCCATATTTTCTCATTCTTTCGAATGATAATCGAAGATGATCTAAATGACCATTTTCTGATGAAGACTTGACAACTATGTCATCTATATAGACTTGCATAAAATTATCTATAAAATCATGGAACATAGTGTTCATAGCTCTTTGATATGTGGCACCGGCATTTTTTAGACCGAATGGCATCACTACCCATTCATAAACACCTAATGCCCCTGGGCATCGAAATGCAGTTTTTGGAATATCTTCTTCAGCAATAAAAATTTGGTTATAACCAGAATATCCATCAAGCATACTTAGATATTCATAACCAGCCGCTGAATCGACCAACATTTCTGCTACAGTCATTGGGTATTGATCTTTGGGAGTAGCATTATTTAGATCTCTAAAATCTATGCAGACCCTGAGTGTACCATTTTTCTTAATTACAGGAACTATGTTAGCAAGCCAATCGACATACCTGGCAGTTCTGATGAACTTGCACTTCAGTAGCCTTTCGATTTCCGCTTTGATCTTCGACATGATTTCCGGTGCAAATCTTCTTGGTGTTTGCTTCACAGGCCTCTTCTCTGGTTGAATAGGCAACTTCATCTCAACCACCTCTCTTTTCAGGCCTGGCATCTCATTGTAATCCCAAGCAAAGCAATCTTTGTAATCCTTTAGCAATTTGACAATCTGCACTCTGAAATCTTTGTTGATCTTTGCACTTATATATGTCGGTCTTCTTATTGAACCATCCCCCAAATCAATTTCTTCTAAGGGATCTTGTGCCTGTATTTTCTTGGTCGAACCCATTGGATCTTTCTCAAATCCTAATGGTTCATCATCATAGACACCGTCAAGTCTCTGTGTTTCGACCATGATTTCATTTTTATTATTCTCTGTGGTTAGAGCAACCATTTGATGTAACTCAGCTTCTAGAATAGCTTTCTCTTTGTTTTCGGCCACGTAGGCCGTAATTCTTTCCCATGCATTGGGCCTTATAATCATTTCAAGGTCCATCCCAGCCAGTAGGCTTAACGAAGCCTCTTGGTCTATTCTCCTCATCAATGATTTCCCTTTCCCAAATGAAACCATAATTTGGGTGAAGGCTGATAGAGGAGAAGACATTGTCTTGCTCAATGAACCCAGCACTGGAAGAAGAACATGGAGAGATATTTACCAGTTGCTTGTCGAAAGTCTTCTTGGTGATCGTATTGACTTCAGCCTTGAAATAACTTTGGTCACCTTCAATGTTTTCAACCAACCCATCCTCTCTCCAAATAATAAGCCTCTGGTGCACAGTCGAGGGGATTGCCCCCACTCCATGTATCCATTCTCTCCCAAGCAGCAAGTTGTAGTTTGCCTTGGAGGGCACTACCAAAAACAAAGTTGGCCTTTTGATGCTACCCACTGCTAATTCGACTTCAATGGCCCCAAGTGAGTGGCCAGTTTTGCCTTCATAATTAGTGAGAACCACATTATGTGGCCTCAAATCAGTGTCACATTTGCCAATTCTTCTTAGCAAATGTTGAGGCATCAAGTTCACAACAGCACCACCATCAACAAGGACCTTGTTGATCCCCACATTATTGACCTTGGCTTGAATGAACAGTGGCTTGAGGTGATTCATCATGCCGCAGTCTGGCCTTTCAAAGATAGCATGTTGCTCTTCAATGCAGCCATTCTTCAACACATAATAGCATATGGGTTTATATGCAGTTTCTTCGTCGAAATCTTCTTCGACATCATTAACTTCAGAAACCACATCATACTCAATTGGTAAAATTGAGATGACCCCACATAACATGTCATATTCTGACCCAGAATCCGCAAAGGAAGAGTCTAACTCCTCTTCTAGATTATGGTCTTCTGTTCTGAAGCCTTTCTTGATTTCAGAAAGAGAAGGGAAAATCCTCTCAGTGGCTGGTTTCCTAACCACTTCAGTCGAAGGTAAGATTACCTCTTTACCTTTCCCTTTGTTTGAGGTTGTTGCTTTACCTGAAGCAAGAGCATCAGCCTTCTTTTGGCGTTGAAACCTTCGCCATTGAGTCCTCGTCATAGGATTTTTTCCTTTGTAGTTGTTACTATAGGCATACTTCTTGATTTCAATTGCCTTGTTTTGGTTAACATCACTTGTCTCACCTTCGACCAACTTAGGTGGCCTGATTCGATGGATAGCATTGCCCCCAGTGTGGTATATGGCTTTGCCTCTTCCACCAGAGTGTATCCATTTTTCGACAGAAGTGCCAGAAGGAGGAACATAAGTACTCAGCTTTCCTCTTCCAGGAGTTTTGGTCGAAGTAACCATGTAGGGAATTCTCCTATCAGAAAAATCAAACTTGGGCCTTTTATCTACCCATTTACCTTTGCGCTTCATTTGAGGCTTGAACTCTTCAAGTTCCTTAGCAGCCTTCTTGTCAAAAACAGCACTGCACCTTGGACACAACATCACTTCTGAGTTGTTCAGCTTGCAACGATTGAGGAAATCAATCAATTCCTCTTCAGCTTTTGGGTACACTACTTTCATTCTGTCATCTTCTTGGTCTTCAGTGACCATTTCGACATCCATCTTTGAACTTATGGTAGCTCTCTGCATATTGGCCTTACCAGGTACAGTTTCAGAGGCTTCGACCATGTTGATGCTCACTTCAGTATACATTGCCTCAGCATCAGGCAAAGGATCAGCATCAATCTTCATTGGTGTCTTTGGTTTATCACCAAATTTCAGCCTTCCTTCATTGAGTGCCTTTTGCACCAAATCCCTGAAAAGGACACAACGAGAAGTATTATGACCTAAAAAATTATGGTATTTGCAAAAACCTCTTTTTTGCCTTTGTTCTACTGGTGGTGTTTTTAGTCCTTTAGGAACCAAAATCTGACCATCCTTAACTAACAAATCAAATATTTCGTCGCATTTAGTAACATCAAAAGTATATGTTTTTGCAACGAATTTGTCATTTTTAGGTTCGACAGGATTTTTACCATTTGAAGGTTTTAGCAATGTACAAGTATATGGAGGTCCGGGTTTTAACTCAGCAACATTGACCTCTTCTTCGACCTCCTCATAGGAAATGTCGAATTCTTGTCCTTCATCTTTAATTTCGATATAGGCAACTTTGTCTTTTTTATTATGAAATCTATTATTTCTAGATTTCTCAGCTTTCAAATTTTCGACTTGCCTAACTCTATCAGCCAATTGGGCCATGTCTCTCAAATGTTGAGTGTCTAGCTTTTTCCTGATGGAATAATCCAAACCACCACCAGCCATTTCGACTAGCTCATGTTCAGGTACTTGAGTGAAGCACCTTGCTTTGAGAAGTCTAAATCTGTTGAGATAATCATCCACAGGTTCAGCCATTTTGCGTCGAACACTGGCCAATTCCTTGAGACTAATTTTACTTTGTCCCATGTAGAATTGCTCGTGGAAAGCTTTCTCTAATTGGTTCCAATTAAACATGGAATGTGGGGGTAAAGTAGTGAACCAAGTGAAAGCATTCTTTGTTAGAGAATTAGGGAAAAATTTCATTCTTAAATTCTCATTGTGGGCTAAGTCTCCGGCCTCGGTTAAATAACGAGCGATATGTTGACAGTGGATTCGCTGGTTTCCCCAGCAAATTTAGTGAACTTAGGGATTTTCCAACCCCTTGGCAATTCACTTTGTAAAACATATTCAGACAAAGGAGAAACAAAATTTGGCCTATGCATACCCAGGTTAAAGCCATTTTGGGCTAAAATTGTTTCGACAAGATTAACTATGTTATTTTGTGCTCCAAAATTATTTTGTTGTACTTGTCTGACTACTTCATCAGCATTTTGGTTTCTATTTACCAACACCACATCAGGTGCATTTTCGACCAACCTTTGTATGGGTTGTTCGACAGCTTGTATTTGCCCTTGATTTCTAGGCAATTCAACGTTAGGCCTTTCTAAAGGAATTTCGACAGGCCTTATAGGTTGGGCTTGGGGCATTGGCTGATTTTGTATTCTAGGAGTGCCAAAGAAATCAGCAATTCGACCCATTTGAGTTGCCAATGCTTGATAACTAATATTGGTATTATGTATCAGAGGATTGAACACTGTACCAATTTGCTGGGTCAACATATTAACCATATCATGATTAGCATCATCTATTTGTTGTCTTAAAGCCAACAAAGATGCTGTGGTTAATGAGGGTTGGGCATTTCGACCATAAATGCCCTCTGGGGAAGTCTGCGTAGGGGAAAACCCACTATTCATCACATTATCTGCATACGTTGATGAATTCGTTTGTAAACCTACCATCATGGCAGTTGGCATGCCATAAGGGAAATTTCGGCCAACCATGGGCATGCTAAATGGCATGTGCCCACTATTCATATAAGGACCAGGCATTTCCATTGTCTGTGGTATAGATACCATTTCATTAGGCTGTGTGGTCACTGTGGTGGCCATTGTTGATAAAGTGTTGTGCACAGGAGATATTATAGCAGCCATGCCTGTCGAAGGCAACGGAGCAATTACTCCCACAGCGGTTACTGGATTAGCATCATTGGCGGATGCATTTTCAGGCCCACTTTGTGCATTTGAAGAACTTGCACTAGAACGTGTCATCTCCGACAGAGATTTACCACTTCTTAAACGCATGCACCGTTAACTTCAAAGGATTATATTGAACTGTTACTCTAATTCTTGACACAAATGTCCCACCGGGCGTGCCAATTTGTTTACCTGGGATTTTGGTAAACACCGCTGGTCTCCAATTTGGTTAACTTGCAGGATCAACCAGTGAATCCTAAGACCATTTGTGCTTAGAGTTTATAGTTTATTATGATGTTCTTGAGTTGTTTCACGTTTTAACTAGAAAAGAATAAAGAAATAACTGATTCCTTCGCGCGAAGTTATCAGAGTATTTCAGAGAAGAAGAACTTGAATGATAAAAAACAAGTAAAATGAAAGAAAACAGATTAAAATTGCATTAAAGTTTAAAGAAAATGGTGCACAAATTCATACATTGTTTCTCTGACTCGTTTTTCTCTTCAATGCGGAAGTTAGAGTGTGAGAAGTAAAATATGAGTTTTTGTGACCCTTGTTTCTTCTCAGAAACTACTATTTATACACAGTGGGAAAAACTAAAACTAACTAACCGCCTAGAAAATTTAAAAAGAAAAACTGCTCCGTCTTTCGACCAGAACCACCATTTAAATTTCGACCTTGGACATTTCCGTTGCTTAATCGAATCCTACCTTCTTTTCTGTCGAAATTGTTACATTTCTATTCTTCGTGAAGTCTAAGGCCATATCCACTCTATCCCTTTTTTGATGTAGCCCTTAGGTGTCGAAATTAACACCTCTTTCTGCAAAATCAAAGTTGAACCTCTTTGACTGCATTTAATTTGGCCTGTCGAAATTATAGGCTAACAGAGTAACAACGAGCTAGCTAATGAATCGGACCACCAAGAGACTTGGACGCCACATCTTCACCCAAAACCTTAAGGCGTCGGGTATATGGATCCCCTCTCTTATATATCATTCATATAGCTCATTCATAGCCGATGTGAGACTAACCACTCGCACTTGAATTTCCACATTCCCCCCAAGTTTGAGTCACTCGCATCACTATACTTGATCCAAACCAAGATCCATTACTCGCTTCCCCACCAAGACGAACCATGGATCTGATACCACTTGTTGGAAAGTCCAGGGGAGGGTCGGGAGAAACAACGAGCTAGCCAATGAACTGGACCACCAAGAGACTTGGACGCCACATCTCCACCCAAAACCTTAAGGCATCTGGTATATGTGTCCCCTCTCTTATATGTTCTTCGAAGCCGATGTGGGACTAACCACTCACACTTGAATTTTCAACATCTCCCCCCCAAGTGTGAGTCCACATAACTATATATTCTTGATCCAAACCAGGATTGATGGAGAGGACCCTCCCGATTGGAGGTGGAGCGCTGTCGGGTATCTACAAAGCCACTCTGACGTCCAAGTTAGAGCTTCCTCTAGTATATTAGATGAGTTTTATGCATAGCTGTGTACGAGTGATGTACGCTCCTCCTGTGTCTGAAAGTCACTTAAATAAGGTAAGACCTCCAACAGGTCGGACTAGTTGTGTCAACGTAATAGGTCTTGGCCCATAAGGGCGACATGCTTAGCCTAACATTATGAGTGACTTCCAAGTCTGTATAATAGGCGACTTCCATCCACCTCGGTCTACAGTGCTGAGTTTGATGTATCTGAACTGTTATAGGCCTACCACAGACGACTTACTCGTGTCCAAAGTGTAATTGGGGCGGTGATTTACAAACCATAAGCATAAAAGAAGAGAGAAAAAAAGTCTCCCTTTAATTGGTATAAACCAGCTAGCTCTCCCTCAAGAGATTTAACACTGTTGCATGCTAAGAACCGGATTCGAACCCAAGACCCTATCATCTCGTCCAAGTGCTATCGGGTAAAAATCTCCCTTTTATGAAACCATACCAGACACAATACTAGTATAATAGAGAGAAAATAAAATAAAAAAGAAAATGACGAATTTTTTATACTTGGGTAGTGACTACTCGATCTATTCATTCCTGCTCTGAAGGTCCTTCATTTTTGCTTTCAAACTAAATAAACCTTCTTCCTTTTTCGTTAACACGACGTTCCTTCTTCTAGCGAGCCTCCTCACGAAATGTATAACAAAATGAATTAGTTTTTTCTAATACTAAAAGATTACATTAAAGGTGGCTTTTAGCCTAAGAAATTTCCATTTGGTTTAACGAAACAACTTTAATAATAATTTGGAATAAAATATTTTATCATTTGTTTAATGAGAAAAAAAATGTAAACCAACATTTGAGATACACAATCTAAGATTCGTACAAGTAAGGGTACATATACCAAAACTTGTATGTAATAAGAGGATAGAAAGATGTAATAAAATAGGAGCAGTTATATAAAGTTGAAGGAAGATGATGAGGATTCTATTGTAAATGTGTATATAGTTTTCATGAGAATCGAATGCTGCAATATTGGATATTTATAGGACCCATGAATTTTTTTTTTAATATTCGACTTTGCTGGTCCGTGTGGTTCTACCCTCTCAACAGAATATTTGTCACATTCAAGATTTGAATCCGAGACTTTGGGTGAGATCCGAGTCCAAGTATCACTCGAACCAACCCTTATTATTATAGGACCCATGAATATATGATAGCCGATCACTGTTATGTTGATATTATTAAAAAAAAGAAGCTTGGAATCTATTATATGTGGTTATTTGATATTCATTTATAATTTGGTTGAAGAAAAAAGGGAAGAGAGAATTTTTTCTCTCTTCTGTCTTTCTATTGTTTACTAGTATACCTGCCCGTGCGATGCACGGGAAACATTTCGAGTACATTAGTCATCAAAAAAATATAATTTATTAGCATACTATTATAAATTCTTAAATGTGCCCCCTACACACATATATGTATCATTGTTTAATTTATTTATGTTTGTCAAATAGATTAAAGACGTTTTTTACCAAGAATGTGTGAGGAGTCATGATTATAGTGCTTTAATGTATCAATATTTTAAACAAATTTCTGTTTTTATCTTTTGACGTTAGTACGATACATCGTTTCATATTTTACGGTTATTAATATTGTCATTTGTGTTTTATTGGTTAATAATAGTAATTATGTATTTGTAGTATGTAATATATTTTTTTCAGTATAAACTGGGTATCCTCTTTGCGCAACTAATCCCTCGAGTCGGGTAGGATATATATTTGTTTGAATATATATTACATAATGATTATTCAAGATATTATGAAGTAATCAGGAAAAAATATCTTAAACTTTTTAATGGCGTGCCGAATTAAAGGGTGTCAAAAATAAGCCACTGACAATGTAAAATATGTCAAGCGGTATGAATAATAATTGATTCGTTGTTAACAAAATTAAATTAGGTTGAACCCATTGACATTGTGATTCGAAATCAATAAGATTGAGATGTGTATAGCCCTTTTCTTGTCAAAGAATGTGTATGACTATTTTTTTTGGGAAACAAATGTGTATGGCTTGATTCCTATATTTTTTGACAAAAAGAATATGTATAGTATCCAAAAAAAAGTAATAATTGTAGACTAATTAACCAACGGCGTTGATTTGTTTCATATTCTGTCTTCATAATAATAGGTGTCTCTATTGGGTATATATTTTGCAAAAATTCTATGGTGGAAATTGATAAAACGTTAAAGTTTTTTGAGCAAATCCAACGGTGAGCTCATTGACGGTTCTTAAAGTAAACTCCACAATGCCACCTATGTTTTAAGCAATCGTAAGAATTTTTATTCCAATTGTGAACCCACAAAAACATAAATTGGGTCTAATAATTTATTACACTTAATTATTTTTTTATTCATTTTTATTTTTCTATGAACTTAATTTATTGATTCGTTTTTTTTAATTATATTTATTTACATTTTTTCTTTTTTAACCAAATCAAAATATGTTATTAAAAACATAAAACAGGATAAATTTGGATATTTTTTACAAAATTTTTGATGATGTGGGTGTAGATGATATTATTATTATTATTATTATTGTAATAATTATAGCAAATTGCTTAATTGTTATTATAATTATAGCAATTCACAAAAGTTATAAAAATTATAGTAAGTAATATATTATTCAAAGAAATTGTAAGTTAAAAACTGTTAAGTGAGTTTTAGTAATTTAAAATAAAATTGGTTATGGTTGATAAATAATTAAATCGAATTATATGACACTGTAAGATATTATAACGTAAAATGACTTATGGGTCAATTAATTGAATTGAAACACATTGATAAGCTTTATATTACAATATATTATAGTACTAAAATACTCTTGTACACATAATAATCTATTAATTTGAGTGAAGATTTTATTACACAATTTGTAAATAAATTTACTACATTGGAAAACTCTATTTAGAAAAATAAGAAAAACAAAAAAATCATTTAATATGTAGGCCCGTGCTACGCATGGTATATAGTAAAAAAACTATAAATTTTATGTTTTTTGAAAATATCAATTTTTATATTATTAAGTTATTTTAATAATATGGATAGTTATTTAATAGGAAATAATAATAATAATAATAATAATAATAATGTTAATAATAATAACAACAACAACAACAAACATATAAAGAAAATTGAACAAACTCGTTGAAAAGAAAAAGTGTAGCCCACAACCAAGACCCGTGAAATGAAAGAAAAAATGATAAAATGATAGAACTATTTTTTTGGGGATTTTATTTAGAGCTTAGGGAAATAGTAAAAAATAAATGTAAATTATATTTTTATAATCAAATAGCTCTAATAGTAACCTTAATAATTAATAAAAAAACTAATGATTTGCCTAAAATATTAGTAGTTAAATTATTATTTTTGAATTTTCATCAAAAGACAAAAACAAATAGAAAATAATTTAATATTGACTATAATTTAATTTAATTAAGTAAATACAATTTTAATGTTTTTCAATATAAAGATTTTTCACTTTACATCGTAGCATTTCAAAATGATTCACATGAACCAAACCTGGATTTTTGTTAATTATTTCCAGGGATGAGAAATGGGGTGAAGCGGCGGTGGGGAATACTCCCGTGCTCGTTCCTGCCTGCCAAATTGTGTCCCTTTCGCGCCCCCGATTCCCATTTCGGGGAGTTTTCCTCCTCAAATCCCCTTACATACGGATCCCGCGGGGACACCAGAAATTTATTAAAAGTTAGCAAAAATATGAACTAAAATATAATAAAATGGAAAAAACATATAAAAGTAAGACTTAAGTTAAAAAGTTTAACATTTTAATATAAAAAGTATAAAAGTTAGCCTTACTTTGATATTTGAATATTTAAAAAGTATAAAAGTAAAAATAAAAATCTAAAATTAGCATAATTTAATATTTTGTTAATGTTTTTAATTAAAACACATAAAAAAACTAAAGAATCAATCACTTATAATAATATATATCTCTACCTATAATAAGAATATTTATGTAATACATTCAGGGCGGAGGATCTGGTCCTTGTCCCCATCCCCAAGTTGACCAGGCGAAGATTTTCTCCCCCGTTGTTCCTACATGGAAAAATTCTTTGCCTCCATGGCCTCTAATGGGGAAGTCCCGGGAAGGATTCTATTGCTAACGGGTAGAAAATTTCACCCCTCTTTTTTCTTACATTTTCTTCATTATTCAAGTGGATTTTCTTGTTTCATTGAAAAGAAAGATGGATAACATTAGATGAAAGTGAAACAACAACACGAAAATGAATAGAAAATCATGTAAATGTACTCACCAAAGATTTTATTCAAACTCAAATAATAATGTTGATGGTAGATATTTTGGGGGCACCATGTTAGTGTTATGGGTTGCACTTATTTTAGAGAAAAATAAATAGAAAATGGTAATTCTAAGTATATATGGTCTTAAAAGAGATGATTCATTGGGTGAGTAGATCAAGGATCTGCAAAATAAAGTTCATATTAATAGCTAAGAAAGAGGGTTAATGTGCAAATGATTTTTCATCCCAAATATATATTATGTTCTCCCAAATGTTCTAGAGATTAATTTTTGGTTTTATAACTTTGAATAGTATTATATTATATTATTATTATTTATATTATTTAGAGGTAGTATTTATTGCCAAATTGCTATTAGGTTGACACGTGTTAGAATAATAAATGAGATTATTCTCATTTGTTATTTATATAGATATAGATATAGATTTGATACTAAGAAAGTTAAAATTGTTCAACTTGGTAACTAATATATCAAAGTTATAATTCACCAAAGTTTGTAGACAAAAAATTACAGTAATTATGTATGTTTTATTTATAATATACTAATATCAACATATATATTCAAATTGAATTGTTGGAAAAGAAAAAACGAAATACCAATTTATGGTTGATATATCATTATTGTAGTTGAGATTCATGTGGATACCTTATTTTTAACCGCGATATATAAACGTTATATAAATGATTGCATGTTTCACGGTGTAGGTGCATAGTTCATTGCATGGATTTAAAACAAATGACTCAAATGACCAAATGTTTGTATCTGGGTTACCCATATACATATTATTAAACATCTTAAAATATTTCTCATCGTGAAACAAACATAAACCAAGAGTTAATGGGGATTTATCCCAAAAACTTATTACGATCAATGTGGTAGCCCACAATTGACTAAAGATAGAAACTGAGATCAAATAAAAAAAAAAGAGAGAATTTTCTGAATAATGGAACTACACATTATCATCATATGTAGTAGCAAGGGAATCATCTGCAACTGCATTTGAAATTTCCAACCCTCCATCTGATGCAACACACTCCTTCACATCCCCCAAAAGATATTTCACCTTGAACTTGTTTATCAAACTCGCATCAATAGAGACACGCTTGACACGATAAGACCTCTCATATCGGGAGCCGTTCTCACTTGGACATTCAACTCAGAAATTTTAAACAATACAGTTTGATCTATCAAATCAGAAATTTCATTTGGCAAACTCGATTCAGTTGAATTCTGAAATGAAACAATGAGATATCATTAATAATTTACACACTTAATATTTAAAAAATATGTATACGGAATTTTTTGAGTATAATGATAATTTCCTAAATAGAAAATTGAAATAGGTTACTAACCATTTGCATTGATTCAATTAGTTCTGCACAGGTCTTGTTTGTGAGAGCATTTGCCTGATTATCGAACAGGACAAAATTAGCCGACCCAGTGTTGTCAACAACATGCAACTGTAGATGGTATCTGTGTTAACAATGAACAGTGAGCTTTCAATATTATAATCCACGTAAAGACATTTGTTGGATATTATATTTATATGACTCAACTGAGTTAGTAATATACCTCTGAACAACATTCACAACATGATGATTGCATTTTTCATAAAAATACATGTTGGAGTCTGGATACACCTTTTTGTTGCAGCGACATGCAGTGTACCACCATTGATCTTCATCAATAACACTCTCTATATTGCAACATATAACAAACACAGCTTCCTGAAATAATCAAATGAAAGTTAAAAATAATTATAAATATATATATATATATATAGAGAGAGAGAGAGAGAGAGAGAGATATGTTGGGTATTTTCAAGTTAATGAACCAAAAATTTACATTATAATGATAATTAAAATTAAAATTTATTACAATTTAATTCTATTGCACAACGCTTAAATGCTTAAATGATATGTATTACCTGTTTAGGCTCCTTGAGAGACTCGATAGTAACCATTTGAGTGAGATTCAGAAAATCATCATCGACTTGAACATTGGGCAACTTTTGAAGCTGATTCAATCGAAGGGTGGGTGCTTCAGGATTTTCAGCAACCCTAACCAAACATTTATTTGGCACAATTATACAACCATATAAATATTACTGGTTTAAGCCTACATACTAATTAATTTATTAAATCAGACATATATATATATATATATATATATATATATATGTATATATTAATATAAACATATATAACGCTATTATAAAAATAATATAGAACCTCTTCCTTAATGCATCAGTAGTTTTTCCCACAGGGTTAAACAAAATCTTTGAAGCATTGATTGAATTCTGAAGAGAGGGTTTGCTTATATATCAACAGAACACATTAATTAGCAATGTTATCATAATCAATAAAATATGTTAACATGCTAGGTGGAATTTGGTCTAAAGAATTAACGAAAAATTTAATAAAATAAAAAAACACGTACCATTAAAATCCTTACACTTCACAAACAGGACAGCGACAATAGCATTGGCAGCATCTCCGGAAGCAACAAATGCATTAAGTTCATCGACATATGATCCAAATAAAGATATTTGGAATCGGAAACTAAGATCAAATCAACAAAACTTTTTTTAATTAATTGCTACACATATTATTGACTTAAAAAAAACATATATTCAACTATAAATGATGATAAAAAATGATCTGATGCGCACCCATTGTTATCTAATTCTATTGTCACGACCTTTGACTTTGTACCATTTTTCTCGTACTCCCTTTCTTTTCCGATTCCCATCAGCACACCTATAAGATCTGTATGCAGGTATACATAACCATTTTTTGGAGCCACTAAATATAATGTGTACATAAATTGAAATTATATCGCGATCAAAAATTAATGTACTAACCAACTAAGTAGTCAGTGTTGAAATCACTTTTGAACACATCAACAGGAGAAGTATAGTTCTCTGGCACCATGTTCATTTGAACATTAGTGACCCTTTGGACCCTAGTATTATACTGAAAATTAATTTTGAACTTGTGACCCGTTGTACGGTATGCACCAACATTGGCAACAACATCAAAGTTTGTGATGTGTAAAACATCCCCTTCATTCAAGTCTGCCTCAAACTTGTAAATAAGTGACTTCCTAACTGTGGCATGTATCTTATTCCCCTATATAACATAAGAAATAGGTAAAAAATGAAAGATACAATACCCACATACAAATGCATGATATATAAAAATTATTTGTTACACTATTATTTTTTTACGAATCAAACTTTTCCGAAACTGAAAAAATGGCAAAAAAAATATATAAATATATACCTCTTTGTGTGAAAAACTTAGAAATTCTAAATGAGCAAGATGATATGTTAAGCAGATCAAAAATAAAAATCATATGTTGTGATTGTGTGGAGAATCACAGTTAAGATTTGAAAATATTTACCTCTTTATCAACCAAAACGATTTCAACAGAAAATGGAAGCCTGTTGTTGTTGTTCATATCGGGGACTTCCCATTTTCTAGTGATGCCCATAAGTAGGTTGCATTTGCCATTTCTGGCATTGATGTCAGATACCAAGTCATACTTGGGAGGCATTTTGTAAAATGAGAAAGGAGGTCTTAACAAAAATTCTTTTGGATTGTATACAGTGGAGGTTCACAATTACCTAATATGAATGTGGTTAGTGGAGAATGGTTGGTTGTAACCATCTTATTTATAGATGGGGTGAGACTCAATCATATGAGAGATATTTTAAAAATTTTCATGATACTAAAATTTTCGAACTATTTAATTAATTATTAAATATTAACACAATTTATTACACATAATACATAATACACACGTTACAAATAAGATGGTTCAAAATATAATATTCCGTATAATTGTTTTAGTAAAACTCCATTTCCTTACTATTGAAGAAATTGAATAAAAGTATTTGTAACCGTCACATTGAAGAACAAATTGAAGAAAAGTATTTGTAACCGTCACATTGATTAGATATATTAAATACCAAATATTGTAACTGACAAAATTATATAAAATTAATGCATAGTATTTGATATATGGGAATTTATGAAAATATAATATTTTTTAATTATGGTTTCTTTTTGTAACGTTCATAATTAATAGATAGAATAAAGATCATATATTTGTAACAGTTACTATTGAAGAAATTGAAGAAAAGTATTTGTAACCGTCACATTTATTAGATATATTCAATACCAAATATTGTAACTAACAAAATTATATAAAATTAATGCATAGTATTTGATATATGGGAAATTATGAAAATATAATATTTTTTAATTATGGTTTCTTTTTGTAACGTTCATAATTAATAGATAGAATAAAGATCATATATTGTAACTGACGTAGTAAAATGAAATTAATGTCTATTATTCAATTTAGGGACTCCTCGAAAATATGATAAATGTCAATTATGGTTTTGTTTATATTTTGTAACTATCATAATATATTAAATATATTATTGTCGATAACTTGTAATTTCATTTTGTATATTAACATAATATTAATAATATTAATTACGGATTACATTTTTTTGTATATTAACCAATTGTTTTTGTTTCTTTAAGGTTATTATTACGGATACAAAACGAATTATGTTTATAACTATAAAATATATCTGTTTATTCCACCTTTTTGATTGTTTATCTTTAAGGTTATTATAACATGTTTATAATTATAAAGGAATTATGTTTATAATTATAATTATAAAATATAATAAGGCTAATAATTATGTTTTTGTTGTCAACACATATAATTATGAGATATACTAAATACCTTATATTGTAAGTGTCATAGTTATATGAAATTAATGTAAATTATTTGATTATGGCATGCCAATAAACTGTCTTGTATGTGTGTCTTTGATCATATATGTTTTATAGGTCACAATAAACTGTTACAGCCTGAGACTGTTCCATCTCTAATGTGCATATCTCATGTCCTCATTAATATTTGTTCCCATTCTTTAGTCTAGTAATGAATTGAGTAAATTTTTCTTTTTGTTATTTCAGGCAACTGATGGTGCAAGTGAGCCTAATTCAACTATGGATTCAAGAAGATCATCTAGGACAATCAACAATTTATTTTTTTAGGACCTTTAGTATAAGATTTCTCTTAAGCTATTATAAATTGAGTTATATTACATTAGGTACTTGAACGACAAATAGTAGAATATATGAAATACATTTGTTATCGTGGTTATATTTTTAATGAAATTTGGAGTGCTTGAATTAAATTTGTTTGATATTTTTTAAGATGTATATAATATATAGGTACCCATATATAACCGATAACAAACTGAATATTGAGATTCTACATAATGACTAGAGGAAAATACCACAAAAAACCTCATTGCAAGATTGTTTTTTTATAAAATTACTTCATATTTGCGGAGGTTTTGAACCCCCATAATAAAACCCCCAGTACTTGTGGGGGTTAAAAACCTCCGCTATAAAACCGCCCCAAAAACGTTCGATACCAGAGGTTTCTAAAAACCCCCGCAAAATGATTGCGGCACTCGAAACTGCGGGGGTTTTGAAAACCCCCGGAAATCAATTTGCGGGGGTTTAAAACCCCCGCAAATTGATTAAAAAACCCCCGCAAATTGACCGGTTTTTTGTAGTGAAATATGATAAATTTTATTTATGGTTTTATTTAAATTTTGTAACTATCATGAATATAAAATATATTAATGTCCATATGTTGTAACCGTAATATTTAATTAATTGCAATAAATTATACTTAATACATAAGGGTTGTTTAGGTATTTTAATTATACTTAATCCATATGAATTGATTAATTTTAACATAAAATTAGTTAGATATTTATTATAAAAAAAATTATATTTCATTCTGCCATTAATAAAATCAAAAATTATAGCTCAGGACCACATAAGAACCAAAATACAGAAAAAGTATATCTCTGTTAGCTCAATGGCGTTTGACATACCATTACAAATGGCGTTTTATTTCTCCCTCAAATAAATTATTTTACAGCACACCCATATATTTAAAATATTATGAAAAGTGTTCACCTAAATCAACATATTTTATCCAAATCCTTCTGATAAACTAAAAAGATTTCAACTCAACACCTTTAGGACACCTACTACTTACAATATTCATCAACCATTTCAAGATTCATTTACAATATCGATATTTACATATCACTACATATGGTTAATATACAATTCTATGAGGTACAGTAGAATTGAACAAACTTCATATGATGAAGAAACCCTAATTGACAACATGTCATATAACTATTTAGTAGCAAGAAGATGAAGTAATACAAAAACCCATAGTTCACCTAAAAAGAATAATATTCACCTTCTTCAACACAATATATCCAAATTATTATGAAGAGAACTCCATGAAATGTGACAATATCCATGAAACACAAATGGAAAGTTTGTCAAGATGAGGTAGTAGTGTGGAGAGTCAATCAAATCATCACCTTCTTCAACACCAATTATCTACAAATATGCATCAACTATTTAACCATTCATTTACAATAGGGAGTTATACATACCACTACATATGGTTGATTACAAAATATGAGGTACAATAGCATTGAACAAAATACATATGCTGAAGAAAACTTAATTGACAACATGTCATATAACTATATATTAGCAAGAAGATGAAGTAATACAAAAACCCATATATTGCCTAAAAGGATTACTATTCACCTTCTTCAAGACGAACTTTCCCAAACATCCAAATTATTATGAAGAAAACTCCATGAAAAGTGACAAAATCCATGAAACACAAATGGATAGTTTGTGATATTGAGGTGGTGGTGTGGAGAATGAATCAAACCATCACCTAGGCTAGGCTATTTATAGCCATATTTCCAAGGAGAGTTTTGAATTAAGCACAAAAAAATAAAACGTTTTTTATTTATGTCTTATAATTGCATTCAATGAATTATTTAACGTTACACATTAGAATTGACAATTGTTTGAAATAATTTTTTATTTTGAATATTATTATTTTATATTATTATTATTTTTATTATTTAGAGGAAGTATTTATTGTCAAATTGATATTAGGTTGACACGTGTCAGAATAATAAATGAGATTATTCTCATTTGTTATTTATATAGATATAGATTTGTTTTGTACACTATCTTCTCTCTTTTTCTCTTTTATTACTCTCTCTTTCCTCTTTCACCTTAAACAAACACACTCTTATACTAAATTAAAAATCTCTCTTTCTCACCATCATATTTCTCTCCTAAACCAAACAAAAGAAAATCATTCTCTCTTCTCTCTTTCTCTCTCTCTCTTCAACCAAACGGGACCTTAAGAGTCAAGACTCATCTCTTCAAATCCATCTCAACCCCACCTCTTAAAAACAACCGAATCTACTATCCATCTATATCATTTACCTACTATCAAAGCACAAATCTTATCATTTTCCCAACTAAATAATTAGATGATATTTAGGTAATTTCACTTTTTCAAACTTTCTAGCTCTTTCACACTTTTTAAACTTTTTCACTTTTTTACTCTCTCTCACGCTTTTTCACTCTATCCTCCTCTGTTTTCTTCCAATTCTCTCGTTTCTCTATTTTCATACTTTTTCACTTTTTCATCTACATCTCAACTTCATTTTTCCTCTCTACTATTTTTAAAAAATTTCAAATTTTGACAAAAATTTAATATCTTTTTTTTACACGGGGTAATATTTTGGCTAATTAAATAATTCAACTTTAAAATTGTCTTGATTTTCACGGAATAATGTTCGGACTAATTAAATTTTCTCTGACTACATACATTACCCACTACTAAAATAGTAAAACTTTCTGTGAGTACATACATTACCCATTACCAATGGTATCCTTCTCTGAGTACATACATGTATACTGTCTTGTGGTTGTCCCCTCCCAACAGAGTTTTTGTCACACCTAAGATTCGAACCCGAAAATTTCAGGTGGAATTTGAGTCTAGTTACTACTCGGACCAACCTTATTGGTAAGAATTTAGAGGTATATGCTAACACTATAGTATCTGAAATTTTCTCATAGGAGAGAAGAAAAAACTATAAGAATACTAAGGCCTTTATTTTGTTTTGAAATTTTAACTTTCTGATATCTAGTTGATAAAAAACTAATACACACATAACCAATAATATGATATCTAAAATGGAGATTAATGTTGCAAACAATAATATAACATCTTCATGAAAATGATAATAATTGTTTTTTCGTCATATTGAAAATGACAATTATACACACAGGCATGGAGGAAGATATTTGGTTTTTGCACTAACAACATGTCATGGTCACTAAAGTTGTAGGAAGATCAACTGTGACGTGACCATATTTGATTTCTGAAAATGTTGACATTAGAAGAAGTTGATGCTACGTGCCTAGCTATATAGCTAAATGTTACCATTATAAACTCAATTTATTTTGCACATAGACACCACACACAATTTAC
This sequence comes from Astragalus glycyphyllos, assembly GCA_963573325.1. Classification (NCBI taxonomy): domain Eukaryota; kingdom Viridiplantae; phylum Streptophyta; class Magnoliopsida; order Fabales; family Fabaceae; genus Astragalus; species Astragalus glycyphyllos. The sequence continues at coordinate 43,192,300 of OY754309.1, forward strand.
TAAAAGGCAAAACCATATTTGGTTTTTCTAGTTGTTTTGTCTATTTGAGAAAAGACTTGGAAATAAATTCAAAAATATCAGTTGAATTGACACTGGTGAAAAGTCAAGGACTAAATTGAACATTTTTGAAATGTCAGGGACCTAATTGACTATTACCTCGTTTTCAAAGTGATCCATTTGTCAACTGGATATTCAGTCCGTTCATACAAAAATCCATCAAATCTGTTCGTTACAAAAAAAAAATTAACGGATTGGATTGGATCCATCCACTTGATTTGTAGATGGTTGTGATCCATCCATTAATTTTTTTTAAATCTAATGGATCACAAATATGTACAAAATCAAAACCCATTGGATAATTATAAAAAACATTTTTTTGACTAAAAAAAATTAAAACTACTTTTCAGTTTTTTTTAATATGTATATATATATATATATATATATATATATATATATATTAAATGCCAGCCACCACTGTCACTGCCTTCAGCCACCGCTACCGCCGTCGTCCGCCGCCGGAGATCTGCTGCCAGCCTGTCGATCATCGGAGCTCCGCTGTCCGTTGCCGTATAAGCCGCCGCTAGTTGCCGTATATGTGTATATATATATATATATATATATATATATATATATATATATATATATATGTGTGTGTGTTTGTTTTTAAAATTAAAAAAAAATGCTTCTAAAAAAATAAAATAAATTGCTGCACTATTAAAAAAATTCATAAAAATGTTTTTATTAAAAGATTTTTTTATGTTATAAAGATGCTAGTGGATGGATTGGATATCCATCTATCAAAAAGTTGTTAATGCATGGAAGGATTGGATTGGATTTATTTGGTACAATCCTAATTGATATAAATTTTTAAATGGATTTCTCCAATCCATCCATTATAATTCAAATCCATATTCATCCAATCCATCCATCTTGACACCCCTAATCAAGCCCAGTGCCTTGCATATTCAGGAATAGGATGCTCTATCAAAGCAGCTTGAAAGTGAAATAGTTTGGACAACTGTAAGCAAGATCACGAGTTATATCGAAGGGTCGTAGGATCTTACGAGTCGGGGAGGGTCCCTCTTTGTGCTCAGTGGTTGACAGGATTAGAGGTTGCAGGATCGTCTCGGGTGTAGGAGGATCATTTCGTATCGCGCGCCAAATCATGGTGACATTCTCGCCGTTTTTTGGGCATTTTCGTATGGAAGAACTCTAACCAAAGAGAAGACCCACTTATTAGAGTTATTGGGTTCGGCTGCCACATAAGGGCAGAAATGGTGTGTTTGTTTGGGGTGAAAGAGGGAAGAGAGAGTGAGCGAATAGAGAGTAAGGGAAGAAAGAGTGATTTTAAGATGTTTGGTTAAAGAGAGAAATAGGAAAGAGAGAGGGAGGAAAGATTAGTTTAGTGCTTTTTATAATCTCTCCACAAGTGGAGAGAAAGTGGAGAGAAATGGGCTCTTTCTCTCTTCCCTCACTCTCTCATCCCTCTTTCTCTCCTAATCCAAACACACCCTAAAAGACCCAATATTTTAAGAGCAAAAAGAAACCTAATATGTTAATTGATGTGTAATACGACAGAAACCAAACAGTTTCTTTCTTATTAACTAACGTTTTAAGCCATGGCACTTGTGGCAAATTCACGATACTCTTTGTCGCAAGATTAAGCGTTTCTCTAAATATAACTCATGTCTAGGGTGACCAACCTCTACTCCACATAATTGTCTATTGTATGTGAGTCAGCCTTTTGGATCCCCATGTGAATATTTACTAGTATTTTTACTTCTATGGAGAAAATATTCCTCGAGTAGTCTGAACGCCTTAGTTCTATTTATCCATGTTTTACAATATTACTTATTTCCTATCTAAGGTCAATTTTAGCTCGAGGTTCCTTTTTATTACAAAATAGCTTGAGAGTCTTGATACTATCAATTAAATCTCAATGTACTACATGTTCGAATCCTTGAACTTGAAGTGTCGTTTCTTAATTTTCTAATGCATTTATTGAAGTTAATGAAAGAAAATCAAAAGCTAACTGAGAATTAATATTATCGTTATGTTTGATAAAAAGTAGCAGATAGCGGATGAGCTCACTGATGTGTTTGGTAAAACTAGCGGTTGAACTATCTGATAAACGTAAAATGTCATAAAAGGACATATTTAATTAATGATTATATTTGTTTAATAAGGATAGAAAACTCATTTAAGAAAAATAAAAAAGGGAAAAAATGCCAAAAAAAAGTGAGATGTTATTCGCTAGCGTTTGAAAAAACGTTAAACGCTAGAACTTAGCAAACATGTGTCACTAAACACACTTTTTCAATGTGAAACAAAACAAAATAGCAATTATGGTTGCATATTAAAGCGGGGAATCTTATTGTCAAAAATAAACATATAAAGTGGCTCTCCTATATTACCAGTCTTGTTTCATTTCATAAGGTAGTTGTTTTGAAATTACATAGTATCATCAGTTCGATATCATTACTAACAAATAGCCTAAAGTACCATCAGTCCGCTTAAAAGAAACAAACTTTTTTTATTACATGATCAGATTATGATGAATTTTCCAGTATACACGGGAACCGGTGGCTCAATTTTTGAAGAGAAAAAGGGAGAAAATTGAGTTGAAGATAAGTTGAGCAAAGTAAAACTACAAAATTTATTTACTTTCTATTGGAAATCAGATTCATAATTAATTACAAACGATATATATATATATATATATATATATATATATATATATATATATATATATATATATATACTGAGAGCACACCACACCACAAGTCTCAGATTTATAATAATTATTTACAAACCATAAATATAAAAGAAAAAAGTCTCTTTTTATGAGAGCACAAAATAATCAAGGAATATCCTTGACACCGAAATACAAACAAAATAAGTAATTATAAATTTAAGAAATCTTATCTATAATCATAATAAAATTATGACAAAATAATTTTTATTTGGTATAATTAAATTACTTATATAGTAAATTAATTATAATTTTCAAATGTTGAAATTGATTTTTAGAAAATTATTAAACATTTATAATAACTAAATAATGTTTTTAAAAATATAATTTTAGATCTAGTTAATTTTAATATGACTTCAAATTAATTTTTAGAAACAAAAAACAATTTATTCCACTTCTTCCCGCACAAACTAAATAAATAGCAAAAAAAGATTAAATGAGTTTTCTATCCTTATTTCTCCTTCGTCCCAATCTCTGTTTCATCTAAACGCCTTTCTCTTTCTCCGTCTTCACCATATCTAAACCCCTTTCTCTTTCTGCGTCTTCACCTCGTTGATTAAAAAAAATTCCAGGGGCTTAAACCAAAACACTCTGTATTTGCAGGGGTCTGAAACATATTTAAGCCTTAAAAAAACACTAAACATGTGATCCATCCTCTTGATTTGTGGATGTTTGAAAAAACACTACTTGAAGTAGTGTTTAAAAAAATGCTAAATGTTACCAGAAAAAACACTAAATGCTAGTATTTACCAAACATGTATACTCATCTCCTGCAAGTTTCATCCACTACCCTCTACCGGATGGGATGTGCTAATCAGAACCTATATATTTACATCCACACAAATATATATATATATATATATATATATATATATATATATATATATATATATATATATATATATATATGTGTGTGTGTGTGCGCGCGCGCACACATATAAAGTGTCATTAAACACACTTTTTCAACGAAAACAAAACAAAATAGCAAATATGGTTGGATATTAATGTGGAGACTCTTATTGTAAAAAAATAAATATATAAATGTTTTTGTTATTTCCTTCCCTCTTGTATTCTTCTTAAAGCATTTTGTTATTTCACTCATCTTGCAGCATAGTAATAATATGATGACCTACTACAGGTGGCGTTTAAGTTGCACAAATCATTCTTTTAGGATACCGTGCACAAGTTGGTCTAGTGGACTTACAACAAGTTGGTCTACCTATTTTTATGGAAATTAAATTTTAGCCCCAAAAATTAGAATAATACGAATTGTAGCCCCACGTAGTTCAACCAGCCGTAAAAGTACTTTACTGATGCAGCTGTGTTTTATCTGTTGGACAAAAGTAATATTAATTTTAGCTTTGGTTTATATTCTATTATTTGAGTTGTACTATATTACTTTTTTTTTGAGAGTTTGTACTATATTACTTTTAGCTTTGTTTTTGTGACTAAAAAACATGTGATAACCTGAACAACAACAACACCATCATGCCATTCACACATTTTAATTTATAATATTATTATGTCTTTTTTTTTGTTTTATTTTATTGATTTTTTAGTTAAAAAAAGTTAAGCTAAATAATAATAGTAATAATAATGATAATAACGATAACACTAATAAAAATAATACGCACGACACGCGTAACCAACCGCACTTTTGTAACGATTAAATAATCGTAACCAAATAAAGCGCACCAAACTAAAGAAACGTGGTATCGCCAGAAGTGTTACATAATGAATACGCGTAAAAATCCAACATGCGCGAAAAGGGATTTATTTTATTATATTTTTTTTAGTAAAAGAAAATGGACAATAAATACCAGTTAAAATTCGGTGTTCACGGTTGCCCCTCTATGCTTATTTTTTACTAGATAACACGCTTAAACCATGTTTTTTGTATTATCGTGGTAAAAAATAAGCGTAGATATGAACCTCAATTTTAGTCGGTAGCATTAAAGGTGCAGTGGTACGATTGAAAAAGTAGTGTCAGAGCTGAGTCGATGACACAAAATCAAGAGACAATGTCAGGGCTGAACCGATAGCAGAAATTTAAAAGACTAAGTAGAAATTTAAAGGTGCAGTGTTCGAAAAATGAGCGGGCAATTGAAATATCTGGTCAATTGAAACTAAATAAAAAATTGGGGGAATTGAAATATCTCGTATTTAGACTTCTTAGATTTTCGAGTTTTCATGTTTCTTTCACTAGCGTCCCACCCGGACTAGACAGTTATCTGTTTTCACTTAAGGCTGAATCATTATGTTTCATTGACCGGTCTAGTCAATTAGTTGTATTGAATTAGGGTTCAATCGTTAGGTTTGATTGACCGGACTAGTCAGTTAGTTGCATTGAGTTAGGCCTTCATTGATTATGTTTGATTGACTGGATTAGCCAGTTAGTTGCATTGAATTAGGGTTCAATGGTTAAGTTTCATTGACCGGACTAGTCAGTTAGTTGTTTTCACTTAAGTTTCAATGATTACGTTTGATTGACCGGACTAGACAGTTATCTGTTTTCACTTAAGGCCGAATCATTAGGTTTCATTGACCGGTCTAGCCAATTAGTTGTATTGAATTAGGGTTCAATCGTTAGGTTTGATTGACCAGACTAGTCAGTTAGTTGCATTGAGTTAGGCCTTCATTGATTAAGTTTGATTGGCCGAACTATGTGGATGCTAAAAATCAGTTGGGTTGACAGAGTAAGGTTTTATTGACTGGACTATCCAGTTGGTGACAATGAATTAAGTCTCAATAATTTAGGGTTGAGTCACTTGACTAATTAGGTTTAAATGATTATGTTGAGTACTTCCCTGACATGAGAAGGTGCTTGTTGAGGTCCGGGCGTAGCGGCATACAGTGCAGTGTGTTGAACGCTCCTCGTTGGGCTGGGTAATCCTCCTTGTGGTTGGCCGGGGACACAAAGACTTGTTGCGCTACTGGCCTATGAAGCACATCTTTGCTCATGTTCTTTAGCTAGTTGCACTTTATTGTGCACCATAGGTTTAACTATGTCGGCCAATTGTTGGGAGACTTGATACATGATGTCGTGGATCCCCATATCTATCTACTGTTGAATGATCAACGTAGTTATCACTACTGACTCTTCTTCAATCGACTGGTCATGAGGCTCTGTAACAACCTTTGCAGTAACCGTCTTTATGGTTGCAGAATTAGGTTCCATGCTAAGGGTTCGACCAGAACGCAAGTACATACGCCAATGATAATCCAGGTCAGGCGAACTAAACTCAAAATTCTATTTGCCTATGTCTGTCCCACCAGGCGTGACAATTTTGTTCTTGTCAAACATTTAGATCCTAGCCGTGGAATCGACTAGAGGTTTGGGTAGTTAATCATTCTTCTTTCTTCAAGCGATTGCGCCGAGGAAAGAACTCTATTCCTCGACTATGGGTTCTCTAACTCCTCCAAAGAGTTGTTAGGTTAGGTGTGAGAGGGGGTGCGGTTTGCATTATCTACGAAACTAAGAAAGCATAAAGAAAAAGCGATAAAGAAAAATAGAATATGTAAATACTTGTGTATTGATTGATGTGTGTTTGAAAATGTACAAGTGTTATACTATATATATATGGGCAGGGTACTGTAGTGCCCGTCCCCGTACCCTATGGGCACCAAGTGCCCATGGGCATGTCCATTACCTGCACTTTAACAAAAAGTAATAAATAACATTAAAAATATTATAGTTTAGTTTAAAAAGTTATTATTTTTTTGTAGATACTAATTAAAATATTACACGTGCTAGCATTTAGTTAATTAAAAACATTCAAAATATTAGTAGCTTGAATTTATTTTTTAAAGTTTAGATATATTTGGAATTGTAATGGTAACTATATATATATATATATATATATATATATATATATATATATGCGGGTGCGAGCCTAGAGCGGGCTGGGTACCATAGTGCCCGTCCCCGAACCCGCGCCCATATGTGCGGGTAATTACCTGCCCGTTTGCGGGTAATTTTGGCGGGTACCTTATGGGCATGGGCTCAATTGCCATCCCTACTCGGAGCCTCTACTGTACTCTCTCTCTCTTTATATATATATATGTGTGTGTGTATGTGTGTGTGTGTAAATATCTAAAAATATTTTTATTTTTCATTTACTAAAATATGTATCAATTTTAAACTGCTAACAAGACGATTAAGGCTCATGCGGTGCGAGAATTACTAAGTCAAACGCATATGGATGCTCTTTTCACAATATGGTGCATTTGTTCAGCATTGTGAGATTTTTCAAGATATGCATTGGTTGAGAAAAGCACTACAAAAATATCTAAACTTAATTTAAAATGCACTATGATCTTAGCCCACTGAAATTCAAAGGGTGTGTATACCTTAGATACTTTACAGACAATCACTTTACAGACAAATTGTAACATCCCTAGTTCGATTAATTTCGATTTACGAAATTAGATCGAGTAAAAATCACGAAACCACTAATAAATTTTAAAACATTCTGCGAAGACTACATGAAAGAATTTAATTAAAAGTTGTTTTGTGATTTGCACTCGCCTGGAGCAACCATCCCCATTTAACTCAATCTGATACGTAACATATAGATATGAGGCTAAGAGGACAATCATGTATATTCGATCAATCGACGATTGTTGGTCTCGTGTCAACAATGTAGTTAGGACTTGAACAATTTTGAGGACAAAATTTTTCAAGTTGGGGTGAATTGTAACATCCCTAGTTCGGTTAAAATATGTATGTATGTATGTATGTATGTATGTATGTAGAGAGAGAGTAGGGATCAAGTTACTCAAAGAGTAAGTCTTGTAAGAGTTAATCCACTTAATATCTCTTCGCACACTTTCAGTTTTGTTGAACCAAACATCTATTTAATAGTTCTAAATGAGTAGACCAAATACACAAATTTTTATAAAATTTTAAAAATGTTTGATATTTTATGAAATAAGTTCAATTGAACGTATATTGTGCTTTTAAAAATACAAATAAAATAAGGACTATAAGATCCTATAGCTACAAATATTCAAATTCAACAATTTTTGGTATGCATGATCATCAACATAATATAAAACTATTCAATGGTTGGATTGACGAAATTTAATATCTATAAAGAGATATTAAGCGGAGTACCTCTACAAAAGTTACTCTTCGAGTATATATATATATATATATATATATATACATATATATCTATCTATAACAATTAATAAAGGGCCTTCGAAAAAAAACTGTCAACATTTGGTGTCAGATTTTTTTTCCTTTATTGCCCTTCACTCTCCCCCTAACATTACAATAGTTCCCTTAATAACTACTACTCTTGAAAAAAACAGCAAACTCACAATCAAATTTGTTTTAAAAATAAACTGCTACACTAAGTGTGCAGTTGAGGTTTTTACGTCCCTTTCCCACGATCTCAGCATGATCTTTCGCTATTTCAACAATTAAGTGAATACATTCAATAAAAAAAAGAACATAATAAGGTTCTCTCTGACTTCACCCCACTCCTCTACGTAACTTCCCCTTCTCCTTTCCTTTCCTCTCCATACATTCTCTGATGGATTTGTTCTTTTCAGCATTGGTAAATTGATATTATTATTATTATTGGCAACAAAGGTATATCATGTCTTCATATTGTTCTAATTAAATATGAATTTCTAAAGTTTTCAGCCTTTAGCCCTTTACTTTCTTTGTATATTATTATTTTTGTTTTAAACGTTAAAATTATCACCACATTCCTTCATCACCCATCACCCATATTTAATTAGATCCAAAGTCTTTCTTATTTTTTATCATTTTGTCGGTATACAGAAGCTCATTCGGTCTGAGTGAACCCAATCCGGAACTCATAATAAACCACTATTACATATAAGTATTTACTGTAACACGCGGAAGACGGGCCCGAAGGAGATTCCAAAAAATCTATCACTTTTGGTGTCAGATTTTTCTTCCTTTTTTACCCTTTGTTTATCACGTTTTTTTGTCAAAAATACCCTTACAAGTAACCACCACACACAAACAAAATAACCAAAGAGCAGTTTTTACTACCAAGCAAACTGCTTTGTAACTGTGTCGTGAGAGAGATCAGATTGGGACAAAGAGTATGAACAGACATAGAATAGGGTGCTTATGGGATTGCTTACGTGATGTCCCTGTCAGCGAAATAGAGAGAGATGGAGGGGGTTCATCCTCTATGCAATTTTTTATTTTCTACAGCTTTTAGTTACTTTATTGTGTCAAACGTATCTATTTGGTTCAAAGGATAATTATACCAGAGGTCCTTTAAGTTATTTAATTGTAACAAGTTGGTCCTTTAAGTTTTTTTTGTACCACTTAGGTCCTTTAAGTTATTTAATTGTAACAAGTTTGTCCTTTACACTACAAGAAAAACTGGTTTTTCCGGCGACCAAAATCCGCCGGAAATTTGGACTTTCTGGCGGATTTTATCCGCCGGTAAAACCGTGGTAGCAAACGGTTTTCGGCGGATTTTAGCCCTCGGAAAATCCGTCGGAGATTTCCGAGGGATAATCCGCCGGAAAAGTAAGCCAAATCGGCCGGAAAATCACCTAAATCCGCCGGAAATACCAAACTCAAAAAAGCGAAATTCAAAAAAATCCACTGGAAAATTTTTTTTTTAAAAAAAATCAAAAAATCCGCCGGATTTTTTTTTTTAAAAAGAAAATGAAAAAATCCGCCGGAAAGTAACTTTTTTTTTTTAAAAAAAAATCCGCCGGAAAAATAAATAAATCCGCCGGAAATTAATTTTTTTTTAAAAAAAATAAAGAAATCTGCCGAAAATTAATTTTTTTAATAAAAAATAAAAAATTTGCCGGAAATATATTTAAATCCGCCGAAAATATTTCACTTTTTTTTTTAAAAACCGAAAATGTATTTAATAAATAAATATTATTGATTTAATATAATATATTTTTTAAAAAATTATTTATAAAAATATTAAATATACGAATTTATTAATAAATTAAATATAGTATATTTAATAATATATTTTTTATTAATAAAAATATTAAATATATTTAGTAATATATTTAATAACATTATTTATTACATTAAATTAAAAATATTATGAAACTTTGTTTTGATTGTAAAATAAAAATTAATAATTAAATTAAAATCTGGATGAACACGATCAAACTGCTTCCAAGCCTCACCGTCAGATGGGTCGCGTAATTCACCAGAATTGTTTCTATTTTGATGGTGCCACGTCATTTTACCCGCGGTCTCCATTGAAGTAAACATCATGTTAAATTATCATGTTATAAAGATACCTTATATTGAAAAAATGTGTCAGAGAGGAAGAGATTTTGTAGAGAGAAATTTCGGATTTGAAGAAGTGAAAAAGTTGTGAAGTGAAGATGTGAAGAAGTTGTGAAGTGAAGATGTGAATATATACAGAAATTTGAAATCCGCCGAAATTTGTATTACCGGCGGATTTTATCGTTTCCGGCGGATTTGGATCCCACAAAAATTCGGCGGATTCTATTGGTCGTGGTATTTCCGGCGGATTTTGTGGTTTTTCCGGCGGATTAGGATCCCCCACAAAGGCGGATTTCCGGCGGATCCTATTGGTAGAAGTATTTCCGGCGGATTTGGCATTTCCGGCGGATCCGAATCCCCCGCAAATACGCATTTCCTGCGGATCCAATTGGTCATGGAATTTCCGGCTGATTTAGTGGCATTTCCGGCGGATTTAGTAGTTTTCCGGCGGATGTTGGTCAAAAAGTTAAAATCCGCCGCAAATACGAATTACCGGCGGATTTGAGATTTCCGGCGGATCCGGATCCCCCGCAAATACGACTTTCCGGCGGATACCATTGGTCATGGAGTTTCCGGCGGATCCTATGTAATTTCCGGCGGATTTTGAAATTTAATTTTCCCACTTTTTTCGTAAATCCGCCGGAAAAGACGGTACCGGCGGATTTTTTTTATTTTTTTAGTAATTTTTTTTGGTGAATAAATCCGCCGGAAATTAGTATAAATTCGCTGAAAAGTTACCGGGGAATAAAAATCCGCCGGAAATTCGACAGAATCCGCCAGAAAATTTTCGTGGGACTAAATCCGCCGGGAAATCTCTAAAATCCGCCGGAAACTTTCCGACGGATTGAAATCCGCCGGAAAGGCGTGGCCAGTAAATCCACTTATTCTTGTAGTGTTAAGTTTTTTTCGTACCACTTAGATCCTTTAAGTTATTCAGTTGTAATAAGTTGGTCATTTAAGTTATTTAATTGTAACTTTTAAATGCCAAATAACTTACATTTTTCAAGTCCAAAGTGTTATAATTAAATAACTTAAAGGATCTAAGTGGTACAAAAAAACTTAAAGGACCAACTTGTTACAATAAAATAACTTAAAGAACATAAGTGGTACAAAAAAAACTTAAAGGACCATTTTGTTACAATTAAATAACTTAAAGGACCTCTAGTGTAATTTAGCCTTTGGGTCAATGTATAGTGTTGTGTTGTATTTGATTTTGCTGGGCAAATATTTTTTTCGACAAAGAGAAAATAATTGATGTTGATTATTTTATTTGTAGACAACATGTTAGATCTTCTACTGCAGATTCACGATAAGTCCAGGTTTCATTCCTAATTCCCAAAATTCATGTTTCCCTCTTAGTTTGTGGAAGCATAATGTGTGATTCAGGCTTGCTAATCTGAATATTAATGGACTAATTCTGTTTTTGATGTTTTATTTAATTTTACTTTTTTTGATGTTTTCTCTGATGCATTTGAAGAACTCACATGTATAGTGTTGTATTGTATTCATGTATCATAACACTAAATACACTATTTTCTCTTTCTGAATGTCCAGATTCTCCACACTTTAAGGGTGTGTTTGTTTGGGGTGAAAGAGGGAAGAGAGAGTGAGGGAAGAGAGAGTTAGGGAAGAGAGTGATGTTGACATGTTTGGTTAAGGAGAGAAATAGGAAGGAGAGAGGGAGGAAAGATTGGTTTAGTGCATTTTGTAATCTCTCCACAAGTGGAGAGAAAGTGGAGAGAAATGGACTCTTAAGTTTGACTTTTACCATTTTGCCCTCAATTAAATGAATAACAATTATTATAATTTATAGGTTGAGACACTTTATAAATTTATATGATGAAATAGCTAAAATAAGTACGTAACTAATTACTTAAATAATTAAAATATTATCTAGCTAATTAAAATAAATATTTAGCTAATTTAATTAAACAATTAAATAACTATTAAGTTAATTAAATTAAAAAATTAAATCAAACACATAGGGGTGTTTTTGTCTTTTCAAAATCAAGAGAACAACTCTCTCTTTCCTACTTCTCTTCTCTTTCCCTTAAACCAAACAACCTCCTAATCTACTCTATTTCTCCCCTCTTTCTCTCCTAATCCAAACATACCTTAAAGCACCATAATATACTCAAGTTTTATTCATGGTGAGCACTATAATTTTGAATGTATATACAATTAAAGAGACTCCAAAAGAAATACAAAATCCTGTTCAAAATCTTTTGAAAATTTGGGAGAATTCAAATAAGGAGCAAGAAATCCTTCTATTAAGTTTTAAAATATTGCAGTGCTTATTAGTTATTGTGCAAAAACACTTTATACTTATTTTTCCACAGAAATGCTTCTTTCATATTTATGGTTAGTAGTTTTTGTGCCCCTCATATTTACACAGTGCTATCCTGTTAAGCGTTTTAGGTATCAAACTGGTGCTCACCTATGATTGGTTTTAGAGCATTGGTTTTGAGAGCCTTTGGTTATTCTAACTTCACTCTTTTGGCGACTGATCTCACAACAGTCCATTAACCATTCATTTCACTCTCCGTGGGAAAAAAACATCACATGAATCTTATAGCAGTATTAATGCTATAAGATTAGGTTGAAAATCAGTATTATTGCTATAAGATTAGGTTGACCATCAGTATTATTTCTATAAGATTAGGTGTGCACATCGACTTGCAGCAATGTGTTTATCGGGCCCTTGGAGCGAAGCAGATTTGAACTGAGCTGACCAAGTCCAAAACTCACATTAAACCACTATTACATAATGGGTTTTTTTGGGTACCCCCACACCTTTCCCTCATACCCCCACACTAACGGTTAAAAGACCATAATACCCCTAAAAAAATTTATAATTTCAAAACACTTATCATTTTTGCCCTATATACGTTTGACCCCACCAAAATCTGTTCTTTTCATATATGGGTAACCAGAGATATATACGAAATCCCCTGTTTTTGAAGCTTTTCGTATTCACCTGTTGACACATATATACGACTTTGACAAAAAGTAAGTCGTATATACGTGTATCGTATGTATATACTATTTGTTATGTATTAAATCGTATACACCTATATACGATTTTACTTCTTTTTTTTTGCTTTTTTAATTAAAAATGATGCGTGTTATTAACCTAGTGTAATTTTTTTGCAGTGTCCCATAGAAACCGACAGGTGACTCAGGCTGATGACGACACACCTGGTCCGCCTACACCACCCGGCACAGGAATGCATTACACGCGTCTGGGAGGCGTAGGCGACAGCAGGAGGCGTCATATGTCCCGCCCCTCCTTCGCCGACAGCAGGAGGAGTCCTCAGAGTCGTCATCGACAGACTGGTCTGAGGACCAGTCATCCTCTCAGCAGCAGATGTATCATCAGCTGCAGCAGCATATGCACCAGCAGCACCACCACCACCACGACCAGCAGGAGTACCACCACCAGCACCCTCAGGATCCTCGGTACGAGCCTCTGTTTGGTACATTAGATGCTCATGTATGCTCACGCATCCTTATAGACCAGGTGAGTTTATTTAGATTTTTTAGGGTATTTATATTATTTGTTTAGTTTCTTAAATTATGTTTATGTAGTTTATTTAGATTAAAGTAATTTTTATTTAGGTTATTTAGATTAAAGTAATTTTTATATAGTTTATTTACATTATTTGTTTAGTTTCTTAAATATTTTTTTACTTTATTAATTTAGGTTGTTTATATAGTTTATTTACAATTTTTACTTAGGTTATTTAGGTTGTTTAGTTAAATTTTTTATCTACTTTATTTACATTATTTTTTTACTTTATTAATTTATGTTCTTAATTTATTTTATTTAGACATACGCACGTGTTGTGAAAGCTTGGAACCATGGCAACAAGATAAGTACCAGGCTTAAAAAGTATAGCGAGGAGGCTCAGTATCAGCTGTTCTTTAACTTTATCACTGCGTCTAAGTTATCCCCACTAGTCTCCACCAGACACTCCACGGCGGACCACGAGTTGCTGTCTGCATTCATCGAGAGATGGCACACAGAGACGTCATCATTTCACTTACCATTTGGTGAGATGACGATTACTTTGGACGATGTCTCATGCCTTCTGCATCTTCCCATTAGGGGGCCTTATTCAGAGGTCCACCTAATTTAGTGACCGCGAAGCAGGCCATCCAGCTAGCGACTGAGTATTTCGGGGTTACTGTTGAGCAGACTCGTATGGGGTGTGGGCGGACTAGTGGCCCATACTATCGTTATGAGTGGTTGGAGGAGTTGGTTAGGCAGGGTACACTGCCGGGGGGTAACATGGAGGCTGCTGCCAGGGCATATTTACTGTTGCTTGTGAGCTACTCCATCTTTACCTGCAAGACTGGAGACAGAGCATGAGGCAAAGTGGATGCTCATGCTTGATGATCTGAGGCCTGAGGCTGTTGGAGGGTATGCATGGGGGGTTGGAGCACTGGCTTACCTATATGATGCCCTGAGCTTTGCATCTGTTGACGATTCACAGCAGATTGGAGGTTATGCGAGCCTATTACAGGTACTTACTTTAAATTATTATTTAATTATAAATAGTTATTTATCATTAAATTAATTTGTACTTATAAATAAATCTTAATTGTGATTTTTTCATTTGATTTATTTCAGGCGTGGATACTATTTTATTTTCCCAGTCTGGTTGAGAGGAAGAGGGGTACTGTTGCTGATGGAGGACCACTGTGTACCCGCTGGAGGAAGAAGAAGACAGATGTTGTGAAGCTCCTAGACTACAGGCGGTTGATTGATGGGCTGACGGCTGATGATGTCTCTTGGAGACCATATGAGGGGCTCCGGGGAGATAGATAGTACGACATGTTTTCGTTGTACTGGGGCTTCATCAGATGGGGAGATATCACAGTGAGGTACATGCCTGACAGGTGCTTCCGACAGTTTGGGTATGTGCAGCACATCCCACGTGCCCCTCTGGCTGGTTGACAATCATATGAAGACATCATATTTCAGATCAAGAACTGCTGGACGTGTGTGCAGGACATTCTTCGTGCTACCAGTGTCGCGGAGGAGATGGGTCAGGTTGGTCCAGAGTACTCGGAGTGGTATGTGACTGTCTCACTTCCCAGACTGACGCCTGCAACACCACCAGCAGCAGCACCAGCACAGGCACCACCAGTTGAGGAGTGGGCACCCGACATGGCAGCTGTGGTTAGGGAGGGCCTACGACGTGGTGATATTAGGCACGGGAGCCCCACTTACACCAGTCTTGTGGAGTACATGCATATGTTAGGCCTTGATTTGTAGGAGATTATTATATGTACTTTTATTCTACTATGGATCTATTTTTGAACTATATATTTTAGTTGTTTAGTATTTATTGCGAGTTTCGATAAAATTTCAACTACGTTAATTTCATTGATGCGATACAAAAAGTTACATAAAATGGGAAACATAAAAAATAAACCCGAATCCTAAAGTGGTGGTCGCAAATGACGTAAAATCTCATTCACGCTCCGCTGCGTTTCCACGTACAGCTCCAAAGGCCTATAGCCCATAAGGCTGTCATGAACGTCGAACATGCTCGCCACGTCTTCATCGTTCTTGATAGGCATGGACGAGTAGGAGATGCGAGCATCATCTCCGAGAGCGGGTCTCCGATGGGTGATGCTGGTGACGTCACGGGAGTCCCCCGCCACTTGAACTTTCGACCACACTTTATCCATCAAACCGTCAAAGCCCATGACGCGGTCGATTTGGCACAACTCCGGCTTTGGACTCCAAAAGTAGACCCCGTCTTCTCTCGTGGTGATGTTGCCCCCAAAATGAATAGTGCACAGCCTATTCTCAGCAGACCGTTGGGTTAAGCAAATGCTCATTTTGGTTGAGTGAGAAAAGGTAATTGAGAGTGAAATTTTGGTGTGAAATGAATGAGGGTTGGGGTGGGAATTTATAGAAATGGTGAATGAATATCAACCGTTGATCTAATCCGTTCAATCCACACCGTTGATCAACTATTGGAATTCAAACCCTGACCGTTGGATTAAAATTGTTTTTAATTGAAAGTCGTATATACGTAGGTCTGGGTATATACGACTTTGTCTTTTAACAAGTCGTATGTACACCCACACCCATGTATATACGACTTCTGATTAGTAAAGTCGTATATACATTGGTGTGGGGGTACATACGACTTGTTAAAAGACAAAGTCGTATATACCCTTACCAACGTATATACGAAACGAATTTCACAATATTTTCGTATTTAAGTGTTATTTGATATATACGATTTGATTTTTTTAAACATCGTATATACATGGGTTTAGGATAAATACGATTTTGTGGGAATTTCACAAGGGTAATTTCGTCAAAACAATTGTGGTGGGGGTTGTTTGGAAGGGTGTGGGGGTACAAAAAAAATCCTTACATAATAAGTATCTACTGTAAAGCGTGGAAGACGGGCACGTCTTCTCCCCTAGTATATATAAGGGTTTGATATCAAGAGCACAAAGGAAATGAAAACTTGCGTAAAAGTTTTGGAGGTAATGATACGGTAAAATAGAAGAGATTTGAAGAAACAAAGAGGGAGTGAAGTGTTTTTAAGGGCAGAGTTTTTGATGACAAAGAAAGTGGAGTTTTGTGGAGGGAGAAAGAAGGGTTGTGAATGTTGCATGAGAATAGGGGTGGCTCTAAGCATGGGCTAGAGGGGCTATATATATATATATATATATATATATATATATACCAAAAGCGGACAAGAAGGCGGCGGAAGAGGATCGTCAGATGAGGAGAGAAGAGGCTGTCCGAGAAGAGCATAAAATACAAAACTAAATTTTTATATATGTGAAAGCTTGTTTTACAACTGAGGCAGATGTGCCTTATATAGAGAAAATAAAGGCTTACTATTTAAGCCGGTAAAAAGCTACTGTTACATTCGGTAGCCGGTAAACAAAACGACAAAAATCATTATCAATGTCGGGTACGCTTTTGTGGGCCCCATAGGCACATTCATAATGACAAACGACAAAGACCTTTTAAAAAAGTAAATAGTAAAGGGCACTATAATTGCCTAAATGGCCGACAGGCTATAAAGCAAATAAAGATTCTTTCTTTGGCCGGATATGTATTATTGGCCTTGTGACGTCATGGCTGACGATTGATGTATTGTCCTTATCCCTTTTTGCTTTTCTGAGTCATTGATTAAATCATGGCGTCCCAGAAGTCTTCGGGGGTAGGGGATTCTTTTTCTGAGTGCTTGATGATGTAAGTGCTGAGGTAATGATTAGGCTAGCAATTGAACAAATTCTTCTGGCGTGATTCTTTCAGAAGTAAGAGGACATGTTGATGGTTCAATTACTTGATGTCTTAGCCAAGTGGCTTCTTGGTGAGGGCACCAAAGCGAAATTGTTGCAATTTCTGTTAATAGGTCTTGATCAAGAATTTTATTAAGGAATTGATCATATCTTAGTGAAGAGAAAAGGGCTGGGTTGTTCATATCGACTTCCTTAAGAATTGTTGTGAAGAACACATCATAATAAGATTCTTTAGTGATATAGATGTGATGCTTCACAGGAATGTAATGACCATTGTTGTTGCTGGGATGACTAGAAAACACCTCTAAGTAGAAAGGAGATGAATTCATGTCGTAAAATTTTTTAATCCAGTTATTAATTTTAGATCCAAAGATTAATACTGGCTGGAAACAGACCATGGTTTTCATAAAACCACAGAAGAAAATCCGTTCTACTAATTCTTTGTTGAGACGGTCAGGAAGGCATTCCACTAGATAGGGGAAAGTACTGGGTCCAAGGAGATAATGAGATATACTAGTGAATTCTTGATACTGAGTCAATCTCATGTAATGCCTGGGGTGAGAATCTTCAGATAATTCATAGAGCCATAGCTGTAATTCTTTTAGATTTTTTAATAAGGTTTCTTCTGCTGAAGAAATAATTTTGTCCTGGAGAACACCTGGTAAATTGTTTAGAAAATTTATTTTCCTTGATGGGATAAATTCCATCTGTCTCTGGAAAAGCTCGAAAGGAGTTTTTTCCATGTAACCATTAATTTGGTAGAAGTCCTTAAGCTCTGTTTGAATGCAATCGATTTCCATTTTAAGACTGGAGAGTCGTGCATCCAAACTCTGGACCTTCTGATAAAATAATTTTTTATCACAATTACCTGAAGGAAGGCATTCTTCCCTGTAAGATATTATCTTACCAGAAGAGGAAGAAGGGATATTTTCTTTCTTGAGAGGTGCAGGCAATTGCTGCATATTTCTGGATCCATTGTGGTAAATTGTGGTCCAATCCTCTATTAGAGGAACATTCATTTCTTGGTGGGGCAACATATTGTTACTCCCATGATTACGGCCATAATAACCGCGACTTTTTCCCCTATTAGAGGTTGTCATTCTCCCTGTAAAAATTCACGGGTTAAATAATCAGCAAGGGAATTATTTTCTCCTTTAATATACTGTATATCAAATTCGAAAGCAGACAATTGTGCTTGCCAACTGGCAAAGATTTGTTTTGCCAATAAATTTTTCACATCTTTTTCGATAATTGATTTGGCAGAACTGCAGTCAATTCTGAGTAAAAATTTTTGATTTAATAAATCATCTTGGAATTTTGAAATGCATTTTATAATGGAAAGCATTTCTTTTTTAATAGTCGAGTATTTCGACTGGGTTGGATTCCATTTTCCTGATGTAAATCTTACAAGATCCTCTTTTGAATTATTAGGATTCACCTGTTTTAGGATACCACCATATCCTAAATCTGAAGCATCTGTTTCAACAATCTTAAAAAATTTAGGACTTGCTAAATTTAAACAAGGTAAACATTTCACTTTGGCCTTAATTCTTTGGACAGCCTGAGAGTGTTTCTCTGTTCAAGGTCCTGGGTTTTTCCTAAGCCTATTATATAAAATAGCTGTATCTTGTGATAAATTTTCATAATAGTCTGAGATATAATTCAGACTTCCTAGAAATCTCTGTAGTTGTTTTTTCTCAGAAATAACATTGGAAAATTTAGAAGCAAATTCTATGCTCCCGCTGATAGGAATAATTGTTCCTTGGTCTATTTCATGACCTAGAAATCTGACTTTTGTTTGAAAAAGTTTCATCTTTGGGGCAGAAATAACCAAACCATTATGTTTGACCAAACCTTTGAAAATCTTCAAATGTTTTATGTGTTGGTCAATATCTTTGGAAAAGATTAAAACATCATCTATGTAAACAATCATGAATTCCGAATAAGGATTAAAAATATCATTCATGATATTTTGAAACTCAGAAGGGGCGTTTTTTAACCCAAAGGGGAGAACATTCCATTCGAAATGTCCAAAGGGTACAGTAAAAGCTGTTTTATATTTATCAGCTTCATTTATTTGGATTTGCCAATAACCTGATTTCATGTCAAATTTTGAAAAGATTAAAGCATCGTTTAATCTGTCTAAAAGATCTTTTTTATTAGGGATAGGATACCTGATCCATTTTAGTACCTTATTAAGGGGTTTATAGTTAATAACTAGTCTAGGAACTCCTCGTTCCTGTTCAGCGTTTTTATTAACATAGAACGCTGTACAGCTCCAAGGTGATTTAGAATTTCTAATCAATCCTTTTTCTAAAAGAGAGTTAATCTCTTTTTTACATAAATCAAGGTATTCCTTGTTCATTTGAGCTGACCTAGCTTTAGTAGGGATTTGACTTTCAATAAAGCCATCTTCATAGGGCAAGCATATAATATGTTGCTTTCTATTCCAGAAAGCATTAGGAAGATCATTGCAAACATCTGCAACAAATTGTTGCTCAATAATCTTGATTTGTTTCTTAATATTATCCCTATTAAGTTGCTCACTTATATTAAGTAAGTCTACTTCTTCTTTAAGAAAGCATAATTGCTTCTCTTTATTAAGGAGAATATCTTTTACCTCATTTAACATTCTGACATGAGGATCAGTAATGAATTTGAAAACGATTTTTTTACTATCTATAATAGTAGTAATTCCACTTTGATCGACATTTATAATAGGCATAATATTATGCAAAAAAAGGGGTGCCTAGTATAATTCTATGAGTCAAATTTTTGACTAAAATAAAAGATGTTGGTAAACAAATATTTTGATTACAAATATAGGCATTTGAAAGTTTATATTTAACTTGCAGTTTGTCGCCTCCAGCCTGTGTGAGGGCTTGAGATGTTTTCAAAAAGTATTTAGTAGGGATAATCCCTTCCTGTATACAATTTAAATCTGCTCCACTATCTATAAGAGCAATTTCATTTTCTAGAATAAAATTTTTATTAATCATTAAAGTAACTTTGACAAACCATTTTTGTGATGTTACTCTATCTAAAATAAATAAATAATTGTTATCACGGGAAGAAATTCCTTCTATTTTTTCTGGATTCTCCAAAAGAGTTATCCTTTGATACAAAACATTATTATCTTTTTTAATCTGAGAAATTTCAGATTTTAAGAGATTTATTTCTCTTTTCAAGTCTATCATAGAGACAGGTGTCTCCTTAATATTGGACTGTCTAAATCTAGACATCACTTCACTAATTTGATAAGGTGCTTCTATGATTAAAGGAAATTCCTTTCTATCATTTTCTTTTATCAAAAAATTGATCATTTTTCTTTTCAGATTATTATCTGAAATAGTTTCTAAAGCCTTTAAGGCTTCATCTTGTTCTGCAGTGAGAACATTTAAGCCGTTCATGTCGACAATGGATTTCCAATAATTTAACTCATTACATTGACAATCATTGTTGTCTGTGGAAGATGATCCAGTTGAGGACTCATAAATGACTCCTATATCCCCACTTGAGGATTCTATTTCTGAGTCAGAATTGATTAATAAAACTTTCTCTAGTTGAGCCCTTAATTGTTCGTCCTTAATCTCGTTAAGGGCTTTCTTGGTCCAACACTGGTTGGCATAGTGACCAACCTTGCCACATTTATGGCAGGTTATATCAAGCTTTTTAACTTTTCTCTTTCCCTTGGGATTGAAGGGTTTTTCTTTGGGTCTTTCCCTATTGTAAAACCTTCTTCTATATTTCTTCTTATTAGGGGTTTTATAAAAATCCTTTGTCTTATCCTTATAATTCTTATAAGGTTTATTCTTTCCTATTCTCTGCTTTTTCTTATTTAAACCTGGGGGTTTATCTAGATCAAAAGCAAACTGTTCACAAAATTCACCTAATTGGTGTTTTTCAGAAAGTTTCTGTTTCTTAAGTTGGTTTTTTAGCTTTATGTCATTACATAAGGCTAATCCTTTGTTAATACAACTGCTAATGATTTGACCATAAGTTAGGTCAGCATAATTTATGTTTATGCCATCATTTTTAGTTCTTAAGGATTGCCGAACTTTTTCAGCAAATAAATAAGGTAATCCATCCACAAATTTGGATTTCCAATGGATAGAATCAGGGTTTCTTAATTGAAAAACTCTAGACAAGAAAGTGTCCTTATACCATCTAAAATGGGTTAAGGAAGGACATCTTAAATTTTGAAGGAGAGTTTGTAATTTTTCTCCTATTGGGAATTGGTTCCTACAAAGTGTTGTAGAATGGAAAGGCATAAAGTATATACGGCGTCTTCTTCGCCTGTGGTTGTAGTAATAGTACTACTGCTAGTTTCTAGCTTAACCTCTTTCTTATGAGATAGAATCTCCTTTTTTTGAATATCTGTGAGGTAGTGGTCCCACCAACCTCTTAATTGGCCGACAAAGCCAGTGGCTATAAAGGAAGCTATAGAGCTATCAGAATTACCTTGTTGTTTGCAAACGGTGGAATACATAATCATTCTATGTACAGTGTCTATAATTTGTTTATCACCTAAACCATCAATATTCCATTCATAAATGGATTTTCCAGAATATGAATTCTGATAGGGCTCAGTTTCTTCAAATAGAAGATCCTGGGGCGAGGGCCTCAACATCTCTATTAATGTCTTGACTATTAAACATCCTAGCCAATTCGTCAATATTACTAATCTCTTCACTATCTTCAGAGATTTCTGAAGTATTTTCAAAAGCATCTTTCTGAGACAAAACATTTAAACGTAAATCCTTCAACTTTTGTTCAAGGATACGAGTGAACTCAGTGTTATCGTTGTCCATTTTAAAACCTTCTATGGAAATAGGAGGTTGGACTAGAGGAACATCCTTTACAACAGGGATGACTTCTGTAGATTTTTCTTTGCTCAATTGGTCTATAATAATTTTTTGTTGAGCAATTTGTTTTTCCATCAAATCCTTCAAAGACAATAAATCTTTTTCTAGGGAAATAAATTGTTCTCCGAAACATAAAAGGAAAGTGTTCGTATAATTCTGAGATTTTATTATAGAGTTTAATTCTATAATAGTGACTTGGTTATGTTCAACCTTTTGAAGGGTGAAAAGAGCTTTGGCTTCAGCATCTTTGCCAAGGGTTATAGCTTGCTTAGGAGGAAAAGGAGAAACTATTTCTTCTCCATTAATCGTTGTCCGAGAATTTGATTGTAAAACAAGAACTTCTTGGTTAATTTTATTAATAAAATAGGCTATAAACCATTTAACAAAAGGAATATAATTCTGAGTTATGGCTAACTCATCATAATAAATATCTTTAAAATTATTTAAATTCAGGAGAAGAAAAGGTTTTGAAATACCATTTTCTAAATTGAAAATACCTTTCGTGTTGGAACTCATTATTGATGAGCTCTCTCATAGCACTTCCTGGGCTTAGGTCCATCATATACCAAAACTCATTTCAGATTGAGTAGGTGATTGTCTACTCTGGGAATTGGTCTTTTGATAATTACCATGTGGAATTTTATTCTCACTAATTCTTATGTGTTCCACAGACTCTATCTCTTCTCCTATTTGTGAAGTAGAAGCTCTGTTTGTCCCACTAGGATTTCTAGTAAGCTCACTGGGTGTAGTGTAAAAATTACTAACAGAATGTCTAGAAGACAAGGTTCTAGGTATTCTAGTAATCCTTTTAGAATTGAATTTTATTTCTATGTCTCCTTCAGTATTCTGGATGATTTGGTCTACCTCCTTATTTAAGATAGGTTCAGGGTCTACTTCCTGGGGTAGAGACCATATCGTAGGGAAGTCTATTTCATCCCATCTTATTAACCTGTTTGTTGCTACGTTAGAGGTTAATAAGTTAGTTTGAACTAAAGTTGTAGTTCCTGGAAAATATATTTTCTTAGCCTTAGGGTTAAGCGTGTTTAAAACTTTATAATATATCCTATAGCATATTGCTATTATTTCACTTCCTGGTTTGAAATTATAACCATTGGTATGAATAGTTAATTGCACAGCATCTGATAGATTTTTATCAGATAAAGATAGGCTTAAATTTGGAGAGACATCAAAATAGACTGGTCCATGACACATACTGGTCTCTAATAAAGCAGCTAGGGAAGGCTTAAAATCTTTACACCTTCCATCTCTAACATAAGCCATAATACTTGAATTTAAACCTAACAAAGTTAAGGGTTTAAAAGCAATTTGAATTAATCCAATATGGATAAAATTGTAATCTTTGAAAGGGAGTAAATCCTTTTTACTTAAAAGCCTGATTGTCTGAGTATTTTCAGAAACTTGGATAGTTTGTTCTATTTGCTTAACAGCAAAACGAGATATAACGTCAAACATGTCAAATTTATAAATTTGTTTTGAAGGCACAGTAGGAATAGTCCATTTATTTAATTTATCCAGATTTTTTGGATATTCAACTAGTTCTTCATTTTTTATCAAATTATTTTGATGATCATAATCATCTATCTCCATGAGAATAGGCTAAGGTTGTTGTGGCTGGTTAAATGTCAAAATCAAATCTATCTTATGTAAATTAGACTTATAGAACTGTTATGCGAACAACACTTCACTTGTCATCTTTGCAAACGACGTTAATCGTTTAACTATCAACCTTTTAGGGAAAGAATGATCTCTCCTAAATCAAAGATGCCAAATGTTTTTAGCAAAAATTTTCTTTTTCGAAAATTCATATCATCATAATACTCCCTTCCTCTGGGAAAAAGATGAGATTTTCTAAGAAAACACTAAAAACATCTTTAGTTTTGAAAACACAAAAGACTTGTTGTTCGGATAATAATTCCACAGGAAAAACTTACATAGCTATATATATATATATATATATGACTTTTTATGTTATTACGATTATAATTTGATATTTTAGGCAAAATTACACCAGGGGACCTTTAACTTATTTATTTGTAACAAGTTGGCCCTTTAAGTTTCTTTTGTAACAAATAGGCCATTTAAGTTACCTGACGTTGACACCGTTGGCTCTTTTAGTAAAATGTAATATCGTTCATTACATCAAAATACACCAAAATATGTTTGTTTGCATCAAAATACATAAGCTAGAGTAGTCACAATATATAAAGTAGCATTACATCAAAATATATAAGCTAGAGAAATCATTAAAAGGGCCTATTTGTTACAAAAAAAACTTAAAGGTCCAACTTGTTACAAATAAATAACTTAAAGGTCCTCTAGTGTAATTTTGCCGATATTTTAAGAATTGAAAATGAAAGATTTTAACAACCGAATCAAAATCAAGTTATACAATTTTAAAATATTTAAAGACAAATTCCCAATATATAGCATAATATTAACTATTATTGTTATTGGTCAACAAAAAAACTATTAGTGTTACTACAAAGATATTTTTCTAAATTGAATTTGTTAAAAACTTATTAGCAACTTATAATGTCGCAAATTAATTAAATAGTTTCATTTTAATTTCTACTAAAAATAATTCTTTAAAAAAATTTAATTATACAAAAATGCAACAAGAATGTTATTCAAATAACTACGGGGGCATCATTTTTTTGTTCGTCTAGGATATGATACCCAATATCTCAGAATCAGTCGTATCTTAGGGTAGTGAGAGAGCAGATAAATGCATAAGAATATACAACTTAGCATTGAGTTCTCTATGCCATAATAAGATTCTTGTAAATTGTTTTTGACTTACCAACGTACTTTTTTATGTGTACTTATCGATGTATCTTTTGAAAAAGGCTAGCAAAATTAAAAAATGTTAACATATTACGTGTTAGTTAAAATGTTGTAGAAGTCACCATATGTCTTCATTTATTTTTTTACTTCAAAAACTATCACATTAGAATTGCATGATTAAATGACAACAACTACCGTAGTAGAATTGCATGTTTACATGACAACTAGTAATAACTTCTAAATAGGAAAACACGATAGTATTGCTTGATGGCACACATGATTGTCACGTGATACTCATAGTTGCTCTACCTTATAAAAGGGGGTAACTACTCGTTCTTCTCTTAATCATTTATGTTTTCATAGTGATTTTGTCTCTCAAATAGTTCCTAATAATATTAAGGAAGCTTTATGTGATCCTGAATGGGTTTTGTCAATGCAAAAAGAACTTGAACAATTTGAACGGAACAAAGTTTGGCATTTAGTCGAAAAACCTGTTGATAGAACCATCATTGGTACTAAATGGGTTTTTCGCAACAAACTTGATGAAAATGGTGTTATTTTATTAAATAAAAGTCGTTTAGTTGTTCAAGGTTTTAACCAAATCGAAGGGGTGGATTTTGAAGAAACTTTTGCTCCGGTGGCTAGGTTGGAGTCCATTCGTATCATCCTAGCCATTGCTAGTTACATGGATTTCAAACTACACCAAATGGATGTCAAGAGTGCCTTCCTAAATGGATTTTTAGAAGAGGAAGTATATGTAAAACAACCCCCTGGTTTTGAAGATTTAAAAAACCCAAACCATGTTTTCAAACTTGACAAAGCACATTATGGATTAAAACAAGCTCCTAGACCTTGGTATGAGAGACTAAGCAAACATTTACTTGCAAATGGTTTCAAAAAGGGTAAGATTGATTCTACCTTATTCCTTAAAACCAACGGCAAACATATCATAGTAGTTCAAATATATGTTGATGATATTATTTTTGGGTCTACTAATGATGATCTGTGCAAGGAGTTTTCTGACATGATGACTAGCGAGTTTGAGATGAGCATGATGGGGGAGCTGAACTTCTTTCTGGGACTTCAAGTGAAGCAAATGAAAGAAGGAATCTTCATCTGTCAAAACAAGTTCTCAAAGGAGCTACTAAAGAAATTTGACATGAGTGATGCAAAAGAGATTGGTACTCCCATGGCAACTACAACAAAGTTGGATAAGGACGAGCAAGGTAAACCAGTAAATGAAACGATGTATCGAGGTATGATTGGCAGTCTCTTATATTTAACTGCTTCTCGACCTGATATTTGTTTGTTGTGTGCTTGTGTGCTCGATTTCAAGCACGTCCCAAAGAATCACATTTAAAAGTTGTAAAACGGATTCTTAGATATGTTAAGGGAACCATAGATTTTGGACTGTGGTACCCGAAATCGAGTCAATTTGCTTTGGTTGGTTTTTGTGATGCTGATTTTGCTGGATGTACATTAGATAGGAAGAGTACTAGTGGAACCTGTCATTTCTTAGGACCTTGTTTGACTTCCTGGTCTAGTAAAAAGCAGAACAGTGTTGCTTGCTTTGTCCACTGCTGAAGCTGAATACGTGGCGGTTGGAAATTGCGTAGCACAAGTTCTGTGGATGAAACAGACTTTGGAGGATTTTGGTTTGTTATATGACAATGTGCCTGTTCTATGTGATAACACTAGTGCCATTAACATATCTAAGAACCCCATCCAACACTCTAGAACTAAGCATATAGACATAAGGCATCATTTAATTAGAGACCATGTTTCTAGGGGGAGCATAGCATTAAACTTTGTAGGCACCGATGACCAACTAGCGGACATCTTCACGAAACCACTAGCCGAAGCTCAATTTTGTAAGATCCGAAAAGAGCTCGGTATGCTTGATTTTGCCAGCCTGTGATTATGTGATGTATTTTTTGAGGTGCTATGTGCTTGTTATTTTATAGGCTATGTGTCTTGTGTGTATTCCCTCCTTTTTGATGAAAACAAAGGGGGAGAAAGACTTGTTGTATTGTTTCTTGTTTGGTTCTCTTGCGTGTCAACTATTTATTTTTCTTGATGCTTATGCTTAGGGGGAGCTTATGTTGTTGTTTCTTGTTTATCGCCTCCCTATGCATAAGGTAATTTGTTATCATCAAAAAGGGGGAGTTTGTTGAACTAAGGTCAAACACTCTTTGTTTTGAATGATAACAAATTACAATCTGTTTACTAATGGTTATAGTTGATACAAAGCACAAGGCAAGAATCAAAAGCGCGGGGCATGAACCAAAGCACATCACAATAAAGCAAAGCGCTTGACATGATATCTTAAAGTGTGGAAGCTCGAAGGAGAAGTTGCTCAAGCGTTCAAGACTTATGTGTTATATTGCTTTGCATAGGACGCGTGTAAGATCTCGTCACTTCTGCTTTATAACTTGTATAGTTGAGAGATGATTTTTAAATAGAACTATCTTGGAAAAATATTTTATATAAACCATGTTTAATTAGCTTAGGCACAAAGTGTTTTTAAAGAAAACAGATTCATGAGTTAGTGTTTTAAAAAGAATTTGTTTTTTGAAGTAAAGAATCGATTCTTGATTTGGTACATAAAGCTAGAAATCGATTCTCACTTATTTCTAATGCCAAGAATCGATTTCCCTCTTGATTTATAAGCAAGAAATCGATTTCCACCTTTGTTTTAAAGCCAACAATCGATTTCCCACTTCCTAATTGGTTTTGAAAGAACTTGTTTTGAAAAGAAAACAATCGATTGATGAATTTGAGTTTTGAAAGCCAACAATCGATTGTCCCTTGTTTTTAAAAGGCATAAAATCAATTTCTCACCTCCTTTTGTTAAGCAATGAATCGATTAGTTGCTTGATTGGTTTTAAAAGAACTTGTTTTGGAAAGAAAACAATAGATTGATGACTTTGTGTTGTTAAAGAAGAAAATCGATTGTGGACTTCCTTTCTAGAGCTAGGAATCGATTTGTGTCTTCCTCCTTAAAGAGGAAAATCGATTTCCCCCTTAAGCAAAGCAAGCAATCGATTCCTCAATTGAAGCAAGCAATCGATTATCTATTTGTTTTTTAAAGAACAAAATCGATTTTCATACTATTTATTTCAAGCAATCAATCGATTATTCACTTATCACAATTGTGTTAAATAATGTTTCAACGGTCATATTTTCACAATCCTTATAAATAGGATTAGGGTTTTTCACGATGAAAAACACACAACCCACAAATCAAAAAGAGAAGAACGCAAACACTCACCGTCACATTGTTTATTCACGTTCTTCATCTAGGGTTTCAAATCTCTCATCTCTCTCAACTACATTTGTTATGCTGCTTGAGTGATTGGACCCTAGCTTTCATTTTGTAATCATCTAATACTTGGTTGTTGTGAAATCCTGGGAAGTTTTCTTGGGTAATTCAATCGGGGAGATTGAGTTGTAGCGAAATCCTTAGCGGGGAGCTTGGGTTCTCAATTTGGGGAAAATTGAGATTGGTGTGGTAGCTATAGAGAAGTTGTTTGCTTGTAAGACGTTGAAGAAGTATCGTCTCATATAGTGGTTATTATCAAGTCCAAAGGTTGCAAAGCTGGAGGCCGAGGACGTAGGGCTTTTATCCCGAACCTCGCAAAAATCACGGTGTACTCCTATCCCTTATCTTTTCCTTGTTTTTTGTTTATTATTATTAACTGTCGTTGTATTTGATATTATCGCGTGCGTAGATTTCAATATCAATATAATTGTTCCTATCGTTGTTATAGCTTGCATAAGTGGTTGCATATAGTTTAAATCATCTTTTCCGCATTCGATTTAAAATTGCATCGTTAATTTTCGAAAATCCAAAAGAAGTCATTTTTAGCATATAACCTTATTCACCCCCCCTAAGGTTATCATATAGTCCAACACTTTGTATTTCCTTGTATTGAATCAGCCCATCATTATCATTTCCTATATATAGGGGGAGCAATCTATGAGAACAACAACTCAGAATTTTATGAAATAATACTTTGTGTATTGTGAGAGTATGTCTCTCTTTTGTTCTTCATTGAACCTTGTTTAGATCTTATCAAGAAACTGAGTTTTCTTGTGGCGATCATTCCCTAGGCTTATCACTTCTTCTTTCTCTCAATGAATTTAGAGTGTGGCGTCATTCCCATTTATTACCTCCACCATATTTTCCTCATTTCTTCTTTCTTGTTCTTATCTTTTACTTTTACAATTTTGTTTGCGCATATATTGCTTGTGTTAAAACTATTCATTTGGATAGTCATCAAGTGGTATCAAAGCCAAGGTTGTTGGGTTGAATAATTTTTTTTTCTTTGTATCATGTGGTATTAAAGCTAAGGATCCAAGAGTGAATTTTTGTTTGTCTTTTTTTTTTCTCTCGAAAATTATCATTGTTCTTCAAAAAATGGACATGATGGAGGCAAGAGAAAGAGATTATGTCATATATATTAGAGATTTTGTAATGGATCCAGAGTATGTGAAATATCATTATGAAAATGGTCTAAAAAAACAAGCAAAAAGAGTGGAAATTTTAGCCTTGAGAGAAAAGATGAAATTGAAAGGAAAAAATGAAGAAAAATTGGAGTGTGTCCTTGAAACGAAAGAGAAAAGTGAGGAAAAAG
This sequence comes from Astragalus glycyphyllos, assembly GCA_963573325.1. Taxonomy (NCBI): domain Eukaryota; kingdom Viridiplantae; phylum Streptophyta; class Magnoliopsida; order Fabales; family Fabaceae; genus Astragalus; species Astragalus glycyphyllos. The sequence goes on from OY754309.1 coordinate 43,221,904, forward strand.
AAAAACAAGAGAGTGTGAAAAAGAGATCTACACAATTGGAAGAAAAAAGTTGTAACGAAGGAAAGTCTTCAAAAGTCGAGGTACAATATTTGGGAGATAATGAGAAAATTTTTGAAGGTATTTTTGAGAAAGAATTCATAGATTTTTACTCAAACCCTTTATTTACTTCCAGTTATTCTCTTTACTCTAACCCTTTTGTTTAGTTGTGATGATTCATTGTCAAAAGAATTTGAAGAGGTGTTTTCAAAAGAATAATCAAGACTATTTGATATAATTGAAACTGACTTCAATTTAGCAAATTGCATATCATGCTGCTCACTTTTAAGTCTTTGAGGATAATGAACATTTACCTTTGCTTGCTCATATTTTTTGCTTTCCTTTTTGCTTTCCTCATAAGTGCTCCCCTTACTAGAAGCTTGTTTTTCTTTCTCGGGCGCTCCCTCATCTTAATTGTTTTCTTGAACCAGCTCCTTGCCACTCTTAAGAGTGACAGCTTTGCAATGCCCATTTCTTGGATTAGGCTCAATTTGGGTAGGCAGTGAGCCTCGAGGCCTTTGAGACAATTTGGCCCTCCAAGCTTCCAAATTTGTTGTTCATGGCTCCAATTTGTCCCTCCAATTTCTTCTCCAATGTTTCAAATTTTCCATTTGTTTGCTCCATAAATCTTGTCAACACATCATTGGTATCTAACTTCTTCTCCTCTTGCCTTTGCAAATGTGGAGGCTTATAGGGGTTTGAGTTTTGCTCCTTTTGTTGCCCTCCCCAAGAGAAATTGGGTTTTGTAAATATTTTTTTTATTAAACTAAATGTTAATATTTTTTTGTTTTTATTAAATTAAAACAAAGTAGAACAATAAATAAATAAATAAAAGAGTCTAAAGCAATAAAAAATATTTTTCGTTTAATATTATTAAATTAATCTCCGGCAACGGCGCCAAAAACTTGTTTGCTTTAAAAACACACTTGAGAGCAAGTGTACTCTCTTACAGAAGTAGCATAAAAAATATCGTCTCCACAGGGATTAATTAATAAGTACCAAACTACTTAAGATTATTTATTATTTAGACTAACGAATGTTGGTGATTGTAGAAACTAAAATAAGAAGAAATAAATAACAATAATTAAAATTGTAAAGTTCGATCAATAGAGAGAAGTCTAGGGTCTCGGTTTCATTTGCTAGCTTCGATTCCTTTGTGTCTAATTCTACCTGAACTCCCTTATTTTATTCAATTACCAATCCCTTTACTAAAACTATTAAATCATTCGTGATTAATATTCTTTTTCCTAAATTAATCCTAGTTTGGTAATGCTAAAATTTAAATTTAAGAAAAGCATAGAGTACAAAAAGGTTGAGTGATTGGAAGACTAAATTAAAGTTTGGTCATTCATTAATTATAGTCAATCCACCAACTAGTTGTAGTACGGTCGCTAATCAACTAATTTATTATAAACATGCAAAGGGTTGTCAATCCTAATTATGTAATAAAACAATATGATAATATTAATTGGAATAAAAATTGGGAATTCAAAATATAAATTAAAACATTAAAATGTCTCTAATCAATCAAGATCCACCTAAGACCCTAGAAGAGGATTTAGCTATCCATAGGGTTCAAGAACATTGGAATAAAATTAAAAGTCATGAATTATAGAAATAAAAATATCCCGGAGTAATTTCTGATTATGTATTCTGCTCTAAAGCTCTCTCACAGTCTCAAAAACCGATAAAAAAACTCTCTCTGCGTCAGCGTCACTGTTACCGTCGTCAGCACTGTGTTCCTGCGCGTCGTCAGTGTCTCTGCCTGTTGCAGCACTCCTCGGTTTTCCGTTCCTCCCTTTCTCTCTGTTAAAGGCTCTCTTTTTGTTAATTCTTCGGTCAGCCTATTGCGGCTCCCATTCTCTCCCTATTTATAATGGGTTATTAATATCTAGGGTTCTGCACCACCAACTATTATCTCCACGTGCTGCATTGTCCCATTTAGCTGGACTTCTTTTCTCAATTGGAGTGTGGACCTTGGACTTATACTTTTGGGTTTTTTCTTTTGTACCCCCACATTTCCCTCACATACCCCCACATAAGTGTGAAACCCAAAAATACCCCCCGTAAAGTTTTTTTCACTCGTATTTATCTCCCACGGGGTTAAATACGATTTGTTAAATACGATTTGTAAAATAACAAATCGTATTTAACCCCATGGGGGATAAATACGATGTGATGCCACCCCCACCCAAAATGCAAATCGTATTTATCTCCCATGGGGATAAATACGATTTGTAAAAATACAAATCGTATTTATCTCCCATGAGATAAATACGAGCGAAAATTTTTTTGCAGGGGTATTTTCGGATTTCAGTTTTTCGTGGGGTATGGGGGGAAGGGTGGGGGTACAAAAGAAAAAACCCTATACTTTTCGGCCTTTCTACTTCTTTCTTTCTTAAGCAAACCCATTGGTGTTGTTACTTTTAATATATATATATATATATATATATATATATATATATATATATATATATATATATATATATATATATAATCTCAATGTTGCTCTAAATGGTATTATCATCATCTTTTTATGGTTACTCTATTTCTTCAATTATAGAGCAAATTAAATTAGTAATTTATCGAATTATTACTATTTGCTCTAGAAATGATCCAAATATGTCACTAAAAATGCACTAAATTGAAGTTTATCAACTTCCAAAAGACAAGGATGCCTCAAAACTTTGAAGAAGTTGGTGGATCTTCTATGATTCATCAAGAACTTATAGAATTTCAAGATGGAAATGATGGATTGAAGACAACAAAAGAAGGGAGTACACTTGAAAAAGGACTTGGGGCATTCGTCTACACTAGTACCTTCTTCGAAGTTGGTTTGTGTAGTCAAGTGTTGGGTTTCATCTAATTCTATTGAGTTGCCTTATATTTCTTCCTTATGTCAAGAAAAGTATAAAGTGAATGAATGAGATTTTTCCCTACGAGTGGCTGCCTTCCGTGAGCTTGACAAAGACAAATATGCATTTGAATTCAAAGGTAAAGTGGGGAACAATAATCTCGGAGTAATAGGACCTGGGATACGACACGCAAACTAAATAGTAAAAACGATTGTAGTAAAAAGAGAACAGACAAAATTAGGGTATGACAGCTGCCCCTATTTATTTATATTCCGTAGAAGTTATTTTACGATAATAAATCGACTATCAGTATTAGTCATAATCCCGTTAAACATGACATGACGAAACACATAGAGATAGATCGTCACTTTATTAAGGAAAAGCTTGACAGCGGGTTAATAACTACAACTTACATTTCTTCTGGACGCCATTGGGCAGATGTGTTAACGAAGGGCTTCCCAATAGAACATTTCAAAGAACTTACATCTAAAGAGAATAGGTGTTGGAGAAAACAAAGAGAATCAGACTCAAATCCTAGGCTAATTGTGATATAGATGTGTTCCATTGATTGAAAAATGTGATAACTAATTCTAAAACTTAATCTTAAATCCTAATAATGTGCGTATTAAATTCATGGAATAGGGATATATAGGTTGTTAATTTCACTGGGCCCGAGGGCCCATTTGCGCACCCAAAAAAAAAGGTTGTTAATTTCACTTAGGTTTAAACGACGTCGTTTAGACACTTAGGTTTAATATAGTTTTCCCCCTCTTTTTCTTGACTTTCTTCACGACCGCGACTCCGCTTCTCCTGCAACAGTGCAACGTAGAAAGCCAGCAACGGTTCCTCTTCAATCGATTTTCTATCAAGGTTCGATTCGGTTTTGGAGTTCTAAATTCTGTTTCATTGTTTGTGTGAATTCTGTTTGTTTCATTGTTTTTGTGAATTCTGATTTCTGAATTCTTAACTGATTCGCTTCCTCTTCAATCAATTCGATTTATGCTCACTTTCTTAACTGATTAATCCGTTAGGGCGGCCTGCGTTTTGCGTGTTTCTTTCTTGCGTTTTCCAATTTTCTTCGTACTGTGAAAAGAAGATAAAAAACAAACAATTAAAGAAAAGCTAATTATTTGATTTGTGTCGATTGCAGCTAGGGAGCAACAAGCTACCACTGTATTTGGAAAGTTGTAACGATGTTACGTAAGTTTTATCTCCTTTCAATGGCTTTTTATTAGGCCATTTGCTCAATTTTTTGAAGTAAATTGTCTTTATTATTCCCTATCACTCTCAAAAATTGGATCATATTTGTTAAGTGGGGTGCAAATTGTTAGGACTTGTCATTTATTGGACAGTGTTTTTTTTTTATAATTTATCATTCTTTGTTATTGTTGTTGTTCATTTTAGTATACGTGGATGTTGAAGTTTAAGATGTTTCTTTGTTTACCATGAATTAATATATGGAATTTTTTAAACAGCTTTTGAGCAGTCATCAACAAGCCCATTTGGGCAGAATAATTCAAGTAACAATCCTTTTTCCCCTAAACCATTTGGTAGTACAACTCCATTTGGTTCGCAAACGGATTCTTCCGTATCTGGGGGTACTTCCACCGGTGTATTTGGTGCAGCACACACGCCTTCTCCATTTGGTGCTTCGTGTTCACCTGCGTTTGGTAGTTCAATGCACGGGTCATCTTCAACTTCAGCTTTTGATAGTTCATCCACATCATTTGGAGGTAGGCGTGACTATTGAATCCTTTTGCAATTACTTCATTTATTAGCTGTCTTGCTCTCAGCAGATTGTCTTTATTGAAGATTTTGAGGAAGCTTTTGTTTTTATAAGGGATTTGCAAAACAACTGACACACTTTGGATAATCTTAATTTACTATTTACTATTATTTCATTTCACATTGTATCATGTGTCTGCGTGTTCGTGTATTTTGCTGGTGGTATTCTGACTTATGGAATGGAAGCAGTGGATAGGCATTCAACAACTCACGTAATATTCGTAAAAAATGTCAAACGTTGTGAAGGAGCTATGAAGGATCGGGGTTTTGTTCTATGTATGATAATACAGAAGTACGGCATCCTGTTTATGAATTTTTTCCTGCTGTCCCCCACCTCCACAACCCACCCTCCAAGTTGCTTTTTTTTTACATGTCAGTATGTTGATATCATCGGAAGGACAGAACAGAACTAAGTCCCGTGTAAAAAACACTTAAGAACAAAAACATTATAAAAGTGATCGAATTTTTTTCCAGCTTTATATGCTTTCTATTCAATGCTACTTATCTCTTTAAAGACTTGAAGATTACATAACTTAAGGACTAGTCTATGACATCCTTGCATTATTTGTATCTAATGATGGTGCAACCATTAGCATTTTTTTACTTACTTTACTTCCTTTTTTTAATCATAATTTTATATTGCGGTTTTCTAATTCAATCTGAGAATCAACTCTATTCCTTCGGAGGATCATCAGGTTTTGGTCAGAAGCTTGCTTTTGGAGGTATTGGCATCCCAACCAGCTTTCAGAAGCAGTTGGAAGCAGCTCGGAAGCAGGTGGAACCACTTAAGAAGCAGCAGTTGGAAGCAGTTAGGATTCGGATGCAGCAGTTGCAAGCAGTTCGGATTCGGAAGCAGTTGGAAGCAGTTGATGCTACGAGCACCCTTGCGATTGGTGCTACAAGAAACCCTGCAATTCCAATGTCTCCAACCTCGTTCCCAGCTTTTGTTAGTGACAATTGGAATGATGTTTTCTCAATATTTAGTTACCCAACAATAGCTGAAGAATATGGTGGTACCTCTGGACAGACTGCAACATTAGAGTCCATATCAGCCAAAAGATTTGAGTAAGTAATCTTAATCATCAATGAAAATATTGAATACATATAACACTAACCGTTCATTTTCTTATAAATAGTTTTTTTTGACAAATTTTCTTCTAAATAATTGAAATTACTAAAATGAATTGTTTACTTTATATTATATAAGAATCGGATCCTAAATTTTAATTCCACATATGTGTAATAATAATTTGTGAAAAGATAGTACACCCAAATAAATAAAAAGAATAAGAAATGTACAATTTTTTTGAGAAAAAATATCGTACAATTATAACAAGACTTATAGTATAGAAATTAGCTTACATAAATTAACAATTTTTAATCCAAATAATGATAATTGATTTTGCAATATCCTATGGGCCCAATTAAAACGAGTTCGGGTGGATAACGGGTATGGGCTATTTTGAGATGGTCCATGTCTTTGTTTGCAGCGTCGGCGTGGAGGGACTTTGAAAGAAAACCAAACAACTCCTTTACTCTTTTTCAGTTTTCACAACATAGTTCATCTTTTTGTTTATCTATCGCTCTTCTCCACTACCATTTATTTACCATGACAAAGCAACTTGCTAATTGGTCTCCATATGACAACAATGGAGGGTACTCCCTCTCTCGCTCCACTCCTATGCTCACTTCGATCAACTATTTTTCAATTTTATATTATTTCTAACTATCAATATTATTATTTGTAGATCTTGTTTTGCAATTGCCGGAGCAGATTACTGTGTATTCGCAGCGGATGTCCCCCGCGATCACCCCAAAATCTCAAAATTGTACGCTGGTTCATACTATACCCTACACAATCAATTTATTTTTTTTCGTTTTTAACTTTTGCTGAAGCTCAATTGATTTTTGATTTTTGGGGTTTGTAACAGATCTGAAAAAAGTGTGATGACTTATTGTTGTTTTCAAGCCGACGTGAAAGCTTTGCAAGAGGTTTTGTCTGCTGAGAATTTGGTAAGTAAGTCGAAGACTCAGCATAAGTGCTATTTAGATTTCAAACTTTTTCAGGATGGCTATGCAACTGATAAACTGTATTATTTATTTAATTTTCTGTCTTCTGTCTTAAAATTCCTCTAGGTTGATTACTATATATTAGGTCCTTGGAAAACAATTCTGGTTAGGTTAGGAAGAGAACTTTGCTTGGTTACAGCTTGTTTTCAACCTGTGTTTGTAACATAATAGATGTAGAATGACAGAACAATAAACCCATAGTACTTCTCTGGGGTAGATTATTAGTTTGACTTGGGTTACAAATACCCTAAGAAGAAACCAAAATCTCAATATTCTTAATTATGCAAAACAAGGGTTGAATATTTGCATTGATGGTCTTGTATTGATATTGTAACCAAAAGCTCTAATATGGTAACCTTCAAGGTTAACAACAACAAATAATAACTAACGGTGTGTTTATTTTTTTGAAACATTTTGAATTTTTATTTTCTAAAATCTGCATTCATTTTAAATTGCTGTCTAGAAGGTGAAAGGCTCTTGGAATGAACAATTGGGGGTTAGTTGTCGGACTTTCTTCAGTCTGTTTTTTGTCATTTAAGAAATTACCTTTCAATGTAATGTCTCTCTCGAATTAGTTCAATGTGCATCTTAAGATGCATGATAAAATGTTTTTATTTGAATGACATGCTGGATGGATTTGATGATACCATTTGCATCAATTAAGGTAACCCTTGTTGGTTAGCTAATTGGGTTAGCTAGTTAGAATTTTAGGAGTTAGTTAGGCCCAGTAAGGCATTTTGCTTATAAATTGTGATTAGAAAGAAGTCATTTGAGTAATTGGGGCCTCAAGGCATTTGGGTGGTGCAGACCCTTGAAGTTCTGCAACATTATTCTGTACTAAGGGGATTTTCCTGATGTTCTAGCACTAATACCAATTGGTTCTATCAGCATATAAGCTGATCAATCATGCTTTTAGATGTGTTAGTTATAAATCTGGGGAAACTGTGGCATTGTTATGTACCTTGTGTGGCTCTCTTATTTGAAGGTGACGATGAAAAAAAAAATTGAAGCCTCTGGTAGAACTGACATCATATCGTCTTATGGTTCTGAATGCAGACATATGAACGTCAACACAACAAGCCAATGAGCCGTCCTGAAATGCTTAGGTTGTATTGTGATTATCGGAAACTTCATCGTGATTATGTTTACATTGTTTTGGGTGGCCTTGACAGCGAAGGTGCACAACTTTTAGCTTTCAATTCTTATTCATATCCCATTAAATATTTTGCTCACTGCTACTTCACCCTGAAATAGGAAAGGGATGGATCTTTACAGATTTTGGTTATCGTGCTGCTGCATACTGTGGTCATCGTGCTGTTGCCTCTCGGGTGGGATATAGCTCTCAGGATTCTGGACATACCATTTGTAGTGAATACAAATTACCTGCCAAGGTGAAGTTCTTATATTTGTGCCATGCTTGAAATATTCAGTTCTTCAAATTTCTGTTTACTAACACCTGCATTAAAATGCGATCTATTTCTAGGATGTTATAGCTCAACTGTCTGAAACAGAAGCAGTTCATCTGGCCAAAACTGTGTTTAAATCCGCAACTCACACTGTAAGTTTGCTTACATAGTTAACTATCATTTGACATTAGGATAAAAATTTAACGTGCTGTGGATGTATGTTTTAACAGGGGGATAAGCTTGAAATTGTTGTCCTAAATGCCAGTGGAGTTCGCCGTGCATATACGGACCTAAGGAAAGACTGTGATGGAAACGTGAGTAAGAAAGACGAGAAAATGTTGCACAAAGTTTACTAGAAAAAGCAAAAAGGGCAATTCTGCCAAGTAGTGGAGTAGTGGAGAGAATCTCATAACCAACTTTGCTGAGTTGGCATGAGAGAGAAGTTTCTATCCGTAGGGTGCTCACACTTGTGTGAGGCGTGAATAAAAGTAGGGCATTATGCCATTGGTTGTTAGGCTGGTTTTTACCTTTTGGTGGGGTGGGAATTTGGGAGTACATTCATCACTCTGATGCTCTGTACTATTTCCTCTATTTTACTTGTACTTGTTCACTGATTCCTAAGCAATACAAGTACATTATTCTCAGTCATTTACTGTTCCATTGGCATTGATATTACTATTTCTTTTCTTACTACTGCATTTGATACTAACTGTGATAGACATTATGGACAGGTGTTCTCAAGAAAAGGAAAAGAAATAACTCAGCAGTTGCTGAGAGCAATTTGGTGTAACTGCTAGGCGCCACTGGGCGCATTCCTGAGGCGCGGTTGCTGCTAATGCAACAAAAATATTGCTTTTACAGTTTACTAGTGATAGCCTGTTCACATTGCTTTTACTTTGCCGTGAATTTATTATTGGGTCTGACCCTCTTAAGAGAAGCAACAAAAATATGTTGGACGGTTAATCTTCTAGTCTTTCTTTATGGTCGTCAAATATGTATACACGTAGATTTCTATTCTAGTGAAGGTGTTTACTAAGAAGTGTCATTGAAGGCTTCTCCAATACCAACTTTGTTTTTCGTCAAATATGGGGTTGAGCATTGCTAATAACATAAAACAAGCATTCGTTAGTTTTTTACCAAGTTCTTTCCGTACTAAATAGCAATGGTAAGTCAGTTATAGAAATGTGTTTTTTAGACTAACAAGCAAATAAAACTCATTTTGTATCATAGTGGCCACTACTCATGTTGACATTGTCCTATTTTTTTTTGATAAGCGTTGACATTGTCCTATGATTCCACGTCATACTTGTCATACCCTAATTTTGTCCGCCTAGGTTTAAAACCCTAATTTTCCGCAAAAAATAAATAAATTGAGAAGTGTGGTTTTATTTTGAAGAGTGAAGAGCATTGTGCATGCATTTTTGGGTTTTAAAAGTCATTCTAGGGCTTTTAAATTCATTGTTAGGGTGGAAATGCATTTGTTGTTAAAAAACAAGGTTTTTAGGGCAAAAGGGTATTTTGGTCATTGTCAAAAATAAGATAATTTCTCATCAAGAATCATTGTGCAATTTTAGAGAAATTTATTTGAGGCAAAACATTTTTGGTCATGTATGTATGTATGCGCATGCATGCATACATTGTGCACAAAATTTCAAAAAGGATCAATAGGGAATATTCTACAAAAAGTTCCAAGATGTGATTTTTATGACATTTTTTAGTCATGGTGATCACATAAAATGGCATATTCCTCAAAATACCTTGTATGTGGCTCAAAGTGGTGTATTTTTGTACAATTATCTTGAAAAGAATAATCAAAAATGAAAGGAAAAGGGAATGGTCTCATAATAGTACAATAGTACAATTGCCAACTTGCAAAACTTGGTCACCAAGGACCCCTCCCAATGTGTGTCGCCTATCCCTCTCATTCCCTCTCATATTTTCATTTTTTGACCTCAATCCATGTGTGATTCAATCCTCACCCTCCATTCAAATTTTAGATGCAATCCTAGGGTGAGATGAGATGCACAATGACCTAACTACCCTTAAACCTAATTGCTTTCTATATATACCCTATTAACCTCACCTCACAAAAGAAAGAAGAAAGCTTTTGGCCTCACCATTCACTCATAAACCCTAGCACACAACTCCCTCCTCACCTTCTCTCCATTTATGCGCCACCCCCTCTCCCTTCTCTCTAACTCACTTCTTCATTTCTCATCTACCCACACACATTCAATCCATCTTCCAAGCCTAAACACTAATTTTCAACCATCAATCCTTCATAAAATCACACAAAAGTTCAAGATCAAGGGTCATTTTTTGGAGATTGAAGACCAAGCTTGAAGATAAGTTGATTTGGTTAATTGTTTCTTCATCTATTGTGTTTATTTGGAGCTCATCTTAAGGTATGTGATTCCTAGACCCCTTCTCTTGTAAATCCTTGCATAAAGTCATCATTTCTTGCATATTTGTGAGATTTCCACTTCCAAAAATGTAGATCCTCTCTTTTAACTTCATTTTTATGCTTGTACATATGTTAATCTCATGAATCTTTGTTTTGATGCTTTGATTTTGGGGTTATATGCATGATTTTGTTGTTTTAATTGAAATAAAATGTTATTTGCTTTGATAATAATTTCGCATGCTTCAAATAAATATGTGTTTTATGATTTTTGCTGGTTCTCATGGTTGAATCTTGTGAATAAATGTATCTATGTTTTGGTTATGTCATTCGCTTGCTTGATTTGGTTGACTTGTTGAAATAAATTGATGATTGGCCATGTATGTATTTCGCATATTTTGAGATAATTTGGTTTGATGTTGATTTTTGGGTGTTTGTTGGCTTAATCTTATAATTATTTGAATATGAACCATGATTGTGAGCTTTTGTGCCAAAAGGAATGGTTACAAGATGTAAATCTTGATTTCCTTCGGCTATTTGGTTCGCATATGTTCAATAATTAGGTTTTAATATTTGATTTGATGCCTTTTGAGGTTCAATCGTACAATTGCTTGGAAATGAACCTTGATTGTGAATTTGGGTCGCTTAAAGGAATGGTTGCAAGATGTGTATCTTGATTTCTTCGGGCTAAAAGGTTCGCATACTAGGGTTTATGAATTGATTTTGTTAAATTACTTGTTTAAACTTGCAAATATTCAAACCTATGTTGTTAATTGTGAAATTTGTGATTTGAGAAGATGAATTTGGGTTTTGGTTCATTTATGGTCCACAAATGATCTTGGGTTATGCTAAGTTGGCAAAAGATAGGTTCATTTAACCTTGATGCACATGCATTTTGCATATTCATGCATTCTTACCTATTCTTGCATCCTTGCCTACTCATGCATTCTTGAATTGAAGCTTGGTACTCCATGCTTGATATACTTGTTTATGTGCTTGTGGTGCATTAAAATGTTGAATTGGTGTTCACAATTTGCTTGTTTTGATTTCCACCAATTGTTACTCGTTAGTAACTCTCCAAAACTTCAAAACCATGTTGCATACAAAAAACAACTTGTTACTCGTTAGTAACGTTCCAACTTCAAAACATTTTTTTGCATTTACATAATCATTGTTAAACAACTTCACTTCTTCTCAAAACAATTCCAAACTATTTTTCACAAATCAAACTTTGTTGAGGATAATGCGAAGCCTTTGCTTGCACGATTGTCAACAATGGGGTGCTAGTGGTGATCACTTGGAGTCTTTGCTCAATTGATTATCATGAACACTCATTTTTCAAAAGAACTCTCATTTCACAAATTAAAAACTTTGTTGAGGATAATGCGAAGCCTTTGCTTGCACGATTGTCAACAATGGGGTGCTAGTGGTGATCACTTGGAGTCTTTGCTCAATTGATTATCATGAACACTCATTTTTCAAAAGAACTCTCATTTCACAAATTAAAAACTTTGTTGAGGATAATGCGAAGCCTTTGCTTGCACGATCGTCAATAATGGGATGCTAGTGGTGATCACTCGAAACCTTTGTTGTTTGATCACTGTGAACATTCAATTTTCACAATTAAACAACTAAAAAATAAAAACCTTTTCTCGACAACCGAGAACTACGTAAGCTTTGAATTCTCCATCGCACTGGGAGATACGTAGGAGCGGGTCACATTCCCGTCAAGCACGACAAATGAAAACCATTTTCTTTTCAAAAAAAACAAACCCTTTTCCAAAACAAGGCAATTTCTAAAAACAAAACAATTTTCGAAAACAAGAACTACGTTGCTTTGATTCCCTCCCCAGGATACGTAGGCACGGTGCCCTCCCGTCAAGCGCAAAAGATTAAATTTTCCTTAAGTTTTTTCCATAAAGTAAGGAGAGATAAAGAGAGATAAAAACAAAGCATTTCTTAAATCAACCTTTTAAATCACACGTCAAATCGAGGTTCCCCTTCAGTAGAAAGGATGTGTGGGGTGCTCGTACCTTCCCCATGCATAACCGACCCCCGAACTCAAATCTCGTGGTTCCAAGGACCATTGTCTTTCAAGAAAGGTTTTTTTTAATGTTTTACCTCTAAAAAAATATTGGTGGCGACTCCAATTCATGTTGTGCGAAGAGAAATCCCTCCAAAGGATTTTTCGGGGTGCAACAGCTGGCGACTCCGCTGGGGACCTTTCTTTAGTGGGTCGAGCCAATCGATTCGACATGTGATTTATTTCGTTGATTTAAATGCTTTGTTATATCTCTCCTCCTTTCCCTTTCTTCTTTCTTTCCTTTGCCTTTAAAAACATGCTTGCATTATTCTTAGAATTGTCGTGTGCATTCTTGTGATGTTGTGCTTGCGTGCATTGTGTGTTAGCCTTCTTCCTCTTCTATATTTGCTTCTTGAGTAAAATAAGAGTAGTTTCTTCTTCTTCTCCTCTTACTTTCGTCGTTTATATGCTTTTCTCATACATTTCCCCAATCCTAGCATGTTCCCCTCTTCTTTGCTCCCTTTCTTGAGGTAAGCTCATGCATTTCCCCTAATCCTATTATGTCCCCTCCTCTAGGCTCCCTTTCTTAAGGTAAGCAATGCTTGCGATTGTTGTTGGAACCCTAGGTTAGTATACTTATGTTGAAATGATATTGAACCCTAGGGTAGACGACATGCTGTTGCTTGATATTGTCTGGACTGTTTTGGTTTCCCTTTGCAGGTGGGGTTTGGGTAGATTTTTAGGTGTTGTGCCCTCATCACACACTGCACACCTTATATTTGTGAGCATTGAGTGGGGCCTAAAACCCAAGGTCTGCAAAGAACCCTAGGAGAGTGGAAATGAGTAGTGACTGCCATTCGTAGACCGTTGTCTGTCTGGCTCTCATGAAAGTTTCGCCCAAAAGTGCGCTTTCTTCATGATACCTCACAATCGGTAGCTCTCTACGATTGTGGGTGTATTCATGAGAGAGACTTTAGCTCTTGGTTGCCATTGTGAGGCAGTGACCAGAACCCACATGGGAGGATAACCCTTGTCGTTGACTTTAGAGCCTACGATCTTTACCCATTTGTAGGACACGGGGGCTGTAACGCCCTAAAATAATTTGATTATTTATTTAATTGAATTATTTAAGGCTTACAATAATTTATTAAGTTAAATTAATAATCCGGTATTTTAATTTATTCAGGAGGTGTTATGAGTAATTAATGGAGTGGGAATAGGAGGCCCATGATCCATTAGCTAGGCCCAAGAGTCTAATTATCTAGTCTAGGGGTTATGAGATGGTGCTCATTTGAAACAAATCAAAGAAAGAAAGAAAGAAGTGAGATAGAGAGAGAGAGAGAAAACGCGAAGAAAGAGGGAGAGGAGGAGAAGAAGAGCTCGCAATTTTCAAGGAGAAGGGAAGAGGAGCTTGCTTGCTTGCTTTTGCTTTGGGGTTTTGTGGAGAGTGCTTGTCTTCACCAAAATTCAAGGTAAGGGTGGGTTTTCTTCATTTATAATGGGATTGTATGATGGTTATTATGTGGGGTTTTAGGATTTAAGTTGTTGTGAATTAATTGATTTGGTGATTGAATGAGTGATGATGTTGTTGATTTCATTTTGATGAAATTTGGTATGCTTGGTGTTTTGTTGGAATAATTGATGAAATTAATGTTGCTTGTAAGGTGTTTGATGAAATGATTCAATGATTTTGAATGTAAATATATGGTGCTTGTATGGTGTTTGATGATATGCTTGAAACAGTCATGAACAATGGTGTTGAAATTTGGTGGTGGAGTGTTGGGTGTCTCGGTGTTATGCCTGTGTGCTGTGTGCAGTGTTGCCCAGTGTTGCCTGTGTGCTGTGTGCAGTGTTGCCCAGTGTTGCCTGTGTGCTGTGTTGCCCAGTGTTGCTTGTGTGCTGTGTGCAGTGTTGCCCAGTGTTGCCTGTGTGCTGTGTGCAGTGTTGCCCAGTGTTGCCTGTGTGCTGTGTGCAGTGTTGCCCAGTGTTGCCTGTGTGCTGTGTTGCCCAGTGTTGCCTGTGTGCTGTGTGCAGTGTTGCCCAGTGTTGCCTATGTGCTGTGTGTAGTGTTGCCCAGTGTTGCCTGTGTGCTGTGTGCAGTGTTGCCCAGTGTTGCCTGTGTGCTGCGGGGCGCCAACTCCGGTGACTGTCCCGTGTCTTGGACTTATAAAGTAGTCTATATTTTTGGTGTTGGTGTGTCCGGCGAGTTTGCTGTTAGCCATAGAGCTATGATTGGTGATGTACTTGGTGAATTTAAATACGGTGACAGGTGATGGGTCTATGACCACTTATGGTGATGGTGAATTTAATGACGGTGATGAATCTAATGATTATTGGTGATGTTGTATTATACATATAATACTATGATTGTGGATTGTTGTTGGTGCATTGTTCATGGAGTCGCATACTTCATATGCATTTACCGGTGATGTAGGCTTCGGCCTTATGATTAATTATAGGTGATGATGCCCGAATGGCAATTATTGGTGATGATGGTACCACATGCATATGCCCGTTGGTGTGGGTTGCACCTCATGCATATACTCATGCAATTGGTGATGTTCCTTGATGCTTATGAATTGATGTTGTATAATGATGTTGTATGTTCGTAGTGTTGTGAGGCGGTGTTTATGGTTGCCTTTACTCTAACATATTGCTTATCATACATGCTATTATATTTGTTAGAGACTCACCCCTTCTGCTTTATATGTTGCTTCTTATGTCGGCAACGTGCAGGTGATCCCGAGTGAAGGTTCTTCTACCTTCCTTAGTCTGGTCTGTGTCATTTGCTCTGATACGTAGCACCTGGGGGGGGGGACGATCATTAGTTTTGTTGTTGTTTTATCTGTTGATTTCAAACTATTTATTTGGGATGTATGAATTATATTATGAGACTTGTCTTTATTCCGCTGCGATGGTGATTATAATAACTGTGGTGTAGTCGAACAGGTGTTTTGAGGGTTCGTCCCGATCGATGTGCTATGTATCACATTTCTCTATTTTGATGAATTTTAAATATGGTTATTTGTTGTATGGTGTAAATGTAGCACTCCCTTGTGGGTGTATCGAAAAGGTTTTTGAAAACTCTGATTTTTATATTACTTTGGACGTGTTAGAAAGGGGGTGTTACAGGGGCACGCAAATTGTGTGTTGCATTAGCTTAGGCATCCTCTTTCGAAACTCTTTTACCAAAAATGTAGAAAGTAATTTCCTTTTTCCCTCATAAACACCTATATGAGGTGGCATATAGCGGGTATTTTCAAAAATGTTTTGAACCGCCACCAATAAACATCATTTTCTTCTCTCTTTTCTATGTAAATAAAAGGTCATAATCATCACATCTGCGTCATTTTGCATCATCATCATTGCATTCGCATCTAACAAAAATTTTGAAAAAAAACCTCCATTCTTTGCATCCTCCATGCATTAAAGTTGTTTGCCGGAGATCGCAACGTAACACAAAGTCTTGTCATAGGTGTGTAAGAAACGGAATGGAATCAAAAGGCAAAACCGTTTTCAATTCAAGGCTTCCTGTTGTGAAAGAGATTGATATGGCTAGTCTGAAAGAGTATGCATCCCTCCTAGGTCCTATTGAGGTCAGGTCTTTTGACAAAACCTATGGGAACATTCGCAAGCTGCTACAACTAGAAGTGCAAGAGAGTGCCATTGCTGCCCTGTGTCGGTTCTATGACTCGGAGATTCGCTGTTTCATTTTTAAGAATTTCCAAATGGCGCCTACCCTAGAAGAGTATGATAGGATTTTGGGCTTTGATCGATCCAAGTTTAAGCCTTATCAATACCAAGGGGAGTATTATTCTGATGAAAAGCTTGCTGCCTTGTTGCAAATCAGTGCTGAGAAAGTGCGGGCCCATAAGATAGAACGTAATAAGGTATTTGGGTTTCCTCAAGAATACTTTGAGAGTTTGATGACCAGCTATGTAGTGTCTGATGATTGGAATTCTTTCAAGCAAGTGCTGGCTCTGACCATCTTCGGCATTGTGCTCTTCCCTCAGATAGAGAGGCATGTGAGTGAAACTGCAATCGGTGTCTTCCTCGCCTTCAAATGTGCAAAAAATCCTATCAACCCGGTTCCCGCAATCCTCGCAGAGACATACCGTGCCTTCACTCGTCACCATGATTTCCAAAAGAATAAGATGTGTTGCTCCTTCCCTGTGTTATATGCTTGGTTGATCAGTCATGTGTGTACCAACAAAAGTGATGTGAAGGATTTGCTTTCCTATGCCTTGGGTTGTAATCCGAAGACTATGAACTCTCAAGAGTGGGTGCATGCTTTCAAGAACCAAGATGCTCTCCAGATTCGTTGGTTCTCACCTAAATGTTGGGTAGACAGGCCTTCAGTGGTATTTCGGTGTGGGAGTTTTCAGAACGTTCCTCTCATGGGAACCCAAGGATGCATAAACTATAACCCCTCTTTGACCTTGCGACAGCTCGGATACCCTATGCGGGATTCACCCTCCGAAGCTATGCTGTTTCGTTTTTACCTCCACGCGGGGATCCCTAAAGACGAGAGTCTACTTCGGCGAGTCCTGCAAGCTTGGGAAACCGTAGTGCGGAAGGACAGAGAAGAGTTAACCAGGAGGACCACTGCTATCTCTTTTTCTCAATGGCTTGAAGGGAGGATTAGTGAAACTCGGTCATCCAACCAAGGAGTACCACTGCCTGAGGAAAAGATACAAGAACCTCACATTCCTACCATTGAAGAATTGGAAGAGGTTAGGTTGGCCATGTCAAAGGTGGGAGAAGAGAAAAGGGCTCTGCAAGATAGATTGAGAAAGATGATGCAAGACAAGAAAAAGCTAGAAAATGAAAATGCTTTCCAAGCTGCAGCTATTGAGGAAGTCAATAGAAAACTTGAAATAGAGGGGAAAAGCAAGAGGGAAATGCAAAAGCACTTGAGGGGTGCCAAAGAGGAAGTGAAGAGGTGCACTACCAAGATGAATGAGGCTGTAGCGGAAGCAATTAAATGGAAGAGGCTATATGAGGATACATGGAAAGAAGAGCAAGCAGTTAGGCACGCACTAGTTAAGTCAAGAAAAGACTCTCGAATAATGAAGCTTGAATTGGAAGATCAATTAAACAGTGTCAAGCAAGATCGGGAATCTATTGAAGGGATCCTGAGGGATTATCAGCAAGCACTAAGAAGGGAACAAGGGAAGTCGGAAAGCTTGGCCAATCATGTGCAGTACTTGGAAGGGTCTTACCTTCGGCTAAGGGAGAAGAGTGACTATTGGGAGAGTCAATTTGCGGAATTGCTCAGTAAGGTAAAAAGTCAACAAGTCTTTGAGGAATTGAAAAAGGAAGGCTTACATTGGAAAGACAAGTTCTCCAAGTTAGTTTGGTTAGCTAATCAGGCTGTGAGAGACATTCCCAAGAAGCTAAGAAAGGCGGATGCAGAAATGAATCCTTTCAACACCCCTGTCAAGGTGTGTGAGTTTGTTGAGTATTGCAAGATTCTCACAGAAGAACTCCTGGAGAAAGCCCGGGGGGCAGCTGAGAGCAAGAAGAGGAAAAGGAGCGAGGAGTTGAAAGCCATATGCCTTTAAAGTTCCCTTTAGAGTATTGTAGCGATCCTTAGGAAATTGTAATTTTCTTTAAGAAGTTGTAACTTTCTTTGGAAAATAGTACTTTGTTTAAAATCATTGTATTGCACTCTTAAGGAATATTGTACTTTGATTTGCTTTCTATTTATGATACTCCTTCGCATTCCATTTAATTGAAGTACGTTTGTTTTGCCTTGTTGCTTCCAACTTTGTTGCAATCCTAAAAACACCTGAACCTTAACACCTATGACAAGACGAGTTGCACCGCGATTCCCGGCAATAAACATAATAACATGCATATTGCATTGCATTTGCATCATTTGTCTTTGTGTTCATAAAAAAAATGTTCCGTCCACAGAAGTAAGACAAGCTGGTTAATCATCGGTATTGGACGCGATCACAGGCAAGAAATATGGCCACCAATCAAGACAACGCGAATCTGGGCAATCATCAACCAATCCAGAATGATGCAGTTCCAGAAGGTCTGAATCCAAATGGTCAGGGTCAGCATGATCAGAATCAAGAGAATCGAGCAATCAGGGCTGAGATGGAAGTTATAAGAGCTCAAATGGCAGAGGTCATAAGAGTGTTAAGTGCCTTAAGGGATGCTGGCATAACTGAAGGTGCTGCTGCCGCAGGAGTGGATCCTCCTCCTGAACCTAGAGTCTCTCAGGCTCTCCAGAACGTGCGATGGCCTCCTTATGGTCTCCCATTAGGGTACACACCCCCTGCTGCCGGTGCAAACCCAGAAAGTGGTCCTTCGGGAACCACAGGATAGGCCCAGCCTGAATCAGCTGTGAATGAAGTTGGAACGGGGACACCTCAAGTTCAAATTCAGATTCCTACTCCTGCTATTACCCCGGGAACTCCGGTTGGCTTCAATTCTCCAACAACAATCCATCCACAAGTTCAGGGTCCAATTCCTCAGATTATCGCTCACTCACGTGACCCACACGTGACCCCAGCTGTGGTGTCGATGAATAATCTTCACTACGGTGTGAGTGGTTTTCCGCCGAATTACCCTGATGAAGCTAGAAGTCAGTACCAGATGTTAGAAGAAAGATTGAGAGCTGTTGAAGGAACAGGTTCCCAGGCTAGGAACGCCCATGAGTTATGCTTGGTCCCTAATCTAGTCCTGCCACGCAAGTTCAAAGCACCATTTTTCGACAAGTACAAAGGAGCAACCTGCCCGCGCAGCCATGTGACGATGTATTGCCGGAAGATGACTGCCCACGCCCGTGATGATAACCTGATGATACATTGCTTTCAGGAAAGCTTAGCTGAAGCTCCCCTTGAATGGTATATGCAATTGGAGCCAACTAATATCCGTTGTTGGAAGGATCTGGCGGATGCCTTTATCCGTCAATACCAGTACAACAGTGATTTAGCCCCGGATAGGACCCAGCTGCAATGTATGTCTAAGAAGGATAATGAGACATTCAAGGAATACGCCCAGAGGTGGAGGAACCTCGCTGCACAAGTAAAACCCTCCCTGCTTGATAAAGAGATGGTCCATATGTTCATGGAAACTCTTCCCCCAGTGTTCTATGATCGTTTGGTCGGCAGCGTGGCTGCGAATTTCTCTGAGATGGTTGTCATTGGAGAAAGAGTGGAGAACGGCATGCGCAGCGGAAGAATAGCCCATGGCCCAACACCTCCTTCCCATCAGAAAAAGCCTTTTTCTAGTACCCACAAGAAGAAGGAGGGAGAAACTAATGCAATCAGCGGAGCTAGCGGTCCATCACACAACAATCCCGCACAAGCCATTCTAGTTCCTGCTCAGACGCCGCCTGCTCAGCCATTCCAGTCCAACAATCAGTACAGAAACTACAATGAAAAAAAGCCTGTTGTCTTTGAACCTATCCCCATGTCGTACACGGATTTGTTCAATTATCTCATTGCCAACAAGTTAATCAGCACTTGTCAGATGAAACCATATCAGCCTCCCTATCCCAGAGGGTATAATGCAAATGCTACCTGTGCCTTTCATTCTGGGCAGTAGGTCATGTGGTGGAGGATTGTAAGGCGTTCAAGTACGTTGTGCAAGACCTGCTTGATGCAAAGAGTATATCATTTCAGCAACCTAATGTAACCACCAACCCGTTGCCGGGGCATGGTGGGCCCACTGCAAATGCCATTAATGATCAGGGTGGTCAGTACTTAATTAGGAAGGTGGAGTGCATTCGTACACCCCTGAGTATCATTCATGCTGCACTATGCCGTTGTGGTATCATCGAAGAAGGGTGTGCCAGAAGAGACATCTGCAATGACCCTTATTGTGTTGGGGCCTGTGAGAGCTTCAAACCCATCCTCCAAGAGCTGTTAGACAGACACCTGGTCCAGGTTGGGGTTCAGGAAAAGGAAGAAAGTGTATCTACTCTGCAATCAAACAACAGAGGTTTCAGGAGACCGGTTGAAATCCCTTGCAGTCTGAATTCAAGCTCGGTTGTGGCAAGACCTCTGACTGTTGTTATTCCGGTACCTGCTGCTACCCCTAGTAGAGAGACTAGGGTTATTCCCTGGAGCTGCAACGTGCAAATGCAAGCAGAGGTCCCTCAGGGCGTGTTGGATATAACAAACATTGCTGGGAGTAGTGGAATTACAAGGAGTGGAAGGATGTATGTTCCTGAAAATCTTAGAAAGGAACAATCAAAGGAAGCTGAAGAAAGGGCCCGTAAGGGAAAAGATAAGGAAACTGTGGAAGTTAGAGAAGTATCAGACAAAGAAGCTCAGGAATTTCTGAAAGTAATGAGACAAAGTGAATACCGGGTGGTGGACCAGTTAAATCAAACCCCGGCCAAAATCTCAATGCTTTCGTTGTTGCTTAGTTCCGAGGCACACCGAGCTGCACTGTTGAAAATCCTGAATGAAGCACACGTACCCCATGACATTACGGTCAACCAGCTTGATGGTATTGTTGGGAACATAGTGGCATCCAACTACTTGACCTTCACAGACGCTGAGCTACCTCCGGCGGGGAAGAATCACAATCAAGCCCTTCACATCTCTGTCAAGTGTGGGGACTACATGCTGGCCAGAGTGCTCATCGACAATGGCTCGTCATTGAATGTGTTGCCCAAGTCCACAATGGATAAGTTGGATGTGGATTGCTCATATCTGAAGCCTAGCTCCACCTTGGTTAGAGCATTTGATGGGTCTGTGAAAGAAGTTTTTGGAGAAGTAGAGGTGCCTTTGCAGGTGGGTCCTGAAGTGTTCTATGTCACATTCCAAGTCATGGATATAGCTTCCTCTTATAGCTGTCTGCTAGGACGACCTTGGATACATGCCGCTGGGGCAGTGCCATCTTCGCTCCATCAGAAACTCAAGTTTGTGGCCGAGGGCAAGTTGATAGTAATCTTCGGGGAGGAGGAGATGATGATAAACCGATCACTACCAGAATATTACGTTGAAGCAGCAGAGGAGTCTTTTGAGACTGCCTTCCAGAGATTGGAGATCTCAAATGCTATCTTTGTTGGGAGTGAGCCTCCCCAATTGAAGCCTAGGTGGTCCAAGGCGGACATGATGGTTGCAAAGGTGATGCTAGGATATGGGTATCAGGTTGGAAAAGGCCTGGGAAAAGCTGCTCAAGGAATTGTAGCACCCGTCCTGCTGAAAGGGAATACTGAAAGGTTCGGTATTGGGTACATCCCAAGCCCTGCAGACCGAGAGAGGCTAGCAGCTGATAGAAGAGAGAAATGGTTGGCAAAGCTCAGAGGAAGGACCCCCAACCAGGGAGGGATGGTGGTCGGTGATCTTAGGAACAACTTCCGAAGTGTAGGCATGCTGAACCCTGACCAGGTCAATGTGATTGAAGAAGATTCAGGCTCGGGTGACGGTGCTGTCGGCTTAGTGCGCCATTGTGCTGCGAAAGAAAAGCTCCAGAACTGGGAGGCCCTAGATTTCCCTGTGATTTTCAATTTAAAGTAATTTTTCTTTGTAATGCAAAATTCCTCGGCTCTGCCCAAGGCCTTAGGATATTTCATTCGGGCATGCATGTTTTCGTCAAACTTCATCAATGAATAAAATGTTATTTTGGAATTTTCAATAAAATTCTCTTTCTTCATCTCTCATTTGCGTGTCTTTTCTTTATTTTTATTCGCCACTCCATTTTAATGCAGATCGAATACAATTCTTGAAAGTAATAATGCCCATAACTCATACTGTGACTTTGATTACCCGGTTAACCAAACCGAGGAAGATGTTGAGGATGGTTGGGATACTCCTCCAGAAATTATGAGAATGGTAGAACAAGAAGAAAAGGTCATCAAGCCCCATGGGGAGCCCACAGAAATGGTTAATTTGGGTACTGAGGAAGATAGAAAAGAGATCAAGGTTGGTACCGCGATGGGGAATTGTGAACGTAAGAAGTTGATTCAGCTCCTGTTTGACTATGTTGACATTTTCGCATGGACTTACCAAGACATGCCGGAATTGAATACAGATATTGTTGAGCACAGATTGCCGGTAAAACCAGAATATCCTCCGGTAAAGCAGAAATTGAGGCGAATGAGGCCAGAGATGTCCTTGAAAATCAGGGATGAGGTCAAGAAACAATTTGATGCAGGGTTCTTAGCAGTGGAAAAATATCCTGAGTGGGTAGCCAACATCGTCCCGGTTCCCAAGAAAGACGGAAGGGTCCGGATGTGTGTCGATTACCGTGATTTGAACCGAGCAAGTCCTAAAGATGATTTCCCTCTACCTCACATCGATGTTCTGGTGGATAGCACAGCGCAACACTCAATGTTCTCCTTCATGGACGGATATTCAGGTTACAACCAAATCAAGATGGCTCCAGAGGATATGGAGAAAACCACCTTCATAACCCTTTGGGGAACTTTCTGCTATAAGGTCATGCCTTTCGGATTGAAGAATGCCGGGGCAACTTATCAAAGAGCAATGGTGACTCTATTCCACGACATGATGCATAAAGAGATTGAAGTTTATGTGGACGATATGATCGCCAAATTAAGGACCGATGAAGAGCATGTTGTTAACCTGCAGAAGCTTTTCGAGCGCCTCAGAAAGTACAAACTCAGGCTGAATCCCGCCAAGTGCACATTCGGAGTGAGGTCAGGAAAATTGTTGGGCTTCATTGTTAGCCAGAAGGGAATTGAGGTAGACCTGGACAAAGTGCGTGCTATCCTCGAGATGCCGGCGCCAAAAACAGAGAAAGAAGTTCGTGGTTTTCTTGGAAGGCTGAATTACATTTCCCGATTCATCTTCCAGTTGACCGCTACCTGCGAGCCGATTTTCAAACTGTTGTGCAAAAACCAAGAGTTGAAGTGGAATGATCAATGTCAAGAAGCCTTCAAGAAAATCAAGGTGTATCTTCAGAATCCGCCAGTCCTAATGCCACCTGTGTCCGGCAGGCCTCTTATTCTGTACCTTACAGTGTTGGACGATTCCATGGGTTGTGTACTGGGGCAACACGATGAGTCGGGGAAGAAAGAACATGCAATCTACTACCCGAGCAAGAAATTCACCGATTGCGAGACCAGGTATTCACCATTGGAGAAGACTTGTTGTGCCCTTGCCTGGGCAGCGCATCGATTGAGACAGTACATGTTGAGTCACACTACCTGGTTGGTGTCTAAGATGGATCCAATCAAGTACATATTTGAGAAACCTGCGCTCACAGGTAGAATTGCTCGTTGGCAAATGCTTTTATCAGAGTATGACCTCCAGCATGTCACCCAAAAGGCGGTTAAAGGCAGCACATTGGCAGAGTATCTGGCACATCAACCGGCTGAGGATTACCAGTCCATGCAATGTGAATTCCCAGATGAAGACATCATGGCATTGTTCGATGAAGGAAAATCCCAAGATGATGAAAGGTGGAGAGTACTGTTTGATGGTGCCTCTAACATGTGGGGGCACGGGGTCGGAGCAGTGTTGATCTCCCCGGACAATCGTTTCATACCATTCACGGCAAGGCTGAGTTTCTACGTCACAAATAATATTGCAGAGTATGAGGCGTGCATCTTAGGCATACAAGCGGCCCTCGATTGGAAAGTCAAAAGGCTCGACGTGTCCGGGGATTCAGCTCTAGTTGTTCACCAAGTAAAAGGT
This sequence comes from Astragalus glycyphyllos, assembly GCA_963573325.1. Classification (NCBI taxonomy): domain Eukaryota; kingdom Viridiplantae; phylum Streptophyta; class Magnoliopsida; order Fabales; family Fabaceae; genus Astragalus; species Astragalus glycyphyllos. Next base: position 43,246,110 of record OY754309.1, read on the forward strand.
GATTGGGAAGCAAGAAACCCTAATTTGATCCTTTACCGTGACTACATTCAAGAGCTAATCAAGCCCTTTGAAGAGATCACCTTCCAGCACATACCTCGCAATGAGAATCAACTGGCCGATGCCTTGGCCACTTTGTCTTCCATGTTCAACGTCAACTGTGACAGGAACTTGACGTGTGTCAGAGTCCAACACCGGGGTCTACCTGCTTATTACCATTGCATGGCAGTTGAAGAGGAATCAGGCAGTAAACCTTGGTACCATGACATCAAACAGTATATCACCAGCAGAGAATATCCCCCCGGCGCTTCAGAAAATGATAAGAGAACACTCAGGAGGCTGTCAATGGGTTTCTCCTTGAGTGGAGACGTCCTTTACAAGAGAAACCATGACTTGGTTCTCCTCAGATGTGTAACAAGGGAGGAATCAATAAAGATCATGCAAGATGTTCATGAGGGCTCATTTGGAATTCATTCCAGTGGGCACACAATGGCTAGAAAGATCCTGAGAACAGGTTACTATTGGCTGCAAATGGAATCTGACTGTTATAGCTTTGCAAGAAAGTGCCATAAATGTCAAATTTATGCAGATCACATCCATGTACCACCAACCTCTCTGAATGTCCTGAGTGCACCTTGGCCTTTCTCAATGTGGGGCATGGACATCATTGGTCCTATTGAACCCAAAGCCTCAAATGGTCATCGTTTTATCTTGGTTGCTATCGACTACTTCACCAAGTGGGTAGAGGCTGCTTCTTATCCCAATGTAACAAGTTCAGTGATTGCTAAGTTCATCAAGAAAGATTTGGTTTGCCGCTACGGCCTTCCGAACAAAATCATCACAGACAACAGCAGTAATTTGAACAGCAAGGTGATGAGAGACTTATGCAAGGACTTCAAAATCCAACATCACAACTCTTCTCCCTACCGTCCGAAGATGAATGGGGCAGTTGAAGCAGCCAATAAGAATATTAAGAGGATAGTACAGAAAATGGTAGTAACTTACAAGGACTGGCATGAGATGCTCCCCTTCGCCTTGCATGGGTACAGAACCTCGGTGCGTACATCTACAGGGGCAACCCCTTACTCGTTGGTTTATGGGTCAGAAGCTGTTCTCCCCATTGAGGTTGAAATACCCTCGCTGCGGGTATTGATGGAGACCAAATTAGAAGAAGCAAAGTGGGTTCAGGCTCGTTTTGACCAATTGAATCTCATTGAAGAGAAGCGAGTAGCCGCCTTGTGCCATGGTCAGCTGTACCAACAGAGGATGATGAGGGCTTTTGACAAGAAAATCCGTCCTCGGGAATTCCAAGAAGGAGACCTCGTGCTCAAACAGATCTTGCCAATCCAGACGGATCCCCGTGGCAAATGGGCTCCCAAATACGAAGGACCTTATGTGGTGAAGAAGGCATTCTCCGGAGGGGCATTAATTCTTGCAAACATGGATGGAGATGAAATCCCAAATCCAGAAAAAGAGAAATAGACAGAAATAGACAGAAAAAGAGAAAGATGAGCCAAGTAAAGTTTAGCTCGCTAGGTCGAAAACCCGCAAAGGGCGGCCTAGGCAAAATCAGAGCGACCCGGTGGATTGAAAACCCGCAAAGGGCGATCCAGGCAAAAATTAGGGTCAGAAAACTTGGACTTGAAAAAAGAAAGGCAACTAGCACTCCCGAAGATTTGGATAAGGGGTTGATCAAGGTCACAAGTATGAACGGTGGGCACCGTTACTTCAAGGATAGAATCATAGGATCTGTTCCTTTTTCTTGTATTTTATCAGTTTAGAATAAAGATTGCAATTGTACTTTCAACTGGCGTGACTTTCTGCACGACCAGTTTTCATATCAGCAAAAGTCCAACTTTTCTTTCATATGTGTGCTTTTCGTGTCTTTACTTTCATTTATTCAGTTTCTTTCAAAATAATGATTTTATGATTGATGAAATTGAATTGCAAAACATGTGCATACATTCAGAGCATTACAGATTATTACGAAATCTTTGAAAATCACAAAAGGAAAAATGGTTTCCCAAAATGGGTAAAGTTGCAAAAAAAAAACAGTCACATGCACTGCCACCTTAAAAATAACAAGATCATTGCAAACCAGCGCGCAACCCTTGCGTTATCACCATCCTGGAACGGTCTTCGTGTCAAGTGCCACAAGTCCCGCGGATTGATTTAACCAGCAAAAAAAAAAACATTTTCATATCATTCATCATTCCTATATCATCCATGTCGTCAAACAGTAGAGCATTATACTTTCATATTCGCATCCCAAAAGGGCGAAAGGATACAGAAGAAAAAGAAACAGAAGAAAAGAAAAAGAAAAAGGAAAATCAAACAGAAAAAACCTCTCACCAAATCAATCATTGCATCCATGTGCATCCCAGCATCAAGAGCCTGCATTCCATGCATCATTCAAAGCTTCCCAATTTTCAAAAAGAAACTCAGTTGCTTTGGACTCGTTAGGCCCCAAAATTTTCAAAAAGTCAGTTACTTTGGACCAATGGGTCCCTGAAATCTCATTTTCAGAAAATCATCATGGCACCGAGTTAGTGAATTCCATCAGCACAGAGTTAGTAAACTCCCACAGAGTTAGTGAACTCCTTCCACAGATCACAACGTCGCGTACGAGCGCGCGGCAGATCCTACAGACTTCGTTAAGTCCATCGGATTAATTGTGTCAACCTAAGGCATAGCGTAGATCCATTGATCATATCAGTTCCGGACCTGATATTGATCGGCCGCTCGAAAAGGCCACCCCCAGAGCTCGGACTCGACGAGAGTCCGTTAAAAGGTTTTAGGCAACCTCCGAATTCCCCAATTTACGGCACTTCCCATTTACTGCTTTCATTTACTGCTTTACGCAATTTACTGCTTTCTCGTCGACGCGACAAGTGTTGACTCTCTCTCTCTCAAAAGAAGAGAGATCAAAGAAAGGAAACAAAAAAAAAAGAGAGAAAAGAAAAGGAAAATTCGGGTTTCTCTAAGTAGACAAAATTAGTATTATTTCTGAATTCTTTATTTCTATTTTGCCTCGGAATATGTTTCGGCCAATTCATATTCCTTGGTAAAATCCAAATAAAGAGGGGCAGCTGTCATACCCTAATTTTGTCCGCCTAGGTTTAAAACCCTAATTTTCCGCAAAAAATAAATAAATTGAGAAGTGTGGTTTTATTTTGAAGAGTGAAGAGCATTGTGCATGCATTTTTGGGTTTTAAAAGTCATTCTAGGGCTTTTAAATTCATTGTTAGAGTGGAAATGCATTTGTTGTTAAAAAACAAGGTTTTTAGGGCAAAAGGGTATTTTGGTCATTGTCAAAAATAAGATAATTTCTCATCAAGAATCATTGTGCAATTTTAGAGAAATTTATTTGAGGCAAAACATTTTTGGTCATGTATGTATGTATGCGCATGCATGCATACATTGTGCACAAAATTTCAAAAAGGATCAATAGGGAATATTCTACAAAAAGTTCCAAGATGTGATTTTTATGACATTTTTTAGTCATGGTGATCACATAAAATGGCATATTCCTCAAAATACCTTGTATGTGGCTCAAAGTGGTGTATTTTTGTACAATTATCTTGAAAAGAATAATCAAAAATGAAAGGAAAAGGGAATGGTCTCATAATAGTACAATAGTACAATTGCCAACTTGCAAAACTTGGTCACCAAGGACCCCTCCCAATGTGTGTCGCCTATCCCTCTCATTCCCTCTCATATTTTCATTTTTTGACCTCAATCCATGTGTGATTCAATCCTCACCCTCCATTCAAATTTTAGATGCAATCCTAGGGTGAGATGAGATGCACAATGACCTAACTACCCTTAAACCTAATTGCTTTCTATATATACCCTATTAACCTCACCTCACAAAAGAAAGAAGAAAGCTTTTGGCCTCACCATTCACTCATAAACCCTAGCACACAACTCCCTCCTCACCTTCTCTCCATTTATGCGCCACCCCCTCTCCCTTCTCTCTAACTCACTTCTTCATTTCTCATCTACCCATACACATTCAATCCATCTTCCAAGCCTAAACACTAATTTTCAACCATCAATCCTTCATAAAATCACACAAAAGTTCAAGATCAAGGGTCATTTTTTGGAGATTGAAGACCAAGCTTGAAGATAAGTTGATTTGGTTAATTGTTTCTTCATCTATTGTGTTTATTTGGAGCTCATCTTAAGGTATGTGATTCCTAGACCCCTTCTCTTGTAAATCCTTGCATAAAGTCATCATTTCTTGCATATTTGTGAGATTTCCACTTCCAAAAATGTAGATCCTCTCTTTTAACTTCATTTTTATGCTTGTACATATGTTAATCTCATGAATCTTTGTTTTGATGCTTTGATTTTGGGGTTATATGCATGATTTTGTTGTTTTAATTGAAATAAAATGTTATTTGCTTTGATAATAATTTCGCATGCTTCAAATAAATATGTGTTTTATGATTTTTGCTGGTTCTCATGGTTGAATCTTGTGAATAAATGTATCTATGTTTTGGTTATGTCATTCGCTTGCTTGATTTGGTTGACTTGTTGAAATAAATTGATGATTGGCCATGTATGTATTTCGCATATTTTGAGATAATTTGGTTTGATGTTGATTTTTGGGTGTTTGTTGGCTTAATCTTATAATTATTTGAATATGAACCATGATTGTGAGCTTTTGTGCCAAAAGGAATGGTTACAAGATGTAAATCTTGATTTCCTTCGGCTATTTGGTTCGCATATGTTCAATAATTAGGTTTTAATATTTGATTTGATGCCTTTTGAGGTTCAATCGTACAATTGCTTGGAAATGAACCTTGATTGTGAATTTGGGTCGCTTAAAGGAATGGTTGCAAGATGTGTATCTTGATTTCTTCGGGCTAAAAGGTTCGCATACTAGGGTTTATGAATTGATTTTGTTAAATTACTTGTTTAAACTTGCAAATATTCAAACCTATGTTGTTAATTGTGAAATTTGTGATTTGAGAAGATGAATTTGGGTTTTGGTTCATTTATGGTCCACAAATGATCTTGGGTTATGCTAAGTTGGCAAAAGATAGGTTCATTTAACCTTGATGCACATGCATTTTGCATATTCATGCATTCTTACCTATTCTTGCATCCTTGCCTACTCATGCATTCTTGAATTGAAGCTTGGTACTCCATGCTTGATATACTTGTTTATGTGCTTGTGGTGCATTAAAATGTTGAATTGGTGTTCACAATTTGCTTGTTTTGATTTCCACCAATTGTTACTCGTTAGTAACTCTCCAAAACTTCAAAACCATGTTGCATACAAAAAACAACTTGTTACTCGTTAGTAACGTTCCAACTTCAAAACATTTTTTTGCATTTACATAATCATTGTTAAACAACTTCACTTCTTCTCAAAACAATTCCAAACTATTTTTCACAAATCAAACTTTGTTGAGGATAATGCGAAGCCTTTGCTTGCACGATTGTCAACAATGGGGTGCTAGTGGTGATCACTTGGAGTCTTTGCTCAATTGATTATCATGAACACTCATTTTTCAAAAGAACTCTCATTTCACAAATTAAAAACTTTGTTGAGGATAATGCGAAGCCTTTGCTTGCACGATTGTCAACAATGGGGTGCTAGTGGTGATCACTTGGAGTCTTTGCTCAATTGATTATCATGAACACTCATTTTTCAAAAGAACTCTCATTTCACAAATTAAAAACTTTGTTGAGGATAATGCGAAGCCTTTGCTTGCACGATCGTCAATAATGGGATGCTAGTGGTGATCACTCGAAACCTTTGTTGTTTGATCACTGTGAACATTCAATTTTCACAATTAAACAACTAAAAAATAAAAACCTTTTCTCGACAACCGAGAACTACGTAAGCTTTGAATTCTCCATCGCACTGGGAGATACGTAGGAGCGGGTCACATTCCCGTCAAGCACGACAAATGAAAACCATTTTCTTTTCAAAAAAAACAAACCCTTTTCCAAAACAAGGCAATTTCTAAAAACAAAACAATTTTCGAAAACAAGAACTACGTTGCTTTGATTCCCTCCCCGGGATACGTAGGCACGGTGCCCTCCCGTCAAGCGCAAAAGATTAAATTTTCCTTAAGTTTTTTCCATAAAGTAAGGAGAGATAAAGAGAGATAAAAACAAAGCATTTCTTAAATCAACCTTTTAAATCACACGTCAAATCGAGGTTCCCCTTCAGTAGAAAGGATGTGTGGGGTGCTCGTACCTTCCCCATGCATAACCGACCCCCGAACTCAAATCTCGTGGTTCCAAGGACCATTGTCTTTCAAGAAAGGTTTTTTTCAATGTTTTACCTCTAAAAAAATATTGGTGGCGACTCCAATTCATGTTGTGCGAAGAGAAATCCCTCCAAAGGATTTTTCGGGGTGCAACAATACTTTTCTAGAACAACCCAATCAATTTGAAGGAAAGAAAAGATGGAGACTGGAGAGTGCAAAAATGAAAAGTGAGACCTATGTATCCCATACAACTTATCAATCATTTATTTAGTATGACATTAAAAGTGAGACCTATGTATTTTGTTATATTTTATACTGGCGGTTCCAACTGCCGTTAGTATAGAAATCAATTAAAAAAATCACAGAAACCGTAATGGCGGCCGCTATTAATTGAACTTAGTGTTAGTCGTTCAACCACCGCTATAAATCTTAGTTTGTGGCGGTCGAAATCAACCGTCACTCCTCTACGAGACATCAATGTTGTTTTTTTAGGAACTATTAATATTGTTTTTGAACCATTCATGTTTGATGCCAATTATTGCATTCACCATCTTATTAATAGTGAATAGTATATTGTAGTGACAACTTCATTATCTCAGAATTTTGTTGGATATTATACTCAACATCTAATCATTTATTGATAAGTCTTTTTTATATTTTTATATTTTAGAAAACATTTAAATTTAAAACTAAGATATTACTACCCAACAAAATTTAAGGATCCTTGAAAATTCTCCTATTTTTTAAGTCAATAAATTTTTCGATTTCTTAACCTATACTAGTAACATCTATCAACCTTCTTAATTGCCTGTTTAGGGGAAAATCAGATGCCATAATATGGGAATATTGGCTAGCTAGCTATAGTTAAGCTGGCATATAACAATTTGTAACCTAATGACACCGTAAAGCTTTGCAGTTTGGGTGTAAAGAGATAAGCCCAAAAACTAAAATGTTAAATTAAACATAAATAAATGGGCAAGAGTACAGTAGACTAGCCTTTAGGGCAATAATTGCAAGAAAATTAACATTGCAATCACTTACTATTATTTATAATGTTACATAAGTTCAGCAAGTGAAAATGTTTATATATACATTTGTGTATTTATATTTTTTTTTGTCAACTTAGATGAAATGTCAAATAAACATTACAAACACTATCATACACTTATATTACAGTTCAAACTCAAGAACTGTTGTCTCCATATCACTGAAATGGCTAACATGAGTGGCAAACGTGTACTACTCAATACTCATATGTGATAGTTTTAACTATGAAGGATAATTAATAACGGAAAGAAAATGATGATTTAGACAAGAAAGAAAAATAATTGGCATCGTACTTACTCTCACAAACAGAGTGAAACAGACATCTGATAAATGTGAATTAGTTAGGACCACATGGCAACTAGGTATATGTTGTTCTCGTGCTGTCTGTGCTGTTAAAGTTGGTATATTCATTCATATATATTATATACTTTCTTTGTTGCATGCTTTTTAATCATAACTCTTTTCAAATTTTAAACGAAAGAACAGGGAAATATTGTAAACTTTTAAATCATCCTTTAATCTCTACTTTTTTACAAGCTCTAAGAGCACCTGCAGCGGACGGTAGTTTCGTAAATTTCCGAACGCAACTTTCAGCCGGTTCACTATTGGTGGCGAGCGTTTCTGTAGCGTAAATTGCCACGTGTAGCAACAGTGTCAGAAATAAGCAACCGGATCGTAAAACTTTTTTAACGAAAATTAATTGAAAAATTCTGAAAAAAGAATGGGAAGATAATGCAGATAATATACAAACAATTTAGTTGAAAAATTCTGAATAACAAGAACACAAATGCTTTGACAATAAAAAAAAGAAACCAAATCAAAAACCAGAACAAAATCAATAGATTTGAGAGAAAATTTACATATCTCTTCTCTTTCAGAATAAAAAAATGGCTTAAATATGTTTTTAGTCCCTACAAATATAGGGTCTTTTGATTTTAGTACCTGCAAAATTATTTTTTTAAAAAAGATCCCTGCAAACTCAATAATTTTCAAATAAGTCATTCTGTTACTAACTCCGTTAAAAAAACGCTGATGTGTATGACATCAGTCTTATGTGACTTTTCTAATAAGTTTTATTTATTTTAAAGGTCATTATAAGTATCCACTTGGATTAAAAATGAAATTAAAAATGACATGTATTTCCCAAATCCCTAAATTCTTCCATCTTCTTCAATCTTCAATCATATTCTTCCCCATTACTCCATTCTCCATTTCCAGGAATGAGAACCTGAGCATGTACCATTCTTCCTAAATCACAAAAGCTGTAAAACATTATTACCTCCAAAATAGATGCCTTCAAAATCATTGATATGTCTCACCAACAATGAAACACAAACGTGATTTTGAATTGGATTTCACATTCAGAATTTTAACACATGATGAAATGTTTTTACAAAAGCCTCAACAACACCATTAAATAGAGAAACCAAAATACCCTTTACCTTCTCATGGTATTTTGGATTGGTCAATCCATCAAACATTTCATCATAGGTATGAGACATGAAAAGGCTCCAGCTTTATCCCAAACCCATCTTCCAAACTTCACTCTCCCACCACCACCATGCCTCCTCTACTAACATCAACAACCACACAACGAGAATCAATCTATGAACTCAACAGAACCTCTTGCTCCTTTTCTCTTTAATTTGTTTCTTTGTTGAATGTTATGAGAGAGAGAGAGAGAGAGAGAGTGTGTGGGTGGAGGGGAAGAGGGAAACTTGTTTCTGCAAAAATGTGGAGATGAGATGAAGAGGAGAGGGGATGAATAGGAAGATTGGATTAGGAATTTAGGGTTTTTAATTGGCTTAAATATGTTTTACACCCCTGTAAATATGGGGTGTTTTGGTTTAAGCCCCTGAAAATTTTTTATTTATTTATAAGTCCTTGCAAAATGACACGTTTGTTTTAAGCCTTTCTGTTAGCAAATTGTTAGTGAGACGTTAAAAATCTCTTCTACGTGTATATTTGCAGGGGCTTAAACCAAAATTTTTTTTCCAAGGGTCTAATAAATAAAATATATTTTTGTAGGGGCTTAAAATAAAATAAAAAACACACGTGGAAGAGATTTTTAACGTCTCACTAACAGTTTGCTAACAGAAGGACTTAAAACAAAACGTGTCATTTTGCAAGGGTTTATAAATAAATTTATTTTTTTGCAGGGGCTTAAACCAAAACACCCCATATTTGCATGGGCCTAAAACATATTTAAGCATTTTTAATTTAATGAAACATGTAATTTCATATGTGGCAAACCAACTCAGCATAAAAAAAATTAGAAATGAAAAAAAATACACATCAGCGTGTTTGTAACGGAATTAGTAACAGAAAGATCTATTTGAAAAATATTGATTTTGTAGAGATCTTTTTTAAAAAAATAATTTTGTGGGGACTAAAATCAAAATACGCTATATTTGCAGAGACTAAACATATTTAAGACTAAAAAATATTAAATAAAATTACAAAAAAAGTTAGAACCCTTCATCTTCATTTCTGGTACAGATCTGAGAGAAGAGGAAGAATAGAACATCATCCATGACCATCAGGCGCTGAGCCACCGATATTCCTCCGCCGGAGCACCGCCGTTGCTCTGTTGAGCACCGTCGAGTGACTGTGTCGGACCTGACTGAGCTGTGACGGCGAGACTGTGAGCCTGTGAAAGGGAGATCTGTGAGAGATGACAGCGTTTGGGTGATGAGTGGAGAGTTTGGGTGATTAGTGGAATATCTGAGTTAGTGAGTTTGAGTGGAGAGTTTGGTTTTTTTGGGAAGAATATTTGAGTGAAGTGGAGAGTTTTTTGAGGTTAAGTAAAAAGAGTGAGATGAAAGAGAAGGAAGGCTCTAGAAATTAATATATTAATTAAAATAGAAAGCTGAGATATTAATATATTATTAGTAAAGAAAGAGAAGGCCAATGTAGGGGATTGGAGGAATTGTGTAACACATGGAAATATGACATACATTTTTGTCGACAAAAAAAACTTTTTTCCTTATTAAAATTTCGTCAAAATAAAAATAAAAAAGTTATTTAAAAAAGGGTGGTGGTAGGTCCCATTTTTAGTTCTTTTGAAAATTATGGTTGGAGTAAAAAGTAAGTAGATTGTTTTAAAATGAATTGAAAGTGGTAAGCCCACTTAATCAACTCACTTCCTCCAACTCACGGATTTAGTTGCTCTTAGTTTTTTTTTGACAAGTAGTTGCTCTTAGTTAGCTAAGATGTAAGAAAAACTGAAAATTACCGCAAAAGGCACACGAGGCAGTCACGAAAAGAGAGAGAGAAATTTTTGAAATATACCCGCGAAATTTCAAAAAGTGGAGAGTGAGAGAAAGCTTGTGAAACAAACTAACAATGGCTTCGTTTCCGAGCTCTGCAGAGAAAACGGTTGCATCGTCTCTGCTTCTTCTCCACCACACTACACCTCCCTCTCCCTCATCATCCCCATCGCTTTCTACTCCAAAGTAACTATAACCGACTCACACACTTTCCTTCTTATTTTCTTAATCTTCGTTCGATCTTCATTCTGATTTTGAATATTTCTTGCTCTGAAGGTTCCACTTCAATTCAAATGATGATGTTCCCGAGAGAAGCTTCAGAAAGAGATCAATATCTAGCGGTTCGGACAAATCTTCCTCTTCTACTTCCTCTCTCATCAATGGCGACGGTGATTCTTCAGATAACGATGAGATCAAATCGCGTCCTATATCGTCCTTCTCAGCCACCGCTCGTTATCATCAGATGAAGTTCAAGGTCGCTTTTATGTATTTTTTTTAGAGTTTGTTCTGTTTCGTTTTTCTTTTTGCGTTCGGATCAGATCCATGCGATTCTGTTGAATGATCTTCAAATGAAGTTGAATTGAATCTCTGAATTTGGATCAATTGTTCTTATTTTACTTCTTTGGTTCTTCTGCTGAGATTTTGATTTGTTTATGTTTGCTTAATTGTTTGATTTCACTTGATAATGTTGAATTGAATTTCGGTAAGTTTGATTTTGAAAGAACAGAGGGATACGAAAGTTTATCATTTATCGTTTTGTTTTTGAATTAAGAGATTATTTTGTAGTTCATTTGAATCTGTCTAAACCGAGAAATTTTGATATGTGAAAGATTGCGAGGAAGATTCGATCGAAAGTAATGTGGACCTCCTCCTCCTGCTCAGCCGACCGGAAGCAGAATACGGAAGTGGCGGCAAAGGTGTCTCCGATTTCTGTCTCCCGCGAAGCTACATCGTGTTTGTCGAACAGCTCGAGCGGGATCTCCAGTGCACGAAGCTTGCGCTACGCTAACAGAGCCAGCAGATGTGGGAGTACGAGAGAGACTGGGATGGGATGGGAGCCTCCGCCGCCGGTAACACCACGTCGTGCTAAGAACATTGTCGGCTCGCCGCACTTGCGCCGGCGTGGCGAAGCTATATTGAATTTGCTCTCTCTCGGTGGTTCCTCTGAAGTGAGGATCCGTCAAATGCTTGGTGATAGTCCTGACACTAGCAAAGCTCTCCGAATGTAATCTCTCTCTCTCTCTCTCTCTACAATAGGTTATTTTGTTTAGGCATGAACAGAGTGAAAACAAGCACCTCTAGTACTCTTTTCTTTGGTATTTCAGATAGTTAAACACTATTAGTATTTGAATTCCACATATAAATCTTGATAGCTTATTTATAGTGTTTGACGAAATCAAGAATCGTGTGCAGGTTGCTGAGGGTGGATGCTGTGAAAAGAACAGGCTCAGGCGGGCGTCATGATCCCTACGTTTACACGGTATAGATATTTATTTATTATTCACTAATTGGTTTTTGAGTTTGGTTTTTATAGAATGAAATTCAGTAAGTATCATATAATATTACCAAAAAATTATAAGTTATAACTTCATATATTTGAAGATTTCAGACTAATCCTTGCTTTTCCCCTCCCTTATTAGGTTTGAGATTGCTTATGAATGATTTTCTAACTCGTGGATTTAATTTCATTTCAATACTTTGCTGTTGCTTTTGGAAAACAAATGGTTTTCTGACAGATAGCTCAAATAACTGGATGAAGGTCAGCATAAGGATTAAGGAGGTAAGGTAGTAGATGATAGCAGATGATAGCAGGTTATCATATATTGGCACAGTTTCAGGTATATATATAAATATAAATATAAATCCCGTAACATAACAGGGAAATTTTGCTGTATCCCGATGATTATATAGTCATCTAGAGGTTTTTGTACGTAAAAAAGATGCCCGGTAGCTACATTTGGATTACATATTGCTTCAGCTTTTGCCATTTTTTGGTTGTTGATACAATCGGGTTTTGTCATTTTCCACATTCAAAATATTTCCTATTATATAATGAAAGTTTAATTTTTTTTTAGAGTGGTAGAATTAGAATTTATTGCAAATGTAACCAAAAAAAAAGATTGTATTGCAAATGTCTGTAGAATGTAATTTATCCAAAAAAAGAGAATGCATTGCAAATGTTATGCGAAAAACTTATTAGGATGACTATCTAACGTCATGTGTTTGGTTGCTTCAAAAAAAAAACGTCAAGTGTTTGGTTAATTTGAATTTCTATCTTTTTTAACATGAAACGTGAGGAGTCGAGGTAGTGTAAAAAATTGTAGGTATAAAAAAGTCAAAACTTTTTTGACAACAAAAAAAATCAAAAACTGATGTCGGGGAAACAATGTTACTCATCATGTAATATTGCAAAATCCTATTGAAATGAACATTTTCCATATTCTAAACTTGTTCTATATTTACTTTTTAGTAATTAACTGTGAATAGTCCATTTTTGAATTGCATGAATTGTCCGAATTTCTTCTTCACGGTATACTTAATTTTTATTGCATAAAAAATCAAAATATTAATTTATTTACTTTTTTATAAGGGGCCAAAGCCCAAAAGGACATAATCACAAAGAAACAATAGTCCAGGGACGTATGAAAGCTCTACTCACATCACTTAAAATAAAGCATGGGGTATCTAATCATGAAGATAGAGACTAAAATACGTACTCCTAATTGTTGAGAGATGCTCCAATTAGCACCATTATCAATTTCACGATATGTATTGTTGGAAAGTCAATTCTGAATCCTTCCTACAACATTCCCTCAATGCGATCGAAAAAATTACCAAGCATTGCCTTTTCACCTTTTTTTGGTGAAAGTTGCCTTTCCACCTTTGTTGATGGAGGTGAAAATAGAAAAATTATCCAGTTTCACAATGACCTTCCTCACACTCACAATGCTCTGCAACATACCTTGTACAGGATTCAATTTTAATGCCAAAACCTCCCATCCAACGCCCAACTTCCTCAACCAAACGAGACCCAGTCAAAGAGTCCAATTTGTCTCTTCTGAGTAGAGGGATCCAAAACCTGTTCGCATAACATGCATGGTTGACTCATGAACTCTCACACATCTCTCGAAATCGGATGAGATAGAACACAAAGGTTTCACACAGGAATTTCCACTGCGAAATCGGATGGAGTTTGGATTTTTATGGAAATCAAAATTCAGAGACGGATTTTTATCCGATTTCGAAACATAGTAGTAGTACACACCTAACTTAGAAAAATGTATTTAGAATATCCGGAGCTCTTTGGAATTATGGAAATTAATTCACCTCCATAAATAACTTTTTTTTTGGATAAGACACATCTGTCCCTTATAAATAGTTGAACTTGTGAAGAATTCCTAAGGGGATTTAGATTGTTCTTGTATTCCACTTTGAGAGAATCAAAGGGAGTGCAATAATAGCTTTGTGAAAATAGGATTTGTATAGCATTTGTGAGACTGAGATTGATACAAAAATTCTCAGAGATAGAGTAGTGGAGATAGTTTTACTAAACTAGATCTCATGGTTTTTCGCGAGAGGACTTGTCATGTAAAATCACCGATATATTTCCTTTTTTTCTCTCCAAAAAACCATATGAACAACTTTGACATTTTGATCTATTTTTCTTGCATTATGTGCTCCAAAACGAGTGCAAGGATATTATACGGATGCACGTTTGAATAGAGCATGTAGTGCAATATCAAAAATAGAAGGAAAAAAAAAAACAAGTTGCTAGCGTATTGAACCAAAATTTCTTGTTTACATTGTACTGTTATCAACATTTGGGGTTTCTGTATATGTACATGAGAAAGAAAAACATACCAAAAAATTATGGTTTTCAAGAACTCCATTGAATGGAGCTTTTCCTGCCACCATAATGATGAGGGGAGGAGAAAAGAACAAGCAGTTGAAGTGTTAGAACTTAGAAATCTCATACATATCATGATCAAAATTACAGTAATATTTCCAGAGATATCTTGAGCCTTGAACACCGGCATAGCAACAGTAACTAATTTTCAACAACCAGCTGCTCTTAGGAAGTTATCGTATGGACTTGCTGCTGGAAGTTTGAACAAGTGAGGATGATATTCAATTGTTGCACTCTTCAATGGAACAGGGTCAGAATTTGGATTTTGTGAAACCATAGAAGTATTCTCATCAAATAAAGGATTCATCACCTGCATGTTATATTATTTTATTAGATGCTGAACTTAAAACTTGTGCATTTAGATGATATTGTCATATAGACGAAGGCATTAGAGCCTTGTAACAGAAAGATTTAGAGTTTAATTTCACTGCACACCCCACACATTTTTATGTCAAACAATTTGGTAACCATTGTTTCAAAACTGAAACATGTTAATGCATGCATGATTTTATAAATTAAGGAGTTACCTTCTGAGAACCCACATCCATGTCTGAAGAGATGTCTATGTTTTTCGAGTCCTTGTCTTGATTTTGTAAAGGGAAGTTCAAAAGGTATTCTTGCTTCTGCTGGGTAGTCATCAATCTGGACATTTTCTGTTTTCCCATCAGAAGCACTTCACAGTTATGAGCCATATCCTTATAAGGCACATCAGAGGCAATTGATACAGAAATTCTCCCGCCTTCATTAGATGTGTCCGAGACCTATATTCATAAAGAGCAGTGTCAATCTCGTTGGTATTCATAAGAGAAAAGCTTCGAAGACAATCTAAAACATAAACAATTTATGGTATTCATACCAATTCTAAAAGTTGGTTAGCACTCAAAAGACTAGGGAACTCCATGGACAATCCTGGATTATCTTTTATTTGACTATCAAATACATTGGGAATATAATCATCGTCAGTTGAAACAACGGAAACATCCTGCAAAATTCAGAAATAACATTAGTCGCCACACAAGCCAGATATAGTCAGTAGTCAGCTTCCTACAAGATCAGTCGTATAAAATCTACAGGACACACCTTTTCTGGCACGTCCATGGTCAATTGGAACCCAAGTTGACACATCTCATCTAGCGAGAACTCTTTTAGTAGATCTTCCCTTACCGAGGATAATTCAGGCTGCACGCAAGGCAACTGAGTTTATGGTGCATAGAAATGAAAATATTTTATCTTCTCACACTGTCCAAAAAATATCAACATTTATATAACAAGTAGAAGCCTTACTTCTGACAAAATTTCCAAGCTTTTGACAATTTCAGAAACAAAGAATTCCTGATCTCGGGGTTCAGAAATCAATAACTCTGAAATTGTATCTACGGCTCTATTATCATCTTCTTTGGATCCGTATCTGATGGTCAGATTGTCAGGTGCAAATCTGACAGCTTGTAACTTGTTGTCTTCAATCAAATGAAGGAAGGGGTCAACCTGAGTCCAGAATATGAAACCACTAAGGTGATACAATTATTTACTTTCGAGAATCTAATCCACAAAGACGTAAAAACAGAAGAAGAGAGAATCATGAGGCCGCTTCTTTGCAAATATAAGTTATTTCTTTTTTACATGGAATTTGGTAGCATGAGACATCATAATGATCATATAAATGCTTGACATAGAAAAGTTTTCCTAGTATATTCTTAATAAAAGTGTTTTAAGGAATCTCAAAACAGAACAGGTTGCACAAAATCTTTAGGAAAAACTCACCTTTCTCTTGGTAAGCACTGCCTTGGCACTATGGACAAGAGGGATAACGTTGTATGCTTTTGAAGAAAACAGAATCATTGAAGTTGCCAAAGTAAATAGTGATCTACGACGTGATGGTGACAATGGCCCTGAAGTAAAAAGTAGCAATTAAGAGCTGAAAGGCTTCACTACCATAGTCAGTCTGTTCTTCCTTGGCCTCATTACAAAAGAGAAAACAGGAATAAAAAATTTAAAAATGAAAATTCATAACCACCCTTTTACACCAACTCCATATTTAGCATTTAACATTCAACTAAATGCCCGTCATCGTAGTTTACATCTTTTTGGTCCGATAAGAGAGACTAAAAGATTTCGCTCTCCCTATTTTTATGTTTAAGAAAAGTTCAAAAACCAAATAAGCTTTGGACAAGCAAATACATGACATATGTTGGTTAAGCCATGCTTACCACTGGCACTCCCAAGCATATAAGGATTATGTGTCAGTACATGTATCAGTCTGGAATCTCTTCTAAGGAAAATCAAATGTGTTTAATATGAATGGGAGGCTGGGAGCTCACCTCCTTCTTTTAAAGAAATATTCCGCAAGGAAAATGCAAGTTGAAAACTCTGGACTAGGACCTCGTGAAAAGAATTCTGCAAGCCAAAGTAAAGTTGTACTGTGTTAAAGGAAGTCTTATTCGTGGAAATGTACAAGAAGGAATAATATATTGGATTTTTTTTTTTTTTGAGATTAGATGTATATTAGACAGCCTTAAACTTTTTCTAGGAAAATACACTGATATAAGAACTTATCAAGAATAATTTAAAAGTTCTGAATATCCAAGAGTAAGCACCAATGATAATGTAACAATCTTGTGGGGATCACATTGAAACAACAACACAACAATTTACAAAGATAAGGGACCCCCTGAACAAGGGAAATGATATGAAGATCATAAAAGAGTAGAAGACTTGAATCATGCAACGTGAGTGTTCAGTTATTACCTTAGCTCTAGAAAACAGAAGCACCAAGCTGTATGTATGAGCAATTGCTTCATAATTTTCAGGCATATTTTCAGTAGAGATAGACTGAGCCCAAACTGATGATAGCAAGAGGTTTATCTGATGGCTACTCAGCCTGAGTGTCGTAGCCTCCTGTGTTCAAATATAAATGCTAACAATGATAAGAAACAAAACCTAAGCCAATTTTTAAATTAGGGTGTATGTCACACATATTACAACTATAGAACATGTGTCATATATTTAGTGTATAATCATCATTGCAAGGCTCACCAAGTCCCTATCAAAGTTGTTTGTGGTGATTTCATCTGCTGCATTAGGTTGCAGGGTACTATTGACACTGGAGACCTGATTATAGGTTGAATTCAGCCTATTTAGCACTTCTTCATCGCCATTAGCTGGTAACACCTCTCCAAGAACGTGGTCTTGATTATATTGACTTTGATTTTCACTTGAAAAACGTTTCTCCTGTTTTAGTTTCTCAAATAAGGCAGCTGAAGAAGAGAAAACAGAGACTGCTCTGGAGAGTGTTCGTGGAATACCCAGTGCTTTGGGATCAGATACAGCCAAGCATTGACGAGGAAAGACAGAGGTTGGCACTAGAACAACAGAAAAGATGCGGTGAGCCCCCACTCGTGTTTCATGATCTGGATGGACCATAGTTAGGAGTAGTTGATGAAAGAGTGCCTCTGGGAACGCCTGAGAAAGGAAAAAAAGGTTTCATGCTTCTAGAAGTAAATTTAACCATGAAACTCAAAAGTAGAAAATAAATTGAGGAAAGAGATACATCATGGATATTCACTCCTTGCCTTGCTCTTATAGCACAAATTTAGTAAGGAAGCTACTATTTGAGCAGTTCGATAGACAGCCGCGACTGTTGTTCTCGATATTACAGTAATAGTTGAGATGTTCTCCATCATCGCAGCCATAGCATCAAGAATCGGGCCTGCTTCTCCAACCTGTTCATGATCAGCTTCTTAGTTGACTTCTATTTTGATATATCTAATAAGGAGTGACAGCATTGTAGCCAACAAATTATGTAAACCATGAAGACTTTTACAATTTGAAAGGCAACATAAAATCAATAAAATTTATCATCCGAAGCATATATGACTTAATTATTCTCCAAGCTTAGGTATAAAAACTTGATTGAGAGCTGGGAAAAAGTGTGATACCTTGTTTGATAATTGCACAAGGCACCTATCCACAACTTCTTTGAAATTTTTATTCCAATTGATTAATTCAGTGCCCAGATTTGAGTCATCAAGCGAAAACTGTATGCCCTTCCGCAAATGTCTCATTAGATCACTTACTGCGCTGATCATTGCTACAGAAGGTTGGACGTTGGCATATTGAGCAAGTTCATTGATCAACTCAATAATGTCAAGCTGAATGCTGGGTTGTTTAAGGACTGATTTATGATCCAGATGCTTAATTAAAATTGACAGTAAAACATGCGTGTTTGGCCCTGCAATAACCAGAATGAGAAAAAATAAACGAAAAATCAGAGGCAAATAATCATTTAACAAAATATTTAATGAAATCAAACGATTATAAAGTTGGCTACGAAAATTATTATACCAGAATCGTCCATTGAGAATAGCATATCCTTTAGAACAGAAAAGGCAAAGCCATTGCCTATAGACCATAAACTTCCATTGTCAAAGTATCGAAATAAAGATTCCATTACACGACGTATGGTAGTACCCTCCTTGGCTATGTTGGCCATATTATGTAAGCAAACCCTTGACCAAAATAATGGATCCTTTGCATCCTCCCTGCAGTAATTTAGGGAATAAAATTCATTGATAGATAATGAAACAAATGGAAGATGTACAAAGCCATTTCAAAGTTTTTTTGCAAAATTAATAGTTACGTTGTCACATTTACTTCGCCTTTATCATTCAAAATATTATTCCATGATGGAATTCTCTTTTCAACATCTGTGAGAGGAGAGACATGATCCCCAGTTTTCAACACTTCTTGGACCCACATATTCTGAGGACCCTTTTCTCCTTCATGATTTGAATTTTCTAAATTTCCATTAGAACCTCTGTAATTTTCCATTACAACAGTAACAATCTGTAAAAAATAATAAAAGCAAGAAATCAGCATAGATAAAATAAGATATCCAATAAAAATGACAAAAATTATACATTATACATGCGAATACAGTTACAACAAAAGTCTGCCAACTTTCTACCATGTTCAGAATAACCCAGTACATAAGAAGTTGATTACTATGTTTTTCAGGACAGTAATAAAGGAAACGAAAGCTGACATGTCCAGATTATGATGACCTTTCCCTACTGAATATAGTGTAAAATTGTGTCAATCCAAGAAAGATGCACTGACTGAATGGATGTTACAAATTTTTTAAGCAAATTACACATAAAATTCCAGAGTGCAATAGGAGCTGTAGACTCTAGACTCTTTAAATTGATATGTCTTATATAGTTTCAGATGCAACGAACTTTCTAAAGGCTTGCTGAACAAAAGTTCAAGCAGATTAAATAGCATTTTAGTTAGGCGTGAGCATGATGAACGAACTTTCTATCGGCTTGCTAAATATGGCCTGTCATAAGCACATTTCAAAGCTTCCCTTGAATTTGAAATACTAGAAGAAACGATCCTTGTCAATGAATTTCATTGGAGCATTTCCTATTCAAGGGACTTTCAATTATATAGGCAATTTCCCACATAGACAGTGACAGAGTTGAGGCTCTGCTACTTCCCTTACCCTCACTTTCTTCATTGCCTGTTTACTGTATGTGCACTTAAATTTTAATACGAGTTATTAGGGAAAATAATCAAACCATCTAAAATAATATCATTTACATGTGGCTTCAAACAATTAAAATTTAAATTTTCTCAAATGGAAAAAACACAGAAGCCACAGTCAGCATGTTTGAGAAAGGTTATATAAGTAATCATTAGATTTGAAGATGAAAAATATACTTACATTATCGAACTCGACTGATATATAAGAGTGTTCACCCATATATCGAACCTGCAGAACAAATTAGATCATTTAGTTGTGAAGGATATGTATAGAGATCATATTTTTCCTTAAAGAAGGGCGTATAATCAACTAAGAGAAAAACAGGAAATGCAAAAGAAATAAATCTATTTCATTCCAACATTTTCACAAGGTAACATTTAGGTAACCAACCTCAAAATAAGAAAAGGAAATAAAATAGAAGCATTAATTTACCACCCTAAATTTCCAATGAAAAGAGGGAGGGAGAAGGGTCTCGGACTCTCACAGTAAAAGCAAGAACATCTAAAGCAAGTACAAATGGCCTGAAGTGCCAAAACTTTTGTAGCCGCGCAAGTCAACACGTGCTAATAGGCTATGAAATTTATTAAATTACGGAGAAAACGTCCATCTTTGTGCATAAGAGGTTCACTAATAACTATCGCAAGTTCAAGAGATTATTTGACAATTAAATAACAGGGAACAATCTATGGGTATTTTCAGTATGGACAGCTAAAACGGATATCCGTGCACAAAAGTCATCACACTTAGGCTATATAAATATTTGGAGGAAGAATTTCTGAATAATATTGATAGGGACCTGGGTAGTATGAGGTGCCTATGCCCCACATCGAGTAGTATGAGATGCTCTTTGGAATACCTACGTGGTTTGGTTATTTCCCCTTAACAACTAGCTTTTAAGAGAGGGTTCCCTATATGCTTGGGTGCTTACCAAATAATTCTTGATAATAACAGTGTAGATGAATTTCACATTATATTTCTTGAAGTTAATGAAAAATACAACTTGATAGAATTGGTCAAAGAAAACAATGAAACTTCTCTGAAGTGAAAAAATTTAGCTAGATATACTTTGATGGAATTCACAAGAAAAATATGAAACTCTAGTTCATTTTGTATAAACACAGAGCTCATTTGATTCCATTACATATGCTCCATGGAGTTCGCAAAGCGAAAATTTGGAATCTAAATGCTTAAAACAATTATGGCATTATAAAATACCATTGATGAAAGGACTTGCAAACCAGCTGACTGAATGGTTCTTCTCATTTCATCATCCCCTGATTCTTGAGCTAATTGAGAAAGTTTTGGGATAAAACCTTCGAAGTTGAACTGGAAAGTTCCATCAATCTGGAAAATTTGAAACATTTTGAGTTCCACACATTGATTTAGTCAAAGCTGAGAAAGGGTAGAAAGGAATTGCAATTGATAATATATATATATATATATAAGTTTTATCCACTGAACATGAAGTTATGTAATGGAAGAAGCAATAGTCTGACCAACCTGATTATTTACAAAATCGAAAAGAGTGTAGCATCCTATAACTCTCATTTCATCCTGCCGGGTTTGATCCAGCAGAGTGTGAATTATGGCTAGCAAGCTACTTGCAAATAGTGGCCTATCAACAAACAATGAATAATAAATCTCTCACATGCCATCAGTTATCTTTATTCCAGGTGGTTAAACAAAGATCAACAAACACCTGTTTTTAACATTAACTGCTACTAAAACTACCAGTCTACCACCACATAGAATAAGTCTTATGCTTTTTGTTGCCCAACAAAAAATGAGAGAACATTTGTAGGCTATAAACTATAAGTTTTTTCAACCACGTGCTTTATATGAAGGAATAGAATACCATTAGAATTCTAACTGTTGTCATATTGTGATAGGTACCAGAAAACATAGTGAAATTAATAAAATCTAAACTGTGGTATTGTAGGAAAATGAAGCAGATAATACAATGGAAAACAAGAGCTCAGTAGAGCTTCTTTTAATGGTGGAAACGGAAATACAAATAAAAGGTAACCATTCTAGCTATTCAAGAAGCAAGAGTCTCCCAAGATCCCAATCCCAATTCTTGCCTAATGATCCTATTCCTCTCAACTAACTCTCTTTCCCTCCAATTTGCTTCATCAGCAAGTTGGTTACAACCATTTCCCTCCCTAAGCCATAATCCCCTACATCTCATTTATTTAATTCCCTCCCCTTACAATTTATGTATTTTAGGATCCTATCATATTGAGAAACAGTAGAAAACAGAATAATTATACTCTGAGTCGATCCATTCAACGTATACATCAGTGAATCTACATCCGTCACAAACGCAACAAGGTGATTATACTTCCTTTTCCATTTACTCTCCACAATTAGTAATATTAAAGAATGAAGGTAATTTCAACACAAACAAAATTTTCATAATGGCATTCATTACCCCTTATAACATATGCTCAATTGGAAATTTTCAGATTTTATGCTTCGAGCTACCAGTATTTCTGTATCATACATTTCAATGAGGGAAGCTTTAAGGAGTTTTCATTAGTATGGTATAACTTCATATGAGATTATATTGTAGCAAACAAGTAGGACGTAACAAATATAATTTTAGTCTTTTGTAGACCGTGTATTTCAACTAGGGAAGTGTGGTGGTAGTCTAGTGGATTCATGTTGCTGAGCTAATGTGACCAGTTTAACGTAAAAATTTTCAGAAACAAAAAAAATCCTGCACAACTGAGCATTATCCTATAAACACATTTCATGATCACTAAGATTGTATCGGCACAAGTGATAGACAGAGAGACCTTAGTTTAAAAATCATCTCACACCCACCGAATGGCTACATAAAATATATCACATTTCTTTCCAGGTATCTACAGCTTCCCTTTCAACTTTTCCATTTTTTAATGAAGAAAAAAGGGAAACATTGCAACAAATAGCTACTATTCTAGGTTAATTTCTTTCTGCTCAATTTTCTTATTCAAATGAGAGATGGTAAAATGAAAGTGAGGATAACAACACTTGCACAATGAGAAAAATCTGAATTCATCATTGAACTTATTTATCATCAACCTGGGCTAACAACTTATTCATGATATGCTTACTGCTGCACTATTGCTGCTAATTCACACCAACAGCTCAAATCAAATTGACGATAGGCTGAAAGTTATGTTTGGGTTTTCACTTGGTTGGACTGGGTACTTCTGTGAACTTGATAATGTGTGTATATACTCATCGTATAGTTGATCTAAATCAGAATTTTCCACAAACAGAATCTATGAAAAGATGAATATATAGTCAAGTAAATATGAATCCCAAAAGACTCAAATTGTTGCGACATCAAAAGTTTTCACTGCCCCATGCCTGAAGTGGTTTTCAACATTTTAATTTTAGTTTATAAATTAAGCCTATCAAGAATTTTGATGATGACAATGCTATAACTTATTTTACAACACAAATCTGTTAAACTTAGCAGTACAATTATAATACCTCTAGTTAGTTACTCTTCCACAGTAAGTATGCCTGTTGATATTAAATGGATGACTGATATAGCAAAAATACAAAAACGAAATATTAGCAATGCATACTTATATAATTACATTGATGATATGCTGAAAAAGAGTTTGAATGAATAACTTTTTCAGGACAATTAGGTGACCTCTTCTTTTCTGTTTAAACACAGAATTTTTCATTAATACCACCACAAATGTTTTCTACAAGTCACCTATCACACAGAAACTTTCTCTTGGCATGAGAGCACATACTTTATTTTGTTTAGACGGCATGTACACTACAAACTATATAATTGCTTATGACTTACAAGAAAGAAGAAAAATAGTTTCCCAATGATGAGAGAGAGAGAGATGATGTATATCTCTTTGAACAGATAACAAAAAATCCAGGTGTAATTGGCATGAAATTCTTCGATGGACATATATAAAGCCATCTGTATATAAGATAGGAGAGATATGAACTCACATTTGTTCTTTACAAGAAAACAGCAATTTCCTGTAAATGCACATGACTGTTTTCGTTGAATGGAAATTCTCATTTCGCAGCTCCTTGTAGAACCTTTGCTCAAGGGCATTAGTTATCTGAGCAAATTATATAAATATATTGAGTATAACAAGAACCCCAAAGCATTCAAAAACTCGACTTTTCTTAATAAAATAATGAAGAGAACTTAATGATCTAGTGCAAGAAAAATATTAAATTAGAGAAACAAAAAAATTGCCTAAAACCAGTTAACCAAAATAAATTATACAAACAGAATTTTCATGATTAATCCCAATTATTTCTATGACATCATTTCAAAATGAGTTGTGTTATTTGAACACAAAAATTGAAATGAAAAATGGGCATCAAAATGCTTGGTTAACAGAGTTCAAAAAACGCAGTTGATTACATTCAATGGATGGTTAATGGATATAATAAGTGGCGAAACTCATTAGCTATTTAATAAATGTAATTAACCATGAACTCTCTTAGAGTGTGGATTGGGCCTAATTCAACCTCACAAAACCGGCTTGTAAGGTGAGGGATGCCTCCTACTTATAAACTCTTTTTCAGGCCATATCACATTCAATGTGGGACTCTTAACACACCCCCTCACGCCCAGGACCAGACAACTGGTGCGTGGATAATAATGGTGGGTGGCCCGATAGCGGGTAGCCCAACGGATCTTGGATTGGCTTTGATACCATCTTAGAATGTGAGTTTAGGCCTAACTCAACCCCACAAAACCGGCTTGTAAGGTGAGGGATGCCTCCCACTTATAAACCCTTTTTCAGGCCATATCACATCCAATGTGGAACTCTTAACACCTCACGCCCAGGACCGGACAACTGGTGCGTGGATAATAATGGTGGGTGGCCCGATAGCGGGTAGCCCAACGGATCTTGGATTGGCTCTGATACCATCTTAGAATGTGGATTGGACCTAACTCAACCTCACAAAACCGGCCTGTAAGGTAAGGGATGCCTCCCACTTATAAACCCTTTTTCAGGCAATATCACATCCAATGTGGAACTCTTAACAAACTCAAACGTGATTAACCACGATTTTCAAGTGCTCAATTACATATAAATTTGAACACCTAAAAATTGTGGCTAATCACATTCAAATTCGTGATTAATTATATTTAGTAGATGGCTAATGAGTTTCAACACCTGTTATATTCATTATCCATTCACTTGACGTAATTAATCACATTCACGTATTTGTACTAAGTTAATCAACTATTTTGTTGTCGATTTTTTATGTCAATTTTGGGTATCAAAATATCATTTCTCTTTCAAAACTTATCTAGTCTTGGCATCTGAATTTTGAAATTTGTTGATTCGAAGAAAGGGGAATGTATGTGAAAACTATCTCAAACACTTATCTTATGCATAACCCATCTTATAATGTTTGAACTTCTCTAAATGGGATCTAAAGTGCTTTATCTTCAATGGTTTAAATTACATATTTTCGGTATAACAACGACTCAACGATATTTGTATTTCTCCTTTTATCAACTGTAACAAGGATTTCAGGTTGCTAGGAGTCCCACATTGAGTAAATAAGAAGGCTCAATGTGGTACTTAAGCCATGAGGCTCTCCCACCTAATGGACTAGTCTTTTTGGTTGGGCTCTCCTTGCGTGCTTAAGTCCTAACAATTGGTATTTTCATTGAGAGTTGGGCTACGGAAAGGGTTACCTACAGGCTGGATTAAGGTACTCTACTGAATATTGATAGGTGTGTGAGCCGCCAAAAAGGGAAAAGGCTACCACCGGTCAGTGCCTATAAAGTGAAAGTCGTCGTGAACGTTTGCTCTTAAAGGCGGTGGCAGTGTTAGGAGTCCCACATTGAGTAGATAAGAAGCCTCAACGTGGTACTTAAGCCATGAGACTCTCCCACCTAATGGACTAGTTTTTTAGATTGGATTCTCTTTGTGTGCTCAAGTCCTAACACATGTCATATTCTTTTCTCAAATCTTCAGAGACAGCATTATAACATGAATCAACCTCTAGCCCAAATTCACACAATATCATATCAATACTTTATTGTGTTTTCGTTTCTAATAAAAATTACCTTTGGGATGCGTAAAGGATTCTTGGCAGCATAGTCACATAACTTTCCTATTTTCCTATCATTTCCCCCTTCCTCCTGTCAACTCATAAACAAAATGAAATCAAAATCAGTTAGGTGCACATATCTTGGAAAAAACATAGTACAAATTGAACATAAAAGTCAATAGAGACAAATGTATCTAATGTTTTATTACTTACTGTTGAATCAAGCTGTACACAGATAATAAAAACAAGCATTTCCATTACCAAAACATCACAATGTTGCAAACATAACAATGAAAAGCACTTTGCACACATACATCACACCACCAAGACTTAGGAATTGGATATTACTTGCCTTTGAATCCAATAACCTATTTTGAATAGTCCCAAGTAGTTAGCTCAGTAGGTGGGCTAAGAGACACCAAAAGAGTTTGAAGTGGGGAGTCCAGGATTTGTATATTGTAAACTAACATTTCCCCCTATCCTAACTAACGAACCACTAACATTTGCCTATAAAAAAATACCTACTCTGAGTAGTATAGTGGAACATCAAACTAACTTGAACTAATGAACTATAATCACTGAAAGCCTTCTCTTTCATCTCCTACAGTTAACGTACGCAGCTCTGGACAAGCAACTAATATTATGATTGAATTTGAGGATATCAGACATGTAAAAGTAAAACTTGAACAGAATAATCAAAACAAAAGACCTGATGGTAGCGAGGGAAAATGTCTGCAATGAGCTTCTTGTATCTCTTCACAGGCTGTCTTGACCTTGTCCTCATGGCAGGGCAGAAGAAACAAAGAGTGCCACAAGCTGGCAGAAGTTGGCGCGAAATTACACCCGAAACTGCACTCATTTTTTTCTCCCAATTTTTCCAATATCAAACAATTAGAGGGAGTAAATTTGAACAAACTCAGGAACAAATTAGAAAAATTTTCAAGTTGGCTTGAAAATTGTGCTTTCTTTCCCTTCTAGGAAAAATTGGATTTTGCGGTCCAACAAGGGAAAGAAAAGCTCAAATCTCAACTAGGGTATCTCTCAAATTCAACCAGCACAACCTGCAAATAACACAAATTTCAGAATGTACAAATCTAGCTACTTGTGAATCCGCCTGAAAAGGGGGGCAATGTAGAAACTACAATTGTAATAAACGGAGGAGGATTTTGATAACGTAGTTGTCGACAAATTTAAGGTTGAGAAAGTACCTTTACCAATGTATGTAAAAGCAAAGAGGTGGAAATCCCTTCAAGCCTTTAAGGTTGAGAATGGAAGGAAGACTTTTTTGTGGTATATGTTATTATTGTAAGAATTTCTGTTATATTATTATTATTATTGTAAGGATTATAGTGAGATTTTCTGAGCTATTGAAATTATACATATGATGATGATATGAATATAAACTATGAAGGGTTGAAGGAAGAAGAAGAAGAAAGGGAAACATTGCACGCCTGGCAGCCTGGCACCTCCAAATGATGCTTCAACGTTTCTGGTGTTTTTTTTTTGACAAACAACGTTTCTGGTGTTGGGTGGCCCTATTCATTAAACCTCATTTATGTTTAATTATTTATATTATTTTTATATAAGTTTTTTTTTACCAATATTTTTATATTAGTTGTTATCTTAATCTTAATATACTTAAAGGCCAAATTGAATGTAAGTAACTTTAGTGGTGGTGTTTTGGAGCCAATTTTTAGGTGGGTTTCACAATCATTTTAGTGGGTCCTAGCCACAAGCAAGGTGTGAGTAAGAAAAAATGAGATATTCAATTTGCAAGGAAAAATACATGTGCCTTCGGTGGGTTCCACTATGGTAAAATATATTTTTTATTGCTATCATCATTTAATCTTAAGGCAAAATCAAGCAAAATTGGTGAAAAATAAAATTAATTTCGTGATAAAATATATAAAGTGTGGTGCTAATGTGTTTTAGGGTACTATATGGATAAAAAAAATTAGTTGTTCAAATAGGCAAAGTTTGTTCCTCGATAATCAGTTTTGTGAAAAAAATAATAATTTCGTGATAAAATATGTAAAGTGCGACGCTAAGTAATAAGTAGTGTGTTTTGTGGTTTAGGGTTCGAAAAAATTTTAGATGTTCAAGTACGTGAAGTTTGTTCTTCACTAACCGAGTTGGTCAAAAAAAGTAATTTCGTGAGAAAATAAGTATATGAAACACTAAGCAGTGTGTTATGAGGTACATTAGGGTCCGGAAAAGTCTTATATGTTTAAATAGAAGAAGTTCTTTCCTCAAGAACCGGTTTAATGAAAAAAATTAATTTTTCAACAAAATACTAAAGTGCATAATAAGCAATGTGTTTTTGGGTACTTTAAGGTTTGGAAAAAACTTCAAACTAATTAAATACACAAAGTTTGTGAAAATATGTAAAGTGTGACACTAAGCAATATGTTTTGGAGTACTTTAGGGTTTGGAAATATTAACTTCATGACAAAACATGTAAAGCGCGACACTTATCAGTGTGTTTTTCGTACTTTAGGGTCTGGAAAAATTTTAAGTACCCACCACAAACCGATTCTTCTTCAGCAAACTTCCACGTGCTACAGAAGACCATCACAAATTCTCAACAGGGAAAGTTGTTAAAATAATAGAGAAGTAATTATAGAGTTAAATTAAAATAGTTGGGTGATTCTAAATAATAACTTTAATTTTTTCCTTGAAAAAAAATTGTTTTCGTTTTTAACTAAAATTACTTTTTTTTTGAAGCAAAACTGAAATTACTTAAGTGAGCATTTTTCTATTTTAAAATTTAACCTCGATATATGTCATTAATTTGTTTCATCGTATAATTTTATCTATGAGTTAATTTGTTTTTTTACATAAAATTCTCCAATAATATACTGGCTATCAAATAGTTCAAATACCTAAGAGATCTTACAACCTATTTTATTCATAAGGATATCATGTGCTTCGCACAGGGGTAAGGTCTAGGGGCCCATGTAAAGGTCCATCCCCATGATATGGTCCATCCCCTTATTCAGCTACAGCCTTTTTTCATGGTGACCAAACTCACGTAGGGGCTAACTTTCAATCAAGTCGATTATAAATTAAAAATTTTATTACTCTAGTATTTCATATATTAAAAAATAATCTCATTGTAGGTCAAGTCAGTAATTAGAATCATTTTCAGCAAAATTCTGAATCCAACCTTAACAAAGTAACATCAAGAATGAAGAAGTATTGGCACGGAAAGGGAAACGAAAAGAGAAATTAGAAGAAAATTAGAAAGGGAGTGCCAAATTAATATATAGAGGCTTTACAGTGATGACCAAAAAGGAACGACAGATAGGTGTTGCTTTTGTTGCCCACTTTTGAAACAAAGCAATGGATTGAATTGAATTGAATTGAATGTCATCATGACCCATGATTAAGGCATGAACGATGGAATCCCAGCACTTAACATGGCATAATGAACATGTCACATGCATACATCTATCTCTATCAAAATATGAGTAAAAAATAATGGATGGAATTGGTCTGAATTTAGACTAAATACTTTCACCTATATGTTGTTATGAAACATGAATAATAAAAGCTCTTTCACTACCTGAACACAACTTTTTACGATGCCACTTTGTCTTGCTTATTCATTGCTTTTTGCTAATCTTGCGAATCAAGATTCTTAAGTTCAGTACTACAGTTTGTGATTCCATTGTAAAAGAGGGGTTGGGTTGGTTTTAACGTTGTGAAGCAAAGTTCAAAGCTTTGGATGGTAAATGACAGGTATTTACAATGTTAGGGAGGCTAACAGTTGGACCGCCAAGACGAGTTGCTTAGGAAGTAGGCTAGAAAGCCGTCCTACATAAGGGGGTTAGGGCAAGGTTATTGTGTGTGGTTTCAATTGCTTGAGTAGAACACTTTGATTCGGGTTCAAAGTAACATTGAGCTGATATAGGAGATAAGTTATAACTTCGGTCAAGAGCATGAAATTGTGAACCAATGGGTGCATACTTCGAAGGGGCCTCCTGGTTTTGAACTTTGTGGCTCAAACTCCCCTTAGATGGTGTCTCACGAGAATGAGGAGTGGGAGTGAAGGTGTCTCACGTGAACGAGGAGCAATAGTGCAGTCCTCAAACCATCGAGTCAATCGGCTTGGTCTCGTTCGTGAAAGAAAAGAAGGAAAGAAAAAAAAACAGAGAAAAGGAAATGACATTGCCACATGTATCAGTTCTCAAGAGGACTCGAGAGATGATGTTCAAGATGCAAGTAAAACATGGGAGATGGGTAAGAAGCTAGGCTTATACGCAAACGTGGAGGAGGAAGTAATCCGGAACCCAACAAACCTTCGTCGAAGCTATCAGAAGAGATCCACACCAAAACAATATAAATAAAGATTTTTAATTTCCACCTAGCCCTCATCACTCATCTTTAGTGTTATTCCCAGGATATCATCAAGAGGTGTGTGGCTTGAGTATTGGGTATCAAGTATGCATTTGATAGACTTTTGGTGGCATTGTCAAGAAAGATCGTCTATTGGCGTGAGTTGTTGTATCTTGAACTAAAATGGTAGGTGTCTTTTAGCATTCGATGTTTGGCGTGTTTGGAGTGACTTCTTTAGTGGTTGATAGTGTTCTTTAATTTTATTTTTTTTAGATGTGTGCTTTTTAGATTATTTGTCCTTGTGATTTCTACTATAAGGAGTAGTCGGAGTTTTTTGGCATCTTAGATGCGTATCAATTAACTAACCTTTTAGTAAGACCGTATCTTCTATTAACTTCTAATTATCAGAAAAAAAATATATGATAAGCTTAGCATATCTTGTCTCATTATCCATGCCATTAGACAAGGCCAAAAGGATTTCCAATTCATATAGGCCCTAAATATTTCCACACAATGAAGAACATTTCAAGCTGCAATCCAATCAAAGAATAGTCAACCAAAAGGCATCAATACTGATAGAATTAAGCTTACAAACCATTGCCTAATTGGAAATTCCTGCAGGACTCGTGAAAGAAGGTATATAAAAAATAAATGCTAGTAAAGTAATCAAGCTATCAAATAATGTAACTATTCCAACTGTGAACTGTTATACAGAAACAACAAAGCATCTTCAAATTCGTATTCACCTCTTGTTACCAAAAATTCGAGCAGAAGAATGTTTATACACAGAATTCATCAACAATAATTTCATACCTATGCTCTAGAAGTACCACCATGATCCCTCTCAACATGCTCCACAAGGGAAACAGGATCTCTGAAACCTTTACTACACTTAGGACAAACATCAATGGTAACTTTTACCCCAGATCGGTTGCCACTTCTTTCATGAACTTTCTGTACATGATCCACCAAAGTAGTGACAGAAGAAAACTTGGCACCACACTGAGGGCATTGCTCCATTTGACCACTGCCACTGCTCTGTCCCGCACCATTCGTTGTTCGCCAGGCTTGGTTAATTTCACCGCTCAACTTTGACACGCCTGCCTCAGCTGAAGATCG
Source organism: Astragalus glycyphyllos (assembly GCA_963573325.1). Lineage (NCBI taxonomy): Eukaryota > Viridiplantae > Streptophyta > Magnoliopsida > Fabales > Fabaceae > Astragalus > Astragalus glycyphyllos. The sequence goes on from OY754309.1 coordinate 43,277,610, forward strand.
AATGTTAGAAGCTGCATTAAAAAAGCTTGAAGTCCATTTTGATGATGATGATGATGATGATGATGATGATGATGATGAGGTTGAATTTGACTTGGGTTTAGGCTCCTGTTTTTTACTCCTATTCATTAGATTCATAAAAGAGAAACTTGTTTCCAATTTTTTAGGCCCCGGACATTTATGATCAGGTCCAAACCGATGCTTCAGACAATGGTCTACCGTGCAGTCCTTGCAATTGATTGTGTTGGAGAATACTAAGATCTCTCTGCATCCAGGAACGGGACACTTTTTCTTCTTTGTGGCTTTCTCGTAATTTGATGGGTCGCAATCGGTGTTAACATGATGCTCCCATGTTATGTTCGGATCTTGATCGGGAACTAGGCGAACTCCTTTGGCACAAAGTGGACATATAACTACGGTGACATCTTGCTTGTCAGCTTTGGTACACTGATGCTTAATATAACTTCGGTGTTCCAAACAGTACACCTGCAGTGGATTTAGGTAATATAGTTTGGTCAAACAAAGAGCACTTGAAACTGAACCCAGGAAGAATAATAATCTATTATCCCATATCAGCAAATCTTCAGAATGTCATCATACAAAATCACAAGTAAAAACATTGTCACTAGCATGAACTTGGAGTTAAGGTGCACTCTCAGAATTAAAGAAATATAATGACTACTATGTAACCAAAAATGAAAACATGAACAGTCACATAACTTAAACCAAAATTTTGAGAGGGACAAGAGTTGAAGTCGAGTTTCATCTTTTACAATTTTAGGAATTTAAAACATCAAAACATCCCTTTTCGTCTCAATCAGCCTATAACACTATAACCCTTCGTCTCAATCAGCCTATTTTACTGCCTGTACTGTACTAATTACCATTTATCAAAAACCCCATGCAAGTCTATGATCCACCAATCTTTCCTAGATTGCTCTATTAGAAGACTATATAACTAACTTTTCGTTGTTACTTCAGATGGGGCGGCCCGGGGGAGCCCTTCCTTCCACAGCTTATCATCTCAGAAGTAACTACTTTTCGTCACAACAATTCCTTGCATCAATGAAGCAGAGCTTGGAGTAGCAAGTTAATGGGCATTTGGAAAGACTTATTTGGACTTATTTTATCCCATCAACATTTGTTTTAAATGTTTGTAAAAACGAAAAAAAAAAGTTTACATGGTGCCAATAAGCTGTATTCAACTAATTTTCATAAATCCTCCAAATAACTTATAGAAACAATTTATAAAGAGCTTATGCAGAGTTTTCAATCATTCTCTCTTTGTCAGTAAAAATACAGAACCACTTACATAATACTAAGTGTTTATTGAATAAACATTTACTTATGTTGAATACACAAATTTCCAATAGAAATAGCAGACAATCAAAGTAATCAAATAATGAAAAAAGCTGATATGATGAAGCAGATCCAGTACAAAAGTGAGGAAAATAAAATTTGACCGAATAATCATTACTCATACATTCAACAATTCAAGGCTAAAATTTTGTTAAAAACATAAAACATAAGCTGTATACTTTGCCTTCCAAATTTTAATCATTCATGTAAGTAAAGATTACAGAAGTACACAGAAATTGAAACAGTAACATAACTTTATCTTTAATCTTCACCAATTATGTTAAAAATCTAATCTAGTGATCTACATTTTTGTTACTTTTTCTCTCTCCACTATAAAAGAAAAAACTTTCAGCTGTGTTGTGTATATGCAAAAAGCCCTAATTTCAAAGTGTTTAATTTGGGCATTTAGCGGGTGATTTAGATTTCTAATATGTTTAATAATCTGAACTAATGAACTAGGCAAGCAGGCATCATCAAAATTCACGAAAAAATAAGATAAGAAATAAACGAATTTGAAAAATCGAAAAGGGGGGCAGGAAAAGAGAAACCTGGAAACAGCGATCGCAAGTAAAGGGCAAGAAATCAATCTGCTTGCAATCGGAGTCAGCACAGTGCTTTCCGAGATCTGGGAATTCAGGAGTTCCCATAATATTCAATAACACTAAATTTCTTCAAAGAGAACGAAATTGAAATTGAAATTGAAATTGAATTGAATGTAAATAATGAAAAAACGATGGGGAAGACGGTGGTAGGTGGGAACTGAGAAGGAGTCGTCGCCTCGTCGGAGTCCAAGTCCTCTTCTTCGCTTCTTCACATAAGTAATAGGAAATGGCCTAATTTATTTATTTTCTTAATTACCAATTCCATATTTCTAGATTTAAATATAATTTTTTGTAAAAAAATAAATTTAAATTTTTTATTCAGTCTTCTTTTAATGGAATTTATGTAACCAAAATTACTTGTCAAAAAAAAATGTAACCAAAATTAAAATTAGAATTTACTCTCACGTAACTCAAAGTTTAAACTTAAACTTATTTAAAATCTACAAATTAAATTTTAAACTTATTTTACTCAATAATTAAAATTTAAGGGTTGGGGAGGGGAAGGGAGGAGAGAATTTATTTTTCAAATCTAAATTGAGTAAGTTATAAAATGTCAATAAACATAATGAATAATGAAGTGTGACTAAAATTGTTATATTGCTATCTATCATGTTATTCTGTTATATTGCTTCTTTTCCTGTTGGCCCAAAACTTAATCTACCTTGGGACACGAGGGGTCGACCCGGTGCTCCCGGGTTCGATTCCCGTAGTAGACAAACTCGGTGTTGCCCACTGCGAAATTAGATCCTAAACACGAGCGAAGATTAGTCTTTCGTGGGTGGCACAATGGTCCGACCCAAAAAAAATTCTCAAATACATATTAAAATATAGACTAATTTTTTCTAAGTCTTCTCCTTCCCTTTCCCTCCCCTCCCAAATCCCCTTCCCAACTAAATGATTTATTATCTGATTTCATTATCTAGATACATAATTTTTTATTTAAAAATAAGTTTTACTAAACAAAAAGTAACAAAAAATGTAAAAAGCGGGTACACTATTTAAAATGCTATTTTTATTAAGATTTGAGATCAATTTATTCATCAAAAAATGCGAATGTATTGTTTATTTGAGATCACTTTTTTCTTAGTTCCCCAAGTAGGTTTGGGGAGCTAAGGGATAACAGCTTGCATCAAAGGAGTGCAAGTAGAAGGTCCTGGGTTAAACCCTAGGAAATTAACATTGCCTATAAAAAAATATAAATTTTAAAAATAGAGTTTTAGCTAGTGTCTACCCACTCTCTATATAAACCAGCTCCAAGATAAACATTGATATACACCATATATAATAGAATCTAAATTGATATTGCCTCCCCTCTGAAAAGAAGATTGTTAAGAGCTAACCAGATACACCAACACGTTGCTAACCACAAAAAATATACTTCATCTTATGCACCTTTTTCCCTTTGCAAAACTCGTCAAACCCAAAAAAATGAGATACCAAAGCAATTGGATTAGGGAGTTAGGTGTTCAACCACAAACCGATACTATGTGTTCGGTACCGGAGTACTAGAGTGAAGCTCCCGAGGCTAGATGAGACTCCAAACTTGGGGCTAAGTGCTTGATTGCTTCCAATGAGGTATGTCATAGTCTGAAAGCTGAACTCGGACGTCCGAGGTAGAGCTCCGTCCACGTCGGGTGGGGGGCACCTGCAAGACACTCCGACGCTCAAGTCAATATGTGAAAGATGAAGAAATAATAAGATATAAAGAGTACGATCTCAGGACTGTGCCGAGGTGCATGACTGAGTGCCTGAACTCGGGGGATCGGGTGCGCTGAGCTTGGGGAGGATCAGATATGCGCGGTAGCTTAGCGTTCTTATGAGTGGATCATCCTTGGGTTTGGAGGGCGGAACCTCTATTTATAGGCGAGACGCCGTACCTGAACCGTTGGATGCGGAGGATTGATCCTGATCGTTGGTTGGATACGGGGTACAGATGTTACTATCCTGAGAGGCAGAAATGGGCCGGGCCTTAGCCAGTGAAGGGTTTGGCCCAGTCCGGAACAGTGGCCCCTCAAGTCGAGAGCGGGGTGGCTTGAACTCGGTCTCGGCTTGTCTTCTTCCGAGGTGGACCCTTGACAGGTCTTGTCTTCTCCTGAAAAGGTAAGTTGAATATACATGTAATGCTTCAGGAATTTTGAATACCTGTTTGTGAAGAATTGAAGAATCGTGCATTTATTTCGTTGCGACGCTTCACCTCCCCCTCCTATAAAAGGGCGAGTTGGAGGTTTTCTTGGTCATTCTGCATTTTTCCTGATTTTGATCTCTGCAAGGCGAATCTTTTCGTAATCGCGCGAGATCAACTCTTCGAGTGGCGACGTTGTTTCCTAGGATTCTCACCTGTGAGGTCAACATTCAGTCCGACATTCGAAAGTACCTGCACCGAGGTTAGTTCTTTCGCAGTTATTTTATGTATTTTATGATTTTAGTCGCGGCGGACGTCACCATGTTAGTGGCCGTCGCTGCTCGTTCCATGGGGAGGAGTCGTCCGGCCTTGGGGATGTCTGAGGCCAAGACGTGTCATTGTATGCGAGTTAAGATAGAAAACATCATGCGTTTAGATTAAGTGATGGCGCCGTCCCCCCTTGCAGATCGTGACTCGAAATAGGAGTGAGGAACGACGATCCCCGGGGAAACTGCTTGGGAAACCAATCCTGAGGAAGTCGGCCACGGGTGAATCGATGCTGGCCCCTAAGGGCGCCCCTTCTTTACTGTCTTCAACCTGCGCTCCTTCTCCTGCCGGGTCGGGCGCTTCGGCCAGAGAGCCAGTCCCGCAGACCTCGGAATGCACTGTTGAGGAGAACCCTGGGATGGAGGATGTTGTGGAAAAAGTATATGTGCAAGTATACACAGTCTTTAACAAGTAATATAGAGATAAGAAGGTTGTCGTACCCACAGGGATTGAATTAATTTTACTAAGTTTAAATTAATAGTAGAGTCAATGATAACAAAAATAAAATATAAAATGAATGATGATTGTGGTGTGTGTATAGACAAATTGTAAATTAAAAACAAGTAAATGTAAGTTGTGAATCAGTTGAGAAATATGGTTGGAATGCAAGTGGCAAGCGCAAGTTGGCCAAGTTGTTGAAGGTGGCGCCAAGTTCATGAATCTAGCCTCAAAGTGAAAAATCTCACTTTCCACTTGTCATTACACCATTGGACCTCTCTTAATATTTGATGGGGGTTCTTATCACACTTTTTACTTGACAAGAGGAGAGAGAAACAACTTGGTGATCAAGGGTAAGAGGCATGGACACGTCGGACTGAGATCCAACCCAAATCGGTCTTACTTCTTTGCTGTTAATGATTCGAACCGGGATTTCAAGCCAAATTTCTTCTTTGTTAGAGCTTTAAGTAGTGCAGCAAAGCTTGCTGTTGCCGACTTCAAGGACAAGAAGCTGGTGGCTGGGCACTTCCCTCTTTTCTGGGATCAGAGCCATTACATCCGGAACGGAGTGGAGATCAGCACCCAGAGCTACATGTCGAACCCTGGAAAGCTGAAAGAAGAGGATAAAAAATCCTATGAGTTGTTCAATAAATGGGGAAAAATAATGGTTAAGGCCGGACTCCGGTTTCATTGTGGTTCAACGATAGAGGCCTTGGTCGTGTCCAAAGCCAGATTGGATCAATATTTTGCTACTTGTAATTCGCCTTTAATTTCCTCTTGTTTATGTTGCGTAGAGCCGAGTTCGGCGTATCGTTGTTGTTGACTGATCCTTTTGTTGATGTTGCAGGTAAAATGGATGACCTAGACTTGGATGCCGTTTTCGAGGTGGCTGGGGTTGCGACCACGGTCACTATCGTCAAGGATACACCTGCAAAGAAGGCGACAGACAAGCCTTCTGGGTCGGCCACTGGGACCGGCCCATCAGACAAGAACGCGGGCAAGTCTGACTCTGGGGGACCCGCAGGAGATAAACAAAAGTCAAGTCAGAATAAACCTCCTCCAAAGTCTCCTGTTGTTCGTTCCTTTACTCCGCAGCAGGACACTGGGGTAGGCAAGAAGAGGAGCAACGCCGAGGTCGTCGCCAGTGATCCTGCCAAAAAACAAAGGTCTATGCAACAGAGTACAGATAAGGGTAAAGAAAAAGCTTCCCTGGCCGACTTCGAAGCCTGCATTCGGGTTGGTCAGACCGGTGCGGGGGTCATCAAGGAGTTGTGGGATCTAGCAGTCGGCAAAATGACTGACCGCCTCAAAGGTAAGCTCTCCGTCCTTGACGCTGAAAATAGAATTTTACAAGGCAAATATATTCAAATATGTCGTGAGCTCAGTTCTTACTGAGATCGTAATTTGGTAGCCTACTCCGAGGAGAACCGAAGTCTGAAGGAGGAGCTGGAGAAGCTGAAGGATGTCCAGAAGCAGCTTGAGGATGCCCGTGCTTAGGTCTCTCAACAGAACAAACTAGTTGCCGACCTTCCAAAACTGAAGGAGGATCTGAAGGCGGCACTGGAGAGGGCGGAGGCAGCCGAGGCGGCCAAAGAGAAGAAGTCCAAGGAGGTAGAGGAGCTGAAGGCGACAAAACCGTGCTTACTCAAAACGTGGCAAAAGCTGCTATGTCCGGCTTTAGGCGTTGCCTGACTATGGCCTTGGTCCTGGAACCCGGTCTGAACACCAACCTGTTGGATGCCAAGTACAGGGCTGAAGATGGGAGGATAGTTCACAAGAATACAGTGATCTATGATCCTGCTGCCGTCCCTGCTGCTGAGGAAGAGGCCACCGTTGCCAACCCTGCAAAGGATGCCGAACCTGAAGGCGGAGCTTGCTGATCTCCTATTTTGAGCTTTTCCTTGAGTTGGTCCCGGGCATGTCTGGGACCAATTTTTAATTGTAACATACAATGGGCGCCGTCCCCTTTTTCCGATCTTTAATTTGTTATTTGTTCATTAATTCTGTTTATTAATCGTTGTTCTTCATGCATGCTTTGAATGAATGTCCGTAGAGTAGGAAAAACGACCGAGATTAGAACGCGAGTTGTTGTAGGACGGCTGTTCATTTGCAAGAGGAATGCCATAATTCCGAATCCGAAGCGAAATCTGAGGTAGCCAATAGAAATCTGTGGGTCCTGAGACATTCCTGCAATTTAAGACAATAGAGCTGAGAATAAGCTTTAAAGATGGAAAAAGGCCGGCACGGGCCCCCTGCTTCGTAGCCATCTAACATGAGAGCCACTGCGGGCCATTGTCTTCACAGATGAGAAAGCCGCTGCGGGCCCCTCTCTCCAAGAATTCCTCCAACGGAGATCGCTGTGGACCTTCGCCTTTCAACCCCTAATGGAGCGTCGAGCTCAGAGATCAGGGGCGCTGCAGGCTCGTACGAGGCGAAATTGGGAAGACCTCGGTCTTTGATGGAGCTCGTCAGCTCGGAGATCAGAGGGAGGTTGGCTCGCACGAGGCGAAATTGGGAACCCTTCGACCTTTGGTGGAGCTCGTCAGCTCTGACACTAGAGGGAAGGTCGGACTCTCTGATGGAGCGCGGGGCTCGGAGATCAGAGAGCTATTGGAGCCGCTGCGGGCTGTTGACTTGGTGCCGCGATCATGAGGGAGATCTGAGCGGGTGAAGACCTGCAAAGAAATCATGAGAAGATCGGATGAAGATCCAACCTTGAGGTAGACGCCGGAGGTCGGCGATGAGAATCCTGGAGAGGTGCCCTGGAGATATCCAGGGTTGGGCCGAAACTCAAGCCGTGCTTGCGAGGCGAGCGGAGTCTTTGAGCTCAAGCCGAGGTTGGGAGGCGAGCATATTCTTGAGGCTTAAGCCGTGGTTGGGAGGCGAGCATATTCTTGAGGCTCAAGCCGTGGTTGGGAGGCGAGCATAACCTGCAAAATGGGAAAAGAGAAATTCCGCAAAACAGTAGGAATTAGGTTTCGTAATTTCAAAGAGCGTATATGCATCTTGGAGAGGTGAGTCAGTCCGGGGAGGGCTTGATACTTTGAGAGCTGGAAGCAAGCGGTGATGCTCCCACTGTGGTCGCCAATGTTCGGTACCGGAGTACTAGAGTGAAGCTCCCGAGGCTAGATGAGACTCCAAACCTGGGGCTAAGTTCTTGATTGCTTCCAATGAGGTATGTCATAGTCTGAAAGCTGAACTCAGACGTCCGAGGTAGAGCTCTGTCCACGTCGGGTGGGGGGGTACCTGCAAGACACTCCGACACTCAAGTCAGTATGTGAAAGATGAAGAGATAATAAGATATAAAGAGTACGATCTCGGGACTGTGCCGAGGTGCATGACTGAGTGCCCGAGCTCTGCGTGCCCGAACTCGGGGGATCGGGTGCGCCGAGCTTGGGGAGGATCAGATATGCGCGGTAGCTTAGCGTTCTTATGAGTGGATCATCCCTGGGTTTGGAGAGCGGAACCTCTATTTATAGGCGAGACGCCGTACCTGAACCGTTTGATGCGGAGGATTGATCCTGATCGTTGGTTGGATACGGGGTACAGATGTTACTATCCTGAGAGGCGGAAATGGGCCGGGCCTTAGCCAGTGAAGGGTTTGGCCCACTCCGGAACACTATGCCACACCTAGCTTGCGCGCTATCCTGAGTCACTACTTAAAAATATATTTTATTTGAGTCAAAAAATAGATTTTATTTTTCTTCGTAATTAGTCCCCTCATAAACTTTAAGCTAGTATCGCCCTTGTTGTGAGGGAGCGATATTTCAATGAAGAGAATATATTAATTTACTTTTAAAAACCTTATGAAAAGTGGAATTCGGTAAAAAAAAAAAGTTTACTTATTTCAACAAGTTATAAACAATGCTAGCAAATCCTTACTTTTATTTGCCAACAATTTTATTGTTGTTGGAAAAATTTTGTTGTATAATATCTTTATTGTTAGTGTCGAGTAACAACTAAAAGTTTCTTCCCTGAGGTGATATATGTACACGAAAGAAAATCTCCGAGAAGGCAGAATGAGGGTCTTCTCTCGTGAAGTCCCCATCCTCAAAAGGATTACAAGAATACCCTTCATAAGGTGATTAGATTTGTGATCTTAATAATGAGGCATTCTCCATACGAACAACTTCATAGACTAATGAATTCCTAGAGTCAAATAGTACCACATGGACAACATAGCCCTCTACATAATTTCATTCTTGAAGTACTAGTGTTAGTGAAGGCTAGAATACAATGGAAACATGCATCTAACCTTATTCCTTGTTGCATTGTTACAACTATTACAACAACTCATTTTCTAGTTCTAATTCTAATTAAACTATAAAAAAAATGTGTATGCATTTAGGGTTAAAGATTGGGGAAATCAAGTGGAGCATGCACACAAAGAAGATGAGCTGTTAAAGAAATGAATAGAAGATGAAAACGGAGACTAAGGGTGGCATAGAAGATATCGCTAGGACCCATCATATAGTAGTTCTTACTTATTGAAGAATATCTTCTAGGACAAATAGCAATGCTCTTAAAAACGATATATGCAACTAATTATTATATAATTTTATATTAATAATTTAAATTTAAATATAGCTCACAGGCATGGGATTTTTAGGCTTCATAACTATCTGATGATATGATTTAATATTACACTATAGAATTCCCCTTCACAACGATGTAAAATATATTGATTAAAAATTTAGCTGTAAAAATTCATATAATTTTTTTTGACAGATTAAGTTACGTACAAACATATAGGCGTGTATATAATTTCTGAAAATTAAAAAGTAAAACATGAGTGAAACTTTATTTATTCATAATGTACAAATGATGAGACTTATTACAAGAATGACATTATTCGCTAATCGCTACAAATCAATCAGCTTATTTTATTGAGTATATAAATATAAATAACCATGTTGTATATATCTGGTTATATATTTCTGTTTATTGATTCAAACTATATATATATACACATATACATAACTAAGTCTTTTCAGTACACTGCAGTTAATGCTTTTCCCTCTGAGCAGCGAGGATTAACATCTCCTCTGTATGACAACTTAACATTGTTGCATGAAGCTTTTGCTTCTCCTCCACCTTCAAGTTGCATGGCTATGTTCTCCAATATTATCCCCTGGCATGGAATGCTTTCACTGCAATTAAATTGCATAGCCACTTCAGAAGCACTTGTGCCTTTTATGTTTTGGTATAACACATTCCTAATCTCAACTGCAGATTCCTGCAGTCACATCAATAACCAAATTATCAACACAATGGTTCAAAATAATGTTATAACAAAAATGATTTATCTCCACAGACTTTTTAGTGACAATATATATACCTGTTTTTGACATGGTTCCTCTTGGTCACAATAGTTCTGATCTATTATTATAGGGTTTGTTACATTGTTCATTTGAATATTCTGAAATTTGATGTTACTTGCACTTCCTGACCCTCCCTACATACATCATATTACACAGGATTTGATTTATAGTAAATACAAATATTATTAGAAGTGTTCAAAATTCAAATTATTACCTGCCATGTCTTAATTCTTACTCCATTAGTAGTTCCAGAAAACTTAGCCCCGTTGACCGTTATTCCTGAAACAAATTCCTTGGATTTACCAGCCCCTAAGCTTCCGATGCTGAGATCATCATTGCATATACAAAAAAAAATATTTTAAATTAATATTATTAACACATGTGCAGAGTTTTAACTATATATATATATAATTAATAAATGTGCAAGATAAAGATATTAGTACCTGATACCATGTCCTGGTCCGCAGGTTATGTCTGTGGCTTGTAGATTCTTGGATCCACTCACAATTGATATACAATCATCACCTGCAAAAAAGTGATTACGAAAGTGAAACATATATATAAAAATTTAATTAGTGTCTTAAATCATTTTTATTGTTTTGATTAAGAATATATATATACCAGTTCCAATAACGGCTTTTGAGATTTGGATATTTTGTGTGTTAGTGACATGAATTCCATCGGTGTTTGGGCTATCCTCTGGCGCTGTCACAGTAAGACCAGAAACCTTAACATCCTCGGAGTCTTGGAATGAAACATGAATTTGTTGGCCATTTTTTATCGTCAAATCTTCAACTACCAAGTTGTTGCACTTGTACAAAGTCAGAGCCTACAAATACACAACAACCATATCATTTTCAAACATATATAATTATTTCAATCTAAAATATATAATGTTATTGAAATAATTAAGAGTTATCTATATACATACCGTAGGAGCATGCTTGCAAGGCTGCAAAACACGGAAATTAACATAAAAAATATCAGTTCTGATTAAACGGATCATATATATAATGATATATATATATATATATATATACATTATTGTGGTTAATTTTCTGTTATTGATCTTACGAGCTTTTTGTTCCTTTTGCATGAGTTTTGCCACCATATGTTTCCATTCCCATTGATGATTCCACCACCATTCATTGTTAGTTTCTGAACACTGTCAAATATAATCCAGTGGTTGGGGTCTTTACTGTAATCAGATGGGTTATCTGATGCTTCAAGAGAACCAGAGATCTGAAAAACACAAATATCACACTGTTATAATCCAATTTTATGCCACTATTTCAGATATATATATATATATATATTAGATATATATCTTGAAAGTTTTCTATTTGAGTAGTGGTTAATTAGTTAGACAATAAAATATTAGTTTTCAAGATTCGAACTTTTGAAACTTCTAGCTATATTGGATTTCCTATATATAAAAAACCAGAAATAATATGAAATTTTCTGCATGTAACTGACCTGGACTGCTATGTTGGATTTGCAAGGGCCAGAAAATCTGATTGGCTTGAGAAGATAATTCTTTTGAGCCACCACAACAACTCCTCCCCCATAAGAGCATGCTGCTTCCCAAGTCTTCTTGAATGCCTAAAATTATCATTAATTCACAAAATAAGTATACTCTATATTTAGTCCAAATACATATATGTACTTCACAGCCTTATATTTTGAGACAAAGATATAGACCATGCATGCAAGCAAAAGAATATAAAAAAATGGTAATATTAATTAATTTATTTATTATTAAAGTAACATTAATTAATTTGAGGTTGCTTGGTGATAAAACAAGACATATATATACCTGTGTGTCATCAGTTTTACCATCACCTTCAGCTCCATAATCATCAACATTAAACCTTTTAAGCAAAGGAGAAGTGCTACCCAACTTATCAAACCTCTTTAAGTTCAAAACATTTGTACTTTGCTTGAGTAAGTTTTTGAATGTCCCACCATCATCAATGTAAGGTGAATTATCATCAACAAATGAACTAAGTGGGTCCTCTTGCAAGTTCCTACTGTAACAAGCAACAAAAGAAATCATTATGATAATGAATGGTAGATATCTTTGAAGGGTAGTCATTGTTTCTTTTTTCTTTTGGCTGATGAGATATATAGTGAGAAAGAATGAATATGCTCGATATATAGATGAAAATGGTTATAGCTAGCTAGGTACGTATATAGTTTGGTTGGGATATATGAAATTGAAACTATAGAGGGTTGTGTATTTATAGACAAATTAAGACATGAAAAAGATGTTGGCTTTCGTACTTCATTTACATAATTAAGGATATTATGGTATGGAAGGATATGAGAGATTGAGACGAAATGATCTCTCAGGTGACTTTCAGTTCCATACATGCTTGTTCACCAATGTGTCACTAATTTTTTTGTAATATATGTGCATCAATGTTTCTTTTTTCTTTTGAAAATTAAGACAATATTTTTTATTAATATTAATAGTTAAAAGTACTCAGAACTAATTACATCAACTTAAAATCTTAAAAAAAAAACAAAATGGAGGGCACGAAAGCATCCAATAGGTTTTAGTGCCTCCCAGAAGTCAGAAATCATGAATAACAGACAACACATTAATTAGTTAGGGTTTTAATTTACATACCTCCCCCTTGACCTCAAAACCACCGACCCCACCAACATGGTATAGCACAAGTGGTAGATACTTGGGCTCCAAAGTCAAGGGTTTGATCCCTGGCCGGTGCGTATAGAAAAATACATTGTGAGAGAGGTCAACCCCTTAAATGGATTTCAGTACCTCGGGGGATTAGTCTCTGCAGTTGCGCGCGCAAGGGATACGTTGGTTTACCCAAAAAAAAACACCCCCCATGGACCAAACTTCCGATTTTATCCCTAATTCCTCAAAGCAATTTCCGAATTTATCTCATAACACATGAATTCAAAATGTAATTTGTTGATTTTTTCCGGAAGTATCCTATACACATAATTCTGGAAGATTAATTTTTAGAAAATTTCCGGAATTATGTGTTTGATGTATTTATGGAACACATTTTTTTTATTCAGGAATTATCACCTTTACGTGTTTTTGGAAAAGCTAAAAATATCAGTTCCGGAATTAGCGTTTAGGCATAAATCCCGATTTTTATTTTGATTTTCTAATTGTTCTTTTTACTTAAATATACTTTGAACTTTTATTTTAATTGATTAAAAAAGTGAATTACATTGATTGAGACAACAACATAGAAACAAACATAAAAACTAAAACATGAGAGAAACAAATACAATTATTATAAAATGTTTCAGTACTGGCCGCAAGTTTCTCTACTATGACGGTTGTCCTGCATAACAATGACGTATAATCTCGTTGACACCCCGTTTGGTTTCCACTTTTAGCTCCAAAGGAGTACGAGTCTGAAACATGTCATGGATGTTCAACATGGCTCGCACGTCATCATCGGTCTTCACATCCATGGAGGACCAATAAACACGACCATCATCTCCCACACTTGGTTTGTGAAAAGTGATACTACTGACCTGTCGGTCATCAACCCACACTTTAACCTAACACTCTATTTTATCTTTCAAAGAAGCGAAGGTGATGTCGTCGTCGAGCCTGCATAAAAAAGGTTCCGAACACTAGAAAAAGACACCATCTTCTCTGTTGGTTGCCCTGATAGCCAGTATTGTATCGCAAGAGTACTGGGATGAAAGCAAAGGAAAGCAAATTCCGACTCTCGAGAAACACAACAGCTATGACATTCATCAATGACGTTTCTTTGTCAGTGAGGATCATTTGAGGAAGTGGGATACACCATGAAATCTCTCAATGTCTGCAATACCCATATATAATGGTCTTACCGGCAGCTCTGCAGACAAGTAATTAAGCAAATGCCACTGGGAATGCAACTCGGTGGAAGTCACACCAACAATCTCCAAGAGAGACAATCCATATTTGTTGGTTTTGTGAGTGTTATCCATAATCAAAATCCTAGGAAACAGCCTCAATAACTTGATAGCTCAGGGTGTGCCCACATGATCTCACCAACAACATCGGTGTTATCAACTCTTCTACTCCAACACAAATAATGTTCAGAATCTACAAGTCTCGTAAGCTCCGATATCTCTGTTCTAAAACCTCTCCGACTCGACCGGAACGTCGTACGGTGTCTATACAGCTGTGTGATAGTACTCACCTACAAATCTCTTCTTATTGAACTGCCCAAATATTGCAAGACCGATACACGTTTTATGCGGCTCATGATTGTATTCCACACCATACTCTGACTTTCCAATCCCCAACAGGCAGATTCAATGGTGTAGCTTTCAGCCTGAAAGGATAACCACTTCTTTGCAGACCTCGTTCTAGAACAATCCAGGTCTACTCCAACGTATCTACCATGTCTCTCGCAACCCAAAATAATTTTATTCTTCTTCCCCTTACCATTCATGGAGGACTCAGATCTAATAATGATAACGACCATTCTGTTGGCTTTCCCGATGTCTCTAGCCCAACGTACGAGATCCTCACGGGTAGCAAAAATCTACAAAATGATTAATAACTTATAAATAATCATAAACAATTTGTAGGGAGATATATACCTCTGTAGTCGTAAATGTGTCTGATAAATCCATAATAAAGGTAACGTCACCATCAGTCGTAGCCATATCAATTTCATTTATAAAATAAATTAATTAAATATAATAAAATGAATAATTAAATGTAAACATAAAAATTTTTAAAAAATAAAAAACAATTCCGGATTTATCTATAACACATAAATCCGGAATTGAAAGAAAATAAATTTCTGGATTTATGTGTTATAGGTAAATCCGGGAAAAAGGAAAAACAGTTTTCTGAAATCATCCATTTTAGATAAATTCGGAATACAATTTTATAATTCCGGAATTATGTTGGTTAGATGATTCCGGGAAAAATAAGAAAAGAATTTTCCGAAAATACCTTTTGCGAGATAAATCTGGGAATGGTAAAAATTTTGGAGCTCTAGTAAATTTTTGTAAAAATGAGAGGGGTAATTTGAGGTTAAATCAAATTTGGGAGGTATGAGGTCCAAAAGGGGGTATGTAAATTAATAGCCAATTAGTTATAGTTCATAGTTCCGGGAGATATACTCTAAGGAGATGCAACGATGTAAAAATAACAATGGTCGTTCGTTAACGAAATTAACCAAACAATTCGCTCCACCAACTAATTAAGAACGGCCATGCACCTACAAAAGAGGAACAATTGCAAAAAATTGGCGGCCAAGAAGTCTTTGGGCATTGGTGCGGAATTTGGGAGTTTCGATGCAAAATCTTTTGTTTACTATTCGAAGAAAATTGAGGAGACGGATGCTAGGGACCTTTCGGTCAAGGCTCAGAAGGCGAGAAGGAATTTTGCCAAATGAAGGCCTTAAATGTATAAGTGTGGGGGCTTGTCCTTAGAGCCAAGAGTTTTTGAGGGTGTTCGATGAGGGGGATTGGCGATCTTTCGATATCAGGTATTAGTGGGCGGGTGTTGCTGGGCAGATTTCGGGTGTTCCTCTTAGGGGAAGTAGGAGGTAACATGTTCCGGAGTCGTCCAGAGAACATCTTAGGTGTTTTGTAGCGGGGTACGTAGGAGGGTTTTTTTGGTAGGAGTTCCTTGTATTGAAGGGGGGTATTGTCATGCGTCTTTATGAACTGCATTGACTTGCACCATGGGTTAAAGTATCCATTGTACTCTTTTTAATAGAATTTTTGCTTATGAAAAAATGGTATCACGTTTGAATAATATGTGAGAAATGCAATTGCTTAATATCAGATAAGAAAAATCTCTTGGTCATCACAAAGATAAATGGATTCTCTCCGGTCGTGCTTAGGAGCAAATTTTGCACTGGCCAATGCCGAGCTTGTTCATTGTGGAAATTGAACCTAGGAGCAGTTGTAGTGTCTTGCCAATTGTGCTCTAAAGATACTGATTAGGGATCAATATAAAATTTCAATTTCCTAACATTTTATAAGCTTTGCTGTTATTGTGTCAGTTCAGTGGTAAGAGTTTGACTTAACCTCAAAGAAAAAAATTGAACCCCTTTGAGGATGGTTGTACGATGGTTAATGCCATTTTAACCAATAATAATTTCTCTCTTCTCCAATCCTTTTAAAACTCTTAATTTTTAGGCATTTTTGTAATTTCTTATTATATAAAGAATTGGTAGGGAATATTTCTCAACTATTAATGTCACTAAAACAATTTTGTTACCATCTATTGTAATTAGTTGAAGTTAGATTACAATTCCTGGAGATGTGCCATGATTTGGGCGGTTAGCTCCAAGAACAAATATGACTTTATGTTTCCATAAACTCAAAAATAAGTTCATCCAAATGGACCCCAAATACATCTGTTGTTACTCAATGAATTCAAAACTGCATTTTTTTTTGCTTATAATTAAATAAGTCCAGATGAGTATATATGTACAACTATAGAGTAGGATAAAAAATGGTAAAATTCCTTTTCCAAGATGAGAAAGTATAACTTGTCAAGAGATACTTTAACATCAAAGCTTTTCTCTTAACACAAAAAACAGAAATATATTAAAATGAAGTATAAGGGATACTTCAACTGAATATATTAGGGAGAAAACAAAATGAGGCATCACGACAACTAATTAAAGAGAAACAATCAAAGTCAATTGATCATTCACATATATCCACCCTAGTTAAAAACCATTTCCAAGATCTAACCTTAATCTAATCTAGGGTTAAATATGTTTTTGGTCCCTACAAAATTGACACATTCAAAGTTTAGTCCCTACATTATGTAAAAAGTGGGTTTAAAAGGATTTTGCATCGTTTAACTTTCAGCCAATGTAAAATTGTCATATTTTAAATTGGTTGTCCAGATAGTCGTTTTAAAAGTTTCTCGTTACATTAAGATAATTTAAAAAGTTGCGACCACATCTTTTAAATCGGTTGTCCAAACAATAAAATTAAAACGGTTTTGTTTCACTTCAATAATATACAAAATGTTGTCATTATGTCACTTTTTAAATAAGTTATTCTAATAGCCTATTTAAAGTTATATTTTCTTCCTGATTTTGCACTAATAAAAACTTATTTTCTTGTCAAATACGGTTTAACATGCAAACTTGAATTGTTAATAATCATTATAGATAAAACCCTAGGTGGACGCTTGTCATTGAATACATGCACCTACATACTATGCCCCCATACATTACAATTTGTTAGCATCATCACAAGCTTTGGATATTGTAGATTAATTAGTTGAGCAGCTGAATGGAGGATGACTTTGATTACAAGACATTCAATTTAGTCATCAATTTGAAGTTTTGAACCTTATCATTTTAGAGTTTTTGTGGCCCTCTAAAGTTCTCCGAACTTTTGTCACCGTATAACAACACCGTATATGGCAAAATTGTATTTGATTTATGGAATGTTTTAGTAAGGGAGTAGAACAAGCAACCTATCTATATATAGGGTATATAGGCTACCTTATGAATATATATCTATCTTGGAAATAAGGCCTCCCACGTAAGCTGGCCATGTATGTGGCTGAGGTTGATTGATGCTATATGTGGCATAAGATCAGAGGGTATATATATGTTGTATTAATTAAATTCCCATGATCCTAGTGATGCACGAGAAGGCAGTAATCAAATTTTGGCTTGTGATGTTATCAAGGTATGGGAGATTTAAAGGAAAAGGAGATTTATGTTGAACGGTGAAGAGTTTGATTAATTAATTGTGATATCGTGTTCTGATTGTATATTACTTTGAAAAATATGAATTTGTTGTGGACACAGACATAATATCATTGGTTGTATAAGGAATCACATATTTTTATTTTTATTTTTTGACACAAGAAAATGAAGAAATCACATATTTTCCAAAATTAGGTGGGTAAACTTGGAGATGATACCCGACATTTCCTATATGATTAATGATCTGTCACAAAAAGTATACATAACTATAGAGCAAGATCAAAATTTGATAGGGTTGACATAGAGCATGACACAATATGCCAGAATTTTAAATAAATAGCTCACATTTTGAGTAGCGCTTTACATGTAGAAAAGGAAACATGGAGGAATATAAATGCGCAGAGTCTAGTTTATATTACTAAACATTATGTTTAGTAACTATTAATAAAGGGTAAAAAGGTAAGATCCATCATAATAATTAGGAAAAAAATTGATCAGCAAATCCCCTACTTTTCTTCCATAATTATAGGCCTTATTTATGGTTGTGTGTGTATATATATATATATATATATATATATATATATATATATATAAAAACAAAAAACGTGGAGGACGATGGCTAGATAGCACTAACCAACGTTTGGCTATATAATGGCTAGATACCAATGCTGCAGGTTGTTTAGATAGAACTAACCAACGATGTGCATGACTGCGGGTTGTTTAGATAGAACTAACCAACGATGTGCATGACTGTGGTAAGTTGATTCTAACCACAGATTTGCAGGGATGTGGTTAGAGTGACACTAGCCACAAACTTGCTATGGTGTGGTTAGATACTAGCGTCACCGGACATTATATAGTTT
Organism: Astragalus glycyphyllos; assembly: GCA_963573325.1. NCBI lineage: Eukaryota > Viridiplantae > Streptophyta > Magnoliopsida > Fabales > Fabaceae > Astragalus > Astragalus glycyphyllos. The sequence continues at coordinate 43,296,324 of OY754309.1, forward strand.
TTCTAACCACGAAGTCACATAACTTCGACTAGTTTACTACTATCCATAAAATTGAAGAATTTTGGTTGGATGGCTCTAGCCACCAAATTACAGGGATTCGGTTATTCATATAAAATAGGAAATTGATCGTTAAACTTGTAACTAAAAAAGGTGACAATATAATGTAGCCGTCATACATGTTACTAAATTACTAAAAATCACATAAGTACGGACATCGGTTAGTTTTGTCTAACCACGAAGTCACTTAACTTCGCCTAGTTTACTACTAGCCACGGAATCAAACAATTCTGGTTAGTTGTCTCTAGCCACCTAATTATTGAGCTTCGGTTATTCATATAAAATAGGAAATTGGTCGTTATAGTTGGTCGTTATACTAACCACATAATTATATAACATTGGTTACTTGAGCTCTAGCCACCAAATTACATTTTGGTTGGATGGCTCTAGCCACCAAATTACATCGCATGATTTACATCTAACAGGTTATGGGTTCAAGTTCTCACTAGTTTCTTTGAGCTAATATAAATATAATTTTCTTTGTAAGTTTTTAAAGAGTTCGAAACTTTTACATGTCTTGATCAAAACTATGCCATGTTTTCAGGTGGACGAAGAGGACAGGTTATATTGGTGTCGTAGTCGGAATGGTTTCTTTTCTGTTTGGTCAGCATATTACGCATTCATGGAAGATTCTAGAAATAGCTCAAACTTGCGTATAGAGGGTGATTGGATGTCTATATGGAAGTGTCGTGTTCCACCGAAGGTTAAATTGTTTTTATGGAGACTTGCTAGGGGGTGTCTTCCAACCCGTAGCAACTTATTACGGCGACATGTTGATTGTGAAGATCATTGCCCGTTGTGCGAAGATGAGCCCGAGTCCGAGTGGCATGCTTTTCTTAATTGCTCTCATACAGAACCAATTTGGAATGATTGTGGATTGATTAATGAAATCCGATCTGCGATGACTGATGCTCTTGATTTTAGGAGCTGTTTCTTTTCTCTTATGCAGGTACTTACAGAGGATAAAAGGATCAGATTTGTCATGACCCTTTGGGCTATATGGCGCAGGCGTAATGATAAAGTCTGGGAGGGGGTCTTGCAGCCGATTGCGCAAGTCGTAAGCAAAGCGATGGATCACTTCCATGAGTGGAATTGGGCGCGAGCGAAGAACGATACAGCAAGCAGAGAAACTAGGCAGCATCATGCAAATGAAACTCGTTGGCAACCACCATGTCAAGGTACTCTCAAATGTAATGTAGATGCAGCACTTTTTGCATCTGAAAAAAATATGACATTAGCGTGTGTATCCGGTCCTCTACAGGCAGTTTCTATAAAGGCAAGACAATGTGGTTCACAGGTATTCCTACACCACAAGAGGCGGAGGCTATGGGGCTTTGGCAAACCTTACTCTGGTTGGAGGAATTGGGGCTGACTTCTGTTTCCATAGAACTGGATTGTCATCCAGTTGTAAATGGCTTGATGGCAGACATTTTACCAAATACCGAGTTTGGCACGCTAATATCTAAGTGTAGGACATTTTTATCTAATTTTACAAGCTTTCAGGTTAGCTTTATTCAAAGGCAAGCAAATCTTGCATCTCACACTCTAGCAAGGGCGTCAAGATTATATGCTAGCTCTCATGTTTTTGATTTAATTCCATCCTGTATTGACACTATTTTGATTAATGAAATGCCATAAGTTTATTATTGTCAAAAAAAAAGAATGGTAAAATTTCTTTTCCAACAAGATCCCAAAGTATATAACATATCAAGAGATACTTTAACACCAAAGCCTTTTTCTTAAAACAAATGGAGAAATGTATTAAAATGAAGCCTAAGGGATACTCCAATCCATTATATATAGGGGGAAACAAAATGAGGCAAGAGCCCACACGAAAACTAAAGAGAAACGATCAAAGCCAGCATACCTAAGGAGGTTATCTCACAACAACACAATCTAACAAGTCGACTGATCATGCATAGAATATACAATACCCTTATCCTCCCTAGCTAGAAACCGTTTCCAATATCTAACCTTAATATGATCCATACACGTAATACATTAGGTTGGTTCTTGATGAAGTTCCCTTCAAGAAGATAACCGAAGCAAATAACAGTATGTTGCTAGCTCCTTTCTCAGTAGAGGAGGTAAAAACGGTGTGGGAAAGCGAGAGAAACAAAAAGCCCACGCTCGGATGGTTTCAACCTTAACTTCTTCAAGAGTTGCTGAGATCCCATTGAAAAGGATGTTATGGGCTTCACTAGTGAGTTCTTCATGATAAGTACAGTTCAAAAAACTATATGTGCCTCATTCTTAACACTAGTCTTCAAATCCTATAATCCATAGGAGCTGGATGAATATTGTATCATCTCACTAATCGGTAGCTTGTATAAAATACTGGCAAAGACTTTGGCCAGTAGGTCCAAAAGAGTTCTTGGTAGTGTCACTGAGGGTTAGAATGCCTTTCTCCCCGAAAGGCAGATTTTAGATGGAGCAGGTGTTTTTAATGAACTACTGGATTTTACCAACAAATCAAAGAAAAGCTGCCTAGCACTGAAAATAGACTTCGAAAGGGCCTATGACACAGTAAGTTGGACATTTATTGATTACATGCGCGTGAGGCTAGGCTTTAATGTTGTAAGGCGGAAATGGATGAGCGGGTGTTATACGACTCCATATCAGTCATTGTAAATGGGAGCCCAACAAATGAGTTCACAACCTCCTAGGGTTTAAAACAAGGGGATCTTCGTGCCCCGTCTCTCTTTATTGTTTCTGCTGAAGGTCTGCCGGGTTTGATCCGCAAAGCCAAGGAGAATGGATGCTTTAGAGGGTTCTTGGTAAATGGAAATCTCTTCATATCCCTTCTTCAATTTGCTGATGACACAATGATATTTTGTGATGGGGCGAGTCGAATTTATGGTGTATTAAGGCAATTTTGAGAAGTTTGTGCTGGCTTTCAGGTTAAAAATAAACTATGCAAAGACCAATATAATGGAAGTTAATGTTGAGGAGAGAGTGTTGAATGGTGCTTTGGTTTTCCTGACATGCTGCATTGGGAAGATCCCCTTTAAATTCCTAGGTATTCCGACTGGAGCAAATCCAAGAAGATGCAACACTTGGGGACCGGTATTGAAGGCAATGAGATTGAAGTTATCATCATGGAGGAGTAGACAGTTGTCATTGGAGGTAGGCTCACCTTGATTAATTCGGTGCTCTCAAGCCTTCCGTTTTATTACATAACAGCAGTCTTAAATCACCAAATTGTTACGAGCCTTAGATGATACGTAGGCTCCGTCACGACCACGTCAGCTTTATTAGTGACAACTTGGGTTTTTTGTAACGAAAAATAAAAAAAGGACGAACGGTGTACACATTATGTAACTTAAAGGACCTAAGTGGTACGAAAAAAACTTAAATGACCAACTAGTTACAATTAAATAACTTAAAGGACCTCTAGTGTAATTTTGTCTATATAAAAAAAAAACACGGGATAACAATTCTGATATATAAAAAGACATTGCACTGATATATAAAAAACGTGGGTATGCATAGATTATTTTTAAATGATACTTTTACATTTTTAGATTTTAATATTTATCTTTTTATTTGAAACTCCTTTTTTATCTACTATAAAATTATCTTTATTTTCGTGGGGTAATGTTCAGACTATTTAAATACTGTCTAAGTTCATTCATAAAAAGAACACGACAGCACCCAAAACTCCGACAATGCCACCCAAACTTTCTTTTTGTTAAGACTATTACTGGCTATTCACGTAGTATCTCAACGATTTCAACGAAAGACTAATCTCTGCTCGCGTTTAGGATTAAGTTTCACATTGACTAATATTGAGTTTGTCCACCGCATGAATCAAATTCAGGAGCACCGGGTCGAACCCCCTTTACATAAGCTAATAAAAGTAATAGATTTTAATATTTTTAATAAAATTATTAGACTTTTTTATGATACTTTGCTAGTTTATTATCCACTTCACTTATTTCCCTCACTACAACAATTAAAAGTATATTAAAAAACAAATACTAATATAACCTTAAAGCATCAAAAATATTATTTAAAACTAAAAATTTATTTTTTTAAAAAAAAAAGACATGTAAAAAACAACATTGTTATAAAACAAATCAAAACAATAGCTAAAGAAGGACAAGAGAATGAGAGAAGATGATTCTTTGTATTGTTCTCTTCACAAGTGTCTCATTTCACTTAGGGTCAATTCAATTTATAGGGTGGGGAATTGGAGATTTGGATTGTATGCAGTCACTTTAAAGGTGCAGTCATGCAGTTAGTGCATTGGAAATAATTTTTTATTTTTTTATTTTAAGAAAATTTGACATGGCAATTTAATAATACTATCCAATACACCACTAACTGCGTGAATGCACCATAAAAGTGACTGCATACAATTCAAATCCGGAGGTTGATAAGTTAGTGGTTTATAATAAAAGCTCACTACACGGATTCAGATTCAGTGCATTCGGTTGTGCACTGAATCCGAATCCTACACTACACTAGGGAGTGATAAGAAGAGGGAGTAATGAGAAGAAGGGAGAAGGTAGTGGACACATCCCCTAGTATAAATATAAATATTCATAACAAACATCATTTAATTCAAAAGAAATAAGCCTGTTACAATCCCAACCAAAGTAGCAGTTCATTCTTCTCCACCACTGATATGTTACTCTCCCTCAATAGTATTACTTCCATTACACCAAATCAACTCCCTCCACCCCACCCCTTACCCAAAAATGCTACTGCTATATGTCAATTTAAGACAACAAAAGTTACAAAACTTCTCATTTCAAAAATGGATTTCTATTGGCCATCTATACATCTCCTCTGCTGGCACTGGTATATAGAAAGTTGTCAACCCAGATTCTGAGTCATACTTGAAGTCAGTTTCATTGCCACCCACCACACACTTCAATGGGCTCTCAGAGGAATAAACACCAAATCTACCACTTCCCCTTACTCTAAGGGTAACATATGCTTTATGTATTTCAAAATGCTCCACAGCTCCTCCAGTGTTAAACATATCTAATAGCCCTGTTGGTGCAAATGAAATACTTGGCGCAATTTTCTGTCCAACACCATTAGCTCACTTAGCATATCATATTCATAGACATAAAATAAAAAATTCAATGAAAATATCATTTTGACTAATAGTCTAATACTTTAGCTTTATTACCTTGATTGGAAAGAAATGGAGAAGTTCATACTCTAGAACTACTAGTGTCACCGGCACTGAAGCACCTTTTGGTAGCCGAATTACCTCACCTAAAATGTAGAAAACAGTTTAATAAAGTTGAAATGAGGTATTCAATAAAAATCATAATGAATAAGATGTCTTCTTTCTTATTCACCTAACTTCATCAAAAAATAGTAAAATCAAAACAAAGTATATACTGATTAAATTACCTGATTTATAGGCATAAACAATAGCGTCGCCATTCCAATCAGCACCAGCTACTTGAGCAATTGAATCAACATCAGAGGTACAAACAGAAGTACTAAGTGTCCCAGGGGTTGCACAATGAATACGGTTTTCCTTCTCTGTCTTGCACCAACCAGCACCTTGACAGTTAAACACACCAACCACTCCAGAGCATTTGTTCATATTCCATATCTTGAGCATGCTGAAATGAAATTTAGACATATGAATTTCTACTACACCAACTACTCAGAAGCATGGCTTGATTAAAAACAGATGCAAGATTCAACAAACCTATTCCCATCTCTTGCTGGATCAACAAAGAGACAATCAATAGTAGGCCGACCCGTCAATTGGGCTCGTAGAACTGAACTATCAGGCAGAACCAGTTTCTTAAGAATATCAAAATTGTGCATTCCTGGTTTATCACTAAAAAAGCAACAAAATCCACATCATAACTCATTTTATGTATGATCCAATGTAAGACAAGATATAGATAGATATCACTATACCTAACATAAATTGGACCTCCACTGATTGCACGAGCTGCAGCATGATATTCCGCGGCCGGATGTAAACTCTGAAATTACAAATGCATTTTGGTTAACAAGAATAATATCATTGAAGTGGATTAACTATTAACTAACTAATTGTATCACTTCAACTTACATGAAACATGTCCCAATCAGGCTGCATAAATTCTCCAAGGAAAAGTGAGTTATAAGCAACAGAAGAAACATGGATGGTATGAGAAGCAGGATCACGCGGATAAAAGTCATCAGAAGCTCTCACAACAGCAGTCTCCTTAGTACTATAAAGTCCATCGGTATTGTGACACATACAAGCAATGCAACCATTGTCGGGAAAATTACGAGCAATGGATGCCTCAAGCGCTTGATGATAGCTGCGAGTTAGCGAGACTCTACCACCGTATCCAGAACCAAGGGTCTCAATAATGTTTTGCACATCAACCTTTACTCCATCTACTCCACATGAAGCTAAGTAAGCATGAAGCTCATCGTAGAACTTGAAAACCTTCTTTGGGTGCACAAGGCCTAAGCCATGAATGGCCAAACTATCTAAGACAATGTCTGGTTGGTTTCCTAGGACACCTGGAGATTGTACTGGGTATGCTAAGGTAGTGTCATAATTTTCCATTCCACTTGCTGCTGGCTTCACTCCTCCCCAATAACCAGCTAGAGCATGCCATACATAAACATATCTGTCCATCACAAGCACACAAATTAGCACATAATAAATTTAGATATGGCAAACAGCTCAAGAACAAGAGAATAAGAATTTCAGGATCCAAGACCATACTTCACATTGTGATGTTGCTTTGCTTCATCTACAACATGCTTCAGGCCTAATGTTGTAAATTTAGTGCTCTCTTTAAAACCAATTAATCTAGTAGCAAACCTGCAGATATCACAATTAATCAGAAATACTATAGAAATATTACCTGTACATGTTTTTTAATATGGAAAACAATTATACAAAGCTGAACTATTTCTTTGAACATGAAAACTGGTGCTAAATATAGAAACAGATAAAATCTCATACTGTGCTCCTTCTTGTACAACACTATCAACATCGACCGGTTTGCTTTCAATCTGTTGCCAGCCATCATCTATAATGAGGAACCGTGCCGGTGTCCCTCCCTCCGATAGGCTGAAGTAAAATCGAACAAAATACAATATCGAGTCAATATCTCAACATCATCTCGAGCTCTTCTTACTAGACCAATATATTAATATTTCTTCACTAATTACCTTTTCAAGCCCTCCTCAATACCCTTTTCTGTGACATCAGTATAGAAAGCATCCCATGTGCACCAGCCAAACCAGTCAAGAAAAGATGGCAACTGCAACAAATCATTAAATAATACGGTTACAAGATCTCTTACATATTAAATAAATGAATCCATTGGTATTCCCACAGGAGGTGAAGATTCTTACTCTTTTATTCTCACGATGAGAAAAAGTTTTCATATGTTTTTCTACAGCCCTTGAATGACAAGCAGAAAATGAGTCAGTAACACTTGTCAAAATACAGATTACATACAATGTTCACCAAATGAGAGAAAGAGGCCTTACTTGACAGCTTGGTTGATGACTTCATAGGGGTTGGTCCCGGCGTGCAAGTAGACCAGGCGAAGGCCTTGATTAGTCTTAACAGCAGGATCTCCTACAAAACCAAACCACACACCAAAAGGGAAAAATATGTTTTGGTTCTTGTTGGGAACAAACTCGGTTTGCTTGTTTTAAGTGAGGAACTCACCACTTTCAAGGCAAATCTCTATCTGGTTTTTGTCATTGCCTTGAAGAACAGCTCGGAAGGGACCTTCAAGGAGAGGAAGCAAGACAACATAGATGGCAGGATTTTTACCATCTTTGCTTTCTATAAGCATGAATTGAGTCTCTAGAGGGAGATCCCTCCCACAAGTTCCTACTCTATGAGTCATCCACCATAACTTGAACCGGAAACAACTCAAGAATTGAAGACCCCTGTGACAATAATCAATTTAATTATTAATCTATGAAAACAGAACATAACCAATAATAAGAATGTAAATGCTATTAAAAGTACTTACTCCAAGATACCCATGGGAAAGACATGGAGGCTTTTGGTGTTGGAAGAAGTAGCACCAATAAATGCACCAGTAACGATGTCGTTTGGAGTTACTGGAGTTAGAACAATGTTGTCTGGTACCTCAGTCAGTATTGTCTTCCCGTGGACTACCAGGTTCCCTTCGTTGACCCAAATTTTAGGTGTCACCGTCATTTTGGAACACTTGACTACTGTGACAAGACACCATTGAGAAGCGTAAACTAAATATTTATTAAAACTATTAGTGCTTTAATTAAGACTGTTGAAGCTAGTACAAAGCAAGAACAAAAGCAACTAAAAAAAACTGCCACATAGTATGTGATATATGAATAGTAAAGTAATGAAAAGTGAAAATTGTTGATGGGGTGGGTAATATGGACCTAGGGACTTATGACGGTGATGGATAGTAAAGGCTATGCTGGAATTAGAGTGATTGAGATGTGGCAGGGGCACCCGCGAAGGAGGAATATTCCACCCTGTGGATTGTGCTGAAGCTTCCCTTAGCATGCCAATCACCTGGTTACCAGAACTTGAATGGAATTACAGTGAGGGAGGGAGTGAAAACGTAAGAACGAGTTATGATGCCATGTTTCTTGTCTTGCAGTTGCAGATGAACATGAAGGCAAGGCACATTCGGTGGAGTCTAATTCAAATTCAATCTTTCTTTCTAAAAGTTAACTCTTAAATTAAATTAAATTAAATTCAACATTAGTCTTAATAAATTTCATTTTTTCTTTTGTTCTTTTCCACGGTAAACCAAATAGTTGCCACCTTTGCACGTGGCAATAGAGTCGGTGGTTCTTGTGTCACCGAACTAACCAACCACACGCGCGAAAACAAGCACACACCTCAAAATATGCAATTCAACAAATCACAAGTTCATCTCAAACTCTTGGATTTCAGATTCTCAATGTATGATCATTTTTCAAACCACATCAATAATAATAATCATAATAACAATTTATAAAATGTCATCACAACAAGATATTAATTATTCGCTCGATCAAATGGTCATGAAGAACTCACCGCGAAACCAAAGCTTTCAAATAGAGCTAGAAGAAGTGTGTAATACTGCTTCAATCAAATATCAAAGCTAGAAGCAACGATCGACGAAGTAGATTAATTAACTGATATCAAAGCACTTGTGTTAACGAATTTTGAATTGAACTGAGAGGCGGAAGAGAGGTTTTTATACACTGTATATAGTGGTAAAAGTTGAGGAAGTTCTAGACATTGATGGCTTCATATGGTGACACGTGGAGTGCATTGCATTGCAAGAGGCGGTTGAACCCGCGGGGTGAAACGATAACAACAAATAGTGTCTGGGAAATGACACACGCGGGAAGATATATATATATATATTCTTCTTTAGAAACAAAAAGCCGCAAAATAAAACAATTCAGCACATGCGTGCAGGATTATTGCTACCGCTAGGTGATGATGATGTTGAAGCTGAGCTGCTGCTGAGTCGGATATTCGGATTTAGAAGCATCGGGTTAGTTCCAATCCAACAATGAGATGAAAAACTCATCCCCGTGACGCGGAAATATACTACAAGGTAACGGTAACTAGGAATGTCATACCTTAATCACGCATTTAGCTTCAATACAGTCAACAAAAATGTGAAAAAAATGGTCCCAGCATTTTCACCTGCTATATCAAGTAGTTATCTAAAAAAGTTAAATCATTTTTTAGGTTGTTTTAATATTTTGGTGAATGCCTATTGTGGCATGTCAAAATGTTCGATCAATCTTTGGACTTCATTTTAAAAGAACCATATTAAGGGCACCCATAACCCAAAATTTTGAATGCCCCTAATAAGGAGGTCCATAACAGGTCAAAATGCCCAATCCATTTTTTGACTTCATTTTCAAAGGATCGTCTTAGGTACTCTACGCCTAAGATGATCCTTTGAAAATGAGGTCCAAAGTTTTAGGGACGGTTAATATTATTTTGGTGGATACATACTATGGCATGCCAAAATACTCGATCCACCTCTAGATCTCATTTTTAAAATGAATGATTTTGGATGAAAATAAAAACACATTTTTGTAATAATAGAAGTGTTTCTCTAGGGTTCTTTGATAAACTAGACTAGAATCTTATTTTGAGTCTCCTACTTGTGTGGTAATTTCTCTTAGATCTTATTATCCTCTTGGATGTTGCGATTTTTTTAGCATGTTCCATTCAATTCCCACCAAACCTATTGCTAGCCATGTTGCTAGCCAAAGTCGATTCTCACCAAATTGTTCTTCATTTCTTCCATGGAACAGACAAATGTTTAGACCATGATTAACTGTGGTCAATATTGACTGCAATAACTGCTGTTAGGCATATAAGGGCCATTGGATATGCTGCAGGGAAAATCATAGCCATTTATTTATTTTATTTATTAAAAATTAAAAAAAAAATAGAAGTGGAGAGAAATAGACATGAGTGACAACAGTGGATTCAATTCCCAAATGTTCCATTCTTGGTGCTTTTTTAGCAACACTTGATTTTTCAAAAGATCGTTCAACTGCGAGAGCCTATCCATCAACCTTTATTTGAATCTTTCAGCTCCATTTGTGTATCAAGGGATGTTCCTAGTGAAAAGGAGCCGTTGATGAGGCTATGTCATCGTCTCAATTAATGCTCAACGAAGATGATGGGAATGAATATTTTAGTTTCACACAGACAACACCAATGCTCTATTCAAATTCTTCAGCAGGATAGATATAGGATTGGGCCTACCTTTGTGTGATCCCGAAAAAGTTTGCTTAATTTGTTAGAGTTGCAAAATACGGAGTACCTGCAAAAGTATTTTGACGCTCTAGTTAGTATGTGAATTAGCTTAAGGCATAAAGAATAGATAAAAGTACATTGAAGATGCAACTTCCTTTGTATAGAGATGACCAAGGTGGGTCTCTATATTTATCATCTATACGCTCACTTCTAAAAGATCATTATCAAATACTCAATAATTTTAAACTTTATTTTTTTAAAAAAAATCAATTCTTCTTTCACAATCTACAACATATAAAAACCTTTAAAGCTAGCATGTTACCACAATCTAAAACACATAAACCTTAGTTGTGTACTATGTAAATCTAATCATATCTTCATCAGAGATTCAGAGCCAGTATGTTTTCAGGTCTCCTTTTACTGAAACCCAGTTGGTGATTTATCATACACATTTGCTAATAAGATTAAGATCCAACTTTTTGAAATGCTAAAACGGATAATTTAGACAACAGAAGCGTAAAAGATCAAAAGAACTGTCAAGTGATTATAATCAATATAGACGTAATATTTGAAGTATTTACATTCATTATTTGATGACTTTGTCCATGCCTCTCGTCCTCACCTTTTCCCCAGTAACACCCTTAACAAATCAAATGGGTGAAAAATATATAATTAGAACTGCAAACCTGGCAGGCATCACTGCTCAGGCATATATCCTATCTCACAATCACCCCAAACATGGGAGGTTCCTCGAAAGGATACAAGGAAAATTAGAGAAAACAATTACAACGAAGGAAAAAGAAAATTGATGACAACTTTTCCTTTATCCTATCATATTTGCCTTTCAAGGAGTAAAATTAGCCATTTTCTAAAGTCATCTACCCTCGTTGTTTGATTGCAATGACCCATCTTGCATCAGTTTCAGACTTAGACTAGTAAATCTCTCCCGTGAATACTGCCTTGATGCTTTTCTCCAATCGGTGCCAGCCTTCATCATTGCGGCAAATTCCTCATAACTTATTCTTCCATCCTACAATTTCATGAAGAAAGAGATCAAACATTGGTTCCAAATGAGACAAATAAATAAAAAACCACCTGTTTTAAAGTCAAAATCCAGATCAAGAATACCATGGAGATCAATCGCATTTATTTAAAATTTTAACTAAAAGTGAAATATACTGACCTTATCTGTGTCAACATCATGCATAATTGCACTAATGACGTCTTCACTATTTGTTTCGACCTCATCAGATAAGGCATTACGTAACTCTTCAAGTTCAATATACCCGCTTTGGTTCTGATCGAAAAATTGGAAGGCTTTGTGAAGGTGGTCGTCATGGTCTATCTTTCTCAAATGAATAGAAATGGCTACAAACTCTCCATAATCTAGGTACCCATCTTTGTCTACATCCCCCTGTAAAAGAAGCCCCTAAAGATTAGATGCTGAAGAGACACCTTCTCAAGGGCATACAGTACATTCATATAGTACTTTTGATTTAAGAGGAAATAGCACTGAGAGGATTAAGAATGTCTGCTTGTAACAATTTATTACTTTAAAGTTCAAACATAACCACTAACAAACCCGTTTATGTTGGCATATATATACGAACCAATACTCCCGTAAAATAACCCATGGTGATCATTAGTTTGACAAACTACCTATTTCTACAACCATCAATGGTGGAACAAACAGAAAAGATTCTAGATAATGAGTAATACTCACAGCTTCCATCAGTATTTGGACATCTCCATCAGGAATTTGATGGCCTAGCTCAAGCAACCCTGCTCGTAATTCATCAATGTTAATTTTGCCTCTTTCGCCTTTATCCATCACCTTGAATCCATGCTTTATTCCAGCAACTTCATCTACAGACAAATGATCTGCAATCACCTGTTCGTATGGAATCCAAAATAACAAAATCAAAAACTTGGCAAAACAGAAGGGTTGTATGTGGATTTGTAGATAAACATTTTAGAAAGAATTTCCTTTTTCTTTTCATTAGATATTAATATAGTAATGTTAACATTACCCTCAATGCTCTTTTTTTGAGTTTGTTCATAACAGAAAATTGCATGAGCCTTGATCTGACAGTTTCTCCTAATGAAACATTAGGAGCAGTCTTTGCATTCCGCACCCATGGATGATCTGCATTTAGTGACCAAGCAACGTTAACATCCTCACAATTCAACTTTTCAAATTTTATAAAAAAAATGTTCTTCTCCTAAGCAAAAAAATAAATAAATTCCAGAGTTCTATGTTAAACTTCATCTCTACATGAACTGTGTATTACCTAACACTTCCTGTGCAGTAAGCCGACGCTTTGGGTCAGGATCAAGCATCTTCCTCACAAGGTCTTTTGCATTATCAGAAACCTTTGGCCATGGCTCCCTTTTAAAGTCAACAACAGATCGTATAATTGCTTGAGCAACTCCCTGTTCAGTTTCTGCATTTTAAGAAAGAGAAGATTTAAAAATCAAACTTATCACACAGAAGAAAGCAAGAAAAAAGGATGCAACAGAAATTGCATTGGAGCAATAGCAATAGAGAGTAAACGAAAAAATTATTTATAATATCATCCCTTATCTTCTTTTTTTTAAGATTAACATACTACTTCATTGCTCAGAAACAAGGCAATTGCGGCTAGGATAGTTTAAGACCTATAAAGCCAAAAACGTCATTCACAAGACAAACCCAACCTGCCCAAAACGGCGGAACACCACATAGTAAGATGTAAAGAATTACTCCAGCACTCCAGATATCTATTTCAGGGCCATAATTTCGCTTTAATACTTCAGGGGCCATGTAATATGGACTTCCAACTATCTCATTAAATCTTTCACCTGAAGAACATGGCAAACTTCAGCTAATTGTACATGGATGGAGCAACAAAATGATAACAATCAAATTTAAAGCAACACCACCAACAGATTCAATCACTAGCAAAGAGCATTACCTGGTTTAAAGAAAATTGACAAACCAAAATCAATAGCTTTCAAAGGTGCTGTTTCCTTCTTGTTTGCAAACAAAAAGTTCTCGGGTTTGAGATCCCGATGCATCACACCATGTTTGTGGCACATCTAAAACACAACAAAATACAAAATAACTAAGACTGAATCCCAAATTCAAAATAACCAACAAAAGAATAAGAATGGAACACAAAAGTACATCAGAACAAAGTTGATTTCAACTTATAAGAATATTCATGACTACTAGAGATCATTTCAACTTTTTTTTATAAGTAGTACGGCAAAGTTTATCCAAAACCAAAAATACAACAAAAACTTGGTAAAATTGTCTTGCCTTTATCTTAATTTGTTTAAGATCAATTCTTTAAAAATCAATTTTTAGAAACAATTCTACAAGTATCCAAAACAAAAGGATGTGAAAATTGTACTCAACAGCAAATAGCATTGTACTCATTTAAAAACTGTTGTCAATTAGTAGTACTAGTTAAAATTTGTCTTCAAAATGATGGCCAAATGCTAAGTTTAAGTTTGTTTCAAATTACCTACTTTATTTCAAAACAATTATGATGTTTAAAAGAGTAATTAATATCTTTTGAATTTTTTAAACTGACAATTACTTATCAATTCAGACAATTGAGATTTATCTATTGAGAAAATAATTAAAACATTCTTGCTGAATTATCTATCAAAGTATTCCAACTTGCAAATAAATAACATAAAATTCGGAAAACAATATAATATAATCAAATGTAACTATCCTTTTCAAAAATTTCAAAAATAAAAACATTCAATAAATTTTCATTAAACAATCAAGCAAAAATCCATAAACAAAATCACGAATTAAGATTCTAAATCTCTAACAAACCTGCACAACTTCAACGATGGTTTTCGTAACAGCAGCAGCAGCACGTTCGGTATAATGACCACGAGCAACAATACGATCAAAAAGCTCACCACCTTCACAAAGCTCCATAACAAGATGAACAGCATTATCATCTTCATAAGTATCCTTCAACGAAACGATATTAGCATGTTTAGGCAAGTGCCTCATAATTTCAACTTCTCTTCTCACATCTTCAATATCAATCGCGGTTCTCAACTTCTTCTTTGAAATTGACTTACACGCTAACTCTTCTCCATTTTCCCTATCTTTGCATAAATACGTTATTCCAAATTCACCTCTTCCTAGTTCCCTTCCTAGCTCATATCTTAGCCCGATCTCTCGGCCCGTCGGTTCTTTTAACACCACCAGCTTCTTCTTGTTAATCGGCCCGTCTTCCTTGGGCTTTGGATTGGGCTTTTCCTTCTTTTTGATTATCGTTGGCGTTACACAGCAATTTCCCATCGATTAGGGATTTAGTTTCAACAAATCTGGAGAATTATTGTTGTTAATTATCAATTATTAAAAACTAATCGATCTGTTTGTTTTGGAAGGAATGAAAATGTGAAGTGGTGATTTAAGGGAGGGTTTGGAGAGAGAAAGAAAGAGGAAGG
Source organism: Astragalus glycyphyllos (assembly GCA_963573325.1). Classification (NCBI taxonomy): domain Eukaryota; kingdom Viridiplantae; phylum Streptophyta; class Magnoliopsida; order Fabales; family Fabaceae; genus Astragalus; species Astragalus glycyphyllos. Next base: position 43,311,562 of record OY754309.1, read on the forward strand.
AAATTGAGAGCAGATTGAAGGAGAAGGTCAAAGTTGATATGCAGACACGTCCATGGTCTTCTTCTTCTTCTCCTCCTTCTTTCGCTTTCTCTTTCCTTGGATTTTTCTTTTCTTCTCTCTCTCTCTAGAAAAAAAGAAATACAGAAGAATAATGAGTTGGTTTTTTCCCAATTTTGTCTTAATTAATAATCACCACAATGTAAATCTTTCATAAGAAGAAGAATATCCAGTTTTAAATTGTGTATTAATTGTTTTTCCCTTTTTCTTATTTTTATTTTTAGAAAATTAATTTAGTCTTCGTAGCTTACCTGTCTGTTTGAGATATATATGGATTCGTTTGGTGGAATGGGAACCTTCCTTTGACTGCCGTTTTTCCTTTTCCATTCTGTAATTTCCTTAATGCCATTTTACAAGATAATTAATTTCTAGTCGATTATGGAAAACAGTGTAATTAGGTAGTGCTCACCCAAAAAAGAGATCACACTTTGTCAAAAAATATCACACTCCCTCAACAAAAAATACTACCTATTTGATACATTCTTTCTAGAAACCTAACTAAAAGTTAGTTTGTAAATTATCTTAATAAAGAATTTTTTGGTAACTATCTTAATAAACTTACTGAAACAAGTTTTAAGAACAATTTATATATTTTGTCAAAAAAATAGAACAATTTATATATATTTTATTAAAAACCATTTTTTTGTTAATATTTTTTTTGTCGAGACCAAGTTATTGACTGGATCGAACCTTCGACACTTGGTTAAAGCAGGATGAACCTTAGCCGTTCAACCACACCCACTGGATTCGGCGGTTACATATAATAAATTTAATACATTGTGTCAAAAAAATAAATACATAAATTATATTAAAAAAATATGATTTATTTTTTAAGTTTTATGGATTACACGCCACTATGAAAGTACAAAATAACGGTCTATACCTTTTTTGGGAAAAGATGAAAAATAAAAGGAAAAAGCTACAAAGAAGAAAACAGGAAAAAAAATAAAACAAACTAGCTTCTTGCAAACCGAACCCGAAGAGCATTAGCTTGCATTAGAGAGGAAATTCCATTTGGAGGTTCCAAGAAATCAAGCTGGTTTTATCTATGGGTTTTGGGGTTGGGATGAGAGTCATTATAGTGATGTTTTTGCATGTCAATTTTATCTTTATTAGGGGTGGTTTCCTTTTAATAGGATTATTATTTTCTCCTTTCGGTTGCCTGGTTTTATCCATGGGTTTTAGCCTAGTCCCTCATGTCTTTTGTATCTTTTCTCTTTTTTATCAATAAATTGTACGGGGAGTATTATTTCCTTTTTGATGTTTTTTCCCTAAGGAGGAATTTTCATCAGAATGTTTTAATGAAGCTCCATAACCCTTTCTTTTGATTAAAAAAAAAGGCACCAGAACTTGATGCTCCTAGCTTTGCCATAAAATCCTTAGACGAGTTTGCCTCCCTCAAAGTGTGGACAATCTGAATACGCTAATGTCGTTGCACAAGATACTGTATTTTGCAAATAATTGATGCAAAGTGGTGTCACCGATTCACAGGTGCATGAACTAACTGAACTGCCAGAACTGAGTCAGAATAACAAATAATATCTCTGTACCCTTTTTCCCATGCTGCTTGAAGACCATGATAGATTGCTACTAACTCCACATGACAGTGGAAATGTCAAAATTACCAGCAAATCCACGAGCAAGGGGTGTTTCTGCATTTTACAGAGACTAAACTAAATAATGGTGATATTTACTTGAACCAAACACGTGAAACTAAGAGTAAATATTTATAATCTATGTTTTTGTGTCGGCTTGGGTATCTACTTTTTGTGTCTCTGATGGTGATATTTTAAAGACATTTTAAATGCGTAGGTCTGCCCTTTCACGTGTTTGGTTCAAGTAAATATCACCATTATTTAGTTTAGTCTCTGTAAAATGCAGAACATTTAATTATACACTCTTTTGTAACCTTATTTCTAATCGACGTGGAACTAAAATTTCTCCCAAAATAGTGTTCTTTTTTTTGGTCAAACGAATAAATAGTGTTTAAAGTTTTAGAATATGGATTGGCCCTAACTCAACCCTAAAAAATAAACTTTTTTTAAATACTAAAAAATAGACTAGAAATCAATAACATGATAATAAAATTATATCGCCAAAAAGTTTGTGTACACCAACCTCTGTAATGGAGGTTATATGTGTCTTTAAGGCTGTTCACTGGAAGGTATTACTGAATTTTAATATTCTTTTACATTTTTCTATTTTATCTGTTTTTTTATAAAACTATCTATATTTATAATATTTCTTTGTTTTTTATTGCTTTTTTCTCTGCTTATTCATCTAGAATCATTAGATTTAAAGTGATCGTGGATTGTTTCTCAGTTGACTTTAAGATTAGATAGCAAGCAAAGTGTTGTTTTTGCACTCAATCATTTTCCGCTTCTTCCTCTTTTGACTGTTTGACCATTGTATCGATGCAATGCAACTCATCGAGTCATTGTTCATTTTATTAGTAAAATAGTATTAGTAATAACTAACAAATTTTTACTTAGTTTTTCTACAGACTTTCATCTTGAATCATTATTATTACTATATACTATGTAAAATAAAAAATGTTATCTAAGCCAATAAATTATAAATCTATTTTCCTCTGAAAGAATGGAACTAAGACCAGTTTTTACTGAAAAGGAAGACTAAAAAAAGTATTATCTGATTATCTCATCTGATACGTAACTCACATAATTGCATTAAATATTTGCACAATGATAACTTCATCGTCTTATACTCTTATTTCTTATATTAAAAAATACTCTTATTTCTTATTCTTATAAAAAAAATACTCTTATTTCTTATATTAAAAATGAAATCTCATGATTTATGCTTTGATTTGTTCTCCCTAGCGTTTCATGAACAAGCATCGGCCAAAACGAAAACTTTTATATAACTACCTACTTTCAGGGTGCGTTTGATTCGCTAAGCAGTGAAGGATTAGACTGGACAACTTAAGTTGTACTCTGTTTGATTTGAAAACTGTTCAACAGTACTGGACAGAAATGAAGACAAGAGACTGGACAAATACCCAAATTCATGTACCTCACAAAATCATAGTACAACTTTCTGTCCCACAAGACAACTTCCGCATCACTCAAAGAATACTAAAATTTTATTTTTATTTCCTATTCAATAATTTTTTATCTCCTCTATTCTCCCTCTTCCTCTCCCTCTCCCTCTCGCTCTCTCTCTCTCTCATCCATCTTTTCCATCGTACGGTTTTCTTTATTAATTTTTTAATTACATTATAATATATGTTATATAAAATCATTATAAATATTAGAAAGAGAATTATATTAAAATTTATATTTTTTTTGCTTGTGCTGTTCATTGTTCACCAAACAATGTACTGGACAAAAGTTTGTCCAGTGCTGTCCTGTCGTACTGTCTAATCCAGTCCAGTACTGTCCTGTTTGCAAATCAAACGGACCCTCAGAGATTTGTTCCGGTCCTTTGTCAAAAAAAATGTGTTCCGGTCATTAGCTTTTCTAAATGGTTTAAACAATCAATACTGATATTTACACATTAATTAATATTAAAATTATATCCATCTACTCTGTTTTTTTTCAAACCATTGCTGGCTAGTGTTCTAACACTTTCAACGAAAAGACCAATATCCGCTTCTATTAGAATTAAATTTCGCACTGGCCAACACCAAGTATGTCCATCTACTCTATTTGATCATAAAACCAGAAGTGTTGTAAATGAAGGAAATAGTCTTAAATAAAGTCTGAATCTAATTTATATCGAAGGGAATACTCTATTTGTACTCTGCTTGAATATAAGAAATCAAGGATAAAAAACAAAATTTTGGCTTGAATAACATTGTTAAAATTATGATGTCCATGTCAAAAAGTATGACAATACAAAACGAAATATACAAAATAACCTGCATAACAATACATGTCGCACGGTGAATGAGAAATGAGAAGGGAAATCACACTATTCTTATCTTTCATTGCCATGCTAAAAAAACATTTCCTTTAAGTATTATTTCAAACCTTTTTTTTATAAACCAAAGTATCATTCACGGTGTAGAGACTAATCCTTCAAGGACAACCGCTTGTGCTATATCATGTTGGTAAATATTATGTCAAAACTTTTTTTCCGATAAGCAATGTTAATAGGGGATGGGGAAATGGACTCATTCGATATCCCTTAGCTGACCAGCTGAGTTACTATGTCAAAACTTATATGGTCTATTGTACGGTCTTCTTTTAACCTAAACTATAGGTTAAATAAATTTCTCACAAGAGCGGCACAACCTTCCATACTTGTACTTCTAGATCATGTGGAAAAAATTTCTTCTCCGTAGACGAAGTGCCTGACTTTAATTTACCAATATTAAATTAAATGTTTAGAAAAGTTAATATCATAAGGTGGAGTCTATTTAAATGTTAATTTGTAATGGGATTTTTTTTGGAAAAGATATGCTTGCAGATTTTTCTTTTATTTTGGAAAACTTGTACATTGTTTTCTAGAACAACTACCATGGTCACCGTTTCATCAAGTATTGACTTCTAGAAATTTTATGACATCGCCCTCTAGAAATATGCTATGCCTGATTGCAAACGCAACGAAGACAAAAAAAACAAACACGATACCTTTTCTATAAAATGGGGAGAAAAAATTTAAGTCATACATTTTCTTAATTTTATAGATTTTTAAAAAGAGAAATGATTGTGATTTAGAAAATTCTGCTTACAGTGTCACATGGAATCTATTTCACCATTTATTTCTTACTCTTTCATAGTCTCACCTTTCTCTTGTCATCAAAATTAATGACATGTTATGTTGGCGTCCATACAAGAATTTGTTGTATCACGTCAAAAAAAAAAAATTGTTGTAAGTGCTATTTGTAAGGCTTAACACAACTAGTTGTCAGGTTGGATATTTTGCTGTGTAAAATTACGGATAAAAAAAGGTTAACCATAAGCCCCTCTATATGCTGTCCAATCTCTAAGTCCTTTAAGTCCTGCTATAAAGAAAAGTTAACCATTATTCAATAACATAAAAGTGTAGGTAGACGACCTTAGAAAGGAAACAAAGGTTGGAACACAACTTTCATAAGATGGGGAAGACAACTTCATAAGAACTTTAACTATAAATGCTGAAAATTTTGCATGAACACCAGAGAACACGCCGAGAATTGATCCAAGGGTATTTTTTTTCGGCAAATAAAAGGAAGGAAGTTTCATTAAAACCTTTTGATGTAGAGACATCAAGAAGGATAAAGAGTACTTCCGTCTGATTTTATTAAAAAAGAGAAAAAACAAAGAGGACAAAAGGGAGACCAAAACCCTTGAAAAAAAGAAAATACAGTCAAAGCATAATTAGAGAACCCCTAACTTGTTACGGCGAACGACCCCCTAAAACAAACCATCCTATAAACTTAAAGGACTAAATTACAATACTCAAATCAAAAAGAGTTAGAGATAGAATTTGCTTTCGAGCGAGTATTATAGCCAACAACCAATTTCTTTTTTTTTGTCTAATTTTCTTCTTTTGGGTCTTGGAAACAACCGGTTCGAAAGTATCACCCCGCACAATTGTTCTTTGGGTATCGGAAGAAATAGGGTCACCAACATTATCTGACACATCACCCCAAATCTGTCTTAAAATTCTCATATCAGATGCTACTACTAGATTAGGAGTAGCATCAGACTTGGACACAACCAGTTTGATATTCTCACTCTGAGCAATTTTTTCTTGGGTATCAGAAGCCATATGGTTAGGATCATCATCTGACACATCACCCCAATGCTTACCTACTATTCTCATATCAGATGCTACCCCAATGTTGGAAGTGGCATCAGAAACTGAGACATTTGGCAAATCTAGCCTGGTAGTGGGAGGTTGAGTGGAGGAAGAGGCAACCTCTTGCAGGGGCCGAGTCAATGAGTTATTTGTGGAAGAATGTATCACCAAATCACCCAAATTACAGGTATCAGGCACTGAAGCATAAACTTTTTGTGTAGCTTTACTTGCATTAACAATATCATTCTCTTCGTCCACTAAAATAGTTGAATCAATACCAGCCTTGGATTGTGTGGTGCTTTGGAGGGGCCAATATCAATTAGAGTCTCGTTTTCAATTTGTTGCTTCGCGATAATTGATTTCGTTGTATCCTTCTTAGGAATATACATAGCAGCTTGAGGAGGGACAGAAGAAAAGAATGTATCACCTTGAATTGATTCAAGGGTGGTCTGCAATAAAATCGCATTATATCATGGTGGCTCAGAAGAAAAGAAAAAGAAAGTTAGTTGGAGAGAAGCAACTAGCATTATAAGAAGAAACCTGAAATACTACTTGAGGTCGATTTCATCAAAGAATTTAAGAATTAAGAGTAAAAACCAATTTTAGTCAATGATAATTTCTTTACACGACATTGTCAAAAAAAAAAAACTTTACACCACAAATTGTTTACTGACAATTTTTTGGAACAAATTAATCCCCGACATTTTATAAGCAGAGCATGCCAGGGATTAATTTGTCCTAAAAAATTAACTTGTCCATGTTTTGAAAATGTTAACGACTAATTTGTCCCGTTAAAAATTGTCGGAAATGGACTTTTACTCAAGAAATAATAATGTACCTGACTGATGTGGTCATTCAACACCATCATCGTAAAGAAAAAGCAACAAGCCAGCCAATATTCCAAAGTCACAGTATCACTCATTTTACAGATTAACATACATCAAAAGCCAAAACAGTACCAACAGTATATTAAGATTGGTACATTAAACGCCATTGATTGCGTTGAGAATATCCCTGAAAATTTAACATAAGGCATTTGTGTAGCTTTGCTATTCATCAATCAATCATATCATGAACAATTTGTATTTTGATGTTCCTTTATGCTAGTATGTATTGACTTTACAAAACATGTAATCAAAATTTAGTGAGATTTTATCCTCTAAATCAACTGTGAACAATAGCTATGATGAATATGGCCTTTTGCCAGCAGCTCCTATAGTATTCTGCAGTTTTGAAAAAATATATGCGACATTGCATTGCATCAAACGGTAGTTTAGCTATGCAGTTTCAGCAGTGTTGCCTTATAAAACATCTGCAAATTTCTGCTTTCTGTTGGAAGTCTACTTTCCTTTCTTTGCCATTTTGGGATTCTTGCACATTCGTATACTTTGAGGGGTGACCTCTACTAGTTCATCTTCTTGGATGTATTCAATGCAGTCATCCAGACTGTAATCCAACGGTGTATCAAGAATCACTGCATACAAAATTAAAATTGTCAATTAATAGCTTACTACTATAGATACAGGCTCATAAAATGCTGTCATCCTAGGATGCATAACAAATCATAATCTGAAAAGCCCATTAAACAGCTTTGTATAATTCCGTAACAGTAATTATGCATTGGAGCTAAAAATGAATTACCAAGTATCTTAGACTTGGAGATGAAAAAATAATAATTTGCAATGCAAGAACTTCATTTGCGTATTTCATATAACATGGTAATTGCAGTGGAGCTGCTTCTGACCTGATTGTTCCTTGTTGGAACGAATGTTTGTTGCGGCTTTTTTCTTGCAAACATTCAAGGACAAGTCCCCAGGGCGCTGATGGATGCCAATAATTTGACCTTTGTAAACTTCCGCTCCAGGACCGATAAACATATGCCCCCTCTCCTGTGAACTAGCAATTGCATAAGAAGTACTTGTTCCACCCTCAAAAGCAACCTGAAATTCCATAATGTATCATTAATGGATCAAAGAAACATTGGCATTCTGGATTGCCATGCTACAAACAATAACTTTTATAGCCTGCTATAAAATATCTTAAGTGTAGGATATCAAAGCCAGGTCTAGGTCCTAGTTGTATCAAAGCAATGCAGACATTACCAGCGAGCCTAGATCCCGAGTACTCATGTCACCAGCCCACGGTCCATAGCTTTCAAAGACAGTGTTGAGAATGGCTGTCCCTCGGGAAGCAGTTAAAATTGCATTCCGCAATCCAAGAAGGCCACGGGTCGGGATCTTATATCTGAGAAATGTAGTTCCCTCCGATCTATTGCAAATAAATATTGAAAATCGAAATTATCAATATAAAGCAAGTATGGGTATTCGATATAACATTGGATTGACATGGGAATACAGCATTTCTTAAAGGATTAGGATACATGTAAATCAATATCAATATAAAATTCAGAACCACAAAATATACAAAACCATCATAAGACTAATAATGAAGGAAAAATAATAGTTTGGACTTGCGAAATTTCATGATTGAGAGGAAAGAGAGTCTTTATTTTAATATCGGTAAACAAAAAAAAAATAGACGACTACCATTATAAAATTTAATGATATATCATCGGCACTGGCACAGAAATTCAACTTCAAAAAAAAAATTGCAGGAGGTAGACTAAGTCAGATGTATTCAAGGATTTTCCATCAGGAATACAATACAAGTTTGAATCAGACACAGGTATAGAAGATATTCCGAAGTATTGATATTGCCTAGGTGAGAACCCACTCCCTTAATTTTTCCATCAGTGGTTACCACTTGAACTGTACTCATCGAAGCTATCGCATCATACATCCTTTGACAACTACTATAGCCATTCAACAACAAAACAAGATTTCACCACAAGTCTGAATAAATGTGCATACTTTGTCAATTATTATAGTCATGATATGGATATATTACCAATATGTCTTTTGCAAGAAAATAGACTATTATTCCAAAAGAATAAAGATATGACTCTAAATATCTGTCAAGAAAGAAACTCCTCGCAATGATGAAGATTCTCGTAGAAAATATGCTTTATTTCAGTGCTATGTTGCCAATGCCATAAAGGTATAATTTTCGGGTAAAAGTATATCACAATAAAGATAGAAGCAAAGAAAGCATACCCAACTCCTTGCATATCAAACATTTGCCCTTTTCTCTTGCCAAGAAGTTCAACAACAGCTCCCATGTGCACTTCTGGTACCTCCACAGTTGCAATCTGCAACCATTCCACTAATTAAAATATGTACGAAACAGGTGAAGGAACTTAAACTTTTAGGAGAAAACTCAGTACTCGTAATTAAAACTTTCAAACGGAACAAAGCTAGAACTAACAATCTTAATATTCAGTAGGAACACAAGTTCCTGCATTTGATTGTAATATCCTAGTTAAGTCATAAAAATGAATATACATTTTTTTATGCATATAAAGGGCAGCCTAGGCCGATAAAGTTACCACTGTGACACAGGGTCAAGGGAAATGTCAGACCCATTGTGGATTTATTGCAAGCTTGCCTTGCATTTACATAGTCTTGTATTTCTTATATAGCAGCATCATCTTAATTTATTTGTATAACCAAAAATGTTGATTCTCCTAGTAAAAGGTAACTAAAAGCAGAATTTTGGGGAAGCGGTTATTGGAAATAATGTAATGTAAAAGGCCAACATATGCTTTTAATAACACAAAGTCATAGGACTTTGATGCATGCAATTACACAAAAGATTAAGATAGGAATAATTCTAGATTCCAACTGACCTTCATGTAACAGACACAGTAAAAAAGCCAAGCAATTAGTCATGTCAATTAGGCTATGTTTTGTCCTAAAAAAAAGCATGTAGTTCTACAGGAAAATAACTAGCATTCAGCATCTGTCAAACACAACTCGCAGTCATGTCTAGTTATTTTTAATGTTTAAATAGCAATATAAGTTTGATTGAAAGTTTACCTCATACGGCTCCAACACTTTGTCATTCACCTTCTTGTTGATAACTTTGGGAGGCCCAACCATGAATTCATATCCTTCTCTTCGCCTGTAGTTTGCAATATTATTTGAAGAACTTTGATAATTAACAAGAAATAGAATGCCCACTCACACTTACATATTTTCAATGAGTATGGTGATATGCAGAGTTCCACGCCCACTGACAACGAATGTATCAGCTGTTTCACCATCTTCAACCTTCATAGCCAGATTTCGCTCAATTTCACGATAAAGTCTGTCCCTTAAATTTCTACTGGTAACATACTTTCCCTGGAAAATCAAAAAGAAGTTTCAGCTGGTCTCTTACATAGCGTTGAAACAGAACTTAAAAAATTACCAACAAAGTTGAACCGAACAGCAATTACTGGTGTCCAACAGACAGCATCAGGATATCAACATAGAAAAAGACACAAACAGAAGTCTTTTTTGATGGACATAAAAAAGTAATTCTAGACATACCTCACGGCCGACAAAAGGGGAAGTGTTTATGGAGAAAGACATTTTCACTGTCGGTTCTTCCACCTTGATGGAAGGTAATGGCTTCCCAGTCACTTTATCAGCGATTGTCTCCCCAATCTGAGTTGAAATGGCTAATAAGGTTACTGAAAAACAAGAGTATGCGCTTCATCTAAAACCTTGAACCTTTACCTGAATATCAGTAATTCCGCATACTGCACATATATCCCCAGCCTCCACCCTTTCTGCAGGGACCCTGTTGAATTTGTCATACACATAAAGCTCACTAACTTTTCCAAATCTACATGAATCTTCTGGAGTACATATCTGGAAAAAATCATCGTTAAGTGGTAAGCAGAGTAGAATATTCTATTTCCCACAATGGATTCCAAAACAAAATGCTAATGCAAAATTGAAATTAAGGCCTCAATAATCGCTGCTCCACCTCTCCCAAAAATTGAAAAGTAAAACACATAATAGTGATTTAGTGAGTTAGTAGAATTTTTCTTAGACTAAGAATGTATTTGTTATTAAGCAAACTTCACTTAGTATACACAAATATGCATCACCTGGTCGAACTAGTGAAGTATTAGCATGGAAGAATTCACAAATTGAACACTGAAATAAAGGAAAAGGAATACACACCTTGACATCCATCCCTTTTTCTAAAACTCCAGCTTCCAAGCGCCCAATTGCTATACGCCCTTTATGCTCATCATACTCAGTACTTGTAGTCTAGTTGATGAATAATTGTACGGTAAGACTACAGAATAGATCTTGTATATAAATATTTATGAATCTTCTTTGCATAAATTTGGTCAATATGACGTTTAAAAATGAAATTTGCTACTTCATTGGTATTTTGTTTTCTTTATGGTCTGTTAAAACAATAATGGACTACAAAGCATATCCGACAAACTTCATAAATGACCATGTCTATAAGGAAATGGCACCATCCATGTTAAGTAGAAATGCGATAGATTTGCCATGCATATCTTCCCTAAACAGAATCAAATGGTAAAGACTTTCATCTGCTTCTTTTATTTCTGTTTCCCATGTAGTGGTAAATTATAGGAACACATACTACCCATTAAAAAAAACACAAATCAATAGAACAATTGAATAATAAGACCAAGAGGCAATATGATAAACAACTACTAACAAGCATTTGAAGTGAGCCGTCTTTATCAATACGTGGTCCAGGGATACATCTCATGATGGATTCAAACAATGGCCCAAGGTCGTCTGCCAGATTTTCAGGAGATAACCCTGCCTTCCCTTTTATACCACTTGCATATATTACTTGAAAGTCACACTGCAAGCAGAGAAAACATCACAAATAGTGAAACAATTACAATCCTTTAAAGATAAATGATATACTTGACTTTACCAGCAAGCAGTATTTGAATCATAAAGATTTTATAACTTTCTCACAAATCATTGTAAATAAAAAATCACAGCTGAACTGACTACTGATAGACTTCCAAGTTCTCAATTTGTAAAACGCACAAAACAAACTATTTGAGTTATATCACAGGCATACCTGTTCATCTGTTGCATTTAGTTCAATGAAAAGTTCAAAAGTAGAATTGACGACAAAATCTGGGCGAGCAGAAGGCCTGTCTATTTTGTTCACAACCACAACAACTGCATGGCCGAACTCTAAAGCCTTCTTTAAGACAAATCTTGTCTGAGGCATTGGCCCTTCAACAGAATCTACCTACAAAACAAAGAGAAGCTTGATAAGCTCTATATGTTACAAGAAGCCATATGTCAGGTTTCAAAAGAGAGAAAGAAAGAATAACACACATTCAAAGCAAAGCTCGTAAGTTTTTGCATGTTGCTATGAATTACTAATTTCCAGCATCAATCATAACGGTCAATTGTACAAAAAATGCATGACTTTCAAGAAATTGAGGAAAAAAGGAAGAGTACCACAAGAAGAATTCCTTCCACCATGTTCAAAATGCGCTCCACTTCACCACCAAAATCAGAGTGACCTGGAGTATCAATTATATTAATTTTTGCATCTTTATAGGTCACAGATGTATTTTTACTTAGTATAGTAATTCCTCTTTCACGCTCCAAATCATTAGAGTCCATTATCCTTTCCTGTACAAATTGATTATCACGAAACACCTGCACAACTCAAAACCAAAAAATACACATCATCAACAAAATCACCTTCCCTCACTCTTTTCCACCATAAATAAACTAAAAATACCTTTGTTTGTTTAAGCATGGCGTCAACGAGAGTTGTTTTTCCATGGTCAACATGAGCAACAATGGCGATATTTCTAATGTCAGCTCTTCTCATCAATTTCTTCTTCTCTGTGAGCAAATAACAAACGATACAATCAACTAAAGAGCTGTGAATGAATAATATACAAACAAGAAGAGTGTAAATTTACCAGTTACGGGCTCTGCAACTTCGGAAACAGAACATTTGATAGGCATGCATATAGTGTTATTCCTGGAGGAAAATCGAAGGGGTGAATTGGAATAGGATAAGGGAAGGGAAAAAATGTGGTTACGGTTAGAAGAGAAGAGTGGAGATGAGGTTTTGGGAAGTGCGGTGGAATTGGAGAAGAAAAGAGGGTTTTGAATAGTGAGTGCCATCTTCTCCATTTTCCTCACTCTGTGTGTTGCGGTTTACACAGAGAGTGTAGTAGAGAGGGATTGGGTAGGGTGGGGAAGAAACGAATATGCTTTCGTCGATATCTATAGTTAAGTTCTGAGATTGAAATGATTAGTGGTTCAGGAATGGATATTGTACTGTGTGGGAAATAGCCAGTCGTATTTCGCCCTCAAGGCCTCAATGCCTATATGGTCAATTTTACTCCACATGATGTAATGTAATGTGCCATACAACATTCACATGTTAACACCCTCCCAAAACTCTTGGTTATTAGATAACCATGCTTAGTCTCACCGTATTGGATTGACAAAACGACAATCCGCTCTCGAGTTTATACTTGGATGTTTATTTGATATTTTGTCTAAGTTGACCAAAAAAGAGAACAATGTTTAGTTAGGTTTCTATTGTCGAGTTAGGAACGTAATTAATTTACAAACTCACTCTTGTTGAGTGATTCAATTTGCTTCCAGTATGGTGAACTAATTTGCAGTAAGATTTTTCTTAATATAAGATACAATTTCTCTGATCAAAAGAAAGTAAACGAAGGCAATCGATTAATCGAAGAAAATTGATTGAAGACGTGAAACAAAAATGACACCGATGCAAGTGTAAATCAGTGAAGCAACTGATTGAAAAGTAACTAAAAAAATCAATGAAAGTGAGGAATAAATCTGAGGGAAAAAATTAATTGAAGTCTAGAATGAAAAATGAGACTTGTGAAATATCTGCTAACTTAATTAAAAATGAAACGTCAAAAATCATCCGGCGGAGGAACAATGACAACAACATTTGATGATGAAGAAGACTTCGATTTTATTGATTCAGTTGATAATGGGGAAGCTTCCATTAAGAATGTTTACTTCAATAATTCGGGATATTGTGATTTCCAAATACCACTCTTTGCAAAAGTTGCATTTATCATAAACAACATTCGCAGAAAACTTTCCTTTTGTAAAAGGAACATGAAAACGGATGGATGGAGAGTGGAAATAATTCTATTTTCAAAATGGGAGCGAGATTGAGAGTGAGATTGGAGTTGAATTTCTTCAACAAAGTTCACACATGTACAAAACTCAAATTTTTACGCACATGAACAGAGTTCACATATAGCCTATAAAATATGACAATTCAAAGTTGGGTGTGAAATGGGTTCACATGTGTGAACTGAGTTCACACCTAGCTCTGAGTTTTAGTTTCTACATGTGAACCAAGTTCGCGTGTGTACAAGTGAATTGACTCGCGTGAACTTGGTTCACGTATTACACATGAAAACAACTTCTCTTCGTGAACTCAACTCACGAAAGACAAAGTGAACTTAGTTCATGCATGGCATAATTATACAAATTTGAATTGTGAACTAAGTTCACAGATGTTGAACTAAACTGAATTCACTTTGCCATCCGTGAAATGAGATCAGTAAAGCTATTTAATTCAACTTTTTCTTGTTTTTGACTTTGAGGCTGAATCCAATGTCTAACTTACCGTGAATGGAACCCAAATTACAACTCGATGGTGTTTTTTTTTTAAAAAAAATCATATTGTTTTAATTACTTTTTCTAGGACACACGGGGTATGGTCGAAATAATGGAGATAACCGCTAGGTTGGAGCAACACTTGGAAAATCATAATCCACGAGGGACGCCGGTTTGGGGCTTCATCCGTCAGATGAAAGAGATTGTCAGGTCGTTCACTCGTCTTAGACCGTGTGTGTATCAGCAGAGAGGCAGGCAAGGCGGGAGGCAGACCTAATAGTTACTTTAGGACTTCTTTTTGTTAGGTTTTTTATTTTTGTGTTTTGTATGGATGATGTGTACATTACTTTATTATGGTTAATTTATATATCCGTTTATATTCATTTGAAGCTGGAATTATATTCATAAAAAACGTAATCATACATTAGAAAACAAAAATAACAAATTACAAAGGACAAACTCCTGGTTACAAAGAAAATTATTTTGACGATGATGTTGCAAGTCGATACCTGTCAAAACTCTGTAGAATTTTTAACACGTACGGTACCGAGGTACCGTGTCTATATTGTTTCAAAATTAGCAGACACGGTACCGTGGCATCGTACTTGAAGTGTGTTGGAAATTACATGGCACAATACTAAGGTATTGAACCTGGGTTCGGAACGATAGTACCGTACCCGTTGAAACCCAGAAAAGAAAAAGAAGATGTCGCAAACATTTTGTTTATTTCTCTCTTTTCACCGGATTTGGAGGTGATTTGTTTAACGATTAAGAGGGGGAGTGAAAAAAGGTCTATGCTTTCCCCAACCCCCTCCTACGCACCACACACCCCGTTACCCTATGAATTTACCAAAATAACCTTAGCATTCTACAACATTCCCCCTCCCTCTTCTTCTCCTCCAATTCCAACACACTCCCCTCAAACACCCCAAACCTCTCATCTCTCTACTTAACTTCTCAACACTGCCAACCATAATAAGGTATCATCCCCACCAAGCCTTTTTCATTTTCGTCCCTGAATGTTGCATTTGGCTTTTTTCTTTCTTTCTGAAATCACGCTTGGTTCAACAGCCAGTAACCCAACTGGTTCGGTCATTCAGTATTGTACCAAGAAAATTGGATTTGGGGTGTTTCTCATTGTTTATTGACACGGTAGTGTTGTGCCGGATCGGTTCGGTGAAGGGGAACTATACCCGTCCGGCAAATTGTTGTCATACCTGTGTAGCATCAGAATACCAAGTAACTATTAATTTTCCTTTTGTTTGCAGTTTTTTCTAGAGACTTAGACCTATAAAATGGAAGAAAGTGGTGTGACTTCAGGAGGAGACGGCATCTCAAATAACGCATTAGTTGTAGACTTTACTAGTTCGTTCACAACTGATAAGGTATGGACTAAGTCTTGATTCTTTAGTAAGTAAATGATAATTATTTACCTAAGTAAGTATCTGACTTTTATTTTTTTTTCCAGTTATTTGCTAATCGTAAAGAGTTGTTGGCATGAGTACGTACGGTCGGCAAGTCTCTTGGGATGGTGATTTTGATATCTAGATCCGACATCGGACGAAGATCAGGTAAAGAATTCTGTGTGTTGATGTGTGAAAAAGCTGGAAAGTACAGGTCCAATGTTATTGAGGGAACAAATACTAGAAAATGCTGCTGTAAGTTAAGACTGAAAGATTTATTAAGAAGCTTGGAGGATGGATTTTGAGGGTTATGTGTGGAATACAAAACCACACATTGATTACTTATGATGAAGGTCATCCGTACAATGGTAGATTAACTGCGAGAGAGAAGGAAATAGTGGCTAGAATGATTGAGAATCATATTGCGCCTAATCTTATCCTTAATGAAATCAAAGCCATGAAGCCTAAAGATATCCACACCACTCTCAAGCAAATATACAATTGTCGTTCAAGGAAACAGTCGAGTCTGCGTTGGGGTAGGACTGAGCTTCAGCAATTGATGAATTATTTGGAACATGATCAATATGTTTACTGGACTCGAGTTGCAGAGGGCACTAGAGATAAAATTTTAAAATACAATATGAGGATGAACATAGGATCCCAAATGATGAGTTGAATCTAAATATTTGAATTTGAAGCTATACAATGAAGGTTTTATGCCTTTGATCACATGAGTAGAATTATGATAAAAGCAAAAGCACGTGAATTGACATTCCGAGACACTACTTCCATGTGTCCACCTCCAAATAAGATCACCACAAATGGAACACCTAAAAAAGGCAAGAAGATGAAAGAGGAATTCTAAACAAAGCGAGACAAGTATTTAGGGTATCTAATCACTAACAAATACAATGTCGTACTAACTTTTTGGTCTGTTAACGGGTCTTTCACAATTTTCCCATTTCATATTGCACTATTCAGAAGTGTTTGTATGTTCAGCATCTGTATACATACAGACAGTTTGTACAAGTATTTATGAAGAATGGAAGTCCAATGCCCCCTGCCCGATGCAGTATGGAATGTTAACATGGCACCCATAACAAAGGGATTGGCACACAGTTTATGGGTCACATGTCGAAGTGGAGGCCGATGATAATAAAGACACAACCCCCGACTTATGTAGATTTAACTAAAGATAACGAATATAGCGATTAGTATATAGATTTGTATTTTTTGTATTCAAATTTGTATTAACACGACATATTTTTCATGTAATTACTTTTATGACTTGAATGTTTACTACGCTTTTTAAATCAATACTAACTTGACTTATTAATAACATGGTGGATTTGGAAAAATAAGTCTGTACAGAAACATTTCTGTTTAAGTTTCTGTCTACTGCAAGACAACGTAAGTTGGACCCCTCCCTGCCGAACCAGTCTGGTTTCCCATTACCGGACACACCCCTATTTTCACTTATCTTCACGTCAGGTTGCCAACCACCGTACTCGTTTGGTGGCCTGTTACCAAACCAATGGAAAACACGTCGTCCATGTGAATCCCTGAGCGTGTACGTGAGGGTAAAATTAGAATATTTGAGGTTTGAGGGTGTGTGGTGAGTACGAGGGGTTGGGAAAAATAGGGGCCATGAAAAAAGGGCATTTTGTATCATAAGCAACCCACAATTCAGTGTGAGCCCAATGGTTGCAGCATGCCAGCATTGTCCCAAACACGGGTTCCAACTTCCAACCTCGCTACCCCTAATTGCACCACCCCAATTTTCATAAGCCTACAGAAACTCTCAAACTCGACACACCCCCGAAGTATTCTGGAGACTCTGGAGTCGACTTTCAACCGTTTCAACATGTGAACACAACTTTCTTCCTCTTCATGACTAGCCTTAGCTCCTTCAATTCTCAACTCGGCCACAAGATCACATGCTGGCTCAGGCAATTCATGGTTCTTAAATCAAATATGGTTGTATTTGCGGGTAACAATCTTGTGAATCTGTACTCAAAATTCGATGAACTGGGTAATGCACAGAAGGTGTTCGATGAAATGCTTGTTAATAGCATAATCACTTGAACTACCCCAATGAAAGGGATATTTAAAGAATGGTGATGTTGAACTTGTGTTTTGTATTACACGTGATATGTCAATGCTTTGAGAGGTTATGAGCACACTTGCTCGGTGGTCGTGCAGGCATGTAAAGCCGTGGAAGATTATGTTCTTGGTCAGCAGGTTCATGCTTTTGTCATTAAAAATTGAACAACAGGAAATTGTTGTTCTGGCAACTTCACTGGTTTCTATATACTCTAAAAGCGGCCACTTGGGTCTTGCAGAAAAAGTGTTCAACTACATAAGTATTAAAGATGCTCAGTGCATAAATTATATGATTTTGGAATATGACAAAGCAGGCTTGAGAGATCAGGCATTTGGGATCTTTGTGGCAATGATAAACTCTGGATTGGACCCGTGATTATACCTTTACGAATTTGATCGGTGCATGCGAATCAAGTATAGGACTTTTCATAGGGAAACAACTACATGGACTCGCAGTGAAGTATGGTTTCATGTGTGAAACATCTCTTGGAAATGCTTCGATTAAAATGTATGGGAAACATGGAATGGTCAAAGATGCCGAAAGAATGTCTATTGATAATTTCCTGGTCTGCACTTCTATCAGCATTTGTTAAGAACAGCTAGGCCAGTAGAGCCCCTAGATTTTGTCTTAAATATGCTTCAGAATGGCATGTCACTTGATTCAGGTTGCTTTAGTATTGTACTCATAGATGTTCAGAGTGAAATAATTTGAAATTTGGGCTTCATATTCAGGGACTTCAGTAAAACTTGGTCATGTCCAAAATATAAGTAGCAGTACTGCTTTAGTTGATTTGTAAGCTAAATGCGGAAGTTTGAAGTCAGCAAGAGTAGTTTTTGACAGGATACCAGATAAAACTATAGCTTTGTTTAATAATGTCATTCTAGTTGGATACTTAAATTCAAAAATAAGAGATGATGAAGATGAAGATGATCCTATGGTTTTTTTCTTCAGCAATTTAAGATTCTATGGTGTTAGAGTTTGGACCAGATTGGGTAACATTTTCCAGGCTTCTTAGTTTGTCTGCTAATCAAGCATGCACAGTAGCTGGAAAGAGTCGTCATACTTATACTATAAAGGCAAGACCTGAAGATGATATTGTTGTAGGCAATGCTATATATTATAATTACTATGTATACTGTTGTAGCCCATTTGCCGAGTCATCTTTGCTTTGGAGGATTTTTGTCAATGCTTGTAAACTTTGTGGTGATTTACAACTTGAAATATGGGCTTCCAAAAAATTACTTGATTTAGCACCCAATTTGGCCTCCTGTTACATACTTAAGAAACTGCAAAGGTGAGAACAGCTATGAATGATTTGAAGTTAACTAAAGAAACTGGTTCTAGCTGGATCTAGATAGACAATGAGGTTCACTATTTTATTGCAAGTGACAAAGACCACCCTTAAAGCAGAGAAATTTACGCGAATCTGGATCTGTTGAAAGACAAAATATATTGGAGCTGCGAGGAAAGAAGTAATCTCCAACTGCTCCCGTGACATAAGTTGTTCTAGTTCATTAGCATGATGATTCAACAGTGTTCTTGGAGGGAGAATTTGCCAGTAGATCAGCTAGTGCATAACAATATTCTAATATACCACATCTAAAGGTTGGAAATATCTGAACACTATCAATTGTGATTTTTTTGAGCTGTAGCATCTTTTATTCTTAATGCTCGTTTTCATTACAATGCAAAATCAATCAAAATCACACACATTTGTAATCTTTTGTGGAAAATCCAGAACTAAACATTTTATCTAGCTTTGCTGATAAATGCTAATAAATGCCTTCTTTTGAAAACTCACGGTCCAAATACTGTGTCTAGTACTGTTTTTAACTTTAGTCTTGCTTTTAACTTGAAAGCGCGGAAACTTTGTAGTGATTTGTGAAATACTACTATCAAAATCATGCGCAAATTGCGTACAAAAGTTGAACACTCTCATCTTTAATTAAGTTGTCAGATATCTAAAACTTTTGTCTTAGCTGATTAGTTGCTTTTTTTTTTTTGACAATAGCTGATTAGTTGCTTGACAACATCGATTTAACGTTAGTAATGAAACGACAATACACTACAGTAGAGGGAGACCCACCTTCAAGTCAAAGCCATTATTAAAGTTTGGTAGTATTTTCTTAGATGTTTGGGCATGATTTGCAAGATATTTTCCCAAAAATGAATTGATTATTTCTTTCTCTTGTGATAGTATTTTATAATTAACAACTGATTAGGTAGATTTGGAGGGACAGTTTGGTAATCCAAAATCTAATATATTATGAGAATAGTGCATTAAATGTGTCGGCAATGCATTTGCAAAGTTGTGGAAGCCAACTAAATACAAGTAATAAGCAATATATTAATGTACAAAACCCAAAAATATTATATAAATAGCACAACCAACCAAATAATCATGTCTCCAAATTTTAACACACTGTAATACATCACTCAAAAACACTCCAATTGGTTTGTATAAAATACAATAATAATATATACACCTCCATAACATTTCTCTCTCTTTATACTGCTTCTCTCACTGCAAGCCCTCTTGAACCTTTTAAGATAATTAAATTTAAAAGGAAAAGGGGCTCTCATAAAATTATGTCAATTATTATGCCCATAATCTTTTTTGTCTACACAATACTAATATACTAATAGAACTTAAGAAATGGTTTTTTGGAAGGAGCTCTTCCAACTGCTCTCATAAGGTTGGCAATCTCCAGAACCCTGGCTACTTTAGTTCCCCTTTTAGCCTCAGCTGATGCTCTCCTCTCTTCTGCTTTCCTATGAGCTTTTGCTACCTCATTTTGCATTTTCTCCAAAGCTTTTACTCTTTTCTCCTCCAGCTTCCTCTGCAAAGTAATGGTTGAAACTTTTTGTTCACAATGGACAAAATTGTAATTACATTGTTTGAAGTGTCAGTGTTTTACTATCCAAGACAGAATTGACTTTGAAAAGGAAACCAGAATTCAAATCAATTCATTCATTTAATACCACTTACTAACAAAGGTTTCAACCTGAATGACTTAAATTTTAAGCTTGTATTGGATCAACCCCCCTTGAAGCTACAACACTACATACATCAAAATTCTAAGGGGAAAGAAAATGATAATTAACAAGTGATCTAGACTTTGCTCAAACATTCATGATTTTCTTATAGAGAACTAATCTTCTTTCCCATATTCCATAACAATCAAAGGGAAATAATTTCCCACTTTATTGTTAAAATATATTGATCCATGATTCAATAACATAAACATTTAATAATGAAGCAATCATCAAGACAATCACCCCCTAGACCCTAGTCCCTAGCTTGTCAACTTCATCCAATATTTATTTAACTTCAAAAATAACCATTTTTCTGAGGACCAAGAACTAATCCCAAGTGACTTTTTCAGTACTAGGGCAATCATTCTAAAGAATCACCATATCTCCAAAAAATTCAAACCAACTAATCATAATTACTAACCCACCAACCATATTTACATCATAAACAAAACAAAGAAAATAAGTCATGAATAATGAATAAATAACATTAACATGCATATAACATAGTACTCTGGTCTTTTTTATAAGCAAAAGTTGGTCAACGGAAATTGACGTATTTGATCCAAAATTTGGACGAAATACATATTTTAGACCAAATACATCAACCTCCATTGATCAATTTTTGCTTATCAAAGAGACCAGAGGGAGTAGTAATGCAAATCGTACCTCAACTTTCTTCATCCATGAAGTTGCTTTCTGAACCTGCTCATTCTCCCAACCATTAATGACAGCATCTTCCCTCTTAAACCTATTATTAACCTTAGAAACCTTAGCATTCTGCCATGCTGCTATCTTGCTCTCAACCTCTTCTTTCTTCACCCTTTGCATTGACACTTCACTCTGACCATTGATGGACCCACCACCACCAGCCATTCCTCCAAGCCTTGGAAGAGATGATGATGAAACCTGCTCCAAAGGGTTGTTATCTGCCACAATTGCCAAAGGGTTAGTCTCTTCCATTAACTCATCTTCTCTAATATTCCTCAACATGTTGTTAAAGTTATTTCTATTGTTGTTGTTGATGGTTTCTCTTTCACTGCCATCTACACTCATCATTGGACTTATGTTATTATGGTCAACACTTGACCCTGCTAGAACTAAAGCACTGAATTCTCTGCTCATGGTTGTGAAATTCTCACTTGAAGCAACTTCTGTGTTTGCTATAGAAACTAAAGATGATTGGTGGCTGTGTGTTTCTCTTCTGTGAGGTGGGGTTATTGTTAAGGCATGGATTTCTCTTATTTGTTCATCTCCTTGATCATCATCGTCATAATACTCCTCTCTGACATGGCTTGTTGAAGCTCTTTGATCATTAAACATGGCAAGGTTGATGTGTTTTGTTGTGTGTATGTGTATGTGTATGTGTATGTGTGTGTTTTATGTTGGGTTTTTGGTGTCTAAAGTGGAACAGAGAAAGTTAAGGTAAAGTGTATAAGAGACAAAGTCAGAGGGCAAAAGAATGGTCTGGTATATTTGTTTATTATTATGTGTTTCTATGTTTTTTGTCCTCTTGGTTTGTGTTTGGACTTTGGAGTGATTTTGTTCTCTTAATTTTATTTTGAAGGATTTTGTAGCATTTTAAATTATGCCCAGGTGACAGTGTGTTTAAATATGCATTAATTAGCGGTGTCTAAACTTGAGTTAATGGGTCTAATTGTTTATTTGAAAGTTTGATGTGATATTTGAGAAACTTTTGGTCACCCTGATTTTTTTCTTTAAGGTGAGATTTGAAGGGTGAGTAGTCTAGCAGACACAAGTGACACGTGTGTTGACCTTGCACAATCTTTGCTCACCATCGATTGGAAAATTCCATGAATCTTCTGATGAAAAGTTGCACATCTAATGAAACTCCCCTCTCTCTAAACATCTCAAGGTGGCCTATTGCTAAGCTTTTGTTTGGTGTGTCAAAGAAAGATAGAGGAAAAGATGAGAAAGGAAAAGAAGCGAAAATAAAAGAAAATGAGGTGATTGTTAGGTGGTTTGGGATTAAGAGAAGATAAAAATAAAAAGGTGAGAGGAGAAAAAGAGATACTAATAGTGAATGACATAAATATTCTTTTGTAGAAAATGAGATAGGATAAATGTAGGGTATGATTGTAGGTGTTTTTCAACGGGAAGGGATCTTCTAACTTTTTGGAGGGAACTTCCCCCCTAACTTTGTATCTCTCTCTCTCTTCTAATACATTCTCTCTCATCTTATTTCCCTTCATTTTTACTTTCCTCTTTCATAAAAGAGTAAATTACATTCTCCTCCCTTGAGAGAAGTTTGAATTACACTTCCCTCCCCCCTCATGTTAAAATATACATTCCCCTCCCTTAAGAAATAAAAACTTAGAGTAAATTATAATCTCCTCCCCTAAGAGATGCTTGAATTACAATAATGTCCCTTAATAATCAAATATGTACTACACTTTAACCTTTTTTAACATAAATATTTTTATGATATCTACTATCTTTAAGCCACCATTTAAGAAAAAATAATCCATTTCTTTATAATTTCAATGTCAATGATAATTAAATTTTAATTTTTTATGATTAATTTAATAATTTAGGATATAAAATTCAATTTTTAAATAGCCATATTTTTTCGGCTTTAGTAAATTTTCAAGATTTTAATGTTATTTTGCAGTGTTTCATATTTTATAATAGGAGAGAGAGAGAGAGAGAGAGAGAGAGATTTATCTTTTGTAGTCCCTTACCAATTTACCTGTTAAATGATGTTTTGATAATTTTTTAGTAATGGGTTTTTAGTAAATTTAGTGGTGGTTTCTTTTATGTTTTTTTAGGTATCAGTGATAAATTATTTTTTTCCCTTTCCTTTTGTCTCTCACTTCCTTTTCCCTTGACACATTCTCTCTCTTTTTCCTCTCTCCACCTTTCCTTTCTCTCTTAGTCACTTTTTCTTTTTGAAAAAGTTGATATTCTTTTAGCCCCTTACCAATTTACCCTTTAAAATGATGTTTTGCTAATTTTTTAGTAATGGGTTGTTTAGTAAATTTAGTGGTGGTTTCTTTTCCTATATTGATGATGGTGGTTTCTTTTCCTATATTGATTGATGGTAGAAGTAGATAGAAGATATTGACACTAGATAGCACTTTCTTTTTGTTTTTTTTTACAACAGACACCTAGTGTATTTCATTCATAATCAAAGTAACAATACATGAGGGAATTTCAGAATATTCTTGAGGACTAGCTGACAACAAGACCAGGACCCCAAAATTTTTGAGGACACTAAATTTTTTTTGGATGGTATATATACATATATATTACTACATGTTTGGTTGATAAATATATGTATAACTGTTTTTGCTATAATTAATTTATATTGAAATTTTGGTTTGAATTTTTAAAACCGATGTAACCACCTTCACATTTTGCATAGAACACCCAAAATACATATGTAATTGGTGGTTAGAGAGAGGGGAGTTATACATATGCGCCCTTTTCTTTAACAAGACTACCCGGAAGGGAATACGTGTTCGCCCTTTTCTTTTTGGTCAACAGTATCTATAGCTCTATATCTATTGCCCTATATTACTTTCCAGAAGAATACATGTTTCTCCAAGCAAATTACTAACATGACTCATTTTTTTTAAATTAGCCACCTGTGCGGTTTCACTTGCCTGATAATATTATCAGGTTGTGAAAATTCCCACGTCTCACGTTATTATAAACTAACATTATAGTTTGATCAAAAAATAAACCAACATTATATGTCTTTTTCACCCTAAAAACTAAAAATCAAGTAAAAACTCATTGTCTACGTAAAGTGTCAAACGCTTAAAAATTAAGAAGAAGAAAGAAAAAAAAAAGCAGAAAAGCACTCTGATATATAATTATATGTGATGGAACAAATACTGGATAACTAATTTTTTTGTAAATAAAATAGTTTGTAGCTTCTAGCTATCTTTGATGTAATTGCAGTGAAGATAAGAAGAAAGAGACAAATTGGAAGTGGGTCATGGCCCCACTTAAAAAACAAACATATTTAGGTGTGCACTACATAGAGGGAACTTGGAATGCTTTGTTGAGATGAGAGCGACCATTTAGGGATTTAAGGCTTGTATGGTTGGAAGATTAGCGATGGATGAAAATATTCATTTATTAAGAAAATTAAGGGTCCGTTCGTTTTAGATTAAGGCTCTCTTTGACAAAAAATAGCGAGTAGCGGATAAGTTAGCTTATAGCAGATGAGGTAACTGATAGCGGATGAGGTAGCAGATTGAATTTAAAGTGTTTGGTAAAATTAGAGGTTGGAGTAGCTTATAAATATAAAATGACGTAAATAGACATATGTAATTGGTGCTTAAAAAAGAGAGAGAAATTCATTTAATGGAGGATAAATGAATGATTTAATTAAAGTTGTGAGGGTAAAATTGAGATAAAAATGAAACGCTATAAGCTATAAGCTCAAACGCTACTTCAAGTAGCGTTTCAAAAAACACTATAAGCTACTGAAAAAACGCTAAAAGCTGATATTGCCAAACACCTACAACTAGCAGATCAGCTTTGCCAAACCGAGCCTAAAAAATAAGTGATTTTATTGTTAAATAATTTAGAGATTGGTTTTTAGATATTTTGAAGAAAAATAAAAATTGTTGTGATTATATAACATATTGAAAATTAAACTTTTGAAAAAAAACTATAAAAAATATTTTTTATGAAAAACAAGTGAAATCAAATTCTAGTTTGATATAAATTATTTCAAAATTTTAATTTTTTAAAAACTTTTAAAGCTAATTATTTTTATAAAAAGGTAATTAGTTTCCAAAAAAGAAATTATAACAAGCGGGCTTTAAATCCCCCAATATTGAATAATTGAATGATTTCATGTCCACCACAAAGGGGTTGCCTTTAGTTAGTCGGAGTTTCTTTTGATAGAAAAGAGTGATAAGTCCAAAAGCGATTACACAAGAATAAACGAGGAGTAGAAATTCCAATAACATCATTGGCAACATACCGCTCAACACTAACGAGAGGAGTATAAAATAAAACATAGGGATAATAATAGTTTTGATGAGTCACAAGTGTGTGGCCCAAAAATTGCACTACGAACAAAAGATGGTACAAAGTGTGACAAAATTTGTTGTCTCAACGAAATCTTCGTAATGCTGTATGTTCCTACTATCTTCCTTGTTGGAATCAAGTTCTACGATCTTCAAGAAATTCTTTAACTGTGAAACTAATTCTGAAATTCTGTTATGAATAAACTGAGAAAAAAGGAGAGAGAAGCTAAATGGTAAAGTGTAATTCCATTGTATTAAAATGAAAGTCAATGGTACACTTTATACAAGTGGAGAACACGTGTGTCTTAACACTCACACACTGCCACATCATATGCCAACTTGGCAATACTAAAACTAACTATATGCTGGAATTAAAAATGAAAACAGAAAACAGTAGTTTGCAAATTGAATTACTAAGTATACTCCAATACTCCTCCTTAATTCATTTTGCCAAGTGCCTTCAATCCAAGTAGTGACCTTAATTCTTCAAATCTCCCCTTCTGTAAGGACTTTGTCATGATATCTGCCACTTGCAATTCTGTTCTGCAGTGAATCAACTTCAGTTTCTCATTATTGAATTGATCACGGAGGAAATGATACCTAGTCTCTATGTGCTTTGATCTTCCATGTGCCACAGGATTCCTTGCCCAATCTATGGCAGATTTGTTATCTATCAGTAATTTCATTTCACTGTCAGTTTTCCAGCCAAGTTCAGTGAGCAACATACTCAACCATGATGCTTGACAGGCAGCAAAAGAGGCTGCCACATACTCTGCCTCACATGAGGACAAAGCTACTATGCTTTGTTTTTTAGAACACCAAGAGATTGGTGCCTTTCCACACATGAAAACATAGCCTCCAGTACTCTTTCTGTCATTTCTATCCCCACTCCAATCTGAGTCTGTATAACCAAACACTTCAGCAACAGTTTCTGTGTTATCTTGACTAGGATACAGAATTCCATAGTCTTGTGTGCCTTTGATGTATCTGAGCAATCTTTTTGCAGCCATCAAATGAGAAAATTTTGGCTTTTCCATGAACCTGCTTATTAGACCTACACCATATGCTATATCTGGTCTTAAGTTACAAAGGTATCTAAGTGAACCAACGATTTGTTTGTAAAGAGTGGCATCCACTTCACTCTCTTCACCATCCTTTTCAAGCTTGTTGCTTGTGTCCACTGGAGTAGAGACAGATTTACAATCAATCATTTCAAATCTATCTAAGATATCTGTAGCATATTTCTTTTGGTGCAAGAATGTGCCTTTATCAGTTTTCACAAATTCCATTCCCAAAAAATATGACAAATATCCCAAGTCAGTCATTTCAAATTCAGACATCATCACCTTCTTAAATGATTGTATGTCTGTTTCATTGCTGCCAGTTACTAGCAGATCATCAACATACAAGCATAACACCAGTTTATTGCCACTGGTTGCATTCTTCACATACACACCATGCTCAATTGTACACTTTGTGAAGCTTTGGTTCAAGAGAAACGCATCAATTCTCTTGTTCCATGCTCTAGGGGCCTGCTTCAGGCCATATAATGCTTTTCTAAGTCTGTACACTTTCTTTTCTTGGCCTTTGATTTCAAAACCTGGTGGTTGTGTGACATACACTTCTTCCTCCAATGGTCCATTGAGGAATGCAGATTTTACATCTAATTGATGCATTGACCAGTTCTTACTACTTGCTAGAGCTACCACAAGCCAGTCTCAATCCTTGCCACAAGAGCAAATATTTCATTGAAATCCAAACCAGGTTTCTGCATGAATCCTTTTGCAACCAATCTGGCTTTGTACTTGGCAATCTCACCATTTGGCTTGACTTTGGTCTTGTAGACCCATTTAACATCAATAGCTTTCTTCTGTTGTGGAAGCTCAATTAGTTCCCAGGTTCCATTTTTTTCTATGGATTTTAATTCTTCAAGCATTGCTTCATACCATTGCTTGTGTTTGAGAGCGTGTTCTAAACTCACAGGTTCTGCTTCAGCAAATAAAGCAAAATGCACAAGCTCACCTTCTGCAGAGATGGCTGAATCTGACAACAATTCAAAGCCATCAAGTCTTGTGGACACTTGCCTATGCCTCAGTGATCTTCTAACTGGTACTTCTTCATTTTGAGGTTCTGGAACTGCTGTCACAGGAGCTTCAACTTGATCAGTTTGTTCCTGAATTTCATCAAAATCTATCACAGTGGTCTTCTCACCACTTTTTGTATTGTGCTTATCCCAATCCCAGCCTTTTGACTCATCTACTATAACATCTATACTCTTCACAACTTTCTTCTGAATAGGGTCATATAGTTTATATGCACCAGTTGGATGATATCCAACCAAAATCATTGGTTGAGCTCTGTCATCTAACTTCTTTCTAAGTTGCTTAGGAACATGTTTGAAGCACATTGAGCCAATAATCCTGAGATGCTTGACACTTGGTTTTCTTCCTGGCCAAATTTCTTCAGGTGTCTTATCAACCAATTTCTTTGTTGGGCATTTGTTGATAAGATATACAGCTGTGGCTGCCAATTCTCCCCACAAACAGTAAGGTAAGTTTTTTCTTTCATCATACTTCTCACCATATTAAGTATGGTTCTGTTTTTTCTCTCAGCAATCCAATTGTGCTGAGGTGTGTATGGTGATGTCACTTCGTGTACTATTCCTTCTTTTTCACAGAAATTCTCAAATTCATGTGAAGTGTACTCTCCTCTTCCATCTGTTCTAAGTACCTTGATCATATACACTCACTTTGCTTCTCAATCATCACCTTAAACTTCTTGAAGACTTCAAGTACTTCACTCTTTCTCTTGATTAAGTACACCCAAGTCATTCTAGTGTACTCATCAATGAATGTGACAAAATAATTGTTCCCTCCTAGTGAGTTGACTCTAAAAGGACCACATACATCAGAGAAAACTACCTCTAATTTCTTCTCTGCTCTGCTTGGAGTTTCTGATTTGAAGGTACTTCTTGGCTGTTTTGACTCAACACTTCTCACATACTTCAACAAGTGTTTTGATTACTGGCAGACCATGCACCATACCTTTTTCTTTCAACTTACTTAGGCTCTTGAAATT
The DNA here is from genome assembly GCA_963573325.1 of Astragalus glycyphyllos. Lineage (NCBI taxonomy): Eukaryota > Viridiplantae > Streptophyta > Magnoliopsida > Fabales > Fabaceae > Astragalus > Astragalus glycyphyllos. The sequence goes on from OY754309.1 coordinate 43,340,531, forward strand.
TAAGTGACCAAATCTCTTGTGCCACTTCCAATTTTCACTGCTTACTACAGTTGAAAAGCACTGCTCTTGCATCACTTGAAGCTTGACTTTAAATGTTCTGTTATGCAGCATTGGAACCATCAGGATTTGTCTCTTATTTGGATCAAACAGACTAAGACTATCATCTTCCATATGCACAAAATATTTCTTTTCAACCAACTACCCCAGGCTTAGCAAATTGCTTCTCATCTTTGGCACATAGAAAACTTCTTGAATGTAGGACCATCTTCCATCTTTTGTTAGGATCTTCACTGTACCAATACCTTCTGCCATGACTTTACTGTTGTCAGCAAACCTGATTTTCTTACTAATCTTTTTAAGCTCAACAAACCATTCCTTGTGACAGCACATATGATTTGAGCAACCTGTATCTAGATACCATGAATCAGACTTCTCAACATCTTCATTTGTATCTGCCTTCAATGACACAGATTCATAGTCACAATCAACACTACTGCTGGCCTCATCAGTCACTGCCATGGTTGCTATGTCCTCAGAATCATAACCTTCAGTGATGGAATCACTACTGTTGCCTTCATCAGTCATTGTAGTGGACGATATATCCTCAAAGTCATAGTCTGCAGTGATGGAAACATCACCAGTGTTGCCACTGGCCTGTTCCTCATTCACTGCACAAATGTTGGAAGCATCACCAGTGTTGCCACTGCCCTGCTCCTCAACTTCTTCATTTTGAGAATCTTGATCAGAATCATCCACTACTGCCATGAGCAGAACATCATCAGAGTCAGAATCTGAATCATCATCTTCTGCATACTTAGCCTCTTCTTCTTTCTTTCTAGGGACCTTCTTATTCTTGCACTTGTTTCTATAATGCCCCAAACTGTTGGCAATTATAGCATTGAATCTTGCTCAAGTCAGGCTTCTTCTTATCACCATCTTTTTGCTCATTATTCTTGCTCACAGATTCCTTATCTTTACCCTTCCAATTTCCCTTTTCTTTCTTATTGCTAGACTTCCAATTTTTCTTAGAGGATTGAGATAACAAAGCTTGTTCTTCCTTTTCTGAACTTCTTTGTCTAATTCTCAATTCATGAGCCTCTAGAGAACCCTGGAGTTCTTCCAGTTTTATCTCCTCTATATTTTTGGATTCCTCAATAGCAGTGACAACATAGTCAAATTCTAGGGTTAAAGATCTAAGAGTCTTTTCTACTTTACTCTTTTCAGACACAGTTTTACCATTACTCTTCATTTGGTTAGTTAGAGTGACTAACCTTGTGATGAATTCACTGATCGATTCTTGATCTTTCATCTTCAATGCCTCATACTGTTTCCGGAGGGATTGCAGGCAAATTTTCTTCAGTCTATCCGCTCCTCCATACGCATTCTGAAGAATTTCCCATGCATTCTTTGCTGAATCGCAATCTATGATCAATTCGATGATGTTTGAGTCCACACACTAGTGAATCAAGAATAGGCCCTTTCCATCTTTCTTCCGCAATTCGCGATGCGTGTTTCTCTGCTCTTCAGTGGCATTTACTGCCAATGCTGGTACACCGTCATTCACAATTTCAAGCACATCTTGATAACGGAACAACACCTTCATTTGCGCGCACCATCGTTCGTAATTCTTGCCGTTGAAAACTGGTAGATTCGCCGGAATACCATGGCCATCTTTCGTGATATTCACCATTGTTGGATCTTCAGGAAATTAACCTTGCTCTGTTATACCAATTTGTTGGAATCAAGTTCTATGATCTTCAAGAAATTCTTTAACTGTGAAACTAATTCTGAAATTCTGTTATGAGTAAACTGAGAAAAAAGGAGAGAGAAGCTAAATGGTAAAGTGTAATTCCATTGTATTAAAATGAAAGTCAATGGTACACTTTATACAAGTGGAGAACACGTGTCTTAACACTCACACACTGCCACATCATATGCCTACTTGGCAATACTAAAACTAACTATATGCTGGAATTAAAAATGAAAACAGAAAACAGTAGTTTGCAAATTGAATTACTAAGTATACTCCAATATTCCTTGTGTAAGCAACGCTTATTTGTAGACTTTTCTTTGACTTGTCTTCTATTAAATTAGTGTCCTTAGGGGGATTTTTTTAATATCCTAAAAACAAAATGTACTAAAATGTCACATTCTCCTAATTATATACTCAAACGCTACACCTTTATTTTGATAAAAAAAATGCTACACTTTTATTTTTATGTGGGAAACTACACTTCCTAATTGCAATGCCTGAACGTGAACAATTAATACATTTTTTGTTTCGCATGTGGGAAATGCCACTATCTAAGTGCGATTTCTATACATGCATTTTTCTTCTTCTTATTTTAATGTTTATTTTTGAGATACCTAGTGGCTTAGAGACAAGGGAAGAGTAGAGAAAGAGAGAAACTCTTTAATTTCTCAAAAAAAAGATATTATTGTTTGGATATTGCTTGAATGACAAAATTCATGGTGATGAGCCCTATTTATACTACTCTTGTAGGTCTTTACATTACAAACTAGAATGATCAAGAATAGGGGTGGGAATAGGCTGGGCCGAGCTAGGCTTTGCATGGTCTGGGCCTGGCCTGCGTCGAATGTATTAGGCCTGAGCCTTTCCTGTGGCCTGTCGTAGGCTCATTTTTTAGGCCTTACCTGGCCTTATTGAAAGCCTGCTAAGGCCTGAAAGCCTGTTTAAAAGCCTATTTCACCATTTTTTTCATGAAAGCCTACGACTTTAACTGATTTATGCTTTTGTAAATAGACTAGGAAGCTAATATGTCAGTGAAATTAAGTTCTATTTTATTTGACATCCTATTTAAATTATATTTTATATTTTATATTATAACTTTAAATATGTCAAAAAATTGTTGTAGGTTGATGTTTAAATTAATAGAAAATATTAGAAAATTTTATACTAAATTTAATATAATAACAATAATATTAATAAAAGAATTTTTTATATTTACTTAAATAGGCCGGCCTAGTGGGCCTAAAAGGCTTTTTCGCTGGCCTTTTTTGCTAAATAGGTTTTTTAAAAAGTCTTAGCCTTGTCTATTTAAAAAAAAGCCTGGTCTGGCCTGGGCCTGACGTAGGCTGGGCCGTAGGCCCCTGTTAGTCGGCCTGGCCTGTTCCCACCCCTAATCATGAAGCATTGATTACAAAAGATAAATCGAGAGATATAAATACTCTAGTTCCTATGACTAGAAAGATCTAGAAAACTTAAGATTGCACTAGTTCTTAATTATATCTTATTTAGTAGTGTATCTTGAAAGTTTGTTATGAAGATTTTTTAGGTGATTATTTCTCAACCCAAATGGCTAGATGGATAACCTCATTCAAGCACCAATATTGTTAGAGTTGGACTGGGTGTGCAATTTCAGTATTTAGCCCTCTAAGGTACCGAGAAATTGTTTGCTCTTCCTTTTCTTGGATGTCACATTTCATCATTAACTTCTCAAATTCTCTAGTGTATTCTTCTACCGACAAAATTTTTTGACGAAAATTTTGTAACTGAATAAAATTGTCATGATAATAATGAGAAGGTAAAAACTTACGAGCTAGTTCTCGAAGCATCTTCTCCCATGTCTTGATTTTGCTTTTCCCTTCACGCCCTCGTTTCCTTTTAAGACTTTCCCACCAAATTGAAGCGTGTTTTTCAGCTTGACAGCAAGTATCTTTACTTTTTGCTCCTCCGGAACCTCCTTATACTCAAATACACATTCAACGATTTGTAGCCAATCCACAAACTAATCGGGTTGTAGCTTCCCTTCAAAATCTGGAATGTCTACTTTGATATCATTCATCCAAAGCTGACGTCGATGTGAGCGACTGCTTCTAGATGATGAAGAGTCACTACCAGAGCCATCATATTCAAATATTCTTCGTGGTGCTTCCAATAAGGCTTGTTGGGCGTTGACAGTCTCCTGTAGTTGTTGAATTTATCGCCTCATTTCTTCCATCTCGATTTCATGCAATGATCTTTCGTTTTGTCTTCTAGGTGGCATTTTGACAATGGTGGTTGGTGATCCTTTTGGTGAAGATCGTGCCAGAGCGTGGGTGTTTTGTTGGCCATGTTAGTTTCACGAACAAATGGCCGCAAAGTGAAGTTTTGGGAAAGCAACTCCTTGCTCACTTGAAAACCCACTTTTCATTGATTTCTTCGCTCAAACTCAACTTCGGGATAGCATAACATGCTCTGATGCCAAATCTGGCTCAGGGACAAGGGAAGGGAAGAGAAAGAGAGAAACTCTCTAATTTCTCAAGAAAAGTTGTTATTGCTTGGATGTTGCTTGAATGACAAAATGCATGGTGATGAGCCCTATTTACACTACTCTAGTAGGGCTTTACATTACAAACTATAAGGATCTGGAAGCATTGATTAGAAAAGAAAAATCTAGAGATATGAATACTCTAGTTCCTATTCATGATACGTGTAACAAAACAGATTTACCTTAGGTGGGGGTTAAATCCGTTTTTGTTATTTTTAAAAGCGGATTTATCTAATAAATAGGTAAATCCGCTTTTAAAAATAACAAAAATGTGATAAAAACACCACTAAGAATGTAATAAAACCAAAATAAGGTTATGCAATTTTTTTTTCGATTTTTTGAAGATTATGAAAAATTAAAAAAATTAATAAAAAATAGTAAACGATGAAATTTGGGATTTTGAGCCCCATCCTCCCTAAAGAAGTCCCTTCTCGGGAGTCATGATCCCTGATTTTTTTCGGATTTAATGGCTGTTGTTTAATTATAATCCAAGTAGGTTGCCCGAAAACCGATTTTTATCCTAAATTATTCACCCGACGTACAACATCGTCACGTGTTAACAAACTACACACTAAACATAATCAAAAGGCGACCGATTTTCATATCTATTTTTTTAAAAAAAAAAAATTAATTTTAATTTTTTAACTGATTTATCACTTTTATTTATTAATTATTTTACAAAACGGATTTATCTATTTATTAAATAAATCCGTTTTGAAAAATTCAAAACATATTTATCTAATAAATAGATAAATCCGTTTTGTAAAATAACAAAAACGGATTTAACCCCCACTTAAGGTAAATCCGTTTTGTTATTTTTGAAAAACGGATTTATCTAACATAAAATAAATCAGTTTTTTTGGTTTTTTTCCAAAACGAATTAAAAGATAAATCCGTTTTGGGAAAAAAACCAAAAACGAATTTATCTTTTATTAGATAAATCTGAGCGAAGAAATGAATCAGTGGTATTTTTGGATTATCATATTTTGTGGGGGTATAGAATGAAATGGTGGGGGTAAAAAAAAACAGTCAACTTTTATACGAGTGGACTTTTTGACCTCTGGAGTCGACTATATGGGCCAAATTGTGTAAGTAAAGGAGACGGTGTGGGTAGAGGGCGTAAGGTGAGTCTTTGGTGGTTAATTGTTACTTAAAATTTTTAAGATATTTGTTAATTTTTATTTATTATTTTAATTATTTATTGGCGGGAGAGAAATGAGTCTAATGGATAATAAATAATCAAATTGTATCATATAGAAAAAAAGACTAATAATTTATAAAAACAAAAAAATTTATTGATTTCATTAGATCGCATAAAACAACTTTAAAATACATGTAGAAAGAAACCACGAAGTATCATTTTGTGATCCACTGAAAGTAGAAAAAACACTCAGCACAAGTGACATTTATTTTGCAAAAATAAAGGTAATAACAGTGGATTGAAGGTAATAACAGTGGATTGAAGCTTAAGTTTCCCCATCCCAAATGCCAGGAATGAACACAACTGGCCCATTGTTGACACGAATCTGCTTGATTTGTTCAATCTTTTCGTGGTCATCTTTTGCAAGTGACCAATCAAATATTTCCAAATTTTGCTTCATTCTCTCCTTGTTGTAGCTCTTCACAGCCATAGTAACCCCTTTCTCATACAACCATCTAAGAGATATCTGTAATTACGTAACATCATAACAGATTGCATTACATATTTACATTAACTTCCTCTAGTAGTTGAAGTATCAAAACTCAAGCTACGACTTGAGTAAAATAATATATTGCAATTTTGATATTGTTACATGCACCAATTCAAGTCACTTATTAGTGGCTTATCTAAAAAAAAAAAAAAAAGTCACTTATTAATGGAGCTCTCAAATTGGGCCGCCCGTCCCTGCCTAGCTCATCCTATTGGGCCAAAATACTAAAACGGGTTGGGCCAGCCTACCCAATTGTCTATTGGGCCGACTTTTTTAATATACGAAACCACAAAAAATTTCAAAAAAGCATAAAAGACGAACTCGGTCCTACTCATAGGCCAACTAGTTGAGCCAAAGCGGCCTAGTTTTTCCAAATCTCTATTTAGCAAGCCCAACCTAGAACACTAGGTCATTTGACTAGTCTGTTGGACTGGGCCCAAATTGACATCTCTTATATCCACTTACCACTATAACTCTCACATTATATGAACTTAAATATTTGGTTCATTTTTTCTCTTTTGTTTACCGACTTTGCTGTGCATACTTTTCTTTCATTACATTGTTGATCAAAGACCCAATTGAATATTGAATTAAAATGATGTTATATAATTAAGATCAAAAAAGAAAAGAAAAGGTAATTGAACTATTGAAAATGATAACCTGAGCAACAGATTTGCCATGAGCCTCTGCAATTTCTTTGAGTATTTCACTGTCCATAACTGCATTGCTACCCCAACTAGTCCCTTTAGCTCCTAAAGGAGAGAATGCAGTTATGATTATACCCTTTGCTTCACAGTATTCTGTTAGCTTCTTCTGATGAAGAGCAGGATTCATCTCCACCTATTTAGTGGTAGCAAAATCTATGGTCAAGCAAGAATGATGTAATAGAAAAATAGAAATATGATCTACTAAGATTGGTTGAATGGCTTACTTGATTTACAGAAGGAGGAGTTGTAGCAAATGAAAGAAGATCTTCAAGTTTCTTGCAAGTGAAGTTACTTACTCCTATAGATTTTGTAAGGCCTTGTTTTTGGCATTCTTCCATTGCTGTCCACACTCCTTTTAAATCAAATGTTGTTATCAACTCATGACCATATGGTAATTCCCAATTTCCTGGCTTCACACTTATGGGCCAGTGGACCAAATAAAGGTCTAAATATTCTAATTTCAGTGTCCTGCATTATAACATGACATCAATTTCAGTGCTAATGCTCCAAATTGTTTAGTTAATAAAAGAGACTGGTATTCTTAAAGGGCAATGTTCCAACTGAAAATTGAGTACAGTAATTGAAGATCAGTGGATTTTAGTTAGGGCAATTTATTTATGTTTTCAAGTAGCTGATCAATAAAAATCACATTCTTGCAACCAAATGACATATTTAGGATTTAAAGAGCTAAGCTAACTATTACTTGGATTGGTTGTGATAAGATTTTTGGATATGAATGGTAGATAAATATTAGATCAAACTTGTGAAAATGCACTCAAAAATTAATTATAGAAATAAAACTCAACAGGTATTCAATAAGGAAACCCATAAATACATTATCAAATATTTAAATATCGTAGTACTAATCAGCCATAGACTAAAAGGTCCTAAGCAAGCAGATAGTTGAGTTGGTGAGTTAAGCACAACGAGTTATAAACTAAGGACAAGTATCCCAATCTTATAAACTACAAATTCCCCCTCTTCAAATTAATTAACCACTAACATTAGCTTATTTAAAATTATATATTAAAATCTTTGTGATATATTATAATTATAATCATAATAATAATAATTGCAATGTGAAAAAGGGGAAGAATTTTGCTTACTGGAGTGATTTCTGGAGAGCAGGAAGAACAAGATGAGGGAAATTATCAGTCAACCAAAGCTTGGAAGTGATAAAGAGTTCATCTCTAGATCCAATAAGACCAAGTTGAAGAGCTTCAGCTATGGCTTCACCTAGAGCCTCTTCAGAGCCATAGTGTGATGCAGTGTCAAAGTGTCTATAACCTAATTTAATAGCTTCTATTACTGCAGCTTTGGTGGTTTCTCCACTACTGTTAGTCTCAGATGCTGTTCCAAATGCTATCACTGGCACGCTACTTTGGTTTGAGGATGATTTTAGCAGAATCCCAGGGATTTTGGTAGTAGAAGAAGACATGCTGAAAAAGATGGAGAACTAAAGAAAGGTTGCATCTGTTTAAATAGAATAGAAAAGAAGGTTTTGTTAGTAAAGTACAGGTGTCTGTAGAGGGAAAATTAAAGTGCAATATGTTTGTGAGGAAGTTCCTATCTGTAACCATAGCAGCCGGTAGCCAATGGAGAGGATATTATTCCTTCCTTTCTAGTTCTTATACCAAGTTGTAATAATGGAAAGTGGTGTTTATTCCAAACAAGTGAAAGGAACAGTGATACAAAATGGAAACACAAAGGTTTTCTGGATAGGACAGAGACAGACAATTCAACTGACAATATATGTGTTTTGGGTCCACTGTTGTAACCCAGCAGATGTTCAATTATTATGAAGCTTTTGGGGAGATGATGGGTATCTCACCATTAATCCAAGCATGATGGATGACATGGCAGGTTCTATGTACTTTGATTTGAGATAGACTCTTTTTAAGGTGTGTGTGGTTCTAACTTCTGAGAGTTAAGAGAATTGATTTTGATAAAATTAATTTTGTAAAATTGATTAAAAGTTAAAACAATGGTTAGATGGGGATAGTATCAAGTGATGACTGATGAGAGTTTTAAATAGAGAGGATGAGAGGAGTAAATATAGATTGCATAACAAGATATGAATTTTTTTAGTAGTTAGTGTGGAGGGGGAGCGGGGTTCGAACCTCGTACGCCTACATTTTCACCAACGATGTCCCTTTCACTCAACCACATGAGCTACCCTGCTGGGACCATAAAAAGATATGGACGGTTATGATTAAAACTTGTTTAGTGATACATGACCACTTAAAAAGCCACATGATTTTTTGTTTTGATCTTGATCATTCATAATTTGATCTATGACCACAATTTATTTATCTACTCTCTAATTATATAACTTCCCTCTTTTTTTTTTGTTATAGACGAAGTGACAAATGTCACTTGAAACTCATACACACAACTATGAGGTCTCGGGTTCGAATCCAAGATATGGTATCCAGCCTAAAAATTTCTGCAATTGTCAGTTGAGCTAGGCCTTACGGATAATTATAAAACTTCTATCATATTATATATATTACGTTGGTCCCATTTATAAGTCAAAAAATGATTTTTAAAAGTTTATTGAATAACTAATGTATCTGGTCTATATTACAGATCAGATGCATATGGGTAGCTAATACTTCGTCTTCAAATATCTTTTTTGATAATTCACTTCAAAGTAGGAAGTAGAAGTAATGAATTTTTTTTTATCAAATATCAACAGTTAGAAAGCAAAAGACAAACAAATTCTACATACCAAATCCTACTATCTTTATTGTTACGGTCGGTTTCTCTTGTTGAGAAAGGGCCGAATGTGTGTCTAAAGAGTTTGAATTGAGAGAATGAATTCTGGATCCTTTCATTAGCCTCTGAGGGCGATATTTATATTACATGGTACATAAATGCTAATTATTACACAATAATGGCCGAGTTGACCGTTACAGACAGGAGAGGGAAATCAGAGATATTTCCCCGGTAATTATGCTTCATTCCTTTTCTGGGAAGGCAGAGGCGTGGCTTTTGGGGCCGATCGGTCCCTCTCTGGGCGGAGCCCTTCAAGAGCCCTTCGAGCGGCGAGTGCGTAGTGTGAAGTCGTTCAAACAAGTGGAGCTCGGCTTCGATATTAGCACTTCAGTTCGTTTGGACTTAGTCTTTTGGCGCTTAGCCCTTTGGTTTGGGTGAGGCAGTTCAGTGCGCTTTGTGTTTCTTGGCCGGTGAGTGACGTTTCTCGATTTTCGTTGATTTCTGAAGTCATTGATGAGACTTGATGTTGATTTGATGTGTTGACTCTTTGACTTGACCGTCTTCGGTTTCTTTATTTTTGACTGTCGTTTCCCGAGTTCTTCATTGAATGCTTGGCACTTAACTCCCCATTTCCTTGCCTATATATATATATATATATATATATATATATATATATATATATATATATACACGCAGGTGCATGAAGGGAGTTTCTTGTGGTAGCTTGTTTCTTCTTCTCCATGCTGGTGCTGCTGATACGTGGGATCAAATCTCCTTCTTCGAGTTCCCTGATCGCTCCCGCCGGCGTTGTAATGTCCGACGGGAGCGTCAAAGGACTCGAGGTGGGAGTTTTTGATCTTAGAGAGTTTTGGGTCTTCCTTGTTTGGTTGCTTCGTTTTCTTCCTGTAGGAGTGCTTAGAGAACCTGTCGTGCTTCCCCTCGTAGGGTAGAGCACCGTGTCGCCCGCCCCCACCTCCACCGTGGTTTTTCGCTGGAGGCCTAGGAAGAGGAGTCTCTTGCGCCAGCCGAAGCGGTGGTGGAGCTCTTTAGGTCCTTGGCTTTGTGTCATCCTCGGAGACGCGGCATGGAGCGGGGACGGGGTTACACAGCTTCACCCAGGAGTCCCGTCCGATCGGTTTGTCCCTGGTTATCCTTGACTCGGAGTCTTCTTCGGGTGGAGGATCTACGGGCACACTCGATTTGGGAGAGTCTTCTTCGGGTGGAGGATCTACAGCTGCACTTGGTTGGATTTTCTTTGGGCGGAGGCTCGGCTGAGAGAGGGTGCTCTTTTACAGAATGCTTGGAGCTTTAGAAGGTTTTCTGCAAAAAGACACAAAGAAGACTCCGGCCATGGCTCGATGTTATGCCGGTCGGTTTATAGTATTAGAATATGTTTCGTACATGTAACTTTATTTTTATGTCTCGAGTAAATTGTACGTTATATGATTATGTTTTTTTCCATGAATAAATTCATTTGGGGTATGACTTCGTACCTTTTGTTAGTTTTGTGCCTCTTGTTATTTTCCTTTGAATATGGCAGCAAGCATTGCTTGCTCTTCTTCTTCACCATCCACCTCTAAAAGGTCAATTCTGACTTCTTTTGCTTCAAGCTTGGCTTGGAGCTCTTCAATCTTTAAGTCATCAATAGGAATAGTTTCTTCTATTACATTTGTCACTAAAAAAACTTTTTTGTCATAGACCTTAGGATTTTCTTGCGCACCCACTTCTCCTCAAGTGTTTCACCAAGCAAGGCCATCTCATTTATGATCTTTTTCACCCTGACAAAGAAGTCAGTGATCTTTTCACTATGTTTCATCTTTAAGCTTTCGTACTGTGCCCTGAGGGCCTGCAATATTTCCTCCTTAATGGGAGCTGCTCCACAGTAGTACTTATCCAATGCATCCCATGCATCTTTAGATGTTTCACATTTTCTTATTCTGTCAAAATTGGCTTCATCACACCCCCTGTGAATGAGCATTAGGGCTTTAAAGTCCATCTGCTCATTCTCATTGTACACATTAGTCTGAGCAACAGTTGCATCTGCTGGCAGAGGTTCAAGACCATTTTTAACCATTCTCAAGACCCCATGACACCCTAGGACAGCCTTCATTTGAAGTGCCCATGTATCATAGTTCTTCCCATTTAGTTTTGGGACATGAGTGTCCAGACCAGTCCCTGTGCTTGTCATTTTTTACCTGTAGAAAATAACACTTCACAGAATTGTTAGAACACACTCTGCACAAGTTTCTCTTGTTGTGCAGATTTTTAAAGAAATAGAGAAAGATCTTTTAAAGAACTTTAAAGAAAACAGAAAGGTAAGGTTTTATTCCTAGTGATCTTCAGCTCTGCGATACCATGTTGTATTTTGTGCACTAATATTGTTTGTTAACCTGCAGGTTGTATTTGCAATGCACAGGGGTGCAAATACTAAATTTTCTCACTTAGGCCCAACTAATATTGAAGCCCAAGCCCTTTTTACTCACTTATCCGGTAACACCCTCAACTAGGGTTTCATTCCTTAGATTCTTTCTCTTTCTTCTTCTTGGCCAGTTCTTGCTTCTCTCTTCTCTCTCTCTCTCTCTCTCTCTTCGTCGCTGAACTAGGGTTTGATGCTCTCACTGCTTTCTTCAGTGATTGAAGCGTTCAAACACTAGATTCTTGACCTGTGATGATTTCTGATGATGATTATGCAAAAAGCCCTATGGTTTTTGCACTGAATCAGTTCAATCTGAGGTTTGAATCTCACAACCCTCTTGTTGGTGAAGAATGCTTCTAATGGATGCTTGAATCCTTCGATTACTCTTTCAATCCAACCTTCTGAGTGTAAGTACTTCTCCTTAAACACACTTTCTTTTTCTTTCTTTCTTTTGATTCTCAAACGCAAACCCTAACTTCGGTTTGCTTGCGATTCTTCTTGTTTGTGGCCTGATCTTCTAGATACACACGAGAATCCTTCAGATTTCCTTGAGGACAGCAACAACACTTAGAAATACGCAGGTATTTCCTTCTTCTCCCTTTATTCTTCACTATTTTCTCTATTTTGTATGATAACCAGAAACTAACCCGTTGTTTGTTTCTGTTGCGAGGTGATTCATGCCCTGAATGCGCTCACAATGACATGCAAAATACTCAAGAGGGAGAAAACTCGAAGAAGAAAAGAAGACAGTTTCAATGTACACAATGTAAAACGTAGAATAGAAATTTTATTCAAAAAACTGTGTATTTACAAGTAGGAGTAGGACTATATATATACACAACTAATCTCAACGGCTACATTCTGTTGAGTTAGTTTTTTTGAGTTTGTTACATAACAAACTTATTACCAGAAAACTGTTTTGTACTAGGGACACTATGGACAATTCAAATTTCCCTCTAACGGCTATTTTAGGGAATAAAATAGCTGTTTAAGATAAAGGGCAGGTTTTGGCCATTTGAGATTAAAATCCCACATGATCATCACAGCCCTTCATCGTGCCTTCTCGACTACTTTTAAATACCTCTCCTTACCCACAGTTATCACTTTTAGCATTCCTTACATTGTCTTCTCTCATTTTGAATTTTTCTTTGTGCGCCATTGTCTTCTCACATTGTCTTCACCGTGTGGAACCTTGCTCTTCTCGCGTGGGTTTTTGCTGCACCATTGTCGTGTGACCCAATAATTTAAAGCTGCTTCATACCCAAAGCGTTTGATTTATTGAATTTAAGTTAAATTTAAAATTAAAGAAGATATTTTTTTTACAAACCAAATCTATTGCATTTCATCTACATCTCCTATGCGGTTTGTCGCTGGGGCGGAAAATGTGTTTTTTGTTTCATCTAGCGTGCCAAAAAAATGACGTTTTCCTTTGGTGTTGCATTTGTGGGCTGACAGGTCTCCAACACGTTTCAGCGTCGTGAGACCAACAGAAATAGGCTACAAAAAAAAAATAAAACGAAGAGAGAGAAGGAGGTGAAAGAGGAGCTGAGGAGGGTTTAGGGACGAAGAAGATGGTGGGATGGTGGTGGTGAGGCCGATAGATAGATCGAGAGAGAGAGAGAGAGAGAGAGATCAGAGATGAGATGGATGCGGGTGAAAGAGGAGAAGAGAATAGCGGGAGCGAGAGAGATGAGAGATGGCAGTTGAGCGGTGGAGAGAGAATTGAGGGAGAGAAACAGAGGGAGGGAGCAAACTAGCTTCTGGCTGTGAACAGAGTTGTAAAGCGAGAGAGTGTAGGGGACGTAGCGGCGTTGTCGCTTAGCGTGAACGAGAAAAGTAATGGCGGAGCGCCGACGGTGGTTGTGGTTGAAGGTAAGAGAATCATCTTTTCCCTTCTCTTGATTTCTTTCTTAATTGTTCCTTTGCTTGAAATTCACCTATTTCATTGGGGTTTAACATCTTCAAATTCATCTCTTTCTCTCAATTTTTTTCCATCTTCTTCACTGTTCCCTTTCCATTTCAGTCTTGCCGGCAATGTATTTGATTGGTGATGAATAGATCATCAAATCTTCCTCTTTGTTGTCATCATCTTCTACCAAAGGTACCTCATTTCTTTCTCATTTAATTTTTTTTACAACTGTTCATGTTTATGCTATGTGAAGATGATTGTTAGTATGTTGATATGGGTCTTTTTTTAGGCTTGGTTACGGAAATGTACGATTTTTTTGTTCTCTTTCACTCCCAATCCCTCTCATTTAATTCATATCAGTATCATTTTCTTTCTATGCTTCATTTTCATTTTCTTTTATATGCTATTGTTTATTTCTTTTTCCTTAATTTCAATAGGTTTCAAAGCATGGTATTCTTATTTACAGAATTGTTAGGTCAAGGCAGTGGAAATAAGCATTGATGAGGAGCAGCATGAGCAACCGGCGCGGCAAGGGATTGTTTTTAGTGTGGTAAATGTGGTGTTCTTCATCTTTGTCTTTCCCATAGAATCTATGATTTTCTTACGTCCATGTTCGCATTGCATTTAGTTTGTTAGTTCTTTATAAAGCATGCTGTCAGTAGTTGCTTAATTCTATCATATTGATGCTCCTCCATGTACTGGTATCATTTACTTATTATTAACTGAAATGGTTCAAAGAGGTGAATTTGTTGAAAATTCAAACTGATCACTGTGTCTTTACTAAAATAACTTGCTTCATCTCAACAAAGGTAACACCATTTATCACTTTGGTTTGCAAAATTTATGTTGAATGCCTAAATCTGCCTATGTCCCAGCTGAGTCACTCACTGTTGAATCATTTATGCTGCAAAATTTAAGTTGTACTGTATAATTTTAACTGATTTAAACATGATTGACATGAAGTAGTTAGTTTGATGCTTAAAATCGGTGAATGGTCTCTTGGATATATCAGAAACTTGCTTCTGTTATTGTTATCTGCTACTTCAATAAACCTAAAGCACATCTATTCTGATTATTTTTACTTACTTCTGTTAGTATTATCTGGTGCCCAACTTGCTAAATTCAAAATGTCAATCATTTTGCTTGACTTATGTTCATCTTTGCTAATCCATATTAGTATGTTATTGAAATTATATTCATTCTCTTTAAAGAATTAGAACTCATTTTAAGAACTTGATAATTAACATTGAAATTAACATTGTATTTGTTTTCATAGCATTTTACCATAGGGCTTTTACTTAATATTTGTTGATTGTTCCTTTTGGTGAATTGCAGGATATTGAAGACATGAAAATGGAATTGGATGGAATGCTCAAGAGTCTCAAGGTACAAGAAACTTTGTACATGTGATGGGTTTGCACACAATATAACCACTAGGCTATAACCACACTAATCCACTAGATGTGTTTGCTCAAGAGTCTTCACTGATTTACACAATATGTGTTTTATATTTGATTTTCTGTTTGGCATCTTTAATATGCAGACTAAAAAGTATTTAACTACTGTTGACGCATATTATCCAAGCCTTTTGGAAGATGTGTGCTACATATTGGATATTGGATTCAACTTTTATCTCTCGAGTCATAATCAGAATTTATAGCTCCATCTTTGTCATAATATGAATTTTGGAATGGTTAGTTCACACACCTGTCTGCTATATGTTTTCCATCAGGGAGTCCAGCTCTGTATAGTCTCTAATCCCTATTCCAGATTGTGCATCTTGAGGAGATGTACGAGCACTTCATGAGGAGGTATAAGAAAATTCGACAGGAAATAGGTTACTTACAGTTAAAGCAATTCCTGAGTGTGTGAAACCAATATTTAGATTCTCAACCAAAGCAATGTTTAGATTCACAGTCAAAGAAACTTTGAACAGAATATACCTAAGCATTTCCTTCTAATATTTGGTTCCTATCTCTTTGAGGTATGTCTTTGTGGTAATATAACAAGTATGATTCTATTAAATATGGCTCAAACACTGATAATTATAGTTCTATTCAATGTTAGTTTTGTCTGACTTTGTTTATAATTTCCAGTTCATGCGTATCTCCAGTTCATTAATAATTTCCAGTTCATAATTTTCAGTGCATTCTAATTTGTTCTGTTTGAATACAAGGAAACCGTTTAGCAAGTCAGTCTAAATTTTCACTATGACGATATCATAAAAAATTCTTGGAATAAGAGAGTGCCTACCTATGATATGTATAAAGATTAGGATTATTTGTTTTTCCAAGATTAGGATCATTTTATTTTTTAAATTTCAGTTAATTAGGATTAGTCTTCTTCATTTCTAATCTTATAATTAGCACCTTAACAAAATCAAAAAAAACATAATCAATCACCTTGCAAATCGAAAATGATGAGGTGGGGGGGGGCAGGGGGGGGGGGGTGGGGGGGGCAGAAAACCTTCATCATCTTCTTATTCTGGTCTTTTTTCTTGGCTGCCTTCAAGTAAACGAGAAACAATTCAGAATCAAGTCCTGAATTAAATGTCGTAGAAGCCAAAGCTATTGGAGAGTTAAGTATATTTGCTACCGCGGAATTTATCTATATGGATATCTTTGTTCATCATATTCACTAACAAAATTTCATTTTTTTGAGTTATAATGCTAACTTCGATTCATGCTTCATTTTCTCCATTGATGTTGTCCAAGGTTTTGAGCATCCCTTAAAATATATAATATCTATCTTTCGTGCATCTTCAATCTATCTGTTGATGTTGATTTGCTAACTAAAAAAGGTGCACACACACCAATATAAGTTTTTGTTTCTTCAATTTCATAAATCTGCTTTGCATTTCTTTTTTTCTTTTTTTCTTGGGCTCTCTAAATAGGGGATTTGGCATTCTATATTTTTGGTGTTTCATAAATCCCATAAGCACCTCTATATATTCTTGGTCGATTTTCCTATGCTCTGTGCTTTAAATGTTGTTCACGAGCAGTATTTCGAGTTCACATTATTTATCAAAATTAGTTGGATGATTGGTGTTTACTCAAAAAAAGTCTGAATACCGGTAAAACAAAGAAGAACTAATGTCTGCATTTTTTGTATTCTCTGCAGAACTGTTGTTGTGGGTTTCAAAGGAAAATGAAAACTCATGTAATTTGAAGGACTTGGTTTGTGGAAAGAATGTAAGGATAGACAAGAGCATTCATTCAACATTCTGCATGTCAAGGCAATGATTGGTTTATGATGTAATTCTAACTAAGTTTTGTAGTCAATGGAAGTTGATGTTTTTTTATTAGTATTATGCATTTTTTGAATATCAACTTAATTTGTTGAATGATTTTTGGTGATGGTTATGCATTATTTCATTTTATGCATTATTCATTCGAGACGCGGGTGGTGTTGTGTTGGGTGTGTATATAGATGAAGTGGCTCCTCCCCTACCTGCTTAGTAATTCTAAGCCAATCCAAATACTCGATATTAATATTCATCTTGAAATATTAATATTAATATTAAAAAACCAAGATGTCAACAAGATTTGGTGTTCTTACTCGGATAAAGTGCAATTCCAATTAGGAAAGTACTTTAATGATGCAACATGTAATATTGCTGTATTGGAAGAATCAATATGGTAGAGGATGCCACACATTACTTTGTTTTAACCTTTTTGTAGGATGATATCATACAAGATTTTTTGTTAAGACTACTTACAACCTTATATATTAACACATTAATACTTCTCAATTTCCTTTTCATTAATTCGAATTATAAGACTATCTATTCTTAAGAGTCCAAATTAGCCGACCCCGTGCATCGCACGAGTAATAAGGCTAGTTTAAAATAATGTTCCAAATACAAGGAGGGACTACATAATAGTCTTGAGAACTAGCTGACAACAAGGCTACCCCTACAAGAGAGTGAGCCGCATTGTTAGCACTCCTCTTAGCAAACTCTACATTAGAATTGTTACTAAAAAAATGAAAAAGTCTCTTACAATCTTGGATAATGCACCCCAACTCAGAATTTGGGGATGGTGTTGTTTTAAAAGCATCAACAACTAGTTTAGCATTTAACTCAAATATAACAAACATCAGAAGATATTTCGTAATCATAAATCATAACCATAGATCAAAGATCAATAGATCATAATCGAAAAGCACGTCACGTGAAAAAACGAAAGCCGGTCTTCCCGGTTCGTGAACCAAACGCGACCCAATAAACAAAACAGAAAAAAGAAACCTTTTTTCTCTCACTCTTAACGCCCACAGATATGAAAATCCGTTCCCTAGTTGCACCTTCTTCTTCTGCCGCCCCTCTCTTTTCCACATTCCATCATTCATTCTCAAAGTAAACCTCTTTCTTTTTTATTTCTAAGCATCCAACGTCGAAAACTTAAAACCTAAAAAGTGCAAAAAAAAAACTATTCCCCCTTAAAATTATTTCTCCCTCTCTCTTTTTTGGGTTTTTTAAGGTTGGTCATCAACAAGAAGGGAAGACACAAGTTTAAACCTTGAATAATACTGCCACCTCAAAAAAGACCAAACAAAGCTTGTTCTTTTCTCCCATAAGGTAAAACCAACATTGGTGTCCTCAATCTCTCAAAGGCATTGTGATCTAGGTTGTTCTCTGTTTGGTCCATTATTGATTGCATTGCATGGTCCCTCTTTTTAAATGTTTGTTTTTATTTGTGGTCCTTTTTATGTGTTTTATTTTAATATTTTCTCAGCCTTCTCGAAGTTTCGTATTTCTGTTTATCTCATCTAAATCTTTTATAAATGGTAACAATGTGGGATTAGAATTAGATAGATATTGATAATTGAATGAAAACCAATTTAGCTTATGTGTGATCAGAAAGGTATTGAGTAAAACCTTCTACTTGTTGATGAACTCTGTATTAAAATCTCATTAGGCTTTATTGCCTTTCATGCTCTTAATGTTTGTTGTGCTTGAAAATGGAAGTTTTTATTGCTTAATCCCTCATAAATCATAATATTAACATTCTGTTTATGCATTTTCTTCAGGTGAAGATTTCTCTATGCCTATGGTAAGCAAACATCCCTTTCCGTTGAATAATTACCAAAAATGAGTAATGCAGTTAGCTTATGATATTGGATCAAGTTGTTTTTGATTTGATTAATGTAACTGTTCTTTGGTTGTGATCAATAGGGAGAAGCACCAATAGTTATACCTCAACTATTGCAGAATGGAACTAGTAATGGCTTTGAATTAAAAATTGGAACTTCCCAAACAGTTACTACCATTGGTGATAAAACGGTATCCAATAAAATCCAACTTTCAACATGTTACTACTTGTTAATTAGATTTGTACATACTCAATCTTTTATCTATAACAAAAAGATGTGTCTCCCTTTATTTAACAGTATGTCATTGGTGGAGCTGATGATGAAACTCTGTCCATTGAAGTTCGAATTTTCGACAAATGTCTTGGAGAATGGTCGGTTTAAGGCTTCTTATTTGATTGCATTGTTTTTTTCTTCTAAGGATTTTGTTGCTGATATTATTCATTTGAATGTGCAGGGTTCATCCCACTGTGTTAGGCACCAAACCAATGTCATGTGAAGGCCACTCAGCAGTGTTATTGAAAGACCAAATACTAATTCTTAAGAAGAATCCTAAGCCTGATGATGATCATACATGGTTTCTAGAGGTTGGTATTTCCAGGCCTAAGTCCTTAATCTCAAGAATTTGGATTAGGTGCAGTTGTGCAGTCAAGAGGTCTGGAGCCTTGTGATTAAGATCGGACAGTCCAGATTTTAAGAACAGTTTTGAATCTTTGTTTAATATACAATTCCGATTTTGAAAACTGGACCGTCTGATCAACATGAGACGTACGGTCCCGAACTTGTTGACTGCATGCAGTCCTGACTGCACAAAACCGGATCCTACTCTGAAGCGCTGAAAAAACTACGCGTTAAATTAAATGCTTCATTTTCCTAATGTTGGCAGGTAGACACTCAATATGTCAGGCAGCAGAAAAAATTGCTGGGGACTGAGGTTGTTGCTTGGAGTAAGGGTGTGATAGGAAATGCTGAGAAACCTGTTGTTATTTCTGGTCCATCTGGAGTAGGCAAAGGAACATTGATTTCAATGCTGATGAAGGAGTTTCCATCTATGTTTGGTTTCTCCGTGAGCCACACAACTCGTGCGCCGAGAGTTTTGGAGAAAGATGGAGTACACTATCATTTTACTGAGAAGGGTGTTATGGAGAAAGAAATTAAAGATGGAAAGTTTCTTGAGTTTGCTTCTGTGCATGGTAACCTATATGGAACCAGTGTTGAGGCTGTTGAAGTCGTAGCAGATGGAGGGAAAAGATGTATTCTAGATATTGATGTTCAAGGGGCAAAATCTGTGAGGGCTAGTTCTCTTGAAGCCATATTCATCTTTATTTGTCCACCATCAATGGAAAAATTGGAGAAGCGTCTTCGCGATCGGTGAGTAATAGCTTCTAGCTTTCTTACTCATGCTTCTTTAACTGTGAAATAACTTGAAACCTCAATGTTTTTAACAGTGGGACAGAGACTGAAGAACAAGTCCTAAAACGATTACGAAACGCTCAGGCCGAGATTGAGCAAGGGGAATCGTCGGGAATATTTGATTTCATCTTGTACAATGATAAACTTGAGGACTGCTATGAGAGTCTCAAGGTAACTCTTAGTTACCTCTATGCAAACTTCTTTTTGTCATTTTAGTTATAGATCAGATACATCAGTTATTCTATGAACCTAGAAAGTGTATTTTTTGCTTAAAAATGAGACCGAATGTAGTATTAAACGTGCAAAAATTAAAATATCTACTGGTGCAGAGATTATTGGGACTTGATGGTTGTGTCACTTCTCCACCAAAGTCAGGTAAGAGTTTCCTCAAACTACAGATATATTTTTGATCTCAGTTTCACATGCTTTTACAATTTCAAAACCATGAATTAAAATTGGTTTCTTTTTTTGTCATTCTATCAGCTAGAGAAATCAATCTACCAATGGATCATTCACTGTCAAAAATTGATGATAAAATCATCATAAACTGCATCTCTTCAGGACTAGAAAAGGAATCAAAGAACTTGTAAGCCTTGTGAAAACACATTTATCACTTATTAGCAACTAAGTATGAAATCAAGTACTGAATTTTTATTTGGCTTGTGCAGAATCATGTTAGACGTTTCTTCACTTAAAGGCGGCGCACCCGGACGGACACGAGGGCTAAAATTTCAAGCCAGCGACTCCTTTTGAGACGGCTTCATTGAGATGCATCAACTTGACATTCAATGAACTTGGCTAACTAGGTTTTTTTCTCCATTCATAGATAATAAACTCAGGCATTAGTTTCATTTCTTAATATGTTTTTTCATACTTGTTCTTTAATTCTTAATACATGATTAGTATTGCCACAACTATATTTCCCATCATAAGCAGTGAGATAATTTTTCATTTTTGCGGCTATAGTACATTCCATTAAACAATGAAGAAGGCACATGGTTTGAACTTGATGTAAATTCACTTAATTTTTGTTCTACACATGTATCCCTCTTTAATAAACATCTTTGAATTCCAAATGCTCTGATCAAAGAATAACTAATATTGTTGCCTAGTTTTGCTAACATGGGAAGAAATTTTCAGGAGCAAACTTCATTCTTGGGAACGTTTTCTTCTTTTCCCTCATAACAAACATGGTAATTTTTAATTCCCATTCTAGATTCCTAGGAATGATTCAGCCAGTGAAACAAACGCCTCACCCTCATACATCATATTATATTTTGTCCATTTAGAACAGTTATTTTAGGTCTATTGTTCCTTCTAGGTTTGATTCTTAGTTCCATAAAACTGTTTGGTTGTTGACATAATATTCGATTGCCAATTGGCCTCATTAAAGAGTTTTGGCATACTATGAGGGAGACCACGATAATCATGCCGAAATTAATCACACAATTTCTATTACCACTATATTTGCATAATTTTGTTTATATGATTACTAGTTTTGTAAAGTGAGCATGAAGGATTGAAGTTAGACCCTATCTAGGAGGAGATTGTTGATTTTCTTTTGATCAAGAGTTGAAAGTTGTATGGGATACGAAGTTTTAATTGGAAAGCATTTTGTCGTTGTATATGTTTGATTCATTTACAATTCTTGTGAAACTAGTTAGTACTTATATAACTTTGGCATGCAGAAATTAATCACACAATTTCTATTACTACTATATTTGCATAATTTTGTTTATATGATTACTTGTTTTGTAAAGTGAGCACGAAGGATTGAAGTTAGACCCTATCTAGGAGGAGATTGTTATTTTTCTTTTGATCAAAAGTTGAAAGTTGTATGGGATACAAAGTTTTAATTGGAAAGCATTTTGTCGTTGTATATGTTTGATTCATTTACAATTCTTGTGAAACTAGTTAGTACTTATATAACTTTTTTTTTCAAACAGGTAAAAGAATTTTATGAGTTAGAAGTGAGTAATTGGAAAACACGTAGTCTAAGAACCCCAAATTAACTGAATTATATGCCTTCTCAAAATCTAAAATCTATAATGTAACTTCCTTTTCATATATTTTAATAAAAGGATCTTCATATGCTTCCACTTGACAATTATGTAAAACTCTAAACTAATAACATAACGATTTTCTTTTTTACTCCGTGTATTTATTTTCTAAATGATCATCATTTAGCTATTTATTAATTTTTATCTTACATGAAATATGATTTAATTACTCATTTGTTTCAAAAAGATTTAATTACTCATTATTCTTTCATATTGATTTTTATAGATACTTCTATCATATTGAGATAAACAGGCTAATTAAGCGTTGATAGCATAAATTTTTATCATCACTGGCAGATTCACCTTGATAGGGAATGTGGGCGATTGAAAATATTTTATCATCACTGCTAAAATATTTTTGTTATTGCCCCCGTAAAAAAATATGTGTTATCCAACAAGAACAATATTTATTAATGAAAGTAGTTATAAAGTTTAAAAGAGAAAATAAATTGATACTAATTTTATTCTTTTAATTTTCAGTTGATACTTAATAGTCATTTTGGTTTCTAATATGTGATGTGGTGTCATTATAGTTCCGGATTATGTCGAAATTTCAATAATTAAGCCCGTGTGTGTGGCTGTCTTTTAATAATTTGTGGGATTAAACTAGATAATAGGAAACAAGTTTGAGGACCAAACTGCCTAATAAAAGATACATTCAGTGACCAAATTGATTAAAGAAAAGTAGAATCGAGATACTTCTGTAATTTTAATATATTTCAGGACTACTATAACACATTGAGGAATAAAATGGATACTTACTCTTATTTTCCCCAAGTTTATTATTCCTTTAACATTAAACACATACCAAGTATAAGGGACATTAAATTTTGAGGTTTTGAATATTTCATCCTAATTTTATTTATTTTGTAAAGATTTACATTTTTTTCTTATGTTAAAATATTATAAATTCTTTTTTATCTCAACAAGTAAAGTTTTTGGATCCACCCCTGTTTATTATATCCATAAACTACTTTTATAGTAAAAAATAAAATAAAGTCAATTTTTTTATTTAAGTTATAAATTATTTTTATAAACTTATATAAATAACTTGAAAACTAGCTATAAACATATAATGGGTTGTTGCTTGTTGCTATAAACTTGACGGAACAATCTTACAAATGGTTATGCTAATAGATAAACTTAATAAAACCAATCCAAACATGTCCAATTCAGAAAGAATATGCGATCATGTGTTTTTATTCCAATAAGCAATTGACTCATTGAAAAGAGCACTAGGGGTGCTTAATTCCAAATATACAAAGCAGAATCAATCAATCAGAAATTGTTAATACATGTGAAGGCTTATTCCGCCAAGAAGATAAAGGAAAGCTACAAGCTCTTCCCACAGCATACACAAACCTACTCCAAGAGATACAAATAATGTGGTTCACAATCGATTAAAGTTTGGTCTCTTCTCCTTTAAAATTAGCGTCATTTTGAGCTAACCAAATGCACAAGCAAGTTGCCAACCATTATAAAAGTTTAGCTCTCTTTGCCTTTTTATCTTTTGCCCAAATCACCAAACCATAGACAATGTTGAGATAAAATATATGAAGGAGGCGTCAGAATGTCCAACCACATGTCAACATCATGCCACACCTTCTTAGACAAATTGCACTCCATCAACAAGTGTTGAATATCTTCTCTGTTTTCCTTGCAAAAAGGACATAAAGACGATTCCTCCAAATGAATCACACGATGTTTTAATGTCACATAAGATTCTGATCTCCTCATTTCCTTGAAAATCATGTGCGCCATTCAAAGGAGCCTTCCACACCCAAAGATTATTCTGCCACAATTCGAAGTCCGCCAACCTCGCATTTTGGAAAGAACAACCTTCAAAAAAATCATAAAACTCCAATTTCAAGGGCCTCTGCCCTATCCAATGATGATGCCAAAAATCAACTCCACGACCATTCCCCAATCCACACACTTAAGGTTTCGCCACCATTAAAAAATCAAGATGATAAGTCTCCATATCTATATGAAAGAATACCCATCCAAAAAGCACATTCGTCAAACAAAATGCGCCACTTCCACTTAGCTAAAAGAGCAATATTAAACAATTCAATATTTTTAACACCAAGCCCTCCTTCTACCTTGAGTCTACACAATCCCAATCGACCCAATACATCCCCCGCGCCTCATCATTTATGTCCCACAAAAAATTCCTTTGAATTTTAATCATACCATTAATCACCGTCTTTGATGCCTTGTAAAATGGGGAAAAATAGTGTGAAATACTATTTAAGACCGAATTTATAAGAGTCCGTATGCCATCATGTGGATAATAGAACCTAATTCTTATCTCTAAACATAAAAGAACATTTGTGATGTTTTTTTTGGTGCAACTTGCCTATATAAGATGATAAGGTTAGTAGTAGCCGTCCCCTAACCTAAAGTTTTTTTTTATTTTAAAAAGAAGAATGATGTCACACATGCACTAAGAATTACGTGGCTGCTACCTATAGCCGACACCAAATTTATAACCGCGATAATTTAGGGTGTTTAAAAAATAAGTATTAAAATTTTTCACGAGGAATTCCTTCCTTCCTAGAGATTCCCTTTACTTACGTTTGTGTCTATCGAATTGTAAATTAAAATGATCAGCAATCACACGAGCTTCTTCATTGGATTCTCCTAGCTCACCATGCATGTGTTTTCTCTTCCAGGGCAGTGCACCATTTCCTTTTCAATTCTTTAATTAATCATTAATTAAATCAAAACTTTCGTGTAAGTTGACAAAACTTTTTAGCTTACTTTTATTCAATTATTCCATTACGAAGCTATCTATTATCCTTGGATTCTCATTTTGCAGCTGCATATGCTGTACTATACTTTTTTTTTCCGATTTTTATTTTATGTTCTTTTTTTGGATTAGTGTAGGAGATAAGAGCGACATTGACGGGGATAATGATAAACGGCGTATTAATGTAACGTTGATGTGATTTTTCTAATTTGTAAAGCGTGCAACTTTAATCAAATAAAATAAAATAGACTTTTGCCAAAAAAAAGTGGACGGGACAGCTCCAACTAAATTGATGTCATATTGCACTTACATCGCAACATGGGTTGGTTAAGTGGTAACTGGACCTAGATCTCACCTCAAAGTCTCGGATTCGAATCTTAAGTATGGTAAAATTCTGTATGTAGGGGAGAACCACATGAGTCTGCAAAGTCGGGTATTCCTGACCAGTTAGGTACTCACCTCACATCCCCAAACCTTGCGAAATGACCAATATGCCATTAATGAGTCGCGCTCCGTGTTTTCTTTTTTTGAAATTTTTAGCGATTCGGTTAGGGTCAACCGAAAACCTACGGTTAGGCACACCCAAATGAGTATTTATTTGAGACACACCCCTTTTTTACACTATTCGGTTGATCTCAACCAAAATATTTCGGTTGACCTCAACTGAATCCTTCAGTTTATCTTATAAATAACCTAGACTGGTTGAGTAATGAAAACCAAAAGCGTCACTTGAATATCATATTCGGTTGGCCTTAGCCGAATATATTCGGTGTGTCTCAACCGAATCACACGTAGGCACGTCCTCTTCTTAGGGGTGTGTTTGAAAATATTTGATGTTAAAGGATGTGTGGTGAGTAGGAGGGAACGTGGGAAAAGTGAAACCCAAAAAATATTGCACTTATTCCAAAATTTAAAAAAGGTTATAGGCAAATACTATATAGGTTAATTACTTAGGGACTACGTTGTCTGTTGAAACTTTCTGTGTTCTTTTTAGAAAGGGTTGGCTCTTGGGTCAAGCATTCCAAACAAAGATTTTAGGCCTGAAAAAATATATTTATGAGAAGAAAAATATGAGTCGCAATTTTTTTTCCTTATAATCTTGTAAGTTACTTCAAATTCAATCAGCTAGCTTTAGCTATAATATTATACTTTTTGGTTTTTAAACGAAAGACTAATCTATATTCGTGGATAGGCTCAAATTTCATACTGACCAACACCGAGTTTGTCCACCTGATCGACCTCTCATATTTCAGGATAGATTATACCTTTGAACCAACGGTGTTGGTTAGCTACAAAATTATATACTATAAGTAATCAACAAACTTACAAACTATTTTTTTTTTTTGGTAAATCAAACTTATAAACTATTATTACCAAATAGAGCTTTTTTTAGAAGCAATAAATTATATTAATGAGAGTATACAAGGTATTTCAACCGTTAGAGATATGAAACAATTTTACCAACAAAATACATTTGAGAGGATTTTGAAACCAATTTGTAAATATTTCTACCCACATTATGAAAAAAATTGCCTCCAATTAATCACCTTAATCTGATGAACCACCACTATACCACAGTACACAATTTTATAGTTAAAGATAATAATGTTCCTAATCAATCAAAGGGACCAAAATAACACTAGCCGAATGATATATGTACTTTCCCTTTCAAAATTTACCGAAGAGATCATCAGCCTTGTATATATGTATGCAGTACTTTGTTTCTTCTTGGTGTTTTTTTATATAAGAAGGTTTTAAGAAAGTTTCATTCATTCCTTTCATTAAGAAAACATATCAACTAAAAATGATCTCAAGAATAGTTGGAATTAAAACGGATATATTCAAAAGTTAAATGTTTTCCTCTCATTTTTTTAAAAGGCAAAATATTGGAGCTTGCTTGATTTACACTTTAATTATTTTTTTTGTTTTAAAAAATTAATAAAAAATAAAATCGTTCTTACTTAACTTTTTAAAACAAAAAAACTTGTTTTAGAAAGCCTAATTCAACATACATATATACTCATAAGATATTCTTATAAAAAAATATATACTCATAAGATATATCATATTTATTTGGTAATAAAAAGATATATATATCATATTTATCAGTCACAAAATTAATATAATGCTAAGTATATATAGTTAGATTCAAATGTCTATGCGACAAGTAATGTCTGGGTGGTCAATGATTCTATGTTCGAGAAAATTCTCCAATTTTTAGTTTTCCAGATAGTCCATGTAAAGCGCGCGAGACCAAAATCAACATTTCTTATTCCAGCTAGGGAAGACACCGTGATAAAGTAATTAAAACAGAGTAGGAAGATCATGTTGAAGCGTCGATGAAACACCTAATTAACCACCTAAACACATAATACTAGTTCCTTGCAAAGAAATCACATTTCAAAAATAGGCGACTTTTATTTTCATGGTATTCTCCACAGAAGACACAAAATGTAGTCTGTATAGTCTCCCTAAGAAATAAGATAATTTGAGATGAGAGCCTGTTTAAAAGGAGACGTCATGCAAAGACAATCATTTTAATAGATGCACTGCATCCCCACTCCAACACAAAGAGAGCTCGCGTGACACGTGTATCGTGAGAAGGGATTCAGTGTCTTTAAAGTGGAAAAGACACTAGGGAGGGATTGAGTGTCTTTATGATGAGAAAGTCACTCATATATTTATTTATTGTGTTTTTCTCTCTCATCTTATCTTATTTTTTCTGTCATTTTCTTCATATAAATCTAAAAATACTAAAGGTACCAAAAGTTAAAGACACTCAATCCAAATCCAAAGATACCTTTAGGTCATTGTGTGTCTATCTCTCTCTTCAAGACTTTTTCTCTATATTCATTTTTCTCTTTCCTAAAAATTGCTATAGTCACCAAATGCCTTTTATGTTACCCAACTTTAGATGGGGGAGGATTCTCTAACTTTCACTTTTCAAACTTTCACTACAACAGAAATAGGCCAACAGGGGCGCTTTTTTTTATCCATCGGGGGCGCTTTCGGGCGCCCCTGAATCTGGCGCTCCTGATGCCAACCCCACAATCAGGAGCGCTCGTAAAAAGCGCCCCTGTTGGTCTTAGCGCCTCAAACCAACAGGGGCGCTTCTAAAAAGCGCCCCTGATTGCTTTTTTTTTTTTTAAAAAATTTTCCTGTGTCTGGTGTATCCTATAGTTTGCAACACATCCCTACTCTCATTTTCATCAACCAACAACAACTAATATCAAACACCTTGCCTGCATACCCAAAATGCCACATTCAAGGAGAAGCTATTGTTCTCATCATTGTAATAATAAAAGAACAAACACACAATAATACAAAAGCAAAATCCCAGAATATATCATACTATAATAAGCAACAAAAAGCACATACCAGAAAGTAGAAAGTAGAGAAACCCTAACATTTTAAATTGCACAGTCATGTGAACGTACCAGAAAAAGGCAACAGCTCCGACGGAACAGGCAGTAGTGTCGATGACGGCGTGGTTGTTGACGGCGATGACGGCGGAATGGGCGTTTGACGATGTGGTTATTAACTCGTTCACTGTTTCGCGTAAGGGTTTGCGTGAGAGAGACTGAGTTTTGTAAATGAGAAGAGACTGAGAAGAGGGAGAGTGTGAGAGAACAGGGTTTCAGGTAAGAGAGACTGAGAGACTGAGAGTGAGAGGGAACGTTGGTCAAAAAAAAAGAAGAGTGAAAGAGACGAGTACTGAGAGTGAGAGGGAGTATGAAACGGAAATATTAGAATATTAGGCATCAAGGGCGCTTTTTAAAAGCGCCCCTGATGCTCAAAACACGGAGGGCCTTTAGGGGCGCTTCCTAAAAAGCGCCCCTAAAGGCCCTCCGTGTTTTGAGCATCAGGGGCGCTTTTAAAAAGCGCCCCTGATGTCCAAAATACGAAGGGCCTTTAGGGGCGCTTTTTATAAAGCGCCCCTGATGCCCAATATACGGAGGGCTTATGTTGGGCATCAGGGGCACTTTTTAGAAAGCACCCCTAAAGGACCTCCGTATTATGGACTTCAGGGGCGCTTTTTAAAAAACGCCCCTAATGGGTACGCCCTTTTTTAACAATTCTGTTGTAGTGTTTGGTGATTTTGTGTCTATCTATCTCCAAAGTAGGAGAGAGAGAATAGTAATTAAAATAATATTATCAAGATGAGAGAGAGAGAAGTAAGTTGGAGATATAGACACAAAGTCACTAAAGTTAGAGAAGAGGAAGTTAGAGGATCTCCCCAACTTTAGATACAAAGTTAGAGAAGTTTCCCCCTAAAAGTTAGACAATTTCTGTCCAAACCATTCACATTGCTAGTCCTCGTATGTGTTTTCTGGAGATATCGATACAGATACTATTCCAGTAACGTCATAGATTACTAAAAGAGAGGTAGCAAATGAAAAGCAAATATGTTTTATAAAACATAGACATTTGAATGATTGTTATCTACATATCAAGCAAAGCATGATATATATCTATCTAGCATAGAAATATAAATCATATATTGTTGAAGCCAAATTCACGCAGGTATTAGCAGAAGGCCAAATGAAGTTGCAATTTGAACAACATATAATTCTGGAACTCCAAACCCCATCAGTGATAGAGATAATAAATGATAAGTAGAATACATAAATGTAATAACAAAGCTAAATAAAATAACAACACTCTACCATTGAAACGAAAACTGATATATTCCAGAAAAATAAGTACATATATATATTATCAAGAAATCAAAAACAAGCCTAATAATCAGGGTATGTAAAAATAAAACTAAAACCTATTACTTGAAAGGATGAGAAGCTGAACTAAACTGAACTTATCAAATTCTAAATATTAAAATTTTATTATACTGATACATTTTTAAGTGCAGAAAAGAAAAATAGGTCTATATCTGGTGAAGCAAATAATGCTATAGGAGACCTATTAGCAGATGAACATGGAGGAGTTACCCTTCTCTTCTTAGGAGCTGGTGGACATGTTAACACCTCAGGTATTCTGAATCTTTTAGCTTTTGGTGTAGAACAGCCACGTGATGAACATGATGATACATCTTCTAACTCCTCAAAAACCTTCTTCTTACTCATCACTTCTTCTTCTTCTTTTATAGCACACTGATCTCTAGCCATTGCTTCTTGCTGCTTTTGCAACTTCATTCGAGTTCTTGTAGAAACTGGTGCCATCTCACTCAAGTACTTCTAGTGCTATAGTGCTAGCTAAATCTTAAATGGGTCCCTAAATTAATACTTGCAAAAAGCTTAGTTGAAAATCTCAAAAAGGAGACACAGGAAAAGACCCTTACTTTTGTATTGGTCTCTGCGGAAAACTCATAAGTCAGCAGCACTTATAGTCACAGCAACAAATTAATGTAATATGAAAAGCTCAGAATCTTCATGGTATATATATATAAAACTATTTGAAAGGGTTGAAAAGTTAACTGGTAAATAAAATAAAAGAAAAACAATAATACAGTAACAACTACTACCACTAAAGAGATTAAATTTTATTCTACCAGCTTCTACCAAATCCTTTCAGCTTTCCCTTTTGTATGAACTTCAACCTCAACTTTCTACTCATGGTTATTTAAGGTTGCCCCACTTTGGAGTATTATTTTATAGCAAAAGTTAGAGAAGACAGAGATATCATCTTTTGGTTTTATTTTTCAATTTTTTTTGTAAGTGATATAATTTTATCGAATTAAAAATAAATAAGTGACGTACATTAATGTATATAGTATATAAGAATTATGACTCTTTTGAATTTTTTTATCATTCTGTGACTGGTCAGAAGGAGTACTAATAGGATTGAAAAATTGACAAAGTTTGTGGCTTGTTGGCACCCAGCAGTTGTCCCTACGTTGCAATAACGGAGATCACGTATCTTACGTTTGAAAGCTAAGATCTTTGTTTCCTTCATATGACATATCCACAATCTGTAGATACTATATATTTTGTTTAATAATAAAAGTGAGTTTACCTAATGTATACTACAATATTACTACTTTTGATTTTGGTGGGTTGGTTGAGAATTGTAGCTAATGTAATTGAAACTAATTAATGAATTCAAACAATCAGCATGAGCACAAATTAAAACGGACAAATTAAGCACCTGAAAGGCAGAAACAGGATAAGTTTTATATGCATCGTGTGAGTGTAGCTCACAAAAAGACAAAAGAAAAACCTGCCTCAGATTTATGAAGCCAAAAATATTGGTGTCGTCATTTTTTTACAAGCAAGTTTTAGTAATTAGTAATTAATTAAGGGAGAGGATTAGTTTTCTAGACTCATTCAGGTTTTTTATCTCGCCAACTAAACCACTCGTAGTATAGGCATGGTAGAACCTTCCCTAGCTAAAAACCAACGCTAGGATATCAATGTAATCGTGTGAGGCACCCTACCAGAGAAAATCCACATCTTTCCCGAGATCTCATAATACACAGAACAACAAGCCAAAGAAAAAGGGAGCCAAAGAAAAAGAACAAACATAATGGATCTAGAGGCATTACAAAATCCCAACCCAACCAACTGACAATACATTGGTCTTGTTTTCAATTTCGTAATGAAAATGGATGATATAAATAAACAGACCATTTGTTGTGATTGGAAAACAACACAAATAATAATTTTGAAATTGTATTTAGGTTCTTTCCATAAATAAAATAGTCTAAATCTTAAATAACATACCATAATTAAGACAAAAACTGATCATCATGGATTATGTAAATGATAAGTATTTGATATTTACAGCATTTTAGTTTTGATTCTATTTTGATCAAAAAGTAACAAAATGAAACTAGTTTCAGACATATAAAAGCAAGTTATAATTTACGTCTGCTATCTAGAATCTAGAAACAAATGCACATTCTACTAATAATCATCATGATAATTAATAAAATTAATATATGCTGACCATCGAGCTTAGATTTGGACTTATCTTTTTTTTGTTTGGTCAAAGAGGTGGCTTTTAAGTTGTACAAATTGAAGTTTTTGTGTATTGTGCCTAAGTTATAGCTTTTACCCGGTACATCCGGTTTTGAAGTATTTTATATTCGGACCCAATATTTTTAATAATAGAAAGGGAAACCCCACACAAAAAAAGCCTATTATTTAATTATTCATTCCAAGGCTCAAAATATTTATGTTTATGTTAATTAAAAAAAAACTGATTACTATTCATCTTCAACATGAACAAATCTGGACAATGAATCTGAACAAACCATGAAAGAAATCTGGAAACAAACATCTTCATCGAAACCATGAAAAATCTAGAAACAAACATCTTCATCGAAACAGATCTAGAAACAAAAATAATAAACAAGAACAAAAAAATCGTATGGTCTCATAAATATCCCCAATCGAGACAGATTCCAAATTTTGGGATTTCGAATATGGGTTTTGCGATACTGAAATTGGGTTTCAGCTTCTCGAAATTGAAACTGAAGGTTGAGGGAGAGAGAAACCCAGATTCGGTTTATATCCAGTCCCTTTAAATTTTTCTACTGCCTTTGTGATTTTTCCCTTTAAATCACTTCCACTACCTTTGTGATTTTTCCACTTCCACTCACTTTAAATCACTTATCCCTTTAAATCTGGTCTTTAAATCGAAATTGCCTTTAAATCTGGTCCGTTTTGTTACTGTTTGGAAACGAGAGTTTACGAGAGTTTTTGTGTGCTTTTGTGATTTTTCACTTTTATTTAATTGGTTTGGTTCCTATGAAAGGAAAATATCATGTTGGGTTTGAATTTATTCTTTACTGTTGACATTTAATCTATCTGGGTTTGAATCAAAAAAACAAAAATTCTGGGTTTAAATCCAACGAACGTTTCTGCAAAGAAGAAGAGGAGTATAAAAATCTGGGTTCCATGACTGCTGCTGCACTTGTTTCTTGAAGAAGAGAATGAATATTATTATTAATATTAAGACAAACGTAAAAGACACTTGGGAAACAAATGTAAATTTCGTATTACTATTGCAATTAAAATAAAAATATAGCAAAAAATTGGTCAATAGGTTGCCAACTCTAATCTTGACCATCCAACATTTTGCCATCTAAATCAAAGGAAAAAAATTAAAACGCCCACCGTGGGGCTCGAACCCACGACCACAAGGTTAAGAGCCTTGCGCTCTACCAACTGAGCTAGACGGGCAACTTGAAAACTTATCTCATTAATAGTATATGGACCGGTTATCAAGAAGCATACGGCAAACAATGAAACAAATTACTATTTTTCGATTTTGGACCTACAAACTTAAGGATCTTCATCCAAATGACTGTAGTCACTACTCAGTACTCAGTACTCACTACTCACTACTACTAAGAGCTCCATAACCATTAGATGAACTTATCTCTAAATCATTATTGTTAGCTTATTTTAAATGAAAAATAGAAAAAAGAGAAAGATTATATTGAATGCAGAGAGACCTTATTCCAAACTTAATGGGAGTCACTGTGGTCTAATGTTCACAAAATGAATCCAATCATCAAAATTTAGTAAATTTCTGGGAAACTAACTTGGTTGAATTTAGCAGAACGATACCACACATATTGTTACACGGTCAAATCCAAATTCAAACTCAAGAGTGGACATCTCTATGTCGTTTAAAAAATTGCCAATACTATTAGTAGTAGGGGACAATATCGAATCCAAGTGAATTTTATATATTAACATTGTAATCACCAATTATTATGCTACTAGGGTTAAGCCCGTGCGTTGCACGAATTTGTTTAAAATAATGTATTTCTAAGCTAATATAATATTATTTTTTTTATATTGCTTAATTTTTTATGTAATTTGCTGAATGTTGTCTAATGGTTAGTTAGAATTTAATTTATTCATTGCGTAACATATATTAATTGGGAAATATGTTGCAATAATAATGAATAGGTATGTTTTATTTATAGTATTTAGAATTGTAAGGTGCTATTGGAATTTGTATTTAAAAGCAATAAAATTAGTTTTAACACTCATTTGGATTTGAAAGTTGTTTATTAGAATTATTGTATATGTGATATATTACTTTATATGTAGCTCAAAATCTTTGTATGTTTATATATAAACCCATAAAACCTTTTATAATATGAAGAGTAGTGGTTTGGGTTTAAAATATAATGTTTTTTAGGAAAAGTATTAAGGTGGAATACATTTTACAACTTTTTAATTTTTAATTGTAATTTGCTCACTTTAAATTCTATAAAATTAAAAATCTATCTTTTGTAGAGAATTCTACAAAATTTGAAATTATATTTTCTGAGATTTGTTGAGTTTTATAAAAATTTAATTAGACTTAGGAGTTATTACATTATTTTGAGATAGTTGACTTTCCATATTGTAATAGTAAAAAAAATATTAATAATATATACTTACAATTGGTGGCACAGGTTATTATGTTCTTTAAACTATTCTTTTGAGTATTATTAATAATAACTCTTAACAAAATGATTGTAACTGATCTATTTACTATAAAATTATATTTATGTGATATTTCAAGTGTACTAAATATTTGCATGATATGATAATTATGTTATAATGAACAAAATGATCATAACTATAGTTTTTACCAAATGAACAAAATGATCATAACAAAATGACCATTACCCAGAGATGTGGTTGAGCGGTTAGGGTTCATTTTTCCTTAACCAAGTGTCGAGGGTTCGATCATCGATTTGGGTTTGGAGTAGTTTTAAATCCTTGGGCCAGTTGTTCCACCCTTCGAGGTGCCTCCAATTCAGTGAGGGGATTAATCACTGCGTTCGGCGATGGATATCCTGGCCTCGACAAAAAAAAAAACATAGTTTTTACTATGATCACTCTAATAATTTCCATCTTTTCGTTTACAAATGCAGTCAATTAAATTTAGTTAATTCCCCATTTACATGTTTTTTATAAGGTAAAGCTGCTCAAGATACATTGGCACCTATTGAGATTCTTTCAATTAGTTTTTGTGATGGATACGTTTAGTCCTCATAACATCAGCTCAATGGTGTAACATTTTAAGTTATTATTAATAACCGTTGTATCCAAAATAATAAAAACTCAATGTTTGGTTTTGAAATTTGAGGGAAAACTATTTTGAAATGATGAAAAAAACCAACTCAATAACCTCATTTTACCCGAATATGTTTTGGTTTTGAAATTGACTTTCAAAATCAAAACCAAAGACTCACAACCTCCACGAACAGACCCTTAATTAATGATGTTAAATAGTTACAATATGAACCTTAAATAAACAAAACTACATCTATATAGGGCCCATTTGGATAGAGCTTATTTTGAGCTTATGAAAAACAGCTTATGCAAATAAATAAATTTTTTTGTATTATTCATAAGCTTCTTAATGTAGTTTATGGAAAAACAACTTATAGAGATATAACTTTTGTTAGTGAGAACTTATGGGTTAACATCAAAACTTATTTATCTCCATAAGTTGTTTTCCATAAGCTCAAAAATAAGCTCATCCAAACGGGCCCATAATATTATATTTTCTAAATAAAATGAGAAACCGATAAAATTTGGAATATGAAGGGGAGAAATGTGAGGGTCAGCCAATTAAACTTTAACTATGACTCACTAACAAAAAACATTTGTCATTAATTTTAATAAAGTAAAAAGGCCATTAATGTGAAAAAAATATCAAACATAACGCTTTCTCACGAAGGAAAAAATGTCTCAGCTAACGTTTGTTTTAAGAAACACTAAGTAAAAGCGGTTTTTGGGTCATTGGCAAAGCAAAAGTGAAATATGTCGTGTAGTTTTGCTGTCAAATGTCATCACAACGAAACCGTTGAATTTGTGCACCCAAGTCCAAATAATGGAACCTAACAAAACAATTGAATCGAAAAGAAATGAGAAAAAAGGGAGAATATACATGTTATATATGGTTAAAAAATTTCAACTACCTCAAAGATACAAAAGGTGAATAGTAGGTTTTTCTTTCTACAACCTTAAAGTACTACAACGAATATAAGTTATAGTAGGTAATAGTGATTTTTGGGACGATCCTGCACATCATTGGCGAAGCAAAACCGAAATATGTCCAAACAATTTGCTTCCAAATGTCATCACAACTAAACCATTGAACTTGTGCCTCAAAATCAAAATATTAATGAAACCTAACAAAACAATAGAATCAAAATTAAAGAAATGAGAAAAAGGAAAGTATACATGACATATAGAAAGATTAATTGAATTAAAAAATTCTACTACTTGAAAGATCCAAAATGTGAATAATAGATTTTTTCTTCTACAACCTCAAAGTGAATGTTACACAACCTCCAAGTCAAAAAAAAATGTCACGCAACCTGAAGGAGAATATACATGCAATTTTGCTTCCAAATGTCATCACAATTAAATCATTAAAGTTGGGTCTCAAAGTCTAAATAAAGGAACCTAACATAATGCACATTGAAAGGTAAATAGTTTAGTTATAATACATGATATATAATAGGTTAAATACTATTTTTGGTCCTTTATCTTTGCTCGAAGTTTCACTTTGATACTTTATCTTTTTTTTGGTCCTTTTTGCTCCTTTATCTTTCATTTTCGTTTCATTTTAGTCCCAACCGTTAGTTTTTATTAACGGCCGTCACGCTGACAATTAACTGCTGACGTGGCGTCTTAAATTCATTAAATGACTTGGCATTAATTAACTGAGGTGGCAAATAAATATATTATTTAATTCTAAATAATTTTACACATCAACATTTACGTTTTTTAATTCAATTAAAACAATAAAAAATTAAACTGAAACACAATTAAAACATTTATCTGAAAACAATTAATTAAACTTTCAATTAATTTCTTTTCATCCTCATCTTCTCTTCGTCAGATATGTTCATCTTCTTCAACATGTTAAAAAAACCCTATTTGCTTAAACTTCAATTTTCACTAAAAAAACTATGAATGAATCCAATTCAAAAACGTTGTGTCACATTCTCTCTTCATCTTCATCTTCTTCTTTTTTCGATTTCATTCTTTACGATTCTGCAGATTTTGATTTTGGGGTTTATAGAGATTTCAATTTCGATTTCGTTTGTAGGGTTGGATTTCGATTTCGATTTGGGGGTTTCTGCAGATTTCGATTTCATTTTTAGGATTTGGATTTGGATTTTGATTTGGGGATTTCTGTAGACTTTGATTTTGTTTTACGTTTATGATGGTTTGTGTTTGCTGGATTTTGATTTAGCATTTTTGGGTTTGTGTTTCCTGGATTTTTTGTTTTCTGGGTTTTCAAATTCATAACAAAACCAAGAACACATTTTTTTTCTGGGTTGATTGGAGCATGTGAATTGATGAGGATTTAGTGGTTGTTGTTGATTGATTCAGAAGCTTGTCAACGTTTTGAAGGTTTCACCCTTCATATTCACTAGTTATTTGAAGATTTACAGGTTGGATTTGTGGGTTTGGATATGAGTGTGAAGGTGAGGAAGAAGAAGATGAGTGTGAAAGATATATTGAAAGATAAATAGGAGAGTATACATGATATATTGAAAGATAAATAGTAATTTCTACTACCTCCAAGATGCAAAAGCTGAATAATAGAGTTTTTCTTCTAAAAAATCTCAATGTACACCAATGAATAAGATGCTTTATATAGCATCTAAAATACATCTGAAGGCCTAAGAAAATAAAGTTAAAGATATATACTATATTTAACCTTTCAAATAACTTGTTGCATCAGTTATAAATATTTGTGATTAGTATTATTTTTCTTATTACAACAATCATTATAAGGAATGCCAATCATCCCAAAATAATGTAACAGCTCCTCTCCCTAATAAAATTTGTATTATAACTAAACAAATTTCATAAAATAGAACTTCATTGGCCTTAGGAAAAAAAGACATTTGAATGGTCTAATTCTAAGAAACGTCAATTTTGCATCAATAACACTAAAGGAATGTTTAATGATTTCTTAACTGGTTTATTACGTGGCAGACCATTATATTAGGGTGATTGATAGATTATTAACTTGTGGCTTGTAAAATAGTGGAAGAAGTTAAAATTTAATACTAAACTAAAACAGACATTGAAAGGTTTAATTACACATCTAAAGTACTCCTAGGACTCTAGCTCCCTTTCACATTTTTTTTTGACAACAATAACATAATGCACATGCAGACGATGGCCAATAAAACTGAATAATATACATGATTGTGATAAAACCATTATACTCTCTGCAGTGGCGGATCTTGACAAAAAACTTTGGGGGGTCGGCAATTAAAGAGACATAGAGGGACGATTAGGTAGAGATCGACCACGATGAAGAGCGGTAGTGCAGCTTAATAAAAATACAATTAAAATAGATAAATATAAATTAATAATTATTATTTACAAACAAAATTAAATGACTAAAAAAGTAATTTTAACATCACATAGAGATTCGATTGAAGTTGTTCGTTAGAAATATAATTTTAAATTAAGTTCATTTTAGTTTTACTTCAGATATGTAATAATTTGTACAAATTCTATGAAATTGATGCAGTAGAAACGGTAAATTTTCACATTCACATATTTAAGAATCAAGGTTCGAATCCCACCCATGTTTGTCTTTTTTAAGAAGCTGTTGTGTATAAAAAAGGCGTTTAATTGATGAAAATATAAACAAAAATTACAAGAGTTGGGATTGAACTCGGGGTTTACTGATAGATCACTACAAGAAAATCAGTTATTAGCGAGGGAAAAACGGTCCCTCGCAAAAACCTGATTTAGCGACGGATTTAAAGGGATTTGCGACGGAATTTGAATCTGTCGCAAAAACTTGCCATTAGCAACGGAAATGAAGGCATTTGTTTGGAGGGAAAATTCAGTCAAACTCACGTGAATCAAGGAAATTAGCGACGGGAATGAAATTCCCTCGCAAACTAAAGGGAAATTAGCGACGGAAATGCAATTCCCTCGCAAACTAAAGTGCAATTAGCGACGGAAATGCAATTCCCTCGCAAATTTTTTTTACTTAAATCTGTTTGCACTCTTCTTTCTCACTCACTCTTCTTTCTGACTCACTCTTGTCTCCTCTTCACCCTTCCTTTTCCTCTAATCTCCACCACCACACAACCACCACCACCACCATCACCACCACACAACCAACCTACTCTCTCCTTCCTCTTCCTCTACTATCTACTCTCCCCTTCCTCTTCCTCTACTCTCTCTCTCTCACACCTACAAACTCTAACCCACCACCACACAACAACCACCACCCATGACACCACCACCACCACCGAAGCTCCTCTTCCTCTCTCTCTCTCTCTCTCTCTCTCTCTCTCTCTCTCTCGATTTCCCCTTTCCCTCTTCTTCTCTCCACCTTCTTCCACCACACAACCACCACCACCACCACCCACGACGACGACCACCACCACCTACAAATTTATTTCCTCTTTCTCTCCACCTTCCACACAACCACCACCACAACCACAAAATTAACAATATAATATATAAATAAATAATAAATAAAAACTGCCCAAATAATAAATATATAATAAATATAATATATAAATAAATAATAAATAAAAACTGCCCAAATTCGAAAAACTTCACAAATTTTGAGGCAGTCATTAGCGAGGAAATTAGCAAGGGAAATTTCCCTCACTAATTAGCGAGGGATTCAAATTCCCTCGCTAATCCCATTAGCGAGGGAACTGGTCCCTCGCTAATTCCCTCGCAAATGACCATTAGCGAGGGATTTTAGTCATTTTGCGAGGGAAATTTCCCTCGCTAATGACTGATTTTTTTGTAGTGGATGCATCTGGCGTCAACCACTGCGTTGTGTAATCTGCTTGAAAAATTTTGCGCAAATATTTTATATATTTAGTAGTTGTTTGTTTTAAAATAGGCGGTATTATGGTAAATTCATATGAATTTTTAGGGAGGGCCGTGGCCCTTCCCAGCCCTCATAATGAACCGCCAGTGACTCTCCGGCATAACAATTTGTCGTTTTTTTTTTCACCGCCAAAAACCTAAAATCTATGGTTAATAGTTATAAGTGAGATACATTTAGTAATAGAGGCGCTGCTATTATAATGTTAAAATATTATATTTCTCAAATTTGTATGTTTAATTAGCTGAACATCATAATAAGATGAAAAGTTTTTGAAATACATGGTAAGATGGAAAGATTTCTAATGTTAATGTAATGGCCATTTATTTGTAATAATAATCTAATTTAAAGTTAGAAATTGACAATAAATTTTTTCACTAACAAAAATTCAAGTCTCCTTTACATATATAATATAGATAAATAGAGTCTCCAATATTCTAAACACGAGAAAATATCGAATAGCAATATACATTTAGTTTTTGGTTTTGTAAAAATATAATTATACATTATAGTATTTATTAATTATAGTGCAACCCGAAATAAATATAAAAAAATTGTCTTGAATATGCGCAAAGTTTAATCAATATGCACAGTTTAATAATAGGGTGATTAAACTTTGCATATTGATTAAACTTTGTGCATATTGATTAAAAAAATTGTTCAAGATGAAACTAACCAATGGTTAAACTGTGCATATAAGACAAGTTTAATCCCTATTATTAAACTGTGCATATTGATTAAACTTTGCATATTGATTAAACTTTGTGCACATTTTTAATATTCACAAAGTTCAATATGCAAAGTTTAATAATATGCACACAATTTAATTAATATAAAATAATTGTCTTGAATATGCACAAAGTTTAATCAATATGCACAGTCTTGAATATGCACAAAGTTTAATCCACACTAACCAATGGCGGTTGCAGCCTTCAAATCCTCTTCCCGAAGAGGAACAACAAACCAATCTCCCACTCCCACACCCACCAACAATTCCTCTACTAGCAGATCCTCCAATAACAACAATAGAGCTCCTCCGATGAAACTTCTACTTCTGCTAATGAACCCAGAATTCCTCAACAAGAGATAATCCTCTCTTCGAAGAAATTTCCCAACCAAACTTTTCCGTTTCTAGAAACTTCTACTCCCGCTAATGAACCCAAGGGATGTTCTGTATCAAGAAATGCGGTATAAGCTATTTCCGTTAGCAACTGCTTCATAACTCGTGTTAAATGCATTGACAGTGAGGTTCGGCCCCTCCAATACCGAACTGGTTCGGTGGCACCGCCTTCGAACCGGTTCGGACGACCGTGCTCTGAACCATTGTAGGATCATAAGATTCATTAATGGCATTTTGGTCTTTTCACGCATGTTGGGGTGTCTACTGAGTAGCTAGGGGGTTGGACGAAGTATGGGCCTAATAATATCGGCCTTTTTTTACATGGAATAAACTTGGGTTTTTTTTTGTATTTATTAAAAAAACAAATACAAAGTTTTTAACCAAAAAGTAAGGGCTAAGAACCAAACTTAAAAAAAGTCAACACTAATTATCTGTCATCTTTGACCATACAAAGTCATCACTACTAAAACCTTTCTTCTAAAAACCCTAGGATTTCCGCTGCCAGGGGGGCTCCCTCCTCCGCCGCCGGAGCTCCCCTTCCTCTTTCTCTTTCGTTTTTAGTAGGTGCCAGCTACAATAAGTTGCGCAACAACGCTTCAGTCCCTAACTATGCTAGGTTGGGTTCGCTCATCCAAGAGCGCCGGCCTCCCCCTCCGTTCCTCTCCACCTTTCCTCTTCCTCCCACCGGCTCGCCCTCCCCTTACCCTCTTGACCACTCTTCCACTTCCATCTCCGACCACCATGCATCCCACCCTAACCATCGCCTCCTGCTTCGTCCACCCCTCTGTTACCCAGATCCAATCCGCCTCACTAACCCTCTCCTCAGTCTGATGCCCTGCTACCCCACCTCTGCAGTTTGCCTTGCCTTTGGTTCAGATTACCCCTGCCCAATTCCCACCTCCGATGTATATCGATTTCCCCTAGTTGTCTGTCTGGTTTACGAGATCTCGTGGCCGGTTGGTCACTATTTACGGAGAAAGTCCTGGACTTTCCAGTTTTCTCCCTTGGTTTTCCTTCTGGATCTGCGGTCTTTCAGATGCTAGGCATATTTTTTCGGTGCACAACTTTGGTGGTTGCTGTTGGTGGCGCTTTAGGTCAAATTGTGGCTCGGTTTTTACTGCTTCAGCCTTGGTGCTGCTTTCGCCATCTTTCCTTGCCTGATGGTGTTGTTTCTTCTATGGCTGTTGGTTGGTCTCTGTGGTTGATGGTGGTAGCTGGGTTGTGGCTTCGAACGGTCGGTACGAACCGGTTTAAGAGGGGCAGTTTGGTCTTTTGCTGCATAGTTTGGATTACTGTTGGTTTAGTATTTAGCTGTTATTTTTAATTTTTAGGTAGTTGTTGGGCTTTAGCAAAGGGTATAGTGATTTGTAAGTCCCTTAATGTGCTAAGTCTCTGGGCTTAATTGTTTAAATCTTAATCTTGTTGGGCTGCTGTGTCGTAAGTCCCTTGGATCGCTCAGGTTATTGAGCCTATGTTGACAATGTATGATTATACTGGTTTGGGCCTTGCCCTTTTAATGAGAATTAGACAATTTCGACCAAAAAAAAAGTCAACACTGTCTCATTTCTAAGCGTTGGATGTTATTTTGGGACTTCAATGGCCACCTTCAAGCAAACCTGATTTTGATTCGATTTTGGACCAAGTGACTGGAAGGTTGGTGTGTTGGAAGCAAACCTTATATGATAAACACTTATACTATAAGTATTTAATTAAGCTATTTATTCATACATGGCCTAAACCCTATATAAAAAGCACATTTAGAAATTGACAGTGAGAATAAATGACATTGTGAAAGAAGATGAAATACATTAAAGATTGAAACATAAACAAGGGGTATTAAGCACACAAATAAAATGGAGAATCTGTATTCAATTTGCAACCAATGGATGCTTGTTTTTCTCAAAAGACTGCATCATGGGAGTAGTTGGCACATTGGTATGCATTTTTAACCATCAGCCGATGTTGTTGGAGCTCTTAAAACTTGTTCTTGTTTGCTGAAGGAATGCAGGTACACTGTCTCTTTTTCTGTCCTTTTTTTTTGCCTCAATGACAGATATATCTTATAATTACCTCAATATCATAACAAAAAGTGATACAATAGGCTTTCCTCTTTTCTCAATGCAAGACAGAATTGGCTAGGTGTCTTTCAAATCCATCTTGTGCTACCAATGTAGCTTGTCTCCAAACTTCTAACAAGCTATTGGCGTGTCTTATGATAATGTGAACTTAATTTTCTTCCAAATCTGTTATATGACACAACACAGTTTTTTATATCAGAATCAGGATGCTACAAAAAGAACACAAAGCATATGAATCAGGCTCCAAATCATGAGGAAGTAAATAACATGATGAAGGATATGCTATTTTACAATAGGCTTTGTTGTCACAGTTCAATATCACAATTCTACAATGAAGAAAGTATCTAAACATTACTATGCACATATGAATGAATGAATTAATGAATGGTCGTTTTCCTAATGCCATTTAACTACTCTAATATTTAAATAATATACGTTTGAAATTTTGCCTATATTTAAAACAGGTCAAGAGTGCTAGAATGCAAATCTCATTGAGAGAATTTTAGAGAAATGATTGAAATGAATATTCAGAGTTTGTTATACTGATCTGAGTTTGTTACAACTGTGAATTTACACAAGGGTTGTGGATGCTGACTCAGCAAGCCACGTCGGCACTATTAAACTGAAAACAGTTACATCAGCAATATATCAAAAGTAACAGGATGACTTGATTAACAGGGTCAAGGGTTATATGCATGCAAATAGAAAGAATAACAAAACCAATGTAAGCAAATTAATAGGTAAGAATAAATTAAATATGAAACCGTTAAATTAAGAATATATGAAAATTAATTACAAAACAAAAATGATAAGTTTCAATTTAATTCAACTTAAAAACTATAACTCAATTATTGATAGATAGATATAGATGCTCAAAA
Organism: Astragalus glycyphyllos; assembly: GCA_963573325.1. Classification (NCBI taxonomy): domain Eukaryota; kingdom Viridiplantae; phylum Streptophyta; class Magnoliopsida; order Fabales; family Fabaceae; genus Astragalus; species Astragalus glycyphyllos. The sequence continues at coordinate 43,384,440 of OY754309.1, forward strand.
TTTTCATACAAAAAAGAAGTAAAATATGTAAGGAAGAGAAAGTTGGTACGTACCTTCAAATATTGACACTAATATCATTTAACTCCTCTCATTTTTTGGTTCTAACAATTCAATGGTAACTTGTTTAATGTGTGATATCTTGGGCCAATCTTCTCCTACTTCTGGCTGGTATCTTCTACATAATTCAGGACAACCTTCAATTTTTAGATATTCAAGGTTTGGGAGGCAATGCAGATCATCCGGGAGCAGAAGTAGTGCTGGACAATCTTCAATTGAAAGTGTTTTGAGAAAATTCAGAGTTGACAGCCACTTAGGAAGCTCAAAAAGATTGTCACAATCTACAATTCTCAAACACTGTAACTTGCTTGCACATCCTTGCAACCATTGAGGAAAAGTCACCAACTGCGGCAGAGATTCAAGACTCAGTAACTTTAGCCTTAACTTGGGGATTTGGTTGTCACAGCCCATCGACAAATCTAGCTTATCGCAATCATCAATTGACAAACTCTCTAAGTTTGGAACATTATGAAGTGGCACATACTTTAGATTCTCACAAGAACTGGTTTCCAAAAAAGTGAGACTAGGAAGTTGTATTCCTTCAAACAACGACTCCAAATTGTCACAGGAATCGAGAGACAAAATTTCCAGTGAAGTCAATTTTGAAATCTCTTTGTTCGGAAAATTTGATTGCTTTGTGGTTATGTGTAGTTGTCGGAGACTGATCAAGTTTCCTATTCCATTTGGCAATGTTTGTAGCTCTAGGCATCCAAGGAGTGTCAAAGTGTGCAAATTTTGGAGTTTGCATATTGAATCTGGAAGCCTCTTAAGTTTTTGATTACACTCAAGATCGAGACATCTTAAATGTTTTAATTTACCAATAGAATCGTGCAAGCTCTCAATTCCAGAATTATTTAATTGCAAAACCCTCAAGTTTTTGCACCTTGACACTAGTGTATTGAAGAAAACTTCGTTTTTGACACCCTTAGGAAACAATATGGTTCTCAGCCTCGGATCTTTGGGAATTGGAATTCGGCCAAGCAAATCATTTTTAATTAATGACAAATGCAAGACATTATCGGATATAGTTTCAACGTTGGATTTCAACTGTTGAAACTCATCCCTTGCCACATATTGTGCAAGATCGTGCACTAAGTCGTGTACTTTAAATGTGCAAACACTGCCATAGTCAATAAAATCTTGAAGAAAAGATCTTGATCGTAGCTCATGCAAAAAACGATTGCCAATATCTTCTGTATTTTCACCCTGTTCTGATGATGGAAGAAAACCAAGTGCCTCCCAAAGCATAGTAACATGAAAACTAAGAAATTCAAAGTTCTTTTTAAAGAGGGCAAAACAAGCAAAACATCTTTTTAAATAAGAAGGTAGTTGATCATAGCTTAATTTGATAGCAGGCAAAATGTCATCTTCTCTTTGTTGCAATTTCCAGATCTCACTGTCTCTCACAAACATCCACCTTTGTATATCAACTTCTCCGAAAAGGGAACCACCCAATGTCCTCAGGGCTAATGGAAGCCCTCCACATTTACGCACAATATCTTCCCCAATTTTCACCAACTCTGGATGTTTTTTCTCTTCTCCTTCTTTAAAAGCCCATCTAAGGAATACAGATAAGGAATCTTCTCTAGAAAGACCTTGCAAAATTTGAGGTGAATGAGTGCCCATAACATTACCCACAATGTGGCTACGTGTAGTCACTAAGACTGTACTTCCTTCAGCACCTACTTGTATTAGATCTTTCAATTCTTCCCATTTGACACGATCTTCATTCCACACATCATCTAAAACTAGTAAGAACTTTTGACCCATAAGTGTATTTCTCACATGATTTTGAATTTGCTCCATAGTAGAATTTTTAAAGTTCTCTTGGTGGATTGGTTTAGGAGCCGAATCATTAGGAATAGCACAATCGAGTATCTTAACAAGTACGTTCTTAAAATCAAAATCATCGGAGACACAAACCCACATTTTCAATGGAAAAGACTCGAGTATACTTTTATCATTGAACACAGACTTTGCAAGTGTAGTCTTTCCTAAGCCTCCAATTCCCACAATAGGAATAACAGATAGTGGACCTTTATCATCACTGTCTTGCTGTAACAGCTCCATGATTTTCTGTTTATCGTGTTCCCTTCCGATCACATCAGAATCGTTTACACGGGAATGAGTTTCCCTCCTTGGCACCACAGGATTATCATTGTGAATGGTTTGAAGGCCAAACGTGTTCCTATTTGCCGCAATCTTATCTAACTTCTCTTTGATAGTTTTAATCTCATGTGCCATTCTCAGACGATAAACAAGAGGATTAGAACTTGAGAAGAAACGGCGTACCTTCCTTCGAATGCTACCAGAAGCACTGACAATTTGCTTTCGCAATGCTTCGCACTCAAAATCGTCGATTACATCTTCAGCATAAGAGAAGATGCGCTTCACCTGTCTGAGCCATTCCTGCAACTCGTGGTTCTGTTGTTGCTTTAACTCAGCATCCAGCAGCACAGCTTTGATGAAGGACACGGTGTCTCTGATCGCCTGGAGATCATCGTCCACACCAAGCGCAAGAGCAGCTTCTTGAACAGCATGAGAAGCAAGCTTCTCGATGAAGGATTCTGCAAAGCCGAAGAGGAGTGTTTCCATGTTTCTCTTCACTTCTCTTATCTGGAAGAAATGAATGCACTGTCGACTGACAACTACTGAGATGAATTGGATCTTCCCAGAAATGTCCGTAGTTGGAGGAATAGTCTTGTCCCCTGGAAAACAATTCCACAAATCAAAAGAAGAGTGGGTGACAGTCAATTCTCATGATCATAAAGATAAAGCTTTTTTGATATTTGTTGAATTATTATTTTAGTGGGGCTGGCTCTACGAAAACTTATAATTGAATGAAGTGGCCGGGTCAGCTAGTTTCGATGATATTTTGAAGCTGCCAATCAAGTTGCAACTTGCTAGGTCCAACTTATTCCTCACTAAAATTACAGTGAAATTCTCATCCTCATAAAGATAAACTTTCAGATATCAGTTTTTGGACTAAAATGCCATTAGTCCTAGCAATACTGTCTTCAATATTGAAAATTTATTATTCATTTTTTGGCATTGTACATCATATATAGTACTAATTTTTGGTATAAAAATGAAAAACTCATTAGGAAAATAATTAGAGAACCAACTGATGAATTTATTTTAACTAATGAAGCATAAATAGAAACCATGCAAAACAAACCAATGTATCCATACAATCAGTGTTATCAGAACCGGACCGGTCATCGAGCCGGTCAAGTCACTCAGTCTTTGGTCGGGTCGACGACTCTTTGGTCAGACCGCATGAGCCGGTCTATATTAAATAAATTCAAATATTATAATATATACAAAGAAATTATTTGTATTTATAATTGTAATTAAGTAAAATGATAAAATATTTAAATTTAATAATAGAACAATGCTATTGTAGTGTATTACAATGGTGGAAAATAATTAGCAATGCTATTTTAATGGACTGTATAATTAGTTTTTATAAGAGATATAAATATATTATATAAGTATATAACATATAAAAGCAAAAAAAATACAACTTTAACAAATGGAAGGTTAATGGAAAACTTGGCAAAAAAATTTAACACTAAATGATTATATATACATCATATAACAAACACCTTCACATCAATTAAGGTGTGGCTCAGTTGGTTACGAGTGCCAAGGTTGAATTCTAGGGGCTCAGTTCGAACCCAAGTAAATCATTTTTGTGAAAAGGTGCCGAGCCGGACAAGGCTCCGGATCCTAGTCGGGCCAGTCGGACCTGCCGGTCCGGTCTAGTTCTGATAACACTGCACACAATACAGAAGAACAATCAATTTGAGTGAAAATGTTTGAGTACAATTTTCACTAACTTTGTTGTTCTCTAACTATGAAAAGAGTGTGCCTATAAGTGCAATTCGGTATTAAGTTATGCTAGCGCGACTAGAAAGACTCTCCCAAGTTCGCTTGATCATCAAACTCTAGAAAATAATAACACCAATTTCACTTAAAGAGAGAAAAGAGCAAACTGATTCCTTCATCAAAATGTTCTTGATTTTGATCGAAGGAAGCTACATTATTTACATGAACACTCTCTTGTGCACCAATATCATCAATAATTTGAAATAAAAAAAGCTACTGTTATGTATAATGTATAGGCCTTTATGTTAAACTAGAGAAAATAAACTTGAAACTTTCAAGATCACCTCTTCTTGACTTTGAGAACTTTTATCTTCTTGCTTGTTCTTCTGAGTTTTCTTTCTTGCAAGCTTCTTCTTCATAATCTGATCAACTTTAGAGGATCTCCTTTTTCCAAAATTTCAGTTTGGTCTTTTATCGTTTTTTTCCTGCTTTGGTCATTTATCTTTCATATCTGTGTCAGTTTGGTCATTTATATTTTAATTTTCCCACTTTGGTCCTTTACCTTTCATATATGTTTCCGTTTGATCCTTCAAAACAAAAGTACAAAAAAACGAAGAACACTATGAATGTCTTGCAGCACAACAAGGTCCCTTCAATTTCTTGAATAACTCATGCAATACGCGACTAAACTGAATGCAACTGAGCTATAACTTGAATAAAATAATTCGCAACGAATTCAATGGAACCAAAATTAAGCTCAAAAAAATGCTTATGCACAAAATCACTTCTGTAAACCGAAATCTTGAATTTGAAGTTCAAAAAACTTTCAATCTCAACAATGGTGATTTTGTTATATAGCACCAATTGAACGATTCTTGAGCCTATAATGCTCGAAATTCAACAAAGAATCAGAATATGACAAATATTTTGTTCAGAAAAGTGCTTAAACGCAAACACGGTGAAAAAGCAATTCGCATTGATAAAACGTGTTTTGGTTCTTATTTGCTCATTTCTCAACCAATTTGCGTCAATTCAATTGCATTCAACTCGTATTGAGTGCAGAAATTGAACTATAACAAAAACGTTTCAATGAAAACGATGGAAATTCGAGAACGATGTGAAAAACAGAAACTTCCATTTGTGTTTCTGTTTTTCACATCGTTCTTCTATATGGTTTATAACTAATACCGAGACTTGTGTGTGTGTGTGTGTGTGTATATATATATATATATATGTGCCATTGAAACACACCGTTTCACTAAAGCTCTTTAAAAAAAGAAAAAAACATAACACTTTTAAAAACAAAACCACACACCCACCCTTAGGCTGCTCTTCCATCTTTCCCCATCTTCTCTCTCGACAACTTCAAGGTTGCTCTTTGAGGTTATATTAGGTATACCCACTACTCATTATTCAATATTACATCTTTTGCATTTGTAAATTTTGTGAAGAATTAGTTTTGAGAGTTTAGGGTGGATATTTAGGGATTTTGTTGGTTCTCCAAGGTTAGTAAACGTCTAGGATAAACTTCTAAATACTTTGGAAATATTATTGATTTTCAAATTTGCATGTCATTGCTTCGTTGGCTTCTCTGGGAGATGTTGGAGAGCGAAATAGTTGACTCTTCATAACTCTGAGTGGATGACGGTCATCGTCACATATTTAAATCATTTAAAATGTTACTATTTTATTCCTTTCGATATTTTTAAAGCTATCACTTATTTATAAATGGGAAACACGCTATTGGAAAAATTAGCTTCAACAATATATTTGAAGAATATTGATTTCGGTATTTAACTTGATCATTTATGTAAATGATGTAATTATGATTTTGAGATGTAACTATTAGCGAACGGAACGATCTAGATGCACCTAGTTATATGACCTCGGGTAGAGAGGGCTATCCGTTAGATGGAGCCGCTCCTAAGGGGAGGCCACCCTTAGGGGAGAGGGATATCAACGAGATGTAGCTACCCCCATAATTGTAATGTGATGTGGTTGAAGGAGGAAAGGGCTATCCGTTAGATGAAATCGCCCCTAAGGGAGGCCACCCTTAGGTGGAGACTGGAGAGGACTATCAACGAGATGAAGCCGTCTCCGGATCCTCTCACCTGTGATTGTTCGAATTTCTGTTTTGATATTTCTATATTTTCTTGAGATTACTATGATTATTACCTAAGCATAGTTTATGAATATTGTTAAAAACTCGTGCTTTCATGTTTTCCCTTCGAGTTCCTAGTGGTTATTATTCCCTCGCTAAGTCTTTGTGACTTACCCTTTCCTTGTCTTTATTTTTCAGATTCCCAAGCAGCTGAGTAAAAGGTTGCTAGCAAGTCTAAAGACTAGCTTGGTGGCACTACAATTGAGATTCTTTGTATTTTGATCTGCAGCTATAGGAATGTCTAGTGAAACATTTCTTTTGGAGTGTATATTGCCTTTAAACTCATTAGAGACGTAGTGTGTCATTTTGGAAACTTGACAGGTGATGTGTTGTTGTAAACCGAATCTTCAATATTTTGGGGATGTTTGAAATACAAAGTAAACTTTGGCGAAATTTTGAAAAATATATCTTGTTTCTTTAAACTATTTGTCGTTCAATAGTTGTTTTTCTTAGGCTTGTCAGACTAAGAGTTTGAGCGTGTGCACCGATCACAGTTGGGAATTTTGGATCGTGACAGCCATTGCATGAATTAACAAGGGTGCAGAGTAAAATTGACACCATGTATAAAGAAGACTCATTAGGTTGTTAGATTTAGTAATTTTTCAAAAATGGTGGTATAGAAATTTTGTTGTTTCACGGTAAATGAGTAGTTTTAGCCTTATGTGTGTTTTTTTCCCAATGTATTATATCTAGAATGCTGCCCTTTGATTCACAAGATGGTATTCAATTTTATATCAAGAATGTTGCATGACTTTAACCTGACTAACTGACAGACTAAACTAGAGTTTAATATACTAAAAACCAAGGTTGAATAATCCAAAGGCATGAGGTTTGGTTAATTGGTCTCCAAGTTGTAGCTAAGGACTGATTGACAGCAAAGAAATGGTCGCATTTTGAACTTCGTATACGGTTTAAATGGTCGCATACGAAGTTCAAAAAAACTAATCCCGCATTTTTTAACCAATCCTGATTGACAGCAAATTAAATAGTGAAATACAGGATTAGTTTTTTTTTTGACAAATGGATTTGTATATTTATAACCCAGATCAGTATATTCATAAACCAACATGAAATACCTATTTAATTTGTTGTCTTATATATTGGTTGAAAGATAGTTGTTCGTGGTGACCGATATTGTTTAAAGTGGTGGTTTTGGGGGGTCGGAGTTGTGGTGTAGGTGGTGATAAGATTGGTAATCAGAGGTGGATAAAGTGGTGGTCGACAGTCGTTGGAGTAGAAGTTGGTGGTGGTCGGAGTGGTGATCAGTGGTGGTCAGATTGGTGATCAAAGGTGGACGGAGTGGTGATCGGCGGTGGTCAAAGTGGTTGTTGGCGGTGGTTGAAGTAGTGTTTGACGATGGTTAGAGTGGTGGTCATAATGGTAATCGGTAGTGGTCCGATTGGAAATCATAAGTGGATAAAGTAGTGATTTGAGCTGGTCATAGTTGTGGTTGGTGATGGTTGATGATGGCCGGATTGGTGGTCGACGGTGGCCGAAGTGGTGGTTAGAGTGGTGGTCATAATGGTAGTCGGTAGTGGTCCGATTGGAAATCATAAGTGGACAAAGGAGTCCTTTTGTTATGAAAACCTTGCGGCTTAGTTTTGTAACTCAAACAGCAAGCACATAATTCAAGGAACAACAAAACCACTATGAGCAAACTAAGAGGTAAGAATAAATTAAGAATACATGACAATTAATTACAGAATAAAACTGATAAGTTTTTTGAATTTAATTCAACTTAAAAACTATAACTCAACTTAAAAACTATAACTCAACTTTGTTTACATAGATATATATAGATAGATACTCAAATTTATCATAAAAAAGCAACATATGTAAAAAGAGAACCATAATACCTTCAAACTTTGACTCTAACATCCTTGAATTCCTCTCAATCTTCTGGTTCTAATAATTCAATGGTAACTTGCTTTATGTGTGATATCTTGGGCCAATCTTGTCCTGATCCTGGCTGGAATCTTCTACATAATTCTGGACAACCTTCAATTGTTAGATATTCAAGGTTTGCGAGGTAATGCAAATCTTCCGGGAGCAAAAGTAATGCTGGACAATTTTTAAATTTAAGTGTTTTGAGAAAATTCAGAGTTGAGGTCCACATAGGAAGCTCCAAAAGATATTTACAGTCAACAATATACAAGGACTGTAACGTGCTAGCACATCCCTGCGACCATTGAGGAAAAGTCACCAGTTGTGGCAGAGATTCAAGAACCAGTGCCCTTAGCCTTAACATGGGGATTTCGTTGCCATAGCCCATAGACAAATCCAGCTCATCGCAATCAATAATTGACAAACTCTCTAAGTTCGGTACAGTATGTAGTGGCACAGACTTTAGATTCCCACAAGAAATGATTACCAAATATTTAAGACTGGGAAGTTGTATTCCTTCAAACAATGATTCCAAATTGTTCGAGTCACACACAGATAAAACTTGTAGTGAAGTCAACTTTGCAATCTCTTTGTCCGGAAAATTAGATTGCTTTGTGGTTATGTGTAGTTGGCGGAGACTAATCAAGTTGCCTATTCCATTTGGCAATGTTTGTAGTTGTGTGCAGCCCATCAGTACCAAAGTCTGCAAATTTTGGAGTTTGCACATTGAATCTGGAAGTCTTTTAAGTTTTCTATTATGCTGAAGATTAAGACACCTTAAATGTTTTAGTTTATCAATAGAGTTGGGCAAGTTCTCATATCCAGAATGATTTATTTGCAAAACCCGCAAGTATTTGCATCTTGTCACTAAAGTATTCAAGAAAACTTCATTGTTGGCTCCCATTGGAAAAACCATGGTTCTCAGTCTGAGATCTTTGGGAATTGGAATTTGGCCAAACAAATCATTTTTAATAAATGACAAATGCAAGACATTCTGAGATATATTTTCCATGTTGGATTCCATCCGTTGAAACTCATCCCTTCCCACATATTGTGCAAGATCGTGCACTTTAAATTCACAAAGACTGCCATAGCCAATAAAATCTTGAAGAAAAGATCTTGATTGTAGCTCAAGCAAATATTGATTGGCAATATCATCCACATTTTCACCCATCTTTGGTGAGGGAAGAAAACCAAGTGCTTCCCAAAGAATAGTAACATTAAAACTGACAAAATGAAAGTCTTCTTCAAAGAGGGAGAAGCAAGCGAAACATCTTTTTAAATAAGAAGGCAATTGATCATAGCTTAATTTGATAGCTGGCAAAATGTCATCTTCGTTTTGTGGCAATTTCCAAATCTCATTGTCCCTCACAAATGTCCACTCTTGTATATCGACTTTTAGGTACGGAACAAGGAACTACCCAATGTCCTCAGGGCTAAAGGAAGCCCTCCACACTTACAAACAATATCTTCCACAATCTCCATCAACTCTGGATGCTTTTCCTCTTCTCCTTCTTTAAAAGCCCATCTCACAAATACAGACAAGGAATCTTCTCTAGAAAGACCTTGCAAAATTTGAGGTGAGTGAGTGCCCATAATGTTAGCTACAATGTGGCTACGTGTAGTCACTAGGACGGTACTTCTTTGGCACCTACTTGTATTACATTCTTCAATTCTTCCCATTTGACACGATCCTCGTTCCATACATCATCCAAGACAAGCAAGAACTTTTGGCCAGCAAGTATGTTTCTCATATGATTTTGCAGTTGCTCCATATTAGAGTTTTTAAACTCCTGTTGGTGAATTTGTTTTGGAGCAGAATCTCTAGCAATAGCAGAATTGAGGATCTTAACGAGCACATTCTTAAGATCAAAATCATCGGAGACACACACCCACATCTTCAATGGAAATGGCTTGTCTAAACTCTCATCATTAAACACCGACTTTGCAATGTTGTCTTTCCTAAGCCTCCAATTCCCACAATAGGAACTACAGATAGGCGACCTTTATCGTTAGTGTCTTGCACTAACAAGTCTATGATTTTCCGCTTGTCGTGTTCCCTTCCTATCACATCAGAATCGTTTACATGGGAGTAAGTTTCCCGCCTTTGCACAACACGATTATCGATGTCAATGGTTTGAAGGCCAAACTTGTGCCTATTTGCTGCAACCTTATCTAATCTGTCTTTGATAGCTTTGATTTCATGTGCCCTTCTAAAGCGATAAACAAGAGGATTAGAACTTAAGAAGAAACGGTGTACCTTCCTTCTGGTGCTGCCAGATGTGTTGATCAGATGCTTTCGCAATGTCTCGCACTCAAAATCGTCGATTACATCTTCGGCATAGGAGAAGACACGCTTCACCTGTCTCAGCCATTCGCGCAACTCGTGATTCTGCTGCTGCTTTTTTTCAGCATCCAACAACACAGCTTTGATGAATGAGACGGTGTCTTTGATTCCCTGGAGATCGTCGTTCACGCCGAGGGCAACAGCAGCTTCTTGAAAAGCATGAGAAGCAAGCTTCTGGATGAAGGACTCTGCAATGCCGAAGAGGGGAAAAAAAGGGTCCCAGCCCAAAAAAATAAATTTTTTTAAAAATAACACACTTTTTTTATTATTTACCAATCTAGCACATATTTTTTTTAGTTGAGAAGTCGTCACCCCCCAAACCGACTTCTCAACGTGATTTTTAAAAAAAATTGATTTTTTCAGTTGAGAAGTCGTCACCCCCCAAACTGACTTCTCAACGTGTTTTTAAAAAAAAATTGATTTTTTCAGTTGAGAAGTCGTCACCCCCCAAACCGACTTCTCAACGTGATTTGAAAAAAAAATTGATTTTTTCAGTTGAGAAGTCGTCACCCCCCAAACCAACTTCTCAACGTGATTTTTTAAAACAATTAAATATTAATAATAATACCAATTATATACTAATTACCTAAATAATTTAAAAATTAATTTATATATAAATACCTAAATAAATTAAAACCTAAATTAATATATAAATACCTAAATAAATTAAAAATAAATTTATACAAATGATTGTATCTATTTATAATTTAATTACGTTAATATTTACGAAAAAATAAATAGAATAAAAATTGGAACATAATATAATATAGAAAAAAGACTGAAATAAACAACAAAATTTTCAGAAATACAAGAATAGAAAATAAAAAACGAAACGAGAGGAAAACATGATTGAAACTACTTCCACCAAACATTTTCTGGTAGTGGCCATTGGACCCCTGGAGGGATAATCCGACGGATGATGTTATCGGTGGAAATAGTGGTTTGGACGCACAACTCGATAGGACTCCGAGTATGAGGTTGAAACATCTCATGCTGCTCAAACATCTGTCGAACGTGTTTGTCAGTCTTGATAGTCATTACGCACCACCGAATACGATTACCTTCGCCAATCTGGGGGCAACGATAAACGATACGAGTGATCATTTGCTCCTCACCCTCCAGTTGCCCTTTTCCGTTAGTTTTTCATTCAGTTCGGCGAAGGTGATGTTGTTCTTAAGCCTGGAATAAATGATGTTTGGACAACTAAAATACACACCATCTTCTTCCCTGTACATAACAGTGGCCTGACAGTGAAGTGTACAGTAGTGGTTGATGACTCTTTCCGGTATGACTTGTTGTGGTGGGGGTGGTCTCAGAAGATGAATGATTTCTTCTGGAGTGCGTATTGTGTCCACGTACAGCTCCAAGAGACTACGTCCCATTGGAATGTTAGCATGAGCTTCCATTATTGCACGAACGTCGTCGTCGCTTTGGATCTCCATGACAAAATAACGGAAAGTCCCGTCATCTCCACAATTGTACTTTCTGTAACGCATACGCTCCACGTCTTTACGCCACCCTCCCTCTGGCCGTATCTTCCTCTCAGCCTTCTCCTTGAGTTGGGCGAATGTGATGTCCTTATTCATCTTACAGAAGATATGATTAGGACAACGAAAGACAACACCATGTTCATCGGTGGTTACAGTTCCACTGTGATGAAGTGCTGTTAGGAATTTGTCATTTGAGTACTGGGTTGGGCACAACTGCCATTCCATTTCAGCGGTTTGGGAAGAACCAGAGAAGAGAAGATTAATCAGAAATATAGGTTGAGGGTAAACTGTTGGTGTGAATTTGAATGTAATGTGAGAATGTATTTATAATAAGAGTGATCGTATGTAAGACGTTGATTTTGGATGATCTTAACCATTGATTTTAGGGTTTAGTGTCGGCAAAATCTAGGCCGTTAAAGAGTGCCGGCAAAATCTAGATCGTTAACTAGTGTCGGCAAAATCTAGGTCGTTAAATAGTGTCGGCAAAATCCAGGCCATTAAAGAAATTAAGACCAATGCACTCTGCATAATCCACACTTTAACAGTGCACTCTGCACAATGCACACTGTATTAGTGCACTCTGCACAATGCACACTTTAACATTTATTTTAATTAATTAGTTTCAAATTTCCATTCCATACTTACCAACATGTTCTTTTTTTTCTTCAGCATATTCTATTTTAATAACAATACTAATTTATATAAATTGTAAAATAATTGAAGAATTGCTATTTATTTTTAAAATTTGTAACATAAATATATATAGAAAAAATAAACACATTTATTTTCATTGATTAAAAACCTGTTTACATTGATTGAAGACCAGATTACAACATTACAACAACTCAGTATGAATATAATACTTAATTATCCCATTGATCTACATTCCGGTTAGGGCAATTGTTTCGGTTATGCCCCTCATTTCTACAAAGACCACATCTCTTAGTGCGATTACTCCTTTCTGTTTGATCCATCTCAGTACGAATACGAGAAGACTTTGGGCGACCCTTTTTTTCTCTCCGCATATTAGGATCATGTTGCAATTCAATTCCATTGAAATCTGGCCAGGACAACTCAATTGGTAATGCTGGAAACTCCACAAAGTATGTTTTGAAAACATAATCCAGTTTGTATTGTGGAGGCACAAAGATCATGTGGTCATAATGGATTTTTGAAGATGCTGCAATGACATGTGAACAAGGATAGTGCAACGCCTGAAATTCCCCACAATCACAAATGCGTAACCTGAAGTCCACCTTAAATGTTTGTGCAGGTCTACCGCTTTGAGGTCGGACAAGTTCTTCGACTCTGAACACACTTTGTGCTCGATTGTGAATTGAAACGCTATGTGTGTTAGACACTGCTCTGTTTCTTTCGATATGTTCCAATAAATTTTCTGAGTAAACTTGACCAGAATGCAACATTGCCTCTACCTCCGTCCCCCTTTGGACAAAAGTCTCAGTCAACCTATAATAGGTTGACTCTACCAACGAACGTATCGGGAGATTGCGCAGGCCCTTTAAGACCTCGTTGATGCACTCGGCAAGGTTTGTTGTCATGTGGCCCCAACGGTGCCCTCCATCACACCATTGTAGCCACTGTTCTTTTTCTATATCATCTACCCACGCCACGGCCTCCTCACCTGCTTCCCTCCGGACTTTGCTTTTGTACAGTTCGGCGCTATATTCATTCATGGAGTATCCTTAAGCAACAAAATTTAACTTTGTTAAGGGCTTAATATAAAATTAAGGTCATATTAAGACTTATTATATTAAAAAATTCTCACCCATGTTGATCACATGTTTCCTGGCAGTCGCATTTTTGAAATGTCTCATGAAGTTTTGAGCTATGTGTCGAATACAGAACACATGCTTCCAATTGCTGTTTAGACGTCTAACCGCACTTTTGATAGACTCGTGTCTATCTGATATCAAACAGAGACCATCTTGGGGTGTGACCCACTCTCTTAAACGAGATAGGAAGAAATACCATGCATCAGTTGTCTCACCCTCGACAACGGCATATGCTATTTGGAAGCAGTTGCTTCTTCCATATTGAGCGATTGCCATTAGTAGGGTTCCTTTGTACCTACCGTACAACCATGTTCCATCAACAGACACAACAGGCTTGCAATAATGAAATCCCTTGATGCACGGCCCAAAACTCCAAAAGATGCGGTGGAAGACACCCTTACCAGCAACTTGTTGGCCAGCCTCAATAAAAGGTAACCATTCAAAGTCGATCTTAGTATCTGGAATGTAGTAACTTAAAGCTAGGAGCCACTTTGTTACCTGGTTGTATGACCCCTCCCAATTACCGTAAATCCTCTCGATGGCCTTCTGTTTTGCAATCCACGCCTTCCTGTAAGTACTTGTGTACGTGTACTTTTCCCTTATGTGTGCAATCAAAACTGAGACTGAGATTGTCGGATCAGATCTTACGAGTTGAATGATACTGTCACACATCAAATTCGCGGTGAGTTGACGGTGATCTTGTGAAAGAGTCCTTGATGTGCATGTGTGTGGCCCTTGTAATTGTGTAATCTCCCATACTTGAGATATTTTGCCGAGCCTCACTGTACACTTTCATAGACAGCTTACGTGCACACAACTAACCCTCCATCTTTCTGTATTCGAATAATCGACTTTGAAGTCTAGACACTGGTTTAGGTGGTATGTTTGGATAAAATGTTGTGCCATTTCTTTAGTTGGGAATCTCATTTTCTTCCGGAGGTTGATAGGGTCTTCAATGGTACACTCCCGGTTCCTATCCATAGAATGGCCAAACTCATCATCATGATGTTGGATGTTGTCATGTGTGATGTTGCGAAAGTGTGGTGGACGGTCATGGAAAGAGACGGTCGTATGTGGGCTTCCTACAATAGATTCCTCCTCGTCATGACGCTCAAGAATATCATCTTCATCCTCACTAAATTCCCCAACCTCTTCATTATGAACACCTGCAATAATACTAATAGGCAGGGTATCAGTTTGGGTGTCTAGAGGGTTACTTATGTTTAGGTCAATGGGGTTTACTGAAGATGATGGAATGGATTGAGTGTTTACATACGGCGTTTCTTCAGCATAAGGTAAGTGGGTTTGGAAAGATGATGGAATGAACTGAGGGTATGAAGCTGGTGTTTGAGTTTCATAAGAAATGTTGTTTTCTGAAAATGAATTTTGTGTTTGGGTTTCATAATAAGGAGCATTCATCAAATCTGCATACACTTCAGGTGTGGAGAGACCTAGGTGTTTACATTTCTTGAACACACCTAACATCATATCCACATCATCATCGGAACATAGATGCAACTCCTCGTAGAATTTATGTCCAGCTGCAAGAGTTGTAAGGTAACGGTATATAAGTCTAACCACCTTCTTTGGATGACCTGAAGAGATTTTTTTTTCCGATTGTTTGTTTTAGCTCCTCTAGTTTGAATTTTGACCGAAGTTTGACTAAGCACGAGTTATCACATCTAAAGACAACACCTTCTGTGGTTGTTTTATCAACATGTCCATTGGAATAGACTGTGATAAAAAATGGAGCCATGACAAGAGGTGTTTGAAGAAGGAAGAGTACAAGAGGTGTTTGAAGAAGGAAGAGTAAAAGAGGTGTTTGAAGAAGGCAGACTGGTGAGTTACTAGGGTGTACCATGCATTTTTATACACATGTTAAAGGCCCAGATTGCACTGACAATTTTAAAGGCCAAGATTGCACCGACAGTTTTAAAGGCCCAGATTGCACGGACAATTTCGAACGGCAAGGGGTTTGGTGAGTAGGTCTAAAAGTTGTAGCTGACAACTGATTCACGATAAAAACAATGGTCGCATTTTGAAGCTTCTCAGTTCTCACATACAATAAATTTATCAAACTAGATATGCTTCATTCTTTCGTGAAATACAGGATTAGTATATTCATAAACCAACGTGAAATACCTTTTTAATTTGCTGTCTTATATATTGGACACTCAATACTCTTCTTAACATTTGTAGTTGTATTGACACTTTGGACTACACAATTTAATATCAAGGTCTACAATACATTATAAATTGGAAGGCACATTCTCTACAACTCGCTGTACAAATTATTAATTTGCCGCATAAAAATCTTACTAAGGCACCAAAGAATCTTTGCATGTACATAATTTGAGTCACTCATTTGCATGTTCACAACTATCTTCATGTACCTCTTCTTCAATGCTATCTAGCTCTCTCAATCAACAAACACATCAATCCAACGCACTGTCATAGTCAACACACGAGAAATGGTTAGACTTAGCAAATAAAACCAGGAAAAGAATATGAAGAAAATTAGCTTCATAAAATCAGTAGCACATGGTTCAATATAATGAATCAAATCCTTTACCGGTTTTTTTTGAACCCAAAATGACCCGAGAGCTGCAATATGATGGAGATTTGAAAATCATGTGGTGATGGTAGTTAGTTTGGAGCTCCAAAATAGATTGATGAGTGTCCTTATTTCCTTAATTATGTGTTAGATTACTTTCCTTACTTCCTTAATTAGGTATAGGATGTCTATAAACTAGAGTTGTAATTCCCCTTTGTAAACCAATTGATTAAGAGAATTAGATAGAGTGATCTAAAATAAATTAGCTTAAAGGAAAGTATTAACTATATATGCTGAGTCATTGCAATTAGCTTAGTTCAGTTTATGCAGTTTTCTGTTTGTATTCAGTTTGCTACCATTTAGTCAGTTTTGTAGTTACTTTTTCTGTTAGCTTTTGGCTTTGCTGTTAGTTCTTTATTTCTGTTGTTGTAAGTTCTTATATATATATATATATTTCAAAGAGCACTCCATCATTGTAATTCATAACTTCAGTTTATCACTGAAAATCTCAATAAAATTCGGCAATTTTTCCTCTCTTTGAAAGCTCTTCGACGGATTCTCAATATGTAGACTTAGGAATGAATGAATGAATGAATATTTTCGTAATGTCATTGAAATAGTCTAATATTTTCATAATATGAAGTTTAAAATTTTTCCTATATTTAAAACAGTTCAAGAGTCCCCTAAAAAGTTCTTAAGGAGTCCTTTGTCAAGGGTTATATGCCCGTAATCTATAAACATACAAAGTAAAATGCCTCTATGGGCTCATTATCTTAGGTGTCACTCATAGGTGAATTTCACCAAAAACTATTTAATGCAAATCATAATAATTGGCATCCTAATTAGCATCTATAAATATACTAAAAAGAAAAATTAAAAAAACATATTTTTAAAAGTACCCAACTGAATCAATGAATTGAATTTAAAAACACTTTTTAAAAGACAAAAAGTAACATATCATTAATATTCCTAAACAATTTAAAAATAAAAATTTCATTGTGTGACAGTTACGAAAAATAGCATTAATAATCCTAAACAATTTAAAATCAATCTTGGGTTTAACTCTAATTTCGGTTTCATTGTTCTAATTAAATGCAAATTCAAATTTAAAATTTAAAATTTATCAGTTTTTTTTGACAACAAATTCAATATCAATTTTAATACCTCATAATTTACATTTCTCTTTATAACTCTCATTTCTCCATCTCAAATTTCCATCTTCCGCAATTTTTTCTCACCTCTGAGCATTAAAAATGAGCTTTTCTCACTTCTCATCTTTCTCCCTACATTGTGTTGCTTGAAAATTTTATGGAGAAAACAGAAAAAGATGTCGAAGTAAGTGTTAATTTTTCCTTTTGTCATTTTCTACAACTATTATTTTCATTAATTTGTCTTAGTCTTGCTTAGAGTTTTTGTTTTTCCAGTTTTATCGAACATGTATTATTTTGAATCCTTTTCTCTCTTCTTTAAATCAGTGTTATGATTATTTTGTTTACTATTTTTTATAGAAAATCTGGGTTGAGGCCTTGATGGGCTATGCATGATTACAGATTTCTCTTATGTGCAACAAGTATGTTTATAAGGGGTATGATAATAATTTTTTCTTTTCCTCTTTCCTTTTTTTACTCTGCTGGAAAAAAAATCTACTATCACTCAAGTTGTTCACCCATTGAAACTTTAGCTGCATTTTCATTATTTTTCTACTCCAATTGTTTTTGCTCAGGCACAACAGACTAGATAATTTGATACATATTATGTTATTTTTAACTTTCAGTTGTTTTTGCTAGAGAGGGAAAATGTTTACCTAAACTTACTTATGTTGGCTTACTTTTATCTTAGCTTATACTTTGGGTGATTTTTAATTATACTACAATTACCATTTCTTTCGTGAGTCATCTTTGGAGGATATCAACCAAGTATAGTTAAGGATATTTTCCTTCTTTATTAGAATCTCTTATTTTTATTTGTTTCATTTATTCTTCAATAATCTATATATGTCTTTATTGGATGGTTTCATATTACATGGTTCTTACCTTATTGTTCTTGCCTCCAGCTTAGAATTACAATCATGTTTTTTTAACTTTTACTAAGGAATGGGTTGTTTTGAAAATTCTTCTGTGATAAAAATTAGGGATGGGTGGTGCTCTAGAAGGTACGTCTTTCATTTACCTTATAGTTCTTCCTAATTTTTTTTACCATTTATAATCCATTTTTGAAAAAACCGTATCAATTGTATGGTAGAAGGCTTGAAGGTCTAGAACAAGTTGTATGCTTTGCCTTCTTCGTGTTGGTTTGATATGTGTAAAAAATTTACAATAAAATTGATAGTACATGGGTAACTTTGTCTACAACATAACAATCATAAAACTCCTCTTGCAGTTATATTAGATAGTAGATTTGTACTGTTAGCTACTCAAATTGGCTAAATTCAATCTTCGTGTAATTTATTTGATCAAATTTGTTCGTAATTCTTTGTTACTCTACTCTAAAAATCATAAATCCAATTTTATAATGGTTGCTTTGGTAATATGAATTAGTTATAAACTATTTATGATTTAATCCATGTCTTAATCTTAATATGAGAGAAGCTTTTTAAGTCAATTTTTTTTGTCTATTCATGGCAATGCCTTTTGTATTTGGTGAGCGAATAAACGCTGGCGGTGTGAAGTTGGAGTATTGCTTGGCAGAGGTTAGACATCAATAAGGTGGTGCCAAGATGTGTTTAAAAATTTTCCTGAAGGTATCTACTTCGTTGCTATTAACTTTTTAAATAAGAGGTTACGTAGCAAATTTTTGCCATGTAGTCTATAAGATTCCTTTTTTTCACTTTTCCAGGTTTAGTAGTCATTTTTCAAATTGCCGTAAGTTGGCCATCTTTGGAGGTACTGATTGGGTATGCAAAACTACTTTTTTTAAATATGAAGTCATACCCAATTTATGGGAAAATTATATGTGGAACTTCTTTAACTTTTCATATAATTGAAGCAAGATGCAAACATGGCTTGGAAGATGAGGTTTAATTTTGTAGTTGTTTTCTACCTTTCACCCATTTGCTGAGAAGGTATAAATTATAGTGTATTTTTCTATGCAAAGTCTTATTGTATTGCTGCTAAAAATGTGGTCAAAAAGAGGAAATTGATTTGTCAACGGATCCTAAGGACTTTGATCCACTTAAAAGGGATTATCATGTACAAGTCGATTGAGGAAGGATATCAAGCTCGAGAACGATTTAGTTTTTTTTACTAAAGTTGGACTAAGTTATTCAATTTCTTTTTCCACGACAATGTTTTAGTTTTTAGGTTCTTCAATACTTCAAAGTTAGTTTATATGTTTTAGTGTTTTATGGTTTTTATAATTGTCTATTAGTGTTTCTGTTTTGCTGTTGAGAAATGCATTTATAGTGATTAATCTGTTATGAGAACCACTTGAATTTTCCAAACTGTTTTCCTGATGAATTTTCCTTATTTGTTGTTATTTTGTTTTATTTTAACTATTCTATAAATGTCGATTGAAGATAAATTTAATCCAATACAATCAAACATAAATTATAAAATGAACAGGCTTAACGGGTTATTGTCCGCGTGGAGTATTATTGAAATGGATGAAAACTGACCATATCAAAAGGCATAAAAAATAATGGCCTATCAACAAAGTCGAGACCTTAAATGAGCAACCATTTTTAACAATTCATATAGCACCAGGAAATTTGACTTTTTTTACAAACACACTTGGAAGTTCAGTTAATTAAACAAACAAATATCTTAATAAAGCAAGTCTAAACCTAGGGAAAGTTTTTAGCAGTGTCACGTTCTCATTAAATGGCTTCTTCAATATATTTTATTATAAACCTTATTTTTATATTAAATTACTTATTCATTAACGATAGTTGTGACACTTCTTATTTACCATTTGATTTAACCACTTATTTTTTTAGCAGACGAGTACCAAATAATCCCTCTCTTTGGTTGCTGACACTTAATTTGTGGAATTATATCAAATTTCTCTTTTGTCCTCCTCTTTTATATAGCTCAATAAAGTTGTTGGGAAATATAAGAATTTAGCAACAGTATGAAAAGTTACCGAAACAAATAATTTGTTTTATCTATAATATATACTTATGGCTAACAAAAGACAAACTTACCTTAACCGCAATGAAAATCTCTGATAAAAACTACCAATAACTATGTTAAGTTGCTGACAAATTGAAATATAATTGTTCACATTCAAATTATTATTTTTCGTCATTGCAATATAAATTAAATTTATTTTGCAATCCAAATATAAATTCAATTTTATTTAATTAGATTGTCTTTCCATATATTAGATTCAAATTGATTTTTCAAATACATAACTTAAGTTTTTTTTGACTTATACCTTAGATTATTTATATGCACTAATTGTACCTTAAATTTATATTTACTTTTCATAACCATTAAATATATATGCTAAATTTAAATCAATAAAAATTATGTGTTGTTATCAAACATTACTAAATTAAATGCATTTTTCTTTACTTTTTTATATTTAATTATTATTTTCTCCACAAATTTATTTAAATTTAATATCTTTCACGAAAATTGCTTCCCGTGCATCGCGCGGGTTACATACTAGTTACAAAGAATAACAAAACCCCTATGAGCAAACTAAGAGGAAAGAATAAATTAAGAATACATGACAATTAATTACAGAATAAAACTGGCAAGTTTGAATTTAATACGAATTAAAAACTATAACTCAACTTTGTTTATATATATATATATATATATATATATATATATATAGATGCTCAAATTTATTATAAAAAAGTAAAATATGTAAAAAGAGAAACATAATACCTTCAAACTTTGACTCTAACATCCTTGAATTCCTCTCAATTTTCTGTTTCTAATAATTATAACTTGCTTGATGTGTGATATCTTGGACCAATCTTGTCCTACTCTTGGCTGGAATCTTCTACATAATTCTGGACAACCTTCAATTCTTAGATATTCAAGGTTTGCGAGGCAGTGCATATCTTCTGGGAGCAAAAGTAATGCTGGACAATTTTTAATTATAAGTGTTTTGAGAAATTTCAAAGTTGAGGTCCACTCAGGAAGCTCCAAAAGATATTTACAGTCAGAAATTAACAAGGACTGTAACGTGTTAGCACATCCTTGCAACCATTGAGGAAAAGTCACCAGCTGTGGCAGAGATTCAAAAGCCAGTACCCTTAGCCTTAACTTGGGGATTTGGTTGTCATAGCCCATAGACAAATTCAGCTTGCCACAATCATCAATTGACAAACTCTCCAAGTTCGGAACAGTATGTAGTGGCACCGACTTTAGATTCTCACAAGAACCGATTTCCAAAAATTTAAGACTAGGAAGTTGTATTCCTTCAAACAATGACTCCAAATTGTCACAATAAAAAATAGTTAAAACTTCTAGTGAAGTCAATTTTGCAATCTCTTTGTCTGGAAAATTAGATTGTTGTGTGGTTATGTGTAGTTGTCGAAGACTGATCAAGTTTCCTATTCCATCTGGCAATGTTCGTAGCTGTGTGCACCTTGTGAGTATCAAGGTTTGCAAATTTTGGAGTTTGCACATTGAATCTGGAAGTCTTTTAAGTTGTTGATTATATTCAAGATTGAGACACCTTAAGTGTTTTAATTTACCAAAAGAGCAGCTCAAGCTCTTATATCTAGAATAATTTATTTGCAAAACTCGCAAATATTTGCACCTTGACAATAAAGTATTCAAGAATACTTCATCATCGGCTCCAATAGGAAAAATCACAGTTCTAAGTCTCAGATCTTTGGGAATTGGAATTTGGTGAAGCAAATCATTTCTAATAAATGACAAATGCAAGACATTCTGAGATATATTTTCCATGTTGGATTCCATTAGTTGAAACTCATCCCTTGCTACATATTGTGCCAGATCGTGCACTAAATCATGTACTTTAAATTCACAAAGACTGCCATAATCAATAAAATCTTGAAGAAAAGATCTTGACCATAGTTCAAGCAAATATTGATTGCCAATATCATCCACATTTTCACCCATCTTTGGTGAGGGAAGAAAACCAAGTGCCTCCCAAAGCATAATAACATGAAAACTGAGAAAATCAAAGTCCTTTTCAAAGAGGGAGAAACAAGTGAAACATCTTTTTAAATAAGACGGCAATTGATCATAGCTTAATTTGATAGCTGGCAAAATGTCATCTTCTTTTTGTGGCAATTTCCAAATCTCATTATCCCTCACAAACATCCACTCTTGCATATCAACTTTTTGGAACAAGGAACTACCCATTGTCCTTAGGGCCAAAGGAAGCCCTCCACATTTACAAACAATATCTTCCCCAATCTCCATCAACTCTGGATGCCTTTTCTCTTCTCCTTCTTTAAAAGCCCATCTCACAAATACAGACAATGAATCTTCTCTAGAAAGACCTTGCAAAACTTGAGGGGTGTGAGTTCCCATAACGTTAGCTACAGTGTGGCTGCGTGTAGTAACTAGGACTGAACTTCCTTCGGCACCTACTTGTATTAGATCTTTTAATTCTTCCCATTTGACACGATCCTCGTTCCATACGTCATCCAAGACTAGTAAGAATTTTTGACTCGTAAGTATATTTGTCACATTATTTTGAATTTGCTCCATATTAAAGTTTTTAAAATTCTCTTGGATGAATGGTTTAGGAACCGAATCACTAAGTATAGCAGAATTTAAAATTTTACCGAGCACATTTTTAAGATCAAAATCATCAGAAACACACACCCACATCTTCAATGGAAAAGACTCGATTGTACTTTTATCATTGAATACAGACTTTGCTAGTGTAGTCTTTCCTAAGCCTCCAATTCCCACAATAGGAATAACAGATAGGCGACCTTTATGGTCACTTTCTTGCAGTAACAGGTCTATGATTTTCTTTTTATCGTGTTCCCTTCCGATCACATCAGAATCGTTTACACGAGAATGAGTTTCCCTCCGTGGGACCACACGATTATCATTGTGAATGGTTTGAAGGCCAAACTTGTTTCGATGAGCTGCAACCTTATCTAACTTCTCTTTGATAGCTTTGATTTCATGTGCCATTCTAAGTCGATAAACAAGAGGATTAGAACTCGAGAAGAAACGGCGTACCTTCCTTTGGATGCTGCCGGAAGCGTTGACCACTTGTTTCCGCAATGCTTCACACTCGAAATCGTCGATTACGTCTTCGGCATAGGAGAAGACGCGCTTCACCTGTCTCAGCCATTCTTGCAACTCGTGATTCTGCTGTTGCTTCAATTCAGCGTCCAACAGCACAGCTTTGATGAATGACACTGTGTCTCTGATCCCCTGAAGATCGTCGTCCACGCCGAGTGCAAGAGCAGCTTCTTGAACAGCATGAGAAGCAAGCTTCCCGATGAAGGACTCTGCAATGCCGAAAAGGAGTGTTTCCATATTTCTCTTCGAAAAGAATGAATGCACTGTCGACTGAGAGATGAATTGGATCTGTGGCCACCAACACTTCTCTTATCCTTATTATACTGCACAAATCGTTGAGCATAGTCTTGTCCACTGGTAAATAATTCAACAAATCAAAAGAAGAGTAGGCCATGATACAGTCAATTGTCATGATGGAAAGAATAAAGCTTTGGTGATATTTGTTGAATTATTATTATAGTGGGAATGGGGCCTCTATGAAAACTTATACTAATTGAATGAAGTGGGTCAGCAACAGTCCCTTTCTGTCGATGATATTTTTAAGTTCAGTTTTTTTTTTTGGTATCCCCACCATCTTCCCATATACTACGTCCGCAAGATTTTTTTGTACGAAAATACCCCTAAAAAATTTGAGCCAAAATCGTATATACCATACCATATATATATACGACTTTGATTAATTCAAATCGTATATATGTAAAAAAAATTTAAATACGAAATCTAATTTTAAAACAAGTCGTATATATCTAGGGGGTGTATATACGACTTTGTAATATACAAGTAGTATATACCCCCACACATACGTATATACGATTTGGTGATATACAAGTCGTATGTACACATATGTATATACGACTTGTATGTTACAAAGTCGTATATACACCCCCTGGGTATATACGACTTTTATAAAAAAAAATTGTTGATCTAACGGTTAGGATTTGACTTCCAATGTTAATCAACGGTGTAGATTGCACCGACAATATCAACGGTTGATAATCATTGACGAAATCTATAAATACCCACCCTCACCCTCACCCTCATTCTTTTCACACCAAAATTTCACTCTCAATTACATTTCTCACACATCCAGAATGCAGATTTGCCTAACACAACGGTCTGCTGAGAATAGGCTCTGCGGTATACATTATGGGGGCAACATCACGATGAGTGAAGATGGGGTCTACTTTTAGAGTCCGAAGCCGGAGTTATGCCGAATCGACCGCGCCATGGGGTTTGATGGTTTGAAGGATAAAGTGTGGTCAAAAGTACAAGTGATTGGGGACGACCGTGACGTCACTGGTATCACTTATCGGAAACCCGATCGTGGAGATGATGGTTGCATTTCCTACTCGTCCATGTCTATCAAGACCGACGAAGACGTGGCGAACATGTTCGACATTCATGACAGGCTTATGGGGTATAAACCTTTGGAGCTGTACGTGGAAACACAACGGAGCGTGAATGAGATATTACGTCATCTGCGAGCACCGGAGTATTAGGATTAGGGTTTAGTTTGTTATGTTTTATCTTTTATGTAACTTTATTTTATCGTATGAATGAAATAGATTGACCGAAATTTGAAGGAAACTCGCAAGAAATGTAGAAATATAAAATAAAGTTACATAAAGCACAAACATCAGAGGACTTTTGCCGCAGAGTTATTATGATGCTAAAAGATTGGTATCGAAGCTTGGCTTGAAATCCAAAAGAATTGATTGTTGTGTCTCCGGTTGCATGCTCTATTATAACAATGAGTTTGGTATAAATGATGGAGAGTTGTCGGAATGCAAGATTTGTGGAGAGCCACACTACCGTGCCAGCAGGAGAGGGATGAGTAGAGGCAAATTGGTTTCACGAAAAGCAATGTTCTATTTGCCGCTCATACCAAGGCTACAGAGGATGTTTACTTCAATGGAGACCGCGGGTAAAATGACATGGCACCATCAAAATAGAAACAATTCTGGTGAATTACGTCACCCATCTGACGGTGAGGCTTGGAAGCATTTTGATCGTGTTCATCCAGATTTTGCCAGTGATCCACGGAATGTTCGGCTTGGTTTATGCTCTGATGGATTCACACCATATATTCAAGCCTCGGCAACACCGTACTCTTGTTGGCCCGTTATTGTTACACCGTACAACCTTCCTCCAGAAATGTGTATGTCTAAACCATACATGTTTTTAAATGCAATTATTCCAGGGCCAAGTAATCCAACAGCTGGTATTGATGTATATTTGCAACCTTTGGTTGATGATCTAAAAAGACTTTGGAATGGTGTTTTAACTTATGACGCAGCACGCAAACAAAATTTTGTGATGAGGGCGGCTTTGATGTGGACGATTAACGACTTTCCTGCATATGGAATGTTGTCTGGTTGGGGGACACATGGTAAGATGGCATGTCCGATTTGCATGGTTGACACAAAGGCTTTTACTCTTAAATACGGAGGAAAGACTTCGTGGTTTGACTCGCACCGTAGGTTCTTACCTATGGATCACCCATTTCGAAAACAGAAGTATGCATTTATCAAAGGAAATGTTGAAACAAATGGACCTCCTCGTATTTTGACACCTGAAGAAGTTTGGGACAGTGTTAAGGATATTCCTCTTGTGGAAGTTGTAGCGGGTGTTGTGTCTCGTCCAGAAGGCTATGGACAATGGCACAACTGGACAAAAAAAAGTATTTTTTGGGAACTTCCCTATTGGAAAGATAATCTATTGAGACACAATCTCGATGTGATGCATATAGAGAAGAATTTTTTTGACAACATATTTAACACTGTCATGAACGTTAAAGGTAAAACGAAAGATAATGAGAAAGCTAGGAGGGACATAGATCATTATTGTCGACGAAAGGATTTGTTGTTGGTTGAGCAAGGTACTAGGACATTGAAACCTAAAGCCAATTATACTTTATCTACTGAACAAGCGAAAGCAGTTTATCGGTGGATAAAAGAGTTGAAAATGCCAGATGGTTATTCTTCCAATTTATCTAGATGTGTGGATGTGGATCATGGGAGGTTGCATGGGATGAAGAGCCATGATTGTCATGTATTCATGGAGTGTTTACTTCCCATCACTTTTAGTTCGTTGCCGACACATGTGTTGAATCCGCTCATTGAAATTAGTCAATACTTTAAGAATTTGTGTTCTGCAACGCTAAAAGTTGATGATCTTACAAAAATGGAACAAAACATCCCACTTATCTTATGCAAGTTTGAGAGAGTATTTCCGCCTGGTTTCTTTAATTCTATGGAGCATCTACCAGTGCATCTCGCATATGAAGCTAAACTTGGCGGACCTGTCCAATACCGATGGATGTATCCGTTTGAAAGGTCAGTTTATTAATTATTTCAATCGATCGAGCAAAGAAAAAAGTTTATGTTTATTATATTAACATATCGTTTTCTATAGGTTCATGGGTGATTCCAAAAGATCGGTGAAAAACAAAGCTAAAGTTGAAGGATCGATATGTGCTTCTTACCTACACCATGAAACAACCTATTTTTGTTCTTATTATTTCAAGAGTGAATTTGCTCCAAGAAGCAGTCGAAATGAAATGGATATTGATTGTCCTAGACATCATTTAGCTTTGTCTGTCTTTTGTCTACCTGGTCGTCCATCTGGGAAGGAGTAAATTCACTGGCTAACTGAAGCAGAGATAAATTCAGCACATGTTCATGTGTTGATAAACTGTTCTGAGGTGCAACCATTCATTGAGTATGTATTCCTCAAACGTGCATTAATTAATAATTATAACTATCTACTAATTAATGTTGACGGTAACAATTAATTATCTTTTTTTAATTAGGGAATTTTTGTCATCAGAGGGAGTAAGTGAAGATCAATCCTCTGCTTATATTAGTGCACATTTTCCAATGTGGTTTAGGCAACATGTTTATGCCCTCCCACCAACTCCTACCAACCAACACCTGAGGAACTTATCCGACGGTCCTCGAAGATGTGTTAGAGAATGGCACACATACTTTGTTAATGGTTACAAATTTCACACCAATGAATGGACACATAGCAGAGAAACTATCAATAGTGGTGTTTGCATGAAGGGTGTCACTGAAGGAGGTGAAGATGATTTTTATGGAGTTGTTCAACACTTATATGAACTTGCGTACCCCCATCTAGATTTTAGTCAGAAGGTAGTGGTTTTTTATTGTAATTGGTTTGATCCGTCTTCTCGAGGAACAAGGGTGAATCAAAAGTCAAATACAGTGGACATTAAAATGAGTAGTAGATATCGACTGGTTCGTCATTGCACAAAATGTGAGACAAGTCTATTATGTCCCTTATCCATCAACAAGGACTGATAGATGTGGTTGGTGTGTTGCAATTAAAACAAAGTCAAGTGGCCGCATTGAGACAAATGATGACACAGTGGAAGATGTGCCATATCAAATGGATGAGATGGCTAATGTAAATGAAGTGATTCGAGTTGAACCCATCGCTCGTTTATGTGATGAGCCAAACACCGGCGACGAAGTTGCTGATGAAGATGATAACGAAGATGCAGCAGAGCACGTTGGTCCATCAAGAATTCATGACTCCTCTGATGATGATGATTTTGAGAATGAATATGATTCCAATTAGCTAGTACTTAATTTATGCATGTTAATTTGTTGCATTTAATTATATGGATATCCTAAATTAATTTTGTGTTTATGTAATAATAATTAATTAGTACAATTTATCTTTTGGTGTTTAAATTAATTAAGTCTCCTTTTTTAATATTTATATATATATATATATATATATATATATATATATATATATATTTCTAGATATATACAGTCATATGGCTCACTCAGGATCCGGGTCTGATCATGATGAGACATATGTTCCTCCACCTCCTGAGGAAGTCGGCAGCAGTCGTAGGAGGAAGACTTCTACTCGCCTTGGGCATCGTCAGCAACCCCCTCGTGTTGTTGTTCCTAGTGACAGATATGTTCCTCGACCTAACACAAATGGATCAGCTTCTACTAGTGCACAACCAGTGATTCCTGAGGGTACCGAGGGTTTAACCCCGGTGTATGTTGATGCTGATGGGATACGCACATATAACATTGACAAGGAGGTGGTGAGGTATACGGTTGATGGCCGTATCATTTTGGAGGCCGTTGGTGACTCGTAAGTATAACATTTATTAGTAATTTATTATTCTCTTTGCCTTTTAATTATATTTAACTTTGGTGTAACAAAATTCATCTTTTTTAATATTGTACAGGTTTCTTCCTTCAAAGAAAAGTGCGACTGCAGTCGCACACACAATTAGGGAGAATTTTAATAAAGGATGGAAGATTTGGACAGTTGTGAAGAAAGATGCACTGGCAATTGAGTCTATGTTAAATTCATTTTTAGTAAGTTTTAATTCTACAAAACCATTTTTAATTATTTTATTATTTATTTGGTTATAGATAATAATAACAAACATAATTGTATATTTTTAAAATAGGAAAAATGCACAAGGTTGCCGGTGGAGCAGGAAGAAATGGAGAAAGTGTTTCATAAGCGGTGTTCTCATCGCTATTCTGAATTGTTAAGGACGGCACGATTAACTAATAAGAAGCCAGACTATATGGCAGATTCAGCATGGGATGACCTGCAAGAGTATTGGAGGACATCAAAATTTCAAGAATATTGTCAAAAAGCCAAACAAAACAGGGCTTCTGATAAAGGTCGCTGCACACACACAGGTGGAAGTGTTAATGCTGCAACCCATCATAGGCGTTTGGTAAATTTCTTATTACTTAATTAATTAAATATTATTTAACAAGTCATTAATTTTCATGTGTAATATTAATTAATAACATTATCTATAGGAGCAAATGCATCAAAGGCCAGTTACTTTGCCTGAGTTGTACTGCTACCTCCATGTACGGGAGGGCACTGGTGAGTTCATTACTGATGAGGCGAGGGCGATACAGGTAAAATTAATTTTACAATTATATATATATATATATATATATATATATATATATATATATATATTTATGTTTATCTTTAAATTATCATTATTTTATTAATAGTTATTCATTTCTTGGTTGTTATTTTTTTAGGAAAACTTTGAGGCTGGGATGACTGAGTACCGTGAGACTCAGCAGCAGAGTAGTGAGGGTACAAAAGTTGATCCTGTGGAGGAGGGTAGAGCGGCTCGTGAAATCTGGGAGAAAGCAGTTGGTCCAAGAAAGAGTAATCGCCTCTTAGGGTCTGGTGGCATTGGACATTCTGCTTTCAGAGCAAGTGTTATTCCGAGTATGTCAAGTTCTGGATCAGCTGGAAGTATTGCCCGCTCATATGTTCCTAGTACTGGGGATTTGAATGCTGTGACTGAATTGACCCAGCAGTTGAGTCGTGAGTTTGCGCAGCACCAGGAGCAAAGTGCACTGGAAGTGCAGGAGCTTCGAAAGCGGGCTAGGTTAGCTGAGGCGCGCATGGAGGACCAGACTAGGATAAATGCAAAGCAGGCTAGGCGGTTGGAGGAGCAGGAAAAGTTAAATGCAGAGCAGGCAAGGCTAAATGAAGAGTGCTATCATCAGTTGTTGAGTCAGCTATCTCAGCAGCAGTCCAGACCATCATCTTCATCCTACTTGCCACCGCAGCAGCATTTTGGCGGTGCCTTTCAGCCATGGCCTCAGTACCCGCAGCAGTATCCACCCCAACAGCAGCAGTATACACTCCAGCAACAGCCATACCAGCAGTATCCACCCCAGCAGCACTCCCAGCAGCAATTCAACTCAAGTATCGATTTGAATAATATCAATCATATTAGTGCTTATCTTACATCTGATGACGTTGGCACCTATTATAATCATAGCGAAGATTCAGACCAACCCCCACCCCAGCCCCCACCCTAGTAGCTTTCACTTTGTGTTATTTTGTTGTTTTCGATATTTAAGTTTTATTTTGTATTGGTTATGAATATTAATTTGCGTACTTTGTTGGGATCTTTAAGTTTCACTTGTTTGGATAATATTATCGTTTCAAGACCGGGTATTGATTTTTAATCGTATTTTTAATTATTATTTTATTTTAATTATTAATTTTTATTTTACAATCAAAATAAAGTTTCACAATATTTTTAATTTAATGTAATAAATAATGTTATTAAATATATTACTAAATATATTTAATTCGTAAAATTAATATTTAATTTATTAATAAATTCGTATATTTAATATTCTTATTAATAATTTTTTTAAAAATATATTATCAATTATTATTAAATCAATAATATTTTTATTATTAATTTTTTAAAAAATATATATTACTGAATTTATTATATATAATTCGTATATTTATTATTTAAAAAATATATTATATTAAATCAATATTTATTTGTTAAATAGATTTCTGGTTTTTTTAAAAAAAATATTTGAAAATTTTCCGGTGGATTTAAATATATTTCTGCTTTGATTTTTTTTTTTTAAAAAAAGGTAAATTTCCAGTGGATTTATTAATTTTTTTGAATTTCGTTTTTTTTTTGCTTTGTTATTTCCGGCGGATTTACGTGGTTTTCCGGCGGATTTTGCTTAATTTTCCGGCGGATTTTCCCTCGGAAATTTCTGGCAGATTTTCCGAGAGGCAAAAATCCGCCGGAAACCGTTTGCTACCACGGTTTTACCGGCGGATTTTATCCGCTAGAAAGTCCAAATTTCCGGCGGATTTTGATTGCCGGAAAAACCAGTTTTTCATGTAGTGGTGGTGGTGCCCATACTAATTAATATGTCCACGACGAATCCCATTCCTAACCAAATCTGCCATACTGTGCGCCCATTCCTCAGGTGGTGATGGTGCTGCCTGTGCTAATGGTGGTGGTGCTGCTGGTAAGAGTCTCGGAATCGATGCATTCACATACCACTGCAAGTAGCCTAGACCAACCTCACCCAACTCCTTAGCAGGACGGGTAGCCGCCAGAATGTCATGCACTAACGGCAAGTAGTGCGCAATCTGAAAGAGGACGTCTGCATGGGCCGGACGACTAGTAAGAGGGGTACGTGGGATGCCCTGCACATACCCAAACGGTCGCAGGCACCTATCAGGCATGTAGGGAACTCTGATATCCCCCAACTGATGAAGCCCCTGTACAGTGAAATCATCTCAAAGTCTCTATCCCCCCGGAGCCCCTCAAATGGTCGCCAACAGACATCATCGCAGGCACCTATCAGGCATGTAGGGAACTCTGATATCCCCCAACTGATGAAGCCCCTGTACAGTGAAATCATCTCAAAGTCTCTATCCCCCCGGAGCCCCTCAAATGGTCGCCAACAGACATCATCGGAGGTCAGCCCATCAAGCAGCTGCCTATAATCTAAAATCTTCACAGCGTCTGACTTCTTCTTCCTCCAGCGTCCACACAGGGGTCCTTCCATTACACCAACCGACTTCCTCTCAACTAGGGTAGGAAAATACCATAAAATCCAGGCCTGAAATTCAATAATAAAAAACAAAATGGTTAATTAAAAATAATTTATCAAAACTCGGAAAAAATGAAAAAAATAATTTAAAATTTGTACTTGTAGTAGGCTCGCATACCCTCCTATCTGCTGTGAAGTCCCCACACAGGAGTAGTTCATTGCATCATACATGTAAGCTAGTGCTGCTGCCCCCCATGCATACCCTCCAACAACATCAGCACTGATATCCGCAAGCAGGAGCAGCGACTTAGCCACAGCCCTGTCTCCAGTCTTGCAAGTGAAGATGGAGTAGCTCAGAAGCAAAAGTATATAATTAAGCCCTGACAGCAACATCCATGTTCCCCCCGCCATGAAATTCACTCTAAGTATCTCTTCCAGCCACTCAGAACGGAAGTATAGACCAGTAGTCCTCCCACACCCCATACGAGCCTGATCAATGCTCACACCTAGATAAATGTGTGCTAGGTGGATGGCCTGCTCCGTGGTCACAAAAGTGGGTGGAGCTCTAAAATAATTTCCCTGGATGGGAAGATGAAGCAGGCAGGACACATCGTCAAGAGTAATCGTCATCTCACCAAACGGTAAGTGAAATGACGGCGTCTTCGGGTGCCATCTTTCAACGAAGGCGGACAGCAGCTCATGGTCCACCGTGGAATGTCCGGTGGAGACAATGGGGGATAACTTGGAATCTCTGACATAGCTGAATAACTGCTGGTTTTGGCAATAAGGAAATAGTCTGGTAGTAATCTTGTTCCCATGGTTCCATGCTTTCACCACACGTCCAAATGTCTAAATTAAAAATAAATTAACAAAATAAGACAACGTACAGGAATAAATTAAACTAACAACACAATGTAAATAAATTCAACTTACCGGGTCTGCCAGTACACGAGAACAGACATGACCTGCTAAAGTAAAGAGAGGCTGCTGCTGATACTGCTGCTGATGGTGGTGGTGCTGAGACATAGACTGGTCCTTAGACATAGACTGGTCTGAGGACATAGACTGCTCCTGGTCAGTCTCATATGGGTACGCCTATTGGCCCTCCTCAAACTCAAACTCAGGGACCGGGACCTCCTCCATAGGCTGCTGTCTCTCTGTGCGCCTGCACCTCGTAGAAGCATGTCTCGCAATCCTATGGCGGGTGCGTGTAGACGAAGCTGACGCCGAAGCTGAAGACTCCCCTCGATGCCTTTGGGACACTGTATAAAAAAACAATTTTAAAAAAACAAAACAAAAACCAAGGTCGTATATACCTATTTACGAATTCCAATCGTATATAGGTATATACGAATTCCAATCGTATATATGTGAGGGAGAGATATATACGACTTACTTTTTGGACAAAGTCGTATATATGTGAAGATGGAGGTATATACGAAGTGAATTTTTTCCTCCTAATCGTATATACGTCTCAATATGTATATGCGATTTTCTCTGAATTTGCTTGTGGTAGATCGTATTTAGGTAACAAATGGCAAATGTTATGTAATTTTGTAAATTTTTAAGGATATTTTGGTATTTTCGCAGGGGACGCGGGGGTAGATGAGAAGAGTGTGGGGGTACAAAAAAAAAAACCCTTTTAATTTTCCACTTGCAACATATATAGATACAACTAGTTTGTATGACTCGTGCGCTGCATGGGGTATATATAATATTTGAACTTATTTTGTAATATTTTTCTAAAACAAAATAATAATTATATCTTAGTAATATACTGACAAAAATATAAATAAATATTTCATAGTGAAATAAATATCAACAAATCTATGTGAAAATGGTTTCAAATTAGACTTTGTAGACTATTTCATACCATATTGTAATGACACAGTCGTGTCTGCAATTACTATTGATTAGTAGTAGTAGTAACAACAATAATGATAATTACAAAAAAGATTCAAATTAGATTAAAAAGAATTATAACATTTTGAATTTTGAATTTTTTAATCACTATATAAAACATAACTCTATTAACTATTAAAAACATGCCTTTTTTTTGAAAAAAGGTTTATTAAATAGTTACCACAAAAAAGGATTTCTAAAGACCCAATATAATATAAACCATACTTTCCAGCAAAAAAAAATTACATACACATGGCTATTTCTGAAACAGGGGTATATCAGGTATTTTCAAAAAAGGTTAGGGTTGTTTGCGACACTTACTGTTTAGTTAAACTGAACTTATCTAAACTGAATCCCTCTTCATCGACGGCATACAAACACCTTTTGATCGCTGCTTCTTTTCATCGATTCCTTAGGCGAACGATTTCTGAATCCCAATTATAGTAAATGGTTTATACATGTTAGCACAATCTACGGTTGACATGATACCCTTTAATGTGCGGTCAAGTGCCTCAAAACAGTTTCTATGCAACATTGGCGCCTCATCCCAAATTATCAGTTTGGCTTGAATTAAAATTGGACTACCTTGACTTATACTACAGGCGGAGTCATATCTCGGAACCAATGGAACCCCAAATGTTGAGTGGGCAGTCTTACCACCAGGGAGCAGAAGAGCTACAATTCCGCTGGATGCAGTGTTCAACACAATATACCCCATAGAACGTAGCAATGCAGGCACAGTATTCCACTTGTAGGTCTTTCCAGTGCTGGCATAACCATTCAGAAAATAAAAACAACCCCTACCAGATAGTATCGAGTTCGTTATCTCATCATACACCTGCTTTTGATCATGATTAGGCTTTCTGACTAACGAACTATGTATGCGCGCCATCTCATCCTTGTCTAACTCAATTCATCAGCGATCAACTTATTTTGGTAGTCAAAACCATCAACAATATCTGGGAATGACATAGAATAGTCATACAACAACCGTCCATTTAGATGAAGAGTTTTTCAATTTCCAGAAGTCACATGTTTTTCAATGCATCCTCTCTTATTTGCAGGCCTATGTAAAAATAAAAATAAAAAGCTTATTTACATAACTCTTCTAAGGTTTGCAAAAAAATTAAATATTAGTATTAATATAAAAAAATTCGTAAATACCTGGTGTCTCTAACTGTCTTCGTATATTATATACAATATCGTCAGCTAGTAATTAACTTCCATGTTGATTCCCAAACAAATTCGGCCTTGTTCACCGTATTCATAGCTAGTAAAGTCACAAACAAACGCCGTTACTGATTACCAGATGCTATTTTACTTGCCTCATTTATTGCATCGACAAATTCTCTATCACCATCCAACAAACCCAACTTGAAACAGGCCTCTTCAAAAGTGGGCTCTACCTTACCGTTGACCTTCCGAAGAGACTTATAACTCGATTTGTCTTGCTGATCAATGGGTACTATGCAATATGATGGCTTTTGATGTGTGGAAGTGTCAAATGGTATGTGTGAAGGGTGTGAAAGCTGAAGTAAAAAAAATTGCCACAGCCTGAGTTGAATGATTGCTTGAGGACAAGCAAAACTCCAAGTTTGGGGTTGTGTTGACTCTTCGTCATATGTATATTGTTGTTCAGTTTTAAAACCAAAATGCTAGTCACTACAAGAAATGTTGGATTTTCTGTCCAACACTTTCCGACGGATTTGAGCAATTTGCGGCGGATATTTCTCGACGGAACATTTGCGGCGGATTTGGTGGCATTTGTGGCGGATTTTCAATAGACACAAACTTTCCGGCGGATATTTTAGCGTTTCCGGCGGATATTCTCGAATTTAAAAAAAAAAATTGGAATCCGCCACAAAGTCCATTTCCGGCGGATTTTTGAAAAAGGGGGGGAAATTCAAATTCAAAATCCGCCGCAAAATCCACCAGTCCGCCGCAAAGTTCCTTTCCGAGGGAAATTTGAATTCCGCCACAAATGCTGGTCAATCCGCCGCAAATCCCAGTGTTGACTAGATCCGCCGCAAAGTCCACCAATTCCGCCACAAATCCCAACGGCTATACAAATCCGCCGCAAATCCCCTCGCTCCCTCGCAAACGGATCCACCACAAATCCCTTATCCGCCGCAAACGTGTATTTGTGGGGGATTTTGAAATTTGAACCGTTGCCCATCTCCCTCTATATATTTCCACGAAATTCATCCATCATTTCTTCACTTCTTCACTTCTTCACTTCTCAAATTTCTCTCTTCTTCTCTCTACAAAATCTCTTCTTTTGTTTGATAGAATTCTTCCATCTAAGGTATGATTTGTTCCTCTCTTTGATAGAATTCTCTCTTCTTCTCTTTGTTTGAGTTCTACTATCGTGTTTTCAACAACGGTATAGTTATTATTTCTTGTATTGTTTGTTTAGGAGTTGTGTTTGGTTCGTTTTGATTTCGGTTCAAAAGAGTTTGGAATAGCATCAAGCCAGAGTCTTCTCGTCACAACCGGTTAGATATCCCATTTAATATTTCATATATTATTAGATAGTTATTTGATATATTATTAGTTAGATTAGATTTTCTTAAATAGTTAAATATAAAACTTTATAATAATTAGTTAATAAATAAATTAGTTAATTAGTTAATTAGTTAATATATTAATATATAAATTCGATAAAATATAATTACGAAATTAAAGTAATATATTTTTAATATAATTTTATTTTTTGTTTAATAAATTTCATACGAAAATAAATTTAATAACTAATGTTTATGTTAATTTATTTTTTAAATTGAAAGTAAATAAAATTAAATTAATATATTATGTAATTTGAATTTCTGTTTGTATATTTAATTTATTTATTTTAACTTTAATACAAAATAAAATGAAATAAATAAATAAAAACGAAGTAATTTTTTATATTTACTTTATTATTCATTTCTAAATTAATTTAAGTAAATTTTTATATTTATTTTATTTATATTTACGAAATTACGAAATAAAATGAAAGAAAATGAAATAAAAAAAAATGAAGTAATTTAGTTATATTATATTTACTTTATATTTACTTTATATTTACTTTACCTTATTAAATTGTATATATATTTACTAATATAATTCACTAATATATAATTACATTTACTTTGATTAGTTATATTCACTAATATATAACTTGATATTTTGTGTAAAAGATAGTAATTTACAATTAGTAATACACTAATATATAGAGTTCTTAATATATATAAGAATATAAGAATAAAAGAACATGTAATTTAATTATAATTGAATAATTGCTAGTGTATGTTTAAAACCTAATAACTAGCAATTTAATTAATGTTAACATGTTAGTGTATGTAAATATGTGTATAAGTATATATATATATATATATATATATATATATATATGTGTGTGTGTGTGTGTGTGTGTGTGTGCATTTATAAGTAATAATATATAGGAATATAATATATAACATTAATTTTTATTGAACTATAGTACGTAGTTCTCGAAAACATGGATCGTAGTTGGATGTACGATCGGTTGTTTCCTGGAAGAGCTGGTTTAAAGCGGTGTTTTGTACAAGGTAGAAGAGTTTATATTTTGCGCCAAGCAGCACGAAGAATTTCCGCGACAAGGCGGAATTAGATGTCCGTGCTTGAAATGTTCATTTCAATTTATAAAAAATGATGATGAAATTAGAATGGATTTGTACAATAATGGGTTTAGGCCAAATTATTTTATATGGAGTCGGCACGGTGAAGTAGCAGCCGGGGTTGTTCGTGCAGTTAACGTTCCGGTTATTAATGTAGTAGCTCCCATAGCAAATAGTTATCCAGCGGCTACGACATCTAGAGGCGAAATTATTCAACCTTTAGAAGTTTATCAAGGAATGATATCTGATGCCGTTGGAGTAAACTTGGATTATGAAGAGCCGGAATATGATGCTGAAGAAGTTCCAAATGAGGAAGCTCAAAGATTTTACATGTACTTGAATGAAACAAATAATCCATTATTTGAAGGAGCTAAAGACTCTAAATTATCAATGTGTGTTCGGTTGTTGGGTCTTAAGTCGCAGTTTAATGTTGCTGAGTTATGCATGGAGTATATGACCAAAATGATGTTGGATGCAACTCCTGTTAAAGGACTTTTGCCGCAGAGTTTTTATGATGCTAAACGATTAGTATCGAAACTTGGTTTGAAATCTAAAAGAAGTGATTGCTGTGTCTCTGGTTGCATGCTCTATTATAACAATGAGTTTGGCATAAATGATGGAGAGTTGTCGGAATGCAAGATTTGTGGAGAGCCACGCTATCGTGCCATCAGGAGAGGGATGAGTGGAGGCAAATTGGTTCCACGAAAAGCAATGTTCTATTTGCCGCTCATACCAAGGCTACAGAGGATGTTTACTTCAATGGAGACCGCATGTAAAATGACATGGCACCATCAAAATAGAAGTAACTCTGGTGAATTACGTCACCCATCTGACGGTGAGGCTTGGAAGCATTTTGATCGTGTTCATCCAGATTTTGCCAGTGATCCACGGAATGTTCGGCTTGGTTTATGCTCTGATGGATTCACACCATATATTCAAGCCTCGGCAACACCGTACTCTTGTTGGCCCGTTATTGTTACACCGTACAACCTTCCTCCAGAAATGTGTATGTCTAAACCATACATGTTTTTAAATGCAATTATTCCAGGGCCAAGTAATCCAACAGCTGGTATTGATGTATATTTGCAACCTTTGGTTGATGATCTAAAAAGACTTTGGAATGGTGTTTTAACTTATGACGCAGCACACAAACAAAATTTTGTGATGAGGGCGGCTTTGATGTGGACGATTAACGACTTTCCTGCATATGGAATGTTGTCTGGTTGGGGGACACATGGTAAGATGGCATGTCCGATTTGCATGGTTGACACAAAGGCTTTTACTCTTAAATACGGAGGAAAGACTTCGTGGTTTGACTCGCACCGTAGGTTCTTACCTATGGATCACCCATTTCGAAAACAGAAGTATGCATTTATCAAAGGAAATGTTGAAACAAATGGACCTCCTCGTATTTTGACACCTGAAGAAGTTTGGGACAGTGTTAAGGATATTCCTCCTGTGGAAGTTGTAGCGGGTGTTGTGTCTCGTCCAGAAGGCTATGGACAATGGCACAACTGGACAAAAAAAAGTATTTTTTGGGAACTTCCCTATTGGAAAGATAATCTATTGAGACACAATCTCGATGTGATGCATATAGAGAAGAATTTTTTTGACAACATATTTAACACTGTCATGAACGTTAAAGGTAAAACGAAAGATAATGAGAAAGCTAGGAGGGACATAGATCATTATTGTCGACGAAAGGATTTGTTGTTGGTTGAGCAAGGTACTAGGACATTGAAACCTAAAGCCAATTATACTTTATCTATTGAACAAGCGAAAGCAGTTTATCGGTGGATAAAAGAGTTGAAAATGCCAGATGGTTATTCTTCCAATTTATCTAGATGTGCGGATGTGGATCATGGGAGGTTGCATGGGATGAAGAGCCATGATTGTCATGTATTCATGGAGTGTTTACTTCCCATCACTTTTAGTTCGTTGCCGACACATGTGTTGAATCCGCTCATTGAAATTAGTCAATACTTTAAGAATTTGTGTTCTGCAACGCTAAAAGTTGATGATCTTACAAAAAGAAAACATCCCATTTATCATATGCAAGTTGGAGAGAGTATTCCCGCCTGGTTTCTTTGATTCTATGAAGCATCTTCCGGTGCATCTCGCATATGAAGCTAAACTTGGCGGACCTGTCCAATACCGATGGATGTATCCGTTTGAAAGGTCAGAGGGAGTGAGTGCAGATTAATCATCTGCACATATTAGTGCACATTTTCCAATGTGGTTTAGGCAACATGTTTATTCCCTCCCACCAACTCCTGCTAACCAACACCTGAGGAATTTATCCGACTGTATGATCCGTTCGTCATTGCACAAAATGTGAGACAAGTCTATTATGTCCCTTATCCATCAACGCAGACTGATAGGCGTGGTTGGTGTGTCGCAATTAAAACAAAGCCAAGAGGTCGCATTGAGACAAATGATGTCGACACAATAGTAGATGTGCCATATCAAATGGATGAGATGACTAATGTAAATGAAGTGTTCAAGTTGAACACATTAGTCGTTTATGTGATGAGCCAAACACAGGCGACAAAGTTGACGATGATTTTGAGAATGAATATGATTCCAATTAGCTAGCTAGTACTTAATTTATGCATGTTGTTGTATTTGATTTAATTATAATATGGATACAATTTATGTTTTAGTGTTTAAATTAATATTAGCCGATCTCTTTTTTAAATATTTACATCTCTATATATATATATATATATATATATATATATATATATATATATATATATATTTCTAAATTTCTAGATATATACAGTATATGGCTCGCTCAGGATCTGGGTCTGATCATGATGATCATGATGTTCCTCCACCGGTGGACGATGTTGCTAGTAGTCGTAGGACGAAGACTTCTACTCGCCTTAGACGTCGTCAGCAACCCCGTCGAGTTGTTGTTCCTGATAGTGACAGATATGTGCCTCGACCACAGACAGATGGAGCTTCTAGTAGTACTACTCCACAGGAGCCAGTGATTCCTGACGGTACTGAGGGCATAGCCCCAGTACATGTTGATGCTGAAGGTATACGCACTTATCACATTGACCAGGAGGTGGTGAGGTATACGCTTGATGGTCGTGTCATTTTGAAGACTGCTGGTGAATCGTAAGAATAGTATTTATATTAATTTATTTTTCTTTTATAACTCTTAATTATTATATAAATTTTGTGTAACAAATTAAATTCATCTCTTTAAATATTGTACAGCTTTCTTCCTTGCAAGAAAAGTGCAACTGCAATCATAACATCAATTAGGGAGAATTTCAACAAGGGCTGGAAGAATTGGGGTGCAGTGAAAAAAGATAAGGACGAATGCAAAAAGATTTTAAATTCATTTTTAGTAAGTTTTTATTCTAAAAACAATTTTTAATTATTTTATTATTGATTAATTTGTTTTTATTTTATATAATATATAATATTATGTAATTGACATAATTGTATAATTTTTAAAATAGGAAAAATGTACGTGGCTAATTGAGGAACAAGAAGAATGTATGAAAGTCTGGCATAAGAGGTGTTCTCATCGGTTTTCTGAATTATTGAGGAATGCACGAATAGAAGATAAGAAACCGACTTATATGGGAGAATCAAGTTGGCAAGACCTGAAAAAGTATTGGGCGACATCGGAATTTAAACTTCTTTGTGAGAAAGCCAAGAAAAACAGGGCTTCTGACAAAGGTCGCTGCACACACAGGGGGCAGTGTTAATACTGCAACTCATCATTTGCGTTTGGTAAATTTCTTACATATTACTTGATTAATTAATTATTAATTAATATTTATAATTAATTGATTAACTAATAACACTATTTATATAGGAAGCAATGAACCAGA
Source organism: Astragalus glycyphyllos (assembly GCA_963573325.1). Classification (NCBI taxonomy): domain Eukaryota; kingdom Viridiplantae; phylum Streptophyta; class Magnoliopsida; order Fabales; family Fabaceae; genus Astragalus; species Astragalus glycyphyllos. The sequence goes on from OY754309.1 coordinate 43,425,513, forward strand.
GGCCAGTTACGTTGACTGAGTTGTATACCTACCTCCATGTCCGGGAGGAGACTAGTGAGTTTGTTACCGACCAGGCGAGGGAGATTCAGGTAAAAGTTATTATATATAGGAAGATTCATATTATCTTTAAATTATTATTATTTCATTAATATATAGTTTTTCATTTTATTTTGGTTTGTATTATTTTTTCAGGAAAACTTTGAGGCTGGAATTAATGAGTACCGGGAGACTCAAGAGCAGAGCAGTGAGAGCACAGAAGTTGATCCTGTGGAGGAGGCTAGAGCAGCTCGTGAAATTTGGGAGAGAGCAATTGGTCCAAGAAAAAGTAATCGTTTAGTAGGATCTGGTGGTATCGGACCGGCTGCTTTCAGAGCAAGTATTATTTCGAGTCTTTCTAGTTCTGGATCAGCTGGGAGTACTGCTCGCTCATATGTTCCTACCACTGGAGATTTGCATGCTGTAACTGAGTTGACCCACCAGTTAAGCCAAGCTCATCGTGAGTATGAAGAGCGCCAGCAGAAAAGTGCTCAAGAATTGCAGGAGCTTCGAGAGCGAACTAGGTTAGCTGAGTCACGCGTGGCGGAGCAGGAACGACAAGCAGCGGAGGAACGTAGGCTAGCAGCGGAGGAATGTAGGCTAAATGAGGAGCGCTATAATCACTTATTGAGTCAGCTGTCTCAGCAGCAGTACTCCAGGCCATCATCTTCCCATATGGCGCCATCCTACAAGCCGCCACAGCAGCACTTTGGCGGTGCCTTTCAGCCATGGTCTCAGTACCCGCAGCAGTATCCACCTCAGCAGCAGATGTATCCACCACCGGTGCCCCAGCTTCATAAGCAGTACTATGCACCTCAGCAGCAGATGTATCCACCCCCACCCCAGCAGGTTGATCAACACTCCCAGCAGATATACAACTCAAGTATCGATTTGAATACTATCGATCCTATTGGTTCTTTTCTTGCAGCTACTGATGACGCCTCAGGTGACGCCACAGCCAGCTATTACACGAGCGAGGATTTAGACCAGCTCCCACACCAGCCCTCACCCCAGTAGCTAGCTTACTCTTATGTTATTTTGTTCTTTGGATATTTAAGTTTTATTTTGTGTTGAATATGAATATTCGCGTATATTGTTGGGATATTTAAGTTTGCGCTTTTTTTTGGATATTATATCGACCAGGTATTGATTTTTAATCGTATATTTAATTTGTCATTTTAATTTGATTATTAATTTTTTTCAATTATAATATTATTTAATAAATATATTATTTAACAAATTATTTAATAATTTATTAACTATTATATTTTTATTAATATTCATTATAAATATTTAATAATATTTATTATTATTTAATTCGTATTATTTAAAAATACAAATTAATTATTTTAAAAATAATTATTATAAAAAATTAATTATATTTAAATTGTATTTTTAAAAATAACATTATTTAATAAAAAAATAATTTTCTATTTCTAAAACAGTTTTTTATTATTAAATTTTCTTTTTTTAAAAAATTTTAAACAATTTTTAATTAATAAATATTCTGTTTTTAATTCGTATTATAAAAAAAAAAATTTTTAATTATTATATTTTCTGTTTTTTTTTAAAAAAAATTAATTTTCGGTTTTTAAAACATTTATTTATTATTAAATTTATTTTTAAAAAATATATATATATTAAATTTCCGGCTGATATTAGGTGGTTTCGGGCGGATTTATTTATTTTTAAAAAAAACGTATTTTCCGGCGGATAATAGGCGGTTTCCGGCGGATTTATTATTTTTTTTAAAAAAACCGTATTTCCCGGCAGATATTAGGCGGTTTCCGGCGGATTCTTTTTTTTAAAAAACCATTTTTTCCCGCGGATATTAGGCGGTTTCCGGCGGATTTAATTTTTTTTTTTTAAAATGTATTTTCCGGCGGATATTAGGCGATTTCCGGCGGATTATAGGCGGTTTCCGGCGGATTTTGCGAGGGAACCCGATCCGCCGAAAAATCCGCCGGAAACCGTTTGCGACGAGGGTTTTTCCGGCGCCCAAAATCCGCCGGAAAGTCCAAATTTTCGGCGGATTTTGGTCATTTCCGGCAGATTTTGGTCGCCGGAAAATCTTGTTTTTCTTGTAGTGAGTATTTGATTGTGTTTCGGTCAATTGTAACAAGGAAATAGCATAGATTCCAATTGATGTCATTAGGTTTGCATTGTAAGTTATTGTCCTCCTCTCTAGTGCTTATTGTAAGAGAAAACCTTCAATTTGATGTTTCGTCAACTAGCGAACCAGACAGCTTGCCTAGTGAGGCAACAGAGAAAAGAAGAGAAAAATCTGCACAGCTTCGCATCGCGACCATGTAACATCGCGTCGTGAACCAGGCAAAAACTTTGCCATTGCATCGTGAAAGTCTGCAGATTTGACAGCAATAGGGTTTTGGAGCTGCAAAAAAGAGCAAGATTTGGACCTTCTCTACACTTGGGAACAAGGAATTGAAGGATCCAATGCACTCCTCTTTGTGTAACTTCTCTTTTACTTTGTCTTTCAGTACTTTGAACATGAGTAGCTAATTCTCTTAGGGTTAGGAAGAGATGAATCTCTCCAAAACTATCATGTGATTCCATTGTTATGGTCAATACAATTTACTTATCCTTTTAAATTTGTCTTTACCTCCGTTCTTATTGCTTTACAATAATTATTGTTGTTTTTGAGTTTCAGAAAAAAATTTCAGAAAATCAATCCACCGAAGAAATTACTGGGTTGAGTCGCGGACTAGGTCGCTCTCTTTAAGACGTTTCGTGGCACTGCTCAAAATTGTGCAGGCAGACTATCAACCACGACGTCCCCAGGATAAAACAGCCCAGTCAAAACTGTTACGAAATATTACTGCACAGTAAAATTTCGCTCAAGAAATACACCTTCAAAGTATGGTTCAAAAACCACTCAAATAATATGGTTCGTAGACCACTCTGAATATGGTTCGTAGACCACTCTATAATATGGTTCATAGACCACTCTTGAATATGGCTCGTAGGCCATTCTTTAAAGCAGAAGAGAAGAGAATTATTGAGGGAGAGGAGAGAAAACTGGAGGAGTAATTTATCGTCCAGTGGGGTGTGGAGTCAAGTGAGGGAGGGGCCTATTTATAGGCTTCAAAACTGACTTGGTGCGCAAGTCTTAGAGGATAAGACCGGAGTGCTTGCGCTCCAAGCTATAACGGATAAGAACAAACGCGGATAAGAACGGCTCTGTTCAACGAATCTGTACGCAACGGTTAGTTCATCGTATCTGGACGGTTCAACGAATCTGGACAAGCAACGCACCAAAAAATAAAATAATAATTAATTATTTTCGTAAAAATATATTTACACCTCACAAGCCAAGCCCAAGCCCGGCCGGTCGGACTGATGGCGGCGGTGCGCGCGCGTGTGTGGTGGTCTGATGGTGTGCGTGCTTTCCCGTTTACAAAACTGGGTACCCTTTGGGCCCTAATCCAAAGGTGTGAAGTCTCCACTTATAAGCACTCTTCAAGTGCCTAGTCCAAGCAATGTGGGACTTTTTAATTCACCACCAATGTTCCAACAATTATTGTTGTAATGAATTAGGGTTTACTTTCACCATTGGGAGATGGGTTATGTTTTCCGGATATTGGGGTTTAAGGTCATGAGTGTGATGATCATAGGAATATGAGATTATTATCATGAATTCCGTTAATTCTCCGTGTTTAATGCTTTGTTTAGTGGTGATACACTTAAGGAATTAGGGTTTCCCATTAGATAAAAGGGGTTTTGAGGCAAGGGATTGTCCTTAATCTGTAATAGTTGAATTGAATCTTTTATTTGGGTAACTAAATTGGAGTTGATCGATGGTATTGTGCATGATAGTGTATGGGAGAGGATTCGTTTCCTAACCACTTTTACTCTCGCATTTTATTCTCACATTTAATCTTTTTCGGTTACTATCTATCACTCCTTATTTTCAACATTTTAGTAATTAATTAAATTGATAATTAATCGCAATCCCTGAGTTCGACACTCGGTCTTACCGTTTTAATATTACTTGCAACGATTCGGTACACTTGCCGAAAAGTTAACAATACCAAACAAATCTCCCTTGCTCTTCACACCTAGGTGCAGCAATCCCATTCATTAGCCAGGGTCAAATCACAATCATAATTATCAAATGTGATTTGATTAGTTTGAGCTTAATACAATTTCTGATGCATGTCATATTTGTTATGCCACAAAATGAAATAAAAGTCTAGAAAATAATGTTCTAACATTCACATATGCATCACTAAAACAGAAATAGACTTTCTCAAACCCCAATTAAATAGGCCAGTTCTTTATACCTATAACAAACAAGAGTATACAGATAAGACTCAAGTTCAGAATACATAAAGCAAAATAAATAAATAAATGTCTTTCAAGATTAGTGTGCCCTTTCATCACATTCTACAAGCATCATTGTTCACCAAACACTAGAAACCAGTAAAGCTGGCTGACAAAATAATGACAGCAAATAAGACAACAAATAATTAACACAAGTTGTTTGGTGCAGTAAGAGATATTATGTTAAAACTTTCCCAAGCATCTTCCTCCACTTGATGTTTAAAAGGTGGAAGGCAATTTGTAAACCTGTAATGAAAATAGATCAGTATAGTCATAAACCAACAAAAATTATTTTTAAATTTGTTGTTTATATATTGGACACATAATACTCTTCTTACATTTGGATTGTCACTTTTGTTCTTGACTTGTATTCTTAAATACATGTACTGTAAAGTATCATGGAAACTATTAGACTATAACAGCCTCGGGTAAAAAGGTTAAGCAAGCTGTTAAGCCAGTTGTTAGGTGGTTAGACTAATTGCTAGGTAGTTAGATCAACCATGGGATGATTGATGTATAAAAACACCTATTGTATTAAATTCCCATTGAAGGGAAAACAATCAATGAAATTCAATCTTTGGTTTTCCCATATCAGATTCCCTTGAACCATAGCTTGTGCATCCCATTAATGGGATTGAATTTCCATGTCTCTTTCATTAGCGGCCCACCCGAACTTTTAAGTCAATATCTGCCACTGCTTGAAGGACACCGCAATTATCAACAATGGAACTGGGAAATGAACTTAACGAGCACTAATTATCTCCAAGAACAAGTTTAAGTTCATCAATGATAAAATTCCTCAACCTTCAAAAACCAACCCAACTTATGGTTCTTGGAGGCTATGCAACAACATGATCGTGTCACAGATCAATCTTGCAAAAACTACACAACACAAAATGAGTTTCACAAATGTCTTGTTTGAAGTAACTTTCGAGTAAATTACAAATTGGATATAATCGTCTTGTGGTGCAAATTATTGTTTGCATATTAATCTAATGGACATTGGTTACTAAAATTACGGTGAATAAAAGCTTTACATGTTATTATGGCTTTTCCACTACAGTTGCGAAAATTGTGCAAATAAAGCTTCTCAGTAATTAGTTTGTACAGTGTAGTCAGCTATATATGCTACCTCTATTTACAATTAACAGATACAAAAGGAAAATGGTAAAATTACCTGACTAATATAACTAACCATTAGCTAACTGACAAACTAAACTAGAGTTTAATAAACTAAACCATGGTTCAATAACTTCAACATCCCTCAAGTTGGAAGGTGTGTATTCACCATTCAAAGGCAAGAAGGTTTGGTGAGTAGGTCTGCAAGTTGTAGCTAACAAGTAACAACTGATTGACGGTAAAGAAATGGTGGCATTTTGATATTTCTCAAATAAACAAACTATGACAATTCCAAATGACTTTTCATTTTTACTCATCTAGTCACTTTTTGGCTTAACTTTGATTGATTTTGAAACCTAGAAGTGAAATATGAGTTATACTAATTAAGCCATAGATGTACTGTTTGTAGTTACATTGCTAGTTTCTTCCATAATGCATGTTTTCATTCCTTGGTTGTAGGATTATATGTAGAGTTGCAGACTTTTACTTTTTAGTACAACATTTTTGCTTGGCAATAAATAGTAATTCTACATATAAATATGTACATAACTTCTTACTTGTCCAGCAGGGAGCAAAGAGGTTGTTTGGCAATAAATAGTAATTCTTCACCAACAAATAGTAATTCTCCATCATTGTAATTTATAACTTCAGTTTATCATTGAAAATCTCAATAGAAAGAGCAATTATTCATTTTTCCTCTCTTTGATAGCTCTTTGATGTTTTCTCAATACGTAGACATATCAACGAGGGTGTGGGATAGAGAGATTGGGACAGAGGATTTCTATCCCAAACTACGAGGTAAGAATAAATTAAACATGAAACTGATAAATTAAGAATACATGAAAAATATATATAGATAGATAGATAGATAGATAGATTAATGCTCAAATTTATAATAAAAAAAGTAAAATATGTAAAGAAAATTGATACCTTCAAATTTTGACTCTAACATCCTTGAATTCCTCTCAATTTTCTGGTTCTAATAATTCAATGGTAACTTGTTTGATGTGTGATATCTTGGGCCAATCTTGTCCTGATCCTGGCTGGTATCTTCTACATAATTCTGGACAACCTTCAATTTTTAGATATTCAAGGTTTGGGAGGCAACGCAAATCTTCCGGGAGAAAAAGCAGCACTGGACAATCTTTAATTAGAAGTGTCTTGAGAAAATTCAGAGTTGAGAACCACTTAGGAAGTTCAAAAAGATAGTTACAGTCAATAATTACCAAGGACCGTCACGTGCTAGCACATCCTTGCAACCATTGAGGAAAAGTCACTAGCTGTGGCATAGATTCAAAGACCAGCACCTTTAGCATTAACTTGGGGATTTGGTTGTCATGTCCCATTGACAAATTCAGCTTACTGCATTCAACAATTGACAAACCCTCCAAATTCGGAACAATATATAGTGGCACAGACTTTAGATTCCCACATGAGAAGAGTTCCAAATATTTAAGACTAGGAAGTTTTATTCCTTCAAACAATGACTCCAAATTGTCACAGTAAATAATAGTTAAAACTTCGAGTGAAGTCAATTTCGCAATCTTTGTCCGGAAAATTAGATTGCATTGTGGTTATGTGTAGTTGTCGGAGACTAATCAAGTTTCCTATTCCATCTGGCAATGTTTGTAGCAGTGTGCAGCCTGTGAGTGTCAAAGTCTGCAAATTTTGGAGTTTGCACATTGAATCGGGAAGTCTTTTAAGTGTTCGATTGTGCTCAAGATTGAGACACCTTAAATGTTTTAATTTACTAATAGGACAGTGTAAGCTCTCATATGCAGAATGATTTATTTGCAAAACCCGCAAGTATTTGCACCTTGACACTAAATTATTCAAGAAAGCTTCACTGTTGGCACCCAAAGGAAAAAGCATGGTTCTCAGTCTCAGATCTTTGGGAATTAGAATTTGGTCAAGCAAATCATTTTTAATAAATGACAAATGCAAGACATTCTCAGATATATTTTCAATGTTGGATTCCATTCGTTGAAATTCATCCCTTGCCACATATTGTGCAAGATCGTGCACTAAATCATGTACTTTAAATTCACAAACACTGCCATGGTCAACAAAATCTTGAAGAAAGGATCTTGATCGTAGCTCATGCAAATACTGATTGCCAATATCTCCGACATTTTCACCCATCTTTGGTGAGGAAAGAAAACCAAGTGCCTCCCAAAACATAATAATACGAAAATTAAGAAAATCAAAGTCCTTTTCAAAGAGGGAGAAACAAGCGAAACATCTTTTTAAATAAGAAGGCAATTGATCGAAACTTAATTTGATAGCAGGCAATATGTCATCTTCTTTTTGTTGCAATTTCCAAATCCCATTGTCCCTTACATATGCCCACCTTTGTCTATCAAATTCTCCGAATAGGGAACTAGCCAATGTCCTCAAGGCCAATGGAAGCCCACCACATTTACGCACAATATCTTCCCCAATCTCCATCAACTCTGGATGTTTTTTCTCTTCCCCTCTTTTAAAAGCCCATCTAACAAATACAGACAAGGAATCTTCTCTAGAAAGACCTTGCAAAATTTGATGTGTGTGGGTGCCCATGATGTTAGCTACGGTGTGACTACGTGTAGTCACTAGGACTGTACTTCCTTCAGCACCTACTTCTATTAGATCCTTCAATTCTTCCCATTTGACACGATCCTCGTTCCACACGTCATCCAAGACAAGCAAAAACTTTTGGCCTGCAAGTACATTTCTCAAACAATTTTGCAGTTGCTCTATATTTAAGTTTTTAAACTTCTCTTGGTGAAATTGTTTGGGAGCCGAATCTCTAGCAATAGCAGAGTTGAGGATTTTAATGAGCACATTCTTAAGATCAAAATCAAGAGAGACACACACCCACATTTTCGAACGAAATGGTTGGTCTAAACTCTTATCATTGAACACGGACTTTGCAAGTGTAGTTTTTCCTAAGCCTCCAATTCCCACAATAGGAATAACAGAGAGACGACTTTTATCGTCACCATCTTGGAGTAATAGCTCCATGATTTTCTGTTTATCTTGTTCCCTCCCCACGACTTCAGAATGGTTCATATGAGAATAAGTTTCCCGTCTTTGCACAACACGATTATCACAGTCAATGGTTTGAAGACTAAACTTGTGCCTATTTGCTGCAACCTTATCTAACCTCTCTTTGATATATTTGATCTGATGTGTCATTCTAAGGCGATAAACAAGAGGATTAGAACTTGAAAAGAAACGGCGTACCTTCCTTCCCGTGCTGCCAGAAGTGTTGACCACATGCTTCCGCAATGCCTCGCACTCAAAATCGTCGATTACGTCTTCAGCATCGGAGAAGACACGCTTTACCTGCCTCAGCCATTCGCGCAACTCATGTTTCTGCTGCTGCTTTAACTCAGCGTCCAACAACACAGCTTTGATGAAAGAGACTGTGTCTCTGATTCCTTGCAGCTCGTCGTAAACACCGAGCGCAAGGGAAGCTTTTTCAACAGCCTGAGAAGCAAGCTTCCAAATGAATGACTCTGCAACGCCAAAAAGGAGAGATTCAGCCATCTTTCTCTTCACTTCTATGCGAGACCGAGAGCTAGTTAAGTAAGGGAAGAAATGAAGAATCTCTCTCGTGTTTGGTTGTCAAAGAAATGCTGAAGAAAGACAAACGGTGAACCCCACCACTTTGTGCTTTCTTCTCTCACTCACCTGCGAAGAAATGGGATTGAGCAGCGCCGCATTTTCTTTTTTCTCTTGCCTGCTTTCCATTGTGTTTGTTCTTCGACAAATTGCTTTTCTCATTTCTTCTATTAGTTTTTTCCTTGCCAACAATTAAAAACTCACCCCTCCAGCCTCCACTAGGTAGTAGCTCCTTATATATTTCTCCCCAACTATATATACTTTATTCTCTAGATAACCATCAATATTGTTTTTGTTTTAAATAATTTAAGAAGATATTCTGTAGGGCCCCAAAATTTTTTTACACTCGGCCATTTTTATACCATTGTAACCCACCTTACTCACCCCACACCCCCTAACCCGTTTAATCCTCAAAATACCCTTAACTAAAAAAAACCTATTTCTCCCTCTCCCTCCCTCACACCCCCTCTCACACTCACCCAAACACACCCTAACCAAAACCCTAGAGTAATCTACCTCCCTCTCCCTCCTCTCCTTCTCAATCGTTGATTTCGAAGTCCCAACCTCAATTTCGCAAGCAGCTACTCCCTCCCTCACTTTCCTCTGTTATTTTTCATGGTTTTAAATTTTTGTTTCTTCGTTTTCTGAATTCTGGTTCGCATGCGACATATTCGGTTGCCCTCAACCGAATGGTTCTGGGGACGAAGGAAAACTAACTCATTCGGTTGTTGACACTGATTGTGTTGTTTTCATATGTTCGGTTGCAGGTATGATTCGATTTGTTACCGTGCTTGGTCGAGATGATGGGAAGATTACCATTCCAAAAGAGATTTGGAGACTAGAAGAGCTTGGCCAACTTTGTTTTTACTTCGATGTTGGCATTGAAATTGTTGGTGTCGACAACTTTCGCTATGGCAACGTCCTTATTGATACGCATGACATATGCCAAGCGTATGGGGGCGTTGAGAGTGTGGAAGTCTGTGTAACATATATTCGGACTGCGCTGTTCAATGTCGCCAGGATTATGCCCCAGGAAGACAATGCCGGTTCTGACTTGACTGATTCAGATTACCGGGCATTCCTGGATGACTATGATGGGAGTGATGCTGGGAGTGAATTTGTTGTTACCCATTTGTAGCATTTTTCTGTTATTTCGTTTATGAATAATTGTAATCTCAAAACTAATTTAGTAATGAATAAATATTTCGTTATTTATATTTCGATTTACATTACAGCTTATATTAAACAACACTTTTAATATTATAAAGCGTAACCGTACATGAAACACGAAATACATCAAAACGATAAAAAACAACACAGAGAAAGGACAACGAAACAACTAAGAAACTAGCGTTTCTTGGCAAGTCCCTGCTCCATAAAATAAATGACCTCTTCCGGAGTGCACATTGTTTCGACAAATAGCTCAATGAATTGACGTCCCAATAGAATATTACGATGATGTTCCAACATTGCGCGAACATTGTCGCTCCGGATATCCATAGCTTCATAGCGGAGAGTGTTGTCATCTCGACAACAACACTTGCGGTAACGTATATGAAATATGTCTTTACGCCACCCTACAGAATGATATATCTTTAGCCAACCTACAGAAGATGTTATCGTGAGACTTAAAAAACACCCCATCGGCCCTGTAAAACAGGAAAAAAGGGGTGTGTGCCAAATAATACACCTTCGGGTGCCCATAACCGAATAGTAAAAAAATACGCGTTTCATTAATGACCTTTTGGTCATTTCGCAGGGTTAAGAGGTGTTTGGTGAGTAGCATGGGGTGTGGGAAAGCCCCCGTGTAAAAAATATGTTATAATAGTAAGGTTTGATTGTTTTGTACTCAACTTTTTTATAATAGTGTTATAACAAAAAAAAATTATATACTTCTCCTTTAGTCAAACACTCGTTGCCTTCTCTTCTTCATTATTCAAATCATTAAATTCACTTTTTCTTCATTCAATTCACACTGGTTTTAAATTACAAATTTTAAAATGTTTTGTGTGCTGTGTAACAAACTATTCTAGCCTAAACGTTAGCTTTTTTCGAGAATCATCTACTTTAATGTCAAGGTCTCGAATCATATCTACTTCAAAATTGGTTTGGAATCATCTTTATCAATGTTGGTCTTGGAATCTTAGGCCTGTTTGGGTTGGTTGTGAGTTTTTGGTTTTGAAAGTCAATTTCAAAATCAAAACATGTTTAGGTAAAATGGGGTTGAGTTGGTTTTTTCCTCAATTTCAAAACAGTTTTCCATTAAAACTCAAAACCAAAAAAATAGGTTTTATAATTTTTGTTTTTGCTTTTATTTCATCCACCTCTAATCATCAATATATCTGACAACTACCAACTACCACTCTCACCACTACCAACTAATATCAACCTCCGTCGACAACTGATGACCACCACCAACCACCACTCTGACTATCGCCGATCACCACTCTAACCACTATCAATCACCACTATGACCACCATCAACCACCACTCTAACAATTGTCAACCACCGCCAACCACAACCACCACTCCGCCAACCACTGTCAACCACCAGTTTGGCCACCGCCAACCTCCAAATTGACCACAGTCAATCACCACTCTGACCATCGCCAACCACCACCGACCACAACTCCAACCACCCCCGACCACCACTTCAACCAGCGTCAACCACCGTCGACCACTACTCCAACAACCGTCAACCACCACTCCGACCACCGTCAACTAACACTCCGACCACTGTCAACCACCACTATGACCACCATCAACCACCGCTGACCACCACTTCGACCACCGCTAATCTCCACTCTAACCACCTTCAACCACCACCGATTACTACTTTGACAGGCTTCTGTCAACAACTACTACTTTCAAACTTTATTTTTAAAATTATTACTATTACTACAAATACATTATGTAGTTGTAACATTTTAATTTGTTCAAACGTAGTTTTATATATTGTTTTGATGAAGATAAGTTGTGATGAATATTTATTTGTATGTTTGTGCTTTTGTAAGTGATTTTGATTCTTGAAAATCTCTTAACTGAAACTGAATTTGGTTTTGGTTTTTGAAATTTTTAAAACTCAAAATAAAAATTGATTTTAGTTTTGTAAATTTCAAAACACAAAACAGAAAACCACCCCAAATGGGGCTTAAACTTCAATATTTGGTTTGGAATCATCATCTACGTCAATAATGGGTTTGAGTATAACGTTAACTACATCAATGTTGGATCTCAAACCATGTACTTCAATATTGTGTTTAGATTCTTTTTCAATGTTGGTCTTAGAATCTTATATACTTCAATATTAGGTTTGGAATCATTACTTTTTTTATCGGTATTTGGAATCATTACTTTAACAAAGTATTGTTTAAATATTGTTTCAACAAATGGAACCAAGGCCTCTTTATTTCTTTGTTAAAAAAACAAATGACAAAAGTACAATCCACTCACGTTTTCTTTGACTTTAGATCTCTTCTTCTTTGTCATGTTTTCTTTAAAAGGGTTTTCTTTTCCAAAAACGATGCCCACAATTAAGGATGGTAATAAGTAACCTATGGGGTAGGGTACTATAGTGTTAGTATCCGCACCCTCTGGGCACCAACTGTCTATGGACACCCCCATTACCCGCACTTTAACAAGAAAAAATAATAAAAAATATTATAATTCAATTTAAAAACCATGACTTTTTCGTATCTACTAATTAAAATATTACACATTATATTATTTAGTGAATTAAAAATATCCAAAATATTTGTAGTTTGGATTTATTTTTTTAAAATTAGATATACTTAAAATTGTAATAATAAGATAACTATATATATATATATATATATATATGTATAAAGGAAACTCAATTTTACCCTTTTGAATACCATTTGGTGTATCACTTTCTATAATACCATTTTACCCTTTTGAATACCACTAGGATGTAACCCGTGCGATGCACGGAGAGCAAATTCAGTTTAATATATGAAACAAAATTAAATTTTTGGAAAAAATAATATATTGAATTATTGAAAATAATATTAATTATATGTAAATTAGTAAAATATGATATGAAATAGCGATGCACACGAAAAATTTGTTTTTAGTATTATTAAAATATGATACATGTAACATAAATATTAAGTCAGACAAATGTGTAAATCTATAATATAATTTGTATATCTCATTTGTTATAAAAATAGATTAGTTAAATATAAGTTTTTAATAATTGATAATGATCTTGTAAAAAACTTGGAAAAGAGATATGATGGATGATGATTATGTTTCTAATATTAAGTTGTTAACATTAGCATTAGTAACATGATGTAACTAATAATTTATGTTATATGTTGGATTTATTATATGTAAACATGTCAACAGAGCCCGAATCAAAAGATACTCATTAAAGCGTGGCCCAATTTTGATGGGGAAATTCGCTTTGACCAGGGGTCGGATTTGGGATGTCGATAACCACCCCGAATCCACCCGACTAAACATTAATTGTAAACATATTTATTAATAATACTCAATATTGTAAATCATTTTAAAAAATTCATCAGTTTTATTAACTTTTACTAATTTTTATCATATATGTTATATTTTATTTTAAAATCAATATATACATTTATAGAATATTGACTCGTGTTGTACACGCTATATAATAAAATAGCTATAGTTAATGTTTAATTTCCGGTCCGGTTTCGAATTAATAAAATTCGCATAGTTTATGTTTTGACAATATTGGTTTCATGTCAATGTTTAATTTCCTTAAAATGGATATTTAATCTATCATTTGAAAAGTTGTATGTTTCAAGGAGATGTAAATAGATATTCTTGTAAATATTCGTTCATAGCATATATTAGCAGAAAAAGGATACAATATAAATTTTTTTTACCTAAGTTATGTCTGACCAACATTATGAGTTCACCTATAATTGACTTGTAGGTAATCTTCTTAAAAACATAATTATATATATCACCCATTTTTGGAGGTTTTATTGTCCTGGCATTCTATTGATTGTGTATTGGTTTTCTTATAAGTATTCTGATTCCCTTTAGTTCCTTCTCATCAACGTTCATAGAATTTTTCGTACATACAACGAAAAGGAAGGCTAGTAACTGGACTATCTAAAAAAGTAACAAAATAAAAATATTAAAAGTTTTCAAAAAAATATACAGTCACATACATGATGAAAAAACTCCACAAAAGATATCCAACCTTCAACTAATTACACTTGTTATCTATGCATTTTCATATTCAAAAAATATTGTATGATATTTTCATTGTGAGTACTATCAAAAACATCTCTTTTAATATTTGTATCAAGATAATTACTCAACTATTGGTCTCCTATAACTGCGCAGTTCATCCTTCATGAAACTCATTGTAGAGAAATATTGTTCAAGCATTGTAGTTGCTAGAAGCAAAACCTATTTTTTACTTGAAATTGTGAACTAAAATAAGTTAGATTGGTGTTTTCGGGTAATTAGATATTAATGGGGGTAAAACCAATTTTCTAATGGGGGAAAATAAAAAAAAAATTACCCATCCAAAAATTGAATAGAACAATACATAAATTTTTAAAGTAAATTTGCTTTTGGTGGAGGTTAAAATTAAATAACATCTCATATTGGTTCTTTGTTGTCTTGCTATCAAAGTTGATTTCAATTAATCACAAAGAATTTTTAAATCCGAACATCATAGTCTCATAACAAAAAGCCAATCAAGACCGGTAGGAACACAACAAAGAATGTTAGTAACATTCACATAGAAATAAGCCAAAAAAGTGAATTTGACTTGAAATTACGCATACTTGCAAATTTTAGATCTATATAAGCTACAAATTTTGTGGCTCCTTAATCCTAATGAAGGATCAGTCAACTCAAGACTGGGTTTCTTGGGCAATTTGGTTCTACAATAGCAAACTCAAAAATTTATGTTCATATATTCTCCATAGTCTCATCCTAAAACAGAACATAGAAAGTAAAAAGGAAGAAAGAGTTACAAAATATAATGGTAAAAGAGCTGAAGTCCTCAACAATTCATTTCAATGACTGTAAAAAATTGGTATATGATACCAGCAGATTGCTATGTACATATTCAAATGGACAACCCTATATAATTACACCGCAAGGTGAAATATCGACTCAACAAATCTTTACATAAGCACACCCATAGGAAATACAATTAATCCATCTCAATTTAAGCTGAAACTCATATCAGAAAGTGAATGAAATAACAATATCTTAAACCTGCTTCAACCATATGAAATGTCCAAATGTTATCTTGCTATCAGCAACCTCAGAATAGATCGAGTAGAGTAGTTAGCTCCTTTATTGTTTTCTCCTTCTCTTCACAGTCTCTCTCTTAAGATTATAAACATCACCTTGTTCTACAGCAACGCTATTTAACTGTGGATAACACAAAGCATATCAAAGGTACCAAAAAGAACAAAAAAAGTAGAGTTACCATTTGTATTTACCGGTCTTGAAAGCAAATTCATGTAGATTTTCGTTGCAATTCAAAATTCGATTTACTCCTTAAGGTTTTCAAAGCACCGTGTTTGAACTTGTGCACTCCAGAACAAACACGTTGAAACGTCACAAACAATACCCGAAATCAAAACCAAAAATTAAGTAGAAGATAATAATCTTTGTCTCTTCAAAAACCTCCCTTAAAGCATGAAACAATGATCCTTATATGATTGTACTCCTCTATCATCTTGTGGTTTTGGCACTAGTTTAACAAAAGTAATAAAAAGTAGTATTAAAAATCAAAACATTATGTAAAAAATGTAACGTAAGTAAAATGAAGGTCATTCAAGTAGCAAATTGTAACTCTAAAAAAATTGAACTCTTCGGTTATAAAATTAAGGAATATCATTATATAAAAATAAATATACACCTTCAGTCAAAAAAATTTAATATAAACTTAAATCAATTAATATGTAACTTGCACACATTTGAATGCTAACTAATCTACAATAGTAACGTATTTTTTTACGCGCTTATTTTTTTTATGATAATATACTGTAAGGGATTATTCTCAATTGTTTAGTATATAGGTATAGATTTTGAGTAATGAAAATTGAAAATTGAAAAGTTTTTTTATTTGAATTAAGAATTAATGGTGAATATCATTGTGCAATCATTGTGAGTAGTAACCGATAATGATTAGGGAACAATTTGATTATTGATAATTAAAGAAATTATTATATTTGAGAATTAAATTTAAAATCATACGTTACTGTTTGAAAATTTATAAGATCATTGAAATACATTTATTTTTAGTTTTCCTTTGTATAGTTTTTCATTAAATGTTTTTTAATTTATTTTTAAGTATGAAAGGATGCCAATTAGGATTTGCATTAAATAAATTTTGGTGAAATTCACCTATGATTGACACCTAGGATAAATAGCCCATAGAGACATTTTACTTTGTATGTTTATAGATTCAGCAGTTTTTTTCATCTCAATTTTACCCTTCACTCAGCGGTTTCTACTTATTCAAACAAATGTAACTGTTCTGGACAAAAAAATACAAATGTAAATCCAGCAGAACATAATGATACGATAATTCACTGTCGGCCAAATCAAAAAGAAGGAAAAACAGGAGAAAAAATTATCAGACACAGAGGTTGTGCATGACAGATGGTTTTTAGAAACTAGAAAAAAAACTGGGAAAATCTGGTTTTATCATATTTGTGTTAGAATGGATGATTGTCTACAGAAATTTCCACTGCCATACATGTTTGCAAATTTTCATATAATTAAGTGTGAACGTATTATTTGATATATTTGGGAGTTCCTTCTTTGTACCACCATATCAAAGTAGTTTAGCGGTGAATAGTGACCTGCATGGCGGATGATGCTTAAGAGTGAAATGCAAGAGTAGTGGCTGGTTGTAGTGTAACTCGGGACACAAAAAGGGTGATGAAAATTTTAAAGCGGGATCATATGGACTTCTAAGTGCTTCCATTTTAGGAATTTGGAGTTCATTTTGGGAATTTTTGGTGGTTACTTCTCAAGTTACGAAAAGAAGTTCAGGGTATTCTCTAAGGTTCTTCTTCCTTTAGTGTTTTTGAATTTGATTTTTTAATCGAAATTTTAATGACTGTGGTCTCGCGTCCCTTCAATGTTCAGGTTCATTTTTACATTTTAAAAATAAAAGAACTTCCAAATGCCATGTGTTACATTATCATTTTTATTTATCTACTACTAATATGCAGGACTTTGGTGTAAGGCCACAAATCACATATTTCTAAGTATAATACATTTTGAGTATCGGCAGTTTTTATATTTCCTTTTTTTAAGTAGTTCCCTTTTTATTGCAGTTTGCTACAAGAAGGATTTTGCTGAAATAGGCATCCTCATCGTGATTTCACTCCTTCCTCTCTCTGACTTTGAGTTTGATAGTGCTGGATTTTATTGGGAACCATTTTACCATGTATGCCTTTATTTGTGTTTGGTGCTTTCACAGACTTAATATTGTGGCTTGGTTAAGCAAAGCTTCGGTTACAGCCTACAGGTATTCAACACACAAAATAATCAAATCAAATGTATTACTTTTTGAATTTCAATATCTTAAACATATATGTGTATTCTTTTATGAGTATCTATTTAAAGCTGAGAAATGATTTGGGTTATCACTTTCTAATGTTTTTGGATTGTAAAAAGTGGTTTCTAGTGTTTTGATTATTGGGCTTTCGAGTGAAGCTCATTTGGACTGTGCTAACATTGTCCAAAACACACAAAAATTACAATTATGTAATTATCTACTGTAGGGTAGTAATTAAAAGCAGAAGACGGGCATGGAAGCGCACATGAAGAGCTCAGGTTTGAATCTGACCTTTCGACCTCGCAAATGCAAGCTTGGTCGTTGGATCATGAGGGTATGTATAGCATTGTTTGCGGCAACATGCTTATTTTGGGTTTCGACCTCGCCTAACTGATCTTGGGCTATAGATCAAGAGGGTGTGCATAGCAATTTGCATAAATGAGCTTATTCGGCCTTTGAGTAGAAGCCCATTTGGATTGAGTTAACCCAATCCGGAACTCACAATAAACCACTACTACATAAGTATATACAGTAGCGCAGTAATCAAAAGCGGAAGACGGACACAAGAGTGCTGAATTTGCATGATTGATATATCATGTGTCATAGTTCACTAACCATCTAATAAGCTTCATTAATCAATAATTAGAATGAGATAACAACAATTTTCATGTGTTCAGCAGGGACCTAGGACCCATAGTCAAGGGAGTCAACTTTTTTAAAAAATCACACATCACTAAAAATACAATAAAAATAAAACTTTAGTACATACATTTAGTTAATTAAATTACACAACTTGTAATTGTTCTCATAGGAGAAGGAGAGGAATTTCACATGGGTGATTGTGTGAGTGCAAAATTAATAAGCTTTTTGGGTGCAAACTACGAAGGGAGTAATCATTGCCACTAGTGCTAAAAAACCCAAAATTCATAATGGTGTTGTAGTAGTATGGTACTGTTGGAGTTGTGCTTAGTTGTCCTCCTTAAGGAAACTCCAAGGTCCAGATCCAGTGCCAATCCTGCAAATTAAACTTCATAACTGCTACATCTTTTAATTCTCCTTCATACACATTTTTCCATCATTTGTTATGACTACATGCATGTTTATTAAATCTGCTTTTCCTTTGGAATGAGCTATGAGTTGTTGCATGTGAGTAAGGGAACAATTTTACGTAGATTATGGTAGCAAAAGAAGTTACCTCCAAAAGCCAGCAAATATCCTTAGACTCATGTAAATAGACAAAGCAATCCAGATACCAGTAAAGCCAAGGCTTGAGGATAGCATATATAAGCTAAATATGCTCACTAATGCCACCATAATCTGGAAGTAAGTAATTAATAATAAATACATAAACCACATAAGAGAAAAGATTCAAAATAATATGATTTTAATGTCAAAGTAAAGTTGACCAACATTCATGACTCATGATCCCTATCTAAGATACTTGCTCTGGTTCATATACTGAAGATATAATTTTCTTAACTTACCATTGAGTAAGCAGAGTATATGAAATCAGAAACTCCATAGTTGACTCCATCAAAAACAAATGCCAAGGCATTGATGGGTTGAGTGGCTGCAACATACTAGAAAGCACTCATAGAGAAAAAGAAAGGAAAATATATCAGCTTTTTAAATTATGGAAACCAATATATAGTTGAGAAGATAATATTATTATTATTATTTATTGACATAGGGACATTACTTACTGGAATACCAATACTGATAAGTTGCAAAACATTGATGTCGTTTGTAAATAATCTAGAAGCAAATGGAAGTAAACTGAATAGAAGGAATGAAAGAAACAGTCCTAAAATCAAGCCAAGCTGCAGAATCAAAATGACTCAAGTTAAGAGAATGAATAGGTAACCAAATATTATATATGAAGGTGAAACAAGTTGAAATACCTGCAGTACACGTGAAGCAGATGCAATGACCATGTTGTAATCCTTTCTTGCAAATGCACTTGCAATAATGGCCTGAAAGGAGTAATTCTTCATCACACAAATCTAAGATGTAGAAGTTATATGTTATTGAAGAAATAATTTCTTACTTGTCCAGCAACAGCCAATCCGTCAGCGAGCAAAGAGGTTGCCATCCAAATCTGTAAACATATTTGAAATGCAGCCATTGTTGTTGATCCTTGCCTTGCTGCTAGGGATGCTGACAAGGTCACACAGAAAGTAACAGCTACAACTTTGATCAATAACAGAAACCCTACATCCAATCCAAATGAAGAAAAAAAAAGTTATAGATTTGTCTTCAAAAAATAACATGTATGTTCTGCTGCTAAGTTGTATGAAGTTGAGAATCAGCAGATTCTGGAAAAAGAAAATGAGAGGCATAGATAAAGAATGTGACCATTTTTCAGAATCTTCGCGAATTGGAAATCTTGGATACTTGGAGGAAGAAGAACAACTTGCTTCATTAAACTCCATAACAGAATTAAGGATATCAAGTACCTATCAAATCATGTCAGAAATAATGAAATGAGAAACAGAAGTGAAAGATGACTTCTATTTGGAATCAGAAAATAAGAGCAGACAAAGGTGAACTCACTGGGAGATAATGTGGGCAATGGCTGCACCACTGACTCCCAACCGGAATGTGAACATAAGTAATGGATCTAAAATTATATTTGTTACATCTCCAATAACTGCAGTTAAACTTGACAAATTACTGAATGTTTGTAAGGTGTATTTCATTTCATATTTACAAGTAAAATCTGATTTATTTCCACTAGTTCACTTTCAAAAAGCTTGAATTGATTTTATCTCCATGAGAATCACACTATTAACTATCATCTAACACTGATATAGTATCATCATAATGACCTAGGTAGAAATACTGGTTCAATGTAAAGAGAAGAATGATGTACTTGTAGCATATAAAGGAGTTCTTGTATCTTTGATTCCCCTAAAAATTCCTTGAATTGCCATAGAAAGAATAACAGCAGGTGCACCAAATGACCTCAATGTCAAGTATTGTTGTGCTGGTTTTAACATAGGAGAATTCTGCATGCAAAACAAAATGTGACAATCATTTTTAAGAAGATAGCAAGGTAACATCAATTTCATATAGAATTCTAATAGCTGTGTCAAGAGAGGACTCACAGAATGAAGCCCCATGTAATTCAAGACTGGTTTAACTGTAAAAATTAGAAAGAGAGCTTGTAGGACTCCAAGAATGCCGCCAATAACTATTGCCGGTGATGCAGATGGAATATAAATTTTTTCATGGCCAAATTTATCTACTCTGTCAATATTTGTTGAAAATGTGCTGCATTCAGGATCTAAAAAAAGGAAGTTCTGTTAGATTAATCCAGGAAAGTTTACTAGTTGGAAGAAAAATGTGTTGTAAGTTAAATACAAGCTGAAAGTATTTAATTCTTGTTAAGTGAAAATAGATACCAGAATGTTTTATATTATCTACTGCTTCCAAGTTTATTTCCTCATCAACAGAAGAGGCATTGATAAGCATTTCTTTTTCTGATGGTTGAGTTTGTAATTTATCAGCGGCATCTTCAGCAACCAAAGAAGTTGTAACACTGATTAGTGGAATTATTGCAATTTTGGAGACTTGATTAAAAATAGCAATTGAAACTCCCACAGCAGCAAGCTCCACAGGACCTACAGAATAATATTTCATAGTATAATTAAATGCAGTTCAATCATAAGCTAATGACTGATAAATTGATAATCTTATCAAAGAGGACTATAGTAACAGCATACACAATTGATTAAGTAGGGTATCACTCAACCAACTTTCTAGACAACTGAAAAAGAAAAATGTATAACAAACCTATGCGGCCGATGAATGCGGTATCGATCAGAGAAGCAATAGGATCTGCTGCTAAAGCCAGAATGGTAGGGACTGAAATCTGCATTATTTCCAGGCCTAGTTCATCTCTTCTAAGAGCATTCCTGAGCATTAGATAATATGGTCCCATCAACTTTTCATCAATTCACAATCTAAAAATCCATGTTTTTTTAATTGATTTCAATATGTAAAAGGGTGATAACATAATTAGAAAGTCCTGCTATTAAAAGAGCACTAACAGCAACAACAAAAAGTATATGATTATATAGTGCAAATGAAAAATGGTACCTTATGCCAGAAAATAGTATGAGAAGGGGCATTTTTCCTATGCTTGTTCAACAAATTAACACATAAACAAAAGAACTTTGACCATAACTGATATTTGTGACATAAATAATGGCCCTTCTATTTCCAATATTTAGTAGACAGTAGTTGATCAACCAGCTAGTACCAACCTGATGAATTGTTTGGACACCAAAAAAAAGTAGAAGAATTGACCCTCAAATCAAATGAATGGAAATCAAAATGCTCCCAGCTGATTCTGTAACCCAACAGATGAAGCAGCATGCTAGAAACAAAAGTGCAATTCTTATTCATATGATGTAGTATTAAACAATAATTAATATATTGTATCTTTGAAGACCATATATAGATTGTATTGTATGTTGAAGACCTCAGATAAGTGCACTCCGCAAAAACCTCCCTCAGTAACACAAAACCCAGGTACTAGTAGCACGAGCTATGCTTTGTCAAAAGTAGATCAAAAAATATTATTATTGAGTTTTACGTATATTATAAGGTAAGAGAATTATATAATAGTCGTGTGATATATTAACATGTGGGTTTTTTTCTTTTTACCCCCACTTTCTCCCCCATACCCCCATTTTTAGCTTTTGGACCAAAATACCCTTATTTAAAAAAAAAAAACGTTTTTTTTAACTTTCCGATCGGATAGGGGGTATAAAAATTTCCGAATTTATGTGTAAATTCGGAATGCAATTTTTTAAAATACATTCCGAATTTACGTATAAATTCGGAATATATGAAAAAATGCATTCCGAATTTATACATAAATTCGGAAATGTAAATTGTTTTTTTTTTTTTAAAAAATCAGTTTAAATTAGTTAAAAAATCAGCTTAAAATCATATTAAGTCGATAAATGGAACTCGATAAATGGCAGTAATTTAATAAAGTACGATAACGATAACAAACGGAAAAAAACCGTAATATAATAAAGTCGATAAAATACGAGTACATATACAAAAAGAAAACCAAAATAAATACATCTATGGATGAAAGTCTAAGTGTCCTAAAGCTTGAAGGAGGCTGTCATATACATCGGCTGGAATGCCTCCCTCATAACCCATAGCATCAAGTATGTGTCCAGTGGCAGCATCCATCGCATCCTGATAGGTCCATGGACCAACATCCTCAGCTACCGCCTGCTGATCTGGTACATGCTGCTCTGGAGCTAGTCTCAGAATGCCA
Source organism: Astragalus glycyphyllos (assembly GCA_963573325.1). Classification (NCBI taxonomy): domain Eukaryota; kingdom Viridiplantae; phylum Streptophyta; class Magnoliopsida; order Fabales; family Fabaceae; genus Astragalus; species Astragalus glycyphyllos. The sequence goes on from OY754309.1 coordinate 43,448,462, forward strand.
CCTCTCAACAAAAGCAGAAACAAGCTCATGGTTGATGTTGTTGAGAGGTGTGGCGTCCAACTGAAATAGCTTCGCCTGCTCCAACTATGCTGCAATATGAGAGTGGTGCGCCTCAGGTCGAATAGTGAATATCTTCCCCGTGATATGCAATCTTCAGCGTACCTCGGTCTTGTAAAAAAATAAAAATAATTAATAAATAATTTAAACTAATTAAATAATTCTTGGTAAAAAATAAATTAATTTCTTATTATTACCTCCCCGGCCAGTAGCCGACTGACGCGATGATCCACTAAGCGGTGCAACAAAGGACGCTCAGCAGTAGCCTCAGCTTGAAGCTCAGCAGACTCCTATATCTCTGGCTGCTCAGCCTGCTGTATCTTTGGCTGCGGTATCTCTGGCTGCTCAGCCTGTTGTATCTCTGGCTGCTGAGCAGGCTGCTCCTGATCCTGTCGCTATCGGACACGCCTCCGACGTTCAAAAGAATGACCGGACTGTCTAACCAATCTGACCCTCGTACTAAGAGCAGGATCATCTCGCGGTGTAGGTCCAGATGCCTCGCCTGGTGCAAAGTTTCCTCCTCGACTGGTAGCCACTGAAAAACCAAAAAAATGAGTTAAAACGAAATTAAAAAAAAAACAAAAACCTTCCGAATTTAGTGTAAATTCGGAAAAAAAATTTTAAAAAAATTTCCGGAAATACGCGTAAATTCGGAATGTAATTTCCGGATTTACATTCCGAATTTATGCGTATTTCCGAAAATTTTAAAAAAAAAATTGAATTTTCATTCCGAATTTATGCATATTTCAAGAAAATTTACAATTTTTTTCCAGAAATACGTATAAATCCGGAAAATTTAGGGAGAGAAACTCACTAATTTCCGGATATATGTGTAAATGAGGAGAATTATACTTTTTTTAAGTTTTTTGAGGAATATTTTGGTCCATTTACGTAAAATGGGAGTGTGAGGGAGCATGTGGGGGGTAAAAAAAAGCCTTAACATGTGGTACAACATTGGTGATATAAGAAGCATGTAGTAAAGTAACCCCTCGAGATTTAAAAAACTTAATATCACACGAATTGAGAAAATTAACAATTTTCTTAGGAAAAATATCTAATTCATATAATTCAAAATCAGTTTCTCAATACAATAAGGAACATCACAAAAGATGAGAGCAAGTATTGTCGGTGACCGTCTTAGAAAGACAAGACAACTATGTTAGCTTCTCATCTAAAGAACTCTACTCTAGAGTTTTGAGTTTTGACTTTTGAGAATAAAAGATCCACAAATGCATACATTCTCTATGAGATCACTAAGCTTAGTTGCATTTGTCGTTATAGCGTGGAAGTTGTCCATCGCATCATTTGAATCCAACTTGAAGACTATATCTTCTACCTAAGTCCACTCTGATGCATTCAATATAGACTTTTTTTTTTTACCAATATAGACTAAGTGTGTGTTTGGTTCTGCGGTGACGAGAATTGATTTTAGTTAAAAGTGAATTAAACGTGACATGATTTTTGTTTGGATACTTTTACTAAAAAATGATTTTTGTTGATCCTTATTGTTTGGATAGATTAGATTAGAGTTGCTTTTAAGTGTGAAATTACCAACACGGGTCTTAACTTAAAATTTAACAAAATAGACACACAAAATTACTAAACAAATATTTTGTTTACTTTTTTACTTTAAGTTATCAAAATCAAAATAATATTCATATGAGTGTATTTATATAATTTTTATGTGAATTCTTAAAACAACAGATAAAAAGTAAAGTTACGGTAAAAGTGAGTATTAACAAAAAAAGACGAGAAATTAAAGTAAAAGTTACGGTAACAGTATTAACCAAAAAAAAAAAAGTAAAGCCCAATCCACCAAATTGAAGCCCAATCCCATATGTCATTCAACCCTACCTAAAAAAGATGTGTTTGATATTACTAGTACAGTAGCAGTAGCAGTGTAGCACCTCTGTAAATGGAAGGAAAAGAGCCAGACAAAGATGCGAAATTATTGAAGGGTAAAGATGGGAAATTAGTTGAAAAACAACATTGTTATTGTGGAAAATCAAGTTCAGCTACCATAGAAGCTCTGATTTGTAGCTTCAGCCAAAATCAATTCCAAGTAACAAAATGGTTTCTCTTGAAATCACCCAAACATCATTTTGAAGCCTGGAACCATGAAAGGTAATGGTAAAAGCACTTCCGGGTACACTAAGAGTCTCCCCAAAGCGAGCTTCAATCAAACGCTGGAACCATAACGTTTTTATCCCCATGAACAGACCAAACTCATCTCTAAAGCAAACGTTGATGACCACTTTGTTGTGTTCTTTAGACAAAGAGGCATCAACATTACACTTTATCAATCCCCTTGGCGATATTACCCACAGATATTTTTTAAAGGGGATTAATAATGTTCTCTACCCCCCTATGACTCGAAAACACAACCATTTAGGTGTAGGTGAAGCGTCTTACCAACTGAGTTGCACTTCATTGTCAATATTACCCACACATCGATAGCTCTCCCATTCGGTGTAGGCATTAAGTTATTACTCTTAAGCCACTCCTGAAGGTCATGGATAGACCAGGTAATAGTGCCAATGGGGGGGTAGACCAGGTAATAGTGCCTCTCTCCTTCTCGATCAATATCTGCCAAGATTGACATGGGGCAAAATTCTACTCCAAAGATTCGCTTGTTCCCAACAACAAAGACTTTTATCATACATAAAGGAAAAAGTGAATAGTATCTTCACACTCGTCTTCGAACCAAGGACAAATAGGAGAGCAAACCATGACCCTACTCTGAATGCGACTCCTGGTGGGAATGTATTATCTTTTTGGTTCAAACCATCACTGACTACTTACGAAGTGTCTCAACGCTTTCAATGAAAGATTAATCTCTGCTTGTGCTTAATATCAAATTTCGTACTGGCCAACATTGAGTTTGTACACTGCGGTAGTCGACCCCCTGTATTCCATGGTAGATTAAGTCATTGGACCAACAAATTTTGGTTATGCGAATGCATTCTCTACCCAATCTCCAAACAAAATATTTGCCTCTCAGATGTCATATTTGCCTCTCGAGTTTCCTTCTTTTAAAATTCTTGATTCATTAAAATAAACAATTTTTTATAAATATACGTTTATTTGTTAGAGTGTATAATGTTTCTTGAAAATAAAATAGAATTAAATAATAATGTAAAAAAAAAATATATAGGAATCTCCATATCCACTTTATTTATCAATCTAGAAAATAGAATTAAATAAAGGAATCACCATCTATTAAGCTTAAATACTTCAAAAATGGTAACTATCGGAGTGAGATACATATTTTTTTTATAAGCAATGTTAGTGGGGTGGGGGAATGTTAGTTTTCAGGAATTGAACCGGGACCTTCTTCTTACATTCTTTCGATGCACTCCGATATCCCTTAACTCGCCAATTAAACTACCTACTTGAGATACATATTTGATAACGATACGTACTTAATACTTTTCGATACGTTTTAAAAAAATATTTGGCTCAATACTTTTCAAATTTATATATGACCACCAAGTAACATACTTCTCCGATACATTTCGCATAGATACTTCAGCTTGGTAAACACTAAACTGCATTGCATTCCAATCATTCAAACTTTTCTCTCAAAATCGCTTTTCCCATTCTCTGTTTTCGGACTTCCAATTACACTCAACATCGCTGAGCTGAGCTTTCCGTCTCTCACACATTCGATGCATTCACGTTCTCCACAGAAACTTCCCCCAACCGCGACTCGCTCCTTGCGTTAATTCTCAAACAACGCAATTCAAAACCATTTAGAATTTGAAGTTGAACAAATTTAGGTCACTCATGGAGGATTACGATGATGACTCATCTGAGTCTCTTTCAAAACTTCCATGGCTTTGGGTCATTGAAGCCCTAGCAGGTTTCAAAGGAATCACCATATCCACTTTACAAGGTAGTTACTAACTTGAAGTGCTAATTATTAATCAAACTTAACAAATAACAATCCATTTATTTTCTTATTTTTTAAGCATATTTCTTTTTTACTTTTCAGTCTAGATAAATAAATCTGATTGTCCTATTTTGCAGGTTTGATTGATACAGCCCCTATAGGGCCTGATGATTTATGTAAAAATACAAGGGAATTGATTGCTATGAAATGTTTGGGGAAACTTTATGCTCAAGGGGTTAACCTTCATGCTCCATCTTCTTCTACATTGGATTCTAAAATTGGACTTGATTTTTCACGTACTTGTGAACATGTCGCCCAAGAAGTCTCCCGTGAGGTAAAATTAGTTTAAAATTTTCAGTCATTTATGATATTTAACTTAAGTAACAAATTCTGCTAGCTTGCGTTGTTGTGTTAGAAACATTGTAGTATGTACTACTATTACTGTTATTAGTATTACCTTTGTGATGTTTGATGATGGGGACTTTTTTGTTATGCTAATTGAGCTTCAGATGAAAAAAAAATGGTTATGTATGAATCAGGTACCTTTGTCGAATCTGAAAGATGCTGGAGCGGAGATTTTGAAATGGGATCTTTACCCGTTTATCTTGCACAAAAAAGCTGGAACTGTGAAATGTCACTTAGAGCAGGTGATGGGAGTGTCTTTTTTTCTTTTGAGAAATATCAAGAAAATATAAGAAAAAATATTTGCTTTCCCTCTCCTTTTTGAAATTTATTCAGTTTCATTTACTTGTTTTTTTGACTGGATTCACCTGTTTTATTTGGTATGTGTCTTCTCATCTTGTTGAGTAGCTGAAAGAATCAATATTGGGAGCCACTCTACCACTCACTGATCAATTAAAAGCAAGGAGTGGATTATTCCAAAAGAATAGGAATCATACAGTGCATGTGAATGATGGTGAAGGCGATGATCATCCAGGAAAGGATGATGGGAACTCCACTTATGCAGAAAACATTGTAGCGAAAGAGAACTTGGTGTCCTTAATATTAAAGGATGACAACAAACTTTCTAAAGAATGTTTACCAGCAGATAATAATCTTTTATCCTCTAAGAGGAACAGGGTTCACTCAGATGATGAGCATTATACAAGAGACCTTCATGAAACACATGTTTGTACAAATGATGATTTCTTAAAAATTAACAAGAGGATTAAACGTTATGCATCTACAAATTTTGATTCCAAGAAAGAAAAGCCGGTTTCTCAACTTGGAAAGAAAGTGTCAGACAGTTCAACTGAAAAAAATCTTATAATTTCTGAGAAGGAAGGGCATCACACAGAAAATAATAACAAGGAAATTCTGAGGGATGGGCCTTTAGAGGATAGTCATGGTAGGTGCTCTGCTTCAAATTTGTGCCAATCCAGCAGTCATAATGAGTCAATTACACCTTTTAATGCAACTTTAATGCCCCAGCATACATTTGAAGGTGAAAGTTCTCGGCAACAACAGGCTAAGTCAATTGTTGCTCTACCATCTGAAGGTAAACCCTTGTCTAAACATGAAACAGATTTGCAACTTGAAGATTCAAATGGCTTTCAGCGGCCAGTTGGTGTTGATAAAGCTGAAAATGATACTGGTAATAGATATAGGGTAGAGATATCAGGTGATACAATTGCGTATCAAGGTGAAAAGATGGATCTCGTAATGAAAAAGCATGAAGAGCAAAGCCATGATATGAAGTGCAACGAAGGTGATCCTCAGCACACATCTGGAGTTGAACCTTGCCATGACACATCTATGGATGAAAGCAGTGGTGCTGTACATGTTGAGCCCATTCCAACAAATGATGGTAATGCAACTAAAATTCAGCACATGACTAATGAATCTGAACACAAACAGGACGAACCAAATGGTGCTTCATTAAATGCTTCTCAGAAGCCAGTTGCTAGTGATAAAGCTGTAGTTGATACTGTTAATGGTTGTGGCGCAGAGTTATCATGTGATAGTGAAAACGATGGGTACCACAATGAAAAGAATGATCTTGGATCCAAAAAGGATGAATTCCTTAGCTCTGAGCACACTTTTGGTCGAGTATCGTTAGCAATGAGTGAATCGACCGAACAAACATTTTGCATGAAGTGCAATGAAGCTGGCCAATTACTGGCTTGTAAAACAACTACTTGCTCATTGATGGTGCATAGAAACTGTCTAGATGCATCTGCTCAGGTGGATGAAAAAGGAAACTTTTTCTGCCTATTTTGTGCATATTCTCACACTATTTCAGAGTATCTTGAAGCCAAGAAACAAGCTTCCCTGGCAAGGAAAGAATTAGCTATCTTTATTAATAAGGGTATAAGGAAACAGGCTGTGGAACATGTTCAGAAACTTAGTAGACAAGATCATAATACCCTTTCAAGAAAGAATCATAAGGATGGGCATATTCATCTCAACAACAATAAAAGTGATCCGCTAACTATGAAAATAGAAAATAGAGAAGATCATGTTGGTGAGCATGCAAATGAAGTTCATAATTTTCATTTTAAAAGAAATCAGCAACAAGCTCCAATACCAATTGTCCACTCATTAGGCAGAGATGAGGAAGATAAAAACAATGGACTAGTAGACGATGTAACAAAAGAGGATGAGGGTGCAATGTCGAATGCAAAGAGCTTAACGGGTGGAAGAATTGAAGATAAAGAAGTGCCAACTGATCATGTAGGTGGACATGACCATGAGAAGTTTTCTCGTAAAAGGGCAAATATTGTCCCTGCTAGTGAAAGCAATGCTGGACAAGAAGTTTCTCAGAATATGACACAGCAAAATATGAACGGAACAGTAGAGCCAGTTTGTGCACGTGATACTGGAAAAGAGCAAATTTCTGAAGATATATGCAAAAAGCATATTATTTCAAAAGACTCCGCGAGCTTCCCTACGCATGAACTACAACAGTAAGTTCCTATACTTTTCCTACTATATGTGATTATAGAGCTTCTTAATAATTAAGCTGTTAAGGAGTTCTGTCTTATCATGTGCAGTTTTCAAAGCTTTTTTGGTAAAAATATTTTTTTTTCAGGATGTAATTTTTGTTTTCTTTGTTAGTACTCTTTTGGATATTGAAGGTTGGAATGGAGTCATCAGTTCAGTTTTATTGATAAATTCTTGAAGACGAGTTTCATTAAAAACATTTGCAGATAACTCACTTTTAGTTTAGGGGGTGCTTGGGTCAAGATTGGTTTTTCATTCTTGACACTCTGAGAATGATATTAGCAGGAATCTATCAAATATGTATTTGGTTGACCTTGAGGTCCTTGACCATTCCAGGGAATGTTATGAACTATTTCTAGGAATCTTCCTTTTTGTCATAATTACATATTATTAATACCCAAAAACATAATGGTAAATAATTTAGCAGATCCAACCAGGAAGAAAACTTGCACTGCTGCACTTGTACATATATGATTTACGACAAACAACAAAAACTAATGGTTATTCGCATAAGGTGTGGTTAAAGTGGCCATTAATCTAAATCTTTTTTTTATCATTTAACGTAGCATTTTCCTTGATTTAACTCTAACTCTAACTATTGTGCCATTCTCTGTTTGGAATTTATGAAATGTAGCTTCAATTGGTATTTATCGTTAATAGGCACCTCTTTAATTTTCTCTCCAATTTTCATTATTGATCTTTTTGTTTCTTGTATTAACACTCATTAATGCAATTAGCCACTTACGCAATGTACTCATCTCTATAACACATATATGATGTTGTGGGTCTTTTATCGCCCATCATTTAGTACTATTAAGCATTGGCATGGTTATGGCTGCGTAGTAAAATCTTCCTCAAGGTTAGAACCTTTTTTGTCCTCTTTTTCTTTCCTTTTTTCTTTTTTTTTCCTCATCTTTCTTAAAGGGTGTCAATAGTGGTTCCCAATTTCTCCCTATATGACTAGAACAAACGACCATTTAGGTGTAGGTGAAGTGTCTTATCATCTTGAGATGTGATATTCAGGAATTGTTTTGAAAAGAGTAAATTTAAATTAATAATGGTATAATTTCAAAATTTATTCCCAAAATGCCTTGTTTCCTTTCATATCCTTTTTGCATGAAACATGTGAATTTCTTCTAACAATAAATAAGGGTGTAAATTGAGCAATTAATCTAGTACCTATTTAAAAAAGTTAACTACAGTAAATGTTGTGTGGCAGAATTTCATTCACCAATCACCACAAAAAAATGTTTTCCCGCCAAGCACGTGTTGCTTGTCTTCTTTCTGTCAGCCGCGGTGTCTTGCCCGTCCAAAAAGGCCGTGCTTTTGCACGAGTGTACTGCTACTCATATTGTTGAAAATGAAGTTATGTTTCTTATATTTGGAACAAAAAAATACGCCATTTTGTTTCTTATAAAAAGGAACGGATGTAGTAATAATATTGGAATTAAGTACCTTATTGTGGCATTTTTTCTGCCTGGTATTTTAACATTCGTATGAAAGATGCCCAATTTTCTTTGTTGTCTGAGTAGGATGTGATCATGCATTATGTTTAAATCTGGGAACGCAGGCTGTGCAAGAATCCAATATCTCTAGATTCTTGGGTCTTCATAAGGTTTTTGGTGGTGCATGCAGTAATAATTCTAGGAGGCTTAAGTTTAAAAGATCATAAGATGTCACAAGATTGAGTCAGATTTGATATTGGAGATTTTACTTTTCTTTGGATAAAATTAAAAATAAATACTGCTGGACAAGGGCAAGAAACAAAACCGGATGCCTCACCGAAAAACCAAAAAAGCTGAAGGAAATAAAAAGTATAACCACAAAGCAAACAAATGAAAAGTACAAAACTGTAAAGGGAACCACCTCACATCCCATAACCCTCATTGGAAAATCCCTACACTGAACTTCTGCAACCAACAGGAAAAATTAAAATGGAAAACCACAAAACAGCACTCCGTTTTTGCTTTCAACAAAAAAACAGATGAAATCTTCAAAAGAACCAAACTAGGCCTCCATCATTTTGACCTTTTTATAATTTTACTATTTTTCAGAGTCTTTGAAGTTCCTTTTACACTTTCTTCTCATTATAGATATTTAGGAAGAAGACCACCTTTTTATTCCCAGCCTTCATCATAAACACTTCTTATGTTCAGCACCAGTGGAGCCTAGTCTCTCCAGCAACCAAATTGCTGGAGCCAGGAGACTGACTGTCACAGAGAGCTTCAACTGGACACTTCCTGGATCCTTGTCACCAGAAAACCTCCCATATGCCTTCCCACTCAGTTTCCATCCCTCCCTATAAAGTTCAGCTTTAGAAGGTTATCCGGTGCCATGATCTGATACTGATATCTGTATGAGGAAGGTTAAATCCTAAAATGACCTTTTCAATAACAGTTAACTCCTAAAGCTTTTGTCTGTTTCATCCACTAGATTGAATTCTAAGGTTTACGTCTCCCTCTGTTTCATCATTGCTTTTTATGATAGTCGGAACTTCTAAGATACCTATACTTCCAAAATAACTCATTAACTAAATGTCCCCTCACGGTAACAATTACTTTTGAAGGACTGGAACTATTATGCTCATTCTAATTTGATTGGTTATTTTGATTCACAGCAAAACCCCAGCAAGCCCTCAGTTAAGACGAAAGACCATTCCATGGACAGACGAGGAGGAAGAGCTGATACAGGTATTACTTTTTTCTCCATCAGTTCTAGGAAGTAGTATGACTTTATAAGTAGCTAATCACATTATGTTACTCTGGGAACATTATTCTTCAGCATGGATTTCTTTTGGAACCACAATTCTTTGATTTAGAAGTTTCAAATACTGCGTTAGAAATTTAAAGGATTTGGATCTTCAGATGTGTTTCTTCCACCTTGAGCCCCGTGGTTTAGTATCTAATAGTTATAGTTATATATGTTTTAGCTGTTGTAATAATTGCCTGCTTTCATTGTAAAGGAGGGAGTACAGAAGTATGCTTCCAATGGCCCAAAAATCCCATGGAAGAAAATTTTAGCTTTTGGTTCTCACTTATTCGGGAGGGATCATAGGCGGCGTACTCCACAAGCCTTAAAGCATAAATGGATGAACATGTGCAAAGCTCCCTCAAACGCGAATTGAAAGTCTTCATCTTAGGTCGGAGTCGGACTCATAAGATTTGGTCAAGTTTGACTGCCCCAGTTCCCCATTATATTCTGACTGCCAGAGGTTGAAAACTACCTAGGTCTGAGGTCTACTCTGCTCCACTCAATTTATTTATTGGTAAATCTTCGACATCTTATGACAACATAACTTACTAGGTCTAATTGAAACAAATATCTTGTAGTCCTTTGTTGATTTGATGAGTTGTCTGCATTATTTTCATTTCCATTCAGAAGATATTTTAGACCTTGTTTATTTATTTACTTATTTTCCTTTTTCCTGAAAATTTGGCAAATGTTCGGCTTGACCCATATTCAAACGTTGCAAGATCTTATGCCAACAAAAGAGAATAACAGGAAGTGATGTCTAACAAACCATGTTAACAATCAAGTTGGTTAGCTTGACCATTTGAGTGGTGTAAGTTTTCATAGAATAGGTCTCATTTGTATATTTGTCATATAATAGTGAAATCATGATCAGATATCTCTTCATTGTATTACACAGATGTTTCATGTATGTTTATAATTTCAGAATTATAGGTTTATATTTCCTCAACACCCCCCGCGGGGTAACGGGTTTGTTGTCTATCAAAACCATATCAGCACCAATTTTACTATCATCGTCACTCCGTTGTCATGTCTAATTTTGTGAACAATGTTTAATTTTTGGTATTGGACATTTTTTAGACTTGAGGGATAAGAATGTTATGCACTGATGGTACATAGAGAGAAAGCATGAGGTAAAGATGAACTGAGTCTCGTGAATCAGGCTATATGGCAGGAACACTTGTAGAATGTAGCTCGTGAAATTGGAAAATGTTGAGGTGAATCTTAGGCTCTAGGATGATCCACTAGCTTATAGCGGATCAGCTCATTGCAACTATTTGGCACCACTAGCTTTTAGCATTTTTTTCACTAGCTTATAGCGTTGTTTGAAATGCTACTGCATTTGAGCTTATAGCTTACAGCGTTTCGTTTTTTCTATAAAATTCCTCATTTATTTTCCATTAAATGAATTTCTCTCTCATATTTAAGCATTAATTACAAAGATATATTTATGAAATTTTATGTTTATAAGTTATTTCAATCACTAATTTTACCAAACACTTTAAATTCAATCCGCTAGTATATCCACTATCTGTTTGTTTATTGGCTATCCGCTATTTTTTTTGTCAAACATAGCCTTAAAAAAATTTCCCATTCGAGGACAGATTCAACTATTGCATAGAATCCAAGTAGGAGTAGTTCATTTAAAGTAATCCCTGTGGCTTGGAAAGAGTCTTTGTCATATCAGTTATTGTGTTATTTGAAGAAAAAAATTGACAACAAACTGGTTTTTTTTATAAGACAATAAACTGGTTGGTCAATGGATTTCGTAGTTAATTATATTCTATGGATAGTTGATAAATATAATAGGTGGTTCAATTCAATAATCACTTCCTAAATATAATTAACGACTGTGAAGGCGAATGTCAATTTTTTTCACACGTTTTTTATTTTTCAATATATAATGTATGTCTTTAGAATATTATATGAAATCAAAGTAATGTTTTTCTTTGCAAATAATTATTCATTAAAAAAAGTTACATTATTTTAAAACATGAATAAACCTTTACATTCTCTCCATCTAAACAACATATAAAGCTATCTTCACTTCATTTTCTGGTCTTGTACTCTCTCGTTTTCTTCTCACATCCATTCAAAAGATTAAGTAATTAGGGTGCCGTGTGCGACTTTTAATTTGATATTTTGCAATTAAATATTTATTTCGTTTCAAAATATCTTTGTAAAATTCATTTAGTTCAAAATTAAGTATATTATCTTTATTTGTGTGTTGAATCGTAAATTTTAATTCAATATATTAAAAGTAAAATAAAATTTGTGCAATAAACTGAACAGACACTAGTTATTTTACAATTCCAGGTGTGACAACCTTAGAGACACATAGATAAAATTAAAGTAATGAAACAATAACCCTATTGCACTTATACATGCACACATATTATGTGAGAGGGAAAAATGAATCTTATATCTCCACCCTGGTTGAATCATTTACTGCACTGGAGATGGCAACATCTCATCTTGTTTGACATATTAATCCATTCCCTTACTCCTCAGCTGTTGCTTACCAAACACTGCTTACGTAATCCAAAATTTTTGTTGTGGCCAACTTGTTTCCTCCAAGGCTCATTATGCAACTTGTAATGCAAAACCTTATTTAACAAAAAAAAAACTATGGGTTAAAAGGTGAAATACAGACAAATACACCAATCAATTGCATAAATAAATATTTAATATGTCTCTGGTCTCTAGAAAACTACGACTATTCAAGTTTAGTCCCTATAAATTTTTATTTATTTTTAGTTCCTATATTGAACAAAAATTGTGTTTTTGGTCCCTCAGCAGGACTAAAAAAACACCCTAGAAGGTGTGTTTTGACAAAGCAGGATAAATATACCTGCATTAAAGTGGTGGAGACATCATCTTCTGTCAATTTTAAGAATTCAACTGCCCAATCATCAACGCGTCCAAGAGTAGCTTTTTGTTTTTCAGCTTCAAGCAAAACAGAATCGCGGTACAAGAATCTTTGCCAGATTTTTTGAACATTTGCTAGCTTCAATTTGATTTCTGTATCATTGAATCCCTGCATATAACCAATCATCATACATTTAAATTGTATTATTATCAATCAATTATGCAATACACAGAATGAAGATAAAGAAAAAAGGAGGAAAATACGTACTCGGAGAATCTTTATCATGTTGGGAATTTGCTCTTCAGGAATTCGAACAGCGAAGCTGTCATAGTTGAGAAAATTTTCATATGGTAGAAAAATCCCATCCTACAAAACAACGAAACGAAAATGAAAATTTAATTCGATTACTATCATTGATAATTTCAGTGATTTAGTAGTGGACTATCAACATGAAGAAGATAGCTTCAATCGTTAACTTCAGTCGCTAATCAATAGCCTTGAATCATTTTTAGATTATTCATGGGAAGTATAGCCATGGAAACTTTATGAAGATGGACCACTAAACTGAATAACGTTTAAAAATGTCAGGACCTAATTAGTAATATTATTAATGTTAGGGATTAAATTGAACTTTTCTGAAATTTGAGAGATCAAATTGGCTATTAACTCAACACAAAAATTATGACAAGCTTAACAAAGCTATCTTTCAAATTGATTCCCAAGAGAAAGTGAGGGAAAAAAAAGAGCATAATCTGTTACCTGAATGACCACAGGAATACATCCTTGCAAAACACTGTCTTCCATGCGTCCACTCCAACCATCTCCGGGAAACACTCCGCAGAAAACCGAGCTTGCTATATCTGCATGATAGTTATCAGTACGTTCTGGGGTGACGAGGACATCTTCTGCATGCTGTTTCCCAAGTTTTCCTTCCTTGTTAGGGCTTGATCCAAACTCTTCTGCCAGCTTCTGTCTGATACCCATACTATACCTGCATCATTTCCCATAAACATGAAACCGAAACTTTTATAACATTGCAAAAAACACACAACCCTGAAGTGCATCAGTTGATTAACAATATATCCAATAATGTTTGTTCATAAGAAAGTGAGGAAAATTATTCAACTTCATACAAAGGATCAGGTTTGTGTGGAGTTGGGACTGCATGCAATCATGCAGTCAACAAACTTGGGGCCATTCGATGTTGATTGGATAGTCCAGATTTCAATATCGGAATTTTATATCAAACACAAAATCAAAATTGTTCTTAAAATATGGATTGTCCCATCTTAATCGGGCGGCTCCAGAGTCCAGACTTGCTGAATGCACGACTGCACACAAATTCCAACTGCACCTAATCCAAATTCGTGTATTATACTACGCCGCCTTTTAAAAAATCCAAAACAGTTTTCTAATAAACTTACGAATCTTCTGGTCTTCCATGAGGGTAAGCTGGTCCTAAATTCCCATTGAAGTAGAAGAGTGTCTTCCGCTTTTCATGAGGCCTGAAAACAAAACATGTCAGGTCCATGGTTGCATTATTGATTTCAATAACTCGTGTAAATAGAACCATAGATTGAAGCACGAGAAGGAAAAACAAAGAAGATACGAAGGAAGTATTACTGAGCCCAAAGTTTTGAAGCCAACGCATTTGGATTGGGAACTTTCCATGCTGGAAGAACGAGATCTTTGTCAGGGTCAAAACATGGATGAGTGCCTCTTCTATCAGAAGGAATTTTATCCCAGTTATCAGCCCAATAAGCTGTGGTTGAATGGTCATGTTTTGTATTTGTGTTTCCCCAATGAACTAACATCATGCTCTTCCATATTTCCTTAGGGGCATAACAAGCACCTTCATCCCATGAAAAAAACTGCCTTCAGAGACAAAACTGAAACTATTAGCAAATGCTTTCTCAGAAGCAAATACAGTAAACAGTACTTCGTTGGAAAGCCTTTAGTACATAGGAAAATTTTCCAAAAGAATAACTTGAGCAAACATTTTATAGCAGTATGAATTTGTATCGTAAGATTCAACAAAATTCATGAATCGTGAGATTCAGCAGAGTGAATCGGGATTCATGTGCAAAAGAGATTCACCCTAAGATACGTATCGATTTGGTTTGATTTCGTATCGAATCGGGATATGAGTCATATGAATCATAAGATACTGATAACCATGGGAAAAAGCATTCCCCTTGCACATACCCATATGTGGTCCCTTCCCGATGAGCGATTCCAATAAGAATATTGCTCGACGATGTGATTATATGCATTCTTATAATATTCCAAAGTGAGCGAGCTCCTCAACCCCCTATGCTCCTGAACTTACAAGAAAATGCAGGAAAAAAGTGAGAAATAGCGATACAAAACATGGAATATGTGACCAATGCTACATAGATGTATCTAACGATATATTCCAAAACAAATCTACAATCCAAAAGCAACATAATCTGAGCAGTAATGTAGATTCTATAGATAAATTCCAGTAAAAATGTCAGATTGTCAGTTAAAATATACCCGCGCATTCAAGTGAGGAGCATCATCGGCTCGAGTTATGATGCATGAATCAAGAACCGGAACAAAGAAAAAATCTGCTTCTTCACCATTTAGAGTTCGATGAGGACTAGCCAACAAACTCTCATAAAGTGCCATCTGCAGATGTTCCAAAATAAAAATATTGCAAAAATATTGATCCGACCAACTGAAATGAACCTTTAAAAGTTCATGAAATACCTGAGCACCATACAGATGTTCCATCCATACTGTTGCATTATTCTCTTCATAAAGTCTATTTACACACTCTAACTTAAAATGGCGGCCCTATAATAACCAAAAATAGTAAAAGACAAATCAATATAGAAAAACATCAAAACTTTCTCTTGGAATGTCATCAAGAGAGTTGACATTTAGATCATCCTCACCTCCAATAGCAGGCTGTTGAATTCCGGGGGCAAATCGTAAACGTATATAAGAGGCCTTTTCTTTGCCACCACAGCATTAACAGTGATTAATTTTTCACTGGCATGAATATTGTCAGGGACATCGACTCGAGCAGGACGAAGCCAACCAGGCCACTCTCTTATAGAAGATATCACAGATGGAGTGCTGCAATCTGCTCCATACCAGCCATTATTACACTGAAAATTCCCATATTCAGTTTATCTATTGATATTGGAATTCGGATGGAAATGTCAATGCGAAAATGAAAAACAGGTTATCTACAGACATTCAATAGAAACAAATAGAATTTATTCTGCATAAAATGTGAGTGTAGTTTCATTTAAGCTTACTGCTGTTATCCTTGAGAAACTTGTCAATGTAATTTAATGAAATGAAACTAGACACTATTTTTAGACAGATGATAACTGACATTCAGTATTTCAAAAATATTTCATTTTTGTAATTGCTACTCAACATCAAATAGCTTCACATTATAGGCTTCTTAGTTCTACAGAATCCAGACCCTCAACATTATAAGTTATAATCCAAAGAATAAAATCATAAGTATACTAAAGCTCTAGACAAAACCTGTTAAAATATAAAATCCTATAGTATATTTTTCTAAAATATGAAATCCTAATCAAATAAGAAATCTTGATATCATGATATTTTTCTAAAAGCATATTTTCCTAAAATTTCTCATAGTAAAAAAAAACATAATAGTTCCTAAATAACACAATAACCATAAATTTTCTTTATACTGCATCAATTTGCTGCTTGTCTATTTTCTGTTGCTCATCCAATCGAAGCACGCCTTCTGTTTTGTGTCTGTGCTGTTTCTATGTTCTATTACCCGTTACTTATATAATTTTGTGTTCTTATTGCTCTATATTTGTTTTAAGTCGTCTCAGTTGCAGAATCTCTAAAATAGGCGGCTCGGGAAATTTATTGAAACTTGTTTGAAATATTGGATATTATCATAAAAAAATAATAATTTTGTTTTTGTACTAAGTAAACTCTTGGGAGTTTATGAGTCGAGTTTACGTTGACTCTTGAGTTGGATAACCGAACTAACAAGATAAATGCTCATCAATCTTCCATTTTTCTCTTCCTTTTTCATTTTCTTTATTCTTGGTTTGTTATCCTCCAGCTTCAAGATATTTGATATCTAAAACATCCTTTCTACTCAGGCAGAAAATTTTCAAGAGATAAAACTTTCTTTTGTAATGAACCTAAACTTTTTAGGCAAACAAAAAACGTTTCGAAGACGTTTTAGTAGTAATTTATTTACCACCAGCCAATCTCATGCAATGCCCATTTGAAAAAAAAGAATTACCTGACAAAATCCACCACGACAGTGGCCATGTCCAGAGCATTGATTAATACAAACAGATTCAACAGGCACTTCACATAATCGGCCCCAAAGACCATCATATTTGCAATCACATTCCTCTTTGATTTTCATCTTGCCAGCATATGCTTGATCCGGGTCCACATTACACCAACCTGGCACGCTACCATTAGTTGAGAACACATCTGGGTCAACTTTTGACCAATTCACTATTTTGGGACCACCAGGTGCAGAAGGTGGACTGCAAAAGATATAAAGTTTGTGACTTGAATGGTACATTGAGGAAAACTAGCCAATGAAATTCGAATTTGGATTTAGTGTGGTCAGAGAGAGTGTGTTGTCATGCATTTGGTCAGCTTGGAGCCATCCGATCAAAGATCAGACAATCAAGATTTTAAGCGCAGTTTTTGATTTTTGCTTAATATAAAATTCAGATTTAAAATCTGGACTCCGAGCTGACCAAATGGATGACCACTCTCTCTCTCTCTCCGACTGAACACAAGCCGGATCCATGAAACTAAACATAAGAAATTACTTTCACATACTTAAATTGAAACCCACATGTCTCCGCTAGTGGACGATTTGGATATTTTGTTCCTTCTCCACAGAAGCACATTGCTCTTGTCTTGTCACAGTTGGCTGGGCAAATTGATACAACCCATGGCCCAAATGGTTGATCTGGTGATCCTGGGTAGTTGCACTCTAATTCCAGTTTTTCAGTGCATCCATCACCTGTCACCCCAGAAAATAGAACGATTGTTCAGACCAAATAATGAGATATGTTTTGTCGCATTAATCAAGCATATTCAGAAAATGTTAGCAACAAGTTGTATCATTTTCTTCCTTGTCCTGCTTTAAGCAAACTAGGAATGTTAATATAATGTACTACTTTTGCACTTAATATGATAAATATAGCAAATTCTAATTATAACTTAAAAGTAACTAGAATGTCTACTACTTTTGCATCTTAACGTGCTACCTACCTCTAAACACAAAGCTCAAAAAGAATGGTATAAGCCCTAATCAAAAACTAACATGCCAGCCATTAGTTGGTGGAATAAATGTTGCAGGGAAATATATCTTGACTATAAATGCTGAACTCTAAAGCACTTTGTAAAGACCTTTGTATCTAATTACTAAAAACAACTCATCATACGAGAAAATGGCTTGCGGTGTGCTCGGGTTTATAAAAACTCGGTAGGTCTTTGATGTCGTGATTATGTCCAATTTACCGATCATCAAAGAATATGTTTGAACATCAATGTCCCAGTAAACTTCAATATTGATCGCCACCATATTAAGAGAGCAGTCTTGATCACCACCATACTAAGAGAGGATAGAGCTAATAAATTATAGAAAGAAAGTTGCATGTACTGCAAGATTGTTAAAATAAGATATATTCTACCATTTGTGGCTGTTATCAGTATCTTACAATTCATAGATTCGTATCCCGATTCGATATGAAATCAAACAAAATTGATACGTATCTTAGTGTGTATCTCTTTTGCACCTGAATCTCATCCTGAATCCCGATTTGCTCTGCTAAATCTCACGATTCATGAGTTTTATTGAATCTTACGATATGAATTCACACTACTAAAATGTCTGCTCAAGTGGTTTTTTTTTGGAATTTTTTCTTAAATAGGATATAATAAGCCAAAAGCAATCCTTCTAAATACCCCAAGTCAGATTGACTAACAAACAACCTTATATTATTGGTCTCCACTCCCTCCTAAAATGCGAATTTTTCAAACTTTCTGCCTACATAGTGCTTCACGCCATCCCTTCTCCTCTGTTATTCTTTGTTTTCCGCTCCTCAATTTATGATTTGAATAAATTGAATTGTTTTAAAGTCCACATATGATATATAAGTTTGTACTTTTTAGTTTAGTTCTCTTGTTTTTACTAACAAATGTCATACTTTTATTGATCACGTATATTACGATTCATAAAACGACACGATTTAAAAAATAGGTATTCCGATTCAAGATATGTATCCCGATTTGATAACCATTTCGGCTTCTGGTTAAGCATTCTATATATCAAGTCAAAAAAACGAAAGGATGGAACAGAACTAACCGGAATAACCATGAAAGCATCGACATTGTCCCAATTCTCGATTACAAACTCCTAGGCCACTGCAGTCATTTTTGCAGTTATTGCCCCCTATTATCTGTAAATCATATGAATTAAGCACCAATAATTACTTTCAGTAACCGGCAATCAACTAAATTCCAATAACAACCATACAACTTCTGAAAAACTAACTACCAGAAATACAAAACCTATGAATTAACAACTCAGATTGAATACAAGAAACAAAAAACGAAAACACAAGCTAAGAGTATCCCTTGTCACCTCAGAAATGTTGACTTCCTTTGTAACAGAATCGCAACCTGCAAGCCATCGACCAATCTCAGCCTTCCACGGTGCACCATTATAAACAACCGCTCCAAGCAAGTCAGCTGGAAACTCATGCTTCAAATCAATTACAGGTTCCTCCCAACCATGGTTACTTACTAAATCTGCTGATGCATTAGTTGGAATGCAAGAGTCTGAAGCTAGCTTAAAATAATTGAAAGAAGGTGTCAAAGGGTACAAGAACAGATGCACTACAGAAATCAAAACCACAACAGAAGCAATTGATGCGGCAAGAGACCAAGAACACCTCCAGTTTTTCATGGAGACCAAATCTAACAGGTCTCTTGCCATTCACCAATTTTGCAACACTAAACAAACTTGTCAAATTCACCAAGCTGCCTTGACATCATAACCTGAAACATCAACAAATGTAGTAATAAATAAATAGTACTGCTTGCAATGACCATATAACCATAGCATTACAAAGATCAACTAACCTTAAAATTAAAGAAGAAACACTAAAAAAGTGGCAATTTATTACTACTACTACTACTATTACAGCAATCCTCATTTAAACTATTAACACACAAATAGAAGAATCACAATTGAATTCAATAAAGAAAGGCAATAATCATGTGAATTCTGACATTTACAGACAGTTGACTCACCTTTCTAGGATCTAAAATCCAAAACAGAGAAGCTCTTGAATGAGAAGACCTCAATTTAACAATTGAATTTAAAAGGTGGCTCTTTTTGGTGTCCCGGCTACAGAGATTGCAAAAGGGTCGTGATTTTGGCTAATGGGGATGCCAAAAATTGCGTCTTTTATTAATTTTAATTATAATTTAGCCGGCGAAGTTGTCAACAACACTTGAATTATATAGAGGGGTGACACTGCACTACTTGTAGAATGATTCTCCGTATAAATAAATGTAATATTCTTTCTAAGTTTAGGTTTCAGGAATTGATTTATGAATGAAAGGGATAGATTTGGTTTAAGATTACTAATAACAGTGAAGAAATGGGTTATTATGGGAATGGAATGTGTGGGTTTTCAGTTTTCACCTTCAAAAGCCGCCAAGATTCTTCTCTCACGTCGTGAATGTTAAATGACGCTATTGCCCTTCTAGCAGTCAAGTGCCTCCATCCAAGTGATGACTGATGAGTGATGACGGAGTTGTCTTTGTCCATATTGGACAATATTTGTCTATTTATAGCAATCATACATGTCAATGATTTATGGGTGCTTCTACTCTACACCATTGCTATCTATGGTACACAATGCCACATGATAATTTAATTGTTTAATTTGATGTATTTTTATAATTATCTTTTACTTTAAATTAAAATTTGTTTTGAGTAGTTTCTCATAAAAATCATTTTATATAAAATAATTTTTTAAATGGTTTAGTTTCTCATTAAAGATATTTTAATCGTGACTTTCAAATTTGTCATCATATTCACATCATGGCTTGTATATATTAGACCATATACATGCACACTAACGATTAGGATTTCTCCTTTGTAGCCATGCATGCATTATTAGTAATAGAGTACGCTAACTTTTACTTGCTTTTAGTCCTTTCTGACAAAATAGGACTTAATGCATCCGAACCAAGCTCTTGGAGCTCGTTTCAATCCATATAGAATTCATATACCTTACTTTCACTTTCCTTCTTCACATACCTCTTTCGTTGCTCCACATATTCTGATTTGACATCAAGCTGGTATAAACTCCACTCTTTGAGCTGTAAGAGCTATTACAGCCCTTATGGTATCCAGTCTACTAACCTGGGATAAAACTTGTGTCAATTCCATGCTACTAAGAATATCCCTTAGCAACCAACTCTGCTTTATACTTGGTCTTGTAAAATCTACTTGGCTACTATTTTCTTGACAGTTAACTCCCATGTTTCATTCTTCGCTTGAAGTTATTCCAGAATCCATAGCTTTGTCTCCATTTAGCACTTTTTTACTGCCATGTTCACATCCCCTTCTTCATAAGAAAGACCTAGACTATTATCATAATCTCTTAACCAAATCTATATTTGGTTTTAACTCAGTGAATCCAGTTTGGATCGAGGAGTATGTATCTTTTATTGTGATTGAACTTTGTGTATAAAAATTTGAAATTGATTAACACTCCATTGTACGATTTTTAATGCGTAAAACATCATTTAAAATAAATATATAGCATACATTTACTATTATTTTTATTACATAGAGTGCCTAAGCCTGAAAGAGATTACACACAAAAAACGCGGAGTAGAAACTCCTCTCAAATCATTATCAAGTATAACTGATCACACGCCATTGCCGCCAACGCATCCGTACACTTGTTTGCCTCCCTATAAGAATGAGTAATCTTCACTTCCACCCTTCATGGATTTCTGGCTCATCATTGAGCAATTGATTGACCATCAGAATTTAGTTTAACCTAGCGGCACTTGGAGCCTTCCAACAAGCTTGGATCACCTTCTTTTTCTTATTGATGACAGAGACCTGTTTATGCAAATAGTTAATATACTGATAAACTTCATCGAACACCAGTAACCAAGGACGCAAAGCTCTTATAAAACTATCATCATGCACCACCTTATTTCTCCAAATCCATAACACATTACGAGCTGTCTCTCAAACATTTAAAATGACTCTAGTTTGCACCCATAATTTCCTTAGTCGACTCTCCAACGCCCTATAACCAATCTTCCTTCCCAATAACTTAACAATAAGACCATCTTCCAAGGCATCTGGGTCCTCAGTTCCTCTTCCTTTAACAAGTAAATTATCAGACACTCATGATTTCCCAACAACCTCTCCTTAATCATGATTGGTTTTTTCTCCGTATTACCGATAGTAGGTCAGCAAATGAACAAATAGTGATTTTGTAGTTTATGTTGGGACAAATTGGATGGAGGGACCTACTAACGGTAATATGGACGGAGGGACGAACGTGGCTCTTTTTACAATTATCAAGGACGAATTTGTCTCTCACAGAAATTGTAAGGGACTGATTTGGGTCTTTACTTGTTAAAAAACATAAAGGAATTTTTCAAAATTAAGAGGCACGATAACAATTTTGCCAAAAAAGAAAAACCGAAAGCATAGTAAGGACTAAGGAACGAGGTTGGCATGAATTCGTTCATCTAATTTGCATCGACAACAACGTGAAGTTAACACAATGAAACTAAAATTTGAGAAAACTAAAGAAAGAGATTATTAGTAACATAATATCTATGAATCAATGAATAAGGGTATAGCACCTGCAGTTGTGATCCTACCAGTGGGCCTCATCTTCTTCGCCTCTGGCCTCATCGTTAACCTCATCCAGGTACCTTCTCTTCTTTTCTCAATCGCCGATAATTTCTCTTTTATTTCTTTTTTTTTTTAGATTCATATTCATTTTTTATTCCACCTTTGTTTCTTATTATTGCATTTCACTCCTACGTCTCTGAATTGTAAACCGTCATCATTGAAATGAAATCCTTTCTTTTGTTGTCGAATTAATTGATTTTCATTTGTGTGTTTGTTAGGCAATATGCTACGTGATTGTACGGCCAGTGTCAAAGAATTTACACAGACGGATCAACAGGCTCGTTGCAGAACTTCTCTGGCTTGAGCTAGTCTGCCTTTTTGATTGGTGGGCTGGAGTTAAGGTCTCTCTCTCATGTTTGTTTATTTTATTTTAGTGCATTTTTTTTATAGGGAAATGTTGTTGGTTAATTAGTTAGGAGTAGGTTTCTTCGAATCCTTTATTAGTTCCCTAACTCATCAACTGAGCTATCTACTTCGCCCTGTGCAAACTCTTGTTTACTTGCTTTTTATTCCCGATAATGTGTGGCGGCATTGAATTTTAAGTTTATTCTTTAAATGCATTTCCTTGCTTTGAGTGTGTAAATGAATCAGGAATTTTTGGTCTGATCATCAGCTTCAGCTTTACCATTTATTTTAAACAAGGAGGGTTAAGTTCGATTGAATTGAATCTGGTTGTTAGCGAGCGTAGCTTCTACCTGAAATTACTGAAACAATAGGTGTAAACCTAGGCAGTTATGTTTTGGTGTACCATTCCAACCTAAGATTTGAGTATATGTTGTTTGATAACGAGATGCAATAAACATGGTTCTGTTGTTTCCAGTGCTCAAAGACAATCAAATTCAAATGACAAATTTGATGTTTATCCAATTGAAATAAGGTTGCTCTAGCTTCTTTTCTTTTTTTTTTTTTAAATAGAAGGAATCTAATCGAGGAGAGGGAAGATAACTGCTGCGCTTTCATCATTCCAATAGCAACACTGGCCAGATTTATAAATTAAGAACTTCGGCTTTAGTCATGTTAAATTGCTCATGGGCTCGAAACTATTGGTGACCGGAAAAATAGCTTAGCATCAGTGAGCAAAACTTCAATCCCTTAAATTGCTCACTGATGCTAAACTATTTTTCCGGTCACCAATTTAAGGGATTTGGCCTTAAAATTGAGGAATATCCCATGTTGATTTGTTACTTATGGATGTGTGGTCCATATGGCTGCAGATCGGAGAGGATTGCAAGAATTCGTTACTTGTGTTATTTTTGATACTTACTTTCTCCTTTCTTCTTCTATTGCATCTTCCCATAAAAATTGCTACGAAGAGGTCGACCTTTAGGAAGAAAATGGATATTACTTCTTACCAAGCCATGATCTACCAATCAATTTAGTGCATAGATTTATTCTTTTTTCTTTTAAACGGAGTTTCTTTTTCCTTTTGCTAACCCACCATAATTAAGGTCTTTCATCCTGATAGGTGCTCTAGGGTATCCTCACTGCTTAGGCCTTTTGGGCTTGCTATGGGAGTAATATCTGGGTCAACAGCGGGATGCCCGGTTTTTCACATGGGTTGGGCCCGACGACTCTAGGAATAGACTTGAGTTCGTTTACTGGGAAGAGTCACGTTGCCAACTGTCCCAACATCAAGTTGTTAATAGAGCTCGTTTTTTATTTGAACAAAAAAGTTGAGAGATTTGTGATTCCAAAAAAGATTTTACCTTGTGAAACGAAGGCTCTGGGTGCTTATATTTCCTTGGTTTAAAAGTAGTCTTAGTTGAAGGAAATAATGCTTTAGACAAAGGAAATTGGAAAGATTAGGACTTTGGACTATATTATTCAAAGACCTCATTTTTTATCTTGCTCCTTCAACAAATGGTAATCGTTTAGGCAGTTGGTTGGTTGTTAGCCACAACATGAAGGGAACTTCTATCCTAACAACAATCAATCTCTTCTCTACTGTAGGTTAATAATTTTTAATCTATTGTTAGCTCTGCCTTATGTCATTTTTTTTTTAATTTCTATGTACTGCGAAGCATGTTGCAAACCTGGAAATCTGATGTTATCTAAGAAGGAAATTTTGTCATTTGAAAGTACTGTCATGTATGAACTCCGATTCAATTTAATAGTATCTAGTGTGTCATTTGGTTTGATCAAATATTTAATTTGGAACATTTTGGCTTCAGATCCAAGTATTCACAGATGGTGAGACATTTCGTTTCATGGGTAAGTCCGCTGAACTATGCATTTTTTGCGAGTTTTTCCCACTCTTGCTTCTTGCCATTTTCTGCATTTAAATCAGCTGATTCTGGCTGCAATTTTCCAGGTGAAGAGCATGCTCTTGTCGTATCCAATCACAGAAGTGATATTGACTGGCTTGTTGGATGGATCTTAGCTCAGGTGATTAACTTATTTAGTACGGACTATGGCCTTTTTCACATCTTTAATGCAAGCAAATCAACACACGTTTACACATGTATTAGTATTATCATTAGCACGAGTAGTTTATTTCAATTGATTTTCTGGTGTCAAACCAGGACAAAAGGAACTGATGCATCTGTGCTATTGTATATTAAATATGGCATTCCTCGAGTCAATATTATGTTTTTTATTCATCTGATTTGTGGTTCAAATGCTGATTGATTGTTGACATTAATTATTCAACAGCGTTCAGGTTGCCTTGGCAGCACTCTTGCTGTAATGAAGAAATCATCAAAGTTTCTGCCGGTATGCTTTGACATTACTTGTTATTTTGAAATAAAAATATGGAACTTTGCTTGCTATTCAGTCACGATGGTTTAGATCGATATATCATGGGTGTCAGAATAATGTGAATATATATAGATATTGTATGAACTAAGAAATGTTGGGATGTATTGGGTGTCAGACATAATGTCAATTTATACGGTTATCACATGACCTGTGTCCTGTTAGGTTTGACTAGACGTGGAGTTGGACCTGCTTTGCTTAGGATTTTTTATTCATTTATTTCACTTTTTAAGCTTAATTTATTTTCCAACAGATGGTAGAGCCCAAAAAGTCACAAACTATATTGCTTAGCACAAAAATAGAAGTCCATTTGCTTTGGGCTTGTGGTCATTAGGTCAAAGACTTTAATTCCTATTCTGAAATGCCAATATTGAATTGTCAAGATAACACGCCCTGTATAGCAACCATTCTGCTAGGGGACTTTTTGGTAGTGGTTGATTGATAGTGATGTATTTTTTTTTGCAAATGGTCACTTACTTGACAGTACTGAATCATTTCTTAAAGTTTGGATTTAATTTAGATGTATCCACGTACAATATGTTTTAAGATTTTTGTAAAAAAATGAATATTTCTATATATTATACTTTTTTATACATTACTTATTGAAAAAAGTAACACCATCAACTCTATTTTATATATTCCACTTATTTTCACGCCTCCAAAACTCCGAATATAAGCTTCTCTAATATTATTTTGAACCTAGTGTACTATACTACTCAGTGACACTCACCCACTTGGAAGAAACAAACATTAGAAGTTTTTCTATCACCTACCTAGAAACAATTTCTGCTTGAATACTCATCACGTGTAAACTAATAAAAACTTGATTTGCTGCTTATTTCATCTCAACTTCTATTTAATGTCATTGGTGATCTATCTACTAAGTCCCAATATGCAGGTCATTGGTTGGTCAATGTGGTTTTCTGAATATCTTTTCTTGGAGAGAAATTGGGCCAAAGATGAAAGCACATTAAAGGTATAGGACCATTAGTTATTCAAATATAATTCATAAATATGCTGGATGCTCATAAGAGATTCATGTCTGTGCATGTTATATTAATGTCTTCTCAACCATGCACCAAGATGCAAAGTAGCTTCTCTCGCTCTGACCTCTGGCCACTCCACACGCTCTTTCTTTTGTTTCAGTATTTGTGAATCCCATTTGAATTGCAATATTGTATGTGCAGTCTGGCCTACAGCAACTGAGGGATTTCCCTCTTCCCTTTTGGTTGGCTCTCTTTGTAGAAGGGACTCGCTTTACACAGTCCAAACTATTAGCTGCCCAGGAATATGCAACATCATCTGGATTACCTGTTCCTAGAAACATTTTGATTCCAAGAACTAAGGTTACATCTAAATAATTTCTTATCTTCTTTGTTTATCTTTTTCCTTCTCTTCTCTTTCCTAGTTTGAAGCAATTCTGCAGGAATTGTAAACTATCCCACTTATGAAGTCTTTTTCAGACCATATCATATCCGATGTGGGACGGATACCATCTTAGAATTTGGGTGGCCTAACTAAATCCTTCAAAAACAGCTTGCAAAGTGAGGAATGCGTCCCACTTATAAACTCTTCTTCAGACCATATCACATCCGATGTGGGACTCTAAACAAAATAATTTATATTAGCATTTTCTTGGCAGAATTTATTAGACTTAATACTATTCTACTCTTCATGATTAGTGATCTTGGTGATTTCAACTGTATGCTAGGTTAATATGGACATTAGGTCATTTATTTAATTTCAGCAAGAGAACAAACTAGTGGTGTTTTCATGGTTGAATTGCCATTGCTGTCTGCCATGGAAAATAATTCTGTGCAGTACAGAAGTTATAGTAAGAGCATAAATTTAGGCATCACATCTAGGGGAAAGACTGTGGTTCTGATTTTACACCCATTTAATTTTAGCTATAGGATTTTAAGGATTTTTTTTTTACCCTTTAGGGCATGTTTGGGGTTCGGGACGAAGGGAATGGAAGGAATCATAAGAGCACGAAGGAGAAGGGAAGGAAAGTTAATGAGAGGTTACAACTTGAGTATTCTTCCCTTCTTTGTGACATTTAAAATCATACAAAATGTTCCAAATCGGGTGATCGCATGTTAGGAATGGGTTTAAGCCCAATCGAAGTGATAAGGTCTGGAAAGCGTGCTCTCGAAGAAACAATTATAATTTTTGTAATTTAAGTTAATTACAAACCGTAACAGCTGGTTTTAAGTTAATTACATAACAATTACACTCGATTGCAAATTGTTACAGCTGATATTAAGGGGCACTGGCTTGTTTAAATAGGAGGTTTTGGTCCTTTGGATTGTGGAAAAGAAAAGGGAAGGGGTGAGAATTTCTAAGCAGCACAAGGAGGCAGCTGATCAAGACACGGAGACAAATCATGCATAGACACGAGGGGAAAATGTAAAGGTGGTGTAGGAAGCCTGATACATTTAGGTGCTATATTATTTTAAAAAAGATGAAAACCAATTTAACAAGTAGCTAGTGATGAGAACAACATTGCCCCAAAATTTTATAGGTGGATCGTAACAAATGGCCTACCTCAACGATGCAATGATGCTTTATTCCTACTCTGTGATTTGTTCTGGAGTGTGTAGACAAGTGGACACCGATAATGCCATAAAAGAATAAAATAATGCCATTTTGAATTCTCGCCATGAAAAATGAAATTTGTCCAAAATGAGTTTGGATTTCATTGCAAAGGTTTCAAATTCAATGAAAATTTCAATTATTCTTTCATTGAAAAGATCAACAATGAAAGCATCAAAGCACGTGTATTCTAAGACACAACTAAATTTGTGATTTATAATTTGGATATTCAGATAGATTTCAGGCTGCTCTTCTGTGTATTTATTTGGAAAAGCATGCTCATTGCTTGCATGTTTATGGGTGTCTTTCTTCCTATGCGTTTTACAAATAGGACTATGCATATTGCACATTCTTGGTGCTTTTCATTTCTTCCGAGGTATTTGGTTTATTGTTCTGTTTCAGAAGATCTCCGATCGTTCTTAATATCTGTACTTTCACTCTTTTTCTATCTCAAAATTACTTGTTTTAGTAAAACTCAAATCGCTTGATGTTGTTTGGAATGTACGGAAGTTTACATGATTTTTAATTTCAAGTATTATTTTACCTATAAATTAGTTATTGATTCACGTTATCTATATTTTTGCTTCCTTACTCTGGCTTCGTTGCTCTTTTCCGTTACTTGCTCTGATGTATTTACTCAATTATGCTGCTTTCAGGGGTTTGTTTCAGCAGTAAGCCATATGCGCTCATTTGTTCCTGCCATCTATGATGTAACAGTGGCGATTCCCAAGAGTTCACCAGCTCCTACAATGCTAAGACTCTTCAAGGGGCAACCTTCAGTGGTGAGCCACTCAAAATTGAGATCTTATGTATTGAATTAGGAGGCACAAAAGGAGTGAGTTCAGTGCTCAGTGTTAGTTTTGATTTTTGAGTATTATCATCTACCGATGTACTATAAAGTGCATCTCAGTGTGAACTAAGGCCGTGTCTAATTAGCTTCTAACTTATGAGAACTTCTCAACTTCGTAAGTACTTGATTCTCAACTAGCAAAAAAACCCTTATACGTTTATAGTTGTCTATGGAGAAATTAGATGGGAGTGCTTCTAAAAGTTTGAGGTGTATATGATCACATCAACTTGTGTGGAAGCTATTAAGTATGAAATTTACAGCTTCCTTTCTTGATTTTCTTTTTTCTTCATTTTATTTGGTATATGGTTGCATGGGACAACCAATAGAAACTTTTAGTAAGATAAGTGAATCAAGTAGAAGATTGATCAAAGAAAAACAATAGAAGATACTATTAAAAAAGCTCATTTTTGTTATGATTTTAAACTTCAATGAAATTTGGTTTTTGATTTAGTCTAAATTGTTCAATGATTGATCCATATATCCAATCACACTTGGTAGGATAAGTCTTGGTTGTTGTTTTGTAATTATTGTGGTACAAATGATTATCTGGTTTGACTTAGATTTGCTATCCTAGAGATTTCAGAGGCACTCTTGTTATGGAAAAGAAAAGAGAAGTGACTTAGCAATTTGGTGCATATGTTTTTTAATTCGAAGAATAAAGGGCCTTTACGGATCCATAGTTTTCTATCTGTAGCTGCTTGGAGTCCTGGGGATCAAGTGATCTGCCTGCACCCTTTTATTATGCTGGTTGTTTTTGAAACTTTTAAGGTTCATCATCTTGTTTAAAGGATTGGATGACTTCTTTAGTTGCTGTTGCTTTAGTTCGGTTTTCTTCATCAAAAGGATTCTTTATTTTTCTTAAGTAGTCCTTGATGTTTTTCTTTATAAAAAGTCATGATTAATTAAAAATTAACTCTTATGGTTATTAGGTGCATGTGCATATTAAGAGGCATTTGATGAAGGATTTGCCAGAAGCAGATGAAGCTGTTGCTCAATGGTGTCGAGATGTATTTGTGGCTAAGGTTTGTGCTAATTGAATCTTTTAACTATTGTATTTTTTTGTTTTCCTTTGTTTCCAGTGCGGTCCTCATGTCCGATATTTTAGTTTGGTTGTCCTAGTTTTATTAAGAACTGATTTTACATGCTTTTGTACACATCATGTCTATTTGCAATTTGCAAGCATGTCTTGGTAGATTTTGTCACATCAATGTCTATAAACTCCAGTGGTTTGATTATTTTACAATTTCACTCTTCCATGGGCATTGGGTACAGCAGGATGCCTTGTTAGACAAACATATAGCCGAGGACAAATTCGGTGATCAAGAGCAGCGGGATATTGGTCGACCATTGAAGTCTCTTCTGGTGAGATGTTCTCTTTTTCTGTACCCTATTTGCATACAGTGTTTTGGTTGTTTGCTTTTCCTGGTCAATGATCAGTTTCACGTCGGAGACAGGTTGTCATAACATGGGTTTGTGTAGTTGTCACGGGGTCTGTGAAGTTGCTCCAATGGTCTTCACTACTATCCTCCTGGAAGGGTATCACATTTTCAGTATTTGGTTTGGCAATTGTTACTGCACTCATGCAAATCTTGATAATGTTCTCACAATCTGAGCGTTCAACACCTGCCAAGGTTGCCCCTGCAATGACCAAGAATAGAGAAGAACAACGACTACAAGGTGGGGATGACAAACAAAACTAGATCACACAAGTTACCCAAATATCCTATACATAAATAGGAAATTCTTCAGATATTACATCTTTTGGCTATGAAATTCCACCATGTATGTATTCAGTTTTCCTTGTATTATTATGCATGCATATCCATTCATTGTTTTCAAATTAGGATTAATTTGTAATGTTGTATAGACAATATAGGATAGGATGGCGTACAAAATTCTGACCTGATAATGCATTCTTCTCGTGGGCACATATGTACATTGAAAAATTAGTTTTGTGGCTAGTTTAGGCTACTCTTTTTTCTTCGTTGGGATGCGATTATTTGCTTTTATATTTGGAAAAAGTCTAATGGACTAGCCCTCTTAATAAGAAAGAAAATGATAAAAAAAGAAGATGAGAAAGCACATAATTCCTACCATCTTTTTCCAATAAGAAAGAAAGTGTGTGCGCTCGCGCGGGTGTGAAGTTCCTGTTCAGCAGTATGTGCCTAAGCAAAATGACTTAATAGTCAACGAAAGTGGTCACCCTAAAGATCCCAATAATGCCAATAGCGTAATTGATCATCAAAATAATGTCTTTGCTGAAATAATTTTTTCAAATGAAAAGGTTGAGGAAGTTGACAATTCTCATGGCTCAAATTTACATGATGATGAGGGAGATGTTCATAGAGATGAGAAGTTGAATAAAGAAACACATGATCATTTTACTAACAAAAGGTGATTCAGCGGTTGAAGATAGTCTAAAGGTTTTAGTGCAGTATAAACCCTGTTAAAACTATTGATAAGTGGTTGATAAAATGAATCTTAAAAATTGTTTTGAGTCTTTTGGTCAAGTTACTGAAGAAGCTTTAGAAAGTGTAGCAGCAGACTTTAGGACTTTGGACAGACTATGGGCTGCTGATTTGGAGATTCTGAAGAAGATATTCAAGAAACACCTAGCAATGCTAAAAAAGTATTTCCGAATGAAGTACATTCTTTGCCACCAATAAGGGAAATAGAATTCACTATCGATTTGGTACCCAATACATAACTTATTTCCATATCTCCATACCAAATATCACCAATTGAATTAAAAGAACAATTGAATGTTCTAATGAGTCGGGAGTTCATAAGACCAAGTGTATCACCTTGAGGAGCGCTGATCCCATTCGTCAAGAACAAATAGTCTAGCCTATGCATAGACAATAGACAGGTAAACAAAGCAACAGTGAAGAATAGATATCATTTACCTAGGATAGACAATTTGATAGACCGATTAAAAGGAGCATCGATCTTTTCCAAGATTGATTTAAGATCTAGATACCATCATATTAGAGTCAAGCAAGAGGATATTCCTAAATCAATCTAGATACCATCATATTAGAGTCAAGCAAAAGGATATTCCTATGACAGCTCGAAACTAAGGACAACTTTCAAACAGTCATCTTCTCTTTCAACTTTAAATTTCAACTCGTATCAATGACATTTGTGCGCTTATCTTTCTACTCATTTTCAACTGTTCTGGCTAGCTCAATCAATTGAACCAGTCTAGTGGTTGGCTAAACTGCATTTCCCCACAAGTTTAAAACTCTTATTTATTTCTTTATTAGCCATAAAAAATAATTGCAAATAAACCAATTAACCATAAGTCAAAAGCATAGTTATCAAAATCGAGATTCTACGCAAGATCGGGAGGGGGGTAGCGAAATCGTAAATCTTAAAATCGCAAGTAGAATTGGAAGATTCTACCGAAAAAAAAGTGTAGAAAAAAGTAGAATAGGGGGTTAACAAAATCGTAACTCATAAAATCGTAAGATTTTACTAAAATGCAAATATTACTATTAATAATATAATGCATAAGTTCATAAGTATTGATCAAAATAAAACAACCAACAACCAAATCCACCAAGGAAACTACTCAGTCTTAAACATAAACCAACAACCAATGAAACTACTCAAAAAAAAAACCACTGTACAGAATAGGAAATGAAAAAACAGAATAACAGGAAGCAGCCATGATCTCAATTTATAAAACCACAACACAACAGCAAAAAAATAAATTTCTGAGTTTATAAAAAATTAACAGGAAGCAGCAAACGTAAGAAGTGGTCCAAGAAAACATACGAAATGGTTGAAATGTTAGAAATTGGGTAAAACGTAAACCGGGTCGCAAAACCCAACCCATTTACCGTGTTTTTAAATAACTCTATTCTGAACGATTTTCATTTTAGAATCATAACTGAAATCGTAAATCGTACGATATCGCTGAATATCGCACGATTCCACAAGTTTTCCGATTTTGCAAAGAAATCGACTCGTAGGGGGGTGTGGAATCATAGAATCGTAAGATTTTGTGATATAAATCAAGATTTTGATAACTAAGGTCAAAAGTCTCCCCAAAGAACATAGATGCACCCAGAAAGATGCATTGTTTTCAACCTATTAAAACAATGTTTGGCTCACATATTTATATGTTACAGGCGGGACTCTTGGAAAGTTAAATACTTGACTTACACTGGGTAAGAGTAAAAATTCCCAAAGGATTACCAAATTTGATTTAATACATATAAACGCTAACGCAGCTATTCACCAAGAGGGGTGTTGCAACCTCCAATACTCAGCCCGTTTAGAGACAGTTAAAGTACACTTCATGAAAATTTCCCAAGATTTTGATTCTAGGACCCAACATTAAAGTGGAGTGCACAATGCTCTTCATTTTAATCCTGCAAAAAAGAAAATTGGAACATCGCATACATTATTACTAGCATCGGAAAACAGGTAAAAAGACGGCTAAAAATGAACAGTTCAACATGAGGTTAACACGAGGACGCAAACAAGCACAGCATATACAATATGCGACATTTTCTTATAACAACTAGATAATTTATGATGGATTTCATTCAACTACAATATCTGCATTTCATGTTACTTCCATCCTTTCAACAGTGAATAACTAATATAAAGACATTGATTGAAAGTGTATTAACATTAATAGAAAAATCGTCTAAAAAAATATCTAAAGCGTAATTATAAATCATCTAAAAAGTTTTTACCGGCATGGAGTGAGGTGGATATTAATATTATAGTACCCTTTCCTCCACCACCATACTCAGCTTTTAGCGGGGAATTACCTAGTTAGCAATTATTACCCAACTCATCATGGGGAAATTCGTAGGTATCCGTTGGGCCAATACCTTGTCATCCCTACTCGAGATAGGTTTGACATTTTTGTTTTATTCTCTCTGATTCCACCATTTTAATGGAATTAACATGTACCAGTGTCAGATAACATATTAGGATAACTTCGTTTGTGCTTTAGACTTAATTATGCACACCTTTTGTACACAACAAAAAGTATTTGTTGAATAGCTATTAGGTAGTTACTGCCTTACTGGACAGGTGGGACTAACGCAATAACTCTTTAGATCAAAGTTTCGTTTTCTCATTCTCTAAACCATAACTCTCGAACTCTCAATTCATCAATAAACCTTGAGTTTCTCTTAGCATCCAGAGCTATTTTGCGAACCTAATTTTCCAGTCAACGCTGACTCGCCTCTTGTTTAAGATCCTCTCCCCCCACTCAGTTTGATCAAAATCAAACCCTTTTTCCACTAACCCCATGCAAACCCAACCAGTGCTCTGATTGCTACTCTAGCAGAACTTGTCTCGTGCACGTTCGGCAAAGCTTGATAAAAAGAATTTCCTTCTATGGGAGCAACAAGTTGAAACAGTTATTACATCCAAAAACTGTATAAATTCGTTGTGAATCCTATCATTCCAGTGAAATATGCCTCTGAACTGTTTGTGTACTTGATCTTTTTACCAAAGATTACCAAAAATGGCTGGGTCAGGATCAAATGCTACCTCTGTGGCTGGGTCAGGATCAAATGCTATTTCTGTGAAGGCAGTGCTCCTTAGTGTCAAAAACTGTAAACAATCTTGGCTGCATCGAGTTCGAGCAGAACTCAAAAGTCTGAAGAAAGCAAATAGGTCAATCTCTCAGCACCGACTGCACATCAAAACTATTCTACTATTCCAATTCTTGGCTGATTTAGCTATAATTTGTCATTTAATCCCCCAAAACAGCAGCTGCTTATATTTTCAAAAAATAAGTATGATGACGGCAAAGTTATGGTACAATATATAACTACAGGAACTAAGCAGAACAAATAATTACTATCATGTCGGAATGAAGATTTATCAGATATCCACAACCACAAGAAATGTTTGACATATGGAAAAGTATAATGATACCTGTTCCATTAGAGTAGAATCAGTATTACCCTCCTCTTGTGTATCCTTAGATTCATCATGAACCACGTCTTCATGTTTTTCATCAGCACCATCCAACATTACATCATCATTCAAGCTTTTAAAATCGGCAGGAATTTGGCCTGATTTCAGTGCCTGCTAACATATATCCGATTAGATTCTGTATCAATCTTTTTTCATGATAGATAAGAAATTTAAATTAGGACAAGACAAGAAATTAGCCAAGAGAATGTATCATAAGGCCTACAATCTTTTGTCATGTCTAATTTTGTGAACAATGTTTAATTTTTGGTATTGGACATTTTTTAGACTTGAGGGATAAGAATGTTATGCACTGATGGTACATAGAGAGAAAGCATGAGGTAAAGATGAACTGAGTCTCGTGAATCAGGCTATATGGCAGGAACACTTGTAGAATGTAGCTCGTGAAATTGGAAAATGTTGAGGTGAATCTTAGGCTCTAGGATGATCCACTAGCTTATAGCGGATCAGCTCATTGCAACTATTTGGCACCACTAGCTTTTAGCATTTTTTTCACTAGCTTATAGCGTTGTTTGAAATGCTACTGCATTTGAGCTTATAGCTTACAGCGTTTCGTTTTTTCTATAAAATTCCTCATTTATTTTCCATTAAATGAATTTCTCTCTCATATTTAAGCATTAATTACAAAGATATATTTATGAAATTTTATGTTTATAAGTTATTTCAATCACTAATTTTACCAAACACTTTAAATTCAATCCGCTAGTATATCCACTATCTGTTTGTTTATTGGCTATCCGCTATTTTTTTTGTCAAACATAGCCTTAAAAAAATTTCCCATTCGAGGACAGATTCAACTATTGCATAGAATCCAAGTAGGAGTAGTTCATTTAAAGTAATCCCTGTGGCTTGGAAAGAGTCTTTGTCATATCAGTTATTGTGTTATTTGAAGAAAAAAATTGACAACAAACTGGTTTTTTTTATAAGACAATAAACTGGTTGGTCAATGGATTTCGTAGTTAATTATATTCTATGGATAGTTGATAAATATAATAGGTGGTTCAATTCAATAATCACTTCCTAAATATAATTAACGACTGTGAAGGCGAATGTCAATTTTTTTCACACGTTTTTTATTTTTCAATATATAATGTATGTCTTTAGAATATTATATGAAATCAAAGTAATGTTTTTCTTTGCAAATAATTATTCATTAAAAAAAGTTACATTATTTTAAAACATGAATAAACCTTTACATTCTCTCCATCTAAACAACATATAAAGCTATCTTCACTTCATTTTCTGGTCTTGTACTCTCTCGTTTTCTTCTCACATCCATTCAAAAGATTAAGTAATTAGGGTGCCGTGTGCGACTTTTAATTTGATATTTTGCAATTAAATATTTATTTCGTTTCAAAATATCTTTGTAAAATTCATTTAGTTCAAAATTAAGTATATTATCTTTATTTGTGTGTTGAATCGTAAATTTTAATTCAATATATTAAAAGTAAAATAAAATTTGTGCAATAAACTGAACAGACACTAGTTATTTTACAATTCCAGGTGTGACAACCTTAGAGACACATAGATAAAATTAAAGTAATGAAACAATAACCCTATTGCACTTATACATGCACACATATTATGTGAGAGGGAAAAATGAATCTTATATCTCCACCCTGGTTGAATCATTTACTGCACTGGAGATGGCAACATCTCATCTTGTTTGACATATTAATCCATTCCCTTACTCCTCAGCTGTTGCTTACCAAACACTGCTTACGTAATCCAAAATTTTTGTTGTGGCCAACTTGTTTCCTCCAAGGCTCATTATGCAACTTGTAATGCAAAACCTTATTTAACAAAAAAAAAACTATGGGTTAAAAGGTGAAATACAGACAAATACACCAATCAATTGCATAAATAAATATTTAATATGTCTCTGGTCTCTAGAAAACTACGACTATTCAAGTTTAGTCCCTATAAATTTTTATTTATTTTTAGTTCCTATATTGAACAAAAATTGTGTTTTTGGTCCCTCAGCAGGACTAAAAAAACACCCTAGAAGGTGTGTTTTGACAAAGCAGGATAAATATACCTGCATTAAAGTGGTGGAGACATCATCTTCTGTCAATTTTAAGAATTCAACTGCCCAATCATCAACGCGTCCAAGAGTAGCTTTTTGTTTTTCAGCTTCAAGCAAAACAGAATCGCGGTACAAGAATCTTTGCCAGATTTTTTGAACATTTGCTAGCTTCAATTTGATTTCTGTATCATTGAATCCCTGCATATAACCAATCATCATACATTTAAATTGTATTATTATCAATCAATTATGCAATACACAGAATGAAGATAAAGAAAAAAGGAGGAAAATACGTACTCGGAGAATCTTTATCATGTTGGGAATTTGCTCTTCAGGAATTCGAACAGCGAAGCTGTCATAGTTGAGAAAATTTTCATATGGTAGAAAAATCCCATCCTACAAAACAACGAAACGAAAATGAAAATTTAATTCGATTACTATCATTGATAATTTCAGTGATTTAGTAGTGGACTATCAACATGAAGAAGATAGCTTCAATCGTTAACTTCAGTCGCTAATCAATAGCCTTGAATCATTTTTAGATTATTCATGGGAAGTATAGCCATGGAAACTTTATGAAGATGGACCACTAAACTGAATAACGTTTAAAAATGTCAGGACCTAATTAGTAATATTATTAATGTTAGGGATTAAATTGAACTTTTCTGAAATTTGAGAGATCAAATTGGCTATTAACTCAACACAAAAATTATGACAAGCTTAACAAAGCTATCTTTCAAATTGATTCCCAAGAGAAAGTGAGGGAAAAAAAAGAGCATAATCTGTTACCTGAATGACCACAGGAATACATCCTTGCAAAACACTGTCTTCCATGCGTCCACTCCAACCATCTCCGGGAAACACTCCGCAGAAAACCGAGCTTGCTATATCTGCATGATAGTTATCAGTACGTTCTGGGGTGACGAGGACATCTTCTGCATGCTGTTTCCCAAGTTTTCCTTCCTTGTTAGGGCTTGATCCAAACTCTTCTGCCAGCTTCTGTCTGATACCCATACTATACCTGCATCATTTCCCATAAACATGAAACCGAAACTTTTATAACATTGCAAAAAACACACAACCCTGAAGTGCATCAGTTGATTAACAATATATCCAATAATGTTTGTTCATAAGAAAGTGAGGAAAATTATTCAACTTCATACAAAGGATCAGGTTTGTGTGGAGTTGGGACTGCATGCAATCATGCAGTCAACAAACTTGGGGCCATTCGATGTTGATTGGATAGTCCAGATTTCAATATCGGAATTTTATATCAAACACAAAATCAAAATTGTTCTTAAAATATGGATTGTCCCATCTTAATCGGGCGGCTCCAGAGTCCAGACTTGCTGAATGCACGACTGCACACAAATTCCAACTGCACCTAATCCAAATTCGTGTATTATACTACGCCGCCTTTTAAAAAATCCAAAACAGTTTTCTAATAAACTTACGAATCTTCTGGTCTTCCATGAGGGTAAGCTGGTCCTAAATTCCCATTGAAGTAGAAGAGTGTCTTCCGCTTTTCATGAGGCCTGAAAACAAAACATGTCAGGTCCATGGTTGCATTATTGATTTCAATAACTCGTGTAAATAGAACCATAGATTGAAGCACGAGAAGGAAAAACAAAGAAGATACGAAGGAAGTATTACTGAGCCCAAAGTTTTGAAGCCAACGCATTTGGATTGGGAACTTTCCATGCTGGAAGAACGAGATCTTTGTCAGGGTCAAAACATGGATGAGTGCCTCTTCTATCAGAAGGAATTTTATCCCAGTTATCAGCCCAATAAGCTGTGGTTGAATGGTCATGTTTTGTATTTGTGTTTCCCCAATGAACTAACATCATGCTCTTCCATATTTCCTTAGGGGCATAACAAGCACCTTCATCCCATGAAAAAAACTGCCTTCAGAGACAAAACTGAAACTATTAGCAAATGCTTTCTCAGAAGCAAATACAGTAAACAGTACTTCGTTGGAAAGCCTTTAGTACATAGGAAAATTTTCCAAAAGAATAACTTGAGCAAACATTTTATAGCAGTATGAATTTGTATCGTAAGATTCAACAAAATTCATGAATCGTGAGATTCAGCAGAGTGAATCGGGATTCATGTGCAAAAGAGATTCACCCTAAGATACGTATCGATTTGGTTTGATTTCGTATCGAATCGGGATATGAGTCATATGAATCATAAGATACTGATAACCATGGGAAAAAGCATTCCCCTTGCACATACCCATATGTGGTCCCTTCCCGATGAGCGATTCCAATAAGAATATTGCTCGACGATGTGATTATATGCATTCTTATAATATTCCAAAGTGAGCGAGCTCCTCAACCCCCTATGCTCCTGAACTTACAAGAAAATGCAGGAAAAAAGTGAGAAATAGCGATACAAAACATGGAATATGTGACCAATGCTACATAGATGTATCTAACGATATATTCCAAAACAAATCTACAATCCAAAAGCAACATAATCTGAGCAGTAATGTAGATTCTATAGATAAATTCCAGTAAAAATGTCAGATTGTCAGTTAAAATATACCCGCGCATTCAAGTGAGGAGCATCATCGGCTCGAGTTATGATGCATGAATCAAGAACCGGAACAAAGAAAAAATCTGCTTCTTCACCATTTAGAGTTCGATGAGGACTAGCCAACAAACTCTCATAAAGTGCCATCTGCAGATGTTCCAAAATAAAAATATTGCAAAAATATTGATCCGACCAACTGAAATGAACCTTTAAAAGTTCATGAAATACCTGAGCACCATACAGATGTTCCATCCATACTGTTGCATTATTCTCTTCATAAAGTCTATTTACACACTCTAACTTAAAATGGCGGCCCTATAATAACCAAAAATAGTAAAAGACAAATCAATATAGAAAAACATCAAAACTTTCTCTTGGAATGTCATCAAGAGAGTTGACATTTAGATCATCCTCACCTCCAATAGCAGGCTGTTGAATTCCGGGGGCAAATCGTAAACGTATATAAGAGGCCTTTTCTTTGCCACCACAGCATTAACAGTGATTAATTTTTCACTGGCATGAATATTGTCAGGGACATCGACTCGAGCAGGACGAAGCCAACCAGGCCACTCTCTTATAGAAGATATCACAGATGGAGTGCTGCAATCTGCTCCATACCAGCCATTATTACACTGAAAATTCCCATATTCAGTTTATCTATTGATATTGGAATTCGGATGGAAATGTCAATGCGAAAATGAAAAACAGGTTATCTACAGACATTCAATAGAAACAAATAGAATTTATTCTGCATAAAATGTGAGTGTAGTTTCATTTAAGCTTACTGCTGTTATCCTTGAGAAACTTGTCAATGTAATTTAATGAAATGAAACTAGACACTATTTTTAGACAGATGATAACTGACATTCAGTATTTCAAAAATATTTCATTTTTGTAATTGCTACTCAACATCAAATAGCTTCACATTATAGGCTTCTTAGTTCTACAGAATCCAGACCCTCAACATTATAAGTTATAATCCAAAGAATAAAATCATAAGTATACTAAAGCTCTAGACAAAACCTGTTAAAATATAAAATCCTATAGTATATTTTTCTAAAATATGAAATCCTAATCAAATAAGAAATCTTGATATCATGATATTTTTCTAAAAGCATATTTTCCTAAAATTTCTCATAGTAAAAAAAAACATAATAGTTCCTAAATAACACAATAACCATAAATTTTCTTTATACTGCATCAATTTGCTGCTTGTCTATTTTCTGTTGCTCATCCAATCGAAGCACGCCTTCTGTTTTGTGTCTGTGCTGTTTCTATGTTCTATTACCCGTTACTTATATAATTTTGTGTTCTTATTGCTCTATATTTGTTTTAAGTCGTCTCAGTTGCAGAATCTCTAAAATAGGCGGCTCGGGAAATTTATTGAAACTTGTTTGAAATATTGGATATTATCATAAAAAAATAATAATTTTGTTTTTGTACTAAGTAAACTCTTGGGAGTTTATGAGTCGAGTTTACGTTGACTCTTGAGTTGGATAACCGAACTAACAAGATAAATGCTCATCAATCTTCCATTTTTCTCTTCCTTTTTCATTTTCTTTATTCTTGGTTTGTTATCCTCCAGCTTCAAGATATTTGATATCTAAAACATCCTTTCTACTCAGGCAGAAAATTTTCAAGAGATAAAACTTTCTTTTGTAATGAACCTAAACTTTTTAGGCAAACAAAAAACGTTTCGAAGACGTTTTAGTAGTAATTTATTTACCACCAGCCAATCTCATGCAATGCCCATTTGAAAAAAAAGAATTACCTGACAAAATCCACCACGACAGTGGCCATGTCCAGAGCATTGATTAATACAAACAGATTCAACAGGCACTTCACATAATCGGCCCCAAAGACCATCATATTTGCAATCACATTCCTCTTTGATTTTCATCTTGCCAGCATATGCTTGATCCGGGTCCACATTACACCAACCTGGCACGCTACCATTAGTTGAGAACACATCTGGGTCAACTTTTGACCAATTCACTATTTTGGGACCACCAGGTGCAGAAGGTGGACTGCAAAAGATATAAAGTTTGTGACTTGAATGGTACATTGAGGAAAACTAGCCAATGAAATTCGAATTTGGATTTAGTGTGGTCAGAGAGAGTGTGTTGTCATGCATTTGGTCAGCTTGG
Source organism: Astragalus glycyphyllos (assembly GCA_963573325.1). Classification (NCBI taxonomy): domain Eukaryota; kingdom Viridiplantae; phylum Streptophyta; class Magnoliopsida; order Fabales; family Fabaceae; genus Astragalus; species Astragalus glycyphyllos. The sequence continues at coordinate 43,489,818 of OY754309.1, forward strand.
AGCCATCCGATCAAAGATCAGACAATCAAGATTTTAAGCGCAGTTTTTGATTTTTGCTTAATATAAAATTCAGATTTAAAATCTGGACTCCGAGCTGACCAAATGGATGACCACTCTCTCTCTCTCTCCGACTGAACACAAGCCGGATCCATGAAACTAAACATAAGAAATTACTTTCACATACTTAAATTGAAACCCACATGTCTCCGCTAGTGGACGATTTGGATATTTTGTTCCTTCTCCACAGAAGCACATTGCTCTTGTCTTGTCACAGTTGGCTGGGCAAATTGATACAACCCATGGCCCAAATGGTTGATCTGGTGATCCTGGGTAGTTGCACTCTAATTCCAGTTTTTCAGTGCATCCATCACCTGTCACCCCAGAAAATAGAACGATTGTTCAGACCAAATAATGAGATATGTTTTGTCGCATTAATCAAGCATATTCAGAAAATGTTAGCAACAAGTTGTATCATTTTCTTCCTTGTCCTGCTTTAAGCAAACTAGGAATGTTAATATAATGTACTACTTTTGCACTTAATATGATAAATATAGCAAATTCTAATTATAACTTAAAAGTAACTAGAATGTCTACTACTTTTGCATCTTAACGTGCTACCTACCTCTAAACACAAAGCTCAAAAAGAATGGTATAAGCCCTAATCAAAAACTAACATGCCAGCCATTAGTTGGTGGAATAAATGTTGCAGGGAAATATATCTTGACTATAAATGCTGAACTCTAAAGCACTTTGTAAAGACCTTTGTATCTAATTACTAAAAACAACTCATCATACGAGAAAATGGCTTGCGGTGTGCTCGGGTTTATAAAAACTCGGTAGGTCTTTGATGTCGTGATTATGTCCAATTTACCGATCATCAAAGAATATGTTTGAACATCAATGTCCCAGTAAACTTCAATATTGATCGCCACCATATTAAGAGAGCAGTCTTGATCACCACCATACTAAGAGAGGATAGAGCTAATAAATTATAGAAAGAAAGTTGCATGTACTGCAAGATTGTTAAAATAAGATATATTCTACCATTTGTGGCTGTTATCAGTATCTTACAATTCATAGATTCGTATCCCGATTCGATATGAAATCAAACAAAATTGATACGTATCTTAGTGTGTATCTCTTTTGCACCTGAATCTCATCCTGAATCCCGATTTGCTCTGCTAAATCTCACGATTCATGAGTTTTATTGAATCTTACGATATGAATTCACACTACTAAAATGTCTGCTCAAGTGGTTTTTTTTTGGAATTTTTTCTTAAATAGGATATAATAAGCCAAAAGCAATCCTTCTAAATACCCCAAGTCAGATTGACTAACAAACAACCTTATATTATTGGTCTCCACTCCCTCCTAAAATGCGAATTTTTCAAACTTTCTGCCTACATAGTGCTTCACGCCATCCCTTCTCCTCTGTTATTCTTTGTTTTCCGCTCCTCAATTTATGATTTGAATAAATTGAATTGTTTTAAAGTCCACATATGATATATAAGTTTGTACTTTTTAGTTTAGTTCTCTTGTTTTTACTAACAAATGTCATACTTTTATTGATCACGTATATTACGATTCATAAAACGACACGATTTAAAAAATAGGTATTCCGATTCAAGATATGTATCCCGATTTGATAACCATTTCGGCTTCTGGTTAAGCATTCTATATATCAAGTCAAAAAAACGAAAGGATGGAACAGAACTAACCGGAATAACCATGAAAGCATCGACATTGTCCCAATTCTCGATTACAAACTCCTAGGCCACTGCAGTCATTTTTGCAGTTATTGCCCCCTATTATCTGTAAATCATATGAATTAAGCACCAATAATTACTTTCAGTAACCGGCAATCAACTAAATTCCAATAACAACCATACAACTTCTGAAAAACTAACTACCAGAAATACAAAACCTATGAATTAACAACTCAGATTGAATACAAGAAACAAAAAACGAAAACACAAGCTAAGAGTATCCCTTGTCACCTCAGAAATGTTGACTTCCTTTGTAACAGAATCGCAACCTGCAAGCCATCGACCAATCTCAGCCTTCCACGGTGCACCATTATAAACAACCGCTCCAAGCAAGTCAGCTGGAAACTCATGCTTCAAATCAATTACAGGTTCCTCCCAACCATGGTTACTTACTAAATCTGCTGATGCATTAGTTGGAATGCAAGAGTCTGAAGCTAGCTTAAAATAATTGAAAGAAGGTGTCAAAGGGTACAAGAACAGATGCACTACAGAAATCAAAACCACAACAGAAGCAATTGATGCGGCAAGAGACCAAGAACACCTCCAGTTTTTCATGGAGACCAAATCTAACAGGTCTCTTGCCATTCACCAATTTTGCAACACTAAACAAACTTGTCAAATTCACCAAGCTGCCTTGACATCATAACCTGAAACATCAACAAATGTAGTAATAAATAAATAGTACTGCTTGCAATGACCATATAACCATAGCATTACAAAGATCAACTAACCTTAAAATTAAAGAAGAAACACTAAAAAAGTGGCAATTTATTACTACTACTACTACTATTACAGCAATCCTCATTTAAACTATTAACACACAAATAGAAGAATCACAATTGAATTCAATAAAGAAAGGCAATAATCATGTGAATTCTGACATTTACAGACAGTTGACTCACCTTTCTAGGATCTAAAATCCAAAACAGAGAAGCTCTTGAATGAGAAGACCTCAATTTAACAATTGAATTTAAAAGGTGGCTCTTTTTGGTGTCCCGGCTACAGAGATTGCAAAAGGGTCGTGATTTTGGCTAATGGGGATGCCAAAAATTGCGTCTTTTATTAATTTTAATTATAATTTAGCCGGCGAAGTTGTCAACAACACTTGAATTATATAGAGGGGTGACACTGCACTACTTGTAGAATGATTCTCCGTATAAATAAATGTAATATTCTTTCTAAGTTTAGGTTTCAGGAATTGATTTATGAATGAAAGGGATAGATTTGGTTTAAGATTACTAATAACAGTGAAGAAATGGGTTATTATGGGAATGGAATGTGTGGGTTTTCAGTTTTCACCTTCAAAAGCCGCCAAGATTCTTCTCTCACGTCGTGAATGTTAAATGACGCTATTGCCCTTCTAGCAGTCAAGTGCCTCCATCCAAGTGATGACTGATGAGTGATGACGGAGTTGTCTTTGTCCATATTGGACAATATTTGTCTATTTATAGCAATCATACATGTCAATGATTTATGGGTGCTTCTACTCTACACCATTGCTATCTATGGTACACAATGCCACATGATAATTTAATTGTTTAATTTGATGTATTTTTATAATTATCTTTTACTTTAAATTAAAATTTGTTTTGAGTAGTTTCTCATAAAAATCATTTTATATAAAATAATTTTTTAAATGGTTTAGTTTCTCATTAAAGATATTTTAATCGTGACTTTCAAATTTGTCATCATATTCACATCATGGCTTGTATATATTAGACCATATACATGCACACTAACGATTAGGATTTCTCCTTTGTAGCCATGCATGCATTATTAGTAATAGAGTACGCTAACTTTTACTTGCTTTTAGTCCTTTCTGACAAAATAGGACTTAATGCATCCGAACCAAGCTCTTGGAGCTCGTTTCAATCCATATAGAATTCATATACCTTACTTTCACTTTCCTTCTTCACATACCTCTTTCGTTGCTCCACATATTCTGATTTGACATCAAGCTGGTATAAACTCCACTCTTTGAGCTGTAAGAGCTATTACAGCCCTTATGGTATCCAGTCTACTAACCTGGGATAAAACTTGTGTCAATTCCATGCTACTAAGAATATCCCTTAGCAACCAACTCTGCTTTATACTTGGTCTTGTAAAATCTACTTGGCTACTATTTTCTTGACAGTTAACTCCCATGTTTCATTCTTCGCTTGAAGTTATTCCAGAATCCATAGCTTTGTCTCCATTTAGCACTTTTTTACTGCCATGTTCACATCCCCTTCTTCATAAGAAAGACCTAGACTATTATCATAATCTCTTAACCAAATCTATATTTGGTTTTAACTCAGTGAATCCAGTTTGGATCGAGGAGTATGTATCTTTTATTGTGATTGAACTTTGTGTATAAAAATTTGAAATTGATTAACACTCCATTGTACGATTTTTAATGCGTAAAACATCATTTAAAATAAATATATAGCATACATTTACTATTATTTTTATTACATAGAGTGCCTAAGCCTGAAAGAGATTACACACAAAAAACGCGGAGTAGAAACTCCTCTCAAATCATTATCAAGTATAACTGATCACACGCCATTGCCGCCAACGCATCCGTACACTTGTTTGCCTCCCTATAAGAATGAGTAATCTTCACTTCCACCCTTCATGGATTTCTGGCTCATCATTGAGCAATTGATTGACCATCAGAATTTAGTTTAACCTAGCGGCACTTGGAGCCTTCCAACAAGCTTGGATCACCTTCTTTTTCTTATTGATGACAGAGACCTGTTTATGCAAATAGTTAATATACTGATAAACTTCATCGAACACCAGTAACCAAGGACGCAAAGCTCTTATAAAACTATCATCATGCACCACCTTATTTCTCCAAATCCATAACACATTACGAGCTGTCTCTCAAACATTTAAAATGACTCTAGTTTGCACCCATAATTTCCTTAGTCGACTCTCCAACGCCCTATAACCAATCTTCCTTCCCAATAACTTAACAATAAGACCATCTTCCAAGGCATCTGGGTCCTCAGTTCCTCTTCCTTTAACAAGTAAATTATCAGACACTCATGATTTCCCAACAACCTCTCCTTAATCATGATTGGTTTTTTCTCCGTATTACCGATAGTAGGTCAGCAAATGAACAAATAGTGATTTTGTAGTTTATGTTGGGACAAATTGGATGGAGGGACCTACTAACGGTAATATGGACGGAGGGACGAACGTGGCTCTTTTTACAATTATCAAGGACGAATTTGTCTCTCACAGAAATTGTAAGGGACTGATTTGGGTCTTTACTTGTTAAAAAACATAAAGGAATTTTTCAAAATTAAGAGGCACGATAACAATTTTGCCAAAAAAGAAAAACCGAAAGCATAGTAAGGACTAAGGAACGAGGTTGGCATGAATTCGTTCATCTAATTTGCATCGACAACAACGTGAAGTTAACACAATGAAACTAAAATTTGAGAAAACTAAAGAAAGAGATTATTAGTAACATAATATCTATGAATCAATGAATAAGGGTATAGCACCTGCAGTTGTGATCCTACCAGTGGGCCTCATCTTCTTCGCCTCTGGCCTCATCGTTAACCTCATCCAGGTACCTTCTCTTCTTTTCTCAATCGCCGATAATTTCTCTTTTATTTCTTTTTTTTTTTAGATTCATATTCATTTTTTATTCCACCTTTGTTTCTTATTATTGCATTTCACTCCTACGTCTCTGAATTGTAAACCGTCATCATTGAAATGAAATCCTTTCTTTTGTTGTCGAATTAATTGATTTTCATTTGTGTGTTTGTTAGGCAATATGCTACGTGATTGTACGGCCAGTGTCAAAGAATTTACACAGACGGATCAACAGGCTCGTTGCAGAACTTCTCTGGCTTGAGCTAGTCTGCCTTTTTGATTGGTGGGCTGGAGTTAAGGTCTCTCTCTCATGTTTGTTTATTTTATTTTAGTGCATTTTTTTTATAGGGAAATGTTGTTGGTTAATTAGTTAGGAGTAGGTTTCTTCGAATCCTTTATTAGTTCCCTAACTCATCAACTGAGCTATCTACTTCGCCCTGTGCAAACTCTTGTTTACTTGCTTTTTATTCCCGATAATGTGTGGCGGCATTGAATTTTAAGTTTATTCTTTAAATGCATTTCCTTGCTTTGAGTGTGTAAATGAATCAGGAATTTTTGGTCTGATCATCAGCTTCAGCTTTACCATTTATTTTAAACAAGGAGGGTTAAGTTCGATTGAATTGAATCTGGTTGTTAGCGAGCGTAGCTTCTACCTGAAATTACTGAAACAATAGGTGTAAACCTAGGCAGTTATGTTTTGGTGTACCATTCCAACCTAAGATTTGAGTATATGTTGTTTGATAACGAGATGCAATAAACATGGTTCTGTTGTTTCCAGTGCTCAAAGACAATCAAATTCAAATGACAAATTTGATGTTTATCCAATTGAAATAAGGTTGCTCTAGCTTCTTTTCTTTTTTTTTTTTTAAATAGAAGGAATCTAATCGAGGAGAGGGAAGATAACTGCTGCGCTTTCATCATTCCAATAGCAACACTGGCCAGATTTATAAATTAAGAACTTCGGCTTTAGTCATGTTAAATTGCTCATGGGCTCGAAACTATTGGTGACCGGAAAAATAGCTTAGCATCAGTGAGCAAAACTTCAATCCCTTAAATTGCTCACTGATGCTAAACTATTTTTCCGGTCACCAATTTAAGGGATTTGGCCTTAAAATTGAGGAATATCCCATGTTGATTTGTTACTTATGGATGTGTGGTCCATATGGCTGCAGATCGGAGAGGATTGCAAGAATTCGTTACTTGTGTTATTTTTGATACTTACTTTCTCCTTTCTTCTTCTATTGCATCTTCCCATAAAAATTGCTACGAAGAGGTCGACCTTTAGGAAGAAAATGGATATTACTTCTTACCAAGCCATGATCTACCAATCAATTTAGTGCATAGATTTATTCTTTTTTCTTTTAAACGGAGTTTCTTTTTCCTTTTGCTAACCCACCATAATTAAGGTCTTTCATCCTGATAGGTGCTCTAGGGTATCCTCACTGCTTAGGCCTTTTGGGCTTGCTATGGGAGTAATATCTGGGTCAACAGCGGGATGCCCGGTTTTTCACATGGGTTGGGCCCGACGACTCTAGGAATAGACTTGAGTTCGTTTACTGGGAAGAGTCACGTTGCCAACTGTCCCAACATCAAGTTGTTAATAGAGCTCGTTTTTTATTTGAACAAAAAAGTTGAGAGATTTGTGATTCCAAAAAAGATTTTACCTTGTGAAACGAAGGCTCTGGGTGCTTATATTTCCTTGGTTTAAAAGTAGTCTTAGTTGAAGGAAATAATGCTTTAGACAAAGGAAATTGGAAAGATTAGGACTTTGGACTATATTATTCAAAGACCTCATTTTTTATCTTGCTCCTTCAACAAATGGTAATCGTTTAGGCAGTTGGTTGGTTGTTAGCCACAACATGAAGGGAACTTCTATCCTAACAACAATCAATCTCTTCTCTACTGTAGGTTAATAATTTTTAATCTATTGTTAGCTCTGCCTTATGTCATTTTTTTTTTAATTTCTATGTACTGCGAAGCATGTTGCAAACCTGGAAATCTGATGTTATCTAAGAAGGAAATTTTGTCATTTGAAAGTACTGTCATGTATGAACTCCGATTCAATTTAATAGTATCTAGTGTGTCATTTGGTTTGATCAAATATTTAATTTGGAACATTTTGGCTTCAGATCCAAGTATTCACAGATGGTGAGACATTTCGTTTCATGGGTAAGTCCGCTGAACTATGCATTTTTTGCGAGTTTTTCCCACTCTTGCTTCTTGCCATTTTCTGCATTTAAATCAGCTGATTCTGGCTGCAATTTTCCAGGTGAAGAGCATGCTCTTGTCGTATCCAATCACAGAAGTGATATTGACTGGCTTGTTGGATGGATCTTAGCTCAGGTGATTAACTTATTTAGTACGGACTATGGCCTTTTTCACATCTTTAATGCAAGCAAATCAACACACGTTTACACATGTATTAGTATTATCATTAGCACGAGTAGTTTATTTCAATTGATTTTCTGGTGTCAAACCAGGACAAAAGGAACTGATGCATCTGTGCTATTGTATATTAAATATGGCATTCCTCGAGTCAATATTATGTTTTTTATTCATCTGATTTGTGGTTCAAATGCTGATTGATTGTTGACATTAATTATTCAACAGCGTTCAGGTTGCCTTGGCAGCACTCTTGCTGTAATGAAGAAATCATCAAAGTTTCTGCCGGTATGCTTTGACATTACTTGTTATTTTGAAATAAAAATATGGAACTTTGCTTGCTATTCAGTCACGATGGTTTAGATCGATATATCATGGGTGTCAGAATAATGTGAATATATATAGATATTGTATGAACTAAGAAATGTTGGGATGTATTGGGTGTCAGACATAATGTCAATTTATACGGTTATCACATGACCTGTGTCCTGTTAGGTTTGACTAGACGTGGAGTTGGACCTGCTTTGCTTAGGATTTTTTATTCATTTATTTCACTTTTTAAGCTTAATTTATTTTCCAACAGATGGTAGAGCCCAAAAAGTCACAAACTATATTGCTTAGCACAAAAATAGAAGTCCATTTGCTTTGGGCTTGTGGTCATTAGGTCAAAGACTTTAATTCCTATTCTGAAATGCCAATATTGAATTGTCAAGATAACACGCCCTGTATAGCAACCATTCTGCTAGGGGACTTTTTGGTAGTGGTTGATTGATAGTGATGTATTTTTTTTTGCAAATGGTCACTTACTTGACAGTACTGAATCATTTCTTAAAGTTTGGATTTAATTTAGATGTATCCACGTACAATATGTTTTAAGATTTTTGTAAAAAAATGAATATTTCTATATATTATACTTTTTTATACATTACTTATTGAAAAAAGTAACACCATCAACTCTATTTTATATATTCCACTTATTTTCACGCCTCCAAAACTCCGAATATAAGCTTCTCTAATATTATTTTGAACCTAGTGTACTATACTACTCAGTGACACTCACCCACTTGGAAGAAACAAACATTAGAAGTTTTTCTATCACCTACCTAGAAACAATTTCTGCTTGAATACTCATCACGTGTAAACTAATAAAAACTTGATTTGCTGCTTATTTCATCTCAACTTCTATTTAATGTCATTGGTGATCTATCTACTAAGTCCCAATATGCAGGTCATTGGTTGGTCAATGTGGTTTTCTGAATATCTTTTCTTGGAGAGAAATTGGGCCAAAGATGAAAGCACATTAAAGGTATAGGACCATTAGTTATTCAAATATAATTCATAAATATGCTGGATGCTCATAAGAGATTCATGTCTGTGCATGTTATATTAATGTCTTCTCAACCATGCACCAAGATGCAAAGTAGCTTCTCTCGCTCTGACCTCTGGCCACTCCACACGCTCTTTCTTTTGTTTCAGTATTTGTGAATCCCATTTGAATTGCAATATTGTATGTGCAGTCTGGCCTACAGCAACTGAGGGATTTCCCTCTTCCCTTTTGGTTGGCTCTCTTTGTAGAAGGGACTCGCTTTACACAGTCCAAACTATTAGCTGCCCAGGAATATGCAACATCATCTGGATTACCTGTTCCTAGAAACATTTTGATTCCAAGAACTAAGGTTACATCTAAATAATTTCTTATCTTCTTTGTTTATCTTTTTCCTTCTCTTCTCTTTCCTAGTTTGAAGCAATTCTGCAGGAATTGTAAACTATCCCACTTATGAAGTCTTTTTCAGACCATATCATATCCGATGTGGGACGGATACCATCTTAGAATTTGGGTGGCCTAACTAAATCCTTCAAAAACAGCTTGCAAAGTGAGGAATGCGTCCCACTTATAAACTCTTCTTCAGACCATATCACATCCGATGTGGGACTCTAAACAAAATAATTTATATTAGCATTTTCTTGGCAGAATTTATTAGACTTAATACTATTCTACTCTTCATGATTAGTGATCTTGGTGATTTCAACTGTATGCTAGGTTAATATGGACATTAGGTCATTTATTTAATTTCAGCAAGAGAACAAACTAGTGGTGTTTTCATGGTTGAATTGCCATTGCTGTCTGCCATGGAAAATAATTCTGTGCAGTACAGAAGTTATAGTAAGAGCATAAATTTAGGCATCACATCTAGGGGAAAGACTGTGGTTCTGATTTTACACCCATTTAATTTTAGCTATAGGATTTTAAGGATTTTTTTTTTACCCTTTAGGGCATGTTTGGGGTTCGGGACGAAGGGAATGGAAGGAATCATAAGAGCACGAAGGAGAAGGGAAGGAAAGTTAATGAGAGGTTACAACTTGAGTATTCTTCCCTTCTTTGTGACATTTAAAATCATACAAAATGTTCCAAATCGGGTGATCGCATGTTAGGAATGGGTTTAAGCCCAATCGAAGTGATAAGGTCTGGAAAGCGTGCTCTCGAAGAAACAATTATAATTTTTGTAATTTAAGTTAATTACAAACCGTAACAGCTGGTTTTAAGTTAATTACATAACAATTACACTCGATTGCAAATTGTTACAGCTGATATTAAGGGGCACTGGCTTGTTTAAATAGGAGGTTTTGGTCCTTTGGATTGTGGAAAAGAAAAGGGAAGGGGTGAGAATTTCTAAGCAGCACAAGGAGGCAGCTGATCAAGACACGGAGACAAATCATGCATAGACACGAGGGGAAAATGTAAAGGTGGTGTAGGAAGCCTGATACATTTAGGTGCTATATTATTTTAAAAAAGATGAAAACCAATTTAACAAGTAGCTAGTGATGAGAACAACATTGCCCCAAAATTTTATAGGTGGATCGTAACAAATGGCCTACCTCAACGATGCAATGATGCTTTATTCCTACTCTGTGATTTGTTCTGGAGTGTGTAGACAAGTGGACACCGATAATGCCATAAAAGAATAAAATAATGCCATTTTGAATTCTCGCCATGAAAAATGAAATTTGTCCAAAATGAGTTTGGATTTCATTGCAAAGGTTTCAAATTCAATGAAAATTTCAATTATTCTTTCATTGAAAAGATCAACAATGAAAGCATCAAAGCACGTGTATTCTAAGACACAACTAAATTTGTGATTTATAATTTGGATATTCAGATAGATTTCAGGCTGCTCTTCTGTGTATTTATTTGGAAAAGCATGCTCATTGCTTGCATGTTTATGGGTGTCTTTCTTCCTATGCGTTTTACAAATAGGACTATGCATATTGCACATTCTTGGTGCTTTTCATTTCTTCCGAGGTATTTGGTTTATTGTTCTGTTTCAGAAGATCTCCGATCGTTCTTAATATCTGTACTTTCACTCTTTTTCTATCTCAAAATTACTTGTTTTAGTAAAACTCAAATCGCTTGATGTTGTTTGGAATGTACGGAAGTTTACATGATTTTTAATTTCAAGTATTATTTTACCTATAAATTAGTTATTGATTCACGTTATCTATATTTTTGCTTCCTTACTCTGGCTTCGTTGCTCTTTTCCGTTACTTGCTCTGATGTATTTACTCAATTATGCTGCTTTCAGGGGTTTGTTTCAGCAGTAAGCCATATGCGCTCATTTGTTCCTGCCATCTATGATGTAACAGTGGCGATTCCCAAGAGTTCACCAGCTCCTACAATGCTAAGACTCTTCAAGGGGCAACCTTCAGTGGTGAGCCACTCAAAATTGAGATCTTATGTATTGAATTAGGAGGCACAAAAGGAGTGAGTTCAGTGCTCAGTGTTAGTTTTGATTTTTGAGTATTATCATCTACCGATGTACTATAAAGTGCATCTCAGTGTGAACTAAGGCCGTGTCTAATTAGCTTCTAACTTATGAGAACTTCTCAACTTCGTAAGTACTTGATTCTCAACTAGCAAAAAAACCCTTATACGTTTATAGTTGTCTATGGAGAAATTAGATGGGAGTGCTTCTAAAAGTTTGAGGTGTATATGATCACATCAACTTGTGTGGAAGCTATTAAGTATGAAATTTACAGCTTCCTTTCTTGATTTTCTTTTTTCTTCATTTTATTTGGTATATGGTTGCATGGGACAACCAATAGAAACTTTTAGTAAGATAAGTGAATCAAGTAGAAGATTGATCAAAGAAAAACAATAGAAGATACTATTAAAAAAGCTCATTTTTGTTATGATTTTAAACTTCAATGAAATTTGGTTTTTGATTTAGTCTAAATTGTTCAATGATTGATCCATATATCCAATCACACTTGGTAGGATAAGTCTTGGTTGTTGTTTTGTAATTATTGTGGTACAAATGATTATCTGGTTTGACTTAGATTTGCTATCCTAGAGATTTCAGAGGCACTCTTGTTATGGAAAAGAAAAGAGAAGTGACTTAGCAATTTGGTGCATATGTTTTTTAATTCGAAGAATAAAGGGCCTTTACGGATCCATAGTTTTCTATCTGTAGCTGCTTGGAGTCCTGGGGATCAAGTGATCTGCCTGCACCCTTTTATTATGCTGGTTGTTTTTGAAACTTTTAAGGTTCATCATCTTGTTTAAAGGATTGGATGACTTCTTTAGTTGCTGTTGCTTTAGTTCGGTTTTCTTCATCAAAAGGATTCTTTATTTTTCTTAAGTAGTCCTTGATGTTTTTCTTTATAAAAAGTCATGATTAATTAAAAATTAACTCTTATGGTTATTAGGTGCATGTGCATATTAAGAGGCATTTGATGAAGGATTTGCCAGAAGCAGATGAAGCTGTTGCTCAATGGTGTCGAGATGTATTTGTGGCTAAGGTTTGTGCTAATTGAATCTTTTAACTATTGTATTTTTTTGTTTTCCTTTGTTTCCAGTGCGGTCCTCATGTCCGATATTTTAGTTTGGTTGTCCTAGTTTTATTAAGAACTGATTTTACATGCTTTTGTACACATCATGTCTATTTGCAATTTGCAAGCATGTCTTGGTAGATTTTGTCACATCAATGTCTATAAACTCCAGTGGTTTGATTATTTTACAATTTCACTCTTCCATGGGCATTGGGTACAGCAGGATGCCTTGTTAGACAAACATATAGCCGAGGACAAATTCGGTGATCAAGAGCAGCGGGATATTGGTCGACCATTGAAGTCTCTTCTGGTGAGATGTTCTCTTTTTCTGTACCCTATTTGCATACAGTGTTTTGGTTGTTTGCTTTTCCTGGTCAATGATCAGTTTCACGTCGGAGACAGGTTGTCATAACATGGGTTTGTGTAGTTGTCACGGGGTCTGTGAAGTTGCTCCAATGGTCTTCACTACTATCCTCCTGGAAGGGTATCACATTTTCAGTATTTGGTTTGGCAATTGTTACTGCACTCATGCAAATCTTGATAATGTTCTCACAATCTGAGCGTTCAACACCTGCCAAGGTTGCCCCTGCAATGACCAAGAATAGAGAAGAACAACGACTACAAGGTGGGGATGACAAACAAAACTAGATCACACAAGTTACCCAAATATCCTATACATAAATAGGAAATTCTTCAGATATTACATCTTTTGGCTATGAAATTCCACCATGTATGTATTCAGTTTTCCTTGTATTATTATGCATGCATATCCATTCATTGTTTTCAAATTAGGATTAATTTGTAATGTTGTATAGACAATATAGGATAGGATGGCGTACAAAATTCTGACCTGATAATGCATTCTTCTCGTGGGCACATATGTACATTGAAAAATTAGTTTTGTGGCTAGTTTAGGCTACTCTTTTTTCTTCGTTGGGATGCGATTATTTGCTTTTATATTTGGAAAAAGTCTAATGGACTAGCCCTCTTAATAAGAAAGAAAATGATAAAAAAAGAAGATGAGAAAGCACATAATTCCTACCATCTTTTTCCAATAAGAAAGAAAGTGTGTGCGCTCGCGCGGGTGTGAAGTTCCTGTTCAGCAGTATGTGCCTAAGCAAAATGACTTAATAGTCAACGAAAGTGGTCACCCTAAAGATCCCAATAATGCCAATAGCGTAATTGATCATCAAAATAATGTCTTTGCTGAAATAATTTTTTCAAATGAAAAGGTTGAGGAAGTTGACAATTCTCATGGCTCAAATTTACATGATGATGAGGGAGATGTTCATAGAGATGAGAAGTTGAATAAAGAAACACATGATCATTTTACTAACAAAAGGTGATTCAGCGGTTGAAGATAGTCTAAAGGTTTTAGTGCAGTATAAACCCTGTTAAAACTATTGATAAGTGGTTGATAAAATGAATCTTAAAAATTGTTTTGAGTCTTTTGGTCAAGTTACTGAAGAAGCTTTAGAAAGTGTAGCAGCAGACTTTAGGACTTTGGACAGACTATGGGCTGCTGATTTGGAGATTCTGAAGAAGATATTCAAGAAACACCTAGCAATGCTAAAAAAGTATTTCCGAATGAAGTACATTCTTTGCCACCAATAAGGGAAATAGAATTCACTATCGATTTGGTACCCAATACATAACTTATTTCCATATCTCCATACCAAATATCACCAATTGAATTAAAAGAACAATTGAATGTTCTAATGAGTCGGGAGTTCATAAGACCAAGTGTATCACCTTGAGGAGCGCTGATCCCATTCGTCAAGAACAAATAGTCTAGCCTATGCATAGACAATAGACAGGTAAACAAAGCAACAGTGAAGAATAGATATCATTTACCTAGGATAGACAATTTGATAGACCGATTAAAAGGAGCATCGATCTTTTCCAAGATTGATTTAAGATCTAGATACCATCATATTAGAGTCAAGCAAGAGGATATTCCTAAATCAATCTAGATACCATCATATTAGAGTCAAGCAAAAGGATATTCCTATGACAGCTCGAAACTAAGGACAACTTTCAAACAGTCATCTTCTCTTTCAACTTTAAATTTCAACTCGTATCAATGACATTTGTGCGCTTATCTTTCTACTCATTTTCAACTGTTCTGGCTAGCTCAATCAATTGAACCAGTCTAGTGGTTGGCTAAACTGCATTTCCCCACAAGTTTAAAACTCTTATTTATTTCTTTATTAGCCATAAAAAATAATTGCAAATAAACCAATTAACCATAAGTCAAAAGCATAGTTATCAAAATCGAGATTCTACGCAAGATCGGGAGGGGGGTAGCGAAATCGTAAATCTTAAAATCGCAAGTAGAATTGGAAGATTCTACCGAAAAAAAAGTGTAGAAAAAAGTAGAATAGGGGGTTAACAAAATCGTAACTCATAAAATCGTAAGATTTTACTAAAATGCAAATATTACTATTAATAATATAATGCATAAGTTCATAAGTATTGATCAAAATAAAACAACCAACAACCAAATCCACCAAGGAAACTACTCAGTCTTAAACATAAACCAACAACCAATGAAACTACTCAAAAAAAAAACCACTGTACAGAATAGGAAATGAAAAAACAGAATAACAGGAAGCAGCCATGATCTCAATTTATAAAACCACAACACAACAGCAAAAAAATAAATTTCTGAGTTTATAAAAAATTAACAGGAAGCAGCAAACGTAAGAAGTGGTCCAAGAAAACATACGAAATGGTTGAAATGTTAGAAATTGGGTAAAACGTAAACCGGGTCGCAAAACCCAACCCATTTACCGTGTTTTTAAATAACTCTATTCTGAACGATTTTCATTTTAGAATCATAACTGAAATCGTAAATCGTACGATATCGCTGAATATCGCACGATTCCACAAGTTTTCCGATTTTGCAAAGAAATCGACTCGTAGGGGGGTGTGGAATCATAGAATCGTAAGATTTTGTGATATAAATCAAGATTTTGATAACTAAGGTCAAAAGTCTCCCCAAAGAACATAGATGCACCCAGAAAGATGCATTGTTTTCAACCTATTAAAACAATGTTTGGCTCACATATTTATATGTTACAGGCGGGACTCTTGGAAAGTTAAATACTTGACTTACACTGGGTAAGAGTAAAAATTCCCAAAGGATTACCAAATTTGATTTAATACATATAAACGCTAACGCAGCTATTCACCAAGAGGGGTGTTGCAACCTCCAATACTCAGCCCGTTTAGAGACAGTTAAAGTACACTTCATGAAAATTTCCCAAGATTTTGATTCTAGGACCCAACATTAAAGTGGAGTGCACAATGCTCTTCATTTTAATCCTGCAAAAAAGAAAATTGGAACATCGCATACATTATTACTAGCATCGGAAAACAGGTAAAAAGACGGCTAAAAATGAACAGTTCAACATGAGGTTAACACGAGGACGCAAACAAGCACAGCATATACAATATGCGACATTTTCTTATAACAACTAGATAATTTATGATGGATTTCATTCAACTACAATATCTGCATTTCATGTTACTTCCATCCTTTCAACAGTGAATAACTAATATAAAGACATTGATTGAAAGTGTATTAACATTAATAGAAAAATCGTCTAAAAAAATATCTAAAGCGTAATTATAAATCATCTAAAAAGTTTTTACCGGCATGGAGTGAGGTGGATATTAATATTATAGTACCCTTTCCTCCACCACCATACTCAGCTTTTAGCGGGGAATTACCTAGTTAGCAATTATTACCCAACTCATCATGGGGAAATTCGTAGGTATCCGTTGGGCCAATACCTTGTCATCCCTACTCGAGATAGGTTTGACATTTTTGTTTTATTCTCTCTGATTCCACCATTTTAATGGAATTAACATGTACCAGTGTCAGATAACATATTAGGATAACTTCGTTTGTGCTTTAGACTTAATTATGCACACCTTTTGTACACAACAAAAAGTATTTGTTGAATAGCTATTAGGTAGTTACTGCCTTACTGGACAGGTGGGACTAACGCAATAACTCTTTAGATCAAAGTTTCGTTTTCTCATTCTCTAAACCATAACTCTCGAACTCTCAATTCATCAATAAACCTTGAGTTTCTCTTAGCATCCAGAGCTATTTTGCGAACCTAATTTTCCAGTCAACGCTGACTCGCCTCTTGTTTAAGATCCTCTCCCCCCACTCAGTTTGATCAAAATCAAACCCTTTTTCCACTAACCCCATGCAAACCCAACCAGTGCTCTGATTGCTACTCTAGCAGAACTTGTCTCGTGCACGTTCGGCAAAGCTTGATAAAAAGAATTTCCTTCTATGGGAGCAACAAGTTGAAACAGTTATTACATCCAAAAACTGTATAAATTCGTTGTGAATCCTATCATTCCAGTGAAATATGCCTCTGAACTGTTTGTGTACTTGATCTTTTTACCAAAGATTACCAAAAATGGCTGGGTCAGGATCAAATGCTACCTCTGTGGCTGGGTCAGGATCAAATGCTATTTCTGTGAAGGCAGTGCTCCTTAGTGTCAAAAACTGTAAACAATCTTGGCTGCATCGAGTTCGAGCAGAACTCAAAAGTCTGAAGAAAGCAAATAGGTCAATCTCTCAGCACCGACTGCACATCAAAACTATTCTACTATTCCAATTCTTGGCTGATTTAGCTATAATTTGTCATTTAATCCCCCAAAACAGCAGCTGCTTATATTTTCAAAAAATAAGTATGATGACGGCAAAGTTATGGTACAATATATAACTACAGGAACTAAGCAGAACAAATAATTACTATCATGTCGGAATGAAGATTTATCAGATATCCACAACCACAAGAAATGTTTGACATATGGAAAAGTATAATGATACCTGTTCCATTAGAGTAGAATCAGTATTACCCTCCTCTTGTGTATCCTTAGATTCATCATGAACCACGTCTTCATGTTTTTCATCAGCACCATCCAACATTACATCATCATTCAAGCTTTTAAAATCGGCAGGAATTTGGCCTGATTTCAGTGCCTGCTAACATATATCCGATTAGATTCTGTATCAATCTTTTTTCATGATAGATAAGAAATTTAAATTAGGACAAGACAAGAAATTAGCCAAGAGAATGTATCATAAGGCCTACAAGATACTAACTAGGAGCAAGAATATTTTATATTGTTTCTTCCATTTTGCCAAAAACCAGGTCAATTTATGATAAACCAAATCCCCCCATCTACCCCATATGTGACAAGATGGATGTAAATGGTGTTTATGCTCCACCTTGAGGGGGAGTGTTTAGATATTATTATTACTATTATTATTATCACTATTACCATTTCCTCATTATTAGGGATAGTTGAGTTGATCCCATAATAATCCGATCATGATATGATCACAGCCCTTTTTAGATTATACCTCTCATGTATATTAATACTTGCACAAACCATGGTATTATTGAATAAGAAATATTCCGATTCACACAACTGTTATAACAGTAATTTCAATATTATGTTGTGCGTGAGCATGACAAGAGAAAAAAATTAAGAACCAAGATGTGATTATCCAATTTAGCAACGCAATCACCTTTTCAAGTCTAGCAACTTCTTCAAGAGTTTGTGAATTCACAATGGCAGCCTGCGTACAACAGAAACAAGTGAGACCATATATAGCCGATAATTAGCTGTTTGATGTACAAGCTTCTAAGAGAGAATAACTTAACTCTATAGTTTAAAATAGAGTTGATTTCTTAGCTCAAGATAGTACCAAATGGGCATGTAAGATAATTGGATAGAAAATCGTTTCTAAGTGTATATTGACATATACT
The DNA here is from genome assembly GCA_963573325.1 of Astragalus glycyphyllos. Classification (NCBI taxonomy): domain Eukaryota; kingdom Viridiplantae; phylum Streptophyta; class Magnoliopsida; order Fabales; family Fabaceae; genus Astragalus; species Astragalus glycyphyllos. Next base: position 43,508,188 of record OY754309.1, read on the forward strand.
TGTTATCGATGTAAATTAGAATCGATTCCTATATTATGTCTGGCTGACTCAGCCTTCAAAGATTATAATGAGGAGATTCTAGTAGGTTCGACAGCTGTTAATTATAGCTATCATAGTAATTGGATTGTTAGTAGCTGTGTCAATTGTTTGACTAAAAATAGACCAAGTTTGTTTGGCCCGTCTTTTTTTGGAGCTTCTCTTCTCCATAATAGGAAAAACTGGGCCAAACATGCTTCTACAAAAGCTCTTAAGAAAAAGAGGAGCTTATTTACCAAGAACAAAAAGTATTAAAAGGAAGCTTAAGAAAATAAATGGTATAAACTTTTTTGTGGCTCTCTCGGGGGCTTATGAAAAGGATCCCCTCTTTGAATCGTCCGTACGGTAATTCCGATACTCCATCAATTAATTCTGGTTACTTTTGATTTTCACTCGTTCAGGTTAGCCGTTGCCGGTTCTTTCCTGTCTTCAATTTTTTTCTCGCACTCCCAAACTTTTTTCTTTGGTCAATGTTCAAACTTTTTTCTTTTGATTATCCTGATTTTTATGATGTCTGCATATTTCTACATCGCCACTGCCTTGTTACCAAAATTTGTAAAGCTTAAAACTTAGAAAGTCATCTGCATCATGTGATTAACATTTAGTTTTCTTTTACTTTTTTTTCTTTCTAAAAGGCTTATCAATTAATAAAATGGTCCTTTTCATTGTTTTAATCAATATTTTTGTTATATTTCTTTCAGTTATGGAAGGAAACCATTAAATATGAAATCGAGATATTCAATAATTATCTTTTGCTTTTTAAAACATAATCATTTATTTATGCTAATTTGTAATAAAATAAGAGATTTTATAAATTAAAAAAAATGCCAAACAACTTTGAGCTTAAAAGTATATTGAGTTAGGAAAAAGCCACATTTATTAAAGCAGCTTTTAAGCTAAAATAACTGGGTCAAACGCACCCTCAAAACAGTTGTAATCAGTGACTTTTCAGATCAATAAAACTTCAATTTCAGATTCTCAGTTCTCTCTCTCTCATAGACTCTTGCTCTCACTTATCTCTCAAATATCAAAATCTTTCATGGTTAACAGATAAAGAATCTATTAAATGGGCCAATGAAAGCAAGCATAAGCATCTTACAGCATAATTAATCCTTACAGGAAAGTGAGCTACACTATCAAAATAAATAAACCACTCTCAAATGCAATTAATTTTAAAACTCATGCTAAGTACTTTCTAGGTGGGACCTGGTTAATTAATCAACAGTTTCACTTTCACTTTTTTCAATGTTTGATCGATAACTGAAGTTCTATTCCTTTAAGTTTAAGGAACAAAAATTATAGTAAGAAGTAAGAACTAAAAGCAGAACAAAAGGTACTTTAGATCAAGCAAATCATGAAAATTTGGACACTAGTATTATTTGATAGGTTTGAAACCAATGAGAAGTGCTATGTTTGTTGGTAACATTACAAAATCTAGTTTAGACTCATTGTTGCACTGTAGGGATACCAGTTTTTGATGGAATAATCTAAGGGATTTTGTTCTTATCACCAAGTGCCTCCCTATAATCTGGAGCAGCGTTTATTGGTTTGCTGTGAGGTTATGGATTAAAGCAAGTAGGTAAGCTCCTCATCTACAATTGTTTAGCTAGGGATATCGAATGCATTGATTATAGACATAAATTGAACATGATATGTATGCCACATGGTCAACCAATAAATTTAAAAGTTCACTTGTCGTTATACCTTAATAGCAATAATTTGCTCTGGAGTTGGAGCAGCCACTTTGGGTATCTGTTGTTCCTCCGTAGCTTCTGAAACATTTGGGGTTTCCACAGGAGAAGAAACTTTCACTGATGTCCTTTGAACTTCTTCCATAACATCCTTTGAATCAAACAAATTTTTGGCTTCTAGGCGTTCCTATTGAATTCATAAAAACTATCAAAAGTCAAACATGCAGTTGAAGAGGAGGATGTCCAACCGGTAATAATAAGATAAAAACCCAACCCAACAATATACCACCATTATCCTGTTTTGGACATTGCAATCTCTCCTAAAGTTATCATTTATCAAACAACTTACTCATGAATCCACAAATATAATTTTAAGACAATATCTTTGCACCCAAGATCTGGTTTGTATTTCAACTCATTCAGTTTATCAAAGCTTAATTAAAGCATGGACAACCAGTCTGGCAGAAAATTGACCCATTGTCTAAAGTTACATTACATGCAGTAAAATCTCCACAATTGGTCTTGATGTTCAGGGCCAGTGGTAAATTAATTCTATTTTCTTGAGCTTATACATTCAATGCAGACATTATCAGAACATTTGATACTTCATATTTCAAACAACAAGCTCAAGAAAAGACACATGAGTGGTGATAAAGAAAAACCTTACCCTATTTTTGACTTTCTTGAAGTCCAAAACCCGGAGAGACTTGAGCTTGTAAATAACATAAAGCCTATAATTGGCCTTCTTTGTAATATTGTTATCTAGCAAACAAAGGAACTGCAGCTTTGGAAGAGATGCTAAAGGATCAATTTCTACTAAGTTTACAATCCTGTTGTTTGTGAGAACTAGAGTGTGTAATTTCGGTAAGAACTCTGCAACACAAATGACATAGTAAGCTAGTAGACTAACATAGTTTGTTATTAACTGCTAGAAGCAAAAGACTAACTAACATATTCAGTTCAAAATTCGAAGCGTACCTCCAATGTTAGGATTAATTCTAGTAATTCTATTGTTGTTTATGAGCAATGTACCCAACCGGTTAAGATATGGTAAGTTTTCCAATTTGACAATCTCATTATCAGACAAGTCTATGGTATCAAATTGGTCCTGCAAGAAACCAACCCATTACAAAGGAACTCAAATTCATTACTTTACTGAACCATAGAAGCATAGAAGCACATGATTATCAATACTCTCAAATCAGAAGATACAACAAGATTGCGTACCTCGGTGGCACCTAAGTTTTCAATTACAGGTATTTTGTTGCCTGCGAACAATATAACAAGTGTGCTCTCAAAATTTGAACGAAAAGAAATTCATTTGTGAATAAGCGGGAAATTGAACCATGAGGAAAATAGGGTTACCTCGAAGATCTAACTCGCGCTCTTTAATGGCATTGAAGAAATGAGGGCTCTTCCAGATCAAATCAGCAGTGAGCCTCACCATCTTCCTACAGAATCAACAGCGAATAACTAACTGTGAGTGAAGTGAAATGCTATAACCTAGCAGAATGAGAAAACACCGTCGAGCGCCGCAACCCGCTATTTCGCAACAAACCGACCCGCGAGCGTTGTTCTTCTCCTTTGGGTTCGGCGGGTTATGGAACGCGTATTTATATCTCCACCTACCAATTTTTATTTGTTCACCTCCCCTCTCCACCTTTTTTAAAACAAAACTATGAGTTTATGGAAATTACTTACGACACATTATAAGTTATTTTTAGTTAATTTTTATACACACTTTAAGATAGCTTTATTTTAGGGATCTTCAAGATAGTTTATGACAATAGTTTTTCTGTTTACCTTGTAATAGTGTGCAGTATCTACCGGCTTTGCGAGTGACTAATCTACATAACTGGTCACGTATGCTTGGCTTTGCCGATGGTGTGGTTTTTCTCTCCAAACAAAGTTTTTGCCACACCCAATTTCATATCTAAGAGTATGCGGGCACTGGTGGATTTACACAGGCCTCAGGGTGTGCAGCTACACACCCTCCCCTTTTAAAAATCTCATTGATACGCCTATTACAATTTATTTTGACCCTATATTTTTTTATTTTGCACATCCTCCCCAACCCAGTCTCTACTATTTGCACCAAACATTAAGCTCAAAACAGCAAAACCCATTTAGCAAAACTCCAAAAACTTCTAATAGCTAGTCTAACAACGAAAATCTAACACACAAAGAGCATTTGGATGAGATGATGAAGTCTATTCCAGCTTAACCAAGGTCCCCCATTGTGGTCCTATCTGGTTCGAGGGATTAGTCTCTGAATGTGTGTGCAAAGGATGTCTGGTTTATGCCAAAAAAATCATATGCATATTTTTCTCTATTTTTTATTCACAATACTATTAATATACAGTTTTAAATCCTATTATAAAATATGAAACATGAAAAATAAAATTAAAATCCTACAAAAATTACTAAAACCGAAAAAATATGGCTATTTAAAAATGAATTCTATATTCTAAATCATTAAATTAATAATAGAATATCCAAATTTAATTATCATTGATATTGAAATTATAAAGAAATCATTTTTTTTAATGGTGGGTCAAAGTTAGTATATTTCATAAAAACATTATTTATGTTAAAATGGATTAAAGAGTAGTACATATTTAATTATATATTTAGGGAGTTAATTGTAATTCAAACATCTCTTAGGGAAATGAAGTATAATTTACTTTAGGCTTTTATTTCTCAAGGGAGGAAGTGCATATATTAACATAAGAGAGGAGGGGAGTGTAATTCAAGCTTCTCTTGGGGAAGTAGAATGTAATTTACATTTTTAATTTACACTAGTTCATGTAGTTAAATTACTAACCACTTTGAGTAACCCCTACTATGGGCGACAAAGCTCTCCCTCAAAAGATTTAGCACTGCTGCATGCCCAAGGCTGAATTCGAACTCAGGGGCTTGGTTAAGCTGAAAGAGACCCCTACCATCTCATCCAAATCTTTGAGTGAGAGTGTTGCTAGCATTTCTCATTAAACTTTTCAAAAGGATTAACGGGAGAGTCGGTCACTATAAATTATTTTTATAGTGACCAATTTAGATCTAATAGTTTGTCATTAGCTAATTTGTGTGTAAAGATGTTTTTCATAGTTAACTAAAAAGAAATTTATATTATGTGTGACTTTTAAGATGAGCAAGATAAAAATTAATCACTTTTTGTTTACAACATCAACTAATAAAAATTAATTGTATGACTATTTTTAAGGTAGTTAAGATAAAATCAAACTATTTTTTATGACGCGTCATTTTGTGATTAGGTGACATCGTAAAAAAACTTGTACAACATTAGTGTACATAAATTAAACTCTTAACTTATATGCATTGTCGATCGGTGTATGAATATTTCACACCGTAAACCAATCACAAATCACTATTTCTTTACAAAGAATTAAGCCAACTCGCAACTACCTTATATATCACCCATACAATAATTCGTGTTTAATTGTGTGTAGAAAATTACACCTACACCACTAACAATTAAACTCTTCAAAATTAGTGTTTTTCTCAACAAAAAAAAATATTTGATTAGTTTTAAAAAATAAATAATTAAAAGTAATAAAAATAAATATTCAAATAGATCTTAAGTGCTTAGAAATGAATATTTTAAACTCACAAATTTAAGTTAAATTACACCAGATGTCCTTTAAGTTATTTAACTGTAACAAGTTGGTCCTTTAAGTTTTTTTCGTACCACTTATTTAGGTTAAATTCACAATTAAATAACTTAAAGTACTTCTAGTATAATTTAGCCCACAAACTTATTTACATAAAAAAGGTGTAATGGTTCGGTTTTGAGTGTTGAGTTGGGTTGACGTGTCATCAATTATCAATACAATAAACCAACACCGTTGACCTAGTGGTTTAATCTACTCTGAGACACGGGGGTCGACTCGGTGCTCCCGAGTTCAATTCCTGCAGTGGACAAACTCGGTGTTGGTTAGTGCGAAATTTGACTATGCATGAGCGGAGATTAGTCTTTCGTTGAAAGAGTTCGGATACCCCGTGTGTAGCCAACAATGGTCCGAACAAAAAATGTCAATATAATAAAAGTAACTTCACTGATGCCACATGTCATCTTCTAATTGAACATTTTTCCAACGAAACTAATTATTCTAGATTTCTTTTTTTGAGCAAAATTATTCTAAGTTTCTAATATTTATAATTTATAATATAATTGATAATTGGTTCCGCTACCACAGATTGTGATTCACTATAGTTAGATCAACCTTGCAGTCTTTTGCAGTTCCATTATATTACAGAGTATTACGGTCTTTTCATGACCAAAAATATCTGCAGGTTTTTTTGTTTACTCAAATTGTGCCTAGAACCCGGATATGGATCTTCTCCTTCCAACTCTCCATACATCTCTCTCCACCCTCTCTATCTCTCTCTTAATTTCATTCTCTCTCATCAATAAAAAATTATAAATAATGATGAAAGAGACAGAAATTAAGAAAGAGATAGAAAGGATGGATGGAGATGTAGGAGAGTGAGAAGGAGATGATTTAAAGTGCTATAACCCTGGAGTTGAGTTTCAACTGAGGATCACGATCCCACTATTACACCTTTCACTCAATTTCTCTCCATAAATAATAACCCACCTCTTCTTTCCCACAACCGCTTCTCTTTTCAAACACACGGTAGTAGAAGCAACATTTTCGCAACTGCTTTAGTAACAAAAATTGAGCAACAACTATGATAAAACATTATATGCGTTTTAATAAATGAATAGATAGATTGGTCAAAATAAATAAATAAATTAATAGATATAGATTTGTTATGAAACTATAGCAAAAGAAGAAAGAATGATAAGAGAATGAGAGAATATGGTAGCCTTTGTATTTCTCTTTTTAAGTACATCTTTACATATGAGGGTGAGTCTTATTTATAGGGTGGGGATTGGCAAGTGAGTAGTCAACCATGCATAAAAGCAGGGGCGGACCCATAGCATGCTGGGTTCAGCTGACACCCCTGAAAAAAATCGCACTTACCACCCCATTTAATTTTTTTTGACCCTGCTGAATTTTTTTTTGACACTCTAACCCCACTCTGTCTCTCACTCTCTCCTCAGTCAGTCTCACGCGTTCTCTCTTCTCACTTCAGCGTGAAACTGAAACGTGAAACCACAACTTTCCTTCTTCTCTCTTCCAGCGACCACCACCAGTGCACCACCGTTGAAGGCGACGACCACCACTAGTGCACCACCGTTGAAGGCGACGACCACCACCAACGACGCGACGACCACCACCAACGACGCGGCCTCTCTTCTCTCTTCTTTCTTCCTGGCTCCTACGATCTCATCTTCTCCAGTCTCCTCTTCTCTCTTCCTGCGATTTCATCTTCTCCTCTTCTCTCTGGTAACTAATTGGTAAGCCTTAAACCCTAATTCTTCCCTAATTTATGTTAAAATTGAAACTTTAATCCCTAATTTATAAAATCCCCAATTTTATAAACCCTAATTTTGTTAAATCCCCAATTTTTTGACTTCTGTGCAATTTGCAAATATGTAGATGCTTACTTCATTAACTGAATTTAAAAAGAGAAATTAGGGATGAGTATAAATTGTTAACTAGCTGAAATTTTGTTAGGAACAACTGATTACTGAGAATCCTCAACTGAAATTTGCAAATATGTAGATCTTGAGTAATTGATTACTGAGAATCCTCAATTGATTTGGAATGTTAGGAACAACTGAAATCATTTGGTATTAGTATTACTATGAAAAATTGCAATTGATTTGGTATATGTGAAATCCCTAATTTAAGTTTAATTAGTATAGTATAGAAATTGCAATTGTTTAGTGTTTTGGTATAGTGAAGTGAAGTCTGTTTTTAATTTTAGGAAGGTCATGGATAAATTTTTAGTAAAGAGACCAAGGTCATCAGTGGATGAATGTAGATCAAGCTCACAACAACAACAACAAGAGCCACGTGTTGAAGTTAATTTAGATGAGTTGCCATCGGATCTTGAATTGCGAAGAAAAATTGCGACATATCATCCTAAAGATCAAGATAAGATACGGAGAGCGTATTTGTAAAAAGGGCCATGTCAACCTAAAAATCACAACTTTCCACAAAGAAATATTGGAGGCGCAAAGAGAAGATTTTCTTCGGCATGGTTCACTGAATTTGGAAATTGGATAGAGTACAACATTGAAAAAGATGTTGCATATTGTTTGTATTGTTATCTCTTTAGGCCCGATTATGGAAAGCAAGGGGGTGGTGATACATTTGTGACCGAGGGATTCAACAGTTGGAACAAGAAAGATAAGATCGCGTCTCATGTTGGACCTCCTAATAGTGCTCATAACATTGCTTTCAGGAAATGCCAAGACTTGATGAAGCAAGATCAACATATTGACACGGCAATGTCTAGGCATTCTGACAAAGTTAAGAACATATACCGAACACGTTTAACCGCTATTATTGATTGTGTTCGTTGGCTCTTAAAGCAAGGATTAGCTATTCGTGGTCATGATGAGTCATCGACTTCCACCAATCAAGGTAACTTTCTTGAGCTTCTTAAATTTCTTGCCATGCACAGTGATTTGATAAAGAGTGTTGTTTTGAATAATGCTCCTGAAAACCATCAATTAACTGCTCCAACAATCCAAAAAGATATTGCCTATGCTGCTGCATTAGAAACTACTAATGCTATTATTGCTGATATTGGAGATGAATTCTTTGCTATTCTTGTTGATGAAGCTCATGACGTATCAACTAAAGAACAAATGGCACTTGCTCTACGTTATGTTAATAAAACTGGCAGTATTGTTGAGCATTTTCTAGGTATTGTTCATGTTAAGGATACAACTGCTTCATCATTGAAATTTGCAATTTCTGAATTATTTTCTAAGCATGGACTTCGTATGTCAAGAATCCGTGGACAAGGTTATGATGGTGCTAGCAACATGAGTGGAGAATTTAATGGCCTAAAAAATTTGATTTTAAAGGAGAATCCATGTGCATATTATGTACTTTAGTTGCTATTGCTCAAGAAACTAGTCTTAAGCGACCTGCTGATACTCATTGGAGTTCTCATTATACCACTTTGATTAATACTAGTATGTATCACCCATGCCAGCACGGGTATACATATCATTTGAATTTTTTTTTGTAATTTTTTTGTAAAAGAAATAAAAATTATATGTTAGTAATAAATTGACTAAGATATATTTAGATAAATATTAAATACTAAAAAGAACTATTTCAATGCAAAAAAATTTTTAAATTTGTAGGTTTATTTATGTAATTATTTAGTAATGTGAAGGCAGTATTCCATACTTATATTGTTCTAACGCAGTTGTGATTGTATCAAAAAATGCAATTGTGATTACAATTACTATTGTTTACTATTAGGAAGTGCTAATTGAAAACGATTCCAAGTCGAATTTATAATATTATTATATCTCTCATATTGAATTTTTTAGTAACTCTTTAAAGTGATTATCTATTAAAAACATTTAGATTTTTTTACCAAAATAAAATTTATTAAACAGTATATACAAATAAGTGATTTTTAAATACTCAAATTATAAACCATAATTTGCAGCCAAAAAAATAAAGATAATAGGTCTATTTCCAAACAGGGGTGTTTTCGGTATTCTAACCAAAATAAGGGTTATTTCTGTCTTTTAGGTGTAAGTTGAACTGAACTTACTAAACCTAAACCATCTTCATGCGACGGCTTCTACCCACTTTCCTCTTCTTCTTCCCATCGTTCCCAACCTCTACGATCTCACTCTCTGAATAATTTGCGAAAGTTCATCCATTGTTCCTGCTCGAAAATCAACAATGGAGACAACGTATGGATCATCTTCGTCACGTCATAGGCTCTGATCAATCGTAAGGTCTCCGTAAGTAACGACTGACAAATCAATACCCAAGGTATGATTTTTAATCGCGATTTTGGGTGGGTTAATCGGTATATATATTAGATTCGTTGGTGGATGTATGTAATTTGTGATTGTGATTTGTGATTCTAATTAATTTATATAATTTATATTCTCTACCTATTGTAGGTACGGACTTATTTAGATTTGGATTTGTTGGTGCATTTATTCAATTTGCGATTCTAATCTGGATTTGTACAGATTTCTGTCAGTATTGAGTTTAGTTACCTTTGCTTCATGTTTCATATCTAACAGAAAGTGTTGCATCAAGCACTGTGTTTCCTTGTTCCTTGGTCAATTTTTGTTTTGTTTACGGTGCTTTTGTATAATTTTTGTTTTGATGTTGAGCACCTTAAAAACTTGCCTTGAACTGGGGGTCTCAAGGTGTATCGCAAATCACCCTCAAGAAGCTTCAAAGCTTTCAACCGCTTCAATATTATAAATCAACTTATTCCAACAATTTGGTCATTCACAAAATTAAATCCTTTTACTTCTCTCAATTAACTCATCACGGTTAATTATGTTTTTTTACATCACAACCAAAAAAGTTGTCTGTAAACAATTACAACTACAAAAGCAACCCAAGAAAAAAGAAAATAAAACAAAACAAAAAGTATAAATTTAAAATCAATAATTTTAAATAAGAAATATAAAGAGATCGAATTAAAAAAAGGAACATCCATCATGCTTCATTAGGGGGCATCTCAGCTACCCACGTCCTTCATCTTGGAGGATTCAGAGGCATCCCTCAAAAACATTGTTTTAACAACACAATGGTTCGGCAAGTCCATGCTGCCGTCAGTAGAGACAATCCAACTCTAGCGAGGGTTTTGTCTGTGAAGGAGATAGTTGTGTTGATTGAAGATTAACAGACATTCAAGCAACTGCTGGTGATGTTGTTGCATTGTGGAATCGGAGAGGATAGGAAAAAAAAAAAAGAATAGTCAGCTAGTGTTGAAGGTGGAAGTGAATGATTGAATCAAATTTATATATGAATACAATTTGAATTTGAAATGTAAAAATAATTATGAATTGAAGTAATGGTTTACAATGAGTTGTGAATGATATTAATTGTTTATACATTAAATCAAGAATTTCTTTTTTCCAAATCACAATATAAAACGTTTGATATTGCAAAACATATGGGTGGATTAAAATTGGTATAATAATTAGGAGAGTGAATATTTAAAATCATTTTAAATTGGTGTAACAAATAGTCCACAGACGTTGTTTTTTTGACCAAAAAGATATACAGACTTTATGGTAGGTTATTTTTCATTTTTTTTGAATTATTTTTATTAAAACTGGTCAGCAACAGATAGTATTTTTTTTGGGCCGAGACCAAGGTATCTACCGTCGAATACAGTGACTAATCCCCTCGATGGACTCTACCAAAAAAAATCTCTTCGATGGATTGGAGACACCTCAAAGGAATAATATATAGTATTTTATGATGACCGTTTACAATTAGGAAAAATGATGATGGCATGGACACGTTTTTTTTATGAGGAACCAATAGATAGTTGACAAATTTAGTTTTACATTATATTAAATTATGAAGTAAAATTTTAACATATTTTTAAACCTACTGTTCTTAATGAATTATTTTGTAGGATCCTCTGTTATTAATTTGCTAAAGTATTAATTGTATAAAGGAGTTGTGTGGTGCCATAAAGGTTGGCCAGTATTTTGCGTTAAATATTTGTTATTCAAAATTGAAATTTTATATTCAATTTGAATTCATACCATTCCAGTCAAATATCGAAATTCAATAGGATTTGGAAATGCATCAAAACTTGCGGAATTGAATTAGGCATATCCGATTAAATGAAATAAAAACAATTTAAATCCGTTTTTATGCAGACAATTTTGGATATCAGCGGCAAATATTAGTAGGCATTTAAACAATGGTCATTAAAGAGATTAAATGCTAGGAAAGAGAAATAATCAGGAAATTAAACATGAGCTATTGAGATCTTCAGCCGCAATTTTACTGCATCACAACCGTTCGATTTATTCTGTGTCTTTTTTTTTGGTCTGAGAGCCAGCCGAAATTTAAGTTAATCGTTGCCGTTTGTCTGGATTGCGTGGCTGTAAGTATAAATCGTGGCCGTATGATTAAATTTGGAGATGATGTGGATGCCACGTATTTATTCATAAATGCGCATGGCATTTTTTGATTGGTCCTATGTGGACACCTATGTGGACACCTATGTGGACAATCTTATGATTTAATATACTTATGATTATGATTATGATATGATTATGATTTATGATTATGATAATATTGATGTACTCTGCTATTATTGAAGTTCTTAAGATTTTGAAAGTAGACGGTAGCCACGGTCGCTGATCAACTAATTGATTATTAACATGAAAAGGGTAGCTAATCCTAATTATGTGAAAAAAACAATAGAATAATATTAATTGAAATAAAAACAGGAATTCAAATAAGAAATTAGAACATAAAGAGGTTTCTAAACATGCAAGATCCATCTAAGACCCTAGACGAGGACTTAGGTGTCCATAATAATAAAGAACAATAAAAGAAAAATAAGGTTCATGAATTACAGAAATAAGAATAACTCGGAAATAGAGAAAATCTTAATCTTTGTCTTCAATCTCCTTCTTTTACTCCAAAACTCTTTCACGGTGCCGAAAAACTCTTCTCTCCCTCCGCAGCGTTTCCTCAGCGTTTGTGTAACTATTGTTTGTTTATGTGGTGTGTGGCTTTTATTCACAAGTGAAGCTCTCCATTTATATTAGTTTCTTTTCTTTCTCTCCAAGCAAAGGATCAAGTCAGCTTCCACTTTTAATTGCAAGATATGCCAATCCCTAAATATTAGGATTTAGATCCTTCCTAAATATGTGTTGCTTGCTCTCCACTCCATGCCTCTTTCTTTCTCTCCAAGTCAC